>OU565298.1:7230623-8625623 GCA_913789915.3 Sphecodes monilicornis
AAAACATCGCGTGGCGTTCCTGCTTGTTCATTAACAGCCCGACGCGAATCGTAAAATGCAGACACCGTTGATCTTGTAAATTACGAAATTTCAACTGTGCCCGCGTTGTCAATCTAGCTGAATTGCGCCCGCTGCAACCGATATTACGTTTACTAGAAACGCTTTGCTCAACTGAATTTCCGTTTCGACAGTTATTGTCGCGGAAATTCGCGACACACCAATTTTGGATTTTTATTGCGACTGTTTTCAAAAGGATGTTTCATCAACTGTGATACAAGTGGAAGCAATTTTATCTATTGTTCAGATCATATTGCTGATATATGTGCAGCTTATATATTCTTTAAAATTCTGTTGATAATTGAAATTCTTTCCCCTGACGTTTTTGGAATAGAAAATTAATATTTTATTGTGTGTACGGACAAGTTACCAGACTTCCTATGCAACGAATTAGTGAATAATAAAATTCAGAACTTTTTAAAATTGTTTTCTATCTTAGGAAACACAGAAATTCAAAGTGTAAAGCTTTTTCTGTATAGTACATGGAAAGATTAACCCTTTGCACTCGGAGCTATTTCAAATAAAAAATCAAACGTTTCTTCTAACCTAGAATATTTCCATTGTACATAATTTTTTTTCATTATATGCGTACGAAACTGATATAGTACCTCATACAATATTTAAATGTTTAGTAATTTATTACATATAAACAAATTTAATCATGTAAACAATATTCTGAATAAGGGTGTAACAATTTGTAGCGGCCCCTCCGAGTCCCTATTCGAGTGCTAAGCGTTAACCTTTTAATTATTTTAACCATGGTGCAGCTCATGAAAAATTCTGAAAAAATTCTTGTGCAGTAGTTCCACCTATACATTCTTCCTGTAAAAAATGAGTGATGTCGCTTTCGATCTTCAGTAAGAAATCTTCATTTTTTCGAGCTTGTCGATTCTTCTCAATTTTTCTTGTCCTAGTTTGATCAATATCGAACTGAAAAATCAAGAAAAATTCTCGGACGTTTATCTTGAAATCCTTAATGCAGCACAGCGTCTAAATAACAGTTTAAAATTTTTTGGGGGGGCAGAAATTGGAAAAAATGATAACTGACTCATTAGGCATCCTGTGAGGAATCAGCAACCTGATCTCAGCGAATCGCGTCAGTCGACGAAATGGAATAAGATAAACGCCCGACCAAGGATCCATTGAAACCTTCACTCCTCTCGATCAGCGCGTCCATCGATCACTGTACGGGGTGGGTTCTGAATGGGCGTTGATATAATCCGAGAGCCCCGGTTTGATCATGACCCGACGCGATGAAATCGTCGATCGAAGACCTCGCGTCGGATCCGAGTCAATAAAGTGGGGAAAAAAGATCCCGGGATGCCTCGGGAAAATAGGGGTTAGTCATCAAGTATCGGGGAGAGATGGAGATGCTCGTGGATTCACCGGCAACCGGTGCTTCCGGGTGTAACGGCGGGGAGTGGAATCTTTCGAGCAGAGCAGCTTATTGAATGCGATATTGGATTTTTGCCGACATTATGACCCTCCACCTGATACCCGACCACGAAACGACAAGGGAAATTTAAAACTCGTCATGTCACGGTCAACGGAGCTGCGCTCGATGAGATCTTCGGCGTCCTGGACAGCTCCCCTTCGGGTTAGTAGATTTCTCTTACAGTCGGACCTTGGAAACATGGAGATGGATTCATGCTTTTTGTCAGGCATAATTAGTGGGTGTTTAAGTCATAATTTTTCTGGTTTCGAATTTGTTGATTAAATATAAACTTCTAAACATTACAATTCTTGCTTACTTTCTTGAAAACTCTGTATCAGGATCATTTTATTATATATCGAGTAGTTCTTGCGGTTGACGTTGGAGGATTTTTTTTAAATTGTGGCATAATGTAGTTCATTTTATATTAGGAGGGGTTTAAGTCATCATTTCGAAAAATTCAATTTTGTTTATGGAATACAAACTTTTGAATTTTACCCATTTCCTTACTTTCGTGTGAAATCTGTGCTCGGTTGGTGATATGATGAATGGATCCGTTCCAGTGGGTAATGATGAAAGATCTTATTTAAATTGTGGTGCAATATAGTTCGTGTCATTTTAGGGGAGGTTTATGTCATCGTTTTTCTGGTTTCGAATTTGTTGATTAAATGTAAACTTCTGAAATTCCCAATTCTTGCTTACTTTCTTGAAAACTCTGTATCAGGATCATTTTATTACATATTGAGTAGTTCTTGCAGTTGACGTTGGAGGATTTTGTTCAAATTGTGGTATAATGTAGTTCATTTCATATTAGGGGGGGTTTACGTCATCATTTTAAAAAATTCGAATTTGTTTATGTTTGAATTTTACCATTTGTGTGTACATTCGAGAATATCTGTATTCGGGCCATTCCACGAGAAATTGATCAATTTTTGCTATGAAATCAACTAATTTGATTGAAAATGCTCTATAATGTAGTGCAGGTGAAATTAAATGCAGTTTAAGTTATTATTTTGCAAAATCTGATATGGTTTTTAAAATACAATTTTTTGAATTTTACAATTCCTGTCTACGTACTAGAAATTCAGTATCAGACCCATCACGTTATATATCGATCAGTTGCTGCTACGAACATCAATGAATTTAATTGAAAATGAGCCGGAATATACAACAAGTAAAATCAAACCGAGTATAAGTCATCGTTTTGCTGGTTCGAAACTTGTTTATAAAATAAAGACCTCAGAACCTTGCAATATTTGCCTATCTCCACAAAAGCAGTCTACACTTCCAAATTTTTGCGTCACGAACCACTCATCAAAACGATCACATATTTCTTATTTTTTTTCAATAGTGAAGATTCGATCTGCAACAAGATTTTTTTTTGCACCAAACAATTTCGTTTCAATATCCCGCGAATAAAGCTCGAAGCACTATCGATTTTCTTGGCGTGAAATTCCGATTAGCTGATTGATTTTCTTGAAAATTTCGTTAGCACGTGTGCGAGAGACAAGGATCTGTCGATAATAATAATAATGGGCTCGCGAAAGCGTTTTCCCAACGGTCGCGCAACAAATTGTGTTTTAATGTTCCGACGCGTCTGGCCTGATATGATTAATAACGGGGTGCATTCACGTGCACGGGCTGATTCTGGGCCGAGCCGCGCTGTGCCGGGCTTGTCCGCATATAAATGATTGTACAGCCGCCGCGTTGCACCGCGCTGAAACCCGCATACACACGTAGACGGATATACGGAAAGGGAGATCGCGCGTTGTCAGATTGGCTGCCATTGACGAGACGCTGAATGCATTATTGAGTGACAGTAGTGGCAGATCGTCAACTCCTGGGAGAGAACATGACGGAAGGGACGGGGGATTCTGTGAACTCGAACTGCGCGCTACATTCGTATACTGATGACGAAAGCAGCCATTCCCTGTTGCATTATTCGAGTGCGCGAGATGCACGAAATTTAATCATCTCCGTAACAAGATTGATACACTCCGGAAGCTCTTAAGAGTGTCTATTATCTTCGATTTTAATCGAAAAGCAGCCTTTACTTGAACTATCATTTTTTAATAATCGATAAAGAACCTGAACCACCATTTTGCAACAATCTAAAAAGAACCTTTGCTTAAACCTTCAGTTTGTATAATTGATAAAGAACCATTACTTAAGCCATCATTTTGTTACCATTTAAAATGACCCTTTTGCTTCTGTCACCATTCTTGAAGAATTTAAAAAGAACCATTGTTTCAGCCATCAGATTTTTAATAATTCAGGAAGAGCCTGTGTTGGCGCAATAATTTTTGAATAATTTTAAAAATTGTACTGCCACTAAATGCATTAAATTATATCGTCTTCATAAGAAAATTGAGTCACTGTAATTTAACGAGTATGCCTATCGATTCATTCTACCTTCAATTTTAATTTTAATAGAACCTTTGCTTCAGCCATCAGATTCTAATAATTCAAAAAGAGCCTGTGTTTGAGCAATAATTTTTTGAAAAATTTTAAAAATTGTACTGTCACTAAATGCATTAAATTTTATCATCTTCATAAGAAAATTGAGTTACTGTAATTTAATGAAAGTGGCTATCCATACATTTTATCTTCAATTTTAATTTGAGAAGAGCCTCGGCTTGATCCATCAGATTTTCATAATTTAAAAATTGTACTGTCACTAAGTGCATTAAATTATATCATCTTCATAAGAAAATTGAGTTGCTGTAATTTAATGAAAGTGGCTATCGATACATTCTATCTTAAATTTTAATTTGAAGAGAACCTTTGCTTCAGTCATCAGATTTTAATAATTCAAAAAGATCCTGTGTTTGAGCAGTAATTTTTGAAAAATTTTTTAAATTGTACTGTCACTAAATGCATTCAATTTTATCATCTTCAGAGGTAAAGGTCACTGTAATTTAATGAGAGTATCTATCGTTACATTTTATCCTCCATTTTAATTTGAAAAGAGCCTCTGCTGGAGCCATCAGAGTTTAATAATCTAAAAATAGCATCTGCTTGATCCATCAGATTTTAATAATTTAAAAATTGTACTGTCACTAAATGCATTAAATTATATCGTCTTCATAAGAAAATTGAGTCACTGTAATTTAACGAGAGTGCCTATCGATACATACTATCTTCAATTTTAGTTTAAAAAGAACCTTTACTCAAACCATTATTTTTTAATAACGTAAAAATTGTACTGCCACTAGATGCACAAAATTTGATCATCTCCCTAGGAAAATGTCGCGGTACATCGTTCGAGTCCTTTTTTATGACCTCATGTTTTTCCAGGACTGATACAATCTGTTATGTTTTATTTATGTAACCTGTTGTGTGTTTATCAGATGTATTGGTTGAAATGAATATTTCGTTATTGATCCCAAAGGGTATTGTTCCGTTTCACTTCATATTCTCGTAAGATCGCTACGATTATGGGTCCTCGGGGTGCAGCAAATCTTAAAGTGCCATTACCAGATGGTAGATAGCAGTTTCTGTATTACACGAGCTATCTACGGTATATCAGTTGCTAAAATTCACCGGAGGCCCATCGATGATGACTTCACTGAATTTAGAAGCGCATCGGGTCCGAGCGCATCCGAGCGAAACTATGATAATTCTGACCAGCCTGATAAGCCTGCACATATCTCACCACGGGCCATTTAGATAGCACGATGAATCGAGCGGCACTAGATCCTCGAAGGTAATGGACCTATTCCGAGACTAGCGAAACAATAAAAAAAAATAAGTCTGCACTTCTTCCAATAATCCTTTCTTAACCCTTTACGGACGGGAATTATGTTTAGCGTACTTATCGACGGTTCGAATGTACAATTTTCCTTGGGAAATGAAATGGTGTACTGAAAGATACGCATAAGAATTAAGTGAAGGAGCAAGTGATGTGTTTGGTGTTTTTTCAGAGTAATAATTTTTTAAAAAGTGATTTTTTGTCACGGAGTAGCAATTTTACTTGGGCGACTGTCTGCAGACACGCGTCCGCAAAGAGTTAACACTAATCGTACCAAGCACAAAACGTGACTGACGTACATTATATTATAAAAATTATAACACAGCAATTTATTGAGATTTCTCATAATTTTTATAGCAATATCTGCTGGAATAACAAAAATTCATTTAACGATTTCTAATGGAAGAGTCTTCGTAATTTTAATAATATTACAGTTATGTAGTATATAATACTTTGTATCTTGAAGATACAGTGTGTGATTCACTGAAGCACGTGATGCATTAAAGCTGCAATTTTTACGATCATACAACGAGAATTTATGCACATTCAAAAATTTCAAAAAGAAATTTTATTTCTCTTGCTCGAGGTTTCTATTTCAACACGCGCAAAGTGGTAAATTTTATTAAAATGTTCGTTCTAGTACGTTTTGCAAATTAGAAGTCGCATTAAATACATAAAGCTCTCCAGTCTGGTTATAATATTTAATGTTGTGAATATATTTGCATGAACAAGTAGCGGTCGGACTGGTGTATCAGATTGTTATCCTCTATCACGAAACATTTTTTAAAACGAGTGTCGGCAAAAACCTATTTCATAAAATGGTGGAAGGGAAAACGAAATGCTCAGCAGAAAAATTTGTTTTTACTATATACCAAGGGGTGAACAAACTTCCAAATATTTTTAGCCGAATCAGGTTTTACATGTTCTTATAAATATATTTAATTTACTTTTACTTGGCTCTTGAACATGTTTTCATTATTTTCATAAGGTAGTTAAGACGTTCCAGATGTAGATATTTGAATAAAAGATATCTTAAATATTTCTCAGTGTTACATTCTTCTGCAGAATTTGTTTACTAAATCAGGCAATTCCAAACAGTAGCTCCGGAGCTATTCGAGGCACCTTCACGGCTTAGGTTCTTCCCCCACTCTCAGCCGCGCGGCGCGCGCAGCACTTACTAACTTCACGCAGTGTTGGGATATGGTCCATCTTTTCTCGCGCATGCGCGGCGATTTTGGCCTCAGTAAAGAAAGATTCTCGATAAAATGGGGTACCTTGAGCACCCAGCAGAATTTTAAAAAATTAGTATGATTTGGTTCTGAAAAATGAATATATAACATGTGTATTTTTGTATATTTTGTAACTCGTAGGACACGTCCTGAAGTCTTTTTGTCCGGAATAGATTGTTTCGATACTTTCCCGCCAATATAACTGTCTTAGGGCTCCACTACCTCGTCATCATGATATAGATACGTTACTGTTTTGACCGCGCATGCGCGAGAAAAGATGGACCATATCCCAACACTGACTTCACGGCTGTAAATACGTAGCAGTGGGGAGAGGTTCGATGGTGGGGACCGTGCAGTTCTCGGAGCGGAATACGTTGGAACTCCCTGTACTAAATTATACATATGAATTGAGTAATCTCCCTTGGGCAGACTCACTAAAACGAAAATATAATCTCAAACTACCGAGAATAAATCCCATACTACCACTTCTCCTCAAAACGACGGAATCCAGATCATAAAGGGTTGAAAGCCACTAAAGAGAAGCTAATACAACTTCATCTCGTTGTCCTACCGATCGTATCTCTACAAGTCGAGCACAAAGATAGACCAAACCCTCGCAATCCTTTAAGCAGTCCTTTCTTGACCTGCCTCGGACATTTCACCTTAAGTCTCCTACCTTCTACCTCTTTCCTTCCAATCAAAACCTATTATCTCAATCGCAAAACTCGCCTAATCTCTAGACGTTTCCTAAAAAAAGAATTTGTTGATCCTAAGATTAGAGCATTTCTGGACCCACCAAACACAATTGAAAACAATTTCTCAGCCCTTGATACACTGATTCTTTAACCCATTCCTATACTTATCGCATCTATTAATCATTTAATCTTAGTCTAAGATATTTTTGCCATGATACAGCTACTGGAAAACTGAAAACATACTTTTTGGTCTGAAGTTTTCAAAATTGAAACGTCTGTAAAAACATTGAAAAATTTTTCTCGTAACTGAGGCTACAGTGGATTTAAAGATTGAAGCTTCCGCTTTACAACGAGTGCTTAAAACTTGGTCTACGATTTTTTTTAGTCGATTTATCGAGCTTTGAATGAAATGTGTACTGGCATCTTTTCAATAATACAAGTAGGGCTGTGAAGAACTTACACAACCAAACTCATTTTGATCCTATAAAATAGTCAAAAGAAAAATCGTAGATCCAGTTTTGAGCGGTCGTTGTAAAGAGAAAGATTTAATCTTCAAATCTGTGGAAGATTCATTCGGAAAAAAAATTTTTTAATGCTTCCACGGACGAATCAGCGTGTATAGAGAGTTGGCACAGAGAAACTTGTGGGTACCACGTGATGCTCCCACTATGCGCTACACGTCTTTCGCGATTGGCCGAATCGCTTGAGGAAGACAGAAAACGAGCGTATTGAGTGTGACTGTAACGGAGACATGTGGTGACCATGAAGTAAGATGGTGGTGACGCTGAGCGCCTATGTCGACCGTTCCCGCCAAAACGTAAGCGTAAGAGTGGGATCCACTGATCAGTGGTGGGATCAGTGATGCCAGAAATGTCAGCTTTTCGCGCATGCGTACTGCGGCGCGCGCGGAATCCAGTAACGTATACGCGCCAAAAAAGAGAAACATTTAGGTGGCGTGCCGGGACCTAGCACTGCCATAGACGAACTTGAGGATAACGGACGTTATTTTTTATTTACTTGTTTATTTATACAATTAGAAAATATATTTTTGTTATTTTGGATACTCGAATGGTTTTTGGCAGTATTCTTTTGTCTTGCAACAAATGTTGGTATTCTTTATAGATTCTGCCAAATAGAATAAAAATTTATATTCTGTTATCCTGTATAATCCAAACTTTTTTAGGAAAAGAAAGTATGTGAATGTTGTATGAAAAACATTATTTTTAAAACAGGGTCTGAAAGAACTCTCAAAAATTTGAAATTAGTACAGTGCTGATATCACGCGCGAATACGCATGCGCGAAAAGCTGACATTTCTGGCAGCATTGGGTAGGATCCGCAGCCTTGCGTCAAGAGTGGGGACTTGCCGTTCCCCCTGCACCCTACTGACAAGATTTTGTGTCAAATCTCGTTGCGCGGACAATACTAATATTTTAGACCAAAAACCTTGTCCCCAGTTTTACACCCGCCTTACCATGCACAAACATCCTAGAAAAAATAATGATCGAGAGTCTCAAAAAGCAGTGGCTCCGAGCTTTAAAACACGCCCAAATTCATTATTGTACTATTGTTTTTAACGAAATTATCGTAGCTCAAATATTGACAATCTCTCGAGAATCGAAAATTTAGCTATGCTCAAATACTTCTTGGTTCCACTTGTATGTTGCTTCGAAATCAATGTAAAACGGTTAAAGTTGCTATTACATATATTAGTTTATAATGTTAAAAATTAATGGAGAGTGGGAGAGTCGATTTACAATTGGTGCTTTTAACCCTTTGCACTCGGAGCTATTTCAACTAAAATACCAAACATTTCTTCTAACCTAAAATATTTCCATCGTATATAAGTTTTTTTCATTGTATGCGTGCGAAATTGATATAGTACCTCATACCATATTTAAATATTTAGTAATTTATTACATATGAACAAATTTAATCATGAAAACAATATTCTGAATAATGGTGTAGCAATTTGTAGTGGCGCCTCAGAGTCGTCATTCGAGTGCTAAGGGTTAATCCCAGGGGGTGTAAGCTGGAATGGGAATATTTCAAGCACTATAATTCTGGCCCGAGATGGAGGTGGCGTTGTTGTTCCCTATCACGTGATGGGGGCGCATGCGCACTGATGCGCGCATAAGGAACGAAGTGGAAGCCAAGCCAAGCCAAGCTCATGCCGGTACGCGGTACGCGCAGCAACCTCCTCGTGGTGAGACCTGGGCAATCGATATTATCCACAATTTGCAAGATATTATAACTTAAAAATTATAGTATCTTGCATGTAGTGGATAATATCAAGCTAATAGCTGCACATATAGAATTTGCGTTAATACGTATTGTATCGTAGAGTGTAAGACTTAATACTTTCTTTGTTTTTCTTTGTCCCAGCTGCAAAATTGAAATACAATATTTTTCACAAGATTTTTCATTATATAATTATAATTTCTATCGATCGAAAAATATGATAATCTGATAAGATGCTATTGGCGCAAGGTTGGATCTAATTGTATCACAATTAGATCGAACCTTGCGCCAATAGCATCTTATCAGATTTTTCATTGTATTTTAAGTATGTACATAAAGTATATAAGCGAAAATTGGTTTATAATAAACATTTAATTTTATTTGAAGCTGTATAAATTTCTACCCTTTTCATTTGAAACATTAATTGTGCGCGTGTACATTAAAGTACATATAGCTAAGGTAGATAGAGTTGTGTGAGTCACGCGAGTATCTATGTATAAGTGAGTAGCGTTTATATCTATATATGCTGTCATTACTTCCGGCCCGAGACACAGAGAGCGCTGCAATACTGTACAAATTTTTAACACGCCAGCTTACACCCCGTGGTTAATCCAAGACGAGCATCTTAGCTACCAAGTAGATGAATTCGTCTACTCTGACCATAGACATATTTACCCAGGAAAAAATTTGTTGATCCCAGGATGAGAGCCCTGCCGGTGCCACCAAACAACCGGAAACTAACTTAAACTTTCTCACTGGCTGCGCAAACTTATGCCTCCTCATGGCCACCAAACGAAGCCAACTTTCTCGAGGTGATTTTTCATAAGGATTTCATTTCAAGCCGCCGGGTGCAACAGAGCAAAAGAAAGAATGAGAGAGAGAGAGAGAGAGAGAGAGAGAGAGAGAGAGAAAGAGTCGGGTTAGAGGTAGGGGGGGATGGAACTCGATGAGCATTCGGTTGCAGGGGGTGGTAGCCGGGGGTGAGCGATGTCAGCGGTGGAAATTGCGAGCTGAAAAGGGGAACACCGCCGCAATATTGTTCGTGGATCACGTTTTCTACTCCGGGACCGAGTAGGCGATTGATCATGTTGAACATTGACGGGGCCAGGACCGTATTACGGGAACGTGTGCCATCTTTCTTCGACCTCGAACCAATCCTCTCCTCGCTCTGTCTCTCTTTTTCTGCCCTATCTAACTGTCTGCCTGTCCGTCTATTCTCCAGGCTCTTGCTATCTTTCGTAGCTGCCACCGACGGTGCACGGCAGCACGTCTGCTCGCGTGTTTGGTTTTGTCAACGAGCGTTTTCGCGTTATATATATCGTCTCCCGCTTATCTATGCGGGACGCGCGTTTTTAGGGGGCGAATAACGTGAATATAAATGCGAGCGCGACGTGGCCGATTAGAACGAAGGTGGAGTCCACTGTTAGCTACGAAATATGTTGCAAGGAGCATCACATAGTGTTCTTAGAGAGCTGATTTAGTATTGGAGTGGATCGTGTCCGCGATTCGTGTTTCGTTTTCGGGAACATCCTGTTTTTAGATAGTCGTGGTTGTAACTGAATTAATACGTTGTCGATAAAGATGTTTTTCGGGGCACCAGAAATATTTCATTTACATAAATCGATTAAATTGTGGTAATTTATGCAGAATATGGCAGTCTCCTATTTTAAGTTCGTAAATATTTTGTTTGTAAAATACTGATGTTCGAATCTTATAGTTCTTGATAATATTCAGTATCTGTATGAAAACCATTCCACCATAAATTGATCAGTTTTTGCTGTGAACGTTACACAATTGCATTGAAAATTTAGTATTATGTACTATAAGTTGAATTAGAGGGGGTTTAAATCATCATTTTGCAGAAGTCAATTTTGTTTATGAAGTACAAACCGTTGAAGTTTATAATTCTTGCTTACATTCAATAAAATTTGTATTAGATCTCTCCCACGAATAATTGATCAATTTTAGTAGTTTGCGGAAGAGAATTTTTTTGAAAATTTAGTATTACATACTTTAAGTTGAATTAGGGGGAGTTTAAGTCATCATTTTGCATAACTCGAATTTGTTTATAAAGTACAAACCGTTGAAGTTTACAATTCTTGCTTACATTCAATACAATGTGTTAGAACCCTTCCATGAATAATTGATCAATTTTTGCAGTTTGCGACAGAGAATTTTTTTGAAAATTTAGTATCACGTACTATAAGTCGAATTAGAGGGACTCTAAGTCATCATTTCACAGAAGTCAAATTTGTTTATGATGTACAAACCGTTGAAGATTACAATTCTTGCTTACATTCAATAGAATTTGTGTTAGAACCCTTCCACGAATAATTGATCAATTTTAGCAGTTTGCGTCAGAGAATTTTTTTGAAAATTTAGTATCACGTACTGTAAGTAAAATTATGGGGACTCTAAGTCATCATTTTGCAGGAGTCCGATTTGTTTATGAAGTACAAACCGTTGAAGTTTACAATTCTTGCTTACTAAAATAGTATTAGAACCCTTCCACGAATAATTAATCAATTTTAGCAGTTTGCGTCAGAGAATTTTGTGAAAATTTAGTATCACGTACTTTAAGTAAAATTATGGGGACTCTAAGTCATCATTTTGCAGAAGTCAAATTTGTTAACAAAACACAAGATATTCAACTAAACTCCTTCAAATCTTCTCGAAAGAAAAATTGATACAGGGCATTAACTAATCGAGATTACCCGATATTGGGTCATGAACCAATGATTTAAAGGATGAAATTATAAGATTATAGCGTCGCGAAAAGAAACGCGTTCATGGAATCCGATCTTCATCATATATTTCGGAAAATCGTTGGAAGATGAGTTAGACTAGACCCGCGGTGCTCTCGGGGTTATCGAATCCCGGCAAATTTGAAGAATAACTCTTGGTCCTCGCGAGAATTGGACACCGTACGCGAAAGAGTTCACGAAAAATTTATCGTGCTCATTCCCGTCCTGAGATGCGTCGATTCGACGGTGCCGCCTCGACGGTCTCGGCAGACTTTAAGTTTTAACGAGATCACTGGTAAACTCCGCGTGACGACGATTTTTCGTGGATCGTGCTGAGCGAACTATAGAGACAAGTTCTTCCCTGGCTTTTCGTTTAATGTAAATTTTGCGATGTTATTTTAGTGGTCTCTCTATCTACAGGATCCATAATTTTACTCTGCGAGAGACATTCATTTTTCTTCTGTAGTCTTACACATCACACCTCGCATTTTATTCCATTTGTAATATTCTCAACTTGTAAAATTTCTTTCTAAATTTATATCTTCAATATTCGCATTGCATAATATTTCTTTATACATTCATTTCTTTATTATTCGAAATTTATATATCTTAATTTATTTCTTCCATATCTGCAATTTAGAATACCTACTTCTGACTAAATTTATTTCTTCAATATTCTCAATTCCTAATTCTTTCTAAATTTTTTTCTTAAATATTCTCAGTTCTTCATACTTTATTTCCGTTTTATATCTTCAATATTCCCAGTTTATGCATACACTGCAAATAAAATTTATTTCTTCAATATTCTCAATTTCTATTTCTTTCTAAATTTATTTCTTCAATATTCTCTGTTCTTAATACTTCATTTCCTTTTTATATCTTCAATATTCCTAGTTTATGCATACACTGCAAATAAAATTTATTTCTTCAATATTCTCAATTTCTATTTCTTTCTAAATTTATTTCTTCAATATTCTCAGTTCTTAATACTTCATTTCCCTTTTATATCTTCAATATTCCTAGTTTATGCATACACCGCAAATAATATTTATTTCTTACATATTCTCAATTGCTATTTCTTTGTAAATTTATTCCTTCAATATTCTCAAATCGTAATACTTCATTTCCCTTTTATATCTTCAATATTCCTAGTTTATGCATACATTTCAAATAAAATTTATTTCTTCAATATTCTCAATTTCTATTTCTTTCTAAATTTATTTCTTCCATATTCTCAGTTCTTAAAACTTCATTTCCTTTTTACATCTTCAATATTCCTAGTTTATGCATAGACTGCAAATAAAATTATTATCACTAGACTACGGATTTTATGCATTTATGACAAAAATGAATAGTTGTAATTTGAAACAGTAGACGAATTAAAAGGATTAAACAGTAGCAATATAATACGATGTAGAGGTAAGGGAGGAGTAATGGATGTGCATTGCAACCCCGAAGGGAGACAATAAAATACACTACACTACTACAGTAGCAATATAATACTTTCGACCTACTAAAATTATTAAACTAAGAAACAAAATTCCATAAGCAACTTCTATTTCTTGCAGTAGAAGCAGAAAATTTTGCTTACAAATCCGCAGTCAAATTATCACTCGAATAGAATAATACCAAGACTTTGTTTCCTTAAAATTGTCGATTCTCCCTGAAACAAACTTTACTTTTACAGCTCGTTTTAATTTCAATTCCGGTACGCTCGCAAACAATATCAACGTCGCATCAAAGCATCGATCCGTCGTCGTCTGACTACAATTACCATTCCCGCCGCGATTCACTTTCCCCGTCGAAAGTCGCTAAATATTCAACAACAGGATATTCTCGTCGAGCAGTGTTTCTCATGGGGCTCTTCGTCCTTTTTGCGAAAACGCTGCGCCGCGCCCTCGCATCGATGTTCGCGGAAAGAGATCCTGGAGAATTTTCCAGAGCAGCAACAAGTGAGAGAGACCTGAAAACTTTATTCCCCGTCGTCGGCGAAGCGGCGCCGTTACATTTCCGTGCATCCTTGAAAGTTTTCGGGGCTCGAAGTGCAGCGCCGTTTGTCCGGGAACAACTATTCCGGACGCGTGGATAATTCCGTCCTTCTATTCCGCACAGTCACCGCTAAAAACCTGGCCCCCTGAGAACTTCCTCTCGTTCCCGCCGCTGAAAAGCGTCGCGACGCTTCCGCCTCGTGCACGAAACATGCTAACAAAGCCAGGTATACCACCCCGATTCGCCGGGGACCTTTGTCGACGAAATTTATTTGTAGAATGAGCGGAAGAAGGTGCAAAAAGCGGACAACTTCACTTTTCAGGGAAATTGTATTTTTGGTGCAGAGCTGGGTGAAATTTTTCGGGAATAAATATTTAAGATACTATTTTAAATAGTCGTTGTTCTACAATTCCGATAATACACTCTTTTAAGTAGTGGTTGTTTCACAGTTCAAATAAAATCCTCTTTTGAGCAGCAATACTATTTTAAATACTGGTTGTTCTACGACACAAATAGAATACTCCTTTGAATAGTTGTTGTTCTCCAATTCCTATAAAACCCTCTTTTAAATAGTGGTCGTTTCACAGATCAAATAAAATACTATTTTAAATACTGGTTGTTCTACGACACAAATAGAATACTTCTTTGAATAGTTGTTGTTCTACAATTCCAATAATAACCTCTTTTAACTAATGGTCGTTTTACAGTTCAAATAAAATACTATTTTAAATACTGGTTGTTTTACGACACAAATAGAATACTCCTTTGAATAGTTGTTCTACAATTCCAATAATGCCCTCTTTTAACTAATGGTCGTTTCACAGTTCAAATAAAATACTATTTTAAATACTGGTTGTTCTACGACACAAATAGAATACTCCTTTGAATAGTTGTTCTACAATTCCAATAATGCCCTCTTTTAAGTAGTGGTTGTTTCACAGTTCAAATAAAATACTATTTTAAATACTGGTTGTTCTACGACTCAAATAGAATACTCCTTTGAATATAGTTGTTGTTCTACAATT
Source organism: Sphecodes monilicornis (assembly GCA_913789915.3). Classification (NCBI taxonomy): domain Eukaryota; kingdom Metazoa; phylum Arthropoda; class Insecta; order Hymenoptera; family Halictidae; genus Sphecodes; species Sphecodes monilicornis. The sequence continues at coordinate 7,245,786 of OU565298.1, forward strand.
CCAATAATGCCCTCTTTTAAATAGTGGTTGTATCACAGTTCAAATAAAATACTATTTTAAATACTGGTTGTTCTACAACTCAAATAGAATACTCCTTTGAATAGTTGTTGTTCTACAATTCCAATAATACCCTCTTTTGAGTAGTGGTTGTTTCACAGTTCAAATAAAATAAGTAGTCCCGCGATATAAGCCAATTCTCGGTTCTTTGCTGTGACTTGTTGGTTCATGAACGGATACTTGTATTCTTTTGTGGCCGCGCCTACCGCGCGCCGAACGTAGAAAAGTACAGCTATCCTGGTCTACGTCCGAAGCTCACTGCACATATCGCCAATTAAACCACTAAAGACGGTCGCAATTATATCTTGTCTGCTATCATTTTAATCAGAAGAATACGACAAACATATTGGCAAAAGTCTCATGAAAAGATAAGTAATAATAAAGAAGTTTTTTATTGTTATCACATTGTGAGGCCGCGCGGGCCTTTGAACTGTGCCGGCGACTGCGACTCTCCGCGTCTCTTTCTTTCTCATACGCTGTCCTTCCTTGCGCCCGAAACTTTCATCGTCCATTACGCAAGTAAATAACATCGGAATTATATCGTGTTTAGTGTCGTTTTAATCAGAAAAAAGCTTGAAATAAGTTGGCGAAAGTCTCATAAAAAAATAATGTAAAAGAAAGAAGTTTTGTAATTGGATTAGTGGTGATTCACACCGATATACCCGACCCCGGATCAGATTACGCGGTATGTTTACACTGCTCGGCGATCGAGGCAGCTCGAACTTCTCGCTCCCTCCAGGGATACCCCGCAGTGGAAGGGGTAGACGAACTTACATACATCGCAATGCTCCATCGCGCTTAAATCGCGGGACTACTATAATATTTTATATACTGGTTATTCTACGACTGAAATAAAATAGTGATTGTTCTACATTTCAAATAAAATACACGAAATCGACAGTTCAAAATGCATAAACGACATTTAGTCTACATTATACGCGATCCTAATGAATTAAATCATTTTCCTCCTGCACGTACGACTGTTAATTTTTAACGGTCATAAATTACGACTGTTTGACGCGAGAATAAAAGCCCTGTGAACGAAACAGAGGTCTCTACTTCGTGTATGCGAGCCACCGATCCAATTATCAAGTAATATTTCATTCTACTCGAGCGACTGCTATCCGCATCGAAATAACTATCCGATCGAACAAACATAACCGACGGGTGTACACGGTCTCTATGCGTTGCTCGAATCGTTGCTCGTCGCTGTGCGAAATTCGCCAGCCGCGAATAGAGCGATCGACGGACAGCAAGCTCCGGAAAACATTTTCGGCGATCGTTAATCGGATCGAGCGAACGGGAAACTACGCAGAGACCGCAAGTCGCCGCGAAACAAAATAGATCGTGATTATTGGTGGCGTGGTAAAGCGAGGCGTATACTGCCTCGCATTATCGCGTGTCGGGTATTACGTTACCCGAAGCTAATCATTCCAACGAGCCACGATATCCGATTTCCCGCGCCGCGGGTCTTTGAACAATTAACCCTTTGCGGGCGAGGACTTTTTAAAATATTGGAATTTGAAATAGCGCAGTCCATTCTAGCTTAGGATAAGTCGGGCAGAGATGGCCCACTTTTTTAAAAATAATCAGCATACTGTAAATTTAATCGAAATATTATGGAAAATATATGTAGATTAATATAGTATAACATTGAATTATAAAAATAATCATACGTTCTTTCACAAAGAAAATAACATTGCAACCTATGCGAAAAGCCATCTCACCCGGATTGTCCGGAATTTTTTAAATATTTGTCTACGTTTTGAAATACTAATTTTATTAATACTGAATTTTCTTGTATCTCAAAAAGTCTCATGTTGTTGGAACTGATTTTAGAAAAGTTTCTCAATTTTAATATAGGCCTACGTTTTCAAATACTAATTTACTACTACTTAAATCTTTTATATCTCAAAAAGTCTCAAATCGTTTGAACTGACTTTAGAAAAGTGACCCAATTTTAATATAGGCCCACGTTTTGAAATACTAATTTTACTAATACTGAGTTTTTTGTATCTCAAAAAGTCTCATGTTGCTGGAACTGATTGTAGAAAAGTGACTCAATTTTAATATAGGCCCACGTTTTCAAATACTAATTTTACTAATACTTAATTTTTTTGTATCTCAAAAAGTCTCAAGTTGTTGGAACTGATTTTAGAAAAGTTGCTCAATTTTAATATAGGCCCACGTTTTGAAATACTAATTTTACTAATACTGAGTTTTTTTGTATCTCAAAAAGTCTCATGTTGCTGGAACTGATTGTAGAAAAGTGACTCAATTTTAATATGGGCCTACGTTTTGAAATACTAATTTTACTAATACTGAATTTTTTTCTATCTCAAAAAGTCTCATGTTGTTGGAACTGCTTTTAGAAAAGTTGCTCAATTTTAATATAGGCCCACGTTTTGAAATACTAATTTTACTACTACTTAATTTTTTTATATCTCAAAAAGTTTCAAGTAGTTTGGACTGATTTTAGAAGAGTTACTCAATTTTAAAGTGTGTACGGAAACATTTTTGACTCACTGTATATCGTTCGTCAGTGCTGAGAGTATCAAAAGCTTCGTTTACTTTCTAAAGTCGCACGAAACTTTGCCACAATCGTGACGTGGGCGGTAAGAATGATGATCGTTAGGGGACTCGTCACGACAGAAGGATAAAGCAGCAGTGTCGCGTGACTATACTATGCAATAAATTTGCACGCGTCCATTCATAAAACGGCGAGCAGGTGCACGGCGCGTTACACTATACAGGGTGAAAATTATAAAGCGTTACAGACGAATATCTCCAAAAATATTGATTATACTTTTATTCTTCCCGGTGGACACTCCAAGGTGAGGTGAAGGTCAACTTTCTATTTTTAAATAGAATGATATGTTTTTTTATACACCACCAAATAGTGCGTTTTAAGATTAGTTCAATTACCTGTGACTCAAGGTCATTCAAGGTGAAACTTGCAAGGAAATGCAGAAAAGGAGTGATTGTTTTATTTGTACTTCAGTTTAGTATGTGTTCAAAATGATTACCTCTTACTTCAATGCACTAAACAATTCTTTGTTTAAATGATTCTCTAACTTTGCTCAACATTTCAACATTTATCGTAGCACAAGCTTCGCAATATTCTGACTTTTTTGTTTTCACGCGTCGTAGGCTTAATGGACATTACGCAGTTTTTAAGCACAGAACCTGTACGGAGAAAATGCTGTTCTAGTCTTTTAAATGCCATATGCAATTTTGATGATCGATCTGGGTAGCGTTGTGCATACAAATTAGCAGCCATTCTGGAATTTTTCCTGCATTCTCCTATGAGCATAAACATATCAAAACAATTTTGATACATTTCCATTTTCACCACTTATTTAAGTACTATCGTTCAGCGAAGGATACCTTAGCACGAATAGTAATGAAAGTAAACTGACTATCTTGCAGAAGAGCACAGTAATACATAAATACGTTTGTTTTCATTTCATTGATAATGACTTTGATGCTGTCCTGAGTAATGCTGATATTGAACACATGTTATTGTTTTGGTGTGAAAGTTCGAAGACACGAACTAAAATACAAATAAAACGATCACACCTTGTCTGCATTTCCCTGCAAGTTTGACCTTGAATGACCTTGAGTCCTAGGTAATAGAACTCATCTTAAAACGCACTATTTGATGGTGGATAAAAAGACATATCATTCCATTTAAGAGAAGAAAGTTGACCTTCAACTCACCTTCGAGTGTACATCGGGAAAAATAAAAGTCCCACCACATGATGTCCCCCCTCGGCACTGAACAACTTTCATCTGGAACATTTTTGCGTATAATTTTTGGAGATATTCGTCTGTAGTAACGCTTTATAATTTCCACCTTGTATTAGCGGCGTGCTCGTCAGGCTCACCTGCGTCGCGGCAGGCGCTAATAGCGCTAGAACGAAACTCCTTTGGCAGCATGAATGAAAGACGTGTGTTCAACTCTAATCACTCTTGGCAAACTCCGGCCCCCTGACTCTCGCTCTCGCTCTCTCTCTCTCTCTCTCTCTCTCTCTCTCTCTCTCTCTCTTCAGCTAATCGACTGTGTACACAGTGCCGCGATGTTCGTGTCGCCGGACGATCGTTCGACCGTTTCGGTTCCCTCCTCGCGTGTACAGCCGAGCGTTAATGACGACGTCGGCTCGAGATCGATGCCACTGGGACGTCGAGCACACCAATTGATTAGAATTATCTTACTGGAGCGGGATACTGGTTAGGCCAGCTCTCTTCACTGCATTGCTTTGTTCCCCCTTTGACGACGCAGAACACAGTGTTCTACTAGCGATGCAATTGCGACTGCAACCATCACTGTGCAATCTGTGTCGACGGATTTAGCGACGTTTAGATGCGATTTTTAAAATGTTGCAGTAGGAGAATTTTTCTTGGATCACTAGACGCCGGGTTTTATGCATTTCTGACAAAAAATAGTTGATCAAACGCGTTACAGTAAAAGCATTCAAGGCATTTAGAAATTCTGTTGTATTATTCTAGAAAATCTGGACGAGGCCCATTCCACCACAAATCGATTAGTTTCTCCGGTGAACGTTAAACAATTTTATTGAAAATTTAATATCATGTACTGTAAGGAAAAATAGTAGGAGTTTAAGTCATCATTTTGCACAAATCGAATTTGTTTAGAAAATAGAGGCCATTGAATTTTAGAATTCTTCCTTATATTCTATAAAATCTCTATGAGCTCGAATTCACCGGAAACTGATCAATTTGAGCAGTTTACGTTAGAGAACTTTCTTGAAAATTTAGTGTAATGTACTTTCGGTAGAATTAGGAGGAGTTTAAGTCATCATTTTGCACAAATCGAATTTGTTTAGAAAATAGAGGCCATGGAATTTTAGAATTCTTCCTTATATTCTATAAAATCTCTATGGGCTCGATTTCACCATAAAGTGATCAATTTGAGCAGTTTGCGTTAGAGAAATTTCTTTAAAATTTAGTATAATGTACTTTCGGTAGAATTAGGAGGAGTTTAAGTCATCATTTTGCACAAATCGAATTTGTTTAGAAAAGAAAGGCAATTGAAATTTATAATTCTTCCTTATATTCTATAAAATCTCTATGAGCTCGAATTCACCGGAAACTGATCAATTTGAGCAGTTTGCGTTAGAGAACTTTCTTGAAAATTTAGTATAATGTACTTTCGGTAGAATTAGGAGGAGTTTAAGTCATCATTTTGCACAAATCGAATTTGTTTAGAAAAGAAAGGCAATTGAAATTTATAATTCTTCCTTATATTCTATAAAATCTCTATGAGCTCGAATTCATCGGAAACTGATCAATTTGAGCAGTTAGCCTTAAAGAACTTTTTTGAAAATTTAGTATAATGCACTGTCGGTAGAATTAGTAGGAGTTTAAGTCATAATTTTGTACAAATCGAATTTGTTTATGAAATAAAAACTGTTGAATTTTCGATTGTTTGCCTACAATCGAGAAAATTTAAAGCATTCCACCACAAATTGCCCAATTTCAGGAATTCGTAATTTAGAGAATTTTATTGACAATTTTGTGCAATGTACTGTAAATAAAATTCCGATGACTTTAAGTCATAATTTTCCAGAAGTCAAAGTAGTTCATCAAATACAGGCCATTTTACAATTCCCGCTTATATCTTAACAATTCGTAAGAGACATGTTACAATAAACTGGTACGAGAAACCTTCGAATTGGAACATAGTAGACCATGGTTCAAGAAGCAATGAGTTCACCGTTCGAAATATATGAACGTGCATTGAAAAGCGAGTTGCATCAACAAACGCAAGGTTGTAGGATCAGTTATTCGGCCCAGAAAACCGTAGCCCGGGGCGACCGACGTACATATTCCGTCGCTAACAATATTTCCGAAACGACATTAAATTCGTCGATGGCTCCGGAGCTATTGAATGGAGTCGAACGACCTCTTGGCACGTGAACTTCGAAGTCGCAGGTAAATACATATGTAAAGCGCGGAGAGACGCTTTGGTCCCGGGACGTTCGACTGGTGCACACATTTTTCTCCGTGAGGCGTGACGTGCCTGCGGGATATGCACCCATACGTACACACACTCGGTGCACTGTGCACTCGCTGCACACTTTAATCTTTTACCATGCGCGTATTCGACGCGGTCCCGGCGCAATGTACATACATATTTTCGTCGGCGAGCGTTGATTTCGAAGCCCGGATTCCGGGCTGTTAGCATTTACTAGGGAGAGGTAGAGAGAGATAGAGAGAGAGAGAGAAAGACTGGTGCACTCCAGAAGTTTCGAAGGTCCCCTACACTGCACTTCAGCTTCTCCGGAATTATGTTAGCAGTCGCCCGAAATTTCGGAGAGCTGCTCTTAGCGCGCCGAAAATGACTGTCGAACGGGGCAAGTCGGAATCATGTGTTCTGATAATTAATTGTTGGGGAACTTGCGTTTCCGATCTTTGTCGTGAACGCATTCTCATATAGCGAATGCATACTCCGATATTTTTTTTATTGCCCAAAAGTCTTCAATTGCTGAAAATGATGTTCTCTTATTTGGATAGATGTATTTTAGGTATTTTTGTATTTTAGATATTTTGTGTATGCTACTAATCTGTAAATTGGTCTTTATACAAAACCAAAAGTCTTCTGAGTCAATTGGCAGACACAGAGATTAAATAGAAATATACTTTTGTCTTTTAAAAATTTGAATAATGATATTTTTCAATTCTTTTAATACTTCACACCTCCACATAAAATCTTCAGTCTAGCTACAAGATTTAACCTTTTCCGCTCGAAGTAATTATAATTCCAAAATAAAGACACTTTTTTCAACCTAGAACATTTTCATTTGATATAATCTTTTTTATATTATGCACATGAAATTAAACTTGTGTTCTCGTAAAACACTTGAATGGTTAGTAATTTATGAAATATAGACGAGTTTAATAATACAAAAACTATTTTGAAGGGTTAAAATACAAATTCAAACTGATAGAATGGTACAGAACTGATTTTCAGTCGAGTAATAATACAAATCGGAAGCAGTGCCTCCTTTTCCCCTTCCACTATCCCATTCCACTACCTGAGCAGACTCCAACGTCCCCCCACTAAGACAGTAAACTGGTCACGTGACGTGCCGCGCAACGTATCACATACTACTCTGGTCATCAGAGAGGTGGTAAACTGTATTCCCCTCGGTTCTGGCATGACTGATCGGGAGACTGAAAACAAAATAAAGAAGATGAAAATAAAATAAAGAACATGGAAATAAAATAGAGGTAAATTACAGACCTGTATCATAGTTGTATGTCTGATATTTACGCTCTTCGAATACTGTTTCTGAGTTTTCAATTACATGAGAATAAAAATTGCGAGATCAAAAATAAAATGAAGAACATGGAAATAAAATTGAGGTAAATTACAGAGCTGTACCGTAGTTGTATGTCTGATATTTAGGCTCTTCGAATACTGCTTCTGATTTTTCAATTACATGAAAATAAAAATTGCGAGAACAAAAATAAAATGTGGAACATGGAAATAAAATTGAGGTAAATTACGAAGCCGTATCATAGTTGTATGTCTGATATTTAGGCTCTTCGAATACTGTTTCTGTTTTTCCAATTACATAAAAATAAAAATTGCGAGAACAAAAATACAATGAAGAACATGAAAATCAAAATTGCGAGAACGAGAATCAAATGAAGGGAATGAAACGAAAATTGAGATGAATTGCACAGAGTTGAATCGAATTTTTGGCGATATATCTGTGCTCTTTGGACAGGATACGAAGATGTTTATCGAGCCGATTGGACGCTCCGCAAATTTACAAACTTCGAGCAGGGAATATGTTTGATGGAACGAAGGCACGGTGAGAAAGGTAACCGAATCGGCCGCAAATCCATCGGAAATTCACCTTTCCTCAAACTCGAAATCCTCGTTAACGGATTAGCAAGGCTTCCGGCCGGAGTATCCAGGAATCAGCGGAAGATCAGAGCCGACTGGAAAACGTACAAGTTTCATCCTATTACTTCAATTGGTCAAACATATCGATACTCTTCTCGTAGACGATCATTTCTGATGACTGGAACTCTGCACGCTGCAACCGCAAATGCTTTCAAAAGTATTCGAACTATTCCATACTTTTATCACTGATATATAGACTGCGGCTTTTTATGCAAAATAAATGTTTTCTTCGTCAATTGTAAGTCACAGGAGCCAAATACAAATGTTTTCTTTACTTTAACACTAAACCTACCAAGCACAAAACCTATAAAACTGAAACGCCTTATAAAAGTGAGAAGATTGAATTTATTCAAACTTTGTATGGCTTTAATCATAATGTGTACTTACATAAAGAAGCCACTTCAGTCATTGCCTATGGAAGTCTTTTTATAATTTCAATAATTGCGAGATGGAAAACCGGTCATTTGACCGTGGTAGGTTTAGTGTTAAAAGTTTGATAAAGCTGAAAATAATATATTGACATCTTTAAATCATTTTATTCTCTCGACTGTTTTAAATTCCACGTACTCATTTTTTCCATAAATGCATAAAATCCGCTGTATACTGATATATTAATAAATAACTGCTTTTTTTGTTGCTGGTCGTTCCACTGGATAGAAAATTTCGTAAAAATATTAGCGCTTTGATAAATTTAATCTAATATTATGGTACCGTCAAATAATTTAAATTGAATGTGGCTTTTCATGCATTTATTCAAAGGGAATTCAATTAAATGAAGTACAGCAAAAATTGTGTAAAGTTGAATTGCAAGTTCCTGATACATATTCTTTTATCCTTCACATGATTCTCTACTAATAAAATGCAAATATTATGCATTTGTAACATCCACTACTATCTATATTTCAATACAGTATAACGTTTATTAAAACCTCCTGCAAATTTTATTTTGTATAATTTATTTCCCGTGTTACTTCAAAGAAACTGTAGGAACATCTTTTAGAATATCTTTTAAGCATATGAAATATTCTAGAAAATCGTGTATATCCCAAAACTGCATAAAATCAGCAGTCAATTTACACGATCAATATATGAAATTACGTGAATCTGTTTCCTGAGCATCTGAAATCGATGCATTCATGCATTATGCATCTAAAAACTGCATGAAGCGAATTTCAATCGAGGTTTCATTTCGTATTAAGGAAGATAGAATATACTATCGATCCATCCTTTAACAGTACCAATTAAAAAAAATTGTCCACCATTAATTTTTAGAGTTATTTTTACAATTATTCTCCACAGTATCTGCAGATTATTTAAAAAATATTTTGATGAACATATTTATTTCTTTTTACTGAATTTACTGTTTCCCATTTGATCGATCAATGTTTGCTATAAATGCATAAAATCAGCAGGCTGCTCATTATCCACCAAATAATTCGGCTTCCACCGCAATAAACGGTACGCACTGTGGATCGCAATCTAGCCAGTATAAATAACGCTACTCTGTATAAATAAATTATCATCGCTCCAGGAATTTCCGCGAGACACCAACCACCAGTCTCCCGAAATTCCCTGGACCGGTGATTTCCAGCTTAACGGGAAAAAAGAAGGGATCGTCGTGGAACTGGTATTTAATAATCAGAGGTTGGTTTCATAGCGGGGCATATGTTGCAGACACGCGTGTACATGGTTGTTCGCCTTGCGGAGATATGCCCGGGCCGGTGCATTTGCATGTACCCTCGTGTGCACACGTTCCTCGGCCCTGCATGTCCTTGTGTAAATACACAGGCGGTGGCCCGCTCTCGAATATATTCCGACACGTTCCACTCGTACGTAACGCGGACCTGGACCTATTCTCTCTCTCTCTCTCTCTCTCTCTCTCTCTCTCGATATTCTCTCATTTGTCGTCCTCGGTTCCTGTTCTCGTTCCTGTTCTCGTTCCTGTTCTCGTTCCTGTTTCGCACCGGTCCCCGAAAGCCGCGAGATAGACCGTGCGAAATTTCCTCTCGCGTCCCCGTGTCTTGACGCAAGTGCAACAGTTTTGTGATATTCGAAGCTTAACAATCCCTTCCCGAGGACTGTTCAAGTATTTTGAACTCTCGCAACCAGTTCTGTTCAAAGGAAATAAACTTTGATGCTTACGAGCGAGCTGCGATATGAATTTGTTGAATTAGTGTGTTGCTCCTTGTTGCAGTAGGTGCAGTGTGTTTTGTAAGTCGTTTTATTTTACAGTAGGAATTAATCGGTTGTCTTTAACCAGTTAGCTGTGTAGGTCGAATTTATATGTGGCTGGTAAGAATTTTTAAATATTTCATTTATCACATTGACGTCTCGTCAATTTCTTTGTTTCGTTTCTTTACTTCGTCCTTGACTCGAAATATTCTAAAATGTCAACAAATTAACCCCTTGCACTATGATTTATTTTACAGTTACAGTGATTAGAACTTGATTGTCGTCCATCATTTCTTAGAACAAAAAGAAAATCTAAATCTACTTCGTCTTTGACTCGAGGAATTCTAAAATTAACCCGTTGCACTATGATTTATTTTACAGTTACAGTGATTAGAACTTGATTGTCGTTCATCATTTCTTAGATCACAAAGAAAATCTAAATTTATAATAACGGCTATGTATCGACAGCAACAAAATAACACTTTATTTCGCTTCAAAGGAAATGAATAATTTACATGTTTAGTAGATGTTGTTCGAAATTCTTATCACGAGTCTGACTCGTTATTATAGTGGTTAATAATACGTTTTAATTTTCACTACAAATTTTAACATAAATAGCAAGAAATTAATTTCATTTCATAACGAGTATTCTCGGCAAAACCAGGTAACTGGTTAAATATATTATTCACATCAGCAAACAATTCCTATGAGACTGAATTCTCAACGATCGAAAGATATGTCCACAATAATCGACGCAGATCGTTATTAATAGACTGCGGATGTTTATGCAATTTTCAATTTTTGTTGGCAGCTTTTAAGAAAATGGGATCAAATGAAATCTTATTGTCAGTGGCAACAGCGTTTGTAGATCTGAAATAAATAAAAATCGTACGAAATTCTGTCGAATTTTTTATTCTACGATTTTTAGAAATTTTTCAGAAGCCATAAATGCATAAAGGTCCGCAGTGTAGTTATCAATTATTGAGCATTCACTTACCGAGAGCGTTTTAAGAAGTGGCTTTATGACAGTTTCTGGTATTGTCCGCGCAGCGAGAGTTGTCACAAAATCTCGTCAGTGCGGTGCAGGGGAAACGGCGAGTTCCCACTCTTGACGCAAGGCTATGGATCCCACCACTGATCAGTGGATCCCACTCTTACGCACAGCCACGGACTTAAAGGACTGAGCATAAAGTGGGTTTATGGGTGAGCGGGGTCGTGTCGCGAGCGGGGAGGGATGGTAGACTGCGGCCATGTTGGATGGCAACATTGATATGATTTAATTCTGAAAAATGAATGCATAACAAGTGTATATATATATATATATATATATATATATATATATATATATCTGTATATATATACAAAATATTACACATTCGGCTCCAATATAACTGCCTCAGGGCTCTGCTAACTTATCACCTCACGTTACTCCACACTACCCTACAATTTAATGGCCAGAAAACAATATTAGTTTATTAAAATAGGTTCTTTCACTACTGGCAACATTATCTTTTTGCTTACATATATAATTATATCTAACTTTAACATAGTTATTAATTATACACTTTATAAGGTGTATCCTATGGTCGTAAAGTGCATTTTGATCATTGCAATGGTTGAGTTAATTTATAAATAAGTTATATGTATCTATTTCCCGCATGATTGCAATGCAAAATCACGCAACTAGTATTTAAAGTTGCCTATAGATAGCGTTGGGATATGGTGCAAGATTTCACGCGCATGCGCTGCCAAAACAGTAACGTATCTATATCATGATGACAGAGGTAGTGGAGCCCTGAGACAGTTATATTGGCGGGAATGTATCGAAACAATCTGTTCCGGACAAAAAGACTTTAGGACGTGTCCTACGAGTTACAAAATATACACAAATAGAGATGTTATACATTCATTTTTCAGAATCAAATCATACCAATTTTTTAAAATTCTGCTGGGTGCTCAAGGTACCCCATTTTATCGAGAATCTTACTTTACTGAGGCTGAAATTGCCGCGCATGCGCGTGAAATCTTGCGCCGTATCCCAACACTGCCTATAGAGCGCACCACAGTGCTTGCCATCCAAGATGGCCGACAAGTTGATACCCCTTCCGTCTTTCGCCTCACCCCCACAGCATAATGCACAGTCCTTAAGTCCGTGCACTCAATACGCTCGTTTGCTGTCTTCGTCAAGCGATTCGGCCAATCGCGGAAGACGTGTAGCGCGTAGTGGGAGCATCACGTGGTACACACAAGTTTCTCTGTGCCAACTCTCATTGCGCGGGCTATATCTAGTCTCTCTCTCTCTTTCTCTCTCTCTCTCTCTCTCTCTCTCTCTCTCTCTCTCTTTCTTTCACACAGTAACATGATTCCCGTATCGTCCTCTTCGTTCCAACGAACGATCGGCTCCAGATGAGGTCCCGTAAAATCCAAGAAAGCGAGACTTTGTCGCGAAGAGAATTGCAACGTTGACGTTAGGTTTATGGGGAGGGTTATGCCGCCTCTCGTTGCGCATCAAGTTTTATAGATTCGGCTTGTCCGACTGCTTTGCTGTGGATAGAGTCGTATACGATCGACGGTCGTTTTCTTCGTTGAATGAACCCTCGAGAAATCGATATCGGCTAGCCACTGTAGCCGGACACAGTTAGGTGTGTGCATGTTAACGCGAATGTCCGACACCTAACTGTTTGAAATGGTGAGCATGTTGCTCGGGTGACTTGATTACTGATTTTATGCGCTCACGGAATAACGATTTTGTAAAGATATACAGTGGCTTTAAAAAAATATCTGTACATTTTATCGATTCTCGAAAAATTGTAGATATTTAACCTACCATTGTTCAGTCCCTGAACAACATTTACTTCAGTCAGTCATTCATACTTTCGATAATACCTAATTTTCGCCAAACACACCCTGCGACCGAAGATGCAGCGACCGCGCACGACCTCCTGCAAACTACCTTTTCTTTTCTTTTTTTTTTTAAATGTGGGGAATCCTCCTTATGGATACCCCCCCCCCCCATCGCCTGTAGAGGAGAGAGGGTTATGTTGGGCTCACCTGGCTGAGGCCAGGCATACCAACTAAACCCCACATTCTACCGTGCCCTGGGCCCCTTATGCCCATCGATTAAATCGTAAATTTAGTGTCTTCGATTTCCCACCTGTTACAACAACATGAAACAATTTTTTGTGAACAAATTAGTGATAATTTGTATAAGTTTGTTCACGCCCTTCAAGTCTTTTAACACTAAACCTACCGGCCATTGAAGCTGACTAGTATGCGTTGCCTTATAAAAATGGCACGATTGAATTTATTTAGATCTTGTGGGATTTTTATTATACTTTAACAAAAAAGCGTGTATAATCATTTTCAGTGGAAGCATCCGATAACTTCAATAATTGTGATTTAACCCTCATACGTTCCTCAGGGTGAAAATTATTGTTTTTATATACTGAAAAATGATTGATCTCATTACGTAGGTATTATGATTAGCATTTCTTTAAATGCTTCGTCCTAAATAAAATATAATTTGTTAACTTCAAGTATAGAGTAGAAATGAGCGAATTATTATCCTAGTTAATCTGTTTGCCCCATACTTATTCACAGTAGTGTCTCCATATTTGTTCAGGTAGATCCAACATCTTGAGCCTTCCGTTTATTTGATCTTCCACTTGTGCAATTATTTATCCTGACTGTCGCTATGACGGCCTGTCTGCAGTCATTTTGCCATGTGTACAGAACCAATTCGCCCACGCAACGAAAACTATACTGTGAAGTCGCAGAGCTCCTTCGTCTTGGACATGAACTTCCGGCGTGAACGGTAGACAGCCGACTCGAGGACAATTACCGGCATGTTCTCTTTATCTCTTTCTCTCTCTTCTTCTCTCTTTTCTCTCTCTCTCTGTCTCTCGTCTCTTTCGTCGCGGCTCCACGAGCCGTATCCTTTTTGCAGCGGAAGCCGCGCGAGACATCCTTAGTTGGGAAACTACTCGGCTACCTAATATTCGGTTCACCGGCGAATCCGCTGGGATTTGCATATTTCAAGTTTGTTAACCGTCGAGGAATGTCTTCTCTTTGCCAGATGGAAAGCTTGCTCCTCGCTGCGACAAGTGTTTTTCCTGTTGGTCCACAAGGATCATAAATCGCCCTCTCATTTAAAGGCGCATTCCAGTCTACAATTTTATTTTTTCGGTCTTAGGGGTATTTTAACAATAACGAATATTACTTTCTTAATACCGACATTTTGTATACATATTTCTATATGTTATACGAATGTTCACAATTTTTTTCAAGAGTCAATGATCAAAACTGACTGAATTATATGTCGTTGAACATATAAGGTTTCTTCATAAAGCTGGCTGACAAGGTTCCGACCATTCTTCTTATCTGAAATGGAAAAATAAAAATTTGTAAAATGTGTATCGTATAGGGGTGTGCGAGTACCTGTAATTTACGAGCTGAGCTGAACTCAATTCGATTGCTCGAGCTAAGTCGAGCGTTTGAATTTTCCGAGCTACTTGAAATTGACGAACTGCTTGGAAAGAATGCAAGCTACTTGAAAAAATCAACCGGCTCGAATATTCGAGCCATCGCGAAACTTCGATTTACTCGAAAATGAATTTTCAGCTCGAAATTTTTCGAATTACTCGAATATATTCGAACTGATCTTTAACTTTCGAGTTTCTCGTAAAAATTCGAATTGCTCGAGTTACTCGAACATTCATTTATTTACTATCGAATACTATTCTATCTGTAAGGAAGAAAAATATGACGCTAATTTAATGCTTCTGTTTTATTTTCATGTTTTCATGAAGAAAGCATATTCGAATTTTTACGAGTAACTCGAAAGTTCAAGATCTGTTCGAATATATTCGAGTAATTCGAAAAATTTCTAGCTGAAAATTCATTTTCGAGTAAATCGAAGTTTCACGAAGGCTCGAATATTCGGCCGGTTGATTTTTTCAAGCAGCTCGCATTCTTTTCAAGCATTTCGTCGATTTCAAGTAGTGCGGAAAATTCAAACGCTTGACTCGGCTCGACAGACCGATCATTACTCGACTCGAAATTCGAATACTCGAATAAATCGAGTACTCGCACACCTAGTTCCGTAGTTTTATGTCAATTGTATACATGCTGAAAATTTCGAATGTGAGAGATGAACGATGACAATTATACAATTTCAGTTGACTTTGTTTAGATTAGTTTCGTTTAATTCGTTGCACTACGATTTATTTTGCGATGATTAGAATTTCTTTGAAAAATATTTCTATCTATCCTATAGGTATTTAAATGTTCTCCAATAATTAGATATTGGTAACAAACCAAATAGAATTTTATTTCGTCTTAAAGGAATTTAATAACTAGACTGCGGATCTTTATGCATTTATGGCTTACGAAAATTGTCCAAAAATACTAGAATATGAAATTCAGTAGAATTTGGTACGATTTTTATCAGTTTTGGATCTCGTAAAGGCTGCTACCACCGAAAATAAAATTTTATTTGATTTCACTTTGTTAAAATTTGTCTACGAAAATTATAAATTGTATAAACATCCGCAGTCTATTAATAACATACATATTTCGTCGATTCTTACCATGCAAGGGATTGGATTAAAATTGGTGAACAGTTTTTCTCACGATCGTCGACTTATAATTGTTGTTTTTTATGTAGTCCTTTAATGGAATGTTATTTTAACAGGAATTTTTGATTCGGCATTTGTTGCGCCATAATTGTATTTTCGTTCGGAATTTTTCGGGCCGAGATTTTTTCGATGCAATTTTATTTTCGACGAAAATATTTTAGCATATTCGTTGTACTGCCGAGGTAGCGGTTTTCGTGTTTAAAATATTTTATTAAATGGAACGGTACGCCCTTTATAAAATATGAGAAAAATTTGACAAAGGAAGGTCGTGGATTCCGCGGATATTACGCTGTGCGTTATAATTTGAATTTTTTGTTGATCGGGAGAACGAAATTTGCTGAATTTATTCGACATATTTAACAAATCTCCACAATTCTCTGTCTTACGCGTAATTAATTCTGCTGGTTTTATCAAATCAATCTATACATTTGTTCGCGAACGATTTTCATGAATTATCTGCAAGAGGAACGATATGTAAAATTTATTCATTTTCTCTATACATTTAATTGGTTTTCGGTCGTAAAATTAAATATATTGAATTTTATCATACGCGTGAAATTAAATGTATTTGATTAATGAAACGTGGCTTTCTTACCGCGAATACAAAATCATTTTCTTCAAACCTGGCAAAATATTATTATTAATAATTTAATATGATTAATAATTATTCCGTGATTTATGAAAAATCAGGATAATCCATCTTTCCACTGGTATTAACATTTATTCTACTTTATTATACTATTATCTGTATACAAAAAATCAGGATGTTTCATCTTCCTAATGATACGTTAATATTTTTCCGAATAAAAATGTGGGCCTTCTGACAAACGTCGCAAAATTTAACAATTGTTGTAAATTTTTTAAATGTTATAGTACGTCTAACGTTATAATTCTTTTATGTAATACTATTTTAATATTTTCACGAATATGAGTTTTCGGAGGATACTGATTAATATCTTCTCTCTTTTAATTAAACAAATTTTTAAAACTCCAATGGAATATTACATAGAGAGCATAATTTCGAAATTAATGAGACCTACTTTACTCTGCATTCAAGAAGTATATAGTTGCTTATGAAGTATTGCTTCAGAATAAGTGAAACGTTTCTACGAACATTAATTAAATCGTTACACACAGCCTCGTTGTTAAAACATACATACTGTAGACCAGGGATGGGCATTTTTGTCTCAATTGAGACAGCCGTCCCCACCATGGCGTCCACTGTCCCCCACCAGCATCCGCCGTTACCATAGAGCAGGCAGTTCCAACCAGTGGTTCTGGAGCTTTGCGAGGCATCTTCCCCGCTTAGGGTCTTCCCCCACTCTTAGACTGCATCGTTATAATGTATAGTAGTAGGAACCTTCACCACGAGAGCCATGCGGCGCGCGCAGCACTACGGCCGTACATACTAGTGGGAAGAGGTTCGATGGTGGGGACCTTGCAGTTCTCGGAGGGGAATACGTTGGAACTCCCTGCTATAGAGGAAGGAAGTGCTTCGCCCGTTGCGAACAGTACGCAGGCCTCGCGCATGAAAGAGAGGTTGGTGGGAGAAGCAGGCGTTTGAGGGGCCTCTACTCAGTGATGCCAGAAATGTCAGCTTTGCGCGCTTGAGTACCTACTAATTTTATATTATGTTATCCTCTATAGTCCGAACTTTTTTAGGTAAAGAAAGTACTTATGTGAATGTTGAATGAAAAATATTATTTTTAAAACAGGGCCTTAAAGAAAAATAAAATTTTATATTATGTTATCCTGTATAGTCCGAACTTTTTTAGGTAAAGAAAGTACTTATGTGAATGTTGAATGAAAAATATTATTTTTAAAACAGGGCCTTAAAGAAAAATAAAATTTTATATTATGTTATCCTGTACAGTCCGAACTTTTTTAGGTAAAGAAAGTACTTATGTGAATGTTGAATGAAAAATATTATTTTTAAAACGGGGCCTTAAAGAAAAATAAAATTTTATATTATGTTATCCTGTACAGTCCGAACTTTTTTAGGTAAAGAAAGTACTTATGTGAATGTTGAATGAAAAATATTATTTTTAAAACGGGGCCTTAAAGAAAAATAAAATTTTATATTATGTTATCCTGTACAGTCCGAACTTTTTTAGGTAAAGAAAGTACTTATGTGAATGTTGAATGAAAAATATTATTTTTAAAACGGGGCCTTAAAGAAAAATAAAATTTTATATTATGTTATCCTGTACAGTCCGAACTTTTTTAGGTAAAGAAAGTACTTATGTGAATGTTGAATGCAAAACATTATTTTTAAAACAGGGCCTTAAAGAACTCTCAAAAATTTGAAATTAGTACAGTACTGATATCACGCGCGAATACGCATGCGCGAAAAGCTGACATTTCCGGCATCACTGCCCCTACTGTGCCCATCCCTGCTGTAGACGCTTCAAATATCTTGTCAAGAGAAGAGGATGCGCGTATAAATAGACACCTCAAAGTTTGAATCCTTTGGTTTGTTCAGCCCTAAAAGGGTTAATAAATTCAAGACGACATATTATGACATTCTCATGTTAAAATACATCACAAAACCGTCCGAGGTATTAAAGTCTAAAGATATGGAAACGGACTTGTAGCCAAAATTCTAAAAGAGCAGCAGCTTCTTTTCAAAACTCCAGCACTGACAAATCCCTCTCTGTCAGCAAAGTCGGATGGCCGAAAGCCGGTTTCCCTCGGTCAAAGTGAATGGTCTCGCGTTTCCTGTTGCCGCCGGAAGCTTGTTGACGCGTGGAAATAATAAGGTTTGGCTGTTTCTGGTTTCGCAAAGGCATGGGAGAGTCGTTAAGGCTTCTAAAATAAAATCAAGAGCCGGGAAACGTCGCAGACGCCGGTCGGGTTAGATTGTGGTGGGTGGTTTCTGCGGGGGTGGAAAGGTAGTGGTCCACCGAGCGTCATTCGCTTCACGGACCTCGTTATGATATTATAAGGGAAACGCGCGTTTAAAGAGGCAGAAAGAAGGGGCAGACGACGCTGTTGGCCACCGGGGGTTTGGGGGTGGAGAAAGAGAATGAGGAAGAAGGGTGAGAATAAGAGAGAGGAGAGAGAGAGAGAGAGAAAAGGACCCTCGACCGAGCATCTTACGGTCTAAGTGCCGGCGGCGCAAAGCGCGTGAAATAAAGATTTTTATCGCGGCGTCAGTCGTCGAACTTTGAAGCCGCGCTTCGATCTGCCATGGCGTCGGTTTCCCGCCCTTAGATTCCAGACAGAGCCCCTGGGGTTGCCAGACGTTTCCATCGTCGATCCTAAAATTTGCGAGACCTCGAGAGTATAGGCTTTGAATGTTTGAGAAATTTTAGGGGGATGATGAAGTCCCAAGATGTTCTCATTGGGGAGATTTGTTCGTGTTATTTTTGGGATGCTTTGTTCCTGTTATTTATTGAGTGGTTTTGGATCAGCCTGTAGATTATAGTTTTGGAAACTCGCAATCCCTTTTTCTATTAGGCCCAAGACTAAGATTTTGGACTCAACCCCTCGAGACATTGAGGAAATATAGGAACAGTGTTTGAACGTTTATGAAATTTTAGGGGATGATTGGGTCCATGTAGTTGATTAAGAATTTTTAAAATGGAAATCTAGGGACAGTGTTTTAATGTTTACGAAATGTTAGGAGATGATGAGGTCCATGTTCTTGACTAAGAATTTTTAAAATGGAAACCTAAGGACAGTGTTTGAATGTTTACGAAATTTTAGGGGATGGTGAGGTTCATGTACTTATTTGAGAATTTTTAAAATCCATTTTAGACTAACCCCTGTATATTAAAGTTTTTCCTTTGAGGCTCGCAACTCCCTTTTTTCGTTTATCCAAAGCTATGATTCTGGACTCACCCCTCGAGGCATTGAGGAAATCTAGGAACAAGGTTTGAATATTTACGAAATTTTAGGGGATGATGAGGTACATGTAATTGATTAAGAATTTTTAAAATGGAAATCTAGGGACAGTGTTTGAATGTTTACGAAATGTTAGGGGATGATGAGGTCCATGTACTTCATTAAGAATTTTTAAAATCCATTTTAGACTACCCCCTGTATATTATAGTTTTCCTTTTGAGGCTCGCATCTCCCTTTTTCAGGTTGTCCAAAGCTATGATTCTGGACTCACCCCTCGAGATATTGAGGAAATCTAGGAACAAGGTTTGAATATTTACGAAATTTTAGGAGATGATGAGGTCCATGTACTTCATTAAGAATTTTTAAAATCCATTTTAGACTACCCCCTGTATATTATAGTTTCCCTTTTGAGGCTCGCAACTCCCTTTTTTGGTTTATCCAAAGCTACGATTCTGGACTCACCCCCTCGAAGCATTGAGGAAACCTAGGGACAATGTTTGAATGTTTAAGAAATTTCAGGGGGACGATGGAGGAGATAATTGAACAGCGGTTACAATAAGGAAGCTATAGACACAAGACATCCATCTACGCTTTTACATTAACAAACTTCATATTATGCCACATTCATAACGAACGATCTAATCGATTCAATATACTATTTGAAATTATATTCAACATACATGTGTCCGACGTAACAGTTTTCACGATTTTTTAAGTACTTGCGATAATCTGACAAAAAATATTTTCAACAAAAGTTGATGAGTTTTCGATTGGCTATATATAGCAATAAAAAAGTTCGAAAAACATTTTTTACCAAGGTCACCTTCATTTTTTTAAATGGCACTTTGTATTTTTGACTTAACAGTATTATATCCCGTGTCAAGACGAATTCAACGACCTAGTATACCATAACATTGGTATGACCTTGAAGGCGAAGAAATAATAAACGTGCCTTGACACGGGCTATAATACTATAATACTGCTATAATGATGACGTTGACAATACTAAAAAAAATGTTTTTCGAACTCTTTTTATTGCAATATATATCCAATCGAAAACTGATCAACTTTAGTTGAAAATATTTTTTTTCAGATTATCGCAAGTACTTAAAAAATTGTGAAAACTGTTATGTGGGACACCCTGTATATATTCATTTTGCAGTGTACCGATTATTTAAAAATAAAAGTGGGCCATTTCTCCCTAACTTACCTTAAATGAACTTGAACTATTGATAGTTACTGAATTAAATAAATATTGGAATAAATTTGAGTGGGGCCATATCGGCTCCAATAGTTCACTCAAGAGTTACAAATACAGAAATTAGAAATACACAACCAACAAACACCACTTAATCAATTGTCTACAATAATAATGTCATTAGGAAGCCAACTGGACCAGTTGCATGAAAGAACAGGAGAATAAATGATCGAGCTAAAAGGCAAGATTTATTGAATCAATTGGTCAAGAGAACACCGAGGAAAATACTGTGGCTTGTCAGGCGATAGAAAATGGCTGCGTTCGTTCTTCTTCCCGCCTAAGGGATCGTTTCGAGAAGAAAGTTGCCGGGTCGTGTCCATTTTTCAGGCTCGCCTCTCCTTGTGTTTCTACAAGCGATAGCGTTTAATGCCACTCGGGGGAAAGCGATTAGATGGGACCGTTACGGTTTCAATTCGTGGCCGGCACGGGTTCTCGAAGCTACCCTCTAACCAGCACCATCTCCGGGGATGCTGATAATTCCGCTAGAATCAACGACCATTGATTCCCGGCTTCTCCTACAACGCGACTACGATGAGTCTCGTTAGCCACTGTCGTGGTCGACAGCTGCTTTCCATTGAAATTGCACGGTTCGCTTTCTACGACCATTGTTATTGATTTCACTGTCTTTTCTGACAATGCTGGCCGGAGACCTATTGTGCAGTGGGTGTGTTGAGGTTTGTACTTGCAGTCGAAGTGGGATTTTGGAGACTACAACTGCTGTTTATTGTGTTCAGATTTTAATTGGAGCTTGTGGAGAAATTTTAATGTTTACCAATTCTAGGTAGTCATTGTTAATGATTTTATGCAGTTCTTGTTATTGATTTTACGGTGTTCAGATTGCAACTGGAGTCTACGTAGAAATTGTAGACCCCACAAGATTTTAGGTGGTTATTGTTATTGTTATTGATTTGACTATGTTAAGATTGCAACTAGTGTCCACGAAGAAATTTTAGATACCACAAGATTTTAGGTAGCTAGTGTTATTGTTATTGCTTTTGGTATGTTAAGATTACAACTGGAGTCTACGTAGAAATTGTTGACCCCACAAGATATTAAGTAGTTATTGTTATTGATTTTACTATGTTAAGATTGTAACTGGAGTCTACGTAGAAATTGTAGACCCCACAAAATACTAGGTAGTTATTGTTATTGTTATTGATTTCACTACGTTAAGAGTGCACCTAGAGTCTACGAAGAAATTGTAGACCCCACAAGCTTTTTGGTAGTTATTGTTATTGTTATTGATTGTACTATGTTAAGATTGTAACTAGAGTACACGAAGAAAATTTAGATCCCACAAGATTTTAGGTAGCTAGTGTTATTGTCATTGATTTTGCTATGTTAAGATTGCAACTAGAGTACACGAAGAAAATTTAGATCCACAAGATTTTAGGTAGCTAGTGTTATTGTTATTGCTTTTACTATGATAAGATTGCAACTAGAGTCTACGAAGAAATTGTAGAAACCACAAGATTTTAGGTAGTTATTGTTATTGTTATTGATTTTACTATGATAAGATTGCAACTAGAGTCCACGAAGAAATTGTAGAACCCACAAGATTTTAGGTAATTATTGTTATTGTTATTAATTTTACTATGTTAAGATTGCAACTAGAGTACACGAAGAAAATTTAGATCCCACAAGATTTTAGGTAGCTAGTGTTATTGTTATTGCTTTTGGTATGTTAAGATTACAACTGGAGTCTACGTAGAAATTGTAGAACCCACAAGATTTTAGGTAGTTATTGTTATTGTTATTGATTTTACTATGTTAAGATTGCAAATACAATCTACGAAGAAATTTTAGAGCATTCGAGATTTTTGGTAGTTATTGTTATTGATTTTACTATGTTTAGATTGCTACTAGAGTCTAGGAAGAAATTTTAGAGCGTACGAGATTTTAAGTACCAATGATCTCGATTTTTCTGTGTTAAATGTTTAATTGGAGCTTAGGAACAAATTTTACAGCCTGCCAGATTTTAGGCGTGATTGAAAATCATTTTTTTATGTTAAGATTGCAACTGGAACCCACAAAGAAATTTTAGAGCCTGCAGAATTGTAAGTGTTATTGTTACTAAGTTTCCTGTATTCATTGACAATGTTAGTGTTCAGCAATGTTAATTAGGGATTCGTTAAGCAATAGGTACATTGTACCTAGATCTAATGGTGATATTTTTACCATCTTTTCTATATTTGCGATAAAAGTGCAACAGAACTGCAAATCGTGAATTACACGAAATCAGAATTTACACGGATTTTTTATATTGTTTTCTACCCTCAGTAAGTAACCAAAAAATCTACGAAAAAAAAACAAAAAATTGACCTCATATAGACTTAATATTTCCTGTTGGATACATTCAAGTGCCTCGTATAGTCTTCGAGAAAGAGACATACAAAGTTCCATCTGTGTTCTACTTTTTAAAAAAGTTAGAGGTCTGAAACTTTTGAAAATATTATTTTTGTGAAAAATACAGATACACATGACACAGATTTATGACAATTTCGGCGAGATGTTGAAGATAAATATCACTAATTTTGCTGGTTTGATTTCGTCAGTTAATGACTTCTATCTTCGGATCAGATGCACTACGTGCTCCAAGGCGAGATTATCTTGATCCTTTGAAACGTCACCCGGACCTCGAGGGTGAACTTCGTCTGGACACGTTCGATCGGGGTGGGAGTGGGAGGGTTGGTAATTGAAAATTCGCTTGCAATTTAGGTTGGAAAATCTGCGCGCCGCTTTTGAGACACAAAATTGCTGTTCATTAAGCCGTCATTTGCGCCCTTTGACTGGCACCCTCCGCCGGTCGATTCGTTATCGGGGAATAAATTACAAACTGGCCGTGTGCGCAGAAGCCGGTCGCTTGAATACCAACTGGCAATAACAGAATTACGTGGTAAAAATAGCAAGTCCCTATTGTTGGTAATTGACAGGAATTTGTTGACAAAAGGCTCTAACAATATCCATGAAAATTCGAAGGTCAACCGAATTATATTCCAATTGTTGACGATAAAAGCTGTGTACAAATATTCATATAAATTGTTCTGTTTGTGATTAACCGATTCATTCGTTTGCTTACAGGTGAGTGCACTGACAATCTAACGATGAGACCGATGAGGCCAATTCTCGCTGTTTTTCATAGTAAGTGATTCATGGAGCTGCATTCTTGAGTTAAGTGGCTTGGACTTTCTAAAAATAATTTGTTGTTTGTGCAATTTTTCGAGTTTGAACGTACAAGTATTTGAAATACATTATTGAAGTACTCCTTTCTCTGTTTAAGGTCTTATTGTTCTAAATCCTGTAATATTTAATATTACGTAAAATAGCAATGATTAATATTTTAGTATATTTTCTTCAAGCTTCGTTAGGTCTATTGTTTTAGACAATTCAGTATATCAGGAAGATTTTACCACTGAACAGTTATAAAGAATTTCTATTCTGAATAACTGTAGCCAAGAATTTAGTCAATAATTCAACAGTCAGCGTGTTCGTAACACTGTAAATGAATTGTTTCGTGAGCAAGATCGCTTTTCAGATCAACTCAAGATTTAGAAAATTGTTTAATTATTATTTCAGTCAATCAGTCATATATAAAAATACGTGGAACTTCGCTGTCCTTTTCTACGTTCGGCGCAAGTCAAAGAATAGTATCATCTGAACGTTAATTGTCGCCTGCCGGACCAGTGGTGGCGACAAGTATCGATGAAATATTGTAGTTAATACCTTTTTCTTCACTTCAAGAACATCTTCTAAATCGATAACATGAAACTTGAGCAAGTGGCTCAGTGATTAAAGACTCTTCTGCGAAAGCCAGGTAATTTCAAAGATTTTGAAAATTGTCTAATTCTTAGGCAATCATTAACGCATAAAAATACGCGGAGCTTCAGCAAGCACAGTTTTGCTAATAACAGGACGTGCCCAGTTTTAGCACTAAAAATCTCAAATTTTTTGAATAAGCAAAAAGTGTAAATTGGTTAGCAAAGAAATAATGGCGGAAGTTATCGACCCTCAGCTAGGAAGTACAGTATACAGTGTTTCATTATTAATTGTCGTGAACTTCTGAACGATAATTGTCGCAAAAAAATCCCTCCTTCCGCCGTGAAGCTCGAGATGCCTCGGTCACCGAGAAGTGTAACATAATACAGGTCGAGTATGTCGGTGTGAAAACAACAATAAAACCAGTGACAAAACTTCTTTATTTTTTGTTATTTTTTATGGAACTTTCACCAACATATTCGTGGCATTTTTCTAATGAAAATGTTACACTCCTCGGCGACCGAGGTCTCTCTGGCTTCGCTGTCTTTTTCTACGTTTGGCAAGTCGACGAGTCAAAGAATAGGATCACCTGTACGTTAATTGTCGCCGGACCGTGGTGGCGACATTTATCGATGAAATACTGTACTTCTAGTCACAATTTTGCTAACAACAGGACGTGCCCAGTTTTAGCACTAAAAATCTCAAATTTTTTGAATGTGAATTTGAAATGATGGCGGAAGTCATCGACTCTGAGGGACACATTTGCCGCGTTTTGTCCACGTCGCGGATCTAGTAAGTGTCTCGATTTGCTGGGCAATATTGACGCAACCTGTCGAGTGTTTAATCATGTTATCGTCGTTTGCTTGACGTTCGCCTACAGATATTCCTCTATGATCTGCATTATACCGTGTTCGCGTGAAGGCGCGCGCTTGTGCACGTGTTTACCGACAGAAGCACAGTTCCCCTAGCCCCTAGCCCCGGGGGGTGCTCGTAGAGGGATGCTTCTAACCAGCGTTGCAGCTAATTGCACCTGTCATCCTGACATAATCGATCCTTTGCAAAGAGGGGACGAATGGATAGAACCTCGGACCAAACGCGGCTTCTGTGACGGACGACCGACCGACGAAGACGTTGATCCCGATGAAAACCGGAGCAACGATCCCGTCAACTACGATCTAGATTAGTCTAGATTGGAGCTAACCGGCTCTCGATCCTCCCCTTCATCGCTGCTCATTCTAGTCACTGTGCTCCATTTTTATTACATTGCATTTGACATCGTCTACCAATCTCTCACTATACACTTCTTGATTTAATTTTTAGCTAATTGACACGTCCACCTTTTTAGGGAAACATTTTTCTTCTTAGATTTCAAGCTTTATTATGTTTGTGTAAATATTTTTGTGGACACTGTGCATTCCCGCACTATATATTTCTTCATTTAATTTTTAGTTAATAGAAATGTCTATTTCTTTGGAATAGAATTTTTGTACTTTGATTCCAAGCTTTATTAGCTTTGTGTAAATATTTTTGTGGACACTGTGCAAACCCTCACTATATGCTTCGTGATTTAATTTTTAGCTAATTGAAAAATCTATTTCTTTAGGAAAACATTTTTCTTCTTAGATTTCAAGCTTTATTATGTTTGTGTAAATATTTAGGTGGACACTGTGCAATCACTCACAGTATTCTTCATGATTTAATTCTTAGTTAATAGAAATGTCTATTTCTTTGGAATAGAATTTTTGTACTTTGATTTCCAACTTTATTATTTTTGTGTAAATATTCTTGTGAACAGTGTGCGCAATCCCTCACTATATACTTCTTGATTTAATTCTTATTTAATAGAAATGTCTACTTCTTTAGAAAAACATTTTTCTTCTTAGATTTCAAGCTTTATTATGTTTCTGTAAATATTTAGGTGGACACTGTGCAATCCTTCACTTTATAATTCTTGATTTAATTCTTAGTTAATAGAAATGTCTATTTCCTTGGAAACGGATTTTTCTACTTAGATTTGAAGTTTTATTATGTTTGTGTAATTACTTTTGTGGACACTGTACAATCCCTCACTATATGCTTCTTGATTTAATTTTTAGATAATTGAAACGGCTACTTCTTTAGGGAAACATTTTTCTTCTTAGATTTCAAGCTTCGTATGTTTGTTTAAATATTCTTGTGGACACTGTGCAATCCGTCATTAAATATTTTTTTTATTATACCACCTTGAATCTCACTTCGTGATTTAATTTCTAGCTAATTGAAAAGTCTATTTCTTTAGGAAAACATTTTGCTTCTTAGATTTCAAGTTTCATATGTTTGTGTAAATATTCTTGTGGACACAGTGCAATCCGTCATTAAATATATTTTTTTTATTATAGCACCTTGAATCTCACTTCATGATTTAATTTTTAGCTAATTAAAACGTCTATTTCTGTAGGAAAATCATTTTTCTTCTTAGATTTCAAGCTTTATTATGTTTGTATAAATACTTTTGTGGACAGTGTACAATCCCTAAATACATACTTCTCGATTTAATTCTTAGTTAATAGAAATGTCTATTTCTTTGGAAAAGAATTTTTCTACTTAGATTTCAAGCTTTATTTGTGTCTGCGTAAGTAGCACAGTCGACACTAATTTTGTAAAATCGTCCCCGACACGTGAGGCTTGTTAACAGCGAAAGGGTTAAGGTCGCATCAACAACTATGCTCGTGAATATACTGCAGATACTTATGCAAATTCGCGTTCTTGTAGGCCAATCAATGAAAACAGAAAATTACTGCCTGAATTCGTGGTTTAGTATGCGCGGAGGATTGTTAAATCTGCATTTACCTTTCTAGGAATTTTACTTTCACTGCATTATGTCGTATTGTTAGACGCCACTGAAATGCAGTTACTAGAAAATCAGTAAAAGTTAGTGTCAGGCGATTTGGATAATAGAAACAACGCTTTATTATCACCCTTTGATTATACTATATTAAAACGTATACAGGGTGTTCAGGCTATTACTAGCCAGCATTATTTTTGTAAATAGTAAATATTAGAATAAAATGATAGAGAAAAAAGTAGTGCTGTTTTTTATACGCAACAAATTTACATATGCGTTTTTGTTGTATTTACATTATTTTGATAGAAACGAAGGTGATCTCCAATTTTTTAAATGGAATGCTACATACTTTTTTATGTCGTATGAAAGCGTGTGTCAAGACGAATTCATCCATCTACTACACAATGCCCTCAAGGTCATGCAAGGTCAGAAATGGAAGAAACGGAAGAAACAATTTGAATATTGCGTACCAATGTGTTTACAAGTATTCTTTATTAATGAGGCTAAAACAAATGTTCAAAATGGCTTCCTAGCGCATGAATACACATTTCGGCTGACTTTCCCATGGTCAGCTGATACTTTCCAGCAGCACCAGAGTTATAAAACAATAAATTCATCAGAAGACGCTAGAGGACCCCTTCGACAATGGCACAGTTCAAATCGACCGTAGCGTAGACCCAACCCGAAATACGAGCCGGCCAGACAATAGTCACGTCTCAACACAGTTATTTTGTGATTTCTCAATTTTCTCCAAAAATGGACTTTTTTGCACCACTTTCAAAGTAAACGCTTCCAATCATCATCGTTGCGCAAATTGTAAACACTGTGCCAATTTCCGCATTAAGATTGGCAATTTCCCAGCCGAAAGAACCGAGGAGACCTAAAGCATCGTCGAAAGTGTCTTTGAATTTTTGCGAAAGCCGAGGCGAAAGTTTCGCCGCAGGAAAGTTTGCGGCCTGGGTTTCGGCGTCGCAAGGACCGGTCGCAATGACGGAATGTAAAAATGGCTTAAAGTTTCAAATACATCGGTAACCCTGGCCCATTCGGAAAGTTCTCCGATATTTTCTGGCCGATTACGCTTCCGCGGCCGGGTGCAGAAGTCACGTAGGAAAAGCGAGCGCATTCGAGACGAAACGCGCGCCAGGGATCCGAGGATTTGCCGATACGAGAGTACAACTGCAAACTTCAATTTTTGCGCCCCCGCTCCCTCCAGGTATCCGGGCCCTGCCCGTCAATATCCCTCCCTGCGATTCCAAAAAATACACCAATATTGACCGAGCTCTCTCGCTCGCGTCGACAACGACGACGAAAACGCAAAAGAAAACCGACTGTAGAACCGACTTCGAAATCTAATATTTGCACGGGCACAAGAGGATTACGGTGTTACGGGGTTTAATTCCATTTATCGCGGGCAAGATGGCGAGCATAACTCGCATATTCGGGTGACGAGAGTTCGCGTAGTTCCAGTTGTTCCTCTGTCTGTTTGCGACCAGACAGAATTACTCAGACAACAAGAATCGTTCCGACGTTTCATCGTTGGAGCTGCTGACAGTTGATCCCGATAATAGTTGCTTAAACAGAATCCCCGACAAGTTGTTCGGATCATGCTTTGAGTCTCAGGATCCGCTAACCACTCTTCGAGCGAACGTTTCCTCGTCAAACCACTTTTTCATTGTCCGAAAGTCTTTTAACTATTTGCATCCGAAACCATTTGAATTGAAAAATCCGCGTATGATATTTTCGCAAAGGAAAAAGCTTCGTAGAATAATCCCAGCAATCCTTTCGAGGAATTCGAACGTTTTTGGGACAACCTGCAGAATTCGTATGTGTTGCGTACAGAGAATTCTCTCTGCTTTATTTCAATCAGAGTTTTCTAATCTCTTTCCTGAGAACGGAAAACGGCCTATTCCATCTTTTGCTTATAGGAACGATGACTATGCTACAGCTGGATGCAGCGGGTTACCATGGAATTGTCGACAACTCAGTTCGCCGACACTGATTTCATCGATGCGATTTGACCGACATTAACTTTCGTCGACACTATGTTTTCATCGACACGGTGAAATCTTCGACAAATGTTTTCATCAACAGTCCGTATTTACCAACAGGTCTGAATTCCTTCGTTTCCACGAGCTGATAGCTACATAAGAAATTCTTGTTATTATAGATCCGAATTTGTAATGCTAATATGTGTATGTTTTCTGCTTTGGTACGTGATCGTTGCGTTAAATTGTTCGTAAAACTAATGCAATGAGTTCGACAAGCCAGATTAATTTTGAAGGAGTCACAGAAGTTATATCGTTTATTCGTGGAAAACAAAAAATTGTAATTGATGGTGTGAGTTAGGTCTGGAACAGGTATAGGTTATGTCTGATTAATAAAGCACCTATGAACACTTTGATATAAATAACACTGCTTTGTAATTCGCTTTGTGTCGCGAATATAAGATTGGTAATAACAATTAATCTACATTATCAAACACGAATTTGGTGTGAGTGGAAACGGATGAACTAGAATCTGTCGACGATGTGACCGTGTCGATGACAACAGCGTCGACGAAAGTTAGTGTCGGTCAAATCGTGTCGATGAAAACAGTGTCGACGATCCCAGGGTAAACCGGATGCAGCAGGCACAAAACATGATTTAGTACAGGGACAGTTGCACAAGATTCCCTAATATGGAAATCTTGAGAGCATCCCCACTTAGGTTTCACAGTATATAAACCCTCGAATTTGAACCCTCTGGAG
Organism: Sphecodes monilicornis; assembly: GCA_913789915.3. Taxonomy (NCBI): domain Eukaryota; kingdom Metazoa; phylum Arthropoda; class Insecta; order Hymenoptera; family Halictidae; genus Sphecodes; species Sphecodes monilicornis. The sequence goes on from OU565298.1 coordinate 7,276,021, forward strand.
CAGTGCTTAAAGTACAAACGGGCTATACACGTCGTTAGGCTGAATCTCGTTTTGGAGTTGGTTGTATTTAGTGAGATCGGGCCTAGTCGCCCGTTCGAATTGTTGAGACGTGCATATTATCGTCGTCTCGTATTTCGGTTTGGGTCGACGCTACGGCCGATTTTGTACAAGTGCCATTGTCGAACGGTTCCTCTAACTCTTGGAAGAATTTATCGTTTCATGACCCGGGTACGTCTGGAAACTATAAGTTAACCATGGGAAAGTCAGCCCAGCCGTACCGCTCTCAATGGCACTTGACGTAGCGTAGGCCCACGCTTAGCGCCAAGGGGGGCCTGTGGCCCAAAGCCTAAAATATGATTTCCGGTGAAATCACGGGAAAGCGCATGTTGTCTGTTCGGCGACACTCGTTACGACGTATTTCGTCTATGGGCGTTGCCCTTCTTTTGGGAGATCACTTGTAGCCTCCCAATACTATTATCATTGGCTGGGGCCTCCACTATGTTACATTTTGTGGATGGAGTTTTTCACCCCCATGAGCCTTCTTTACTTCTCCTGCGTTAGTTGTAAAACAGTTGCGAAGTAGAATCCATAGTTACAACATCTCTATTATACAGTCTACTATATTCAGTTATATTAAAGTTATACGAAATCCAATTATCTATTACTTATTTACCTCTCTTTGAGGCGTGTTTCTCAGCGGCACACTAATATTGTTTGAGCACTGACACGACACAACACGAATCAAGTAACCTTATAGATTCCGCGAGTGCGGTATTAGGCCCGCTGCACACATCCGTTTTTTAAATATGCGGCGACCGTGCGGTACCGCAAATGCGGTCTGAAGTACTATGAATTCAATGCGACGCTGCACATTTGTTTGAATCGTAATTGCGGCGCCGCACGTCCGTTTTGCGTTCAATATTTGCCGCAGTTCCCCAAAGAAACGCACGGTCGCCGCAATCGCATATGCGATCGTCATTCCATTATCGCATATCAGTTGATGTACACGTCCGTTATTCTGCCGCACAATGAACGACATAAACGGTGATACATTTTTAGACGTTAAGCTTTTTATTGATGAAATTAAAGAATATCCTGAAATATGGAATGTCATAGTTGTAGCACGTCTCATCCATGTATCTTATGATGCGATTCTCTCTTTTATTCTATCTAACAGCTCATGAAATGAGGGAACACTTATTCGAAAGTGATTAAAGAATTTTTCAGGATTTTCTCTTCAATCAGCAAAGGATGTAGCAAATTTGCCTCGTGTAAATCTCGAATTGATAAAAGGATGCATCCAATACCGTCTTCTTTGGTTGCAACATTAGTATTTATATACAAAATAGGCAAATACTCTACGTTTCTTTTGGGACACCTCTATCTTTGATAGTAGTGGAAAACGCAGTGAAAATCGCAGTCGCCGCACGTTAAACAAACGCAAGTGGACGCCTTTCTACTGAACCGCAATTCCGTTGCCGCGCGGTCACCGCGCGGTCGCCGCGCGGTCTCCGCACGTTAAAAAAACGGATGTGACATAGGCACGACTTGTAGTCAGACAAGTAGAATAGGCGTGGCACGCAGTGGACAAGTAGAATAGGCGTGGCACGCAGTGAGACAAGTAGAAATGGCGTGGCACGCAGTGAGACAAGTAGAATAAGCACGCTGCGTGGGCAGACAAGTAGAATGCGACAGTCTATAGCCAGACAAATGTAACGCGACAGAAGCAGTGGCAAGGAAACATTTGAAATAATTTCCCTTCTGTTCTCATCGATTGAACACAATGTTACCTATTTAATACAATTTACAACTACGTATTTTAAGTATTTTTTTTATTGATTTTACAGTTTATTACACAAGTCTCCAGTTTTTCATAGTTTATAATACTGAAAAATAATACTAAAATATAGCAGTGGAGTTTTAGTCCATGAATCTACAATATTATAACAATGTATAGTAATACAGTAACAATAATAAAATAGACCCAGGGTAAGACCTGCCGTAAAAGGCGATTTATAGATCATGCAAAGCTAATCACCATAAAAATCATATAAAACTAAAACAGTTTATTTATTGAAGCAAAATCTAAAGGGTTTATCAGTATCTATTAACGCTAAAGTAAATTTCGAAATTAAATAAATATTGTATACAACTGTTGGAGATTATTACCAAAGTGACAAAGAAAGTTCATGAATTAATTTGTATACCTGATATTACAGAAAAATTGTTTTACAAAATGAATTAATGATGTCACTGCATCGAAACCTTTATTTTCCTCAGAAGGAATGCATCAGATCCTTATCAACTTAATAAATTATATTAGCAATAATGGAGATTACTTGCAAATTGAATATAATGTGCAGAAAATGATAGAGATTGCATACAATATAAATATATAGAAAATTATGGAAATTACTTAAAAATTGAATTCAATGTGCAGAAGATGATAGAGATTGCATACAATATAAATATATAGAAAATGATAGAAATTTCTTACAAATTGAATACAAATTGAACAAACTGAAATTAGTTAGAAATTGAAACCAACGTATAAGAAAATGATAGAGATTGTATATAAAATAAATATATAGAAAATTATGTAAATTACTTAGAAATTAAATATAATGTGTAGGAAATGTTAGAGATTGCATACAAATTAAGTATATAGAAAATGATGGAGATTGCATACAAAATAAATATATAGAAAATGATGGAAATTACTTAAAAAATTAAATATAATGTGTAGAAAATTATAGAAATTGCATACAAAATAGATATATAGAAAATGATAGAAATTACTTAGAAATTGAAACCAACGTATAGGAAAATGTTAGAGATTGCATACAAAATGAAATAAGTATAGAGAAAATGATAGAGATTATGTTCAAACATACGGAGCAAGAGTCACGTATGAATTTAAACACCTAACACTATAAGATAAACTCGTCATACCTAATTAGAGAAATTTCACAGCAATACGTACAAGCGATCACGCTCGATGGTAATCCATCGGGGAAGACCGTCGAAGAATTACAGTAATTCCCGTCGGGTAATCCGTACGTGGATCATTAGGATTTAATGCGGCAGCGAGAACACGTGTTCTGAAGTCGAGCATAGAATGGTTGCGGTAAAGGCACTCGGTAAACTGCGATATTGAGTGAGTTATTCCATAATGGGTATTTACTGGCCAGAACCCGTACAGTCTCGGCTACCTACCAATACGATGCGATGCATACAGCATATGCAACCTTATGTACAGGATGCACACGCGTCTCGGTACAACGCATACGTATATACAGTACTGCGCAAAAATGTTTGGCTATCAAAAATTTCTTTTTAATCAGTTAACTGTGTAGCTCGACTTTGTATGTGACTACTAACAATTTTTGAAAATTTTATTTATTTAATATTAACCTCTCGTCAATTTCTTTGTTTCGTTTCTTTACTTCGTCTTTGACTCGAAGAATTCTGATATATTAAGGGTTAAATAAATTGATGTACCAGATACAATTTTATTCTCAATTAAATATATTAAGGGTTAAATATATTGATGCGCCAATTAAATTATTAAGGGCTAAATAAATTGATACACCAGATACAATTTTATTTTCAATTAAATATATTAAGGGTTAAATAAATTGATGCACCAGATACAATTTTATTCTCAATCAAATATATTTAGGGTTAAATATATTGATACATCGATTAAATAATTAAGGCCTAAATAAATTGATGCACCAGATACAATTTTATTCTCAATTGAATATATTAAGGGTTAAATAAATTGATGCACCAGATACAATTTTATTCTCAGTTAAATATATTGATGCAACAATTAAATAATTAAGGGCTGAATAAATTGATGCACCAAATACAATTTTATTCTGAATTGAATATAGTAAAGGTTAAATAAATTGATGCAATAGAAAATTGTATTCAAAATTCAATCTGAATAGAATTTAAGCCAAAGAAAAGTTGCAATAAAATTGGACTAATACTTGCATTTATGACGTACAATTTTCAAAAATGGATAAATAAACTTGTACTTAATTAAACATGCAGGCGATTTTTATTTTGCTTGAAGATCCACAATCCAGTTATTATCTTGGCAAAAGAAGACAACTAAATAAGTATCTGCATTAATTGTAGAATTTCTTAAGAAATGTAAAGTTATACCATAATGTTAGAACTTTTGCACAGTACTGTACACGCTATGTGCATAAGTGGTTTATAAAGAGAACCGGCCGCGTACATCGAGAAAACGTTCAACTATCCGCGGTTGCAATTTGTCTTTTCCCTGTCCATGTATTTTGCTGGCCGCACCACGGTGGTCCGTTTGCGAGAGCACAGTGATTGCGTGTTGTTCGTTAACGGGCTCATAATTTCCTTAGCCTGCAAACTATTGCCGGTCAACTACAATTTTTTCCACGTTTTATCGGGCCTGTGCAGACGATCGCGTTGCACCGCGTTGTACCGCGCGAAAAAATCTCGTGCAAACGCATCGTTGCAATTTCATTGCGGATCTTTATGCGTTTACATTGTCACTGAAACATTGTCGGTCGACCGTTGCCATACTCGCGGGACACATCGAGTAAAATATAGCGTGGAATCCTCTTATAATTAGTACTTTATTAGGTTCCTTTGATCGCGTGAGTGGTGTTCACGCTAGCTCTTTTATTTTCTGCTTTGTAATTAAACCGTGGAGTTCCGTGCACAGTCGTGTTGTCATTAAACTGTGGATTTTATGCGTTTATGAGAGAAATGTTCTGGTACAATTTTATACGGAGACAAGATTAGAAGAAGTTGGAGACATGTATTATTTTCATCTTGCTAAAATTAGTGTAGGAATAAAGAACTTTTTCACTTGAATTATTCGTTTTCTTGCAATTGGTGTATGATTGTATTCGTAGATTTGTTGTGCTGGGAGCTTTTATCCGTAACTGAATATTTTAAGTGTTTAATAAATTGATCTACTGCAATTACTATTTAATATAACAATTGCATAGAATCTATTCAAAGAAAGATTCTACCGTAGACTTTTTTCCATTATTTAGTGTGTTAATCTATTGATAATTTGATTTAGAATTGAAATTGCATAGAATCTGTGAAATAAAATATTTGAATGGAAGATTTTATTCTTAATTAAATGTATTAAGGGTTGAATAAAAATTATCTACCGCGATTACTATTTAAAATAAAAATTGAATAGAATGTATGAAAAGAATGATTTTATTGCAGATTTTATCCACAATTCAAAGCGTTATGGTTTAAACGAATTGATATAGTGAAAATTATATTTAAAATTGAAATTGCATGGCATCTGTCAAATAAAATATTTTAATATAAGATTTAATTCTTAATTAAATGTATTAATGGCTGAATAAAAATTATCTACCGCGATTACTATTTAAAACAAAAATTGATTGGAATGTATGAAAAGAAAGATGTTTCTGCAGATTTTATCCACAATTCAGTGCGTTAAGGGTTAATCGAATTGATATAGTGAAGATTATATTTAAAATTGAAATTGCGTAGAATCTGTCAACAGAAAAATTGTGATCGAAGATTTCATCCTTAATTCGATATATTAAAAGTTAAATAAATTGATGCAATCAAAATTCCTTTTCAAAATAAAAACTGAATAGAGTTCAGGAAAAACAAAAATTGTTATAAAATTGTATTCATACTTGAAATTAACTCAAATAATGTTGGTCGTTGTTCACCAGATACAATTTTATTATCAATTAAATATATTAAGAGTTAAATAAATTGATGCAACAAATACAATTTTATACTCAATTAAATAGATTAAGGGTTAAATAAATTGATGCAATAGAAGATTGTATTCAAAATTGAACCTGAATAGAATTTAAGTCAAAGAAAAATTGCAATAAAATTGGACTAATACTTGCAATTATAATATACAATTTTCAAAAATGCATAAATAAACTTGTACTTAATTAAACATAATTTTTATAACAATCGTCATGATTAAATCCGTTACTGAAATGGTTGTTTCCCTGGAAATCCGCGGTTTCAAAAATGTAGTGATTCATGTACTATAGTCCTGTAGCATTCATTGAATTATTCCGACCTCCCGGACCGTTTATGGTTGCCGAGACTGAATTTGAAGATAGTCCAATACAGAGATTCGAGGCAGCATCTTGGGTATGGGAATGATAAGCGTCTGCAGAGTTGTATCTTATCTGTGGTTTTCCGCAGTTCGCGTTTGTTTGACGGATCCCCGCCATCAGCCGCACAATTCACCGTGCAGAATTTCGAGTATGGCGTGCTCGGCCGTCCATAAATGAATTATTGAACGCCATTATCGAGTGTGTATCGGGGAATCAAGTTGGCTCTCTCGCGAAGAAACTGTAGTTTGAAAGGAGCCGGTGGTCTGTGACCGACGGAGAGGAATGGCTGGCAGCTGTGGATCGTCGTACGGTTTCCTCGTCACATTATTTATTTATCGGTGACTAATGTCGGCCATTCTACCACGGGAATAACGATTGCTGAACACCTTTTTCAGACACTCTGAAAAATTCACATTCGCGAATGGATACGTGGAACGAAGTGATTTACATTGATTGTCAGACTTCACGCAGCAGCAATTTTCAAAATAAATGCCCCTAAATCATCCGAGTTATTAGCATGAATAGTTGCGACAGGTTTTACCTAAGAAAAATTCGGTTAGAGGTGGCGTAACGCGCATCAGGAGCATTTGTATAATTAAAACGTGACGAAATGATTAGATTAGGTTATAAGTGGTAGTGGTGTGCGAGGACTCGAAAATTTCGAGTCGGGACGAGACGAGAATCTTTTTTGAGATCGGGACGAGTTCTCGAAAATTTCGGAGTTCTTGAAAAGTTCGGAGTTCTTGAAAAGTTCGGAGTTCTCGAAAACATCGGGGTTCTCGAAAATATCGGGGTTCTCGAAAATATCGGGGTTCTCGAAAATATCGGGGTTCTCGAAAATATCGGAGTTCTCGAAAATATCGGAGTTCTCGAAAATTTCGGAGTTCTTGAAAAGTTCGGAGTTCTCGAAAATATCGGGGTTCTCGAAAATATCGGGGTTCTCGAAAATATCGGGGTTCTCGAAAATATCGGGGTTCTCGAAAATATCGGAGTTCTCGAAAAGTTCGGAGTTCTCGAAAATTTGGGAGTTCTCGAAAATATCAGGGTTCTCGAAAACATCGGGGTTCTCAAAATATCGGAGTTCTCGAAAAGTTCGGAGTTCTCGAAAATATCAGGGTTCTCGAAAATATCGGAGTTCTCGAAAATATCGGAGTTCTCGAAAAGTTCAGAGTTCTCGAAAATTTGGGAGTTCACGAAAATATCAGGGTTCTCGAAAATATCGGGGTTCTCGAAAATATCGGGGTTCTCGAAAATATCGGGGTTCTCGAAAATATCGGAGTTCTCGAAAATTTCGAGATCTGGACAAGACGAGAATTTTTTTCGAGATCGGGACGAGTTCTCGAAAACATCGGGGTTCTCGAAAATATCGGAGTTCTCGAAAATTTCGGAATTCTCGAAAAGTTCGGAGTTCTCGAAAATTTGGGTGTTCTCGAAAATATCAGGGTTCTCGAAAATATCGGAGTTCTCGAAAATATCGGATTTCTCGAAAATTTGGGAGTTCTCGAAAATATCGGGGTTCTCGAAAATATCGGGGTTCTCGAAAATATCGGGGTTCTCGAAAATATCGGAGTTCTCGAAAATTTCGAGATCTGGACAAGACGAGAATTTTTTTCGAGATCGGGACGAGTTCTCGAAAACATCGGGGTTCTCGAAAATATCGGAGTTCTCGAAAATTTCGGAATTCTCGAAAAGTTCGGAGTTCTCGAAAATTTGGGTGTTCTCGAAAATTTGGGTGTTCTCGAAAATATCAGGGTTCTCGAAAATATCGGAGTTCTCGAAAATATCGGATTTCTCGAAAATTTGGGAGTTCTCGAAAATATCGGGGTTCTCGAAAATATCGGGGTTCTCGAAAATTGTAGGGTTTGCAGTATTCGATTACCGTTATGAGACTCGCTTTAAAATTGATCGCGGTATACAGAAAACCACATTATAAAATTTATTCATTGAATCTTCTTTCTTCTTCCTTTCGAGACTTTCTAGAATCTTGAAGCTTTCGAGAATCCCGAAGCCTTCGGGAATCCCGAAATTTTCGAGAACCCAGCCCCTCTCGTCTCGATGTATTCCTGACCCGTCGCGACCATCGAGATCCATACATTTTCGGGTCCTCGCACACACCTAATAGGAGGTGACTTGTTAATATACTATAAAAATTGCTATTGCTGTTGAAAGATTTCTTAAAAAGTCCTTAATAGATTGCGAATCTTCAAGCGAAATAAAAATAGTTCAGATCAACTGCAAGAAGCAGAGGACAAATTAGAATATATTTTTCTTTTTGATGCGCTGAATAAATTGAAAATAAAATATATAGACGTCTTTAACACTAGAACTACCGAGCACTAACATGTACTTTAACAGAGAAGTTTACTAAAAAAATTATCTCTGAAAACATATTTATAATTCCAATACTTGTAAAAGAAAAAATTAGAAACCAGTCATTTTGACTGGTCCGGTAGTTCTAGTGTTAAATTGTTTTACACTCCACCAACTTATCTTTTCCGATAAATCTAATTCTTAGCCATGGATCACAGACATGCAAAGATTACGAAATAATCGTCATATTAGAATAACTGAAAATGGAAGAAAAACATTCTGCATGGTCACAACGCATCATAGAACAAGTCCCATAATTAATACGTATTAACAAAAGTTAGTATAGCGAGAGTCTTGGTCCGTTTTTGGATTGCTTGGATATTATTCGGTTAAAATGTGAACGTTTCGTGCAAGTTCACCGGAATTAATATAATAAATATCTCCTTGGAAAGGAAATAGCGAGGCGGGTGTTACGTTGTCCGTGACGATGGGAACAACAACAACAACAACACAACAACTGTTACACGTAGAAGCAAACTGGTGCCTGCTCATTCCGGTTAGGCGAAAACAAGCGTACAAGGTATTCGTTGGGGCGAAGTTCGACTTCCCGTGGCGAGCCGCGGCTTCAGCTTAATGACTGGCACGGTTATAACGTTGCGGAATAACAGCAGCGACCAGTAATAACCGTAACTGATAGGAGCAGACACGCCGTATGTCGTGCATTTGCACCGTTATACTCTTTCCGCGATACCGAGAACACTGTTCCGTTTCTGCACCTACTACGCTTAGGCGAGGGATTGTTGTGCGTTCTTAATCGCTACGCTAATTAAGACATGGGGGGAGTATAATCTGTAAATAAATATATCTGATGCTTTCTGTGGTGGTTAGTGTCTAGGAACAAGAACACCAATTAATTGCATAATATTAAGTTTAATATTAAGATATATATGCTAGACTTGTATAATTGGATTACACGTTATATAACTGTATAGTTAACCACTTGCGCTATGAAGACGTGCCACGCACGTCGAGATGCTTTTGTTCCAAAACTGAAAGCGACGTGTATGCCACGTCGATAGGCATTTGTCGCAGAAACAAAAGCGACGTGTTAGCCACGTCGGCTAACAGTTATAAAGATCGTTCAGGGTTTAACTGCGTTTTGGAGAACTCTTTTTTTCAAGTTTTTTTTAAATACAATCTATTAGATGGCAGCAGAAACACGTACGTAATACATAATAACATTTATTAAATCAAAATGCGAGACATTATACCATGGCCGGCCTTCTCCGCTCGATGATTATATTGTAGAGCGCGGCACGGCAACCGAAAGTTAAATCGTAGCGCAAGTGGTTAAGCGCGTCTGCACGCCGCGGGGGTAACGCACAGAAGACCGCGGGGCAGTGTCGCCAGAAACAACCAAAACAGGTTGCTTTCAGTGATGCTAGAAACACCGCCAGGATTTTCCTCTCCTCCTTTTTTCCCCTTCCACTATCCTATTCCACTACATGAGCACACTCCAACGTCCCCCACTAAGACCGTAGACTGGTCACGTGACGTGCCGCGCAACGTATCACATATTACTCTGGTCATCAGAGAGGTGGTAAACTGTACCGTCCGTCCATCAGGAGATGGCAGTGAGAAACTTATGGGTACCACGTGATCTCCCTTCTATGCGCTACACGTCTACCGCTATTGGCCGAATTGCGCGACATAGACGGAAACGCGCATATTAGTGTGACCGGAACAGAGAGATGTGGTGACGCTGAGTGCCTATGTCGATCGTTCCCGTCAGAACGTAAGCGTAAGAGTGGGGTCCGCCGCCTGTCGTCTAGAGTGGGGTCTTGCAGTCCCCCTGCACCTCACTGTCAAAAATTACTGCTCGTCCTAAATCGTCCATCTCCTGATGGACGGACGGTATCCCCCTCGATTTAACCGATCTGGCATCACTGGTTGGTTTTACCTTTCCTCCTTTTCCACTTCCACTATCCCATTCCACTACCATGTGCACACTCCAACGTCCCCCACTAAGACCGCTCACGTGAGTTGCGGCGCAACGTGTCACATATTCCTCTAGTCATCAGAGATGTAGGAAACCGTATTCCCCTCGATTGAACGGATCTGGCAACACTGCCGCGGGGGCTCGCAGGTTACAATAGAAAAGGGTAGAAGTAAAACTTAGGCCCAATTTTTGTAGGTACTAGCGTCTCTGTTGCGCATGGGCTGAACAATCCTTCAACCCTAATATTGAAAAATAATGTTTAATTATACAAATTGAATTTTTTTTGTGTTAGAAAAATTTTTTTATAACAGGCTAAACGTTTCAGAGGAGTAAACGAAACAAAATGAACGCACGTTCACGTATGCCCGACATGGCCGGTCAACGTGTCAAAGAAAATAAAATGAAATGTTTGTGCTCAGGACTGTTTTCATTATTTTGCAACGAAACATTTACGCGTTCGGGGAATATTTAGTTCATATTCACGTTCATGTCGCATCAAGGAACTCTGCAGGAATTTCGTTGATTAGTTGACTGCTAGCGGAATAGCAGTCGGAGACAAGTTTTCGAGGAAGTTGCAGCTGCTCGGTGATTTTGGTGCCTTCTATAGTCGACGCTTATTTCCGGCGCGAGAATTAAAATCTACTTAACAAGAAAGTTAAGTTCTACGGCCGGGATAAACATACACATCAAGGGCCAAAAACTTGGGAAGTCCCGTTGGAACGCGGTCTGATGCTCTCGCAACAGCATTCACGGAACAGTTAAGTTTACTCCTTGCTGTACCACAAGGTGTATGCTAGTAAATAGCTGTTTCAGATTTCCAGGATTAGAAACGCATGAACTGTCTAAACTTTGCCACCGAGAGCTGTAAAGACGATCGGGCGAGCTGAAAGCTGCGACGATTTCGCATAATTTATCAATTCTGATCGCACAAAAGGATATACAGGATGTTCGTTTGAAAAATTTCCACCCGAATAGCTCGAGAAGTGTGAAAGATATTAAAAAAGTGTAAAACAAGGATTTGTTTTAAATATCTCCGTAACTAGTGCGCGGATAAAAAAGTATCCCAGGAAAATTGCTGGTCTTTTTACGTACAATAAGATCCCATAATAAAAAATATAGGTTTCCATTTGAAAAAACAAAGTTGACCTTCAAATGACCTTGAAAACGCCACCCAAATAAAAAACTGATACTGCCCCACCTCTTTCTCCCTCGATCTCCTTGGACACGTGTTATACACTTTTTTAATACGTTTATTACTTTTTATTACTTTTCGAGATATTCGGCTGGAAAGTTTCAAAGGAACACCCTGTATATGTAGACGCACTGAGACGCCACATGACAGTACAGTAAAGTAGTCTTTTTGTTTTTCATACTAATTTAAAAAAAAAAGTCATTACACACTGTACGGTCGCGTAGATTGCCGCACAATAGTTAACTTCTCCCATTTTTTACAGACCGTGAAATCGTGGCTATGTACCGAAATTCCAAACACCTAATTCGTCACCCCCATCTGCAGTTTCCTGGCCACTTTCTGTCACAGTCCTCCGTACTTGACCAAGGCATCTGTTTTTCCTCAAAATCACCAACCCTCCCGTCATCCTTGTCTAACAGTAGTTTCTCTCTTCTTCAGCCATATCTGTTTTATCAAGAACTCGCGTTGAGACCGGATTAGTCTACGATGGTTGTAAATCCCCGATTCGAATACGACAACATGGTACGCGATGCCCTATGACCACTTAAGGTGATAGAGCTGGTATGGATGTAATAAAATGATGCACTATTTAACGAACATTTAAAACTATATTTTAAAAATAAAATAACTTTGGTTACAAGAGTTTTAACTACACTGATTGGATACTGTCGACAAAGTTTCCCGGACTGTGTTTGATGTGAAGAAGTTGATGATGGATGGCGTAAAAAAATGTAAACTCGGTGTGGGCGTGAATTTTATTGTGAGGCAAGCGGATTCGTTGACCGCCATTTTCCGGGAATTGGTAAGGGGCACGGTCGTCTTAGATAATTGGTCAAAAAATGGAATGGAAAGAGTAAATGACCGCCCCCAAACCGTGAGTCACTCGCAGGCACGCATGTAACCTCGAGTGACGCACGCGGGGAATCCGCGTGTCCCAAGGCAGTACCGTAGCAGGCAATAAACCACAAAAGCGCCTTGACTAGAACAAAGAAAGCGGAAAGAAAGGACTCGACGATGGCTCGACTTCTGGTTAAAAAATGTGGATAATGGGTCAATAAAATGCTAAATATTTTGAAGAAGAGTAACAGCTTTTGGGGAATATTGCTACTACGGGTAATTCGGTGCTATTAGTATCTGTTATTTTAGAAAACGTGCAGGGCAGAGGGGGCATCGAAAGAGTCCAATCGCCTTGCTTACGGTTCACAAATGCGGATAGATGTACTGAAATAAAATAATATATCTTCGTAAAGATATCCTTTTCTGGGATATCGGAACGGAACAACATCCTTCCCTCACTTCTTCATCTTTCCCCTTCCAATCCTTTCCCACCACTAGTTTTTACCCTCCCCCCCCCAAAAAAAGATCATACAAACTTTTCAATATGTAGCATTTTGGAAACAACCGCGTGTCCTCAGTTTTCTATTTACTGTGTCACACGAAAATATTTGAAGGAAACTATTTGAGTGAACAATGAATAAAATAAAATATGAGGAAATTCGCGGTCCAAAAGACAAGTTTTAATTGGGCCAAGCGCACGTAGGATCGTTCAGTTAATTCTCCGTGGTTGCGTCCCGGTAAAATGCATCGGAGTTAGTAATGGGACGGAAGCGTCCGGAGGCTTCAGCGGTTAGCAACTATCTAATTTGTCGATATAACACGATAATTCGGGGGCCGCGCGCAGCTTCCTTCCGGCGTCATCCCTGCGTTCCCTCAGGACATACACAGTTGTACACGGTTACACCTCCTAGAGCCGACGATTAATCGCGAAAGTCCAATTCCAATTTTGACAGACGCGCACGGGAGAGGGTAGAGGGACCGTCGAGTAGTTTTCGGAGGATGGTCGTTCGGTGTCGAGTGCGATAAAATGCGTCAAACAGCAACGACCCACCTAATTGATCGAATTCTCTTCCGCCGAGCAACCGAAACGCAATTTCCTCCGCTCGAGCCAGCACCCGGCCCCCTGTAAAACGCCTAGTTGGAAACTGCATTTCCGCGGCTGCATCGAAGAAGCTCATGTTCGATGGAGCGTTCCGAGGAAATCAATATACCGAGTTCGCTTCTTAACTTGCGACGACGCGAGATACGGCGCCGAGTGCATTCGCCGATGCAGGTCGGTGCAGTGTTTTGCGGAGGAACGGAGAATTTTGTTCTAGTTGTGTGGTGCATTTTGGCAAAAATCGTTCCCGTTGCCTCTGGACTATTTTCGAAATAAATTGAGCATTCCTTGCAATGTGTTGGATTAACACCAGATTTACGGAGTACTAATACTCACTATTTTAGATTACTTTATAAAAATAAGGAGAATGTGTCTATACAAGTTTTTTTGTATAATGTATACCATAAAAGAAAAATTAATTTGTTGCATAATTCTCATGGATGTATCTTTACAATCTTAATAATAGTGAATTAAACATATTAGAATTCGTCATTTTGACAAGTTCCATGAACCTAGTGTTAAGAACAATAAATTTTACTGTATTATTTTCGATGCATTTTGGGCAAAATATTCTCCATTGACTTTGGACTATTTAGAAGTAAGTAAAGTATTTGTTGCAGTGTGTTTTATCAAGAATTATGAATGTTATTCAATTTATTCTTTAATCGCTCCATAATTTTATTGTTAATCCTAATTTCATCCCACTCAATTTTAAACAAAATCTCTCCATCATTTCATTGTTAAATTTGAACCCAGATAACAATTCCTAAATGCAGCTTTACGACCCTAGGCAAAAATCGCAAAATTCAAAGCTCCGTATTTTGCAAACGAATTAAAAATCATCGAACCGATGACATAAACTCCCCTCAATTATCCATCCACTACATCCCACACAATTTTAAACAAAATCGATCCATCATTTCACTGTTAAAACCGAACCAAGACAACAATTCCTAAATGCAGCCTTACGACTCTAGGAAAAAATCGCAAAATTCAAAGCTCTGTATTTTGCAAACGAATTAAAAATCATTCAACCGATGACATAAACTCCCCCCAATTTTCCATCCACTACATCCCACCCAATTTTGAACAAAATCGCTCCATCATTTCATTGTTAAAATCAATCCGAGACAAACATTCCTAAATGCTGCTTTACGACTCTAGGAAAAAATCGCAAAATTCAAAGCTCCGTATTTTGCAAACGAATTAAAAATCATCGAACCGGTGACATAAACTCCCCCAATTCTCCATCCACTATATCCCACCCAATTTTGAACAAAATCGCTCCAACATTTCATTGTTAAAATCGAACCAAGGCAACAATTCCTAAATGCAGCTTTACGACTCTAGGAAAAAATCGCAAAATTCAAAGCTCCGTATTTTGCAAACGAATTGAAAATCATCGAACCGATGACATAAACTCCCCTCAATTCTCCATCCACTACATCACACTCAATTTTAAACAAAATCACTCCATCATTTCATAGTTAAAACCGAACCAAGACAACAATTCGTAAATACTGCTTGTGTTCAATTACTCCCACGACGCTAAGCAAAAATCGCAAAATTGAAAGCTCCGTATTTTGCAAACGAACGAAAAATTCTCAAACTGGTGACACGAACTCCCCCTAATTCCGCCCAGATTACATACGAACCAATTTTAAATAAAATCGTCAGATGCACTGTTGTACCGTTTCAATTCGAAAATGTCTAACAATCGACTTCGGGAAACAACCTAACGCGAAACACGTTTTGTGAAAATGGTTCGCAGGACATTGTCGCTATCAATCACCATTCGCCGGCACAAAACCGAGCTTCGACAAGGAAACATCGAACCAATTGTTCAATATCCTCGTGACAGTAATCCCGGTACGCGAACGAACGACACTCGCGTACTTTTTGCACGCGCGGACGAACGTGGTTCGTAGTTCGAACAAACGTCGATCCGCGAGTTTTTTTAATCGTATCGGATATAATCTGGACAGTGTCCACCAACGATGGTGAGAGTGATCGTTTACCAAAACTGGAGTGCACTCTCTCCCCTGTCCATTGGAATCCCCACAATAACTACTGCTCCCGCTGACACAACGATCAAACTTTCTCGCGCTCGTTACAGCGCCAATGTTTCCCTGTATCTCGACTATCCTGCTAGTATTTCGCGCCTCTATCGGATCCGACGGGTACCTTGCGACCGAGTCAAAAAACCGAATTTAACAGCAATTTTCGACTCCAAAATTAAAACTCATTGGTATACACCGAAATTTCAAAAAGCTTCGCCTCGGGCGAAAAATTGCGCTCTTGATGGTCATAAACGCTTTCAGGAAGAAAATAATTTTTACTGAAATAATATTTGAAGGTTGGTGTTGCAGGTGGTAAAATTAAATTTATGGTCCATTCAACACCGGAAGAAAATTTCTTAGCGCTTTTACAAACGTTCGAATCTATCCTCATGGTGATCTTACAATGTACTGTTTTAAAATCGGTGGTATTCTATATACAGGGTGGCCCACATAACTCTTAACAGATCACTAACAGATCAATAATAACACATATCTCGATAACTATGCCATCGATTTTAAAGTTCTTGGTCTTAAATTGCATGGATCTGAAGGGCCTTTCTAACTACATAAACGTGAAGTGCCCCTCCCCCCTTCCCCTTTAAGGAGGATTTACGAGCGCTTCATGTAAGTACCTACAAGTCGAAACTTCAAACTGTTATATCTCAACATGGAAATATCTAATAAAAAAATGTTTCAGACAAAATTTACTTGTTTTTTCCTGTAGAATCTAAATATGTAACGTTTTATAGGAGGTTCCATTTAAAATTATAAAGGTACCCCCTTAAAGGTCAAGGTAGGCCACTTCACGTTTATGTAGTTAGAAAGGCCCTTCAGATCCATGCAATTTAAAACCAAGAACTTTAAAATCGATGGCATAGTTTTCGAGATATTATGTCGTTAAGAATTATGTGGGCCACCCTGTATATTGTATTCTATATATATCCAATATTATACAGCATTCTATATAATATTGAAACTTCGATTTGCAGTTCAGTCATGAAGAAGTTGGAGTCACTGCAACCGTGAAACAAATCGTAGCGTAACGGGTTTAAGATGTCCCTGGGAAGAACGAGTCCCGTCCAGCGTTTCCGGCGAATAATTTCCCTCTGTGTCCTCTTTCTTTGCCAGCGTAGCCGCGCGATAAAAAATATCATTCGCGAGAATTACGTGGAAAAGTTGCGTTCCCACGTGCTCTTAAGAATATGAGACACCATCTCGTTCGCGTCCGCGGACCCCAAGGACCATCGTCATCCATTTGCGACCGCCGTTCCTCGCCTCATTCTCGACGATTAAGGTGTATCATGCTCGTGTTGCGGATCAATAGCGTGGCTGCTGCTGCGTTGTACCTGCTGGTTGAATAATCATGAAATCTATCTCGTTGACACCGAGCGCGTTGGTGGTTGGGAGTATTGGAGATTTTTCAAGCTGCAGGTAACTGTCTTCTAATTGGAAGAGGAGAGATTGTTAGGAAGTTCATAACTGGACCGTACTCCTAAATATTTTCACTCTTTTAACACTAGGTTTACGGAGCACTAAAAGTGACTATTTTAGATTATTGTGTAAAAATAACAAAAATGTGTCTATCTAAATTTTTAGACATTCTTTTTATAATATATACTACAAAAAAATAAATTTATTGAATAATTCCTCATGGATGCGTTTTTTCAATCTCGGTAATCGTAAATTAAAAATATTACAACCCGCCATTTTGACGGGTCCCGTAAACCTAGTGTTAAATTGCCCCAACTCGTTTCTGTCATAAATGCATACAATCCGTAGTTTACTTATTAAGTTAAATATTCATTGGGACAATAAAATAGAAAATTTTTATTTTGCATAAATATCCGCCGTGTAGCTATTGTAAATGGCAATTGGGATCTGACATTTTGAGTGGCGCCGTCTGCTGCCGGAAAGTAGAAATACTCTAAGCTTGGCTTGGCTTGGCTTATAGCAGCTTACAGTGTTAATAGGTGTTAATTACAGTATAAACTTACAGTGTTAAAACAGGTGTTAATTAAAAATAACGTTATGGAAGTTCCAATTTTTCCACCGCGTAGCAAAAACAAATTTTGATTACTGTGCGGTGAAAGATTGTGATAGTAGAGTGAGCTAAAATTTGTTGCTCCGTTTCCACAATTTGAAATGAAGTATGTGAAGTGATCTGCTTGAAATTTATAAGACCTCCATTTTTAAAATATAAGAAACAATTTAGCAAAGAACAGTTTATTTTAACAGCTAAAATAGCTAAATCTAGAGTGCATATTGAAAGATCTAACCTAACCTAACCTAATAAAGACTCTCAAAATTTTTGGTTCAGTGATGCCTGTGGCATTGGTGCCTCTCAGAGAAGATATTTGTACAATTATTTGTGGAGCAATTAATATGTCCTCACCAGTTCTAAGCAATTCGAAATTTATGAAATTATAATTGTAAATTTAGAAGGTATATTAAAAAACGAATTTTTTGTGTAAAATGAATTATTTGACAAAACATACTTCATTGACTTCAAAATTTGTGAATCGTATTTGTCCTTCGTTACACGCATTTTCCGTTGTGGTAAAACAATTTAAAAATACCGGTAGTGTACGTTCTAAAAATCGTAACAATTACTGCAGCATGTGCTTCAATTACGTCTCAGGAAATCCACAATGCCTACAGATCATTTAATGCAAGATTGCAATATTGCATAAATGAGGATGGTCAACATTTCGAACATTTATTATGATATGTAAAGATCAACCCGCCGTAAACAACGCGTAATCTTTGCTGAAACTCGTAAATTTTAAACTTCCAGATTTGATCCGCTCCAACATGATTATTCTTGCTCAAGGTCATTTCAAGGTCAAAAAGGTGGTATCCACTAAATTCAGTTTTTTATTGTCTATCATGCTATCGTAAAAAAATACTATTCCATTTAAAAAAAACATCGGTGACCTTGAAATTGCATTAAAAAACACGACGTAAAAAATTTTTTTCTTTACCATTATATTTTCCCCCTGCAATAGTGTCACTTTGTCCTCTGAAGTTTTCTGATAGGACTGTAAATGCGACAAATATTTAGGTAGGACACCCTGTATAACAAAATATGTTAGTTCTAAATTTAACACTGTCATCCGCAGCTGGATTTACCCATAATACCGATGCTTTTCCCTCAACACAAAGTTTTCTTCTTCCTTTCCAACATTTTAAGTAAAAACGAAAAAGAAGATATCAATACAATGTTAAGACCAAGCTCTTCGTCGCCATATTGAATAGCTATATATATTGTCCACGCTCCCATGTTAGATCCCAATAGAATCTGCAGGCTTCGTTGTGCAAACGATTTGCGAAGAGCAAAGCGAAAGAATTCGGTCATTATTTCGACATCAGGCTAACAAGAGTTCGGTGACTTTTGCAACAGACAATGTCCTCCTCATCCCCGAGTCGTCCCGACGGAACAAAGCAGGCACTCGAGGTAGTCCTCGAATCTCTCCGATCAGACGGCAACAAGTTTTATCGTTGGCGACGATGGGCGCAGTTCGGCGTCGTCGACGTCGTCTCGGCCGGTGCCGTTGGAAATTTATTATCGACGTTCGCCGGCTAGTAACGGCGATCGTCAAGACGTGTTTTATCACTTCGGATCGTCGAACGACAGTGTCGGAGAGGTTCGCGAAAAAATAGATGGAAAAAAGAACAAACAGGTTCGAGAGTCCGACGGAGCGGAAGCAGAGCTGTGGAGCGGAACGCGGAATCTGTGATTCGATAACGACAGTTTTTTTTACATCCGTCGACGATTGTGCGACGGGCACTTGCTCGCCCATTCGATAGTTTGCGGTCCGTTTCCATGTAACGATCGTTGCCGTAAAACTGGTTCAGATCCGCCAGTGGTATAGCGACCTGCTAACTCGGGCTTAAGCGAATCTCTGGCCCCGCTTATCCTTGATCGCGTTGCTCGGAGTCCGCCTCGTAAAGTGCGGATCTCCACGGCGGCGAGCTGATTCCCAGATGTCAGAGGAATTATCCGCTACAGAGTCTAGTCTTTCGTCAAAGGTGCGCCAAAGATTTACTTGTCCCTGTTAGCCCCGAAGTCCTCCGAGATCATGCGCCAAGGCTTACACCGAATGCTCTCGAGTAGCTACCAAGAAAGCATCGCTGATGACAGGGCTGATGAAGTTCTGGTACAGGTTTACCAAAGGGAACTAGAGGTTTCTTGAACTAAGAGGATTTACCCCAGTGAACGAAGACGCTCAAATTTGTAGACCAGAGGCGGCCAACGATGTTGGTTAACCTAGTCGGGTTTGCTGAGTAGTTGGGATCCGGGGATTTATATTTTCAACAGTGAATATTTTTAATGAGACTCGGATCGTTCGATTTAGATGCACTACTGACAATTATTCTGAAGCCTAGCCTGGTCCGAGTTCGAGCTAGAAATGATTCCAAGGTACGTCTACATCCAATCTAGATCTGAATGCAACATAGATCTGAATTTTTTAAAATGTTGTTTGGCTGTTTAGATTTAAGTAGGTGCAGTATAATGTATTACTAAAGCTAACAATTCCGAAGCCCAGCTAGCTCTGAGTTGAAGCTAGATATAGTTCCAAGTTAGGTCTACATACAACCTAATTGTGAGACCAAGTTATTTGTAAGTGCAACGTGGGTCTGAATTTTATAAAATGATACTTGGCTCTTTAGATTTAGGTGCAGTATAATTACAAACTAAGACAAATAATTGTAAAGCCTAGCTAGCTGTGAGACCTAGCTAGCTGTGAGACCCGGCTAGCTGTGAGACCCGGCTAGCTGTGAGACCCGGCTAGCTGTGAGACCCGGCTAGCTGTGAGACCCGGCTAGCTGTGAGACCAAGCTAGTTGTGAGACCTAGCTAGCTGTAAGACCTAGCTAGCTGTGAGACCTAGCTAGCTGTGAGACCTAGCTAGATGTGAGGCCTAGCTAGCTGTGAGACCAAGCTAGATACGATTCCAAGTTTTATAAAATGATACTTGGCTCTGTAGATTTAGGTCCTGTATAATTACAAACTTAAACAAATAATTGTAAAGCACAGCTATCTCTGAGACCAAGCTAGATACGATTCCAAGTTAGGTCCATATTCAACCTAGGTGTCAGACCAAGTTATTTGTAAATGGATCATAGATTTGAATTTTATAAAATGATACTTGGCTCTCTAGATTTAGATGCAGTATAATTACAAACTAAAACAAATAATTGTAAAGCCTAGCAAGTTATGAGACCTAGCTAGCTGTGAGACCCGGCTAGCTGTGAGACCCGGTTAGCTGTGAGACCACGCTAGCTGTGAGACCAAGCTAGCTGTGAGACCAAGCTAGATGTAAGACCGAGCTAGATACGATTCCAAGTTAGGTCTGGGTTAGGTGCAGTATAATTGTAAACTAAAACAAATAATTGTAAAGCCTAGCTAGCTGTGATACCAAGCTAACTGTGAGACCAAGCTAACTGTGAGACCAAGCTAACTGTGAGACCAAGCTAACTGTGAGACCAAGCTAACTGTGAGACCAAGCTAACTGTGAGACCAAGCTAACTGTGAGACCAAACTAGCTGTGAGACCAAGCTAGCTGTGAGACCAAGCTAGCTGTGAGACCAAGCTAGCTGTGAGACCAAGCTAACTGTGAGACCAAACTAGCTGTGAGACCAAGCTAGCTGTGAGACCAAGCCAGCTGTGAGACCAAGCTAACTGTGAGACCAACCTAGATCCGAGTGCAAGTTAGGTATGACTGCAACTTAATTTCGATCTAAATCCGAATACAATCTACGCAAACCCTTTGAGCATCTAATTTCCATCCAGCTGAGATCCACTTCCATCGAATTTATGAGCTTCCAAATAACCACTTCCGAAGTCTACGTTGGAAGGCATCTATGTTAGGTCGAGTCCCCGCTAGGTGAGGTACAGTTCGGTCCTCGGCAAAGAAGGAAAGCGACGAGGAATGCGGATGGTGGAAAAGTTCCAAACGATGTCCCCCGCGGAGAAAAGTTTCCATGGCGTACTCGACAATCACGAGTCATTCATTTCAAGCCGCTCTGCACGCGGGACCGCGTCACGTTCCCTGAATTTAAGCTGCCATTCCACAGACAGTGATTCCCCCTCGCTCCAACCGGCTGGATCTCAATTCCTGAGTGGCCGGGAACGAACCACCGAATACTGCTTCTTTCTCGGTTTCAAATCGGGGAACATAAAGATGATGGATAATAGCATTCACAAAGACGTTCCGGAGGATGAGAGGCAAGTTATGGGAATGAAAACTCGATTTCACAGCGATTAGATCTGCCACCTATCATCCGACGCACGGACACTTTATCCAAAGTGTTTATAACTGGAGGCACTAGTTTTAAACGTTTATTAGAGGCACACGTATACACGTCTACGCGTGTGGTCTTAATACTAACCGTACCGAACATAAAATATGACTGTAAAAATGACAAGACTGAATTTATTTCGATTTCGCGCGATTTTTATAAGAATATGTGCTTGAGTGGAGAAATTGATTTAATTATTTCTAATAGAAGCATCTTTGTAATATCAATAATCACAAAATAAAAAATGTGAAACCGGACGTGGTACACTTATTGTTATTGTTAATATACTCTTGTTTTAACCCGTAATCAGTTTTTCTCTGAATGTAGAAGTACAATAAATAAATATTCATTCTATTTCCAATTCCTCAAATAATGCTGAATGAGAAAACAATTATAATCTTTTATTATTTTACTTTGAAATGTCTATTTAATAGTGTAGGTTCCTCCAGAAGTTTGATTAATCGTTAGTAACTGTTAAAATTGTATTTTATTGCCAGAATTAAGATATCAATGTACGAAATGTATTTAAAGCAGGAGAGAAATAATTTAAAAGTTAAATTTTTATCAAATAACTTTTTTATATGATGAAAAAGTTTACAGTTTCATTCGAGCCTTGATTGAAAGTCCCGGGTGTGTACGTGTAGCGAACTTTTAATATTGGATAACTTTTTTAATATTGGATCCTACGACTTGGATTTTTTTTTTTGAGGAGTTAGAATAATTTGTTTACTACACGAATTGAAAAATTTTGTTGAAAAATCTGCGATTGGTCGGAATTGCAGAGCCAATACTAAAAGTTGTATTTCACAAGTTTCTGGTGTAGGTTTATACTGAAAATTTAAAAAATACGTTTTATAGATCTGTGTGAATTGTATATACATATTCTGAAAATTTCATGGATTTTAGGTACATGTTAAATGGGGATCACTACTTATGGCAACTTATTTGAGCAGCTTTTGATCATTCGAAAATAATAATTGTAGAGAAGAAACTGATCGGCATCGATTTACAAAAGCAATTGTGATCAATCGTTTTAAATCTCGCAGAGCCAACGGATGAGGAAGATCAAAGACCTTGTCTTTGGCACATTTCCACTGGAGATGTCAAAGAGTGTTAAATCTGGACCTCTCGATGGCCAATACGCGAATGGCAGACTGCCATCACTTGCTCAACCAATTCGACCCACTGAGGAATTTTTGCCGACATTTCTCTATGTAAGGTTAACAATACTTGAAGCACTGGAACTGGTCCGAGGAACCAATTTTAACATCCTCAACACTTCCTGTTGAATATCTTAATCTTTTATCTTCTTCTTCCAACTTGATTTATCTCTTAGTAGTAATATTTTATTATTAAATAATTGTCAACGTAAATTCCTTCTTCGAGATCCAAGAATTAGTTCAGAACAGAGTTGTACAGTCATTGTAATTCAGTCATATTGTAATTTGTAATTCAGTCATATTGTAATTTTGTAATTCAGTCATATTGTAATTTGTAATTCAGTCATAATGTAATTTGTAACTCAGTCATATTGTAATTTGTAATTCAGTCATATTGTAATATGTAATTCAGTCATATTTTAATTTGTAATTCAGTCATATTGTAATTTGTAATTCAGTCAGATTGTAATTTGTAATTCAGTCATGTTGTAATTCCTAATTCAGTCATGTTGTAATTCCTAATTCAGTCATGTTGTAATTCCTAATTCAGTCATATTGTAATTCCTCATTCAGTCATATTGTAATATGTAATTCAGTCATATTGTAATATGTAATTCAGTCATATTGTAATATGTAATTCAGTCATATTTTAATTTGTAATTCAGTCATATTGTAATTTGTAATTCAGTCAGATTGTAATTTGTAATTCAGTCATATTGTAATTCCTAATTCAGTCATATTGTAATTCCTAATTCAGTCATGTTGTAATTCCTAATTCAGTCATATTGTAATTCCTAATTCAGTCATATTGTAATTTGTAACTCAGTCATATTGTAATTTGTAACTCAGTCATATTGTAATTTGTAATTCAGTCATATTGTAATTTGTAATTCAGTCATATGGTAATTTGTAATTCTGCTCTTCATTAAATTAAATTACAATGTAATTCGTAATTGCAATGGGAGTACAATTATAAAATACTATGTACTTAAATTACATTAATTGCGAATTACGATGTAAATAAATTAAAATTAAAGAATAATAAAGTAATAGGTAATAAGAAGTTGAAAAATCCATGTGAAGGTTTCAAACAGAAGGAATTTATTATTTTTAAATTTCTAATATCTGAACAAACATACCTTCTGCGTTACACATTTTATAAATTTCAAAAATAAATTACACAATTGAATTATATTGTATACCAATTACACATTTGATTATAAAAATTAGTAATTGAATTAATTGAAAGGTTTGAATTATTTAATTCAGTTACGACGTAGTTGAATTACAATGTATTTGAAATACAATATGTAATTCAATTGTGTAATTGAATTAGAATGTAATTGAATTACTATGTAATTGAATTAGAATGTAATTGAATTACTATGTAATTGAATTAGAATGTAATTGAATTACTATGTAATTGAACTAGAATATAATTGAATTACTATGTAATTGAATTAGCACAACTCTGGTTCAGAATCAGTTGAACACTAAATGTACCTCATTTTTCTCTGACATTTTCAATCTTTCATATGTCTTGGTCATAATAAAACTGTGAATTTTTATGCAGAATAAAAATTGTCCAAGCCAATTTTACGAAACAGAAATTAGGTGACATTGCATTTCCTCTTTTAATAATCTTAATAACCTGAGAATACTGTCTAACAAATTCTGCTTGTGTCTTTATTTTGGAATTTAAGATTGCTTCGAGTTCAAATGGTTAAAAAGCCCACTGCAAATTAATTCGGCCGATTAAAAAGATATGTCAAATTGACAGTAGGTATGAGCAGCAAGTCTCAAAACCAATCCTTCTGTCGCATTGGAAAAATCGAGAACGGATTCCAGAAGAAGCGACGTAATAACGATCGCGTCGCGATTCCGATTAAACAGCTAATTAGACGGCGCTAATGAATTTCGGCTGGATCCAAGGAGGATTCAATGGGTGTACGATTACAGAACCTCAAAGATCACGAAGACGTTGTCCCCAATGGAAGCGACAGCCACCGGGATGGAAGTTCTGATGGGAAACCCGGGGTTAATAATTCCCCGAAGAATGCCCAACAATAATTCCTCTCTTAACTTTCGTATTAATCGACTCCGGGCCGCCTTATGCATAAAGATTATGGCCGCTAGCCGGGAGGTTCGTAACTATGCAAAATAATGCGCCGTTTTAAATTCACCCTTCAGATTGCGGCCAGTCCGGACCCGGGAATTTTTCAAACCGAGAGCCAACGTACGAAGACAAAGACGAGGGGTGGCCAGCAACTTTGCCCAAGCAACAAAAACGCAAACTTTAATTCCCACTCTCACGCGCCATCGATTTTTCGCCAACCGATGGCACTGAATATGAAGCGGATATTCTATTCTTTGATATACAGAAAGTCTCAGAATTGTAAGAAATTGAAAAATTGATATTGATATAAAATGTACATATAGAGAAATATTGTAGTCCTTACTTTTTAGCTATTTTACTTTCTCCACACGCAGGCAAATTCGATAATATGAGACATAACTATTTTCGCAAGAAATAAAGTTACAAAAAAAAATGTGGTACATTCAATCACGATAACAAATTTTTGTTAGTGATTTTACAGACGACTGAATGTTTCCCCATGGTGTACGTTATACTAAATATTTTAAGATTCACGGTGTTCTTGCTATTCAAAGATGAATAAAACGACCAAAAAAATTGGTAGATCAAGTTTTAAGCATTTGTTGTAAAAAAGAAGCTTCAATCTTCGAATCTGTTGTGAATTTAGTACCGAAAAAAATTTTTTAATGCTTCTACAGACGATTGAATTTGTCCCCAAGATATATGTTGGTCTATTTTGAGATCCACGGTGTTCTTGCTATTCAAAGATGAATAAAACGACCAAAAAAATTGGTAGATCAAGTTTTAAGCATTTGTTGTAAAAAAGAAGCTTCAATCTTCGAATCTGTTGTGAATTTAGTACCGAAAAAAATTTTTTAATGCTTCTACAGACGATTGAATTTGTCCCCAAGATATATGTTGGTCTATTTTGAGATCCACGGTGTTCTTGCTATTCAAAGATGAATAAAACGACCAAAAAAATTCGTAGATCAAGTTTTAAGCATTTGTTGTAAAAAAGAAGCTTCAATCTTCAAATCTGTTGTGAATTTAGTACCGAAAAAAATTTTTTAATGCTTCTACAGACGATTGAATTTGTCCCCAAGATGTATGTTGGTCTATTTTAAGATCCACGGTGTTCTTGCTATTCAAAGATGAATAAAACGACCAAAAAAATTCGTAGATCAAGTTTTAAGCATTTGTTGTAAAAAAGAAGCTTCAATCTTCAAATCTGTTGTGAATTTAGTACCGAAAAAAATTTTTTAATGCTTCTACAGACGATTGAATTTGTCCCCAAGATGTATGTTGGTCTATTTTGAGATCCACGGTGTTCTTGCTATTCAAAGATGAATAAACCGACCAAAAAAATTCGTAGATCAAGTTTTAAGCATTTGTTGTAAAAAAGAAGCTTCAATCTTCGAATCTGTTGTGAATTTAGTACCGAAAAAAATTTTTTAATGCTTCTACAGACGATTGAATTTGTCCCCAAGATATATGTTGGTCTATTTTGAGATCCACGGTGTTCTTGCTATTCAAAGATGAATAAAACGACCAAAAAAATTCGTAGATCAAGTTTTAAGCATTTGTTGTAAAAAAGAAGCTTCAATCTTCAAATCTGTTGTGAATTTAGTACCGAAAAAAATTTTTTAATGCTTCTACAGACGATTGAATTTGTCCCCAAGATGTATGTTGGTCTATTTTAAGATCCACGGTGTTCTTGCTATTCAAAGATGAATAAAACGACCAAAAAAATTCGTAGATCAAGTTTTAAGCATTTGTTGTAAAAAAGAAGCTTCAATCTTCAAATCTGTTGTGAATTTAGTACCGAAAAAAATTTTTTAATGCTTCTACAGACGATTGAATTTGTCCCCAAGATGTATGTTGGTCTATTTTGAGATCCACGGTGTTCTTGCTATTCAAAGATGAATAAACCGACCAAAAAAATTCGTAGATCAAGTTTTAAGCATTTGTTGTAAAAAAGAAGCTTCAATCTTCAAATCTGTTGTGAATTTAGTACCGAAAAAAATTTTTTAATGCTTCTACAGACGATTGAATTTGTCCCCAAGATGTATGTTGGTCTATTTTGAGATCCACGGTGTTCTTGCTATTCAAAGATGAATAAACCGACCAAAAAAATTCGTAGATCAAGTTGTAAGCATTTGTTGTAAAAAAGAAGCTTCAATCTTCAAATCTGTTGTGAATTTAGTACCGAAAAAAATTTTTTAATGCTTCTACAGACGATTGAATTTGTCCCCAAGATGTATGTTGGTCTATTTTAAGATCCACGGTGTTCTTGCTATTCAAAGATGAATAAAACGACCAAAAAAATTCGTAGATCAAGTTTTAAGCATTTGTTGTAAAAAAGAAGCTTCAATCTTCAAATCTGTTGTGTATTTAGTCCCGAAAAAAAATTTTTTAATGCTTCTACAGACGATTGAATTTGTCCCCAAGATGTATGTTGGTCTATTTTAAGATTGACGGTGTTCTTGCTATTCGAAGATGAATAAAACGACCAACAAAAATCGTAGATCAATTTTTAAGCAATCGTTGGATAAAGGAAGCTTCAATCTTCAAATCCAAGGTGGACTCGTTCGCGGAAAGAATTTTTTAATGCTTCTACTGACGATTGAATTGGTCCTCATGGTGCACTTTATGTTATTTTGGGATTGGCGGTACTCCTTCGATTCGAAGCTGAATAAAACGACGACAAAAAATCGTAGGTCAAGTTTTGTGGCGTCATTGTAAAGAACAAGCTTCAGTCTTCAAATCTCTGGTAGATTCATTTGCGATAACATTTTTTTAATGTTCCTAGAGACATTTCAGTTTGCAGCATTTTTGAGATAAAAACGGTTCGACAGTTCCAATCAGCATTCGTTAATATGCAAACTGCATGTTGTAAGAACGTGTTAGAACAGAATCAACGATGCATTGCGAAAGTAGAGACTTCAAGCTATAAAATAAATGCAAGCTTATTGTTGCAGGACTCTCTTATACGAAATTATAACAATTTAACCTACCTGTATCCCTCGTGTCAGTTTAAGGCAATTCTTTCATTGATTCTAAATAATTCGTCCTGCACATCATTTTTAATTTTATTTTAAACTTATCGTAGTCTTTCATTTCCGAAAAAGCAATTCACATTGTTAATGATATATTTTTGTAACATATTGATTTTTCATCATGTTTTTGAATGGAGGAATTATGTTGGAAAATCGAGGGCAAGTGGAGATTATCTATCGGCGACATTCCGAAAATCGGTAATTTTCTGTTGAAATACTTTTCGACGGCCCAGTATAGTCCATTCATTTGCATGCCAAACCTTTCGATAATTCCACAGGGGGATTCCGAGTGGACGTCCGGCTAGAGCAATTACCGAGTCCGAGGGAACTCAATCTCGCGATTGCTACGTTGAAATAATCATTCGAGTCCGAAACGATTTATAGAACGCGAGCGTTTACGCGTGGGAGTTAGTTAAACTTGTTAAAAAATCGAATTTTTTAAAATTATTTTAGTTCGATCGTTTTACCTCCAAACAAAGTTATAACGGAAAATTTTTCATTGAAAAATTCGCGGAATATAACCAAGTTATTCTCTGTGACGGACAGAAAACGCTGAACAATATTTCGCGAAAATTAATAGACTTGTGGATGGAACGCTTGGTGACGTGGTTGTTAATAGAATCCCCTTGTTTTTCGCGTACATGATTATCAAATACTTCCTATCAAAAATCCTTACTACCAGTCTGCGAATTTTCGTGCGAATTAAAATTATTATATATCATTTGCAGGAAATGGAAGATAAATAGAAATTTAATCTCTCCTCGTAATACTTTAAATTATATACTTTCATTGTTTTATGTTTTGCCTGAGGATTTTTGTGAAATTTGAATATTGTAAATTCATATATTGAAATCGAATAGACAGTTTTTATTTTGCATAAATATCAGCAGACTATATTGGGTTGTTCATGTCTATCCAGAAGAAAGTTATGCAAGTCGATTGTGAGATATGCCAGTCGATTGTAAGATGTGCAAGTCAATTGTAAGATGTGCAAGTCGATTGTGAGATGTGCAAGTCAATTGTAAGATGTGCAAGTCAATTGTAAGATGTGCAAGTCAATTGTAAGATGTGCTAGTCAATTGTAAGATGTGCAAGTCAATTGTAAGATGTGCAAGTCAATTGTAAGATGTGCAAGTCAATTGTAAGATGTGCAAGTCAATTGTAAGATGTGCAAGTCAATTGTAAGATGTGCAAGTCAATTGTAAGATGTGCAAGTCAATTGTAAGATGTGCAAGTCAATTGTAAGATGTGCAAGTCAATTGTAAGATGTGCAAGTCAATTGTAAGATGTGCAAGTCAATTGTAAGATGTGCAAGTCAATTGTAAGATGTGCAAGTCAATTGTAAGATGTGGAGGTCAAATGAAAATTTCCTTTTTTAATTAAAACGTCAAATTTAATGTTCCTTCTGCTATCTTTGTAGTTCTGCATTTGACCAATCGATGTTTGTCGTAAATGCACGAAATCCACAGAATAGATGTCATAGACAAATCGAAGAAAAAACGTACAAAACCATATGAAATAAAAATAAATAAAATTGAGAGAAATCAAAACGATAAATTGAGAGAAATCAAAAAGATAAATTGAGAAAAATCAAAAAGATAAATCGAGAAAAATCAAAAAGATAAGTTGAGAAAAACCAGAAAGATAAATGGGGAAAAACCAAAAAGATAAATTGAGAAAAACCAAAAAGATAAATTGAGAAAAACCAAAAAGATAAATTGAGAAAAACCAGAAAGATAAATTGAGAAAAACCAAAAAGATAAATTGAGGAAACAAATCTAAAATCATAAGGTGAAAGATGCAAGAACACCCGTTTATGCGTTATTTAAATTGAGCAAACAGGAAGCAACAAATGAAAAGAATAAATTAAATTCCAAATGAACTGTTCGAATCTTAAGATATAGATGAAGGAAACAAATCTAAAACCATAAGTTTAAACATTGAAGAACACCGGTTTATGCGTTATTTAAATTCAGCAAAAAGGAAGCAGCAAATGAAAAGAATAAATTAAATTCCAAATAAACTGTTCGTATCCAAAGAGATAGACGAAGGAAAAATGATATAAACTCATAAGGTACAGACTTAATTAATACCGTCCTCATCTGGAAAATCAGTCGCAAAAGCGAGATACAGCAAATATTATTGCAGCAGATATGAACCTTCGCGAAAACGTAACCGGAAGCAGAAGTTCTCCTCGGATTTCATCTCGACTGGTTGTTTACCATCCCCGGACCCAGACGTCGCAGTTCCAGAACACAGTTTCAGGATCTGCTCGGGTGGTAAGGGCACGAACGAGTTCGGATTAGCGAGGAATCCAGCCTATCGTTAATCAAGCGGAGCGATAAGTTAATTTCAGGGCTTGGCTTTGACCGCGAAACGATGCGAACTTCCAGGCATAGTCACTAGGATATTAGGCTTACGCCCAAGGAATTTGCCTGCGGCTTGGATAGCTCAATTGGTTGCAACCGTCCTTCTGCTCCGAGTGCACCGGAGTTCAGATTCTCGTAAACTCTGCGGTCGGTCCCTTCCGATACTCGCCATACTTCTGTTTAGGGTCCTCTGATACTGTCGAGTAGCGCCGGTGCTACGCTTGGCAGTAATTTACGGGTGCTTCTCACTGGAGATGTGGACACCACAAGATTTGTCATCCCTTAACGAATTTTTTTATTAGGTCGTTGCAATTGAAATGACCGTTTTTCACATTTGAAACTACCCGCCTTTCTAGTTTAGCTTTTCCCACGACATATGGCGTTGAAGTTGTACAATTTGAAAAGTACTGCAGGAATATATGATTGGAAAATCACGACTGCGTCTGAAGCAGCGGAAAACATAAATGCTGCTTTTGGTGAAGGTGTAGCAAGTGATCGGACCATAAGGCGTTGGTTTGAAAAATTTAGTTCCGGAGATACAAATTTCGAAAATGAGCTTCGTGGTCATAAGTCAGCAGCTATTTAAGATTTAGATTTTTTTTGGTCGCTTTATTGAATTTAAAGTCGAGGTACTACTGTCAATTCTAAAATAGAACAAGCTACATCATCGTGACGAATTCAGACGTCCGTAAAAACATTAAAAAATTTTTCTCGTGAATGAATCCACCATGGATTTGAAGATTGAAACTTCCTCTTTACAACTACATCTTGAAAAATGATCCACGATTTTTTTTGGTCGCTTTATTGAATTTTAAGGCGAGGTAGTACCGTCAATTTTGAAATAGTACAAGCTACATCATCATAACAAATTCAGACGTTTGTAAAATCATTAAAAAAAATTTTCCGTGAATGAGTCCACTATAGATTTGAAGACTAAAGCTTACTCTTTACAACGATGCCTTAAAACTTGATCTACGATTTTTTTTGGTCATTTTATTCAACTTTCAATCGCAGAAATACCACCAATTTTGAAGTAGTATAAGCTTCACGATGGGGACTAATTTAATCGTCTGTAGAAGCAATAAAAAAATTTTTCCGAGAATGAATCCACTATAGATTTGAAGATTGAAGCTTCCCCTTCACAACGACATCTTGAAAAATGAGCTACGATTTTTTTTGGTCGCTTTATTGAATTTTAAGTCGAGTTAGTACCGTCAATTTTAAAACAGTATAAGCTACACCATCATGACGAATTCAGACGTCCGTAAAAACATTAAAAAATTTTTCTCGTGAATGAATCCACCATAGATTTGAAGATTGAAACTTCCTCTTTACAACTACATCTTGAAAAATGATCCACGATTTTTTTTGGTCGCTTTATTGAATTTTAAGGCGAGGTTGTACCGTCAATTTTGAAATAGTACAAGCTACATCATCATAACAAATTCAGACGTTTGTAAAATCATTAAAAAAAATTTTCCATGAATGAGTCTACTATAGATTTGAAGACTAAAGCTTACTCTTTACAACGACGCCTTAAAACTTGATCTACGATTTTTTTTGGTCATTTTATTCAACTTTCAATCGCAGAAATACCACCAATTTTGAAGTAGTATAAGCTTCACGATGGGGACTAATTTAATCGTCTGTAGAAGCAATAAAAAAATTTTTCCGAGAATGAATCCACTATAGATTTGAAGATTGAAGCTTCCCCTTCACAACGACATCTTGAAAAATGAGCTACGATTTTTTTTGGTCGCTTTATTGAATTTTAAGTCGAGTTAGTACCGTCAATTTTAAAACAGTATAAGCTACACCATCATGACAAATTCAGACGTTTGTAAAAACATTTAAAAAATTTTTCCGGGAATGAGTCCACCATGGATTTGAAGATTGAAGCTTCCTCTTTACAACTACATGTTGAAAAATTACCTACGATTTTGTTTTGGTCGTTTAATTCATTACATAGTCAGTAAACAACAGGAATACTTGTCCCTCTGGTATTTTCTTCCAGTACTTATCGTTTACGAGAAAAACGCTGGCCAGTGAATCTCTGAACACGCTGTATTGCAGTTTGATGTGGCAATTGAAGTAGCTTCCATTTCGACCGTATTCTCGAGCGTCCATAAATAACGCCAGATACGCGTCTATCGGTATTTTAAATGCCATAGCCCCGAACACTCTTCTAGACTTTAAATCCTGGAAAATGGCAGAGTAAGAGCAAAACAGCGTCGCAGACAGTCCCCCTGTTACGTCATTGGCACAGTTCACATAGGAATATCGCATGCGAGCCGCGACGCGACGCGATTCCTGGTTCGTAGACGGAAACAGCGCATCGTGCCAGAAAATCTCGGAAGAAGTGCTCGAGAGCTGGGTGAAAGTCCGACGTAGCTGGAGAGGTTCCCGGATAAATAATTTATCGATCGTCCGCCGTCGCACGTGCATCCACTGGCTGGAAATAATTGATCGAACTGCGGCAAAAATTACTTCTGACCGGAGTCCTGTGGATCTTTTAACTGCCGTGTCGAACTTCGACGAGCCGTGAATATTCACCTGGCGCGCTCACGACTTTACGGTGATTTATACCAACACCTATTATGCATATTACCGGCCGGCTGAGAGAACTAGAAGCACCGTGTAGAGTCCCGATAAATTTCCTTCGATCCCACGGACAACGAGGAAATTCCTTCGCGAGAGGTTCTTTCCGCCTAGCGAGAGAACTGTTCGAATTCTTGCGCCAGGAAGTTCCGGTGATCGTTGTAAATGTACTCCGGATTCCGTTCGTACGATTTCTATTTTAACGCGGAAGATAATAGACCGGTGGAAATTATTTATTTCAAAAACGTTTTATCCTAAATCTACCGTGAAATTCTTCGGGTTGTTGCGTACAGAGATTCTCTCTGTGTTGTGTCGTGTCAGTGCTCAAACAGTATTAGTGAGCCGCTGAGATACACGCCTCAAAGAGAGGTAAATTAAATAATAAGAGATAATCGGGTTTCGGATAACTAAGTAACTTTAATAGAAAATGTGAAAGACGGTATAACAGCGACTCTTATTCTGCGACAGATATTTCACGACTCGTAGTTGCGACTCTTAAATCACGACAGTTAGTTTCAACTCTTAAATGGCGACAGTTCAAAATCGACCGTAGCGTAGACCCAACCCGAAATACGAGCCGGCCATACAATAATCACGTCTCAACACTCTGCTTTATTTCAATCAGAGTTTTCTAATCTCTTTCCTGAGAACGGAAAACGACCTATTCCACCCTTTGCTTATAGAAACGATTGCTATACTCCAGATGGATGCAGTCGGCACAAAGCATGATTCAGTACAGGTATAGTACCACAAGATTCTCTAATATGGAAATCTTGAGAGCATCCCCACTTAGATCTCACAGTATATAAACCTTCGAATTTTAACCCTCTGGGGCAATGTTTAAAGTACAAACGGGCTGTAATGAAGCAAATGAATCTTACACGTTGAATTTTATTTATTCCATTTTTCTGGGTTGAAGGCCATTTGTAGGTCATATTGTTTTACATGGATGAATTCGTTATTCTGTCAGTTACAACGTTACGTTAACGAAGATATATATCATTCTATTTAAAAAAACATCGATGACCTTGAAATCTCATAACAAAATTACCTTGATAATTTTTCCCCTTATACCGTTACATGTGGCCCTTCAAACAGTGTAACTTTGTCCTAAGAAGTTTTTTTGTACAACAAAAAGTAACGTAGATATTTAGGTGTTCTCTTTCTTCGGACTCACCCTGCATATAGGTAAGACCACTACTAATCTAATGGCAAAACTTCTTTATGTTTTATTATTTTATAAATAATAAAATAATAAAATAATCAAAAATAAAGAAGTTTCGTCATTGGATTAGTAGTGGTCTCACCGATATATACTCGACCCGTATTATGTTACACTTCTCGGCGACCGAGGCCTCTCGAGCTTCACGGGGTATACCCCGCGGAAGGAGGGATTGTTTTGCGACAATTATCGTAGAGAAGTTGTAATTTTTCAAGATGTAGTTGTAAAGAGGAAGCTTCAATCTTCAAATCCATGGTGGACTCATTCACGGAAAAAATTTTTTAATGTTTTAACGAACGTTGGAATTCGTCATGATGATGTAGCTTGTTCTATTTTAAAATTGACGGTAGTACCTCGACTTTAAATTCAATAAAGCGACCAAAAAAAATCGTGGGTCATTTTGCAAGATGTAGTTGTAAAGAGGAAGCTTCAATCTTCAAATCCATGGTGGACTCATTCCCGGAAAAAATTTTTTAATGCTTCCCCGGACAATTAAATTAGTCCCCATCGTGAAGCTTATACTATTTCAAAATTGGCGGTATTTACTCCTGCAATTCAAAGTTGAATAAAATCACGTAAAAAGATCGTA
Source organism: Sphecodes monilicornis (assembly GCA_913789915.3). Taxonomy (NCBI): domain Eukaryota; kingdom Metazoa; phylum Arthropoda; class Insecta; order Hymenoptera; family Halictidae; genus Sphecodes; species Sphecodes monilicornis. The sequence goes on from OU565298.1 coordinate 7,311,043, forward strand.
AACCAAGTTTTAAGGCGTCGTTGCAAAGAGCAAGCTTTAGTCTTCAAATCTATAGTGGATTCATTCACGAGAAAAATTTTTTAATATTTTTACGAGCGTCTGAATTTGTCCTGATGACGTAACTTGTACTATTTTAAATTTGCCGCTACTACCTGGACTTAAAATTCAATAAAGCGACCAAAAAAAATCGTGAGTCATTTTTCAAGATGTAGTTGTAAAGAGGAAGCTTCAATCTTCAAATCCATGGTGGACTCATTCCCGGAAAAAATTTTTTAATGCTTCCCCGGACAATTAAATCAGTCCCCATCGTGAAGCTTCTACTATTTCAAAATTGGCGGTATTTACTCCTGCAATTCAAAGTTGAATAAAATCACGTAAAAAGATCGTAAACCATGTTTTAAGGCGTCGTTGCAAAGAGCAAGCTTTAGTCTTCAAATCTATAGTGGATTCATTTACGAGAAAAATTTTTTAATATTTTTACGAGCGTCTGAATTTATTCTGATGACGTAACTTGTACTATTTTAAATTTGCCGCTACTACCTGGACTTAAAATTCAATAAAGCGACCAAAAAAAATCGTGAGTCATTTTTCAAGATGTAGTTGTAAAGAGGAAGCTTCAATCTTCAAATCCATGGTGAAGTCATTCCCGGAAAAATTTGTCAATGCTTCTACGGACGATCGAATTTGTCGTTATTATGCATCTTGTACTGGTACATGGTGTAGCTTGTAGTAAGCAGAAAATTTCCTTTTAGAACGAAAAATGGTGTGTAAGTAGACAGAATGGTAGGCTAATCTGTCGCACTAATTCCCCTAAATCCATCCAGCGCCGTCTGCCAGAGGCCAGCAGTTTTCGTAAAGGTATCCCGGAGGCGAAGTTCAAGGTACGTCATTAAGTAGACGAATTACTTTCCCTGGTGGGTCGGGATCTTCAATAAACGGTGCTCTGGCCGCAAAAGTAACTCATTCGAGGCGCCAGCAGCCATCAATCACCGGATTCGTTAAGCTGACTCAGGTTTTATTGCCTCGAGACGACAGATTCGTCTAGTCACCGAACGAAATCGTGTTCATACTCGCGGACCACGACGAAATCTCTGCTTTTTCCGACGTCTGTCGGCTAAGTAGGATCTTCTTGATCCATTAACTCGGGGCCTATTGAACGCGGAACGTCGATGTATTTTTACTCGTGATTCCGGAGCCGGTTGCAACTTGTTGCTGGTTCGCATATTTTTCAAATTTCCCGAGCTTGCTTCTTGCTCGCGATTGCAAAAGCGTTTCTTCGGTGCCTTCCATTCGTTCACCGTGATAGATCCTACTCAAGAAAACATTCTCCCTCGGCAGTAGATTTGATAGCAAGCATTTTCTTTAATTTTCCGTTTGCCGGAAAGCTTTATGCTAAGTTTTCATATTTTTCTTCGAATCAAAGCTGCAATTTTTCTAAAGTATATCGCAGAATAAAAGAGAATGCTTTTCTCGAGTGTAGTAAAGAGGATTCATTTTTAAAAATGATGTGAAAGAAAAATACCGTAGAAAGATATTAACCGTTTGAGTCCCAGGAAGTATTGAAAAAACACTGTCGATGAATCCCTAACAGCCCAACCGCGCTTTCTCTAAATGACTGCGAAAAGACCCAAAACAGCGCGATAGCGCTTGTTTTATTTTATAATGTATTATTATAGTATTATTCTACCTATTGTATGTAACTTTACCGATTCCCCTAAGGGTTACAATTCTTAACATTTTTACATCTCCCGATTTACCTCCTCATCCCGCTCCTACAGCTAGTCTTATATCTATCTTATTACATATATACATATATATATATATATATATATATATATATATATATATATATATATATATATAAAGAGAGAGAGAGAGAGAGAGAGAGAGAGAGAGAGAGAGAGAGAGAGAAAGAACCTATTTACAAAAGAATTCGCTATTTCCACTATTTACAATACTTAAAATTACGCTATTACTCCTCGTCCTTATACCCTAATAATTCCCGCTTATCCTATCCTTGGACCCCCACTTCCGGTCGCTTGTGGTCCATCCTAACTCTTTCAATTCAAACCCTCTCTCCATTCTTCCACCTTCCTTATCCACACCTCCCCTCCCCCTCATCGTCCAACACCTCCCATACCCTCTCGTGCCATCCTCTTTCTTCATCCACTCTCATGCATACTTCCCACACATGCTCCCACGTTTCATTCACCCATCCACAGAACGATAAAATAAAATTTGTCATTCCCAAGCAACACAGGGACACACAACCATTCATTTTTATTTGCTATTTCACAAAACTATAGATTCAATTTATACATTTTCGTTTTACTCGTTATTTTTCTCTTTCTCACTCTCATCACGAATGTCCACACAGAAACTACCCTAAACTGCCGAAAGTATAGCGCGAGAGACTCGATTGCATAGGGAAGAGGTACGCTAATCGATGTAACCGAGGAACTTCCTGGCTCCACTGGCCATTACGTTTGCACAGGATCATTTGCTGCGTTTTGACGAAGCAAACTGTACAAAGCACGCCCGTGTACTTGAACGGTGCAATTTCCTAAGGGTATCTACAAAATGTACAGAGACAGAGAGAGAGAGAGAGAGAGAGAGAGAGAGAGAGAGAGAGAGAAGGAGAGAGGACTGACCTAGTTTGTTGTATTGACTCGCGAGCACGGCATCCGCAATCGTTAGTAAACTCTACAAACGGAGGACGTTGGGTTACCTCAGGGACAGCATCCCAATCACCATTAGAAAGAAACCTTCTTCAGGGAAGGATACACCGAGAGTGGACGAAGAAATTGATTCCGAGACTGCAAAAGTGAACTAACCTGACCTGTCTTATCCGTTCAAAGTAATTGATACTAGAAATACCGGAAATTAAATGCAACTGACACATCGGTTTATAATAATCGCCAAACTATATTTAATTAGACTAACAGAATTAATGCAGTATAAATTAATAATATGTGTATTTTAGCGAACATGGAGACATAGTAGAGAAATTAATAAATGACAATATCGATAAAATAACTAAACATACATTGCAACGTTCATCGCGCTGCACACATCGATCATACATTACACACTTTAGCCAACACAAGTACGATTTTTATCACAATATACTCTTGCGTAAAGAAGTTTCTAAAAAGATTCTCGTCAAAACATTTTTATATTTTCAATAATTATGAAAGAAGAAATCAGAGACAAGTCATTTTGATACATCCGATAGTTCTAGCTTCGAAAAGAATATTTATAAGGTTCCACGAAAATTTTAAATCGTCTGAAAAATGTTAGAGTGAACTGTGGAACAATTCTGAAATATGCAAACTCCATAACAAATATATGTTTTAATTTCTTGATTGTAAAGGAAGATTTAAAAGAAGATAGTATTGACGGTTAAACAAAGATACTTTCATTTTTTACCAATCATTTCATTTTTTATCAATCATTGCATTTTTCACCAATCATTTCATTTTTCACCAATCATTTCATTTTTCACCAATCATTTCATTTTTTACCAATCATTTCAGTTTTTACCAACCATTTCATTTTTTACCAATCATCTCATTTTAGTATTAAGGAACTAGTGAAAGATGTTTTTCTTTATACAGAAATTCAAAATTTATTAGAAGGAATATTTGTTTTGTAGACAATTTTGAGGAATCAGTTGAAGTTAAATTGAACTTTTCACTGTAATACTTTGTTGTGGTAATAAGGAGACCGTCGGAATAAAAATATTAATCAAATTAATAAATGTGATTCAACTCGATTGCAGCTGTATTAGTGGAAGAATGTAATGCACAACGCAATTTAAAAAGAAAAGAACAACTGGCTGTAGATCCTTTTATAGCTCCTCGGCTGTCGGTTTAATTATGGAAATTAACAACTGACTGAAACAGAAAAAATTAAAAAGTGTAATCTACATCTAGTCTCACTTGTAACAATTCATTTCAACGCATGAATAAAAAATAATATTGCAAAATTTGAAATAGAACCAGCTATAGGGTGAAATTGGCGAGTCGTAAAACAAAGCTTCGGACAAAACGCTGTCGAACAGTAAATTTTACTTTACACGAACCATATCCAAAAATTTTAAATAATCAATGGTGAGTTGAGCTTCATACAACGCTCCTTCATTTTCGGCCTAAAATTGTTCAAATAATTTTAAATCGAAGATCAATGTACACAAAGATACGAAAAATCATTTGAAGGCTGTATTTAGCTACCTAAATTCGAGAAAACCGCGAAAATAGGACATCAGAGGAGAGACTTAAAGTCCACAGCCATCTCGATACACCTATCCCGTGGACTCCCGACACTTTCTGAAAATGATACGGTCCCGTCGGAGCAATTTGTCGACCCAGAATCCAACGGGGTTCTTCAGCACACACAGCAGGAAAAATTTATCGAAACGGCCGAGGGTCCCGGAGGCTCGTGTACACTCGGACAAATATATCTTTCGCCCGGCGAAAATTTACAGTAAACAATATCTTCCGGCTGTTGCCATTTTTCCCGGGGCCCCCTCCAATAAATTCCAGATGGAAAACGATACACCGTAAATTGTTTAGAACTCACCGTCCAGCTACGCGTTATATTTGCACGGTGGGCGTGTTTGAATACTGGCTCGAATGGGAAAACCGATACTGCGAGAGTCGCGCCGCTGGCAAATCCCGGCTCGTCTGCGAAGTCACGGCCCGGCTGTGATCTCGCTGGGGAGAAAGATGAGACGGGACACGGAAAATGAAGGCTGGGACTCGAGACGCAGAGTCAATCGGAGACGCGACGCGAGGGATCACATTTACGAACGAGACATGCGAGCGTTCCGCGCGCTGTGCCATGGGTAACATGGCCGATTGACAATTCGATTCCGACGGTGGAAACCAACTTTACTGATCTAATTGTTCGTTGGTTGTCGCTGATTTGCGAAATAAGCTGAATTTTATTTTTTTGGAATGGCAGTTTGAAAACACGTTTATAATAAGAACGAGACATGAGAATGTTGCGTGCTGTGCCATGGAAAATATGGCCGACTGACAATTCGATTCTGAAACTAGGAACCATCGTTACTGATCTAATTGTTCGTTGGTTGTCGCGGATTTGCGAAATATTATGAATTTTATTTTTTTCAGATGGCAGTTTGAAAAGACATTTATGATAAGAACGAGACATGCGAATGTTGCGCGCTGTGCCATGGGTAACATGGCCGATTGACAATTCGATTCCGACAGTGGAAACTAACTTTACTGATGTAATTGTTCCGTGGTTGTCGCTGATTTGCGAAATAAGCTGAATTTAATTTTTTGGGGATGGCAGTTTGAAAACACGTTTATGATAAGAACGAGACATGAGAATGTTGCGTGCTGTGCCATGGAAAATATGGCCGACTAACTATTCGATTCTGACGCTAGGAACCATCGTTACTGATCTAATTGTTCGTTGGTTGTCACCGATTTGCGACACAAACTGAATTTTATTCTTTTGGGATGTCAGTTTGAAAACACATTTATGATAATAACGAGACATGCGAATGTTGCGGTGCTGTGCCATGGAAAATATGGCCGATTGACAATTCGATTCCGACGGTGGAAACCAACTTTACTGATCTAATTGTTCGTTGGTTGTCGCCGATTTGCGAAATAAGCTGAATTTTATTTTTTTGGAATGGCAGTTTGAAAAGACATTTATGATATGAACGAGACATGCGAATGTTGCGTGCTGTGCCATGGAAAATATGGCCGACTGACAATTCGATTCCGACAGTGGAAACCAACTTTACTGATCTAATTGTTCGTTGGTTATCGCCGATTTGCGAAATAAGCTGAATTTTATTTTTTTGGGATGAAAGTTTGAAAACACATTTATGATAATGTTACGAGTGTTACAAGTGTGCCACTGGGAATATGGCCGCCTGACAATTTGAATCCGCAGACAATTTTTATTTTGGTTAAGAATCCGCAGTTAAGTCATATTGAACAATATTTGGAGACCCCATGACATATTTTGCTAAATTTTTTAAATATTTTATAAACAGTAAACATTACATTTAGTAGAACATTTTAGCAACGAAAGTGAACAACTTCGTTCAAAATATGACCCTGAAAGAGTATAATGGGATTACGTTCCAGAGGTTTGTTAGTTCATGACCAACTTTGCCATTGCTATTAAACAATTTTCGAAGAAATTTTCAGCTGTATATCGGGAACGTTCAAAATCAATAAAATCATTATCGGAGTATTATGCTTTCCCACGTTTTTGACCAATTAGTTGTTTTAAATCATCGAAAAATTGCACTTGTCGGTCTTCAATTTATGCAAAATATTTCTTTTGTATCTTACGGGTACGTTAGGAATCGTAATAAAACACTGAACGATGACTTCAACAGTATAAAAAGGCTAGTATGGTTATATTTGACTTAGGAACTACACAGAAACAAACATAAAGCACACTAAATTGGCACCACGACCTCAACATAAATTCTTAACCTATTGCCGTATTTTGACGAGTCAGACTCGTCATGAAGATTTTAATCAAAATCAAACAAATATGAATGTCATGCACTTCTTTTAAGACGAAACAAAATTGTATTTTTGTACTCAATATGTAAGCATTAAAGCAAATGTAGCCATACGAAAAATATAGATTTTCTTTCATCATCTGTGAAATTCTAAAGGATAAAAATGTTCTAATCACTGTAACCGTAAAGAAAATGGTACGGCAAGGGGTTAATAAACAAAAGAACATCACGTGGTTCATACCTCGAACGTTCCTCTGCGACTCCTCTTCTTTTTTCCATTAATCATCGCTCGTCGATGTTTTAGTTATTATATTTTTTCACGCGTTTACGATAGTAAGATTTGCAGAATGACTGCCTAATCGCTTCCCATTTTTGCTCCGGAAATGACAGAATTTGGTTGAACGCTGCTACCAAATGAATTTAGAATTAGAAATATTCGAAGCATCTTCGTATCGACAAAGTGTTCGGCGCGTTCAGCGTTCCACTCACGGAATAAACCGGCGGACAATAGGATCGCGCGATCCGCGTCGCTTTTAGTGCTGTTTAGAACAGTTAGCGGGCCGGTGGGTACGTGCGTCTCTGCTTTGTACGTGTCGAATTGCATATTCGGCGTGCATGCGAGGCCCCGAGCATCGTAGATTTCCAGTTCGAGCGGACATCGCAGAAGTTAGCTGTGATTTATAGCCAAGGTTCACCGACCGGTCCCCCGAACCATCGTGGTCGATTCGAAATTCCCGCGAAACAAATCCCATAGCTACGTGACCCTACCACCCATACGACACTATGAAACTTTCCTTCCATGCAACAGAATCTAGAGCTCCTCCTTCATTTCTTTTAACCCTTAGCACTCGAATGGCGACTCTGAGGCGCCACTACAAATTACTATACCATTATTGAAAATATTGTTTACATTATTAAATTTTTCTACATTTAATAAATTATTGAACATTTAAATATTGTATGAGGTACTATATCAGTTTCATACGCATAAAATTAAAAAAATTATATACAATGGAAATATTCTAGGTCAGAAAAAATGTTTGGTTTTTGAGTTGAAATAGCTCCGAGTGCAAAGGGTTAATAACCACATTAACCCTCTGTCTACCGTAAAAAAAACTTTCATTATGCGATAGAAAATTTATACCACAAAACGTAGTAAATATGAAAAAAAACTTTTAGCTTTAAATAATAAAAAATAAGATAAGTAACAAAGTCATGCTACGACAAGATCCCAAGAATTTTAAAAGTTTAAATAACCGCAGTATCTACATACAGTACGGTAGACAGAGGGTTAACACTAAAGCTACCACGGTCAAATGACCGGTTTTATGTTTTCCAATTATTGGAATTATAAAAATTCGTTTATGAAAAATAATGGAATAAACTTTCTTGTCTAAGCATCTATTATATTGGAAATTACGGACAATCTAAATAAATCTAGTGTTGCCATTTTTATAAGGTAAGGTATGTAATTCGTTCTATACGTAAATTTTCGTCGTCGGATTAATTCCGAACACGCGACGGTCTGTGTCTGACCACGCACCGACCTATTCCCCTGCGCTACGAAACAGAATTACGTTATGGTTCGAGGATCGAGTCCCAGCGAACGTTTATTGTATTAGCACAGTTAGAGCAATTTTACCTAGATGTTTTTTTACCAAGGACACCTAGATGTTTCGTTCTTTTCTCTAAAATTCTTCAAATAGAGATGATTAACGCGAGGCTGATTATACGTCTGATTCAAATGAACCTTTCGCTTCGATCCACCGGTATGTATTAGCCCTTGGACGACCGACCATTTTTGTAATTATCGAATTAAGCAATTCTTTATTTAGCAATTATGTAAACATTTATTTGAACTTACTTCTGGTAAACGCATTAGTCTCCCTATGGTTTCTAATGTAACAGCTAGACTGCGGATCTGTATGTAAATTCCAACTTTTATGGATTATTTTATAAAAATCAGGATAACTAATGAGAGCAATTTATGAACTACAAAATTTGTTATATTGTAACAGTAAAGATCCCATGTTTGGTACTGTACATGTCTTCTTGTAGTTTAATATTAGAAACAACGGATCAGTCCAAATGGCTGGTTTCTAATTTTGACTTTTACAAATATTGAAATTATACATATGTTTTCGGGAGTAATTTTTTAATAAACATCTCTATCGAAGTGCACATTTCATCAAGAACAATACAAATTGCTGAATAAATGCAATCTTGTCGTTATTCTAATATACGCGATTCACGTGCATAATGATCCGGAGTCTAGTAACAGCTGTTTCAGTTACACAATAGAAATTGAGTAATTGTACAACGACTTTGATGGTGTAAGTGAAAATAGATTAGGGCCACGCGTGTGCGAGTACTCGATTTCTTTGAGTACTCGATTTATTAAAGTATTCCATATATTCGAGTATTCGATATATTCGAGTATTCAATTTATTCGAGTATTCGATTCATTCGAGTATTCGATTTATTCGGGTATTCGACTTATTCGGGTATTCGATTTATTCGGGTATTCGATTTATTCGGGTATTCGATTTATTCGGGTATTCGATTTATTCGAGTGTTCGATATATTCGAGTATTCGATATATTCGAGTATTCGATAAATTCGAGTATTCGATATATTCGAGTATTCGATTTATTCGAGTATTCGATGTATTTGAGTATTCGATGTATTCGAGTATTCGATATATTCGAGTATTCGATATATTCGAGTATTCGACATATTCGAGTATTCGATATATTCGAGTATTCGATATATTCGAGTATTCGATATATTCGAGTATTCGATATATTCGAGTATTCGATATATTCGAGTATTCGATATATTCGAGTATTCGATATATTCGAGTATTCGATATATTGGAGTATTCGATATATTGGAGTATTCGATTTATTCGAGTATTCGATTTATTCGAGTATTCGATTTATTCGAGTATTCGAATTCCGAGTCGAGTACTGATCGGTCCGTCGAGCTGAGTCAAGCGTTTGAATTTTCCGAGCTCCTTGAAATCGACGAACTGCTTGAAAAGAATGCGAGCTACTTCAAGAAATCAACCGGCTCGAATATTCGAGCCCTCGTGAAACTTCGATTTACTCGAAAATGAATTTTCAGCTAGAAATTTTTCGAATTACTCGAATATATTCGAACAGATCTTAAACTTTCGAGTTACTCGTAAAAATGCTCAGCTAAGCTCGTGAATTACGGCTACTTGCACACCCCTACTTAAACAAATACAAATTTTTATGCAAATCCTCGCGTTCCGACTGGTACAATGGCGTCCGAAAGAATTGCGTGGACGGGTCGCAAGGAATGGAAATTAATAATTCGAAATAGCAGTTCCCCGGCCGTTTGCAATAGTTTGTATCCTCCTTCTCTCCTAGAAGTGTTCTCTCTCCCCGGCGCGCGAGAGTTGGCTCTGCGTCTTCCTCTTCTTCTTCCTTTTTTTTCTCTTTCTTTTTGCTCTTTCGTTTCGTTTCGTTGAAGAGGAATTCCAAGGTGAGAACGGCGAGACCGTCGAGATTCCCTTGAATCTTCTTTGGCACGCGCTTGGTCGAGAGTCTGGAGAATAGACACGGCAGGGGCCCTGGGAATCAAGTGAGAGGCTGCTCGAATGGAAAAGAAAAAGAGAGACGCGGTCTAGGGGAGGAGAGCTCGAAGAAATGGAAAATGGGTCGAGGAACGGATTCGTTATTTTCTTTCGAGCTGTAGCGCCTCGACAGCAGAAATAAGTTGTGCCTGGAGAGCCAGATGTTATCGCGGGGCGACGGCTTGGATCGAGATATAAAGCGTCTGTCCGTGATCAATTTTATGGAAATCGCGTTTCTTAAATACACGTCTCAGGATGACCGGTTTACAAGCTATACACTGCTCGGCTCGTACACACAGCTCTCTTTTTCTTTTTACACGATTTTTAATAACTGTAGATATTTTATATGAGTTGTGTGGATGAGTGAGCATGTACGTATGCGTGTGAAGTGTCCAGCTGGGCTGTTCTTTCTTTTGGGGGACCAGATGTTTTTAACTTTCTTGAACACTTTTTTAACTTTTTTTTATGGTTAACTATATTAACCTCCAGCTGTATTGATGCATGTGTATGTGCGTGTGTGTGTATAGTGTATAACAAGGGCGCCGATGAGAATTGCAAATCGCGAGCGAAAAACAAATCGGGGGCAGTTCGGGTTAAAATGTGGCAAAAAAAACCACGTTGAACATTTTCAATTTTTACTTTGTACTTAAATACTATTTGTTATTTATCAATAAACCTATATACGGTGGCTCACGAAAGCATTCGAACGCAGGTACGAATTTCCGCCCCCTCCACGACCTTACCACAACTCATTCTATTCACATGATTTTTCCATTACTAGTTCAAATTCTGGATGACAGCTACAATGCAGATTATGCGAATAAAATTTCATTTTCTACAAAAAAGGTCTCTTGATATTTTGCCATATTTCGCATAGTTACCGAGATATTTGCAAATTTATAAAAAACAGGAAATCTACTTTACCGGCTAAACCAGGCCAATTTGACACCATGTTATATATACATTTTTTCATGAAATAACCCCAAGAACACAAATATAACCTCAAAACGGGGGGCCACGGAAATCGTACTCTCCCCCGAACGCACTTTAAATTGGAATAACTTTTTTAAAAATGGACCACATAATTTGACTTTCTCTTTAGCAACTACAAAAACATTGATTTACTAAGTTGGATACAAAAAAATATTGAACAAATTACAGTTGGTAGGAATTACATGGAAAAATAAAAATGGCATTTTTTGAAACTTTTTTATTTCAGTTCGCAATGAAAATTTAAAATATGCGTTTTATAGATCTATGTTAGTTATCCACATGCCGAAAATTTCATCGAAATCGGTTGACGCAGAAAAAAAAACGACACGCATCGAAAGATACAAGAATCTGTGGATTTTTAGCAAAATCTGACCAAAAGTCGCTTGTACAAGATGAATATTTTAAATTTTCATCGCGGGTTGGAATAAAAAAGTTTTAAAAAGTGCCATTGTTCTTTTTTTATATAATGCCTAATTATTGCAATTTTTTCAAAATCTTTTTTACACTTTATTTAATAAATCAATGCTTTTAATTGCGAAAAAGAATGTCAAGTTGAGTTGTGCAATTTTAAACAAATTATTCTGATTTAAAGGGCGTTCGAATACTTCCGTGACCCACTGTATGTGACACAGTCCAAAAAAATAGTGATATACCATCCGTGAACCGTATACATTTTCGCGACAAGAATTTAAATTGAATTCGATCGTCGCGAGATCGACACAAGGAAGTAAATTATCGCGAAAAGGCAACGTAATTCCGAGAATAAATTTAAACCTGTGAATAATAAATAATTCGCTGAAACAAAGAATTAATTTTAACAAATGTGACGATTAAACATCTTGATTCTAATCGAATAATGAAAAACAGAAACGAGTACTTACCAAGTAACGATCCTTGTTTTGCGTCGCAATTACACAAGACACAATACGACACTGCACGATACAGCACGACGCGCTTCACAAGGACAAAGGGTGGTTCCCAAATAAAGAAACGCGCGTCCGTTCACTTTAACTGTTGCGATTGTAATGAGTCGCGGCCGAATCGTTGGGACCGCGGGTGGGGAGAGTGCCAGGGGTACGGTGATGGGGTGTTATTGGACGTCAACAGAAAGTTTGTCGCGACGGTTACACGATGACGTCCTTGCTCACCCAGCTATGGATGTTTACGTTGGTAGGGCACTTCTAAGAACGCAACGTCACAATACACAGCACTGCCTTGGAGGGGTTTTTGCACACCTTCGCGCCGGGCCGCGCTCGTCTGAAATCGGGGGCAATCGCCGATCGTCGGAGACAATCGTCGCGACAAATTTTCTATTGGTGTAATATAACACCCCAGCACTGTACCCTTGGCCCTCTCCCCACCTGTAGTCCCAACGATTCGGCCGCGGCTCATTACAATCGCAACAGTCAAAGTGAACGGACGATCTTATCTTTATCTCGGAAACACCCGTGTGTCGTCGTGAACCGCGTCGTGATGTGTGTTGTGTTATTGAAGCGCAGAAAGTGTACGACGCCAAACAAGGACCGTCCCTTGGTAAGTACCTGTTTCCGTTTTTCATTATTCGATTAGAATCAAGATTTTTAATCCTCATATTTGTTAAAATTAATTCTTCGCTCGAGCGAATTATTTATTATTCACAGGGTTGAATTTATTCTCGAATTACGTTGCCTTTTCGCGATAATTTACTTTTGTGCCGATGTCGTGATGATCAATTGATTTTAAACTCGTGTCGTGCGATGGAAGTCGAGTTTATTTAATTGTAGTACACATTTTTCGGCAATGCAAATTCTTTACCTACGGCTGAATATATTTGCACTATTATTGTGTACTTATACTATGTAATACTTAGATATTGAAACTTTTTTGCGAATATCTCGGAAACTAAAGCTGAGCGGCGGTAACATGTATAGAAAAAAGTTGTTCAGAATGATGACCTCGACAACATATTTCAAAGTCATCTAAATGGGTGAGGTAGTCCCTAATGTAAATATTTACCTAATAATCTAACTATTACATAAAACCAAATCAAACAGTGTACTACTCACCTTCAAACATTCAACATCCACTCGCAAAATTCGTCATAGCCAACAATTATTCTAGTCTTCTTATAAAAATATAACCACGTTACTAATAACACAGTTTAAATCACTCGATCAAACAGCTTCATACATTCCAAAACCCCATCGGTTCTTAATCGACCATCATCATCTCAATCTAAGTTCTATTCATAACACAAATATTCATCGAATTCGAGGCGAAACAACCGGTACGAACTTTCGCGATCGGTGAAAGGGCTTCTCGTCGAATGTCTGGCGCGCCGAGCTTCTTTAATCGATTCGAGCCGAGCTCAAACTCGGAACAGGAAGTTCCATGGAAATTCGAAAGGAGCTCCGGGTACTGATTAAAGTAAAGGGCTTCTGGCTGCAATCGACTGGAATAGTCGGGATGAAGTGGCCACCGCGCCGGAGGTGTAGAAAAAATTGTTTCCCCGTCGGATTGAAACGCAATGAAAATACTGCGAGAGAACGAAGTTCCCGTTCTGCGGATATTTCTGCCGGAAACAATTGCTTTACACAGATTTCGCTGGCTGCCGCTGCACAACCGCCGTCTGGCAATAACGCGTTTCATTTATCTTGCGGTTGGAATGGATGCAGCGCGCCGAGGCGATCATCGGTCTATTCAGAAGGGCGTCAACTCCTTCCGGGCCATGTAACCGCGGTTTTGATCATCGGGGGACAATCGTACGACAGGTGAATGAAAGTCCGACCACTGTGAATCGTCCTGGAAGCCACGGACTGAATTAAGTCTTGATGAATCCTTCCTGGCCATTGCTTGCACCATTTAACACCTTACCGGCGAGCACACTTTTAAATATGGAAGACAATCGACGTTCAAAATGGAAACTCGTCGGAAACTTGAAATATTAATTCATACAACTGGACTTATATTGCATTAATAATTTTCAAGTACTTCAGTTCATTTCCATGTAAGGTTTCACAGGATTTATTTCATTTTTTATTTTATGAGAGCTTTAAATTATTTGTACCGGGTTTACAATCATTCTCGGTCAATAGACTAGCAATATTTTTAATTAAATAGTGAATGAAAATTTTTTAGAAAATGTTTCTAAATATTCCTCTTCTAGATACAAGTAGGAAATTGTATACAAGGTGTTTCGTCTAAAATAGGACATCTAAATATCTCCTTTACGTCTGAAAATACAAAAAATGTTTCTAACGTAACCTAAATGGTTTCAAAAGACGAATCAGATGGAAGAATCGTTTTTTATAAATTGTAATTTTTTAATCGTTTTTTCAAGGTCACTCGCGTTTTTTTACGTATATACACACATTCTTTGTTATTGTGTGTTATAGCAAACATTATTGTGCATTTATCCATGTTTAATAGTCTAAATTTGGTACGCAAACAGCATTGGTACGCAAAAAGCATTGGTACGCAATATTCAAATTGTTCCATTTCTTCCATTTCTTCCATTTCTTCCATTTTTTCCATTTTTTCCATTTTTTCCATTTCTTCCATTTCTTCCATTTCTTCCATTTCTGACCTTGCATCACCTTGAAGGCCATTGTGTAGTAGATGGATGAATTCGTCTTGACACGCGCTTTCATACGACATAAAAAAGTATGTAGCATTTCATTTAAAAAATTGGAGGTCACCCTCGTTTCTATCAAAATAATGTAAATACAACAAAAATGCATATGTCAATTTGTTGCGTATAAAAAACAGTACTACTTTTTCCTCTATCATTTTTTTCTGATATTTACTATTTACAAAAAAAATGCTGGCTAATAATAGCCTGAACACCCTGTATAGTTTGCTGTAATTCCGGTATTATTTATGTACGATACCTTCATCTGTACTATGAATTTTATTATATGAAAGAGTCGTACATAGACGGCAATATTTTGCACTTCAGACCATTATTTGCAAGCCAAATTCAAAATTGATTAGAGAAGATAATAAATCATTCATACGAGGATCTACATATGTGCACTGTATATTAATACTTTACCACATGAGAAAAAGAATAAAGGGTACTTTTTCACATAAATTAGTTTAACACTGAAGAAACAGAGTAGATCGTCACGAAGGATTTTATAAGGTGCCAACTCGGTCCCAATCACTTTCTCGCCCGAGAACAGTAGAGATATCGATTCATTGCAGCCGTAAGGCTCCCTCGCAGTGTTAGTCTGATAACCCTAAGGCCTGTACAACGTGGAAACGATCTTTCTTCAGCGATCCAGGCTCGTAAGGCGACAGTTAGCAGTTATCGTGTCGCGAAAACGCGGCGATTCCACCGTAATGGCGTGTTCCGGCTTCGTCAGGCTACAAGACCGTGTATTCTATAAAATCCGGCTTTGGAGGTATGGTTTCTGTGTTGGGGATACCATGGAATGACGTCCTGTCGTCGTTGGACCAGCGACTTGCTTGTTATTGTCCTTGCCCTACCGCTTATCCCTTAATGGTTTTGTCGCTTCAGCGAACATTGCGATAATCTGGATATTACGCTGTGTCAGGCAGGTTGGGATATGTTCCTATAGCATTGAACTTCCGGTGGCGATTCGTGAAAAGTACTTTGATCATTCTCACGAGTGTTTTTGTTAAGTTGGTGATCGTGTATTTTGTTGTTTGTGATTTGATGTAGGTACAGGTACAGAATACTCTGTCTTAAAAATTTTTGTTCACACATGAACCGATCGAGTTAACTTTGCAGTAGATGTTTAGGATTTTATTAAATATCGAATATGTGCATGTCGTAGTGTATGAGAAATTATGAGGCTCTTAAATTAAGTCATCATTTTGCTGTATGCTAATTTTTTTATGGAATACTGTTAATTTCATCATTTTTGTCTACTTTCGTTCAATTCTGTACTGGAACCATTCCACGACAAATCGATCATTTCCTGCGGTTAGGGTCAAATAATTTTATTTAAAATACACTATGGTATAGTACATACGAAATTAAGAATAGTTTAAGTCATCATTTTGCTGAATTTTAATTTGTTTGTAAAATACAGACCTTTCAATTCTGCGATTTCTGTCTATTTCACTTAAAATCGATATTGATACAATTCTATAAGAAATCGATCATTTTCTGCATTTAGACTTAAACAATTCCATTCAAAATTCACTGTAGCATCGTTCACATAAAATTAGGGGTAGTTTATGTCATCATTGTGCTGAATTTTAATTTGTTTGTAAAATACAGAACCTTCAATTCTACGATTTCTGTCTATTTTACTTAAAGTCGATATTGACACAATTCTATAAGAAATCGATCATTTCCTGCATTTGGCCTTAAACAATACTATTCAAAATCTACTGTAATATAGTACACATCAAATTGGGGGTAGTTTAAGTCATAATTTTGCTGAATTTTAATTTGTTTATAAAGTACAAAATCTTCAATTATACCATTTCTATCCATCTCCATTAAAATCTGTGTTAGAACCATTCCACGATGAATCGATCAGTTTCTGTAGTCAGTATCAAACAATGTCGTTAAAATTATGATAATTGTGCTTGCAAAATTAGGCATAATTTAGATCGTTATTTTATTGAATTCTACAAATGATACGAATAGGATAATGGAAATTCCGATTGTAAGGAAAAGTTGACAGTTTCCTGGTGCCCAGGATACAGGGGACAGTAGTAAAAACCTTTGACCGCAAGTTTTTATTGTAGTAGAACCGAAATTTTTGGTTATCCCGATTCAGGTTCGTGATAGAGTACCCCACCGTTCTCTTTGAGGAAATCTCTTTGGAAAACCAACTTTCGAGGCGGGTGACTTTGGACGCCGGAGGAATTGATGGAATTCTAATAAAATTTACCCGATTCGATTTGGGTCGATGCAGATGGCAAGTCCCTTGGGAATTCTACTGGAGAATTCGCTGGAATTCCATGCGTTTTTTCTCTGAACTAAATCGGAGACTCGATCAGAGATCGGTGACCCATATGGAGAAAGTTTCGCGTCCCGGGTAGTGAATATGCTGTGCTTCTGAGTTATCCCAGGACGGTTGATAAATCTCACAAAAGATTGAACCTGTCAAAAAAGGGGTCCTGGGGGAACATCCTCGATCTGGAATTTTGGAGACACTGTATTGAATCGAAGATGATTTTATAAGGGAAACTTCGAGAAATGGAATAATACCTTTCCTGGATTTTTGAAGAAGATTTGTCGAGATGAATACAAGGGGGAACGGTGACGTCTTTTAACCCTTAGCACTCGAATGGCGACTCTGGGGCGCCGCTACAAATTGTTACACCAATATTCAGAATATTGTTTACATGATTAAATTTGTTTATATGTAATAAATTACTAAACATTTAAATATTGTATGAGGTACTATATCAGTTTCGTACGCATATAATGAAAAACAATTATGTACAATGGAAATATTCTAGGTTAGAAGAAATGTTTGATTTTTTAGTTGAAATAGCCCCGAGTGCAAAGGGTTAATTTTCTTCAGCTAAATAATAAACTTGAGGTTTTCAATTTCATTAATAATTGCAAGAAATTGTCAGAATCAGAAAATATCTTCGTTTAACAATTTCAATAAGAAGAACATCTATATTGTCAAATGCTTCTAATCTTCCTACTATTTTAAAATGCATCTCATAATTTTTTCCATAAACTCATAAAATCTACAAGCAAGTTATAACAAATATTATATCTTTAATACTAAATTCACACCAGAGTTGTCTCTTAATTTTCACGAGCTGTATACTGCACAGGTTGTCAGTTGCATTAATAATTACGAGAAGTGGGGTTCAGAAAATTTTTTCTTTTGCTAATTTTAATAAATTGAACATATTACATCCATCACCTCAAATTCTTTTCATTCCTTTTCTGTTTTAAATTTCATCTACTAATTCCTGATACAAAATTCATAAACTCCACAATATTAGTTATCACTGGACAGCAGATCTTTATGCAAAATAAACATTTTCTAACTGAATTGCAACAAACTGAAGGGAACTAAAATTTTATTTTCTTGTTTAATACGTTTAATAGACTGAAAATAATATAACAATATGTTTAAATTCTTCCGATGTTTTTACTATTTTAAATTACAACTACTCATTTTTGCCATAAATGCATAAAATCCTCTAGTTATTACATACACATTGCAACATTGTTGTCTGTTCATTTTCTCGAGCAGTACAACAAAACGGCGTCGAAAACAATGAAGCACCCCGTATGCCAGCATCGAGAGAGACCCATCCCTCTGCTTTTTATCGGGATCAGCGCGGAAACGCTTAAAACCGTCGATGCCGGAAGTGAACGATCATTCCGGCGAGGAAGTTTTCCCTCGGTTTTCGATCGTTGAACGGCAGTCAGGGTTGTCGGCAGCGTTTCGCTGAAACAATCGCCCCGGGGCCGGACGTTGACGAACGAATTGTTGTCGGTGTGGATGAAATACAGTCCCAGATTTGCTACCGACATCCCCCGGTAACGCTGCCAATAATAAATCGCTGTTCGAAGATCGCCGACACGATGGGCTATTCAAAGAGATCGAGGATCCAAGCCGCTTTCCCAACGGAATGAATGAAATAAATGTATTGAATGAAATGAAGGATCGCACCGGTTGAGACCGTTTGCGCGGGCAAACGAATCCACCTACACCGAGACTAGCATCGATAAGGGTTCGTTCGAACCTTTCTCTCACGAGCTCTCATCCTCGTCCATGGACTCACATCTTCGTGCTTTTTAAATTTTAATCCGAGAGGATTAGCTCCTTTATCTGTGTTTCAAACTGAATTTTATAGAGGTACTTACAGCTATAGAAAATGCATAAGTGTATAATACGTACAATAATAGGTGGAGTCACGAATTTAAATTGGGCAATGTATTAAATTATGTTTCACATTATGTTTCACATTAGGAGGTTTGACATTAGGTTTCACATTAGGTGGTTTCACATTAGGTGGTTTCACATTAGGAGGTTTCACATTAGGTTTCACATTAGGAGGTTCCACATTAGGAGGTTCCACATTAGGAGGTTCCACATTAGGTTTCACGTTAGGTTTCACGTTAGGTTTCACA
This sequence comes from Sphecodes monilicornis, assembly GCA_913789915.3. Taxonomy (NCBI): domain Eukaryota; kingdom Metazoa; phylum Arthropoda; class Insecta; order Hymenoptera; family Halictidae; genus Sphecodes; species Sphecodes monilicornis. The sequence goes on from OU565298.1 coordinate 7,330,225, forward strand.
TTAGGTTTTACATTAGGTTTCACATCAGGTTTCACTTAAACTTAAATTAGGTTTCACATCAGGTTTCACTTAAACTTAAATTAGGTTTCAAATTAGACTATGCAGATAATACGTATCATAATAGGTGTAGCCACTAATTTAAATTAGGCTGTGTATTAAATTATGTTTCACATTAGGTTTCACATTAGGTCTCACATTAGGTTTCACATTCGGTTTCACATTCGGTTTCACATTCGGTTTCACATTCGGTTTCACATTCGGTTTCACATTCGGTTTCACATTCGGTTTCACATTCGGTTTCACATTAGGTTTCACATTCGGTTTCACATTCGGTTTCACATTAGGTTTCAAATTAGGCTATGCATTTTTCGATGAATTAATTGAACACGAACACCTTCTTTACTCTTTTAATGTTACAAACCCTTTATTAATAATATGTCCATTCGCCCTCCTGCGCTTCTACGTTTTTCAAAATGTCTTTTGGCCTGCATTCACCTCGCTTGCTTGCTTATTTCTCGATTTAAACAATTCCACGACAAATCGATCAGTGACACCCAATTTTTATTTGAAAATCGTGTGCACAAATATTTATACATCCCGTATAATATGCTTATGTTTTCAATGACTACAAATTAATAAAATTGATTTTAATCAGCAACATTGTCCCAAAATCAGTCTACAAACAAGAATCCGTAGACTGCAGCTTTTATGCACTTGTAATAAAAATTACAAGCTCGAATTGTGAAATAAAAAGAAGGTTTAATAAATTTAAAAATGCTGTCGTATTATTTTCATCTGATTAGAATGATTAGGACGATTATCCCAGACAGTTTTTATTTTGCATAAAAATCCGCAGTCTACTATTAAGTAATGTATAAATCGTCGCTGGAATTTCAAATTGTTTAGCATTTTGTATAAAAAGCCTGACCGAACACAAAAGAAAATTTAGGAAAAGTTCTCTCGGCTGGCCAACGCTCTATCCAACATAGCTGCTACGTGTTTCTCGATCCTTGCTCTATTCCGGTCAGTACGGAACGACCGAAACGTGCTCGTGCAAGCTCGCGTGCAAGCTCATGGAAACAGAAACGAACGGGCGCAGGGAATTGTTGCCGAACGCGTGGAATTTTTATACAGCCAGCGGGGAACGGCCAGTGGCCCATGGCTTACCGCGAATATCCGCGGGTGTGGTTAAATTATTTCATCGTTTAGCGCAGACCGCGCGAAACTATTCGCGGTGCTCGGAAAAAGCGAATAGTTTTCGGTGATAGTGCACCTTTCCGACAATTTCTCCTAGCTTCATATTTCAGCTTTTACAAATTTTCCAATTTTAAGCCCTTCAATCGCGTGAAAGCTTAGAAACACTAGTAGCATCTGATCAATATTTAGTTAAATGGAATTTTCACGGGGGTTAGTAAAAATTCTAATGGGAGAAAAAAATTAGGTTAATACGCTTTCTAACCATCTATTTTGTTATCCACATATTTATTTATTTATTCAGGCATGATAACAGTTAGGCGGCTATGCACAGGTAAATCGAAAAAATCCTTTCTAATACAGATGGGCGGAAATAGTGACATTAAAGGCTCTGTATTTTATAAACAAATGCAAAATCAGTCAAATGATGACTTAAACTTCCCATAACTTTGAATATACTATACTATAGTGCATTTTCAATAAAATTGCTTGACCCTGACTATAGAAACTAAATCGATTTGTAATGGAATGGATCAAATTCTGATTTTATCGAAAATTACCAGAAATGGTCAAATTAAATGATCTGTATTTATTAAACAAATTAAAATGCAGCAAAATCATGACATAAAATCTCATTCATTTTGTGTATACTATATAATTGTCCAATTTCATCAAAATTGTTTAATGTTATCCGTAGAAACTGATTAATTTGCCGTAGAATGATTAGAATACACAAAAATTGTAGAATTAAAAGCTCTGTACTTAATAATCAAATTAAAGTCCAGCAAAATGCTGACTTATACTCCTATTATTTTTGTATGCATTACACTACAGTGAGTTTTGAACAAAATTTCCCGCTTCTATCCACACTGATCGTAAAATTAATATTAGGGATTACTAGTACGAAACATCGAAATTCGTGATGATGATTTGATTACTAAATTACAGATCGAATTCAGATCAGACAATTGTCATTCTGTTTACCAGTGCTCCGTAACCGCTGTGCCGCGACACTAGTGTGCCACGACACTAGTGTGCCACGACACCAGTGTGCCACGACACCAGTGTGCCACGACACCAGTGTGCCACGACACTAGTGTGCCACGAGGTGATCTTGGGTGCGCCGCGATTTTCTCGAGAATAATTACATTTTTTAACCACCACATTACTTAGAAATTTCTTCAAGTATATTACTCCTCTAACTATTTTATTGTGTTTTTTTTATCTAATAAAAATATGCACGTATTATTGTAATTTATGTACTTGCAAGCTTTTACTTGTGGTGTGCCGCGGAATTGTCGAAAAAATGTTGGTGTGCCGTGGAAAATAAAATATTACGGAGCACTGCTGTATGTATACTGTAGTTACAATGTCCACAGCGTTAATTGGCTTGAAGCATTCAGCATAACCCTAACTCGAAGCACCAATGTCGCGTGCATAGCATTAATCTTCAAAAAGATCTCGTTTTCGAGGGCAAGTTCTGTTCGTTACGAGTTTCCGTGCAGAGACAGGACAAGAAACTCTGATTGGTTCCTGTGTAATCGTCCGTGCCACGAATCTCTGTCGAGAGCTCCGTAAAATCACGAAACTAACAAGATTTAGGGGACCGGTCTCTTCTGTATCCTCGATTGTGTCCGATCATCCTATGCCGCTGCGCACGTGACCGATTGAAAACACACGAACCACTCAGGATTTTCCCGTAAGCCCCCATTTGTTCTGAAAATGTTCAAAAACCTTTCGAAACAGACTCAACTTTCTTTCTCTTTGGTCTACGTTCCACCAATGAATGAAGAATTAAAAACAGTGACTGTTAAATCGAATTCCACACATTTCTCCAATGAAGATTCATTTTTTATTTCTGAATACTGCACAATTTTCTATTTCAAAATTCAATAAACAAACTCAATTTTCTTTTCCACTGGTGCAGGCGGCTAAATTAATTAATGTAGAATTGAAAGCTTCAATTTTAAATTAAATTCCACGCGTTCAACGAGAAAAATATTCACCCTTTCCTATTTCTGAGTACTGACAAATTTTGTATATCTCTCAAATTATTTTGTAAATGTATGTATCACTGTAAAGACACATAATCAAATACTCGTTTATTAGGTGGATGGATTGGAATAATAAAATATCATAGGTACTAAATTGAAGAGATGCAGTGAAACAGGGCTTGAAAAATGCAAATAAAAATTTTATTCTTTCAAACTTAAACCGTACTATAAAAGGATAAAGTGCGGAAGAAGAAGAAACAAATGTTCTTCGTATTTCTTCACATTGCGTGCTCTTTTGGAGTGTTGTAGAATTGATAAAATTAAAAGTTTGTGGAATTTCGTGAAAAAAATCGGCTTTTCATTTTTCTACAACCAATATACAGGGTGAGTCACCTAATGTTTGCACCTCAAATATCTTTGTTGTTTCTAAAGATACGTAAATATGGTAAAGACAAAATTGAATGGTACAATGGGGCTGACAGGATGCCAAAAAAAATTTTGTTTTTATGTCATTTTTTTAGAGATATCAAGGTCACCTTGACTTTTTTTAAAAGGAACCACCTTTTTTTAAACACCTACAATAATAGTTCCTTTCATTACGAATTCAGTGACTATAATTACTCAAGGTCATTCAAGGTCACGGACAGAGTTTAACATTCCTTCAAAGTCCGATTACAGGCATGTATCGATGTTAAATCTTATACGTTATCTCTGTCTGCGACCTTGAATGACCTTGAGTAATTATAGTCACTGCATTCGTAATGAAAGGGACTATCATTGTAGGTGTTCAAAAAAGGGTGGTTCCGTTTAAGAAAGTCAAGGTGACCTTGATATCTCTAAAAAAATGACATAAAGACAAAATTTTTTTTGGCATCGTGTCAGCTCCATTGTACCATTTAACTTTGTCCTTACCATATTTTACGTATCTTTAGAAACAACAAAGATATTTGAAGTGCAAACGTTAAGTGACACCCTGTATATTTCACAAATGATTATTCAACTGTTTGAATAGTTCTAAAGTATACATCGAATTCCTCAAGACCACCGACACAGATTTCTCGCACATAACATTTATAACTTTCCTGAGAAAATTCACGGAATTGAAGTTCTGTAATTTCGTTTTCCGTAGCGCGTTCACCGTGGCGTTCTTAATTTTCGTTTTTTGCAATCTTGGTGGCGCGTTGATCGAAAAAGGTCTCGTTATCGGTGCAACAAAATTCACAAGGTGACCATTGCCTTGAACCTCGACAAGGCTAACACGTGCGCCTTACGAGGTGGACATCGTAACCGTGATGGCCGCTGGACCGGAAACCGACGGTCACGAGTCTGTTCAATTACCGAGTCGGCAATTTTCTCTCTAGTGCCGTTAAAATTGAGGGAATCGTTGCACGCGTTATCATCCCGATTCCCTTTGATTGCTGCCAGGTTTTTCTACTTGCTAATTTTCCTCTGCCATTTATTGAAATCGCCCATCTCTCTATTATTATCATTTTTATTACGCCGCGACCTAATCCTCACCTTTGACCGAGAACCGAGCACTCGGTTGGAAAGCATTTGTTTGCAATATATTTTTAATGCATTCGTTCTTATCTTTATAAGGAAAGCTAGAGAAATAGGAGGTTCCTTTAAATGTTCAGTACTTTATTGGAAATTAATATTTAAAAAAATCCTATGAGCTTTTCTAAATCATGCATGCTCTACTTTTAGACTTTTAGGGATGTTCTCATTCACAATGGGATAGAAATTAACATTGAACGTTCATTAAGATTTTTTTATGTATACCGGATACTTGCAATTCAAGAATATTCAATGTTGTTGGAAATTAATATTCTTGGAAATTAATATTTTTAGAAATTAATATTCTTGGAAATTAATATTCTTGGAAATTAATATTCTCGGAAATTAATATTCTTGGAAATTAATATTCTTGGAAATTAATATTCTTGGAAACTAATATTCTTGGAAACTAATATTCTTGGAAACTAATATTCATGGAAACTAATATTCTTGGAAACTAATATTCTTGGAAACTAATATTCATGGAAACTAATATTCTTGGAAATTAATATTCTTGGAAACTAATATTCTTGGAAATTAATATTCTTGGAAATTAATTATTGGAAATTAATAAGTAATATGTTAAAATTCCTCTGTGGTATTTTGAATGAACCACTCTATTTTTAAAAGCGTTTCCACTAGAAATTCCCAATGTATTTCATAAAAGTATGTTACATAATACGAATTATATAATACGTATTATATAGTACGAATATGTTCGTGAAAGTTCCATAAAACATAACCAAAAATAAAGATGTTTTGTCACTGGGTTAATTGTTGTTTTCACACCGACATACTCGACCCGTATTATGTTACACTTCTCGGCGACCGAGGCCTCTCGAGCTGCACGGCCCCTCACGGGGTATACCCCGCGGAAGTAGGGATTGTTTTGCGACAATTATCGTAGAGAAGTTCACGACAATTAACGATGAAATACTAACTCCCGTAACAATTTTCTCCCACGTTACTATAGTCCTCACCTAATTCGGACTCGGTATCCTTCGACTATCGTCAAATTTCCAAGTAATCCACTTCTCGAATTCCCAGCAAGTGGCGCTAAACGTCCGAATGAAACCGACTCTTCTTAATAAGAGAGTTCATTTCGCCGCCGTTCATTTTTACTTGGCAAAAGAGTCTTTTTGCTCGATTCACCTGGGCAACTCCCCGAGGCTATCGAAGTGTTCCAGACCCAGGGAGCCTATCGGACCTCCTCGATTTTCCTTTGGAGGACGTCGACATGATGACCGAGAGAGAGAGAGAGAGAGCAAGAGAGGGGGCGGACCAGGCAATGTGGCGAACACCGCGAAAGCAATCTAACTTTCGATAGCCAGAAGTTTACGCGTCCAGCATTCGGTTTACCCGTCCCCCAAGCCGGTCACTCGCCGCAGAAACGGTTCATACATCGTGTACATACATCGAGAGAAGGCGTACATCGATTTCTCTTCGACTCCGGTCCGAAAGTGGGCCGATCGCGAGCCTCATCGCGACCTTAATGGCGTAAAGCGCGCGACCCGCCGCGCGCCGTTCCTTTCGCGTATTATTAACTTTCTAAAGAGATCAAACGATCCTTCGCGCGATGACGGGTACAGGGAGCACAGGAGAACGGGGCTGGAATTCGATGATCCGATCATGCCATTCACGCTGGGTCATGATTCCCACTAACTTTCCTCCCGCATTTTACACTTTCAATATTTCCTTTTCGTTTAGCCTAGATCCATGAATAAATTGATTTTTATTTCTCTTTTGGACTGAAATTTTGGAAGCATTGATTTTTCTACATTTCGTTAAAGAATGAGGTGTTTAAATTGTGTTATAAAAATTGGATTCTTGAGTTTTTAAAATTGTTACCGCAGTTCGCAATTTTTATAACACACTTCGAACTTTGCGTGCACTTTCAGTAGGCTTGTCACACTATAGTTAGCAGCACACACTATAGTCCGCAGCAGACACTATAGTCAGTAGCACACACTAAAGTCAGTAGCACACACTAAAGTCAGTAGCACACACTAAAGTCAGTAGCACACACTAAAGTCAGTAGCACACACTAAAGTCAGTAGCACACACTAAAGTCAGTAGCACACAATATAGTCCGCAGCACACACTATAGTCAGCAGCACACACTATAGTCAGTAGCACACACTAAAGTCAGTAGCACACACTATAGTCAGCAGCACACACTATAGTCAGTAGCACACACTGAAGTCAGTAGCACACACTAAAGTCAGTAGCACACACTAAAGTCAGTAGCACACACTAAAGTCAGTAGCACACACTAAAGTCAGTAGCACACAATATAGTCCGCAGCACACACTATAGTCAGCAGCACACACTATAGTCAGTAGCACACACTAAAGTCAGTAGCACACACTATAGTCAGCAGCACACACTATAGTCAGCAGCACACACTAAAGTCAGTAGCACACACTAAAGTCAGTAGCACACACTAAAGTCAGCATTACACACTATAGTCAGCAGCAGACACTATAGTCAGCAGCACACATCACTCGCAATCTTTTTTTCTTTTAAATACTATGCGTGAATTGTTTATAAATAAAAAGTGCAGTCCTAGTTATTTCTTTATTCCGTAATTTTTCAGTTTTTTTCTAAGATGGACGTGCACCGTTTTCAAAATAGATCGTCCAAACGACTGTCACCGTGCGAATTTTTGCAGGGAAACTAAAGTGTCGTTGAGAAAAGGTGTTTTTTCATTTTTCCGTGGAGAAACGGTTTCCAACAGCACCAGCGCAGCCCTGGGGAGCTAGTTCCCGGCAGAACCGAGTTCCGGTGTGTCACAGAGGAAGTCTTGTCTCGGTGCAAGCCGGGAAAACTTCCGATAGAAGTCCCAGCCACCGCTTCCTTCGTGTGTCAACTCGAGCTTCGATCCAGCCCCGGCAGCCGCCGCCGCTGTCTTAAGCTCTTTCAACGAAATTAGCGCTATTGCACGGAACACGTGTTCCAACGCCGGGCCTAGAGAACCCCCGGCAACCTCTCCCGAACTTCAAACCGTCGAACTTTCCCGACTTTTCGACTTCTTGAATATTCCCCGGCTGTTTTGGGGTTCGGCCCGCACCCCGAACGAATCTACCGGGTGCTCGAAATGTTTTTTATTGTCCCACGAGAATGGAAACGTTCTTTCGGAACTGGGAGATCTTCTGTGGATGTCTCTACTTAATTTTCTTTCGACCGTTTGTCTTCAGGGGATTCAGCACACTCCGGCAAATTTAATTTTCTGCGGAAAGATTCTTGACAAGACTGTGGAGTTTTGTGGAAGATTAAATTTGGCTGTTTTAATCGCAAAATACTCGAGGAAGTAAGAAGATATTTATTAATCATTCTATTGAGCCGAAAATAGTAGGACAGAATTTGTATATAGTTTCAATATCTTTACTGTTTTATATTCCAGGCAATTTTGTCCTAAGTGAAATCTGTAAACAATTCTTGACGTTGAGCTTAGAATTGAATTTAGAATGAAGATATAGAGTTTGTCCTTTACTGATTTTTTAACGGAATGATACTACGAAATTTGAAAAAAAGTCTAATACATACAAGAAGAAATAAAATTTTTATAGAACAGTCTTTTGATCATATTATACAGGGAACTACTGCAATACAAGTAGCTAATTTATAGTTACTAAACATTTCGTATGTAGTGACTCGTTAGAATCTGTGTTAGTCATTTATCAAAATGCAATATGATATAGTACACACAAAGTTAAGGAGAGTTTATTGTTAATTTGTTCATAAAATACTGAGCCTTCAATTTCACAATTTCTGTCCATCTCCATTAAAGTCTATGTTAGAACTATTCCACGACAAATTGTTCAGTTTCTGTGGATAGCATCAAACAATTTTGACCAAAATGCACTATGATATAGTACACACAAAGTTAAGGAGAGTTTATGTCATCAGTTCTCCAATTTTTAATTTGTTTATAAAATACAGAGCCTTCAATTTCATAATTTCTGCCCATCTCCATTAAAGTCTATATTAGAACCATTCCACGACAAATTGTTCAGTTTCTGTGGATAGCATTAAACAATTTTGATCAAAATGCACTAAGATATAGTACATACAAAGTTAAGGAGAGTTTATGTCATAATTCTGCCGTATATTAATTTGTTTATAAAATACAGAGCCTTCAATTTCACAATTTCTGTCCATCTTCATTAAAGTCTGTGTTAGAACCATTCCACGACAAATTGTTCAGTTTCTGTGGATAGCATCAAACAATTCTGACCAAAATGCACTATGATATAGTACACACAAAGTTAAGGAGAGTTTATGTCATCATTTTGTCGGATTTTAATTTGTTTATAAAATACGAAGCCTCCAATCCTACAATTTTCGTTTATTCTCGATAAAATCTGTGTCGGAACAATTCTTCGACAAATCGATGAGTTTCCGTGAGCAGCCCTATATTGATTTCTTGACAGAATGATACTACAAAATTCAAATGACAGTCCACTAAATAAAAGATGAAATAAACTTCTAAATAAGGGTCTTGTGCTCGCATTACACGAGAATCTACCGCAATACAAGTAGCCAATTTATATTGGCTGCTAAACATTTCGAATCCAGCTGAACTGTTTGCAACTCCGGGTCCAAACGGACCCGAGTCGTCGACCAAAGGTTTAAATCAGCCGTCAGAGTAAAATCGTATCTTCATCGTCAATGACGTCAATGACGTCAATGGAATAATCCATGGCTGAAAAATCGCTCGATCGCCAGCCGATCAATCTTCTCTGGCGGACAAAACACACCCTGCCGTCTGTACAAACATCCATTACACCAACTAGAAGGCACAGGCGTCTGGTCCGAGATCTTGAGAGAGGGTGAAAGCACCCCCACAGACTCCACGGGCTTCTGAAAGGACTTTAACTCAAGGCGCACTCGTTAGACGAGAAATCCTCTGTACACAAGACACAAGTTACTCGTCTTCCTCCCGCAGGCTCGCCTTGCTCTGGAAAGCGGTTTGCGGCCGTCGAAATGCAATTTTGCAACTCTAACATGTCCGAGAAAAGATTCTTTAATCTGCGACTCTTTGAAGCTCCGGCAAATCCGCAATACAGATTATAATTATTTTGCTGCGTTACTTATTGTTTCAACCGTGTTCCATTGTATTTCGCGTTTTTATTGGTTCTTGAAGCTCAACACTAAACGTTCCGGCAATTTACATATACCTATTCTTAACATAAAGTGTCATTTGAAACGGAAAGCGAGAAATTGTATAATCAGATAGTATAAGAATTTACTGAAAGTCAGATGAGCGAAAGAAATAACAATGAACGTACGTAAATTTTATGTAACTTTTGAAAGGGATCATATGACCCCGTTTGGTACGTTTAGTGTTAAAGTACCTGAACAACTGTTTATACGTTAAAGGGATTTACAAATTGTACTTCAAATGCGAAGGAAATGAAATTTCATGGTCATTTTTATTGAATTAGTAAATGGAAATCAAGTTTCATATGAATTTAAGAATAAGTACAGTAACCTCGCGATCTAAGTCCAACGGAACATTGCGATCTATGTCTCTTGGCCTACTCCTTCCACTGCGGGGTATCCCCGGGAGGGCCGTGAAGTTCGAGCTACCTCGGTCGCTGAACAGTGTAAACATGCCGCGTAATCTGATCCTGGGTCGCGTATATCGGTGTGAATCACTACTAATCCAATTTCAAAACTTCTTTATTTTTTATTACTTTTTCATGGAACTTTCACCAACATATTCTTGGCATTTTTCTAATGAAAATGATACCAAATATGATATAATTCCGATGATATTTACTTGTGTAATGAACGATGGAAGTTTTTTTATTGGCATTACATTGTACGGACACGCGGGCCTTTGAACTGTGCCGGCGGCCGCGACTCTTGTCCTCCCTTTCTTTCTTATACGCTGTCCTTCTTTACGTCCAAAACTTTCATCGTTTATTACACAAGTAAATATCATCGGAATTATATCATTGTCATTAGAAAAATGCCACGAATATTTTGGTAAAATTTCATTAAAAATAAGTAAAAAATAAAGAAGTTTTATTATTGCACTAGTATTGTCCCACCGATACGCTATTTTTTGCTGCGCCTTCGGCCGCGCAGTCCGTGTTTGCATGCTGTCCTTGTTTACGTTCGGCGTGGTCGATGCGGTTACAAAAAAAATAGTCTCCCTTCACGATCTAAGTCCAGACAGAGGACCGAAAAGGGACTTAGATCGCGGGGTTACTGTAATTGCAATTTCGTTGAAAATACAATCGTACAGCAATAAACTTGGAATCAGCTTACTTGGAGTCACTATTATTCATTTTTCTCCAAAATATTTTTTCATCATGTAGCAGATGAGAAACTGAAGACTAATTTTTTACGATGAAAAACGCTACAAATTAAAACCTCTATAAAAACATTAAAAAAATTCTTCTCGTGAATGAAACTGTCATAGCTTCGAAGATTAACCCCAGGCCATACCATTTTCTTTACGGCTACAATGATTAGAACGTCTTCACCCCCAAAAATGTCATATAAAAGGAAAGAAAATTTATATTCTTGCAAGACTACATTTACTTCAATGCTTAAATATTGATTACACAAAATTAAAAATTTATTTCGTCTGAAAATAAAGGTATAACATTCATCGTTGTTAGACTTTCTTTAATATCTTCATCACGAGTCTGACTCGTTAAAATACGGCAAGGGGTTAAAGCAAGCATCCGCTTTATAACGACACTTGAAAAATTGATGTACTTTTTCATTGTTTTATAGAACAAAAATGACGACCAAGTCCGTTCTATAAGTTATTCGGTCCAATTTCAAAGAAGTTATTCCGATTTCAAATACATTCGAATACATTCGTGGGCCACTGTACAATCAATACGCTTTTAGCATTGACTCGAAGGATTTGAATATTGCATAAAGACGTGATAATAATTAATACTAATGACGCTGGCCCGGGCAGAATAGAGGCAACGGAGGTCGCGGAGAGCGGATAAGCAGTGCAGCCGCCGCGGAGAAAGTTGATGCATATCCTGTGGCCGGATACTCGCGTTTATTTTAGATTAATGCCCGCTAATGCATCTTCCGTGGGAGACCCGCTAATTGCTCTCGCCATCGAGAGCTCCGGGGCTCCGTGATCGGTGGGAAAACGCTTCTCGGATGAAAGTGCTCTCGCGAGAAATTCGACACCGATCCCCTTCGAATTAAGGCGGTCCCGCCGCGTTGTCGGTGCATTAGCTTAGAGACGAACAAGAAAATCACCAGGTGCGAAGTGCCGTCGCAATTACGCTGCCAGGAGGGAACGGTCAATTTTCGTGCTGACGGCGTTACGGTAATTTCACGGTGCCCTCACCCCTTCCCCTTGGGGCCCATTATATCAGCGCGGCTCAATGCTGATGATATAAGATCGCCTCGCACGCGAACCGCTACAATGTATCTTCATCAACAATGTATCCGAGTGAAAGGGCCGAGGATAAGTGGCCGAAACGAACGCTATCTAACGCAGCCGGCCACGTGCCCGTCGCGCCAATTCCCGGCACTTTCGTTTCCCGATTTGGTCAGCGAACATAATCGCTAATTCCGCTTTCACAGGAAGCAATGACTCGATATAAAACGGGTAATAAAGTGATGCACCATTCCCACTGATTGTACCCCTTCGGGAACCTAGAACGCGATGCAATATTAGAAACAGTGGTGAGAGTGTAATCGTTCAATGACGCAGCTTCTTCATTTTTAATTATTTATTTATGAAACCTCTGTGTACGTATTCGCGACAATTTTCCAAGTAAAATGAGTACCAACATGACATAGTTTGGAGCACATTTGGTTCTGCGATCCACGAGTTGGTGGAACCTCTATTATCAGAACTGATGACGCCCCGAATTCCCAAAACAGATTTCTGAACGATTATGTCTAAAGCGATTCATGTACAACACGATTTACTGTATACAAATGAATTAAGATTTTAATCCAATACTAGGTTAACTGTTCTATCACACGAACACTCATGTTTTAATCGATTTCTAATCGATAATAGACGTTCTGGTATATCGTGAATTACTCGGCCAAGGACAATTCGAACTATGTCGTGTTTGGACTCATTTTAATCAGAGAAATGCCAGGAACACGTCGGACAATATTTTTGAAAATATTCGAGCGAAGAAGTTTGTGCAAATATTTCCCATGGCAGTATTCTCCTAACTTCAATAATTGTGTAAAATGAAAAATCTAGAGCCAGTCGTTCGATCAGCCATGATATATAATTATTGTGAAGAGTGAAACTCGCGTCGACTGGTGAACATTCTTTCAAGAATTTTTATTAAAAAATGAAATGTTTTTTAAAAATATCTTCAATACCTTATGAAGAACATTTCCTCGAACCACGTTTTCCATTGTCCATGTATAAGGATTAGAAAGTAATAATTCCTAATTTGTTTTAATCCGCCTGCAGTAGCAAATTCCAACATCCCTTAATCCCACAAACGCACAAAATTCACACTCTGCACATCGCAGTCTCACCTTGCATGTCCACAGGGGATCTCCCAGCATGCATTTTCCATATTCCTCTAACTTATACTCGAACGCGCGATGTCGCAAAGGAAAAGCACCTAATCCCGCGAAGTGCGGGGAAAAACGAACGTTGACGGAACTTTCCAAAGATTTTTCGCATCGCAGGGAACCGCGAAGGGTGGAACGGCGAAGGGTGGAAAGGCAAAGGGTGGAACGGCGAAGGGAACAGAGGGATGAAGGTTTAGAAGAGTCTCTTTCCTGGCGCCCACTCAATTTTCCGAGGCTTAACCGGTGTTTCTTCTCTTTGGGCCGATCGGGTCACGAGACGCAAAGACGGCTCTCTTCGTTTAGTTTCGCGGTGGGGTGAGTCGGGGGTGAAAAACTGAGGGTGGCAGGACTCGAACGTAACGCTTCAATTCGTTTTATCCGGCCTATCCATCGATTACGCGGTATTTTCTGGAGATTAGTTTCCGGGATCGAGTTCTCCTCGTTTTGACGTCTTCTTTGACAACCCTCATTTTACACGTCGCGAAAATGATTCCTCCGACACCTGACGAATGTGACAAGCAGTTACAGACGTGATATCGCCTATCGAAAGCGTTCCCGCTGATTTCGATCATGATTTCGACCGGAAGTGAGTGGACGCTGACAACACTGCAATGAAAGCCTAATTCTTGCGTACCGGACAATTAGGGAATTTTTGGGAATTTATTTTAGAAGATGTGTGGAACCAATCTTTTTGAAACTTTAAGGATAATTCACTACGCTCTTGAAGTATCCAAATGAATTTTTCTAATTAAAACGAACTATAAATAACCTAGCTGCAGTGGATTATGTACAACCCTGAACAGGGTTTATGTTGTTCAAAAAATTGTTCCACTCCATGCAATTTCTCGAAAATGTTTTCGAGTTTCAAATGTTTCAAATGTTTCAAATATTTCAAATGTTTCAAATGTTTTAAATGTTTCACATGTTTCAAATGTTTCAAATGTTTCAAATGTTTCAAATGTTACAAATGTTTCAAATGTTTCAAATGTTTCAAATGTTTCAAATGTTTCAAATGTTTCAAATGTTTCAAATGTTTCAAATGTTTCAAATGTTTCAAATGTTTCAAATGTTTTAAATGTTTTAAATGTTTCAAATGTTTGAAATGTTTCACATGTTTCAAATGTTTCAAATGTTTCAAATGTTTCAAATGTTTGCACACCTCATCTAATAAACTATTCCTAAGTTCTCAAAAACATTCGAGCCATTTAGCCTAATTTTAAGAGTTATGCTGTTTCAAACGGCGTTGATTCGCGTTTGCTCTTCACTGTAATTTCAATCCCTCTTTGTTCCATCATCTCAGAGCTTATAGATCACATTATTCTCTTTATAACAAAAGCAATCTTCATCTCCTCATACCAATTCGATTAATCCACAGGTTTTATCTCCTCTGACCAACTCTGCACCTCTGCCATCATTCCAATTCCGATTGACACTCGGATAATCGAGGATTACTCGCAACAAGCACCAAGAACAGGAAAACGTTTCCAGCTCGCGGGAAATGTTTGTCGTACTTTGTCAGTCCCTTCGAGCGGGATTAAGTTCGCGCTAAAAGCTATGAGCACCTGGAGACGTTAATTGTTTCACGAGAAAACGTAGAGGGAACCGGCCGGAAGTTTGTGCAAGCGATTAAAGTCGCCGCGAAATAAACAGCGGCCGCTTGTTCTTTCAAAACCGCGGACAAAAGAGCTGGAGAGGGCCTCGTCGAGATCCGTTCGTTCGTCCGAGGCTTGTCAAGAGCGCCATTTCACGTGGAGATACTGCCTAACAATTATCGAGAACTTATTACGTATTTAATCGATAAAAGTCGCAACCACGGGTCCGGCCGGCGACACTTAGCGTTCAAGTATACTATTCTTTGAGAAGTGTGAAACTTTCATCGTCCATTACTCAAGTGAATACCATCAGAATTATATCTTATTTGCATCTTTGCATTCCAACACTTATTAAATCATTCTTGGTAATATACAGGGTGTCCCAGCTAACTTGACCACCTTGATTATCTCGCTTAGTGTTAGTAATAGAAAAAAAACTTTATAGGACAATATTAACTTAACCGAAGGGGCAATATAATATTCGGAAAAAACTTTTTTCAAGGTCATTTTTCCTATATATCAAGGTCATCCATTTTTTTTAATGGTACTATATATTTTTTTTATCGCGATGTAATTGCGTATGAAAAATCCAAAAAGCATTACAGGTATTATCAGTGATTATTACAGGTATTTCAGTAAATGTTCGAAATGGTGACCAGTGTTTTCAATATATTGTTGTATACGGAAAATAAATGATCCTCTGGTATACAACAATGTATTGAAAACAATGCTCGTCATTTCGAACATTTGTTGAAATACAAGTAGTTCAATCAAACCAATTAGTGTAGTAAATTAATCACTGATGATAACTGTGATGCTTTTTGGATTTTTCATACCCAAGGTCACACGGAGGTCATTGTATAATATATCATTGAATAGGTCTGCAGACCTACTATTACATCGAGATAAAAAAATATATAGTTCTATTAAAAAAAAAATTGATGACCTTGATATCTAGAAAAAAATGACCTTGAAATAAGATTTTTCCGAATCATTATATTGCCCCTTCTGTTCTAATTAAAATTCAGTTATAATTCAGTTAAAATTCAGAAATTCATTATTGTCATGAAAGCACGAAATAAAATAGTTTAGCTATGAAATGTCAACGACCAGCAAGAGTGTGACCTAAGTAATTATGTAAAGGGTTGACGAGACTCGATTTCATTGACCTTAAGATAGAGGAATGTCTGTCGGAGAGAAAACGAGAGACTTCTTTCTCTGGCGTGTCCGCGTGCGCGAATTTTCCCGTGGTTTTATTTAAACGCGTAACCTTGAGGCGAAGTCGGGGAACTTCTGTTCCTGGGGAAATCCCGAGAAGGAAAGTTTCACCTCCTAAATCCCGTCTCTCCGGGGTGTCATTTAATCGATCCCGCCGATGTCTGGAACGTACTCCAAGATTCCACGAGCGGTTCTTCTTCCCTCTCTTCTCTCTTTATCTCTTCTCCCTCTCTTTCTCTCTCTCTCTCTCTCTCTCTCTCTCTCTCTCTCTCTCTCTCTCTCTCTCTTGTTCTCTCGCTGGAGAGGTATTCTCACAGCGGTGATTGTAAGACACTCGAGCCGTGCCAGAAGCAAACGTAAAGGCGGCCCAACTTCTTGCTGGAATTAAATACAGTTCCCAGCGTGGCTCAGGATTAAACGGGATTCGACGAAAAGATTGGCGGGATACCCCTCTGCTACTAACGCGTAAATTCGATTCAGGTTACCGAAGCCATCTATTCTTCTTTCTCGTCGTTCGTGTGTTTTCTTTAATCTCTGGGACTCTTAGGAAAATTGGACTTCGCTGCTTGATCCTCGTACCGTGTTCGTTTTGTTGCTATTTCTGTGGAACGTAGGGTTTCTTTCATTTTTTGGGACTTTTGGGAAAATGGGGCTTTGCTTCTCGATCATCATATTGTGTGCATTTTGTTGCTATTTTTATGAAACGTCTCTTTAATATAATATTTTGAGATGTTTGGGAAAATGGATTTGCTTTTTAATCCTCATAGTGTAGTCGTTTTGTTGCTACTTTTGTAGAACATGTGTTTAATTTTATATATTTGAATCTTTGGGAAAGTGAGGCTTTATTTCTCGATCCTCGTATTGTGCGCATTTTGTTACTATTTTTATGAAACGTCTGTTTCATGTAATATTATGGGATCTTTAGGAAAATGGAGATTTGCTTCTTGAACCTAGTCTTGTGTGCGTTTTCTTGCTATTTTTATGTTGTTTTCTGTATTGTATGTTTTCCGTGACCATTTAGGACTTTTAGGATTCTGGATTTTTAAAGGGTGGCTAATCGTGGAAGTTTACTAAAAAATTACGCCCGAAAATATATTTATTGTTGGGTTATTAATAAGTTACCAGTACAATGAACTTATTTTTCGTTGTCAAAAATGAATCAACCATCTCAGAATGGTTTCTCAACAATGATTTCGAAATATCCCATTTGATACCTTGTTTCAAGAGCCGGATTGTGGGGGCCTAACCTAAATAGTCTGGAGATACGAAGGGACCCTGGTTTCCTTTTTGGGTACCAACCAGTGATGCCAGATCCACCCAAAAGTGGGTGAATTTTCCTCTCCTCCTTTTCCCTTTCCACTATCCCATTCCACTACCTGAGCACACTCCAACGTCCCTCACTAAGACCGTAGACCAGTCACGTGACATGCCGCGCAACGTGTCACATACAGTAACCTCGCGATCTAAGTCCTTTATCGGTTCTCTGACTTAGATCGTGAAGGGACATTATTCTTTTGTGACCGCGTCGGCCGAACGTAGAAAATAGAAGGCGCAACAAAAAACAGCGTATCGGTGAGACAATACTAGCGCAATAATAAAACTTCTTTATCTTGTACTTATTTCTAATGAAATTTTACCAATATATTCGTGGCTTTTTTCTAATGACAATGATAACAGATATGATATAATTCCGATGATATTTACTTATGTAACAAACGATGAAAGTTTTGGACGTAAAGAAGGAGAGCGTGTAGGAAAGAAAAAGACGACAAGAGTCGCGGCCGCCGGCACAGTTCAAAGGCCCGCGTGTCCGTACAGTGCAATGCTAATAAAAAACTTCCATCGTTCATTACACAAGTAAATATCATCGGAATTACACCATATTTGGTATCATTTTCATTAGAAAAATGCCAAGAATATGTTGGTGAAAGTTCCATGAAAAAGTAATAAAAAATAAAGAACTTTTGAAATTGGATTAGTAGTGATTCACACCGATATACGCGACCCAGGATCAGATTACGCGGCATGTTTACACTGTTCAGCGACCGAGGCAGCTCGAGCTTCACGGCCCTTCCAGCGATACCCCGCAGTGGAAGGAGTAGGCCAAGGGACATAGATCGAATGTTCCGTTGGACTTAGATCGCACAGTTACTGTATTACTCTGGTCATCAGATAGGTGGTAAACTGTATTCCCCTCGATTTAGCCAATCTGGCATCACTGGTACCAACACGTTTCTCCTCTCAGAGTCTGTCGAAGTAAAAATTTCATTTGTAAAGAGCTTCCTCCCGCGCTGTAATATAAAGAATTGTTTTATTTTATAAGTACCAGTATGCACTCATGAACACCCTCATATCAAATATTTATAATTTCAGTATTCGTAGAAGAAACAAAAAATTAGAAACCATGCCTTTTTCCTGCCTCGGTAGTTCTCGTGTTAGTGCCGCAATTTCTAAATTCGTGCGTCCTCGAATCGAAATAGTAACCGAAGGAGAATGAGTTAGGGACTCTTGCCTGGGCGATCTCCGCGGTAGTGGGGAGTCTCTTGGCGTTTAGATTAATTGTTGCTTCCATGTGAACGGGCCTTCAGGAGCAACATTCAACAAGGCGATCTCCCTTGACGCGTCTGCGATTGAGACGCCCACGCCATCTTCCACGGATCGCACGTTAAACCGATCTAATACACCCTCGCGCAGGGGTGGTTCGCCACCCCGCGGCCTCGAGAAATCTTACGGCTGCTTCTCACGAGGCGAATAGCCAATTCTACGGGCGTACCGCAGCTTTATTCAAGAAGAGAGCAAAAGAGACAGGGACCAGAGAAAAAACCGTCGCTCCCGGCGGAGTTATTTGCCGGCGAGAGCTCGGCCGATGATTTAACGGCAGCCGCAGGCCGTTTCCGGTGACCGGCTTCCAGGATCGTCTTTCTAGAACGGGCACCAATGCCCCCGTGAAAGGGAGAAGGGAATGCGAATGACGCATAGAGCGATCATCATGCGGAGAAACTCTCCTTACGCGAGCATCTAACGATGAGAGGACTCGCCGGCTTGAGGTTGTGCATGGTTGGAGAGAGTTAAGATGATACCGTTGTCTTGGGAAGATTCTGTTAGTTTATTTCGAGAGAATTTAGGTTTGGTGAAAGGAAAACCAGTTGCAATAGCATTCTGTTTTTAGAAATGTTTTCCGGTTTGTTGGTGTTTGAGATCGTTTTGGAAATTTTGATCTAGGACTGTACTCGATCCAACGATTGGAGGATTTGTTAATATTGTAATTGGGATTTTAACACTAAACCTACCAACCATTAAATGTACCTAGTATGTGCTCCTTTACAAAAATGGCATCATTGAATTTATTTAGATTTTCTGCCATTTTTACTGTAATGTACAGGGTGGGGCAATAACTATTAGCACCTCAGATATCTTCGAAACTATAAGTTTCGCAGAAATATTTGCTGAAATAAAATTGCACAGTACGAAGGGGACCATCCGGTGGCGATAATAGTTTTTTTGCAGGTGGAGGTACTTCGGACATTTGAAGGTCACCACCATTTTTTAAAATGGATCGGTATGTTTTTGCTTCCGTATCATGATAGAGGATCTTAAAACGAGTTCAACGACCTATCAAAGAAATCTCTACAAACACATTAATTTAATTATTAATTAAAACTATTAATTTAAAGACTGCGTAGAAACACGAGACTTCCCTAAAAGACTACAATGTTATTAACACTATAGCGACATTTTTCTGCCATAAACAATCTCTACAAACACATTAATTTAATTATTAATTAATTAATTATCAATTAACCCTTTGCACTCGGAGCTATTTCAACTAAAAAACCAAACATTTCGTCTAACCTAAAATATTTCCATTGTACATAATTTATTTTCATTAAATGCGTAAGAAACTGATATAGTACCTCATACAATATATAAATGTTTAGTAATTTATTACATATAAGCAAATTTAATCATGTAAACAATATTCTGAATAATGGTGTAGCAATTTGTAGTGGCGCCTCAGAGTCGCCATTCGAGTGCTAAGGGTTAAAACTATTAATTTAAAGACTGCGTAGAAACACGAGACTTCCCTAAAAGACTACAATGTTATTAACACTATAGTGATATTTTTCTGCCGTAAACAATCTCTACAAACACATTAATTTAATTGCTAATTAATTAATTATTAATTAAAACTATTAATTTAAAGACTGCGTAGAAACACGAGACTTCCCTAAAAGACTACAATGTTATTAACACTATAGTGACATTTTTCTGCTATAAACAATCTTTACAAACACATCATAGAAAACTATTAATTTAATTATTTATTACTATTAATTTAACTATTATTTCTAATTACGTCCGGTAGTGTTACTTTTAGTTCGCTCTTCTCGTACTCGATTTTTCAGCCTATAAACAAATTTCACCCGCAGAATACTCTGTACAAAATACTATATCTAATTAACACAAAATACCATGGATCATTGGTAGTTTATCTAGAGAAGCGCGGATAACTGTAAAATTAGCATAAAGGTCCGCACTCTAATGAACATAGCGCATCGGTATTCCATTGGTTGAAAATCGTCGAATGATCACAGCGTGGCATCATTCACGAAGAAAATTTCGCTCCGATCTCGTGTACAATGGCGCTTGCGGAACGTTCGGCTCGTTAATATCAAATTAACAATTTCATTCGTCTGCTTGCAGGTGAGTGGATCGCGAAAACCAGCTGCACGATGTATTCAGCGTGTGTGCGGGAGTATTCATCGGAACTGTGATTCCACGAAGGGGGAGAGGAAGAGCTCGAGCGTTTCATACGATAATTCATTAATTGTCCCGGCTGTTTACCGATAGCTGATTTTATGTGGCCGCGTAATGGCGAGCCATGGAACAGTTAATACGCCGATTTACGACGGCTAAAAGCTTTGGTTCCGAACGAAATGAACCTCGACGGTTTTCTGCCGCATATAGTGGCTCACAAAAGTGGGGAACCACTGTCCGCCTTTCTCCATTTTATTCCAGGAAACAGTAAAAAATTAATAACTCCATAAATTAATTGGTGGCTCTCATGGTTAACGAATGGTAATAATTATACTTGGAAATAAAATCTTTCAGTCGTCGCATTAATTGTTTCTAAAACGCTGTGAATTCTGAGAAACTGATTGAGATTATTCTCAGCAGTTGAATGTATTTTAGTCGATTGAATTCATTTTTGCATCTAATGCATTACAAGTTGCATATAATTCAACATTTATTTATATCTCTCGCAATGAATTTTGTGAAGTTGGTTACCAGTCATCTGTAGGGCAGAGTAAATGTATAAAAATTAACGAGGATTATTTTCAAGATTTCAGTGGATTTTGATTGTTGGTAAAGGCACGTAAACCTATGAGAATCCACGAATTAAGTTGTACACGTATTGGTTTATACATTAATGTTCTTTAAATCCATTCGCAAGATTAGTAAAGTATCTTACAATATTTCTCACAGGGCAATGAACCACAAGAATTAAAGAACTAGTACATTGTTTTACAGGATGTCCTACAAATGTTGTACTTCCTTGAAAGGACTGATTCCTGAGGTCATTTGAAGTAACTTTTTCCTTTGCGGAAATGTTCTCCGCGGTTTCGTTAAGGAGTTATCAACGAAAAACACGGACCAATCACAGAGCGGCTAGAATGGACGGATTCCGGCTCGGCCAGTACCAGCGCCACACTCGGCGGTAGGCGCGCTGTGATTGGTCCGTGTTTTTCGTACATAACTCCTTAACGAAGCCGCGGAGAACATTTCCGCAAAGGAAAAAGTTACTTCAAATGACCTCAGGAATCCCCCTTTTGAAAGAAGTATAACATTTTCAGGAAACCCTGTAGATTACATTCGTCGAATTTGCAATTTCTGCTGTTGGCGTGATACGAATTTCCATAAACAAAGGCAGTCTATCAATCCTGACAATGCAGCAGTCTATCATTACGCTGGCTGACAAAAGTAATTACGGGAGTCACGCGCTAGAAGGGATTGCTGTCTTCCGGTTGTTGTCGCGTCGCTGACATCCAGTCTGGACCATTGCCAATTTTTCGCGAGGCTTTGTTGCGTGTGGCAATTACGTGAGCCACCGCGCCGCTTTGTTCCCTTGACTTCGTCTAGATATAATGCGTCACCGAGGACGCGATACCGATCCCGTGGCTCCTTTGTTCGGTTCACCGAAGCATTTTCTCCTATATTTCTCGATATCACGGCTTCTCGGCGACCGTGCCAAAGGGAGCGATGCACACGAGAGCTCCACCTCCCAGGAACACCGTGCGGTCGATGACCTTCTCTTGGATGGCTCTCCTAGGATGCATCGTCGCGATGCAACGGAAACAAAAATTCCGCAGCCTGCTGTCACCAATTTTTCTCTACCGTGATAGTCGACGTTAGAATTAAATTTTTGGACACCGAAAATAAATTTGAGGGATGGGAACTGTGCCATTTCTAAGGTTTTACAGAGAAAAATTATGAAACCTGACTCCACAAGTTTTTGTTAGTTTTGGGAAATTAAGGATGATGCGAAATGGAATTTTTGGACACTGAAAATAATTTTGAGGGATGGAAACAGTGTCATTTAAACGGCTTTGGATTGAAAAATTGCGAAGCCTACATCCGCAAGATTTTGTTATTGTTGGGAAATTAAGGATAATGCGATATGGAATTTTTTGGCAATGAAAAAAATGTTGAGGGATGGGAACAGAGTCATTTATAAGGCTTTAGGTAGAACAATTGCGAAGCCTGGCTCTACACATTGTTTTCATGTTTTGGAACTCGACGATAGTGAGAAATGAAATTTTTTGGCAATGAAAATAATTTCGGGGGATGAGAACAGAGTCATTTATAAGGCTTTAGGTAGAAAAATTGCGAAGCCTGCCTCTACACATTGTTTTCATGTTTTGGAATTCGACGATTGCGAAAAATGAAATTTTTTGGCACTGAAAATAATTTTGGGGGATGGGAACAGAGTCATTTGCAAGGCTTTAGATAGAAAAATTGCAAAGCCTGCCTCCGCAAGATTTTGTTATTTTTGAGAAATTAATAATGATGCGAAATGGAATTTCTTGGCACTGAAAATAATTTTGAGGGATGGGAACAGAGTCATTTGCCAGACTTTAGATAGAAAAATTGCGAAGCCTGCCTCTACACATTGTTTTCACGTTTTGGAATTCGACGATAGTGAGAAATTAAATTTTTTGGCAATAAAAATAATTTTGAGGGATGGGAACAGAGTCATTTGTAAGGCTTTAGGTAGAAAAATTACGAAGCCTGCCTCCGCAAGATTTTGTTATTTTTGGGAAATTAAGGATGTTGCGAAATGAAATTTTTTGGCACTGAAAATAATTTTGAGGGATGGGAGCAGTGTCATTTGCAAGGCTTTAGATGGAAAAATTGCGAAGCCTGCCTCTACACATTGTTTTCATGTTCTGGAAATCGACGACAGTGAGAAATGAAGTTTTTTGGCACTAAAAATAATTGTGAGGGATGGGAACAGAGACATTTACACGGCTTTAGATAGAAAAATTGCGAAGCCTGCCTCTACATATTGTTTTCATGTTTTGGAATTCGACAATAGTGGGAAATTAAGTTTTTTGGCACTGAAAATAATTTTGTGTTATACAATGAATGTGAATACAAATATTTAATATCTTCACCAATTGCGTGTTACTATAAGAAAGAAGCAACACTATTGATCGAATATCGATTTTCTTGATGAAGAAAAATACAACATTAATAAAACCCTCACAGTTTAATTTTGAAGTTTCAGACATAACCCTTAGCACTCGAGTGGTGACTCTGCACCACTAAAAATTGCACCATTATTCAAAATATTGTTTACATTACTAAATTTGTATTTAACAAATTATGTACTAAAAACTTGAGTATTGTACGATATATTGTATTATATCAGTTTCATATCTACAAAATGAAAAAAATCATATAGAAATATTCTTGATGGGAAAAACCGTTTACTTTTGTAGTCAAAATACTTCATTGGAAAGCTTGTTAAAAGCCACATAAAAATAAAATAAAGACATGCTAAACAACTACATAAAAGTTAATAAAACGCACTAGAAAAATCACATCAAAGCAAATGTTGCAAGCACATGTAAAAACTATTGTTGCGAGAACAAGCCATATAGAAACAGATCCAAGTGTTCGCTAAATGTCCGAATATTTCTGAAGGACCGAAAACGCGGTCCTTTAACCCCTACGCTTACAATATCGTCTGAGAGACGTGATGAAGATTCTGAACAGAGTTTAATAGAGATGTATGTTATTAATTTCCTTTAAACCGAAATATAATTCTATTTTGTTGTTGTTAATTTACAGCCATTGGAGAACATATAGACATGCAATAGATATACATTTTCTCCTTTTCCTAAGAAATTATGAACTACAAAGAAATTCTAATCACGAAAACCGTAAAATAAATCGTAAGGCAAGGGGTTAAAATTGTTCGCGACACTATGATGCATCTCGGACAGCGTGTACACACGTTCTCCAAACGCATTGAAACCGGCTGATGCCGCGGATGAGGCGGATTAACCTATTTGTCGGCGATGGAACGAGCTACAAAGAAATTGTACGGAACAACGGGGAGAAACGGTGTCTGTTCTCCCGTATTGCTGCTCTAGGACCAAGGGGTTTCGTCCTGCGGCTCGTTCCACAGGAACGAAGCCGAGGGCGAGCCCGTATCGAGCCGTGAATTGGAGACGCGCCAGTTTTTCCATTCCGCGCGTATATTTTTCACCTGACTGCGACCGGGCTTTTGTTCCCCGGCCAGGCAATTACGCCCGACTGTGTGCGGAAAACCCTGCCGCCCCTGCCAGGTTTTGTTTCGACTGGCACATACACGCCCCGAAATTTCTGCGAGCTGGGAAAATCAAGGGGGACAGGGACGTGTTTCAGGGCCCCTTTGTGTTAGGCTGTCCCGTTCTTTTTTTCCGAAAAAAAGTCCGATAGATTCTTCTCCGTGTCGCGCTCTCTGTGGACGAAAGTGGAAAAACTAGAGTTTAAAGTTCGTTGCTTATTAACATGGTTTATGGAACACTAACAGTGACTGTTTTGTGTAACTTTATAAAATTAACGAGTTTGTGAATGTCCAAATTTTTAGGCGTTATTTTTATAGTATGTAGAGAATGGAATTACGGAAGTCTATCGGTGCAGTTGCGAAATCAAAATTTTCGTTACCAAAATGGTAGTATTTTTTACCATTGTACCATTGGTAAATATATTCGATACGATTGAATAAATTATTCAAAAATATCATAGATAGTATCATCGGTGGATTTGATGCATGAATGGTAAAAATGAGTAGGTGCAATTTATAGCAAGGGATAGATTAAAAGAATTTAGAAGCATTAATGTATTTGTAATGTAATTTACCAATATTATTAAAAGGGGAATGAAAGATCCGTTTAGCTTCTGTTAATTGTAATCGAGGCAAACAATATTTTTATTTTCCATAAAAATCCATAGTCATTTTCTGACTGTACCGGATGCACTTTCATAAAGAATCACATTGCAAGACTATACAGCTTATTTAACCATACAAAGCTTTCGTTTACTATTATTGTTTAACTATTGGTAATCGAGTTATAATTTAGTCTAGTTACTGGATACACATCTTAAATATTCATATAAAAATCCATATGTTTGTTCTTTCATAATTCACAGAATGAACCAATTAGACACTGATTTGAGGAAGGGTTTAATCACCCTGAAATATTCGCAAGATTTTGGTGTTGGTCTATTACAGTTGAGACAGAGCCGTCCCCACCGTAGCGCCCACTGTCCCCCACCAGCGCGCCCACTGCCCCCCACCAGCATCCGCCGTTACCATAGAGGGAGAGAGTGCTTCGTCGACGCGAACAGTGCGCAGGCCTCGCGCATGAAAGAGAGGTTGGTGGGAGAAGCAAGCGTTTGAAGAGCGCCTACCGTGTGCCCATCGCGGGTCTATTAGAAAATAATTGTCCAAGTCTATTATAAGCGACTGGAGTTAAATAATATTGTATTTCTTATAAAGTCGAAAATAATGTAACAAAGCCTTTAAATCGTTCCAACGTCTTTTCAAGTTTCTATTCAATTTATTAATTTTTTGTCATAAATGCATAAACTCCGCAGTCTAGTCACATCAATGGTAGAAATATTAAAAAATGCATTGTTACTCGTTATGTTGCCTAAACTTCTTCACAACTTTCTCATAGAGGTAAGGATCGTTTTATAATCGTTTTATAATTGGTAGAGATTTGTTAACTACTCGGAACGTCTGGTCACTCTAATAAAATTGAACGTCGACTCCAGGCCGACGTGAAGGGTTAAGCGATGGACATTTCCGCCTTCTCTGAAATTAGCCGCATTCATCTTTGTCCACAGCACACAGTCTTTCTTTCGTCGCGTCGTGATCTGTCTTTGTTTCTTTACCCGAGACAGAAGCGTCCTGCTTGTCCGTTTCGAAATTTTTTACAGGTTTTGCGATCTAGCCATATTGTGTGTTCGCTGATGCACTGGCTCGCTACCTTGATTAATTGTCGCTGATATAATTTCATTGTTCAATCAAATATTTGCTTCTTCTTACTGTCGATTGATTCATTTCTTTGGACTGACTCTCCACGAAAGATCGATTAATTTTTAGGTGATTGGGAATCGAAGTGTGACATCTTATTCTGTTACGAGATATCTCCTCCAGTTATTAATTATCTTGGTCAATTCATTTTTTAACCAGTTAAGTGTGTTTGACGACTATATCCGTCATGGATATGTGGCAAAATTTTGTGTCATGACGACTATATCTGTCATGCGTAAAATTTCGTAACAATTTGATATTTAGTTCGATTAATTTTTAGGTGATTGAGGATCGAAGTGTGACATCATATTCTGTTACGAGATACCTCCTCCAGTTATTAATTATCTTGGTCAATTCATTTTTTAACCAGTTAAGTGTGTTTGACGACTATATCCGTCATGGATATGTGGCAAAATTTTGTGTCATGACAACTATATCTGTCATGCATAAAATTTTGTTACAATTTGATATTTAAATTGTTATTTTGGCGATAACTAAATTATATTCGTAAATTTTAATATGTTTAAAATGTTTACAGGTTAAGACGAAATGAAACAAGCAAATAAAAATTATATATAATTTGAGTTGGATTCATAACTTCCTGAGAGCTAACTCGTAATCGCGACACACACTGATGCGCGCTCTGCAAAAAGATCACCACAGTTAACTGGTTAATGAGACCTTTGATTCCTAAAGGAACGGGAGCACTTGATACTTCACAATTGAGAAATTGTCATGATTTATTGTCTACATTAATTTTTGGGTTTCAATGAATGAAATTTTTAACACGTTCAGCGCCATGTCACCCATATCTGGGTGACGGAATTATTTATACAGAATTGAAAATTAATTTTTACGTTGGTAGATTGAGTGTACAAAATTTCCTTACGATCTGAGGAACAGAAGAGGTTTGAAACAGTAATTAATATCACAAAACTGAACTTCTTAGTTTTTGTTTTATTAAATATATTGCTTTTATTTTGTGTAATTTTTATGATTGTGGAGTGGGCGCTGAACGTATTAATGGAAAAAGAACTAAATAAATTCAATTTTGTCATTTTCATAAGGCAGCACAAACTAGAAACTTCTGGAGCTTAACACTAATGCATTCGTAGCTCATAGCAACATTGACCGACTTCGATGAAACTTTGCGCATATATATAACTTATGGAGATCTACAAAAGGTATATTTTAAATTTTCATTACAGGCACCGATAAAAAAGTTAAAAATCATGGCTTACTTTTTTCTTCACAATTTCGACCATTAGCAATTTTTATAAATAATTATTTACACGCTACCGAGTAAACTAATCCTTCTAACACCTCAAAAAAACTCAAACCATTCGAACTAATTTTGAAAAATTTATTCGTTTTTAAAGGGTGTCCGGATACTTTTGCACGCCACTGTACGTATGTGCTGGTAATAGTAATTTTTTTTTCATTGATTTGTTTCTTATAGGAACATGATACGACGATTATCCGAGATAGTGTGCGGTAAGACACTAGTGATTAATATCTTTCTGTCCAGATCTCTCCACGGGCAGTATTCCGCGCCATTGTCTTCGGATCGCGTTGATATTTCGGATGAATGGTCTGATGGGATCTGTCATGATCAAGTACCATGGAATTTAGATATTCCGATCGCGGATGGAATTACTAGAAGATAGGAATCCGCCGGTAATTGACGCATTAACAGAGTTGGGCAAAATGTAATTTGAGAACACGTTCATCACGAAAATTAACATGTTACTGGTAATAGTATCCGGAGGCTATTTCTATAATAACTAGTTATCCGTTGCAGTTATTAGTTCGGTGACGTTTGTAGGTTTGCAACAATCGACAACTGCAGAATAAAACGTTACACTTCGATCTTCAATTGTGCAAAATTCATTTCTTTCATTGAAGAAGCAACGTCTTTCTAAAAAATTACTTCAATCAAGCATGAATGTCGAAAAATTAATTAATTGAAACAATCGATGTATACAGTAAATCAGTCATATAACAGAACAAATTTTTCAATTGTGAAAAACTAATTCATTTCATTATTTGGAGAGACAATTCATCTCTCCGAAAAATAATTAATCGAGGCAATATGTATGGAAGTGGTTTTAATTTTGTGGAGCATTCATGTCTTCTTAGACAATTAATTAAACAAAACACAGTCAATGATTGCAGGAAGTATATGGTAACACATTGAAATGTTACACTTCAATGTTCAATTATGCAGAAATAGTTTACTTTATTCTTTGGAGCGTCTTTCTGGAAAAAAATCAATTAATTCAAGCACTGATCGTTCCAGGTTTAATTCCGTCGTGGATAGATATCTCTTAACACGTTCAGCGCCCACTTCACAATCATAAAAGTTACACAAAATCAAAGCAATATATTTAATAAAACAAAAACTAAAAAGTTTAGTTTTGTGATATTAATTACTGTTTCAAACCTCTTCTGTTCCTCAGATCGTAAGGAAATTTTGTACACTCAATCTACCAACGTAAAAATTAATTTTCAATTCTGTATAAATAATTCCGTCACCCAGATATGGGTGACATGGTGCTGAGCGTGTTAAAATGAGTGCTTGAACAACAGCACTTATTGAATAATTTTCCATGTAAACGTCTCTACAATTTTAATAATTATAAAGTGAAAGACCCAGTCATTTGAGCATGGCATATTTAGTATTATTACCCGTAGTTAATTGTGAAGACGTTCAAATCACTGACGCAAACTTTCGCACGCCATCGATCTCCGCGTATTCCTTGAACAAAATGCGACTTTGCCCGAAGACGCGCAGTCTAATAATAACCGTAATGGCAGCTGAACATATTCTACAGAGTTATGGTTGCACAGGAGAGAGTGGGGCAGCAGCTTTCCTATTGACCTTCGTATCATTGCGTGTAATTGGACAAGCGGTAGCCGGCGCGATCCATCGACGTCCCGCATTAATTTCCATGGTGTGTAACGCATTCCAATCTGTTCCCCGGCTGGCACGGGATCTCCATGGGATCATGGCAACCGGCTGAAAGTGAAATGCAGATCGCAATCTGCGGATTTATGCTCGCCGCGGCAAGAGACTTTCGCAAAGAAAATGGAACGCATCGCGCTCGCTCGCGCTTACGTAAAACCGTGAACGCTTTTCCCGAGGCTTTTCCGAGAGCTCGTTCGTATTTCCCTGAGAGAGTTAAACTATTCCGTCAACTTGAACACAGGCTTGAGAAAATTGACTTCGACGCTGTGGCAGGAAGGAAGGAATCGCATTCTCGGATTGGTGAGTTAGTGAGAGGGAATGTGCCTAATGCATCTCGCAATTAAAAGACGCGAATCTGTTCCGTGGTGTGTGAGCTCACTGATGTTTCTGTGTACGATGACTGTGGGAAATGACGGGAGTAATGACCAAGTAATTGCTGAGATTGTTTATGGTCAAGTGTAGCTTTGTTTGGTGAGGTTTGGTGGGGTTTGGTGGGGTTTGATGAGGTTTGGTTAGGTTTGGTGAGGTTTGGGCCCACGAAGAATAGTAGATGGAATGAGGTAATAGTAAAAAGCTTGAGTATTGTATTGTACATAGAGGATATAGATAGAATTATATTTTCTTAGTGCTCATATATTTAAATTTTTTAAATTAATATAAGACACTTTTCACTGTATGTTCCTCAATGATGAAAACAAAGAATTCGTCGTATAGAATGACGTTGGTAATTGACAGGAATAATGACCACATAATTGGAAAAGAAAATGTGGTCAATTGTAGCTTTGTTTGGTGAGGTTTGGTGGGGTTTGGTGGGGTGTGGTGGGGTTTGATGAGGTTTGGTTAAGTTTGGTGAGGTTTGGGCCCATGAAGAATAGTAGATGGAATGAGGTAATAGTAAAAAGCTTGAGTATTGTATTGTACATAGAGGATATAGATAGAATTATATTTTCTTAGGGCTCATATATTTAAATTTTTTAAATTAATATAAGACACTTTTCACTGTATGTTCCTCAATGATGAAAACAAAGAATTCGTCGCATAGAATGACGTTGGTAATTGACAGGAATAATGACCACATAATTGGAAAAGAAAATGTAGTCAAGTGTAGCTTTGTTTGGTGAGGTTTGGTGAGGTTTGTACCCAAGAAGAATAGTGGATAGAATGAGGTAATAGTAAAACAACTTTAGTATTGTATTGTACATAGAAGATGTAGATAGAATTATATTTTCTTAGGCCTTATGTATTTAAATTTCTTAAATTAAAATAGAGGATTCTTCACTGCATGGTCCTCAATGATGAAAACAAAGAATTCGTCTTCCAATCACAATTGGAAAAGAAAATGTGACCAAGTGTAGCTGTGTTTGGTAAGGTTTGGTGAGGTTTGAACCCAAGAAGAATAGTGGATAGAATGAGGTAATAGTAAAACAGCTTTAGTATTGTCTGATACATAGAAGCTGTAGATAGAATTATAGTTTCTTAGGGCTCATATATTTAAATTTTTTAAATAAAAATAGGGGATTCTTCACTGCATTGTCCTCAATGATGAAAATAAATAATTCGTCGTATAGAACGACGGTGGTAATTGACAGGAGTAATGACCACATAATTGGAAAAGAAAATGTGGTCAAGTGTAGCTGCGTTTGGTAAGGTTTGGTGAGGTTTGGACCCAAGAAGAATAATGGATAGAATGAGGTAATAGTAAAACAGCTATAGTATTGTACATAGAAGATGTAGATAAAATTATATCTTCTCAGGGCTCATATATTTAAATTTTTTAAATTAAAATTGCGGACTGCAGAGTACGCGGGCCCTAAATAATAAAAAAGAATTCATCATATGGAAGCACCAGGATGTTCTTAATAAAATAAACGATTCGATGCACTTCTTTTTCACTTTGAAAAATTGATCCCTCGAGCGCTTAGGGGATTTTTAATCCCGCGGAAAAAATATTTCGTCACGACTTGTCGGTGGATCTAGCCGTTCACGGGCCACGGGCCGTTCAAGCCTGGGTAAATCTTATCGGAAATTGTTAAGACTCCGATGCAACGTAATGCCTACTGATTAGGTTCCATCTGGGGGTTTATCCATCGGTTGGATGCGACGTCTCCGATAAAACGAGAACCAGCCGAGTCCGATCGAGGGTTCGGCTAGGATTGGGATATAGAGCTAGAGAGGATGAGGAGTGGATGGTTCATGAACCAATAATCCTTCGGAAATCCTCGACCGCTTTTGATGCTGCTCTCGAGAATGAAACGACTTTGGCCTGGTAGGAAGAGTCGCGATGAAGAAAGCAGCCGGAAAAATAAGAAGGTATGGCCTTTAATGGAAGAGGGGAGCGCATTAAGACACTCCGAGCTGGAAGATGGTGAGGTTCTGGTGGAATCTAGGTGCCGTCGAAGCTATCGGGAGCTCGGAAAATGTCCGTGTTTAATTCAAACGCGCGCCAACAATCACGGTTCTATGGAGGACGAGGCATGAGTGTTAGGATAATGCGCTCCCTGGGTGGATCGATTAGTCGCCGAGAGATCGTCTTCGGCCTGTGCGTGCATTAATCGGCAGCACCCGTTTGTATTAAGGAAATTCGTAGCAAGGTATTAATTGACGAGATTAGGATCGAACGAGCGCAGCTGCAAATCCTCGAGCACTAATTTCGGAATCGGGTCCAGACGGTGTGACACCGGATCGAATTTACGGCTAAGCCGCAAAGATTACGCTTTTGATTAACCGGTCCGTGATCCGGTTGGATTGCACCCGTGGGAATTCAGATAGATACATTTCGCCGGGAATAGAATATCTTCGCGAGCAATCTTTATTTTGCTGAGAATAACGCTGTTCTGGCCTGCAGTCATAATTTGTGCTCGTTTGGCTTACCACGATCTTGATCTTGGGACTTTCTACGCATTCGAATCCCCCTGCTCGTTCGATTTTTGCTGTTCGGTAACCTTTCTACTTTTTTGTCACGCTATATTTATTTGTTTTTGTGTATTTAAATGTCTTTGGCCACTCCTCATATTATTGTTCGCTCTCCATTTAGTTGTAATTATTTATACTGACTGTTCTTTTGAATATGTCTATTTTTACTCGTTCTTACTTTGGTCACGCCACTTGACACTATTTGCCACTTCAGACACTCTTTGGCCCTTTGGTCACGCCTCTTTTTGTTGTTTGACCCTTTGTTCACGCCCCTTTCGACTATACATAACATTGACCACGCCTCTTTCTACTCACTGTATCTCTAGCCACGCCTTTTTCTACTCTCTGCCACTTCGTTCACACTTTCTTCTACACATTGTTCTTTTGATCATGCTTATTTTTACTTATTGCCTTATTGGTCACGTGTGCTTATACTATCTGTCCCTTCGGTCACGCTTCTTTCTGTTATTTGTCCCTTCGGCAACACCCCTTTCTACTATCTATAGCATTGGCCACACCTCTTTCTACTCACTGTTCCGTTAGCCACGCCTTTTTCTACTCTCGGCCACTTCGTTCACACTTTCTTCTACACATTGTTCTTTTGATCATGCTTATTTTTACTTATTGCCTTATTGGTCACGGGTGCTTCTACTATATGTCCCTTTGGTCACGCTTCTTTCTGTTATTTGTCCCTTCGGCCACGCCCCTTTCTACTATCCATAGCATTGGCCACGCCTCTTTCTACTCACTGTTTCGTTAGCCACGCCTTTTTCTACTGTATGGCACTCTTAGTTCACACTTTCTTCTACACATTGTTCTTTTGATCACGCCCATTTTCATTCTCTATCTTTTTTATCACGCCTCTTTCTACCTTATTCATCATTTTTACTAAAAGAAAATAAGTAGACGCGAACAATGAAGCAATCGCACGATGAACCCAGAACCGATACAACTCGTCTATTTGGGTTACTCTGAGAATTCAGCAATTTAAATATCGTTCCAGGGGTTTTCCCCCGGAAATTTTCCGGGTGCCGATACAAAACCGTAGCGATTCGATTTAAAAATTTAAATGAATCGGCCAGGACGTCTAGGCGGGGACGTCGACGAGGGAAGGTCTGCCCGCCGGAAGGAGAAGAGGAATTCAATTCGGGCCGCTTACTTTAGCCCCGCGTCGTTTAACGAAGAGAGGACGTATTTCATTATCCCCTCGAAATTCCGAGTTTCGTCTCGAGTTAGCGTTTGTCGCTGTGTGTACCGCTCCGTAAACAGAATTCCTTCTTCTGCCGTTGGAAACGGTTCGCCCGATTTCTCTTCCGCCACCTTCTGATCAACCAATCTCACTCTCTCTCGCTCTCTCTTTCTCTCTCTCTCTCTCTCTCTCTCTCTCTCTCTTTCTCGAGAGACACATGGCCCGGCTTATGCGGTTTCCCACGGGGATCGAAATTTCGGTGAACTTGCACCCCGTGACACCGACTGCGATCCCCTGCAATTTTCGGCCCACAGAATTAACGCGCTCATCGTTCCTCTTTGACTTTATCCGGGGGGCATCTTCTCCGAACTGATTTCCAGGCGACGACGTTCCAATTTTATTCGTTAGCTGGTTTGCAAATAGTTTAAATAACTCTTTGCATAGATTGAAAAATATCACGTGTTGGTAATAGTTCCGTAAAGAATTGATTAAAAATAGGGTAAATATTCTAAACATATTATAAATATTATTGTCGTGAGACATTACTGCAGTATCTTTCTAATTATCAGTACTTAAAACATTCTAAATAATTCTAAATCTTTCTATTTCCTACAGTGAATTCTTAAGCGTAAAATAAATTTCTGAAATGCATTTTTAATTATAAAATGATTTTTTAAAATCAGGAAACAAAGAATTAAGAAATTAACGATTCTAAAGAACATTGTTAGAGCACGTTAACCAAGGTAACTAGCAAGTTCTGCCGCAGTTTATTAATTGTTAGGATGTCAGTGATTTTGAAAAGACTCTTAAACGATTTTGTTCACAGCCAGAGCGACGTTCTAGAGCAAACTTGTCCGCTAAACTTTCTTCATTATGCCTGGGACCGCGGAATAATAATCGCGTCGGAACAATCACGCGGTACGATCGACGATTCTGCGCGTGTTTCGTCCATTACTATTCTCGTGTCGCGGTAAGTGTTCGAACTAATTACGAAAGTTTGCGGCAAGTTTGTAATTAATATTTATCGCGCGTCCGTAGCGGCGTAACGCCTCGGATCGTTCAATTTAACCCTGATTAATGTCAGTGGGTCGAGGAACTTGCAGATAGCGGCTCGCCCCCCGAAAATCGCATTAATTACCGGCGAGTTTGACATTCGCCTAAGTTTCGGACGCGATTACTTTCTCGTTGAAAATTCTTCCGCGGTCTGAACGTCGAAACAATGCGATCGGATCTGATTAGGGCAAGTTCTATTATTCTACCGAGGAAAAAGCTGTCTAAGAAAATTACCTACGGAAGTTTTAGTTATTCATTTGCAGAATGTACCGAGTAGTTCATTACTTTCTGCGAAATTGTTGCTAACGGCAGTCTCAATTTATTGTTTGAGATCCTTGAAACACAATATTCTTTAGAAAATTGTGTAAAGTTCGTTCTGCAAATATTAATGTGGCTTTAACTGCGTTTTGGAGAACTCTTTTTTTTCAAGCTTTTTTTTATACAATCTTATAGATTTCGACGAGAAAACACCGAAAATGAAAATCTTTTTGTGCGGAATTCATTGGTTAAAAAGTTATACGCGTATAAAGTTGAACACTTTTAAGCCTTTTTGACAGGTTATAGCGCCGCCATATTGATATATTTGCTAGGTGATACACATAAAATGGGCTAAATACTTCCGAACAGATCCATTAGATGGCAGTACAAACACGTACGTAATAATAACACATTTACTAAGTCAAAATGCGAAACATTATACCATAGTAGGGCCGGCCTTCTCCGCTCCCACGACGACCTAACCTCAAACCATCTTGGACTGTACCTTCTTTTTGAAATCCTGTTTGTGATTCTGTATATTTTAATTACTGGACACAGAAAACGACCGATTCCATGATCATTGTTATAAATTTTCATTTCGCACCAATGAGTACGCATTTTTTTAAATTTCCTCAACAATCCACAATCCTGAGCCCAAGTAATTGCTTCTTCTTTACTGCTTGGCATGTCTCTAAAGTTAAAATTTCTGATACTTGAACTAGCCATTTCAAAATGAACAATAAATTTATTAATAATTAATTTGTGAAATACACTTGAAATTGCTTATGTTTACAAAGATGTGTAACCACTGAACTGCCATCTAGCGCATAGGCTCAGTACTATTTAGCCGATCCCGCAAATATACCATACTATCTAACACATGCGCTGAACACTCACGATCTATTCAGCGCATGCGCCGAACAGACCTACCTACCCCTACCACTCAACGAATATCCAATATGGCCACGCTCTAACCTGTCAAAAGCGCTTAAAACTGCTCATCTTTACACGCGTATAACTTATAAACCAGTGAATTCCTAACAACCATACACACATTTTCGGAATGTCTTCATCGATATCTACAGGATCACATAAACAAAAGTTCAAAAAAGTTAAGAACACGGAGTTCTCCAAAACGCAGTCGAGCCTTAATGTGTTTTATTGTGATTAATTTAAAAATGCAGACAGCTAATGCCACATCAGACAGATCATTAAATAATTTTTGTGCTCTTTGTTCCTACTCTTGGACTTTTTAAAAAATCCTAGCAAGGCAATATAGTTTACAGACGAAGAAGAAAAAGGTTTCCCCAAATATTGTAAGTGCATTTTGATCAATTTTAACATCTACACAGCTGATGCTGCCACAAACGTATTAATAAATAATTATTGAGTGTTTAATTTCAAATGTGAAGGTTTTTAAAAAAATGTTTCCGAAGCGCAGGATTGTAATAGATGAAGAAGAAAATGCTTCCTTAAATATTTTGAGTGTAATGAGCCGAAAGAAGTGGATCAATGGCTTGCGAAAAAGGAAAAGATTTGAGGAGAAGTTTCGGAATAAAAAATAATGTAATGATCGATTTAATCGCGGTGAAGTTGCCAATGGTAGGAGGTCGTGACACGGCTTCCCCACCAGAATGGAGACTATTTAGAGCAACCTGAGAATTGTGGGAATTATTGCAGCGTTTCTTCGCGTGTACACACAAAGTCACGCCAGAACAAAGCGATTCTACACGGAGGCGCGATTAAGTCGAACGAAAGGTTAAGCTCTAATTACCGGGGAGATCCTATGTGGGACCGTGCTGTCTTCGTTGTCCCTTCATGCGATCCGGACCTTTGACCCTGTCATTCATTCTAGAACGGTTCTTTAGCCTTAGAATGTCACTTACGGTAACCAATTCGACGAGAAAACAATTTTCTATTCGACATCTAATTATGAAAAAAAGAAAAATATTTTTATCTACCTCGTGTTTGTTGCAATTGATGAACAACATTTTTATTTTTCACGAAAAACCGCGGTCTGGTCATTATATCTATTTTTGATTTACCTATTCGAAAAATGTCGATTTCTTAAAAAATCTTAACACTTAGCCGACCGCACGCGCCACAGAGACCTGTACAGTTTCCACCGCGCTCGGGAAAGCCAAACTGCGCTGTCCACCGCGCATTTTTCTGAAGTAGCACGGACTGAAGTTTATAATAATTATTTTTTAATGGTTATTCAAAAAGTATAGGTAATAGAGTCGAAAATTAAGAACAGTAAAGATGACTAAGGATAAATAACATAACTCAAATATGGAACAAAGAGCAGTAATATATTTTAATATTGTTTCAGTGTATGATACCTCTCAGGTCAAAATGGGAGATCTACCCGATCGGTCGGCCACCGACTAGCTTGGAAATGTGTAGATCTACCCGATCGGTCGGCTAAGTGTTAAAAGCGACATCATTGCAAATTTTTCAGTGGCAACATACTATTACAATTATTGTTCCAGAATTTTTTCAAATTTTTTGGCACAGTGCATCATAGTTAAGAAAAAATCAAAACCAATCTCTTGGACGATGTAACATTAATTCTTCCTCTCTTTGTTCATTGAATTTGCGAATTTTGCAAACATTTTTGACGTTGTTTAACTACGTTCGCGATTTCCTTGGCTGCCCACGTTGATTCTCTGCGGTAACGCTGGAGTATAATTGCACACAAAAAGGACGTATCATTATTTTCATTATCCGGCTAATTAACGTTCCGATTTGCGTCGCCGGTAAGAGAACCCCGTTACATAGCTGCAGCAGTTAGGCGAAAAAGTTGCGAGCAAGAAGTCGGGTGTGCGACTATGGCAGCTCATCAACGGACCACCGTCGAATTCCAGCCCGTGACGAACGCTGGCAAATATGTGCTGTTTGCTTCCTCGATTCCGCTAATGCTCTTTGAAGTGTTGAACCAGCTGAATCAACTCCGACGTCCCGAGCCAATTGAATCAATTGAATTAGTTTAATCTCTGTCGTGCGGATTGACCACCACGCGAGAGATCGTCTCGTTGATAGTGGCCGACGCGGATCTTTGAAACGGCGGCGTTCCTCCAACAATCGATCATTAACATTCGCACACCCTTTAAAAAGCAATTATTCTTTTATAAATTTGACCAAACAATTTAAATTCCTTTCTAAACATTAAAAGCATTAGTTTACCA
The DNA here is from genome assembly GCA_913789915.3 of Sphecodes monilicornis. Classification (NCBI taxonomy): domain Eukaryota; kingdom Metazoa; phylum Arthropoda; class Insecta; order Hymenoptera; family Halictidae; genus Sphecodes; species Sphecodes monilicornis. The sequence continues at coordinate 7,368,481 of OU565298.1, forward strand.
GTGTATACGAAGGGAGCAGGATTTTGATGACTGCGCCTTCTCTCAATGAGTATTAGTCACTGAGCACCTTTTTTGATTGACTTGTATACACGGTGTACTATGTACACTAATTACAATTTATTTGAAGTTCAATATATTACAGAGTGCGTTGCGAATTCGGTACTATCTTGTATTGAGCGAGGTTAGCGATTTCAAAATGTTTTCTCGAGATTTTAAGATGATCTGATGCGTCTCTGTTACGTTTCGTCTAACGTCACCTCGGTTGTGTCGTCATTGGTCGGTTGTCGATGTAGATGGTGGAATGTTGCGTTTTTTAATTGGTCGTGGGTGTGTCTTGGGAAGTTTGGAAATCGGAGTGGGAAACTGTCAGGAAGCTTGTCTCGTCTCGTCGATGTCTAAATTTATGGTTGCGTTCGTCGCTGTTTCTGTCCTGTCGCACGTGGTGTCCGGCTGTTTTATGGTAGGGTCTCGGTGGCCCTAAAAAGCTGTAAATTATGAAAATTCGGTACCAGTCCGTAGGGTTTCTGCGTCTGCTGTCGAGTTGTAAATCGCGCGGCCTAAGCCGCTGTACGGGCGTTTCGGCACGCGCCGTTACTCGTTGTTGCGATCCGCAACAACCAGCTAATGCGAACAAAAATTTTTTTTTAACACTAAACCTACCGCGGTCAAAATGACCGGTTATCTATTTCAGAATTATTGAAATTAGAAAAAGGATTTCATAGGAAATGACTGAATTGACTTCTTTATTTAAGCACATATTGTAATGGAAACGGTACAAAGTTTAAGCAAATTCAATCTTCTCACTTATTTAAGGCGTTTTACTTTTATATGTTTTGTGCTTGGTAGGTTTAGTAAATTACCATTGATACGAGCCATTCATACTTGCCGCATTTTAACGAGTCAGACTCGTGATGAAGATATTAAATAAAGTCAAACAAAGATGAAAGTTATACCTTTATTTTCAGACGAAATCAAATTTTACTTTTGTGTAATCAATATTTAAGCATTGAAGTAAATGTAGTCATACAAAAATATAAATTTTCTTTCATCGTTTCCCCTTGTATGGCAAGGGGTTAACTTCTTCATCTAAGTCCGCAATGTAAATTTAAAATATGTACTTTGTAGAGATATTCAAGTTAAACAAGCCGATTGTCATGGAACATATGTGAGACATAGTTCCTCGAAAAATATTTGACACGTGTTGCTTTCTTATCGGCAACCATCCACATTGAAGGGGTGAAAACAGCCCCCAAAGTTGGGGGTTGAAACAACATTTTTTGAGATATCTCGGAAACCAGAGGTCGAAGGGAATTGAATTTTGTTTGAAAATTGTGTCTTTTTGAAAGACAAACTCAGTCGCTTAAGAAAATTTTAACGAAAGTTATCTGTTTAAACAATATATACAGGGTGAGTCACCTAACGTTTGCAGCTCAAATATCTTTGTTGTTTCTCAAGATACGTAAAATATGGTAAGGACAAAATTGAATGGGGCTGACACAATACCAAAAAAAAAATTTTGTTTTTGTCATTTTTTTTTAGAGATATCAAGGTCACCTTGACTTTTTCAAATGAAACCACCCTTTTTGAAACACCTACAATGATAGTCCCTTTCATCACGAATTCAGCGACTATAATTACTCAAGGTCATTCAAGGTCGCGGACAGAGAGAACGTATAAGATTTAACATCGATACATGCCTGTAAACGGGCTTTGAAGGAATGTTGAACTCTGTCCATGACCTTGAATGACCTTGAGTAATTATAGTCACTGAATTCGTAATAAAAGGGACTATCATTGTAGGGTGAGGCACTAACTATTCCCACCTCAAATATTTTTGTTGTCTTTAATGATACGTCAAATGTCTGAAGGACAAAGTTGAATGGCTCAGTGGGGCTCACACGATACCAAGAATATTTTTGTTTTTATGTCATTTTTTTAGAGATTTTCAAGGTCACCTTCATTTTTTTTAATGGAATCACTCTTTTTTAAACACGTACAAAGCAGAGAGAAATCTCTGTACATAACATCTTCACGATTCCGACCAATAGAAATTTTTACAAAATGTTGTTTACACGTTATTTAGTAAACTAATTCTTCTAACATATCAATTCCTCTAACATATCAATTCCTCTAACATTGTTCAAGATCTCAACTCGTCTGATTAAATTTTAAGAAAATCGTGCGATTTTTAACACTAGATTTACGGGATCCGTCAAAGTGACGGGTTCTAATATTTTTAATTTACGATTATTGAAATTGTCAAGCTGTATTCGTGTGGAGTTATTCAACAAATTTATTTCTTCGGGTATGTATAATTTTTAATAAATGATTAAAAATTTGAATAGATACACTCTTGTTATTTTTGTAAAGTGACGTAAAATAATTGCGTTTATAGCTCTGTAAACCTAGTGTTAAATGTGGTTCCATACTTTTTGCCAAGGGTTGTGCAAGGGGTGCAAATCGTTGATTGTCTGTTCAGGACACACGCTCGTAAACCGCTCAGAAAAAAAGAAAACGAAGAAAGCGTTCGTTTCGCGGTGAGTGAGAGTGAGCAATGCTTACGGCTGGGCCAATTATCATTTCGAGGGTAACTATCGCGTCTGGGGTTGGTCCGTGGGTGGTTGGTTGGCGCCTAGGCGAATGAATCGCGATAATTAGAGAAAGTGTGGTGGCGGAGCTTGTTTAGACGGCACATTGTTGCGCGGAACGAGCGGTACTTGGTCCGCGGCGAGGATCCACACGGTGTGTATTATGTGTGTATGGGTGTGTATGCGTGTGTGTCAGGGAACGAGGAACAGAACAACGGAGCCCGCGACGGCTTTTATGCTCGTCTAGACTCGCGAGCCTTCTTAATGAAGACCGGGGCCTCTCCTCGTGCCATTATTCTTTCAGTTCCTTCTTTCAGTGCTCCTTCTTCGGTGGAAGCAACAGAATCCTGGTTATTCGAACGGGAGAAGACCAAGAAGTTTCGCTTGCAGTCCGAGGAACCCCGAACATCGAGGAAATTATGATTACCGAGGCACGCAGTGTCATTCAATTTTCATTTAGTCGCCCTGGGGACGAGAGACCACCCCCCCTCTCTCTCTCCCTTTGTTTCTCTTTCTCTTTCTTCCGCGGTAGGAATTCATTAAACGTCCTGCGCGAAATTTCCTTAGACCAGCTTAATCTGTGAACCTAATGCAATTTACCCGCGCGCTCCCGTTCACTATTTTGAGAATGACAGTTTCCGGCTCGCGGGCCTCGATCTCCTACCGTTGTTTTCGCATTACCGTTTCTCCGCTACGATTGAATTAAGCTGTTCGTGGAGGAAGCGTTTAATTGGTTCATTCTGGTCATTATGATGAAAACATTATACATATTATGAAATGTGGACTTTTTTACGTAGAATATGATTCCGAAATGAAAGATATGGGTTTGTGATAAAAAAGACAAAATGACCTTGAAATAACCTTGAAAACGCCCACGAATTGGAAAACTAATAGTGCCAGTGAAAAATGTTTCAAACAAAAGTTGTGCATTTGTTTACGTAGAATATGATTCTGAAGTAAAATATATGGTTTTGTGATAAAAAAGACAAAATGACCTTGAAATAACCTTGAAAACGCCCACGAATTGGAAAACTAATAGTGCCAGTGAAAAATGTTTCAAACAAAAGTTGTGCATTTGTTTACGTAGAATATGATTCTGAAGTAAAATATATGGTTTTGTGATAAAAAAGACAAAATGACCTTGAAATAACCTTGAAAACGCCCACGCATTAGAAAACTAGTAATGCTATATGACTCCCCACTCGAAACACTAAAGGACATGCGTCAGTTTGTTATTTTTGAATCATATGTCTTCGAGATTATTTACAATAATCATGTGTCAGTTTGTTTGTTTTAAATCATATGTCTTCGAGACTTTTTACAATCTCAACTTAAATGGGACACCCTGTATACATGTATATACGTGCTAGAATAGGTTTAGAAACGATAAGACATGCACGTGATGCAGCGATACAAAGATTGCAACTTTGCATCGACGCAAGCGGTCGCCACTTCGAGCATCTCCAGTAATGTAAGAAAGTTTATTTTACTACTACATTTGACCTTGCATGACCTTCGATAATAGCTCGCTGAAGTCGTCGCAACACCGGCTATCACATCGCGATAAAAAAAAACATAGCATTCCATTAAAAAAAATAGAGATGACCCTGAAATCTCCTCTATGCCCCCACTAACGCAGAAAATGTTTATGTCACAACATGTCCCCCCTCTGTACCGTGCAAATTTTATTCATAACATTTTTCCATATTATTACAAATAACGGAGATATTCAAAGTGGACATAGTTATTGCCCCACCCTATATTGTATATTGTATTCATGATGTTAATTGTGAACTTTGCTTCTTCGACTAACAAGTTATGTTGTTAATTGAATGAAATGGAATTAAATACAGATATTACCGGTTTAACAAGTTGATCGCCCACTCAACAGTCTCAGAAATTACAAAAGATCAAAGCAATTTATTTAACAAAATAAAAACTGAGAAGTTTATTTTATATTAATTTCTGTTTCAAATCTCTTTCATTTCGCAGATTGTAAAAAAATTCTGTACACTCAATTTGCCAACGTGAAAATTAATTTTCAATTACGTTTAGCACTAAACATACCACAGTCAAATGACCGGTTTCAGATATTTTATTTTACAATTATTGAAGTTATAAAGATGCCTTCATAGGAGTTGCCTCAATAGATTTCTTTATTCATTCATGTATTGCAATAAAAATCGCACAGAATTTAAATAAATCAATTCTCGTTATTTTTATAAGACCATACGAACTAGTCAATTTTAATGCTCGGTAGGTTTAGTGTTAAATAATTCCGTCATACAGATATGCGTGAACAAAGTGTTTAATTGTGGCGATCAAAGTGTTAAATTGTGTAGTACAGTTTTTTTTACGGAATGTGTAATGTTGTTAAAAGTTCGTGGAGGTAGAAGAAGTGATCGAACTAAAGGTAGAGTAGAAATGGCACTTCCTGGCAGTCATAACCGCGCAATTGCGTTCGCAATCGATTAAACACGAGTGCGGCTCGCAAAGTAGTTACCGGAGTCGCATCTATTGCCATTATCGCGGTATTCATAACTGAGACGGCTAATTAAACCCGGAGCAGCGTCAATTTTATCCGGCCCATTCCCTCCTGTCGTGGCTAATGATCCGCAAACTGACTTCCAATCCACTAATCCTTAAGTTCATCATCGTCCTGAAAAGTCACCTACTTGAGTCTGCTTTCTGGGTAAAACTGGGAAAATATCTTTGGAAAACCACTTTCTGTAACCTCTGAAAAAATGCTTTTACACTAGAATTGAATTGGAGAAAATCTCTAAAAATCAGACAGTGTTTATTAAAAATATAACAAATTGTACATATCTTTTAGAATTTTTCTAAATATGAAATTATAGATGACTATCATGTAGTACTTGGTAAGAATTAATCAGAAGAAACGTATTCGGTTAACATAAATATTCTTCGAACTTTGACTCACAATTTTGAAGAAACAGATAGTGGAAATTAATGTTGAACATTTTAATAATATGTGAGATTTGTGGCAAGTATATCTAAATATTCGATTTATTCGATTTATTCGATTTATTCGATTTATTCGATTTATTCGATTTATTCGATTTATTCGATTTATTCGATTTATTCGATTTATTCGATTTATTCGATTTATTCGATTTATTCGATTTATTCGATTTATTCGATTTATTCGATTTATTCGATTTATTTGGATTTATTTGGATTTATTGATAAGCACACAAGTTCATTATATTATTTATGATAATTAGAAAATTGAATCTAATGTTTATCGTTATTCTATAAGCAAATTATATGTATACATACAACCGGTTAATATCCAGGTGGGCATCTAGATATATTTTGTTTAATTATGGCTGCTGTGCTTGCTTCCATTTTAATTGGCCAACTGTAATTAATCTCTATTAAATGCTAATGGAGTCTGCAACAAGATATAATATTTCATACAAACTCTGCCGATTACAAATGACTGTTACAGTGAGCATTAATTTTTCACTTCATACAGAGTTCAATAAAATCTTCAACGCACTATAAAAATTATTTATCCTTTAAGTACTTTTGTAACAAATCCAGAAAGATTTAAACGTTTGTACAGTGCTCCAAAGTGCATCGATTCGAAGTAAACGCCAAATTTTGTCCTGAAAGTTAATTTTGAAATTACCGCGGACACTAATAGAGTATTCAACATACTATAAAAATACACTCACCATTAAAATGTTTAAAATATTCATCAATTAAATATCTTTAAAATAATTCCAAAAAGATACGTTTGTACAGTGCTCCAAAGTTCATCGATTCGAAGTAAACGCGAAATTTTGCACTGAAAGTTAATTTTGAAATTAACGGGGGCGCTAATGGAGTATTCAACACACTATAAAATGTTTCAGATTAAAATGTTTAATGTAAGACGATTAAAATATTTAAAATATCCACCATTTTTATGTTTCTAAAATAATTCCAGAAAGATACGTTTGTACAGTGCATCGATTCCAACTAAATGCAAAGTTTTACGCAGAAAGTTAATTATTATTTTGTTCAGGGCCTAATACAGTCTTTGACATACTATAAAAATTTTGTTACCGTTAAAATATTAAAAATATCTGTGATTTAAATGCCAATAAAATAATTCCAGAAAGATGCATACCAACGTTTGCACAGTGCTCCAAAGTGCATCGATTCGAAGTAAACGCAAAAGTTTGCACTGAAAGTTAATTTTTTAAATCATTGCGGGCCCTTATAGAGTATTCAACACACTATAAAAATACACTCACAAGTAAAATGTTTAAAATATTCAACATTTAAATATCTTTAAAAAATTTCAAAAAGATACGTTTGTACAGTGCACCAAAGTGCATCGATTCCAACTAAACCCAAAATCTTTCCCTCAAAGTTAATTTTTATCTTGTTCAGAGCCTAATACAGTTTTTGCCATAATATACAAATTTTGTTACCATTAAAATGTTTAAAATATCTGTGATTTAAATGTCAGTAAAACAATTCCAGAAAGATGCATACCAACGTTTGTACAGTGCTCCAAAGTGCATCGATTCCAACTAAACCCTAAATTTTGCCCTAAAAATTAATTTTGAATTACGTGCAGAGCCTAATAGAGTCTATTTAACAAATCATCAAAAAATATCTCTAAAATAATTCCAGGAATATGTAAACGTTTCCAAAGAGCTCCAAAGTGCAACTCGAAACAAACGCAAAAATTTGCAGTGGGATTTAAAAAAAAAAACGAGGTTCTGCAAACACGACTATAGTCATGTGACCCAATATTTTCAGTATCATAAGTATGTCTGGTCCATGATTAACCATCCTGCTCTTCCTCGAACCCGCGACGGATTATTGTAGATTAACCGGCTCGTTTCCGTCAAATTTTCGCCGCACAGGCACGAAGCGAAATTGTTAACAATAATACGATTTAATCGTTCATGAATTGATCCATGAGGGGGTGTGGCTGTTTTGACAAATGCTTCGCGGCGAGGGGAGGGAGCATAAATTAGGAGGTAGATTGCATAAATTAATTCCGACATTAATGACGGCGAACTCGAACGCGAAAGACAATGAGTACGAGGCCATTCTCGCGGACTCTGATCCGCCATGCTCAAGCCTGGGAATTGTTCCTCGACATTATTTGCTATTTATCTTGAATTTTCGTATATGAATTTCTACACTCGCGTTTATCTGCATAGTATACAGAATAAATTTTTAAAGACAATTTACACTTTTATATTGGTTATATTTACAGTTTTATATGGGTTTATATTTTTCTTTATGAACGACATTTTATTCGATCTTCTATTACTTACTTTTTCTCGGTTTATTTTTATGTTAATGTAATTTCTGGTTGTAGTGGGATTTTCCAGAATGCTGAAAATGCAAAATTATACGCACGTTCGTTTAGATAGCATTAGCCCAATAATTTGTTGTATAGTCCTCTTACTGAATAAACGTCGCATTCAGCGTGAAATTATGCACAGTGCATGTTTATACAAAGTGACCCATAACAAGTTGCGCTCTTTAGAATAGTCGATTGCGCATACTACGAACGCTACCTTGAAGCTCTCTCAATGGCCCGAGAAGATGAGAGTCAGACTGCGTTCTCGCAGGGATTTCCAAGTTTTGTCATTAAAGAAGTTAATTCCGGATCACGTTCGACCCTGTTCCACACGATAAACAGCCAGTGGGCTTTCTCTCTAACGGAGATTTAAAATGTAGATGCGGATCTCTTGTGTGCTAGCCGAGCTCACGGCACCGGAGCGTTAACTGGATCAACCATTTCGAGTGAAACATGAACGAGGAATTGCTAAACACGGCTGTTTGCATCGAGACGATCGTCAGATTATTCTATTTCAGTCTGGATAGTTATAACTGTCTGCTGCAATCTGCAATTCTTTCTAGACAAATCTGATTCAGCTCAACCTGGATTTTATTCAGAAAAATCTGACTGGGCTCAACCTGGATTTTATTCAGAAAAATCTGATTGGGCTCAACCTAGATTTTATTCAGAAAAATGAGGTTCGTCTCAATCTGGATATTATTCAGAAAAATCTGATTGGGCTCAACCTGGATTTTATTGTGAAAAATCAGGATCGTCTCAATCTGGATTTTATTCAGAAAAATGAGGTTCGTCTCAACATGAGTTTTATTCAGAAAAATCAAGTTCGTCTTAACCCGAGTTTTATTCAGAAAAATCAGGTTGGTCTCAATCTGGATTTTATTCAGAAAAATCTGATTGGGCTCAACCTGGATTTTATTGTGAAAAATCAGGATCGTTTCAATCTGGATTTTATTCAGAAAAATCAAGTTCGTCTCAACCTGGATTTTATTCAGAACAACCAGGTTCCTCTCAACCTGGATTTTATTAAGAAAAATCAGGTTCGTCTCAACCTGGATGTTATTCAGAAAAATCAGGTTCGTCTCAACCTGGATTTTATTCAGAAAAATCAAGTTCGTCTCAACCTGGATTTTATTCAGAACAACCAGGTTCCTCTCAACCTGGATTTTATTCAGAAAAACCAGGTTCCTCTCAACCTGGATTTTATTCAGAAAAATCAGGTTCGTCTCAACCTGGATTTTATTCAGAAAAATCAGGTTCGTCTCAACCTGGGTTTTATTCAGAAAAATTAGGTTCGTCTCAACCTGGATTTTATTCAGAAAAATCAGGTTCTTCTCAACCTGAACTTTATTCAGAGAAATCAAGTTCTTCTCAACCTGAACTTTATTCAGAAAAATCAGTTTCTTGTCAACCTGGATTATATTCAGAAAAATCAGGATCGTCTCAACCTGGATTTTATGCAGAAAAATCAGGTTCGTCCCATACTGAGTTTAATTCAGAAAAGTCAGGTTCCTCTCAACCTGAATTTTATACAGAAAAATCTCAAATTTCGCGTTCAAAAATTCAGAAAATTTGTATTTTCTATAAAGATCCGTTGTCTACTAATAATGCAATTAATGTTCGTCGATATTCGGACATTCTTGCATTTTAAAAGCTCGCACACGCCACGAATGCTTAAAAATAAGCTCTCTACGACTCGACGAATAATTTTCCAAGAGATTTAGAAAAACCGGCTGAATAAAAATTGCAGAGAAAATTCTGTTACATGCATGCGATACAGGAATAAATTCTGAACGTTTCCATATGGCGATTAGTATTTCTCTATGCATATAAAACGTCGAGCTCAGACAATCATTCGCGCGCACCTCCTAACAATGGCCGTGCTTCATGGTCCGGCGGCTGACTTGGCCGGATAAAACGCGGTGCAAACGAAAAAACAATATCCTGTTCGACACGGGCACTGATAACTGCCCGACGTGCAATAGCACATCGCGTTTTCCATGGATGAGTTCCGCAACGCGGATTTTTCCATGGAAAATAATCTACGGTGGAGTTGTTGGCTTAATACGCGGCTCCTGGCATTAAAGTCATCGAAACGCGAGAGAGGGCGGGAATAAAAAAAAAAAGAAAAATTGCAAAATCGATAGGGCTTCCATCGAATCGAGCGATTTTCGAGTGGCCCGGACCAAGCCCGAGCAAGCCCGACCTATTATTTGCCTTCCAATTAGCACGCGAACCGTTTTTCGAGTGCCACACGCTTTCCACAACGGAAATAACGAAAATCCGAATGGCTCGGGGAAAATGTAAGCGATCGAATTTCTAAACTTTCCAATTTGTTGAAAAAAAAAAACAATCTCGAAGTTCACGGAGCCACTTATCGGAAAAGAAAGTTGGATCTTTTAATAGGGGATCCTGGGTCCTGAGATAACGGGATGGGATTTTATTTCTGGCGCAGATAATGTTGATAAAATCGAAATTGGAGATGTTATATACTTTTCTGTTAATAGTGGTTCGCTGAAATAATTAAATTAAAGCTTCTTGATTGACTCTGGATCGAATAATTTGATTAATACTAGAATTTGGGGTATATTGCTTTGTAATAACGACAAGATTGCAGCTACGCAGACTCCGTACAATGTTTATTGTGATATGTGCTTCCATCAAGAAGTTCGTTCGAAAATTTGTGTATGGGTTCCTTACTTTATGACAATATATTAAGCATAACTTAATTTTCATAGAGACGTCTCGCAGAATTTTTTAAAATATTTGGAATCCAAACTCGATTTTCTTGATATCAGAAAAATGCCATCGTGTATCCAATAACTTGTAAACTGAAAGATGAAGTGCATTAAAAATGTATGTATATGTTCCCTATTTTATGACAATATAATAACTTCATTTTCATAGAGGCGTTACATGTCATTTTAATGCATTTCAAAATTGATTTTCTAGATTTCCGAGAGTCACTTGCATCCAATTGCAAATATCACTGCATTTTGTCACATGTATCACGCAAAATGTCACATGTTACTAAATGAATTTGCAACAGTCTCTCTGAACTTTCGCAATCCATTGTAGTAAATCGCTTTACAAAACCATGCAATCACACATAAATAATTATGTGCAAATTCCGCAATGGATGATCGAGGAACAGTTAGAAAGGTCATCAGCTGCATCAGGCTGCATACAAATCGAGGTTCACAATGTAGAACGCGTTCGAGGTCCCCAAAGATTTCCTCGCAAAGCTCACGCACGCTGTTCGCTTATCACAATCATGCGACAACTCCTTATTTAGAAAATCATTTTCACTAACGCTCTCCATTAGAAACTCGTAGCTAACCGCAGTGTTGCGCTTTACGATCATCCTGACCGCTGATTAATCGTCATCTTCGCTCGACCGCCTTCGAGGATGGTGCATACTCCGCTTTGTGCACCAAGCTCAGGGACCCGTGTATATCGCAATTACCAGCGTAATTTTGGCGAAACAGTGCCGCGTTCATTCGCATAATGCTCGGCGAAATGCTGTTAAATTATGCGGCGCGTTAACGCGCGGACCGACACGCACTGCGATAAACGACGGAGTCATGGCAATTTCGAGGCCGTTCCGTTTTCCAGGGAGCCGAAAATAAAATTTAATCGTTCGCTCTAAAAAAATCTGCTTCCTCATATTTATATTCATTAAACTTACAATTAGTTAAAATAATTCTTTAAGCGTTATTTAGAACAGAACAACTTCAACGCTAGAATTATCGAACGTGTCAAAATGATTTCAGATTTATTTTATTAATTTTCAGAAGCATTTGGAAATAAAATTGAAAGCGCTGCCTAAAAAATCTGCTTCCTCATATTTATGTTCATTAAATCCACGATTAGTTAAAATAATTCCTTAGGCGTTATTTAGAACAGAACAACTTCAACACTAGAATTATCAAACGCGTAAAAATGATTTCAGATTTATTTTATTAATTTTTAGAAACATTTGGAAATAAAATTTAAAGCGCTGGCTAAAAAATCTGCTTCCTCATATTTTTATTCATTAAATCCACTACTAGTTAAAATAATTCCTTAGACGTTATTTAGAACAGAACAACTTCAACACTAGAAGTATCAAACGTGTAAAAATGAATTCAGATTTATTTTATTAATTTTCAGAAGCATTTGGAAATAAAATTGAAAGCGATGGCTAAAAAAATCTGCTTCCTCATATTTTTATTCATTAAATCCACTATTAGTTATAATAGTTCTTTAAGCGTTATTTAAAACAGAACAACTTCAACACTAGAATTATCGAACGCGTCAAAATAATTTCAGATTTATTTTATTACAGTATTTAATCGTTAATTGTCGTGAACTTCTCTACGATAATTGTCGCAAAAAAATCCCTCCTTCCGCGGGGTATGCCCCCTGAGAACCCGTGAAGCTCGAGAGGCCTCGGTCGCCGAGAAGTGTAACATAATACAGGTCGAGTATATATCGGTGAGACTACTACTAATCCAATGGCAAAACTTCTTTCATTATTTTAAAAATAATAAAATAATAAAAAATAAAGAAGTTTTGTCATTGGATTATGAGTGGTCTCACCGATATATACTCGAACCGTATTATGTTATACTTCTCGGCGTCCTTCCGTTCGCCAGAGGTCGAAAAATAGTATCTTCTACACGATAATTGTCGCCGGCCAGGCCCGTGGTGGCGACAATTAACGATAAAAAACTGTAATTTTTAGAAACACTTATGGAAATAAAATTGAAAGCGCTGGCTAAAAAATCTGCTTCCTCATATTATGTTCATTAAATTTACAATGAGTCAAAATAATCGAACAATTAAGAAGCATACCATCGAGCCATCAACGCAAGCGTCTCATCACATGCAGCAATGCAATTCAGTCGAATTATCACAGGCCACTGATTACAATTTTTCGACCGTGTCGCATAAATTCTCATGCAACTCAAGCGCATTCATGAATTAAAAATTCCAAGCAATCAAAGCCGTTCAAAATTTAAGAATTGCCAATAATTAAGTAGCAAACCATCGAGTCATCACTGCAAGCGTCTCACCACATGCAACAATGCAGTTCAGTCTCATTGGCTGCTTCTAACAATTCGCGCTGGCAATTTTCTTGATTTCCGCGCGTTTGCCGGCGCACGTTATTGCAATTTCTCTTCGGTGCCAGGTCCCTTTTTCGGCCGCGAGGGCAGTTTATCATCCCGCGGTGCACCGGGACATCGACCAGTGCGTTCGACAGTTGCATCCAGCAGACATTGACATTTTCACGAGCAATCGGATGCGTTTTCGGCTGCGGCCTGTGTCCGCGGGAATTTCCTGCGAATTCACCGGACCATTTTCGCCCAGGTGTATACCGGGGCGCGCTGAATCGCAACAATGAATCGCCCGGATAATTGCACACTGCAGGCGAACAGGTACGCCGAGAGATCTTCGGGCGCAGTCCGTGCATAATTGAGGGCCGTAATTATTCGACTCTCGATCAGCTCTTTCCACGCTTCGGCTGCGCGCAGCTCGCGGAAAATTCAACTGCAAATAATCCGCCCTGATCTTTTCAAATTCGCGAATTTTTGCGAATTCCGACGATCGCAGATGCTGCAAATGAGAACTTCCGGTTGCGTCAACGAATGCTAAATGCATTTTTTAACATATCTTTTGGTCGAATAATAATTCTAAAATAATATTTTAGAATAATCTATTCATGACAGAAACGAGTAAATGCAATTTAACACTAAATCTATCGAGCATTAAAAGCAACTACATCGGTAAGTACATCGTTAATTGTCGCCACCACGGGTCCGGCCGGCGTCAATTATCGTGTAGAAGATACTATTTTTCGACCACTGGCGAACGGAAGGACGGACACTGAAGCTCGAGAGGCCTCGGCCGCCGAGAAGTGTAACATAATACGGGACTAGTATGTCGGTGTGAAAACAACACCTAACTCAGTGAGAAATTTTCTTTATTTTTTATTATTTTCTGATGGAACTGTCACCAACATATTCGTCGCATTTTTCTAATGAAAATGATACCAAATAAGATATAATTTCGATGGTATTTACTTGAGTAATGGACGATGAAAGTTTTCATTAGAAAAATGCCACGATTATGTTGGTGAAAGTTCCATAAAAAAATAATAAAAAATAAAGAAGTTTTGTTATTGGATTAACAGTGGTCTCACGACTCGAGCTTCATGGGCCCTCACGGGGCGTACCCCGCGGAAGGAGGGATTGTTTTGCGACAATTATCGTAGAGAAGTTCATCATTAAATACTGTAGCATGTATTGCCTTATAACAATTACAAGATTGTACTTATTTAGAGTTTATATAATTTTTGTTGCAACACAAGCTCGAATGAGGAAATTTATATAGTTATATTACTTATGAATGCATCTTTATAATTTCGATAATCTTAAAGTAAAAATTTTGAAACCAATCATTTGACCGGCACTGGTAGGTATAGTGTTAAAGCAATGGACAGATTAAAATAATTGAAAAATATCAATGTCATTTGATTCAGCTAATGAGAATCATTAAAGAGAGAATGAAATTCCAATTTTTGGCTTCTGTTTTGTTCAATTTAGACAGACGATTTTTCTTTCGCAATGTAATAATAAATTAATAAATACGGATTACTTGTTTCGTTGTATGCACTTCACTATTGAAAGATCTGCCAAATGTGCAAGTAACGAATACAAATTTTTAAATACCGCGTGAAAAGATATGCAAGAAAAACGCAAGAGATCGGGTATTAGGTTATGAAGTGCAATTTTCAGATCTGCAGCGATAGCTCGGTGTACAGATGTTGGAAGCGCGCACGTGGCGCATACTGCACTATGCATCGTGCACCGTGCACGCGCGACTCGCAAGCTGACACGCGCGCATGTCGAGACTTCCTGCACCACGGAATTGCATATTTCTATTTATGTAACCTTGTGCATATCTCCGAGGGGGGCGTGTGCACTGCCTTTGCCCGAAAGGTTACATGCACCTGACGAAAAAATCGATTTTTCGAAGAAATTATGCAAATGCAGTGCCTCTAATACCGTCTACTCTAGAAGTTTCGTAAATACTTGCGAAAGTTGTGCAGAAACAAAAGGATTTTTATTTTCGCTTAATATAAAGTGCAACATCGTCGAAAAACCTAGAAAATTTTAATTATTAACAGAATTGTTAAAAAATGTCAAATTAAGGGGGGGAGGAGACACTTTAGAGCACTCGAAAATTAGTGATTTTTAGGAATTTTTTTCTTAATAACTGCAAAGCGGATCTTTTTCAAACTTTGTTGATGTCATGTTCTATATTTCAACAATACAAAAATTGGTCTACATTAACGATTAATATATTTGTTGTCGAAATATTTATTTAACTTCACATCTCCGTGCCGCCCGCATCGTCAGTTTGCGTACATTCTACAGCCTACAATGTTCATCTAAAACAGAAAAACCAAAGTTTTTCTTAATCCTTATAAAATCATGTCGTCTATAAATTACAAAATTTATAAATAATACAATTGTCCCATTTTTTTTCTGCATTATAAAGCCGAAATTTTTTCGCGAAAATCGTGACTTTTTTGTTAAACTTCGAAATTTTTGCATTTTTATGATTTTTTTCGGAATTTTTGTTAATCTATCGACGACAATATTTATAATATTAAAATTGTAGGCTGTAGAATGTACAAAATCTGACGATGCAGGCATCGCGGAGCTGTGAAGTTAAATAAATATTTCGACAACAAATACATTAATCGTTAATGTAGACCAATTTTTGTATTGTTTAAATATAGAACATGACGCCAAAAAAGTCTGAAAAAGATCCGCTCTGTAGTTATTAAGAAAAAAATTCCTAAAAATCACCGATTTTTCATGCGCTCTAAAGTGTCTCCCCCCCTTTAACTTTACATGCATTGTCGTTTAAAATTGCAAAACGCATAGTAAAATATTCATAAAATCCCTTTTGCATGTTCCACGAAGAGAATTGGACATGTTTAATGCAATAAGGCAAATATCAAAATTTTTTGGAGGTAAAATTCGTGTGAAGGTGTTAAACACACAATTTTTGGTCTCCTCTAGCCTTGAAACGTTTCATTGTTCTCATTCGATGAACAATGCTGAAAGATCGTTAATGCAGCGATGCATTTTTTTCTAGTGTTGCAACGATTCCCAAAGCGGATAATCGGCAGCCGTTGGCGAGTGCTCGCTAATGCATTTCCGCGCGACGTAACCGGGGTGAATTGCAGTCCGGTCGTTATATTTTCATTACAAGTGCAGCGGAATGTATTGCGATGCATCGAAAGTCGCGATAAACGCCCGTCTGTTGCTGAAACTTTCTCTGTGGTACAGTTTGCCACGATTTATGCTTCTTATCTTGTGACCATGGCTGGACTCAACCAACTCGAATGGCTGTTCACGTGGGTTTGCGATGGTGCAATAGTTCCTGTTGCGAAACTGACTGAAACTGCAACGTTTGAAACTGTTCCTTTTGCATATATTGCTTTGCCAAACATATCTTTGTACTATGGTAAATTTTTCTGGTGGGATTTGGAGACTCGGGATC
The DNA here is from genome assembly GCA_913789915.3 of Sphecodes monilicornis. Taxonomy (NCBI): domain Eukaryota; kingdom Metazoa; phylum Arthropoda; class Insecta; order Hymenoptera; family Halictidae; genus Sphecodes; species Sphecodes monilicornis. Next base: position 7,384,963 of record OU565298.1, read on the forward strand.
TAAATACAACTATTTTATTTGAGATTCCGGGCGACTTGAATTTCACACACTTAAAGAATAAGAAATTTATTTTTATTTATTATTATTTTAAAAGAATATTTATTCATACAATTTTAAAATGTCAAGCAGAAAAGACGTTCTTCAATGTATTCAATTGTATTTGAAATTTTTTTCTAATTTTTTTTTATAAATATTATAAATATTTTTTATAAATTGTTCTTTTATAAATATTATAAGATCAAGAAGAAAATGTATTCTCACAGTTTCCTTGAAATTTCTGTTGACTTATATTTTGTATAACAAGCATGTGTAAAATTGTATAAAAGCATTGTACAGTATTTCATCGTTAATTGTCGTGAACTTCTCTACTATAATTGTCGCAAAACAATCCCTCCTTACGCGGGGTATACTCCCTGGGTTCCCGTAAAGCTCGAGAGGTGTCCGTCTCTATTATTTTTAAAATAATAAAAAATAAAGAAGTTTTGTCATTGGATTAGTAGTGGTCTCACCGATATATACTCGACGCGTAATATATTACACTTCTCGGCGTCCTTCCGTTCGCCAGAGATCGAAAAATAGTATCTTCTACACGATAATTGACGCCGACCGGACCCGTGTTGGCGACAGTTAACGATGAAAAACTGTATAAAAAGAAGAGAATGCATTCTTCGATTTTTCTTTGAAATTTCTGCTGGCTCATATTTTGCATACATAAAGGATATTTATTTATAAAATTTAGAAAATAAAACACAAAGTACATTTTTAAATTATGCTATCAATTTTTTTCTCATTTTTCTTTCGCATACTGAAACAATATTTCTTTTTTTACAATACCAAAATGTTAAGAATAAGATGCATTCTTTAATTTTGCTTTACAGTGTCTTGCGTTTCGCACGCTGGTATAATAGTTCTTCTGAAAAGACTATACCATTAAGAAGATAATACATTCTTAAATTGTGTGTCAAATTTTCGCCAATTTCTATGCCGCGCAAAGAAATAATAATTTTTTTGAAAACCCTAAAGTGTCAATGAGAAAATAAATTCTTAAATTCTCGCTGGACATTTACAGCGACTTATGGTTTGCATACGGAAATCATAATATATTTTTAAACATATTACGCGAAGAACAAAATTCATTTTTTAAATGTATCGATCATTTTCACCAGCCTATATACATATATTGCACAGTCGAACAATATTTCCCTCAAAAATTGAAATCGAATATGCATTTTTAAATTTCGTCGATCGATCTTTCGCATTTTAAATTGATATTCAGTTGCACAGAGATTCAACTGATTTTTCGATATATTTTACATATTCTGTGATTTTCTGCTCGCGAAACGGTACAATTTCGATGCTCCATAAACAGCGAACAAAAATTGGTATTTTCGCGAACGTCCGCAGCGAATTATTTTGGTGGAAACGAAATAATAATTTCTCTCTCTCTCTCTCGAGCGAGCGAGCGAGCGATCAGCCATTTCGGTTCGGAATCGCTGTAACATCGAAGTCGAATTGAATTTTATATCGCAAATTAGAATAATATTTCCGTGTTTTTCTCGTTGAGAGGCCAGAGAATTGGGAGATCGCGATTCAACGGATCGTGGCGTTTGCACGGTTAATTTCACCGAGCGCGGCGCATCGATTGCGATCATTTCGGCAATTACTTCCCACTCATTGGACCCCCACCCCCTACTACAACGATCCTTGATACCGTTTTTACGATTCACGAGGGAAGGAAGTTAGACATCGCGTCTGTAATCACGATTATCCGGCTAATTAATTCGCTTTCCGTCCGTGCGTTATCAATTGAGCAGTTAATGAACTGCTAAACTGTTTACAACGTCTGCTCTCTTTTACATGATACATCCTTCGTTAAAAAAAGCAACAAGAATAATGCAGGAACTCGTTGGATTTTTACTGAAATTAATATAATCGTTCTTCTTGGCGTCTTTTTATTCAATATTAAAAACCAAGCATGTGTATTGGAAGTATGAATAAATAATTCGATGCATATTTCATTCTTCGTTGAAAAGAAGGCAACAGGAATAATGCAGGAACATGTTGCATTTTTATTAAAATTAGTATAATCGTTCTTCTTGGCGTCTTTTTATTCTATATTGAAAACCAAGCATGTGTATTGGATGTATGAATAAATAATTCGGTGCATATTTCATTCTTCGTTAAAAAGAAGGCAACAGGAATAATGCAGGAACTTGTTGGATTTTTACTGAAATTAATATAATCGTTGGCGTCTTTTTATTCTATAAATTAAAAATGAATTGTGTGTATTAAATGTATAAATGAACGATTAAATGCATACATTTTTTATTAAAAATGCAACAAGAGTAACTTTTGTGAGAAAGATACAATCTGCAAAAAAAATTATTAACATTTTTCTGATATCTCTAATATTTGTTTATACATGATTAAAATTGATTTTCCAACGTAAAAGTAACCTTTTAGATTCGGACTGCTGCCATTTCTACAAATGATTGGATTCCATAAAAAATTCTACGCTACGTTTTAGCTGATATCTTCTAGTTTAAGGATAAAAATGATCGTTCGTTTCAGACGGTTCAATTTTTGTCAGCAATGGCGGTTATCCATAGATGTGCCAATAATAGGCCGTTTAAAAAACAGCGAACAACTCTGCTGTTTTTCAAAATCTTGTTCTGAAAAAAATTGAGAATGAAGCTAAGAAATCTGTTAATACCGCAGTAAAAAATCAAAACTTTCCCAGGTATTAATTATCCTTTAAAAAATTCTCGAAAACAGTACACTTTTAGGTAGTCAAAGTGTGGTCTATTCTTATGTATCAATAAAAGACTGTTTCAAAAACAGCGATTAGCTCTACTATTTTCTAAAATTTTCTTCTGGAAAAAATTCACAATAATGTTAAGAGTTATGCTAATGTCACTGCAAAAAACCGGAATTTTCCACGTATTAATTAAAGAAAACATCCTACTTTCATATAGATAGTCTATTCTCTTAATGATAACTAACTAAATCAATGGAAATTCAATCACAGAATGACTCTGCCACATTTCTAAAATTGTTTTACTATGCCTCAACAATCTACGTTAAAATTGAGAATATTAATTATTGAGACCCGGATATCATCGTTTTTGTGTGCGTCGCAAGGGTCACGGGCCCGTCGCATAGCGTTGCATCCTGTTTCAGCAAGTTGCAGTCGAGATCGGACGTGTGCAGTGACTCGCCTCAAGGACGACGGGTCCAGAAACAAGGCCGCGAACGTAATCGCGGCAACGATTAACATCCTGAGTCGGGTCCCGTTACCAATGTGCCACTGGTCTCCCAGAAATTCCTCTCGCGAGAGAGAAACGTTCTCTTGCACCGCAAAGAACTACCAAACGACCGAGTTTACGGACAATTGTTTCGGAGAACGGTCGATTTCCCGTACCTAGGAAACAATTCCCGTGTTCCTTCTCTCTTTCCCACCACTTCTCTCTCTCTCTCTCTCTCTCTCTCTCTCTCTCTCTCTCTCTCTCTCTCTCTCTCTCTCTCTCTCTCTCTCTCTCTCTTTCAGTCTGTCTCTTTCGCTCTCAAACTGTTCTTCTCCCGTAACTGCACGTTTTATAATCTACCATACGCGGGAATGTTCTTTATGGACCGGCGTTCTGCACGGCCTCATAAAAAGAAGGACCACACCTGTAGACTGTCCGGCAACTGCGATAGCGTGGAAACGAAATAAAGTAAATATTCGATGTAAGCAAAACCCTCTTGCATACATCGTACAGATCGACTATTTTTCTGTGACTTAAACAAAAGTAGTATGTTCACTTTCTCAACCGTTCCATAGTGTAAAAAACTTTGTCGTGAAATTATTTAAGCTTAAATAAAAGTTTAAGCTTAAACCTTCCACTTTTGAAATCCTCTGTTCGTTTTTCACGACAAAGTGAATCTTTGGTCTATCATTGGTCTATCTTTGGTATATCCTCTTAGGTATAGTTATTATTTTATTTCTTGTACGAATTCAAATTTAAAGCCTTTACGGTTTTCTATACATATGTATTATTAATACTAAGCTATACTAATACAAATTTCTCATATGTTCCGTCTAGAAATGTTAATTTGTCTGGAGTGTTTTAAACGGCCCACCTGACCACTGATGATAAGAAATTTCACACGGCTACCTAAGGGTTAAAATGAGACCAGGACGAATATTCTACGACGGTTTTTCATGAAGTTATAACATTTTGAACATGTGCGGTTTTTGAACGAAAATTTAATGATTCTTTACTTTATTGCACGCCAGTGTAGAAGTGTCTTTAAAAATGTTGATACACTTATAGCAATGCATAGATGTTCCCAAATTCTTTGAATTCTGTCTCAAAAATTTCACTTACGCATTCTTGCAGTTCTTGCTATTTATTCTTAATTATTACAATCTTGATCACGAATAATCGCCAGCCTCTTGCACCGAATCTCCAGAATGATTGCACAATAATTAGTTCCTCATGAAAAATAAATCTTTTATATTTGGTGGTAAATAAATACTTTCTTAAGCTCATGAAACAATTAATTTCTTACGAGAAAAGAATTTTCCATTGTTGCTCTGAATGCAGTCTCCCGAAAGCTTATATAACAATTATTTTCTTATGAAGAAAAGGATTTTCTAGCTTTGGTGCTGAATAAATTCTATTGATAGCACGCCAGTGTAGAAATGTCCCTAAAATGTTGATATACTTCTAGCAATGCATAGATGTTCCCAAATTCTTTGAATTCTGTCTCAAAAATTTCAATTGCCCATTCTTGCAATTCTTACTATTTATTCTTAATAATTACAATATCGACGGCGAAACGAAAAATCTGGCCACCAATCATCGAAAGAGCATCGTTCCCAGATGTTTCGGAAATATCAAAAGTTCTTTCGAAAGGCATGAAACTTTTATATTTCACACGGCCCTGGTCCCCTCTTTCGCTCGCCCTAAAACTCGACATTTCGCGGGGAAAGGGTCGACCATAGAATATTCTTCAAAGTAAATAACTCCGAACGCGAAATGTTCAAAACAGACACTCGCGCTTCGCCCGGCGGAGCGCATCAACTTTTATTTTTCTGTCCGGCACGCGACGTCTTTCGAAATGCGCGTTCCGCGAAACCTTCCCACGGAATGCTGCATTTATTTTCTACCCTTCGAGTTCTCTTCCCCCCTCCCCCTCTCGTTTTCTTTTATTTCTTTTTATTTCTCTGCCGTCGTTTCGCGTTTACGCGGTCCTCGAAAGCGAGTCGCAGTTTTACGCGACGCGCGCTAAACGCTGCATGATTAAGCCCCTGAATTCAACGCACCCGGAAAAACCAATCCCGCGATTTCCCCCAGGCGTAGAATGTTGTAAATCGCCGATCCAGATGGGCGAAAGTCGCAACGGGCGATTTTCCTACCCGGATTTTATGTTGAAACTCCGTTTGCGGTCAGATGGATATTTGCTGCATTTATTAATGCATTCGGTTTCGTTCAATTTCTGTGGTTAATAGTAACCGTACCGAGCACGAAATGTGTATACGTTGTTTTATTCAAATTACAAGTCTGATTTTATTTAGATTTTTCACAATTCTAGTAATAATGTGTGCTTGAACGAGGGAAAATTATTTAAAAATTTCTGATGGGAGTGTCTTTATAATTTTAGTAATATACAGGGTGTTCGGGGTGTTGCAGGGTGTTACAGGGTGCATGAACTACACATTGCATGGAGAAATACACATTGGTATGAACTATTCAAAATCTTTCATCCAATCTTGACCTTGCATGACCTTGAAGGTCACTGTGCAGTATACGGATGAATTCGTCTAGACACACGCTTTCGTGTGATATAAAAAAATATACAGCATTCCATTTAAAAAATTGAAGGTCACCTTCATATCTAACAAAATAGTATAAGCAGAAAAAAATTACATACGTATAAAAAAAAATACTACTTTTTCCTCTTTTATTTTTGTCGAAATTTTACTATTTACAAGAGAAACGCTGGCTAGTGATAGCGCAAACACCCTATATAAAATAGAACATGTAGAACCGATCACTTGACCGGCCATGGAACGGTTAGTGTTAATAATTATTTTTGTAAATGGACGATTTTATGTACAAATCTCTGTGTATCTTTGAGGAAGAAAATTATTTGCGATTTTTGTTAGTGGTGACAGAATCGATATGAATGTGCGTTCATAAATATTTGTATCTTAAGTGGCCGTGTCTGCAAAGGAAAAATTTACTTTAAATAACATCAAGAACCGCACATTTTAAGGATTTGCAATATTCTCGAGACACCCCGTATAAAAGAAACTCCCAAATTTTGAGTCCCCTGAAGTGAAGTTTAACGCGTCGTAATCATTGAAACTCACTAAAATAATTCGAAATTAAATATTGCTGCAGTGATAGTAAAAATGGTGGGACAAACGGGGTTATTATGCTGTGAGTCGAATTAGGGGCGGAGACTATTTGGAACTCGCTAAAATAATTCAAAATTAAATATTGCTGTAGTGATAGTAAAAATGGTGGGAAAAACGAGGTTATTATGCTGTGAGTCGAATTAGGGGCGGAGACTATTTGGAACTCGCTAAAATAATTCAAAATTAATTATTGCTGTAGTGATAGTAAAAATGGTGGGACAAACGAGGTTATTATGCTGTGAGTCGAATTAGGGGCGGGGACTATTTGGAACTCGCTAAAATAATACAAAATTAAATATTGCTGCAGTGATAGTAAAAATGGTGGGACAAACGAGATTAATATGCTGTAAGTCGAATTATGGGCGGGGACTATTTGGAACTCGCTAAAATAATTCAAAATTAAATATTGCTGTAGTGATAGTAAAAATGTTGGGTTAAACGAGGTTATTATTCTGCAAGTCGAATTAGGAGCGGAGACTATTTGGAACTCGCTAAAATAATTCAAAATTAAATATTGCTGTAGTGATAGTAAAAATGGTGGGACAAACGAGATTAATATGCTGTAAGTCGAATTAGGGGCGTGGACTATTTGGAACTCGCTAAAATAATTAAAAATTAAAAATTACTGTAGTGATAGTAAAAATGGTGGGACAAACGAGGTTATTATGCTCTAAGTCGAATTAGGGGGCGAGGACTATTTAACTTTTGCTGGGGATGATTCGCGGCTGCGAACAACCGCGAGGTTCTTATTATGAAACGGGTCATTGTGCTTTTCGACACTGTTCTCGTCGGACCGCGGCTCGAAACGACGGAAAAGGTATTCTCCAGAAATGGCCCGACCAGAGTTGGACCGTCAATGGACCATTCCATCGTGCTGCACGGCCGAATAATTGCTTTCACCGATGAAGAACGCGTTTACAAACCTCGAGTGCAAGACTACGAGAGTTTTGCGAGTGCTCCAATTTTTCTTGCCCATTTTTGCCAGTGAAAATTGTTTACCGTGACGGCTACTCGTGCGTGAGGTGATGTGTTATTTATTTTTGTGAACCCCGGCTTCGTTATTCTGGAAAAACAATCGGAAACAAAAGGTAATTTTTCATATGGTAGTAAACACTATTTTATCTACTCAGTTGTATTTAAATAAAAATACGAAAAACATTTCTGTCGCTTTTTAGTAGACTTTTTACACTCGTGACATTATTTTTGCAACTAACGATGTTCACACAAAGGATTTTGAATGAATAGAAAATTTTCTCTCTCTGTTTGAAAAACTGCAGTGCTTTAAATTTATTGTTTTATACTTGTGGCATTGTTTTGAGAATTATTTATTATGCTTGGACGGAGGAGCTTTGTGCAAAATAAAAATTTCCAGGCGTTGTTTACAGAGAAAATTACATGGTAGTTTATTATCTCTTGATCAAAAATTTTAGTGCTCTATATTTATTATTTTATACTCGTGGCATTGTTTTGAGAATTATTTATTATTCTTAGACGGAGGAGCTTTGTGCAAAATAGAATTTTCCCGGCGTTTTTTGCAAAGAAAATTAGACAGAATGTTATTGTCTCTTGATTAAAAATTGTAGAGCTCAATATTTATTATTTTATACATGTAGCATTATTTTGAGAATTATTTATTATTCTTAGACGGAGGAACTTTGTGCAAAATAAAATTTTCCAGGCGTTGTTTGCAAAGAAAATTAGACAGAAGGTTATTGTCTCTTAATTAAAAATTGTAGTGCTCCATATTTATTATTTTATACTGCCGGAATTGTTATGAGAAAAATTTGTCATGCTTAGACGAAGGAGCTTTGTGTAAAATAAAATTTTCCCGGCATTGTTTACAGAGAAAAATATACAGAAGGTTATTGTCTCATAATTAAAAGTTGCAGGTGCTTCATAATTATTATCTTGTACTCGTGACATTATTTTCAGATTTTCCATGCTTAAACAAAAGATCTTTATGTAAAATAAACATTTTCCTAGCGTCATTTCTACAAACAATTAGACAGAAGTACATCTTCTCTTTTAAAAACTGCAGTACTTCACATTTTATTGTATTCTTACATTTCTGGTTCGTACGAGTCCATAAAAATCTAAAATCGATAATAAATCGTTTAACAGAAAGCAACAATCATTTTTATAAAATCGCAATTCAATCTCACGGTATTTGTAATTTCAACATTTTACTGTTTCGATTAAATCCCCGAAGAATAACCGAAAGTAATTTCCAAACGTTTGCAAACTTCCCGGCCGATACTATCGTCCGATAAAATGTGCAGCGAATCTGCGAGTCTGCTTGAAATTAATTGAAACGTCCAGAGGAATGAAATTAGGCTCCAATTAAATTTCTTCCTTACATTTCTCATTGAAAATTTGAAGCACCGAAGACGGAGCTTCGCGAAACTTATTTCAAACAGCGGGCAGGGCACAATGAACTTGCGAACATCGACAGCGATTAATAAAGTTTTCCTTTTCAGTTTCGTTCAAGTGAGATCACCGATAAAAACGGAGTGAATTTTTCAGTAATCGTTGATTTCTATGGACTTTCTTTAATTTAATTCTGTCGACCGTAGTTCGATTACCGCAGATCTCGATCTCTTGTCACGTGACACGTCTATTACCATTGTTAAGGGACACAAAGGACGTAAAATGGCGGACCGGTGAAAAGCATCTTCGAATCGAGGAGACTCGGTCTCTCGGGCTGATCAGTTCAGGGGGAAAAACGTAATTGACTCACGATTTTCAATCATTTTCTTTCGTTCGGATGGTCAGAATATTCTACCATGTTCTATTTACCAAATAGACTGCGGATTTTATTCGTTTATTATACAAATTACTGCTTGACCATAAAAGAAAAATATATTTCAGTATTTCTTCAGAAAGTTTAAGAACGTAAGAATAAGAAACGAATTTTTAAGAGGTTATTGTTGATTGTTTTCGATGATGTGTGTGGTCAGTTATGTACAGATTGTTTTCTGCAATTTTTTAAAAATATTTTGTTTTTAGATTCGCTCTCTAATGATTGTAATTAGGTCTTCTTCAGAATTCCTAGATTGTATTTAGGTCTTCTTCTCTATTCTTGAGAAAGTTTAAGAACAGTGTTAGCTTATTTTAATTTGATTAAAATTCTTGTGATAAGAAACGAATTTTTAAGAGGTCATTGTTGATTGTTTTTGATGATGTGTGTGATCAGTGATGTACACATTGTTTTCTGAAATTTTTTAAAAAGATTTTAATTTTATATTCGCTTTCTAGTGATGTTCTTATTTGTGTTCAAATGGTTGGAATTAATTGCCTTTCTGTATAGTAATTTTACTACCGAATCTCTCTTTTCTTTCATTTTGCATTCTCATTTGTTCTTGTCTACTTTTATTTAGTATTTATTCTGTATTCTGTTTGTCTTCAGACTGCACTTTACTATTATTTAGCTGTTATATTTACATATGTTATTCTCCTTTCTTATTTTGAACCTTTACAGGAATGTAAGGATATTTTATTCTTAACCCAATGAACGATAGTCGGCGAAAGTATAGGCTTCAATATTATTCTAAACTCATAATTGTACTATTTTTTTTTAACGAAATTCTCGTTGAAATATTGGCAATTTCTCGAGAATCGGAAGTTTACAAATTTTTGATGGATTATAGATTATTCCTTTGAAACACTGCATAAAAATAGACTCAGATACAGTAATTAATTATTTAATTATATTTATCGATCCTGTATATCTTAGAATTTCAAAAAGAATCGAATTTCGTTTCCTGAGAACATAAATTGATTTTCGTGGTGTATGTATTAGTTTTCTTCGCTCACCGAAATTAATTGGTGGAGGTATTGATATTAGGGTAAATGTTATATTTTGGCCCAGATATGTCACGGAGGATTTGTTTGAAAATCACGGTCTAACAACAACAGTTGGTAAATTATTCCGCGCTAGACGAAGTTTAGGAAACCAACCCGGCAATGGTATTGATTTATCAAAGTTTTGAATCACGGTCAGCTCACTGGCTGTCCCAGTCCCTTTTAATTGAGATTAATCAAGCGGGCCTTCAATTAACGCTCCCAGGACGCCACCTACCGTTTAATTAAATTTCGATCGTGCGTGAGGGTGACACGCGGACCGTGTACAGGTCCGCGCGAAACTCGCGGTTGCGCTTCCGGTCCCCAGTGACTTCCGGTTTCCCGTGTGTCTCGCTGCAATATTCAAGCAGCGAAATTCACCGCGGGCCGACAAATTTTACTGGCATTGTTCCCATTTTCCATAAATACAATCGCCTGCCTCTTGCACCGAATCTCCAGAATGATTGCACAATAACTAGATCCTCATGAAAAATAAATCTTTTATATTTGGCGCTTAATAAATACTTTTTTAAGCTCATGAAACAATTAATTTCTTACGAGAAAAGAATTTTCCATCTTTGCTCAGAACGCAGTCTCCCGAAAGCTTATATAATAATTATTTTCTTCTGTAAACAAGAATTTTTTAGCTTTGGTGCTGAATAAATTCTATTGGAAGCTTGCGCAACAATTATTTTCTTATGAGAGAAGAATCTTCTAGCTTTGGCGCTGAATAAATTCTGTTGGAAGCTTGTGCAAGAATTATTGTCGAATGAAAAAAGGGTCATCTGTCTTTGTGCTGGATAAATTCTTTTGGAAGCTTGCACAATAGTTAGTTTCTTATGAAAAGATTGTAATTTTTCGACTGAGGAAGATAGTACAGTTTTTTGTCCTTTAGGACATCCTTTTTAATTTTTCTCTTTTTGATGTAGAGTGCAGCTGTTCATGAAAGCCATACTTTTCTGTACAGAATATGAATGAACGTGCACTATGTTGGTCCAGCTACAGTCGTTTATTTTGAAGGCTTGCTTTTAATTGTTATAAAACAAATGAAAATTGCTAGACACTAAATGGGTCACACAAATATCAAACATTCTCATTTCTTATTAAAGCCGAATTTATTTTTGTTCAACTGTTCGTCATTTAATATTAAAACAGATATATGACGAATGTTTATACAAGAATTTACTGAATATGTATTTCATTTCTTCTAAATAAAATTCTTTCTGTCTCGGACAAAGACAATTGTTTTAAAAAATCCTCGACCTCGAAAAAAGATAATTATAATATTTTAAAAATCTCCATCCTCGAAGAAAGACAATTTTAATGTTGTTAAAAGTCCTCGAAGAAGCACAGTATGAATATTTTAAAAAGCCCTGGTCCCTGAAGAAAAATAATCTTAGCGATTTAAAAAATCCTCGGCCTCGAAGAAAGGCAATTTTAATGTTGTCAAAAATCCTAGTCCGCGAAGAAGGATAATTTCAACATTTAAAAAAATCCTCGTCCTCGAAGAAAGATAATTATAATATTTAAAAAATCTCCATCTTCGAAGAAAGACAATTTTAATATTGTCAAAAATCCTCGTCCTCGAAGAAGCACAGTATTAATATTTTAAAAAGCCCTGGTCCCAGAAGGAAAATAATTTCAGCGTTTTAAAAAATCCTCGTCCTCGAAGAAAGGCAATTTTAATATTTTAAACAATCCTAATTTTCTCTGGGTTGGAACGGACAAACAAATAAACTAAAACGTGCTGTTTCTTTTTTTCGGGAATGTTTTTGGCGAAGACTGTAGGTAGCCGTGTGACAGAAAATCCGTCGATTTACCGTTTCGAGTCGCCAGGACGAACGAAAAGCAAAATGTGCCAGGGGGTTGGCGCCACCCCCGGTTTCGCAGTAGGAACCAGCGTAATCTCTCAGAAGAGACACTGAGCCCACGATCCACTCTCCACTGGGCCGGAAACTGGCATTGTATACGAAACAATCGATGAAGACGCTTATATCGAGGTTTGCACGCTTTCTCGCGGACGATCGACCGGACCGAGAATAAGCAAAAGGGGAGAAGAGAAAGTATCGAGCGAGATAAGGGGCATGGGAAGATCCGGAAGGTCTGCGAAACGCTGTTAGACACATTCGGCTCCGATTTCCCTCGATATTAACCAGCGCAGAATTACATAAACGATGCTAAACGATCTGTGGGAACGTTTTTTGAATTCTTACCGCGAGTGCTTTCTCGTTAGCGCGATACGGAGAACGAGATTCGAAAGGATCCCGGAAATCGTCTTCGGATGCTCTTATACAATAGATCTTTCAACAACGCGGTAAAAAATTTGTTTAAAGAGACTGTGTATAGGTATCTTCCGTAGTAATAACTGTACAATATTTTTAAATAATTCTTCATACATTCATTTATATTATACAATCTCTTTAACCCTTTGCACTCGGGAGTTAATTTATATTAATCCTGAAAGCAAATTCTATTTTCTAATTTAGAATATCATTTTATACAATTTCTCCTTTTTATGTATATGAAGCTGATCCAATGTGCACAGACAATACTTAAATATCCAGAAATTTATTAAATACAAATTTGATAACCAGAAAACTATTTTAAATAATGGTGTAAGAATTTTCAGTGGTGTCTCAAATTCACCATTCGAGTGCAAAGGGTTAACACTAATCCTACCACCGCTGATGAAATGACCACTTTCAGATTTTTTATTGTACAATTATTGAAATTGTAAAGATGCTGCCACTGGAAATTATTTTGCATACTATTTTATTCAGGTATAAATTATAATAAAAGATGCACAACATCTAAATTAATGTCCCGTTTTTATAAGGAAGCAAATGCTAGGCATTTTTAATGGTTGGTAGGTTCAGTGTTAAACCGATTGTTATACCACGAATATTCTCTTTATCATTATTTTAGAAGATGTTATTGGAGCAAGGTTCGATCTTTTTGTATAATAATTCAAATAATTCAAAAATTCAATAACTCAAAATTCGACCGATAGAAATCACAATTATTCTCTTTATCAATAGCAATTAGTACAACCATAAATAAAATTATTTACACAGTGTAGGAGAAGAACATACGAAAGATGCAGCAAATGCATAGAAAAGTGCTAAAAAAAATTATGTATTCTACAGCTATTGAATAATATTACCAATAGCATAATAAATATATTTTACATTTTACAATATCTGTGGAGAAATTTTTCTCTACATTCATATAACTGTCTGGAGATTTGCATTATTAGTCAATATTTCATTATTGGCTTTCAATACGAGCACAGTAGCTGACGACAACAATCCACGCTGAATAAATTAATCAACTCCTTGCACTTTTAAATTTCTCTCGGATACTTCGCTCGATTTTAACATGATTTATTACCGGGCACTCTGAGCGATGATTTTCCTCGTTTCGTTGATCGTCCATCGATTTTTAAACAAGCCTCGCCTGTTCCCGTGTCGCCCATGCATCTTACAGATTTGCAATCTCTCTTTTTCTGTCACGAAACTTTCACCGATGCAACGAACGATTCATTTTCGTTGAACACGCAGCCTCATAATTTTCGTATCGAGGTGTTTTTTCGTTGGAATATTTATGTAAAAAGGAAAACAGGTTAGGTCTGTTGCTCGGTTGCTGTACTTACACACCTTTCCGAGGGGGAATCTTGATATAAGTTGAAGTTACCGCGACGCCTGCAGCAATTACATTGCGACGAAGTTTGCAGGTAACGCTGACGGAAATTGTTATTTATTTGACGGTGGATGTTTACAAGAGTCGTCGGCGTTTAAGTTATTAACCGACGAACTCTTACGACGCTAAATAAACCAATAACGCTACGGCGAGAGTGGTTGACAGAGAAAATGTAACAGCATTCCGTCGATTTGATCGTTTTCGCTATGATTTAACTATGTCGTAAAATTATGGTTTCGAAGTTGTTAAATTGCTGTTTAACATTAGGTTTATGGATATTTTTAATTTACGGTTATTCAGATTTCATAGATATATCCAGAAGAAATTGTTCAACTATTTCTTTGGGTATATGTTGAAAAAAAGATGGCTACAAATGTTGATAGAGATACATTCTTGTTCTTTATATAAAATAATGTAAAATTGTCACTTTTAGTCCTGCGTAAATCTAGTGTTAATCAGACCAATTGACTATGTATTCAGATTGCAAGAATATATCCAGAAGAAATTATTCAACTATTTCTTTGGGTATATATTGAAAAAAAGATGGCTACAAATGTGGATAGAGATACATTGAGATTGCGCATACATTCAAGACTATTGAGATTGCAGAGATACATTCACAAGAAATTATTCAACTTTATTTATTAGTTCATGAAAATTCCATTCAAAGAAAAATTTTTGCAATGCATCAGATGCTCTGTTATCTTATAAAGAAAATATTGATCTTATTAAATTTTTAAAAATTTGTTAATGTAGGTATTGAGTTCTAGGAAAAATTTATTTACTAGTTATTGATATTTGCATTAAATAAAAGAAATTGTACAATCCACTAGATGCTGTATACCTTCTAAAGAAAATATTGACCTTATTAAATTTTTAAAAATTTGTTATTGTAGGTATAGAGTTCTAGGAAAAATTTATTTATTAGTTCTTGAAAGTTGAATTAAAAAAAGGCAATTGTAAAATCCACTAGATTCTGTATTATCCTCTAAAACGAAAGAAAATTAAATGTATAAAATGCAACGCAGTGTAATTATGAGACACAGAACCTCAATGGAAAATTTAATATTAAATGCGAAAAAATTCTGTATCATGTCTGTAAAATTAAACAACATAAACAAACTAAATCAAAGGCCAGATAGTTAAATGATCAATTCGTTAAAAAGATTTAGGATTGAAAGGTTAGTAGAGTGAATGGTGAAAGGTTTATTGCACAAGTTTCAGACAAAGCAATGTCTCTGTATTGGAAAAAGCGAAAAGTGAATAGCTTCGAATGATTAAATGTTACGTGTATGGGTTCGCAGTCAAATTAATTGGTAGTGATTTATTTCACGTTTCGAAATGATACTACGAATCCAGGACGATCAAATTAGTGCATACTAAATGGAACAATACCGAATCCGTAGAATGGTAACAATTAACAATATATGTGCTAAATAACTCACTGTCGCCTATAGAATATCTCATATATTATTTCAATGCTGTGTTTGGATGGATTATTTCTGCCATTACGTGTTCTCGCTCAATTTTCCACGAATTTCTGAAATCTGTGACTTTTCCGGGCCAACGAACGCGTTCTACTTTTATTTGCAACTACATTAAATACTTTCTACAACGTTGAATCATGCAAATTATGCCCGAATTTGCTGAATTCTAAAAATACTCTAACAAATAAGCTGTTGTACAATTATACGTATACATAGAAGTTGGAGTAATAAAAGATTACTTCAACATTTTCAAAATTACTTGGAAAACCAAGCACCAAAAATTCAATCATTAATTTTCATTCATAAATTCAATTGGTGACCAAAGTGAATACGTGTAATAAAAAATTCTGAACACATTACAAGACTTCAAGAATGCTGGTATATTATTTTCGAATGATTAAAAATTCTAATAGAAGAAATACAGTGCCATTTAACTTGGTAATAATCTATTAAAGCGATTAAAGAAAGAAGATTCTATCTCTCGCAATTGATGAAGAAAATTTTTATTTTGCATAAAAATTCAATCATGAATTTCTATTTATAAATTGAACGCTTTTAGATTTTTAATCACATACTTTTCAAACAAAGAAGAACCTTCAACAAATTTCTTCACTATTTTAATCAATTGCTTTAAGAATTTTTATTGTACACTCAGACCGAACTGCACTATTCTTGCAATTTAAACTTTGTGAATTATCCTCGCCTCTTAATGTCTATATTCTATTCCTAAATTCAACGCTTTTAGATTTTTAATCACATACTTTTCAAACAAAGAAGAACCTTCAACAAATTGCTTCACTATTTTAACCAATTGCTTTAAGAATTTTTATTTTATACTCAAAACGAACTGCACTATTCTTGCAATCTAAACTTTGTGAATTATCCTCGCCTCTTAATGTCTATATTCTATTCATAAATTCAACGCTTTTAGATTTTTAATCACATACTTTTCAAACAAAGAAGAACCGTCAACAAATTGCTTCACTATTTTAACCAATTGCTTTAAGAATTTTTATTTTATACTCAAAACGAACTGCACTATTCTTGCAAGCTAAACTTTGTGAATTATCGTCGCCTCTTAATGTCTTAAGTAACAGTTACGGAAGAGAAGTATGAATTTTCTTGATTATCAGTAATTGGATGATACTGTTTACGTAATTTGCAATCCACACGATCGTTTAAATGATCTGCCACCTTTCGCCGAGACGTCGTAGTTTCATGGTTACACATGGATTATGATACAATTTGTCAACTATTACACAGCTTCCGGAACAGAGGCTGTACCGTCAGCGATCCGCCGGGAGCAACATTGCGCAATGGTTAATCCGCGTTTCAGATAGTTCTCGAGAGACCCGTCCGGTGAAAGGATCGAGGCGATTCACCCTTAGCTAACATTGTAGCGAAACATCTCCAGTGAAAGGTAATCACGCGACCGCAAGAGTTCGCGGGTTATCTTTTTCCAGCGTCGCGTAGCATAAATCGATCAGGCTAGCCAGACGATAATTTGGAGCTGTGTTGGAGAAAGTGAGATCAAATTTCTCCGCGAAAAGGGAAATCACGAAATCATTCTTTATTCGTGTAGAGGTTAACTCCCTTTCATTCACTGCTGAGAGCATCATTCGGTTAGAGCATAACGTTCGCCTAACTTGAAACCCACAATTTTAAGAAAATAGAGATTCGATAATCTTAGGGAAAACGTAATTTAAAGAAATTAAATCTTCGTTTGAACTGTTGCTTTAACTTAGATTCTATTTTAAAAATCTTGATTTACTTTAAAAAAAAACTGTTTACGGTAAAAAGAGTAAGAATGGCTCAGAATTGGTAAATGTGATTGAAGTCTTCATTTAAGCAGTAATTTTTATTTTATTTGCAAAATCTCTGCGAATTTATTTTGAAAAACTATACATACGAATTCCGTTAATTAATAAAATCTGCCAAATGATACGTCTAGTAGTGACAGTAATAGTGACACTGGTGTTTGCATGAATTTTGCCAGGAAAAAAATTCTTATGTGTTTTCTGGCGGTGTGAAAATGTTTCTTTTTGTCAAATGAAAATAAAGTTCATTTTGTTACATTCTTTCTGGCTTTATAAAGGGAAAAAGGCCTATTATATCGTATAGTATTATTCAATTTAGCCTGAGACCCTCAATTTTCAAATTAAATTGAAAACTGTCTGAGAAAAATGGCTGGTTAAAGGCGTCCAGTTCTCCTTAAACATTATTTATAAATACTTCAACGCTGCTGCACACTAAAAATATCTACTTTATATTACTTCATAAAAATAGTAAAAATTAAGATTTTTAACAGTTTTTATTATAACTTACCGTCCGTCCGCAGTGAGAAACTTGTAGGTACCACGTGATCTCCCTTCTAGGCGCTACACGTCTACCGCTATTGGCCGAATCGCGCGAAAGGACGGAAACGCGCATATTAGTATGAATGTCGACCGTTCCCGCCAGAACGTAAGCGTAAGAGTGGGGTCTGCAGTCTAGCGTCTAAAGTGGGGTCCGCAGTCCGGCACAGTGATGCTAGAAATGTCAGCTTTTCGCGCATGCGTATTCGCGCGTGGCATCAGTACTGTACTAATTTCAAATTTTTGAGAGTTCTTTAAGGCCCTGTTTTAAAAGTAATGTGTTTCATTCAACATTCACATACTTTCTTTACCTAAAAAAGTTCGGATTATACAGAATAACATAATATAAAATTTTATTTTATTTGGTAGAATCTATAAGGAATACCAACATTTGTTGCAAGACAAAAAAACTGCCAAGAACCTTTCCAGTATTAAATATAACAAAAATATATTTTCTAATTATATAAATAAACAAGTAAATAACAAATAGCATCCGTTATTTTCAAGTTCGTCTATGGCAGTGCTAGGTCCGGCACGCCACCTAGACGTTTCTCTTTTGTTGCGCGTATACGTTACTGGATTCCGCGCGCGCCGCAGTACGCATGCGCGAAAAGCTGACATTTCTGGCATAACTGGTCTAGCGTCCAGTGATGGTATATGGTCTCGGTTTCTTCGCGCATGCGCGACTAATGCAGGAGCGTATGTACGTCTTATGTTTGTGGGGAAAGTAGGGGAGAACTGTTATTGGCGGGAAACCGGACAGAAAAGTGCAAGATATATTTATATATTATATGTACATACACATAAAATTTTAATATAACATACGCATGTTAAACATTCATATTTGACAATCGAAAAAAAATTTGCGAAACTATGCGGGGTACCAAGGTACTACATTTTAGCCCAACTTTGTACTTTACGGACGCTAAAATCGTCGCGCATGCGCGAAAAAACCGAGACCATATACCATCACTGCTAGCGTCTAGAGTGGAGTCCGCAGTCCGGCGTCTAGAGTGGGGTCTGCAGTCCCCCTGCATCTCATTGTTGAAAATCACTGGCATCTCCTGATGGACGGGCGGTATATATCCAAAGAAATAAATTTACTAAAGAATCCCTCATCTTTACACACTAATCTCAGTAATCAATGACCTCAATAATCGAAAATTAAAACATTATCATATCATACGTTCATAATAGTGCAAAAAAATACTGTTGTATTTGACAGTGTTTACAGAATCGCTCTGCATAAAAATCATTAGTGTAGCTATTACGGCTGAGCCCTAAAAAATTCTCAAAGGAGATTATCTTTTTCTGAACGATTAAATTTCTCAAAGAAAAACAGCAAACCCTATAAAATTGATGCAATACATATAAAAAGACCAAGAGAACTTCAATTTTGTCAATTGGAGTTATTACAGCTATTATTTCGGTAAAAATTAAAATTACTATAAATGTTTCAGCACTCGCAAAATCCGTTTTCTATTAATTGAAGCCACGGGGGATGGAGGGTTTCACAATTCTAGGGGTCGACAACTTTTATTCACCGTTTGCCATTCTTCTAATGGACACGGAGAGGAACTCGAAAGCGCGCGATTAATCCACTTTTAATAATTACGTGAAAGGATGCGAGCGCCATTTGGATTCCGTCCAAATTCAGCTTCGACTTCGATTGCGGGGGAGTGCGGGGATGGGGGGCGTCGATAATGACGACGTGACGGCGTTACCGAACCACCGGCTCGTTAGTATTGCACTCGGCGCAGGTGAGATGGAAATATGTCTGCCGAAAAGGTCGCAAAATATTGTTCCATCCCGTGCGGAACGTTTTCGCGCGCGCGCGCGATACATTCCGTGATTTGCATACGGCCGAAATGCGAAATGTTGTAACGCGAGGGAATTATTTTTCGTGAAATCCTTTGCTCGGTTCTTCGCTGCATAAGCTCGGCAAATATTACGGCTTATTTTCGTAACAATGCGTTTATTAACGCTGAAAGCAATAACCGAAACGCCGCGATTTTCCTGGCCACCGTGATTTGCTGAACACGCGTCAGCTGTCTGCATGTTTGTTTCATGTGAAATGGTAAATTTTAATGTAACGTATTTTACGGAAATTAACAGAGATGAATTTATGGGAGATTTAATGCGACGAATTTTATTCGAAATTTTGTTGGTTTTCTTGTTCACAGTGCGTTGCGGAAGGAAAGTGCTTTTCATTGTAGTTAACGTTGGATTATTTTATTCAGGCTACAAGGTAACATTTTTTTACAGAGAAAAATGTAATAGCGTGTCCGTATAAACGACATTAAAGTCAAATTAAATTGTTTCATTTTCTGCATCCTTTGATACACGGCAGCAGTAAAATAAAATATAAAATACATTTCTAAGCAACTTAATTTTGGAACCTTTTGTAGAGACATCTGAATTGCGTGTGTCTACATGGTAGAAGCACAAAATTGCATTATACTATACACCGTGGAAAAGAAGAAAATAAAGCGAAAATTAAAAGTGTAACTGTTTCTTTCACTTCAAGTAGAACGTGCAGCATCAAAGCATTTTTAATTAAAACCTTCCTTACTTTGAAGTAAACGAGAAGATCTTGTACTGTCGCGTCTTAAACATTTACTTTACACATTTTGTAATTAACTTGTATACATGTACATCGCCTGTGTATCCCTTGTAAAAGCAATCTACGTTAACTAAAGTAAACTTACAGTCTTAAATAAATACTTAAAAATCAAACAATCATATGAACGAATTAACCCTTACGTAATTCTTAAACTACGGATATTTATGCAAGATAAAAATTGAAGCAGAGATTGATTAACAATATATTTCCATTTCTAAAAATATTAATAAGACGAGAGTAACATGGCAGTATTCGTTAATACTTCTGATATTTTCACTTTTTCGAATAAAATCTGCAGTTTAGTAATTATGCACGTTTCGTCGGAGTAAAAAATTGTGTACAATACTGAATCATGCTCGATTATATTGCAAAAAGTATTTTAGCTCTGTATGATTTGGCTTCTTTGTAATAAATTCCTAAAGATGACTCGTTCTTTGTGAAATTTGATAAGTTTGTATCGCCCGCGCAACGAGAGTTGGCACAGAGAAACTTGTGGGTACCACGTGATGCTCCCACTACGCGCTACACGTCTTCCGCGATTGGCCGAATCGCTTGACGAAGACAGCAAACGAGCGTATTGAGTGTGACTGTAACAGAGAGATGTGGTGACCATGAAGTAAGATGGTGAGGACGCTGAGCGCCTATGTCGACCGTTCCCGCCAAAACGTAAGCGTAAGAGTGGGAACCACTGATCAGTGGTGGGATCAGTGATGCCAGAAATATCAGCTTTTCGCGCATGCGTATTGCGGCGCGCGCGGAATCCAGTAACGTATACGCGCAAAAAAAGAGAAACGTCTAGTTGGCGTTCCGGGACCTAGCACTGGCATAGACGAACTTGAAGATAACGGACGTTATTTTTTATTTACTTGTTTATTTATATAATTAGAAAATATATTTTTGTTATTTTGGATACTGGAGAGGTTCTTGGCAGTTTTCTTTTGGCTTGCAACAAATGTTGGTATTCTTTATAGATTCGGCCAAATAAAATAAAATTTTATATTATGTTATCCTGTATAATCCGAACTTTTTTAGGTAAAGAAAGTATGCGAATGTTGGATGAAAAACATTATTTTCAAAACAGGGCCTTAAAGAACTCTCAAAAATTTGAAATTAGTACAGTACTGATGCCACGCGCGAATACGCATGCGCGAAAAGCTGAAATTTCTGGTATCACTGGGTAGGATCACTGATATATATATATACACTATGGATACGGTATTCGGATTCTGGAAATGTCCCGAATTGAACAGTAGATTTGGATTCCAGCGCCGCTATCGTTCGACCGGTGTACTGTACCCTTCGTACTCCTCTTCGCCCCGTGATCCTCTATACTTCGCCATGTATTTGCGTCCCTCTAGATGGTGCTGCTTTCAACCGAGTTGATTGGACGTCATCGACACTTTTTATTTCGTAGCGTGTCAATGACGTCCAATCAACTCGATTGAAAGCAGCGCCATCTAGAGGGACGCAAACACATGGCGAAGTATAGAGGATCACGGGGCGAAGAGGAGTACGAGGGGTACAGTACACCGGTCGAACGATAGCGGCGCTGACATCCAAATCTACGTTCAATTCGGGACATTTCCAGAATCCGAATCCCGTATCCATAATATAAAGATCAGTGGGCTTATGGCAATACCGTATCCATAGTATATAGTATATATATATATATATATATATATATATATATATATATATCAGCGGCCTATGTCGACCGTTCCCGCCAAAACGTAAGCGTAAGAGTGGGATCCACTGATCAGTGGTGGGATCCGCAGCCTTGCGTCAAGAGTGGGAACTCGCCATTCCCCCTGCTCCCCACTGACGAGATTTTGTGCCAACTCTCGTTGCGCGTACAATATCAAAGAATAGGCAACATGTTTAAAAGTTAAGGGGAATTCTGGAGGAATTACAGTTCGTACATGATCCACGTGATTCATAACCGATCTTGGCTGACGATTGGAAGATCTGTGAATCAAATTTCACACGCATTCCCGAATTCCGTTTGCGGTACCGTAATCGCAGTTTCGAGAGCAAACGAGGACGCAAGGATGATTCGTGAAAGGTGACCGGCGAATCGGATCCGTTCTCTTTTTCCAGGTTACTTAACGAGTCGAGGATATTGCGACACATGCGTCGTATGTATCTGCAGATTTCCAATCGGTTCTTCCCGCATGGTCGCACACCGTGGAATTTTCGTTTCATCCTCCCATTTACGAAAGAAAATCAAACGTCAAACAACACATTGAGCTCACGCTATAACATTATCCCATTTCCTCAACCAGCCTTCTGTGTTTTCAACAAAACAACGTGAACGATTCAAATTAACTGGAACAGTTCGCGAAGCTCGCAATTTTTCAATAAAATCTGCAGTGCAATTTTTAAATTAACACTAAACCTACCGAGCATTAAAACTATCAACAAATGTTACCTTATAAAAATGGCAACACTAGATTTACTCAGATTGTCCGTAATTTCCAATATAGTAGATGCTTGGACAAGGAAGTTTATTCCATTATTTTTCATAAACGAATTTTTATAATTCCAATAATTGAAAAATAGAAAACCTTTTTTTTATAATTCCAATATAAAAAAATATAAAAATTAATTTTTACACTGCGAATTTTATGCATTTATGACTAAAATGGGTGAGGTGCAATTCGGAAATAGTGAAGAGATTAAAAGAATTTAGAAGCACCGTCGTACTATTTTCAACTTATTAAAATTATTAATAAAAGAATGAACATTTTACTTGGTTCCTGTTTTTACAATTGACGGTCAGACCTTTTATTTTGCACAATGATTCACGGTGGGCGTTTTCAAGGTTATTTTAAGATCATTTTGTCTTTTTTATCATAAACCCAAATTTTTTATTTCGGAATCATATTCTACGTAAAAAAATGCACAATATCTTTTTGAAACATCTTTTTGTAAGCTCAATATTTCTTAAGATATTTAGCTGATTTTTCATGTTTATGACATGGATAATTTTGTTTTTCTATTAAAATGACCAACGTTATTTTCTTCTGGAAGATTTTTTATTTCATTTAAGAACATAATAAGTGCTCGAAATTTTTACCCTCAACTTCGAGACACTTAGTAATTCGTTTAATAAAAGACTCATGAACACATAATAAAGTTCTTACAAACTTACAAAAAATGTTTCGAACAAAAGTTGTGCATTTTTTTACATAGAATATGATTCCGAAATAAAAAATATAGGTTTATGATAAAAAAGACAAAATGACCTTGAAATAACCTTGAAACCGCCCACGAATCAGAAAACTAATAATGCCATTTGATTCCCCACTAGAAACACTAAAGGACATGTGTCAGTTTGTTTTTTTTAAATCATATGTTTTCGAGATTATTTACAATCTCAACTTAAATGGGACACCCTGTATACTGAAAAATTAATTATAACAATCGTATGAAATAAAAGACGTGCTTAATATAAAGTGTATAAAATAGTATTATACTGTCTCAATGGCGACATTCGCCGACAAAGGGTTAATTTACTTGCACCAGTGCTTTGAACCTCTTTGAAACCCGTCGGACTACTAATTAACATAAATTCGAGAATATTACCGACAAAAATACCCGAATTTGTCACATCATTATCGTCAGTCTTCTCATTACCGCAAAACCAAAGGGCTAATGTCGTCATAAAAGCTGAAATAAATTAATTTACGAACGATAATGATACGAAACTCTCGTGAAATTCGCAAATTCAATTGAAAATTATATTCCGCTCGACTATTTTGTAACGCCGCCGTTAACAAGCAGGTCGTTTCGTATCATCGAAACGATCAGTAAATTTAGCACGGATTAGCATTTAAACAGATCGGATCAGTTTTGCAAGCATTTTACGTCGATCAAGGTACAACATTTCTGCCATGAAACCAACGGCCGACCATAATTTGATGCACTCGATGGAAAGAGGAGCTATGCAGCTGCTCGGGGTAGATTAAACCATTCGAGCGTCACTCGTCGAAAACATTTCCTGTTCCGATTAATTTATCGAGGCCCGATTACCCTGCTATTTGTTCCAAATTAATTCGGATGAAGGAGCGTTTTCTCCAAACGTCTCACCGAACCAATTGCGATCCCTTCCTCGGCGCTGTGGAAATTTCATCAACAGTAGAGCACTCTGCTAAAGTGTCCTTTCGAACTTCAAACAGTCGCGTTCCATTTTGCATTTTTACGCGGTGCTGTGGTTCAAAAATATTGTGCCGAAGTACGCCAGACGAATTTTGTCAAAGTGGTTTTTATGCGAGCTTTGGATTCTAGCGCTTGTCACATACATATGTTACAAGAGTATGTGAATAATGAAATTTTTTTTAGGTTCTCTATAGATCGATTATAATGTCTGTAAAGTTTAAAAGTGTTATGTTCAATACTTTCGTTTCAAAAAAATCCCAAGGATCGTACAAGTTGTACCTTAGGAAGTCTCTCGAGAGAAAAAGTTAGGTTTGCGAATTTTTTAAAGCGAAACTACTAGATCTATCATTTTTACACTTTACGCGTATGTTTAGTAATCTTTCGACAATATAACAAATATTTTTTCATGCAAAATTTTTATTCTACGGGAAGTTATACGTAATCGATGAGGTGCCTCATGAGTGTCGACATCACGTCAAAGTGGTATTTATGCGAGCTTTGGAATCTAGCGCTTCTCACATACATATGTTACAACAGTATGTGAATCATGAAATTTTTGTTAGGTTCTCTATAGATCGATTATAATGTCTGTAAAGTTTGAAAGTGTTGTGTTCAATACTTTCGTGTCAAAAAAATCCCAAGGATCGTACAAGTTGTAACTTTGGAAGTCTCTCTCTCGAGAGAAAAAGTTAGGTTTGCGAATTTTTTAAAACGAAACTACTCGACCTATTATTTTCAAACTTTACGGTTATGTTTAGTAATCTTTCGAGAATATAACTAATATTTGTTACACAAAAATATTTATTCTACGGAAAGTTATATTCGATCAGGAGCCTCATGAGTGTCGATATCACGAACCAGGGGCTCCCCCATCAATCGTCTAGCCAGGAAATTAATTTCTCACGTTGAATTGAGGATTCTACGATTCCTAACAGATAGGACAAACATCAAAGAGTTCCTGGAGAACGTAAATAACGTTCCTGTGGGATCAACGGTCTCGAAACCCCGCCGTTTCTAGGTCCGCGTATCATTTCCGGGCTCCGCGCGTTCTTTCGCCGGCTGCTAAGTGAAACTCGTTAACGCACAGACTCGCGTCGCTGCAATAATATCATCGTCTAAAGCCCGAATGTAACTCGGCGTTTAATTAAAGCCGAGTTCCTCCGCCTCGGCTGTCGCCGTTCCCGGAAATCCCTGTCTCGGCCTGCGTCTCACATCGCGAGACTTCTTTCCCAAACAGTGAAGCTGACTTATGAATCGGGATCGTGCCGTGGAATTTCATTAAAAATATCTGGGGAGGTGGGATGGAGGGGGAGCCGTTTATCGCGGATAGCGAATTAGATTCGATAAAGAGGGTCACCCGTTAATATCGCGAATTCAACCCCCCGCCCCCTCCCCCTCTTGCTCCACCATCTTTCATGCGCCCGGGTCCTCGAATCTGCGAGCAGGATGAAATTAACGCGAGTAATCGCGTCGTCCGACGTTTCTCGAGATTCCCGGAGATGCTTCCAACGTTGCATGCGAGAATTAATCGTGAATTCGAAGGGGAAGGCTCACGAACGATTTTTTGACGGGTTAGAAGCTCGTGGAATTCTTTGAGAAAATTGGGAATTTTGTTCCCTCGGTCGTTGTTGTGCCGTCATTTTGAATTGCCTGTTATTTATTGTTGCTCGTACGATAGTTGGGATTTGTACTGATCAAATAGTAACTACGACTGTGTTTGAAGAGGACACTTCCGAGAGGATTGTGACTACAGTAAATCCTCTATAAACGCATAAAAGCTGTAGCAGATAAACGCAGAAAATATATCCCCTCCACTTTAGTAATCCGATCTCAGCTCGGGTATATCGGTGTGAACCACTACTAATGCGACGCGGAGAGTCGCAGTGGTCGGTACAATCCAAAGGCCCGTGCGTCATGACAATGTAACACCAATATTTAATTTTTTTTATTATTACTTATTTTTTTATGAAACTTTCATCGATACATCCGTGCTATTTTTCTAATTAAAAAGAGACCAAACACGATATAATTTGAACTGTGTAAATACTGTTGTAGTATTTAGTGGTTTAAATGACGATGAACGTTTCGGGCATAAAGAAGGATAGCGTATGGGAAAGAAAGAGACGCGGAGAGTCGCAGTCGGCGGCCCAGTTCAAAGGGCCGCGCGTGGTCTCGCTTTACACGCGCTGTCCTTCTCTACGTTCGGCTCGGGCTTAGAAGCTGAAAAAAATAGCTTCCCGTGACAGATAAACGCATAACTATCCCCCCGAGGCTTATGCGTTTATAGAGGATTTACTGTATATAATTCTGATTCGGTATAGTCCAAGTTGGTTTGGGATTAGTTAAAAGTGCTTAACTTTACACGCGTGTAACATCTGAACCAGTGAACTCCTGGCAATAGGACTTTCATTTTCCGTGTTTTCTCGTCGAAATCTATAGGACTACACAAAAAAAAGTTTTAAAAAATTGGTCCTCCAAAGTACAGTTTAACCGGTCATAATTCCTTCCTACCTCCTCTTCCCAATATCTGTTCCACCTTTCGAGATTGTCAATCATTGACCGACAATACGTTCATTTACTACCACATTTGCAGTAAACATTACATAATGTTGTAGTCAATATGTTCATTTTCTTACTCATATAAAAACAAGACACGACGATCACGTCGATTGATATCGAACTAAATTTTATTTGAAATTAAAGTTGGTCACATAAGTAGAAACTGAAAATAGGACTTGAGAGATTAGCTTTGTAGCTTCAAATAATACCTATACAGGGTGTGGCCGAATAACATGTACAAGCGGGTACAAGGTGATTCCATCTGAATAAATAAGAAAACAACATTGAATAAAAAATTTTCATTCGAAGCTATATATAACTTCGTACAACAGGGATGGGCATTTTTGTCTCAATTAAGACAAAACCGTCCCCACTATAGCGTCCACTGCCCCCCACCAGTATCTGCCGTTACCATACAGGAAGGAAGTGCTCCGCCCATCGCGAACAGTGCGCAGGCCTCGCGCATGAAAGAGAGGATGGTGGGAGAAGCAGTCGTTTGACGACCCCCTACCCATCACTGTCATACAAGATCATTATTTCTGCATAAAAATTATTTTTAGTACAAAAATTCTTGCAAATTGTCGGTAATTCAAGGTCACCCGATCTGCATCTTTTCCTTGCAAGTTTGACCTTGCATGACCTTGAGTCATAGGTAATTGAACTCTTCTTAAAACGCACTATTTGATAGTGGCTAAAAATACATATGATTCCATTTAAAAAAAGAAAATTGACCTTTAGCTCACCTTGGAGTATCCACTGGGAAAAATAAAAGTCCCACCACATGATGCCCCCCTCGGTACTGAACAACTACCATCTGAAACATTTTTGCGTATAATCAATATTTTCGACGATATTTGTCTCTATCGCTTTATAATTTCCACCCCGTATAGATTAATACTTTTTTTTTATTGAGAATTACCAGCTGCCTCGAATGATACATAGAAAATTAAATATTTCTATTTGAAAACGTGAAAGTGATCTCGAAATCTCTAAAATTCTTGTACCTACAACAAAATACTGTTACTACCATGCTATAGTCCTCTTCATACTGAAAAACTTCGATTAATAAACTTTTTCAATATCTCCAATAATAACAGAGATATTCAACTGTTAATATTTACTGAATCCAAATCTCCCCCTCTATACCCAAAAAAATAAATTTGTTCGATTTATCTTTACGATCTACATCCGGTCCAGTAAGTATAGTGTTAAAGAAATGAAAACATTCGCAATAAATAAGATATTCCATGAAAAGATCCAGAAACCAATCCTTTCGGGCTTTCAACGCCAGAACCGTGATTTTCGAGAGAGAAGCGTGTCTTTGAATAGCCAAATGGAATTTCTGTGCTGCGGTGGTTCGATATCTGACGAAATCGCGTCGCGTCCGTCTAGATTCCGTCGTATCCTTTCGCAACGACGACGACGACGACGACGTCCCTGCCGGGCAAATTTAATTACGCGATATGTAAATTAATCCAGCGTGGGCAAGGGGGTATGTCCTTTGGCCGGGCTCGCCTTTGAGCAGTAAATTGCGGGCACGCGATAAAATGCTAAAGAGGACATGCATTATACATCAGAGCCGCGAGGCGCGGAACGCATCTTGACATATGTAATGCGACGGTGGATAGTGATTAAAGGCCTAAGCCTGCGTAAAAATGTGACCCAATCTCCTACGATACAAGCCGTGTCTGCCTACCTGTTTAGATACCCGGCTCTCGGAACGAAGACGTTCGAATAGCGAAACGGTGAAAGTAATACATCGGCCGCCTGTTCTGAAATACGTTCAACGACTTCGGACGTGATTTACTGGTGACTTCGCAGTTTACGTTCACTTTTCACGCTACAACGTTCGCAAATGGGTGGCGCAGAAATTGTGACACTAGAGGAAACGAAGATTGCGTGTGTGTTAGCGCAGGGCCCCATTTTCAATGATTTCCAGTGACCTGCGGTAAATATTCGAGAAAACGCTAGGACCAGTGTTGCCAGATTCACCCAAAACTGGGTTGATTTTCCTCTCCTCCTTTTCTCCTTCCACTATCCCATTCCGCTACCTGCGCACACTCCAACGTCCCCCATTAAGACTGTAGACTGGACACGTGACGTGCCGCGCAACGTATGACATATTTATGGCGACTGTCGAATTATGAAAGATGGAAAAAGGAGAAGGAAACGTTTCGTCCTAGGCCCGCTAGAGGACTCGTCATCAGTAAGGCTATCTAGCGGATCCGTGCCTTAGACGCGGGATGTCGTAAGGACAGTTTAGGACGGTATATATACAAACAGAGGAAGATTCTTCAGGTAGTAGCGGGAAAGGTGTTGTCGTAATGTCCCTCTGTTGACGAGCATAGGAAGTAGCCGCCACATATTACTCTAGTCATCAGAGAGGTGGTAAACTGTATTCCCCTCGATTCAACTGTTCTGGCATCACTGGCTAGGACGCCCAAAAGAAAATTGAATCCAAAGGGAGGGGCACCTGGAACGGCGTTAGTTTGCATTGATTAATGAAAAATTAGGAGAGTGTCATTCGAGAGGCAACTTCATTAAATAGCGATCCAACGAATATTCGGTTGCTGAATTTTATTGTATTTCTATCACGTGCGAATAAATGGTCAGTCACAATGGAAATGCTGGATTTGTGGAATCAACCTGTTAACACTCCGACAGTGGAAACTTGAGTCTATTTCACCCAGAATATCAAAATTTAATTACTAATTTTCTGGGGATTCAATTAAAATGTTATATTAGGGAACTAATGTGAAGACTAACACGTCTACGTGAAATATCTTCGAAAATATGATTCCAAAAATTGGTAAATAAAGCAGTGAAGAAACATTATCAATTATACACAGTAACCCCACGATCTAAGTCCAACGGAACCTCGCGATCTATGTCCCTTGGCCTACTCCTTCCACTGCGGGGTATCCCCGGAAGGGATACTGCCTCGGTCGCCGAGCAGTGTAAGCATGCCGCGTAATCTGATGCTGGGTCGAGTATATCGGTGAGACCACTACTAATCCAATTACAAAACTTCTTTATTTTTTATTATTTTTTTATGGAACTTTTACTAACATATTCGTGGCATTTTTCTAATGAAAATGATACCAAATATGCTATAATTCCGATGATATTTACTTGTGTAATGAACGATGGAAGTTTTTTATTGGCATTACATTGTACGGACACACGGGCCTTTGAACTGTGCCGGCGACTGCGACTCTCTGCGTCTCTTTCTTTCCCATACGCCAGGGATCTGCAATTTTGCCTCAATTGAGGTAAAACCGTCTACACCGTAGCGCCCTCTGTCCCCTTCCAGCAAGCGCGGTACAATGGGGCAATGAAGACACGAGACATCAGCGTACGCAACGAACGTGCGCACTGCATGAAAGAGAGGTTGGTGGAAGAAGCAGGCGTTTGAGGGGCTCCACCCGTTCCCACCACTGCCATATGCTGTTCTTCTTCATGTCCAAAACTTTCATCGTTTATTACACAAGTAAATATCATCGGAATAATATCATATTTGGTATCATTTTCATTAGAAAAATGCCACGAATATGTTTGTAAAATGTTATTAAAAATAAGTAAAAAATAAAGAAGTTTTATTATTGCACTAGTATTGTCTCACCGATACGCTACTTTTTGTTTCGTCTTCGGCCGCGTGGGCCGTGTTTGCAAGCTGTCCTTTTCTACGTTCGGCGCTGTCACAAAAGAATAGTGTCCCTACACGATCTAAGTCCAGGCAGGGAACCGAAAAAGGACATAGATCCCGGGGTTACTGTAATTCCAAGAACGTTCCACTGTCCGATGGTTAAGTATAAATGGTCAGTATTTATATACAGGGTGACCCAAAATGTTCGAGTTCCTTGAAAAGAGTAATTTCTTGAGTTATTCTAAGAGGCTTTTTCCTTTGCGAAAATGTCGTACGAAGCCCCGTTTTCGAGTTATCGAGTTAGGAAAAATTTAGAAAAATTGTTTCCCGTTGTGAGATTGTTTTCGCCGGCTTCTGAGATATTAGCGTTAAGAGATTTGTACAGTTTTTTATATCGCAGATTCAATTGTCGCGCAGTTTTCCCAGGGTGGAGTGTCCTCGATGGAAAAAGAATGGAAAACAGAGCAGAGCGTGGACAAGCTGCGAGGCAAACGGAAACGAGACTTTTAATAAAGTACAAAGGGGAGACGGGCATTTTTCATAACCGGTACAGAAAGGGGCTCGTTTTATTTCGACCAGGCAAAACAGAAACATAATCTTATCGTCGAAACAAATCATCTCAGGCTGGCTCGAACAGAATTTCGCGAATATTTCAGATGAATTTTCGAATCTTTATTTCAATACTTCAATTCTGATCAATCCTGATCAGTTCTGGGAAAAATAGCTTTTTTAAATGTAAAAATTTGGCAAATAAATTTTTCCAAAATTTTGGAAATACGTTCCTTTTTTAATAAAATGATGATTGTCAGAAGGATTGTTAGCGACTCAAAGAAAATCTTTTTACCATTTTAATGTTACTCTCCACCTTACCGACAAAATTTGTTCACTATTTTAATGTCAATCTCTACCTTTCTGAGAAGAAACGACTGTGGATAATCTGAAAAGTTGATTTTAAAACCGAGAAGAAATGATATTAGTCCGAGTTAGGTTTGACTAGATGACTGAAGTTGTTGTCGATCTGGAAGTGTATTTAGTTTAATAATAAACCGTGGGAAATTTTTTGAAAAAAAGCTCTCGGTTAGGTCTGGCTAGGAATTTTTGTGCGAAACGAATTAATTGAATTAGTAAATAATAGATGTATGAAACCATGTGAGCCGTTTACAACTTTGTCGGTAAGACGGAGAGTGACATTAAAATTGTAAAAAAATTTTTTCGAGTCGCCAAAAATCCTTCTGACAATCATCATTTTAGCCAAAAATGAAATTATTCTCAAAATTTCATTCAATTCTGAGCATGGACGTTTTCGGAAGTTTAGCCGAGTCAACGAAGTAAGAATTTATCCAAACGCAAGAACGTCGTTTTGCCAGTGAAAGATTATGGAGACGTTTCCGCGGCAGTTACGATTGCGAAAAATTTTTCCCGACGGATATACTCGTCGCGAACGAATATACTCGTCGGCTCGTGTTGCGAACAGACTATATCTTCGGCTGGTTCGGGCGAGCACTATAAATCCCGTCGGCGACGGACGGCCTGTCTGAAATGCACTATTACATTATGCCACCGTCTGCGCGTAATAAAATGTTGCTTTCCGGGGCTAGAATGTGGAGCATTCTCGCGAACATAAATTATAGGGGTGGGGGGCGGAACACGCCGGCGACGGGCATGATAATATCGAGCCGCACATTCTTCCACGTTTCACAGAAAAACAACGACAAGCCGTCATCGTTTGATTATATAAACGCGGCTTTTACTTTGGCTATTGAGAATCTCTTGTATCTTTTAAATTCGACATGCGATAACAAGTCTGGTGTACATATGCACCTTCAAAAGGAAGAGGCGCGTGAACGTATTCAATGGAGATTGTCTTCCGTGGAAAAAGGTCAGACAGTTGCACCTATGGCTGACTTCAGGCCCATCGTCTCACTTCATTACCCCGTTTCTGTTGAGTCAGTGTCAATGAAATGTGTTAGACAGTGTGAAGACTTTTGTAATAATATACACAGGGTGTCCAAATATGTTCGAGTTCCTTGAAAAAAAGGAGTTATTCTGAGAAGGTTTTTCCTTTGCGAAAATGTCATACGCTGCTTCGTTTTCGAACGAAAAATAATTAAAAATATATAATATATAAAAATGACTAAATGATTTAAAATGTATAATATATAAAAATGACTAAATAATTAAAAATATATAATATATAAAAATGACTAAATAATTAAAAATATATAATATATAAAAATGACTGAATAATTAAAAATATAAAATATGTAAAAATGACTAAATAATTAAAAATATATAATATATAAAAATGACTAAATAATTAAAAATCTTAGTAAATGAAGTCGTCAATTGTGAACTGAAAACTCTTAAGAAACATTACATCGTCTCCAATTGTTAATGTATTGACATGCAACTCGAAATGTCGTGTCTGATTATTATTGGCTGTTTCTACTGATAACGACAAGCACCGCAATTAAATCAATTTGTTAATATTGATAGAATAAAAATCGACTAGAATTATTCCTCCACTCTGAAATACACTATGTTAGTTCTCTTTGCATAAATAAAATAGCAAATATTATTTCGAATTAACCAGTAAATAAATATAAAATGATCAGATGAAGTGACATACGTGTACGTGCTTTATTTCTATAGAAACGATTGATTTATCAAAACAAAGGATTTTTAACGAAAGATATTCGACATGCAGAGGAACAACAGCAGTAAAATATACTGTGCAAAAAGAATTCTATTTTTTTTTGCAACGGACGCTGTTGATTTCTGCGAAAACGTAGACAGAGTGACAAATGTAGAATAGTGACGATGAAACAAAAAGTATTTTTCATTCTGCCTGTATTTTCATTTAGATCGTCGAAATATACGGGAAGTACGATTTCTAGACTGCCAATCTTCGTGGATTTATTGCGTGCAGGGATCTTTGAGTTCTATATCGATCAAAAATGGAAATTTAATACAGTTTTGTGGGAAGTCGATTGTGTTGGAAACAAAGCTACGAATACAAACATTTTACTTCGCGTTACATCTCAAATTATTCAACAGAAAATACATTGTGTCTTGCAAAAGAGTAGTATAATTTCATCTGACTCTTAGACTGACTCCAATTTAATCAATTAATCAATACCATTGATAATCCTACAATTATTCATGCTTCTTCGAGCTACAAAAATTGCTAATATTTAAAATATTATAACTCTGTGCCAAAAAATCGTACGACAATCATCCTAGTCTCATTTTACAGCTTGAGACCTCTACTCTCAGACATCTTGTTAGTTCTTTTCTATAACATTTTTGCATTATACTGATGTATGACGTATGAAGTATGCGTATGATGTATGATTCTCTTCAAAGTTGAATAGGAAGGTCAGAAAAAATCGTACAGCAATTTGTGAGTAGTTATTGGAAAGAACAAGCTTCAATCCTCAAACCTATGGTGGCGTTAGACCCGATAAAAATTCTCTCATTCTTGTAGAAACATTTGAATTCACAACATTTTCGACGATATAACAAAA
This sequence comes from Sphecodes monilicornis, assembly GCA_913789915.3. Classification (NCBI taxonomy): domain Eukaryota; kingdom Metazoa; phylum Arthropoda; class Insecta; order Hymenoptera; family Halictidae; genus Sphecodes; species Sphecodes monilicornis. The sequence goes on from OU565298.1 coordinate 7,419,262, forward strand.
ATACCTATGGCAAAGTCGCACTCATTCTCCGTCTGCTACATGATACACAAATTGAAAGGGTTTGCTCGTCCCTACTCCAGCGCCATTGTGTGTGCCGCGCGTTTGAGACTGTGTCGCGTCGTTTGTTGTTCTCTTGCTCGTACTCTCGGCGTCGCACGGTTGTGCAAGTACCATGTGCTCGTATTGTAATTTAATATACTAGTTTTGTAAGCCAGTTGGCTATATGTATACAATAAGTTGTTTATCCGAAATATATATATATATATATATATATATATATATATATATATTATGTGTATGGCAAAGTGGCACTAGTTTATCCCCAACACAAATGCAATAAAAAAAACAACTAAAAGATGTAGTGAAACTAGAGACTTTAAGCTTTAAAATGAGTTCAGGGAGATAGTCAAACGATTTTTTTTCACAAGGTTATAATAGCATAATAGTTTCTCTCTCTTCTGCACAATTGTTCACGGTAGAGTCATATGCGTGTGACTACAACATGAATTCCTTTTTCTATTTAAAAAAACAACCACTTTAATACAAAAACAAATATTTGTTAACCTAACGGATATCTCCATGCATATCTCCAAATGATATATACAAAGTTCAGAATGTGAACGTACCCTACGCTATTAATTAAAGCGTTATGTCATGATCAATTTTCGCAAAATTGCTATACAAACGCCAATTTTAGACGTCCAATGGTTGATGGACATGAATGCACATGACTAGGCGGTTTATTTCGCATTGCTAAACAATTGTATGAATTTCCCGAGGCATCCTCGCCCGAAGTATCGAGCCCCAGACGGTTATTTCGCGGAAATTCTCACAGGACACCGAATAATTACGAAAACTCTCCATACAGGGTACCTCGCGTCATCCAGTTCGAGAGATTATGGAGTGGCATGATTCGCGATCGATCTCGGTTGCCTGCACAGAATCTAAATTACGTTGACTCCGTCGGCTACACAGGCGCATAAATCATAGCGTCGTCGAGCCATTTAGAATTTCCGCGCGGAATTTCGCTAACCTGTCCTCGCGCGGGCCGACCACTCCTGTATACTACTACTGATAGCGATAACGGTATGCGAGGCCTGGGCTGCCTCAGAATTTCATAAAGTCGCTGCCAGGATGAGCAGCCAGGACGCTGTCGACGATGATTTTCCAAATTTTTTCGTCCCGACACACTGTGCGGTATTTGATTTCAAAAAATGGTCAAAAATATTTTAGTCTTACCTCAAGATTTAAAACTATAGTATAGTAGATCGTTGGATTCGTCTTGGCATCAGTTACAATACTATTAAATCAAAAATATTTATTGTCATTCAAAATATCAATGTGAGCTTGATTTTTTATGAAAAATAATTTTCTTTTTTTTTGAATTTTTGAATATTGTAATTTGTAGCTGATAGAATGGATAAACTGTACTTTGGAGGACCAATTTTTTAAAACTTTTTTTGATGCAGTCCTATAGATTTTGACGAGGGAACACCGAAAATAAAAGTTTTATTGCCAGGAGTTCATTGGTTCAGAAGTTATACGCGTGTAAAGTTGAGCACTTTTAACTAACCCCAAACCAACTTGGACTATACCGCTCAGTACTACTTAGCCGATGCGTTGAACACCCACCATCTATCCAGCGCATGCGCTCAACAGTCCTACCTCTACCACCCAACGAATTTCTAATATGGCGACGCTCTAACCTGTCGAAAATGCTTAAAATTGCTCATGTTTACACGTGTTTAACTTTTCAACCAGCGAACTCCGGTAACAAAACTTAAATTTCGTGTACTAAAACTTACACGTCTATCATTTTATCGTCAAAATGTGTAACATAGCATATGGGAAACTTGACAATTTTTGGTCCTCCAAAGTACAGTTCAGCCGATAAAATCCTAATGAACGAGGAAGAGAAAAATCTTAGAAATAGTTCCTTTTTTAATTAATTTGTTTTATTACACATTTTGTTTCTGTATTGGTAATATATATGGATGAAAGTTTTTAAAATGCGTCTATATTATGTAGTCCTGTTGGTTCGTCACTTGAATCAGCAATATTACTAATATCTATGTAATAGTTTACGTTTTATGGTTGTTGCCAGGACATCCAAGGCATGTTAGAACAAAGAACATGCGGACAGTGCCTCGCAGACTGTAAACCGAGCAACACGTAACTCAGATTTAAGAAATTTTATTTTTATAAATCCCTACAGAAATCAGGTTTAATAAATTATATTTTTATAAAGCCCTACAGAAATCAGATTAAATAAATTATATTTTTATACATCCTATTACTTTTTCTTGAATTAGGAGTTCTAATGTCTCGCTGAAAAATAGTTTCTTTTTGTGGCAACGTCCTCCATGGTAACGATGGATGCTGGTGGGGGACAGTAGGCGCTATGGTGGGGACGGTTTTGTTTCAATTTAGACAAAAATGCCCGTCCGTGGACTAGTCTCATATGTCCAATACTTTAATCTGAAAAGAAATTCTTAAAAATCACTCGTTTTCGCAATTATTACACGAGAAGGCCTCCTAAAATGGCGAACAAAGGCGAACGATTGGCGCTGACATTTCCGCCATTAATTCGGGTCATTTGGTATCGCAGCGCATCGGCCTAAAGCCGCCCAGCATGGACGATCATAACAATTTCATAATCCAGTGTGCAGAAGAGTCCATTAATGTTGCAACACCGGTCGCCAAGCAGAAGTTAACGCGGAATAATATGTCGGGCAAGCTGCAAGGATCCTTTCACTCGCGTTTAACCCGCAGTGCGACGAAAATGGACCAGCCTGTCGTATTCCTGACCAGCTCCTTTCACGTGCCACCTCGGCAGAGAATCCCTCGAGAAATCCTTCTTCTCGAAACGCCTCCCCTCTCTCTCTCTCTCTCTCTCTCTCTCTCTCTCTTTCTCTCTCTCGTCCTTACTATCTGTTCCGCGCTTCCACCGGCAACAATTTGATCCCTCCCCCGAATTTCGCTATGCCCCGTTCGGCGTGCCGCATAAAAAATAGAAGAGTTTTACAGCCTCTGTTCGAGGACCGGGACACACAAGAGTTTTACAACCAGCGTAAAAGTTGAGGGACGCTCGCAGCTGTCGCACTTTTACAGCCTGTTTGCCAGGGCGACACCAAGAATTTTGTCTTGTTCACGCCCATCCCTGCTTCCACTGGTAATAGAACTGTCGTTCCGATGGCAGAGATGTCTCCGGAACGTATTAGAACCGGGTCGACTTTTCATTCGCAGCTATTCCGACCTAAAATTCTGTGCTCGGTCTTTTTCTGAAAATTTAAGAAGCGATTCTCGTCCAACTTGCTATTAAGTTATCTTTGATTTGTCATTATTTAGAGTGTGTTGTGTTGTAAAAGGCTCAACTAAGATCCGGTGGATCGCCGAAAATACCAAGAAGCAAAGTTATTTAAAGTAGGACTGATACATGTGACCGGTAACGCGTGCGAAGACCAAGTGGGCACAGTGATGGTCTATGGTCTCGGTTTTTTTCGCGCATGCGCGACTAAATGCAGGAACGTGCCGTACGTCTTATGTTTGTGGGGATAGTAGGGGAGAATTGTCATTGGCGGGAAACCGAACAGAAGAGTGCAAGACGACATAACGAGACGACCGTACTTCGAAATTTTGGTAAGTTGATGTTAATATATTCGATTTGTCAATGATTACTTGTCAATTCATATTTGAAAATCGAAAAAAAATTTGCGAAACTATGCGGGTGATCAAGGTACCCCATTTTAGCCAAACTTTGTACTTTACTGACGCTAAAATCGTCGCGCATGCGTGAGAAAACCGAGACCATAAACGCTAGACCGTCCGCGCTAATCTTTTGTCGTAACAAAAGACGTACCATAAAGTTAAATTAAGGAAAATGATATTGTCGCAAGGTTCGATCTTTTTGAGAATTCAACAAATTTGCAATTTAAATAACGTTTCGATCCGTATGTGGATCTTTTTCAAGGGAAACTTGCGTTTGAAAATTATATTAATTTAGTGTAAATACATCGTGATGTTAATTTTCTTTGGCTTTCCATTAGTGGTTCTTCAAGATGGTAAATATTAACATCACGACGTATTTACACTAAATTAATATAATTTTAAGAACGCAAGTTTCCCTTGAAAAAGATCCACACACGGATCGAAACGTTGGGTTTTATTTAAATTGCAAATTTGTTGAATTCTCAAAAAGATCGATCCTTGCGCCAATATTATTTTCCTTAATTTAACTCAAAATTCGATCGATAGAAATCATAAGTGTACCATAAAGTTCCGTATCGCAAACGCAACGCCTTATGCGGGGCTTACACAAAACGTAAAACCACATTTCGAGCATGTTGTAATATGTATAACAATTTTTTTGAGACATGGAAAATTAATTAGAGTTAAGGGTGATTTAGTGTACTTTTTGGATTATCTACAATTTTTTTGCTGTTCGAAATGGGAAACTGTCTTCAGTGAAAGTTGGTGTTATTTGCTGCAGTTTGAAGAGGTTCGGGAATAATTTAAGACTAAACCTACCACGGTCAAAATGACCGGTTTTTTATTTTACAATTATTGAAATTAGGAAAACGATTTAATAGGAAATGACTGAATTGAGTTCTTTATTTAAGCACATATTGTAATGGAAACGGTATAAAGTTTAAATTAAATTCGATCTACTCACTTCTTTAAGGCGTTTTACTTTTATATGTTTTGTACTTGGTAGGTTTAGTGTTAAGGATTTTAGGTGGCTCCCAGGATCATTATTTTCATCGATCAGGCTACCTTTCGCCGTCATTGGCTCTCGGAAAGTCAACAACAAAGTCCTCCACCAATCCACCACGGAAATGGTAGCTAAGGTCCTCTGGAACGCTCGTCCGTATCCAATTATCCGTCCAGCTGTCCATCCCGTCTTCCGGTAGTGGCAAATTTGCCGCAGCCCTCTGTCAATTAATTGGAACTCGGTTAACGAACCCTTGAACAGACGTGACTGAACATGTCGATGCATATGGAAAGGTAGCGATTGTTACCATATCCCCAACAGGCACATAAAACCTTTTACAATAAACCCCAAACACTCTACTTCATTCTACACGCATGCTCATAGTATAACAAATAAAACATTTTATTTGTTACAACGATTCATGAGATATTGTTTGCGGTTATTGGACCGCAGATGTTTATGCAAAATAAAAATTTCCTGCATCAATTGCAAGAAGCAGGAGCCAAACAGGCAATTTATTCTTTCTTTAATAATTGCAGTGAGTTGAAGGCAGTATATTAATATTCTTAAAATATAATATGTTTACTGTTTTAAACTTACGAAATGTAAAAATTGTCTGCATGAATTGCAAGAAACAGGAGCTAATCAGTCAATTTATTTTTTCTTTAATGATTGTAATCAGTTGAAAGTAGGATATTGATATTTTTTAAAATATAATCTGTTTACTGTTTTAAACTTATGCAAAGTAAAAATTACCTGCATCAGTTGTCAGAAACAGGGACCAAACAGGTAATTTATTCTTTCTTTAATGATTGTAATGAGTTAAAAACAGAATATTGATATCTTTTAAAATATAATATGTTTTCTGTTTTAAACTTAGGCAAAGTAAAAATTGTCCCCATCAACTGCAAGAAACAGGAGCTAATCAGGCAATTTATTTTTTCTTTAAGGATTGTAATCAGTTAAAAGTAGGATATTGATATTTTTAAAATATAATACATTTTCTGTTGTAATCTTATGCAAAATAAAAATTTCCTGCTTCATTTGCAAGAAGCACGAGCCAAACAGACAATTTATTCTCTCTTTAATGATTGTAATGAGTTAAAAACAGAATATTAATATTTTTTAAAATATAATATTTTTTTCTGTTTTAAACTTAGGCAAAGTAAAAATTGTCCACATCAATTGCAAGAAACAGGAGCTAATCAGGCAATTTAATTTTTCTTTAAGGATTGTAATCAGTTGAAAGTAGGATATTGATTTTTTTTGAAAATATAATACATTTTCTGTTGTAATCTTATGCAAAATAAAAATTTCCTGCTTCATTTGCAAGAAGCAGGAGCCAAACAGACAATTTATTCTTTCTTTAATGATTGTAATGAGTTGGAAGCAGAATATTGAAATTTTATAAAATATAATATGTTAACTGTTCTAATCTTATGCAAAGTAAAAATTGTCTGTATCAATTTCAAGAAACAGGAGCCAAAGAGACAATTTATTCTTTCTGTAATAATTGTAATGAGTTGAAAGCAGAATATTGATATTTTATAAAATATAATATGTTTACTGTTCTAAACTTATGCAAAATAAAAATTGCCTGCATCATTTGCAAGAAACAGGAGCTAGCTCTTCATCTACTTGATGTTGTCATAAATGCATAAAATCTAGTTCATTTTATTCATATTCGCAGCTTGTCAAAATAAATGTAACATTGTCATTTTCATAAAGCAACATTCACCAGATACAATGTTCGTTACATTTGGTTTTAATACTGCGCAAACGCAGCTGACAGACGACTGGGTCAGTCAATGCAGCTCTGAGCATTGTAAAAAAAGCGTGGAACGTAGAAAAACTATTCATTTGTTATTAGTGACGAGCAACAGTCCGAAACAATCGGCCCATTGAACTGCGCTCGCTAAACATATCGGCGTCCATTCGAAGCGTATGCTCGCGTCCGTGGGAAACGGAGCGTCGGCGATTTCAATTAGAACGCACAATCTTCGGATTGTTCTGTCGGAGGTAATTGGACCGGTGGATGGTTCGTTAGAACCGGATATTTAATTAAATACACCACCGCTGAAACATTCTGACCGTTCTTCCCCCGCATGGCATCGGAACCGGTAAAATATCGGTTCGCGAGTATCGCAATTCCCGCGCTTGTAATCACATTAGCTAAATAATAATTGCATGTCCCGATCGCGGCGATTAATCGCGCAACCGCGTTGCGTCGCGACGCATCGGCTGCACATGCACTTTCTAATCTAAACGATTCCATCCGAGTGCGACATGATTTGAACCAGTGTCGCGATTTAATCGCGTCCAATCAGGCCGTTGATATTACCGCGCCGTTAAGCGCTCGTTTTTGGCAGCCGATTTCATACTAACCCGATTCTAACCGTTCCCATTTGCAATTAACACATCAAAGACTAACTGTGTCGATGGCGAACACGGTAAGCCAGCAAGTTTCGGCATTACCGAAATAAATTATTTGAAAAGTAATTGTTAAAATAAAATATTATCCTATTTGGTTGCGTGTCATTTCGAAATAATCATATGCAAGTCTGCAGCGTATGATTTTTTCAAATTATTTATTATTATTATTTCAAACAGGCAAATCACTTTTTTAAAAATTATTTATTATTATTATTTCAAACAGGCAAATCACTTTTTTTTTAAATTATTTATTATTATTATTTCAAACAGGCAAATCACTTTTTAAAAATTATTTATTATTATTATTTCAAACAGGCAAATCACTTTTATAAAATCATTTATTATTATTATTTCAAATAGGCAAACCACTTTTTTAAAAATCATTTATTATTATTATTTCAAACAGGCAAATCACTTTTTTAAAAATTTTTTGTTATTATGAGTTCAATAAAAATTCTCTTTCATCTCTTAATCGATTTTTGACATTGAAAACATCGTAACAAAAATCCTAGATTTTTCTAATCTTTTACCGTTGTAATATTATATATTTAACACGATGATTAGATTGCATAGATTACAGAATTTATTTTTGTATTTAAAGTAGACTCCCTATAACGCGATGAAAAATTGTTTAACGAATATACACTATGACTGTAGTATATATTTACTGTCACAAAAAATACATTTATACAATCTTAATTCAGCATCAAACAATTTACACGCTCAAATAATTCGTTCCAAAATGATATTCGCTATTTTGGCCGCATATTTTTCGTAATGTGATTTACGTTTGAAATGCATTGGCAAATTTTATAAAGAACTGTTGAGAGGTTATATGAAAATAATTATGTCTGAATACGGTAAAAGAAATATATATTTTAATATCGGAAGAGATTGTCGGAGGTGTCTACAAGACGGGCGCACAATTAGAACTGAAAACGTTCCCAAACGCGGCGGCGGCGGTACGTACCTTCATACCTGAAGGAAGACGGCAAGTGAAAAAAGAGTCGCAGAAGGGAATCAGGTATTTCCCGATATTTCTAGGGTGTGGAGTTTTCGACAAGGTACAGCAACCCTTGTTTTACCTTGACAAGAACCCTACGGGACATTTTGTGCTCTGGAATGTTTTATAGAATTTCTGCTAGCGAAGAGTGAAGAAAAAACCACTGCTAGATCCCGAGACGTAATTTCATTGAAGTTGAATCAGGAATTATCCATCCAGTGGATAAAGCAGTCCCATCCGCCCCTGCAGGTTTCATAAAAATTGCGTAGATTCTTACACACGTAACAACAAAACGAACAAGAGCTCTCTCGGTTGGAGTAGATTCGCTTTTCGATCATCTTTTGTACCCTCGCCGTACCAGAATCTTCTTCTGTAGGACTAGGTTCCTATTGGAAGGGTGATTGATGAATTCGAGGAAGAACTACGGAAGCTTGGAAATTAGAGTTTCCGGTGCCGCGAGGTGTGTAACACTCCTCGCCACCTTGTTAGCTGAGTATCCTGACCCCCAGCTACGAATTTAGCTGTAACTCAAACTTCCCGATGAGTTCTTCTTGCCACAAAGTGAACCGGATAACTTGGAACGCGTGGGAAGTTGAGAAAATCTACGAAAACAGGCACGTTGTGTTGTTGCCGATGAACTGTGTTGTTCTGAGCTGTAATACTAACACTTTATACTGCGATGGAAATGCTGAATTTGGAATTATTAGTGTAGGATTTCAACGTAGAAACAATGTCTCTTGAAATTCGTCAGTAAAGAAGGGGTCCTATCTGAATTTTTTCTGAAACAATAAATCTTCGAAAAAAGTTTTCCGATACGGAGTTCGAATCTGTATAGATTCAATAGTCTACCACAATATTTTCGTTATGGAATTAGCACGTTTGACCAAGTTACAGATTTTGAAAGCGAAAGTTACTTTTCTTAAAAACTCATCAGACAATGAGGAAGGAAGGGGTCTTTTCCGAATTTTTTCTGAAACAAACACTCTTCGTAGAAATTTTTCTGTCACGGGGTTCGAATCTGTATAGAATCAACTATATTCTACAATTTTTTCATTACGGAATCTGCATGTTTGACCAAGTTGCAGATTTTGAAAGCGAAAGTAACGTTTCTTCAAAATTCATCAGACGATCAGGAAAGAAGGGGGGTTCTTTCTGAATTTTTTCTGAAACAATCAACCCTCGCCGAAATTTTTTCGACACGGAGTTCGAATCTGTATAGAATCAACTATATTTTACAATTTTTTCATTACGGAATCTGCATGTTTGGCCAAGTTGCAGATTTTGAAAGCGAATGTTACGTTTCTTAAAAATTCATCAGACGATCATGAAAGAAGGGGTCCATTCTGAATTTTCTCTGAGACAATCAACCCTCGCCGAAATTTTTCCGATACGGAGTTCGAATCTGTATAGAATCAACTATATTCTACAATTTTTTCATTACGGAATCTGCGCGTTTGACCAAGTTGCAGATTTTGAAAGCGAAAGTTACGTTTCTTAAAAATTCATCAGACGATTAGGAAAGAAGGGGGGTTCTTTCTGAATTTTTTCTGAAACAATCAACCCTCGCCGAAATTTTTCCGATACGGAGTTCGAATCTGTATAGAATCAACTATATTCTACAATTTTTTCATTACGGAATCTGCGCGTTTGACCAAGTTGCAGATTTTGAAAGCGAAAGTTACGTTTCTTCAAAATTCATCAGACGATCAGGAAAGAAGGGGGTCCTTTCTGAATTTTTTCTGAAACAATCAACCCTCGCCGAAATTTTTCCGATACGGAGTTCGAATCTGTATAGAATCAACTATATTCTACAATTTTTTCATTACGGAATCTGCATGTTTGGCCAAGTTGCAGATTTTGAAAGCGAATGTTACGTTTCTTAAAAATTCATCAGACGATCAGGAAAGAAGGGGGTTCTTCTTGAATTTTTTCTGAAACATTCAATTCTCGTAGAAATTTTTTCGACACGGAGTTCGAATCTGTATAGAATCAACTATATTCTACAATTTTTTCATTACGGAATCTGCATGTTTGACCAAGTTGCAGATTTTGAAAGCGAATGTTACGTTTCTTAAAAATTGATCAGACAATCAGGAAAGAAGGGGGTCCTTTCTGAATTTTTTCTGAAACAATCAACCCTCGCCGAAATTTTTCCGATACGGAATTCAAATCTGCATAGAATCAACTATATTCTACAATTTTTTCGTTATGTGATCTTCGCGTTTGACAAAGTTGCAGGATTTCGAAGCAAAAGTTACGTTTCTAAAAAGTTCACCAGAAAACAACCATTTAGGAGGTTAAGACCGGAATAAATTCGTACTTTAAGAAACAAGGACCATTCTAGTATATATACCGTTCACAGAATATCTCAGTTAATGCGTTCGTTAAGAATCTCGTCGCGGAGGACCGTGTACCATTTCCTAGGGCGACGTTTCTTCCGCTTTCCGGGGGGTAACGAAGACATTCAGCGTGTCGAAGATAAATAGAATGTCCTGTAGAATAAATATCCAGTTGTAGGGGGTTAGACGTTCGTCGCGGGAAGCAATATAGGAAGATTGATTAAAGAAAGAGATACCCTGGATAGGGCTGCAGCCAGTGGATGCACGCGTTAGGAGCGACTAGGGGGTGGAAAACTGCGGAGGCGGAGGGAGGACGTCGCTCGGTGGAGCACGGCAGGAATTCTGTTAATTGAACGCCCACTAGATACCCCGGGACGGATGTGAACGGTTGCATTCGACGCTCGGATAACTCCGGATCCAACTTTAATCAAATTACATCCGTGACTCGGTGTTTTCACCGTGCCAGAACCTTTCTGACTGCGCCCAGCTTGAACCACTTCGGGCACCGAGGCCAAGTGCCTCGTCACGAGTGGATGCTGCAAGGAGCCAGGCTTTTAATTAAAAATTCTGCCCGTAACTGCCACGGGATACCCTCTCCGAGCCGATCTCACGCCCCCGAAACACCCCCCGAACACTATGCCACCTCGTACGCGTGATTGTTGCGTCCCGTCGCTGATGATTCGGATCGGACTCGCGTCTGTGAGATTTTGAGAGTTTTGATTGGATGTTGATGCGATCTTGGGAGCGGATGGTGTAGGTCAGGGAGACCTGGCACACTTTTTTAAAAATAACCGGTTCACTAAATTTTCTGGATATATACAGTGGCGCAAGAAAGTATTCGAACGCCCTTCACAATTAGAATAATTTGTTCGAAATTACAGTAAATTACTTGACTATTGGAGTAATTAGAAGCATTGATTTGCTAAATGACGTGTAAAAAAGATTTTGAAAAAAGTTGCAATTGATAAGAATTACATCGAAAAATGACACTTTTGAAAACTTTTTTATTCAAGCTCGTAGTCAAAATATAAAATGTGCGTCTTGTAGACTTGTGTTAGTTATAATTTATAAGAATAACATGGAAACGTAAAAATGGCTGTTTTGAAAACTTTTTTATTCGAACTCGTAATGAAAATGTAAAATGTGCGTCTTGTAGCCTCGTATTAGTTATAATTTATAAGAATTACAGGGAAAAGTAAAAATGGCACTTTTGAAAACCTTTTTATTCGAGCCCGTAATCAATATGTAAAATGTGCGTCTTGTAGACTTCTGTTAGTAATAGTTGATAAGAATTACATGGAAAAGTAAAAATAGCAATTTTGAAAACTTTTTTCTTCGAGCTCGTAATCAAAATGCAAAATGTGCGTCTTGTAGACTTGTGTTAGTTATAATTGATAAGAATTACAGGGAAAAGTAAAAATGGCATTTTTGAAAACCTTTTTATTCGAGCTCGTAATCAAAATGTAATATGTGCGTTTTGTAGACTTCTGTTAGTTATATACATGCTGAAAATTTCATCGAAATCGATAGGCGGGCACATGTAAACATCATCTGAATTATGTCATATTTGGTCTCATTTTGAAAAGAAAAAAGCCACGAGTATGCTGGTGCAGGTCCCGTAAAAAAATAATGAAAAATAAAGAAGTTTTGTTGTGTGATTAGTAGTGGTCTCACACCGACATACCCGACCCGTATTATGTTACACTCCTCGGCGACCGAGGACTCTCGAGTTTCGCTGTCCGTCCTTACGTTCGACAGAGGTCAAATAATAGTGTCTTCTGTACGATAATTGTCGCTGGCCGGACCTGTGTTTTGGACAATTATTGAGAATTCACTGCACTCGCAATTGTTGCAGACAATTTTTATGTTGCATAAAGATCCTCAGTCTACTAATAAACTTCATATGCATCACGAGAAAAAAATCATGTACAATGGGAATATTGTAGGTAAAAAAATATTTTTGGGGGTTAAAATAGCTTCGAGTGCTAAGGGCTAAAAAATAAAATTAGCCATACATTGGACACAGACACACGGACAGGACGATGGAACACTTTCTCCTCGTCAAACTATTAAGCAGAGAAAATCTGTGAAAGTTGCGAAAGAAATCGCGAGGGGTTGAGATCGCGAACTTCCCTCGCCGACCATGTTTCGCGATTTAATACATTTCAAGTTCCGGAACTCCGGCGTCCGAACTCTTTTAATTATGTCGCGGGTCTCTCTCCATTAATACGGCCCTGCTCACCGAAACTCGAGGCCCCGATGTCTTCGGCACAAAGACTTCGACAAAATAAAAACGGCAGCACGAAAAAAGATACGTCGGGAGGATAATAACGACGGTTATTATAACAGGAGGAACTTTAGAACAACTTTCCAGAGCCGCTCCTCGCAGTTTTCGTTATCGTCGTCGAAGAGGGACACGAGAACGTAGCCCGGGCTTCATTAAAATCTTCCGCGTTTGTAAAAGAGCCGACTGCGTGGGTGGAACGGTGATTTTTCGTTGATACAGGATTTTTCCATAACCGGATCTTTGTGGAAACTTGTTTCATTTTTTTCATTGTTGTTTCGAACAATTTGTAGGATCTTTTGTGACCTTTGAACGATGCTAATGTCTGGCATTCAGGAAATGTGAAGGTAAATATTGAATGACCCGGAAAACGAAGAATGGAGGGACGATCATGGATTGTGATATTTAATGTTGAAACAATGTTCAATTTTCTCATAATATTTCAATGCAGTACTCGTTGGTTGAAAATCTGGCAGTGTTTCAGTTCATCTGCTCATAATTGTGTTTGATCGATTCCTGATCCACAATAAAACAGACTTTAATTTTCTTATCGTATCTCGTTGCATATTATCATTGATTCTACATCTGACAGTGTTTGAACACATTTTTGGATGCTTGTTTGACAGTGTTTGACCGATTCCTTGTACGATAAAACGGATATTAATTTTCTTATCGTATCTCGTTGCATACAATCATTAACTCAATATTTGACAGTGTTTGAACACATTTTTGGATACTTGTTTGACAGTGTTTGATCGATTCCTCGTACAATATAACGGATATTAATTTTCTTATCGTATCTCGTTGCATAGAATCATCAATTCAACATGTGATAGTGTTTGAATACATTTTTGAATGCTTGTTTGACCGTGTTTGACCGATTCCTTGTACAATAAAACGGATATTAATTTTGTTATCGTATCTCGTTGCATACAATCATTAATTCAATATTTGACAGTGCTTGAACACATTTTTGGATATTTGTTTGACAGTGTTTGATCGATTTCTCGTACAATAAAACGGATATTAAATGTCTTATCGTATCTCGTTGCATACAATTATTAATTCAATATTTGACAATGTTTGAACACATTTTTGGATGCTTGTTTGATATTTTGTTGCATACAATCATCAATTCAACATGTGATAGTGTTTGAACACATTTTTGGAAGCTTGTTTGACAGTGTTTGATTGATTTCTCGTACAGAAAACGGTTATTAATTTTCTGACAGTGTTTGAACGATCGATTCCTCTAATAATGGAACAAAGTTCTCGCATCTGATGCTCGCTGTTATTCCAGCTGTCATCATGCGAACCCACTCGCCGACATTTGTTTAACAAAGTGTTTCACCAACAGCGTTATGAAATAAAATCGAAGCTCGTCGTCATTGATGCGCTCACGCGATCTTTATGGAGAGCCGTAGTCATCGACTCGGCAGAAATTACATTCGATGATCGTTGCTCGTGGAACGCGATATCGTTCCACGCGTAATTTCCAATCAAACAGGTAAAAACGTTCAGGTCGCCTACTCGCTTTTACACCAGAGGCACGCGAGAATCGTCTCCGATCAACAGGTAGGACGGTGAAAGTATCAATTACAATCCGCCTCGATAAATTCCCGTTTCTTGGTCCCGTCACTGTGTGAATACCGCGAGACAGCTTCCCAGCGGTCCGTGAAATCCCCACCAATGATCCGAGGATCGTAATCACGCCGGCCATTAATAACGGAATTATCAATTAAACCGTCAAAGCCGCGCGATTACGCGTCCCGAATCGAGTTGCCGGGTTGAGAGGACGCGGGATCGAACCGCGGGACCGTTTTTCAGTGGTCCGAATCTAGAATATAATTGTTCAGGACCTACACAAACAATCCATTGAATGTTTAAAAGAAAGTTATGCATGTCTCAAAGATTTGCAAACGCTGAACAGTAAAGTCGATCAGTAACAGTAATTGGTACATGCTGCATCATAAAAAATAGTAGGAAGTATGATAAACATTGTCAAACAAGTCTTCATGCATGTGTTCAAACTCAGACAAACATAGGATCAACAAACGATGGGAGAATTAATCTTCGTTTCGATTGACGACCAATCAATCAAACATTGTCAAACAAGTCTTCATACATGTGCTCAAACTCAGGCAAACATAGAATCAACAAATGATGGGAGAATTAATCTTTATTTCGATGGACGACCAGTGAATCAAACATTGTCCAACAAGTCTTCACACTTGTGTTCAAACTGAGGCAAACATAGGATCAACAAATGATGGAGGAATTAATCTTTGTTTCGACGGACGACCAGTCAATCAAACATTGTCAAACAAGTCTTAATAAATGTGTTCAAACTCAAACAAACATAGGATCAACAAACGATGGGAGAATTAATCTTTGTTTCCATGGATAACCAGTCAATCAAACATTGTTCAACAAGTCTTCATACATGTGTTCAAACTGAGGCAAACATAGGATCAACAAATGATGGGGGAATTAATCTTTGTTTCGACGGACGACCAGTCAATCAAACATTGTCAAACAAGCCTTAATAAATGTGTTCAAATTCAGACAAACATAGAATTAACAAACGATGGGAGAATTAATCCTCGTTTCGATTGACGACCAATCAATCAAACATTGTCAAACAAGTCTTCATACATGTGTTCAAACTCAGGCAAACATAGAATCAACAAATGATGGGAGAATTAATCTTTTTGTTACGATGGAAGACCAGTCAATCAAACATTGTCAAACAAGTCTTAATAAGTGTGTTCAAACTCGGGCAAACATAGGATCAACAGACGATGGGAGAATTAATCTTTGTTTCGATGGACGACCAGTCAATCAAACATTGTCCAACAAGTCTCATGAAATGTGTTAAAACTCCGGAAATCATAGAATCAACAAACGATGGGAGAATTAATTTTCGTTTCGATGTACGACCCGTCAATCAAAAATTTTCAAACAAACCTTAATAAATGTGTTCAAACTCAAACAAACATAGGATCAATTTTGATTGACGATCAATCAATCAAACATTGTCAAACAAGTCTTCATACATGTGTTCAAACTCAGACAAACATAGAATTAACAAACGATGGGAGAATTAATCTTTTTGTTTCAATGGACGACCAGTCAATCAAACATTGTCAATCAAGTCTTAATAAATGTGCTCAAACTCAGACAAACATAGGATCAACAAATGTTGACAAACAGAGGGAGAATTAATGTTTGTTTCGATGGAAGAATCAAATACTGTCAAACAAGCATTGAACGTTTGATACACGATCTATGTTTCTAAGTGAGAATGCTACGAATGTTTCTAGTCAAGAATGTTGTTGCAGACGACTTTCCGTTTTGTCTATTGGTTCGCACCACGCAGTCGTATTCTCGTCGGGTGTTACGCCATCGAGGAAATTCCCAGCGATCGCTAATTAGTCGCAACAGCCTCTGATAGCCTGTCGCTCTGGCGAACAGTTATGTACTTCGTCGTTTCGTGATCATTAAAGAACCGGGTCGACCGAGATGGTGTCCAATAGAGATCGTCGTCCCGGCAGACGTTCCCGCGATCTATACTAGAACAAAATTAACAAATAGGATTCCTCTTCAGCTGTTTGGGTAACTCGAACTTTTCCGGAGTCGATGAGTCGTTTCGTTAATCAATCTTACGAAGAAACTCGGTTGATTAACGGGCTTGTAACGTTAATGAAATTGAGAAGTCGAGGACCGTTCGATTTATTCGGTTTCTGTGCTTTTTGTTTTCTCCGTGAGATTAATTGGATAGCGGACTTCGTTCGTGTCAATTGTTCGGGTTCGCTGGTAAGATTAATTACGAACGTGGCAACGTTAATGAAAATGGAGAGCCGGTCACTCCATTAGAATCAGTTTCAGACGAGTTTGTATTAAAACAAATTTTAAATGAATGTCCAATTACAGTGGATTTCTATTAGGTCTGTATGAAGTGTTGTGGGTTGCAAATAATTACATGTGCACATTCAGCTGTGCATCATTCGCACAAATCATGAGATAAAGAGGTAAATAAGTTTAGGTATGTTTGGGTAGCTGTGACAGAAATTTTAAAGCACGGGGTTGGACATGTTCTGGAACGTTTTGGTACGTTTAGGAATCACAAGGTGATCAAATCCATATGTTTATGTATGTTTACATATGTTATGAAAGAAATCATAAGGCAATTGTCTGAGCATGTTTAGCTACGTTTGGCCATGTTTTAATACGTTTAGGTACTCTTAGGTATATTAAGGTACATGTAGATATATTTAGGTATTTATGAAAACAATTATAGGGGAATGGATTGTGCATGTTTAGCTACGTTTACGCATGTTTAGCTACGCCTGGCATGCTTAGCTACGTTTAGGCATGTTTATCTACGTTTGGGCATGTTTAGCTACGCTTGGCATGTTTAGCTATGTTTAGGCACGTTTAGCCACGTATAGACATGTATAGCTGCGTTTAGGCATGTTTAACTACGTTTAGACATGTTTAGGTACATTTAAGTAGGCTCAGTTGTGTACAAAAGAAACGACAAAGCAATCAAATCAATATGTTTATGTATATTTACGAAGCCATGAAAGAAATCATAAGGTAATTGTCTGAGCATGTTTCGCTACGTTTGGGCATGTTTAGCTACGTTTAGGCATGTTTCGCTACGTTTAGGTACGTTTAGGTACATTTAGGTACGTTGAAAGGCTTATAAAAGAAATTACAAAGTAATCAAATCAAAATGTTGATGTATGTTTTCGAAGTTATGGTAGAAATCATAAGGCCATTGTCGGAGCATGTTTAGCTACGTTTGGCTATGTTTAAATACGTTTAGGTACTTTTAGGAATATTTTGGTACATGTAGATACATTTAGGAATTCATGAGAACAATTATAAGGCAAGCGATTGTGCATGTTTAGCTACGTTTAGTCGTGTTTAGGGACATTTAGGTACGTTGAGGTGCTTATAAAAGAAATCACAAAGCAATCAAGTCAATATGTTTATGTATGTTTACGAAGTTATGAAAGAAATCATAAGGCAATTGTCTGAGCATGTTTAGCTACGTTTGGCCATGTTTAGCTACGTTTAGCTACGTTTATGTATGTTTATGTACGTTTAGGTACGTTTATGTATGTATGAAAAGAATCATAGAAACAACGAATTGAACATTTGTGTATGTTGACGTAGTTATGAAAGAAATCACAGGGCAAGCGGTTCAGAGCGTTCAACTGCGTTTACGTACGTTTTAGTATGATCAGCCGCGTTTAGGGCAAAAGGGGAAGCATCCAGGCAACCGATTATCGTTCCCGCAGCATGCCCACCTGTTTACCGAGCGATTGCTCTAACAGCAAACGGATAAAAGTGATTCTGTGTACCCGATCGCTCGTTTCGATTCGATCCGCTCCGATCCGTTCCGCTTCGCTTCGTCAAACTGTCACTTGGCGCGATCTACGCGCGCGTGTGCCTCCCGAACACGACGCAGCTTGTTTGCGATGTCGACGGCTTATCCGCCTCGCGTGTTATTGACAACACCAAGTGCTGACTGGAAATCTGGACGGGGCTAAACGGGCCTGGGATATCCTGTTTTGGAATATTGAAATTCCCGCGCTCGCATTGTATCTGAATTTTGTTGTTGCATCACCTTTGGACCCATTACACTCCTATTTCTGCAATAATAAATTCTAAAATATTCTATTTGTGTCATACAACACCGCCGTTTTAACATTTTGTTCAGATCTCTCCATTTAATTATTAGATGAAATCATATGGCAGTCATCTTCAATTTTAGGAATACAATTTCTAAAAAGGAGACCGTTAATCAGAAATTGCTAAAAATTCTATTAAGGAAACAAAAATTACTGGATGTTGTGCAATATATTTTTGTGCCAAACTACTGTCGTTTTATCGGATATTAACCAGTTAGCTGTTTTTGCCGAGTATACTCGTCATGGAATAAAATTAATTGCTTCCTATTTATGTTAAAATTTGTAGTCAAAATTAAAACATATTATTAATTTGACGACATTTTAGAATTTTTCGAGTCAAAGATGAAGTAAAGAAACGAACCAAAGAAATTGACGAGAGGTCAATATGTGATAAATAAAGTTCTCAACAATTTTTAGTAGCCACATACAAAGTCGAGCTACACAGTTAACTGGTTAATTTAAAAAAAATAGTCCTTTGTTCATCTGCTGGATAAAACGATACGCCGACAAAGTCTTCACGAATTACGAAAACACCATCTGCAACAATGACTGTCATTCAGTCATTTCGTAAAATTCTGTTGCAAAAAAATTATTACAAATTGTGCGATATATGCACTTTACAACAGGCTACTCGTTGAAAACAAAATTCCGTTCGCTTTTTCAGAAAAAAATGTCTAAGATGATTTTTCCTGAAAGCGTTAGCCATTTAATAAAACCGGTGAATTAATTCCTGCGTCAAAAAAGAATGCGAAATAAAGTTGTACGTACGGATTTTGAATAACAAAGTCAGTATTTCGAGATAGGTTTACTAGAGGGACTATTTCCATTGCACGCAACTCCAAAAAAAGGGAAAATGGGGGATGGAGCATCATGATCGATTCGGGGATCGCGATTCGAACGGAATGGATAAAAGCTAGCAGGGATTTGTTTGGGCCGGCTCCATTTCCGTGCAGATCATCTGCCTTCCAATTTGAGATCCAATCGGTCAGAACGATGACAGGGCAATGATACATACGTGTTCTCGCGTGCGCGTGTTCGTTCCTAATGCCGTTTGCTGGTCGATGACAACGAGATTGTGACGGTATCAATCGCGGTGATTGCTCGTATCATCCTTTCGACGGGAATATTGAAAATTAATTTTTCAGTTTAATGCTCCGACGTATTTATTATTCGACCGTGGACCCCGCTGCCCTAATTTCACTTTTCGCGATGATTGTAATTTGCGTGCGACGATCGAAACAATTTCTACCAAAAATTACTTCCGTTTTTTTGATATATTGTTTGTTTGAGAAATTCATTTGTTAATTCGAAATGAAAAATAGATTACTGCAAATTCATCGCTGAAAACAATCTCTGTTTGGTTGGGTACTATATTGTATTATTTGCTGCAGAAATTTATTTATCAACGCAATCGAAATTTAATTTTTCATGTCCAATTTACTCCTCGCCCGTTTTTCAGGCAAATTATTATATCTTTTTGCTGTTGAAATACATTTGTTAACGCTAGCGCATTTTAACTTTTCATGAATGGAATTTTCGTGCGCTTTTCAGGCAACCAAAAATTATTTCTGTGTTTTATTGTATTCTTTGCTTAGAAAATTTGTTAATTAATTGATTGAATGTCTACGTGATGAATAAGTGAAACGTGAATATTCTGCAAAATATACAGGGTGTCCCATTTCAGTTGAGATTGTAAAAAATCTCGAAGACGTGTGATTTCAACATAACAAACTGACGCATGTCCTTTAGCGTTTCGAATGCGGAGTCAAATGGCGCTACTAGTTTTCTAATGCGTGGTCGTTTTCAAGGTTATTTCAAGGTCATTTTGTCTTTTTTTATCATAAACCCATATTTTTTATTTCGGAATCATATTCTACGTAAAAAAATGCACAACTTTTGTTTGAAACATCTATTTGTAAGTTCAATATTTCTTAAGATATTTAGCTGATTTTTCATGTTTATGTCAAGGATATTTTTGTTTTTCTATTAAAATGACAATGTTACTTTCTTGCGGAAGATTTTTAATTTCCATTAAGAACATCATAATAAATGCTCGAAATTTTTACCCTCAACTTCTAGACACTTAGTAATTCGTTTAATAATAGACTCATGAACACATAATAAAGTTCTTACAAACTTACAAAAAAATGTTTCAAACAAAGGTTGCGCATTTTTTTACGTAGAATATGATTCCGAAATAAAAAATATGGGTTTATGATAAAAAAGACAAAATGACCTTGAAATAACCTTGAAAACGCCCACTAATTATAAAACTAGTAGTGCCATTTGACTCCCCACTCGAAACACTAAAGGACATGTGTCAGTAACTTAAATGGGACACCGTGTATTACCCCAAATGAATTGTTAAAAATAACTTCGATAACATCTAAGTAACAGCTTTTCTCTGACAAGCTGCTTTTCTAAAATTTACAAAACTTCTCTCAGTACATAATTTCATCTACTAAACATGTATTTTCTCCATTTTCGTTTTATCAAATAAATTGCTTTGATTCTGCGTAATCGTTGTGATTATTGAGTGAGCGGTAAACGAGTTAATTTTGAAAACAATCTTAAAAAATTTCCAGCCAAACAAAGTGTTAGATTTATGATTCGCACATAGGAAAATTAGTGTTTCGTTTCGGGACGAGTTGGCGGAGCAGAATCGATGGCCGACAACCCCGATAATTCGGAAAATCGGTGGGGAACAATTCACAATTGAATGTTAGACAGTGATTAAACTCTCTAATCGAGAACTCTGGTTTTTCCATTACCGGGACGCTCTTGTCGCCGGTCGTTCGCTCACAATGGACAACCGTTGTCCGTTCTGTCCACCGTCAACAACAATTCCTCCACCCCCGCGTGGCCGACGTGTTTCACACGGTCGGACAGAAGCCCCGCGACCACCAAATGACGGTCCAACCCCCTGCACACATATACAAACGCATACATACACACACCCTTGACCAACACCGCGACATCGCGAAGAAGGGTTGCGGCGTGAAAAGTTTTCGGCCTTGATTGACGTGACAGGGGTTCCACCCCTCGTCGGCCATTTAATTAATGGAAATTGATCGCCCCTTTGGAACGCGGCGACCATCAACTCTGCTGGTTGCTCCATGGCCACCGTGACGGCTCGCGAGGTCTGCGAATGATCGCGAGTGATCCTCGATTACTATCCGGGCCAAAATTGTTCTTGTGCGACAAAATGCTCCAGCGACATCAGCCATTTTTTGGGGGATATAAATTGGTAGAGAAGTATTTATTAATTTTATTCTTTTTAAACTATTAATTTTATTTTATTGGTTTGTCTTTTTTATTCTGCCTTGATTCGAATTATGGACAGATGAAAAAGTTACACAAAGAGAACTGTCTTTATAGAGTACAGTGACTCACATGAATATTCGGACAATTACAAAGGATTAATCACTTCTTTAATATTGGACTTTGTGACTTGAATTTTCTATTCGAGAATTTAGAAGAATTTATAGTTAATTTATATTTTTATGACGAAATTATCACAGTTCAAGTATCGACAATTTCTCGAAAATGGTCTTTTAGTGTTTAAATACGCTTTGGACCCAGTTTGAATATTCCTATGATATTATCTATTAAATTTATATGAAAAATTGTGGTATCTTACTGTTCCTTTGTTCTTCTTGATTTCTTCGTTATTGTTAGTCTTACTGAAAAATATTTCAGATAAGAATAAAATGGTGCTGAGTGGGGCATAATTTGGTGTTATTGGTTTATTCGTGGGTGAACGCGTTAAGGTCATATGAAGGTCAACTTCGTTTTTTTTTTAAATTATATACCTTTTTAATACATCAATCGATGCAGTTGGATATTCTTTATGAAGTAGTATTAACCTATTTATGTTGAAAAATTAGACGTTTTGGAGATATTTCGACTTCAAAAATGCCGTGATACAAAATGGTCGTTATGTTGAACATTTCCTGTAAGGAATAACAGCGAACATATTATTGCTAGAGTAATGGTGTCTTAAAATTATTTAAATCGAAATATCTACGAAACAACTAATTTTTTAACATAAATAGATTAATACTTTTTTATAAAGAATGCCCAATTGCATCGAGTGATGTATTAAGAAGTATATAATTCCATTTCGGAAAACGAAGTTGACCTTCATATGACCTTAACGCGTTCACCCACGAATAAACTAATAACACCAGATTATGCCCCACTCAGCACCATTTAATTATTATCAGAAACATTTTTTTCGGTAGGACTAACAATAGCGAAGAAATCAAGTTGTCAAAATCGGTTGAGACACTCTATATAACAAAATTTGACAGACTTTTCTGTAAACGAAAATTAAGGGAAATAACATTGCATAAAACAACCTCGCTCAAATATGTCTCAGTGACATTAAGAATTATTTTAACCTCAACAACTGAAATTATGATCATGAAAAAAAATATGAGTATATTTCCCAACCTTGATTTTAACGGACAAAAAAATCAATCTATAAAACAACCTCGCTCAAATATGTCTCAGTGACATTAAGAATTGTTTTAACCGCAACAACTGAAATTATGATCATAAAAAAAAATATGAGAATATTTTCCAACCTTGATTTTAACAGACAAAAAAGTCAATCTATATTCCATACATGAACAACAAGTAAAAATGACAGAATTCCATTCCTATAAAATCATGTTCAATTTACGTTACCATAGTGCATATAGTACAGATCACATGTTCACTTGCATACAGAGATGTGTTCACTTGTGTCCGAATTAATGTTCATCATATCAAAAAAGGATTTATTAATATGAAGCCTAAAATTTCACAGAATATTCCCAGCTAGTAATTCACGACAAAAATTATTTAAAATTGTAATAGTGCTTAGAGGGAGGTGACCAATTATATTCTGTAAAACTGGATCACTTCGTACTAGTTGAAGTGACTTCGCCAGAAAGTCAGAAAAATGTTCTCTATCGTTTTTCATTGTTCTGCGTCTGCGAGGCCCAGAATTTATTCGAATTACCGCGATTATTCATCGGAACGAAAGCCCCTGCGGCATTAACGTTTCGATAAGGCACTCGGGGCGAAATTTTAACGATTGTCTCTGGCGTATCATGCTTTTTCTCTCTCTCTCTTTCTCTCTTTTCTCTCTCTCTCTTTTTCTCTTTCTCTCTCTCTCTTTCTCTCTCTCTCTCTCTCTCTAGCGAACTCTCCCGGTAGAAATGGAATTGGCGGAACGTGTGGAGAGCCTCTTGAAAAATTGAATTACGGCGTTCGGAATCGCATCACGTTGTACAAGACGTGGAAACGGGCGGAGCATAATGTATTACCGGTCGGGCGTGTCCTAATAAAAATTTTCGTCGTGGTTCCCACCGTCTCTTGCATCTCTCGTTAATTCCACCCCTAGTCATGCAAAAATGCAGCAATTTTCGGCCGCAAATTCCCCGTTGAGAAATTAAGGAAATTCCTCGCGAAACACAAAATGCCTTTCAAACCTGAACAGTTCCTCTTCAAAACATTTCGAGCCGCATAACGCCTCATCGATTCTCGTAAAACATAAGCATCCACTTCCTGCATTTAAAGCCCTTCTACCAACGTCTGTAAAACGTTTTCACTTGCTTTTGTTATAAATGTAATGCGGATTTTTATGCAAATTCCCCTTCTTGTATCTAATTTTATAGAAACTGAAATAATAGAAAAATTTCCTTCCGGTGGAAATGACGTAAAACCATTGTTAATTTTGATACATATGATGCACAAATATCCTAAGAAAAAATCCGATAAAACGATAGTGTACGAAAGTAGACGCTTCAAACGAATCCAAACTTATTATTTGACTATCTTTTTTAACGATATTATTATAATTCAAATATTAACATTTTCTTTTGAATTTGGAAATTTATTCTTTTTGGATCTGATGTAGATATTCAACTTTAAGAATTTTTTCTGATGTCCTCGAAGAAATTGTCTAATTTCTGCAATGCATTTGACATCACTCCTTTATCTTCCACGAGACATTTGGAGCAGCTTCCGCCAATCCCTACAAAACATAAATAATATTCAACCACTTCTTTGGTACTTACAAATTATTTTGAGCCGCTGCTGTAGTTCCAAAAATGCGAAACATTAGGACCGACTGCTTCATTTTCCGCGAGACATCTTGGGTAGCTTCTCCAATCTCTATAGAACATTAATAGTCAATTCTACGGCCCCTATGAATAATATTCAACCACTTCTTCGGTACCCACAAAATATTTTGAGCCGCCGCTGAAGTTCCCAAGTGCAAAACTTTTGGATCCACTTCTTTAGCAGATTCTCCAATAGTAACTATAAAACCAATTAGTAGCTTCTTCTTGGGCAGCTTCTCCAATCCCTATGAAACATTAATAGTCACTTCTACGGTCTCCATAAATAATGTTCAACTACTTCTTTGGAACCTACAAAATATTTTGTGCCGCCGCTGAAGTTCCCAATTGCAAAACGTTAGGTTCCATTTCTTTAGTAGGTTCTCCAATAGTAGCTATAATACCAATTAGTAGCTTCTTCTTGAGTAGCTTCTCCAATCCCTATAAAACATTAATAGTCACTTTTACAGTTCCCATAAATAATGTTCAGCCACTTCTTCGCTACCTACAAAATATTTTGAGCCGCCGTTGAAGTTCCCAAGTGCAAAACATGAGAATCCACTTCTGGGGTAGCTTCTCCAATCCCTATGAAACATTAATAGTCACTTCTAAGGTCCCTATAAATAATGTCCAACCACTTCTTCACTACCTACAAAATATTTTGAGCCGCCGCTGAAGTTCCCAAGTGCAAACCATTTGGATCCACTTCTTTAGTAGGTTCTCCAATAGTAGCTATAATACCAATTAGTAGCTTCTCCAATCCCCATGCAACATTAATAGTTACTTTTACAGTCCCTATTAATAATGTTCAACCACTTCTTCGGTACCTACAAATCATTTTGAGCCGCTGCTGAAGTTCCCAAGTGCAAAACATTAGGATCCACTTCTTTAGTAGGATCTCCAATAGTAGCTATACTACCAATTAGTAGCTTCTTCTTGAGTAGCTTCTCGGATCCCTATAAAACATTAATAGTCACTTTTACAGTCCCTATAAATAATGTTGAACCACTTCTTCGGTACCTACAAAATATTTTGAGCCGCCGCTGAAGTTCCCAAGTGCAAAACATGAGGATCCACTTCTTGGGTAGCTTCTCCAATCCCTATGAAACATTAATAGTCACTTCTACGGTTCCTATAAATAATATCCAACCACTTCTTCGCTACCTACAAAATATGAGCCGCCGCTGAAGTTCCCAAGTGCAAAACATTAGGATCCACTTCTTTATTTCCCCTGGAACACTCTGAGCAGTTTCTCCGATTCCAGTGAAATCGTTCATTAGTTTCGCGCTGAATAAAAGATGACGACAGTCTCGGCCGGATGGGCGAATCATCTCGTCGCATAAGCAGGGTCGCCTTTGGTGAACGTTGCAAATGTTTCTCGGAAAGAGAAAGAGCTAGAGTGGGGGAGGAGAGTCACAAAGACAGAGAGAGAGAGAGAGAGAAAGAGAAGGAAGGAGGTCCCGGTGAAATATTTTCATTTACATTCGCAGCTTAGCAGTCGCGATTTGTATAATGCAACAGTGGTTAGCGACAGGGACACACACGGCCACGCATACAGACACGTGGACTCGCTATCTGGCGAGTTAGGCGAGCCAGCAGACGAGACACGGAGCATGCAGCGCATAAGCGACTTCGAGCCTCGGCGAGATAAGGGCGCTAACGACGTGCCCTGTGTTCCTTGGAATTTCTCTGGTGTCTGCTACCACACGAATGCGAGAGAATGTCTACCGCCCCCGTTGCTCGTAATACCGTATTTATACCGGTGTGTACCAACGCGCGAGGCATTATGGGCCGTTGCTTCATTCGCCGCAACTGTTGCCCAGGATAATATCTCGCCGGCGACGCTTCGCGATTTACACGGCGAAAAGTTGATTAATACCGCGACGATGAGATGGTGTCGCGATTAGCGTCGATCCGGGAAAGAGAAATGTCGAAACAGTGCCGTTGAACGTGCAAAGAACTTGCTCGCTTGTCCCTCCGTGAATTATTATGCCGTTTATGTTCGCGTAAATCTCTTCCTCTCCGTGAGATCATTTCTGGGATTTGTGCCGAACTGAACTCAGACCGGGATGCTATAATCTGAAAATCCAATGATGAAAATATTGCAACTATGATGTGGACGTGCTGTTCACTTGTCCCTTCATGAATTATTAGAGCGTTTATGGTCGTGGATATATTTGTTCTCGTACAATAATTGTGCAATTGTGTAGAGTTGTATTCTCTAAATGTAGTACTCTCAGATTAAGACCTTGGTGCCCGTTTTCTTTGATAAAATGGTTAAAAAAATCATACATCAATTTTTAGGACGTCTTTGAAAAGAGGAAGCTTCAATCTTCAAGTTTATGGTAGATTCAATTATCAAAAAAAATTTCTTAACGCTTCTAGAGGCGTTTTATTTCTATTATTTTCGAGAAAAAAACGTGACTTTCAATGATATTGTACAATGGCTAAAAAAAAATCGTACATCATTATTTAGGACGTCTTTGGAAAGAGGAAGCTTCAATCTTCAAGTTTATGGTAGATTCATTCGTCAAAAAAATTTCTGAAAGTTTCTAGAGGCGTTTCTATTTCTCTTATTTTTGAGAAGAAAACGTGACGTTCAATGTGCCACTCTAATATCGGGCAAATCATCGTGCAATCTGTATCATACCATGGATCCTAGAAGAAAATGAACGATGTACTATGAAAGTAGAGGCTTCCAGCTTTAAATTGAGCCTAAGTTTATCATCATACGATCCGGTTTTACGAAGTTATACCATTAACCCCTTACGCTATAATACCGAGGCAGACTCGTGACGAGAATTCCGAACAGGCCGTTCCAAAAACAGCGAATAACTCCGCCATTTTTAAATATTTTATACTGAGAAAAATTGAAAGTAAAGTCAAAAGTTGTCTTAATATCACTGTAAATCCTCGTAATTTTTCCCTTATTAATTGTCCTTAAAAAAATTTCCGAAATCTAGCTGGTCTACACCCTTAAATTTGAATTCCTCAAAGAATGAGAATCGAGTTCGCTAACTTGGTGCGATTGTACAGAGTATCCAATAAGAGTAAGATGTTTTGAAAATTTAAATTGAGATTTTTACTACCATTTTTTAATATTTCACACTGAGAAAAATTGAGAGTAAAGTCAAAAGTTGTCTTAATATCACTGTAAATCCTCGTAATTTTTCACTTATTAATTGTCCTTAAAAAAATTCCCAAAATCAAGCTGGTCTACACCCTTAAATTTGAATTTTTCAAGGAATGAGAATTGAGTACGCTTGATGCGATTGTATAAAATATCCAATAAGAGTAAGATGTTTCGAGAATTTTTACTGCCATTTTTTAATATTTCACACTGAGAAAAATTGAGAGTAAAGTCAAAAGTTGTCTTAATATCACTGTAAATCCTCGTAATTTTTCCCTTATTAATTGTCCTTAAAAAAATTTCCGAAATCTAGCTGGTCTACACCCTTAAATTTGAATTCCTCAAAGAATGAGAATCGAGTGCGCTAACTTGGTGCGATTGTACAGAGTATCCAATAAGAGTAAGATGTTTTGAGAATTTAAATTGAGTTTTTACTGCACAGCGAATCACTTTCAGTATAGCGTTGGCATCTCGACTAGCGTAATCGAGTAACGCGCACGCGTCGCGCACAAAACGTGCTGAAGCGGCCGGAAGAGGCGAGCTACTCCCAGCCGACAATAAACGCCTTAAGAAGTTCCACTCTCTCGGTTCCGTATAACAGAGATTAAAGAGGTGGCTTTATATCCTGGACGAAACGAGCACGACGGGAGACCGCAAGAAGCAAGGTCGTCCGTTTTTCCATGCAGCCTCTGCCTCCCAACGGCGGGCATTCCGACGATTAACCACGCCCGGGACGGAAACCGAGCCAGCAAATTAGTTAGCGGTAAATCTCTCGCGAGAGAGACTTTTCCGATGCTTCTTACTCAGCCACCATTTCCCCGAATTCGGTCCACGATTTTCAATATAGAGAAACTCTCCATCGATGCCTCCTCATTTCCTATTTCTAACAGCAATTTTTTCGATCGACAATATGTAGACGGGTTTTATAGATCTTTATATTCTGAATACGAAGCTGAACATTTTTAAGGGACTTGTACTATTACACTGTCCAACAGCAATTTTTGAATCGAGAATTAGTAGACAATTTTTATAAATTCTTATATGCTGAATACAAAGCTGAACATTTTTTTGGGACATATTCTATTGCAATGTTGCACAGTAATTTTATACTCGACAACTAGTAGACAATTTTTATAAATTGTTATGTACCGAATAAGAAGCTGAACATTTTTTAAGGACATGTTCTATTGTAATGTTCAACAGCAATTTTTAGTTCGACAATTAGTTGACGATTTCTATAGATTTTTATATTCTGAATACGAAGATGATCATTTTTAAGGGACTTGTACTATTATACTGTCCAACAGCAATTTTTGGCTCGAGAAGTAGTAGACAATTTTTATAAATTCTTATATGCTGAATTCGGAACTGTAGATTTTTTAGGGACATCTATTGTAGTCTTCAACGGCAATTTGTGACTCGACAATTAGTATACAATTTTTATAAATTCTCATATGCTGAATACGAAGCTGAAACTTTTTTAGGGACATGTTCTATTGTAATGTTTACCTGCAATTTTTGGTTCGACAATTAGTTGACGATTTCTATAGATTTTTATATTCTGAATACGAAGCTGAACATTTTTTAAAGACATGTTCTATTGTAATGTTCAACAGCAATTTTTGGTTCGACAATTAGTTGACGATTTCTATAGATCTTTATATTCTGAATACGAAGCTGAACATTTTTAAGGGACTTGTACTATTACACTGTCCAACAGCAATTTTTGAATCGAGAATTAGTAGACAATTTTTATAAATTCTTATATGCTGAATACGAAGCTGAACATTTTTTTGGGACATATTCTATTGCAATGTTGCACAGTAATTTTATACTCGACAACTAGTAGACAACTTTTATAAATTGTTATGTACAGAATAAGAAGCTGAACATTTTTTAAGGACATGTTCTATTGTAATTTTGCAGAGTAAAACTTACTTTTGCTTTTTGCTTACTTTTTGCGACATATTTTAGGTACACACTTATCAAAGAGATCGCAACAGCTAACTGGTTTTACAATGTCCAAAACTCGCAAAACACTTTTCAAACCCTTCAACGACAAGAGTAAGACATCCAATACAACTAGCTCTAAATTATTCAAAAAGCGACTCACCTTGAATAAAAAATGAGAGCACTTCGTGGCGAGTGGATCGATTCAGTGGCAGCTAGGCCACAATTTACGTGTATCGAGATGCATTGGATAAGATCGATAGAGGTCGAAACGAGCGGCGATCCTTTGGGTTAATTGATTTAAATTGGAAGTTCCCCGTCGAGGGGTCCTTAGACGACGCAACTGGAGACGTTAATGTCTCCCAGCGAAACAAAAGAAAAGGATTTTCTCAGAGGAGGGGAAGAAAAGTTCCGCGGGAAAAAAGAAGAAGGGATAATCCAATAGCGTTTACGTTTTCGCTCGGAGCCGATTTAAATTTCGCTCGCTTGCTCGCTCGCGCTGTCGTGAAAGCCGCCCAGTGGATTTTATCCTGAGAAGGAAGTCCTATCGGCGGTATTTTCTCAAACATTTCTTAATCTCCATTAAAGCGGAAAACTTGCCCCCTCTCTCTCTTTCTCTCTCTCTCTCTCTCTCTCTCTCTCTCTCTCTCTCTCTCTCTCTCTCTCTCTATTTCTCGCTGTGAGAAAACCATTGATTCCCCAGCGACTCAACCCCGGGAACCTTAAGTTCGGACGACCGGAAAAGAAATCGTCTTGGAATGGCCACTCCAGATCGATATCTCGATGCTTCTTTCATCTTTCGTCGTTATGAAGTCGACCGAATATCCCGGGAAGTTCGCAGTTAATTAAACCTAGTCATAAGTATTCAATTAAGCGGCTGTTGTTTGCCGCGATGGAAAAATTTATAAAATTTTAGAGATTCTTGTCGAATTTGAACAAAACTGTGTGTGAGGTATTGGAGATTGAGTTTTAGGTTTGTTGTATTTTTTTATTGGGAGCCTGTCAATGGATGCAGGGATGTACAATGTATTGTTTCATTCATTGTAGAAGTTCATTGCTTGTGTACCGTGTTGCATATTTAATTTTATTTTAATTCATTTGTTCATCTTCTTCAATCTTGTTTATCTTCAGCAATTTTTTGAAATGTTAATAAAGTAAGCGACAATTTTATTTGGAAGAAAAATTTTCTGAGCTGTTATTTTGGTGCGACATTATAAAAATTGAGCTATCTTCAGCAATTTTTTAAAATGTTAATAAAGTAAGTGACGATTTTAATATTTTCGCTGTTGATTATTGTATTCTAGAGGAGTCTGTACGATTTTTCTATTAGCATACAATAATCTTAATTTATTTGAAAGAAAAATTTTCTAAGCTGTTATTTTGGTGCGACATTATAAAAATTGAGGTATCTTTAGCAACTTTTTGAAATGTTAATAAAGTAAGCGACGATTTTAATATTTTCCCTGTAGATTATTGTATTCTAGAGGAGTATGTAAGATTTTTCTATTAGCATACAATAATTTTTTCAATGATTCATTCTCCGGTGAAAGTAATCTCTATCGATATTTGCTAGTACCTTGTTGAACGTTTTCTTTGCATGATTTTTAATGAACAAATTGTTCCAAACGAAAAATTTTAAAGCAATGACAATGCTTGCCAAGGGGTCCAAAAATAGTGAATAAAATTGCAAACTCACTTTATCAAATTCCAAAGAACATAATCTAATTTTTCAATTCACTCATGTATTTCAAAAAGGAAGCAAAATTCAATTTAAATTTATTGTCTTCAATCTACAAAAATATGCATCCGCGTGGGGAAAGTCAGGAAAATAGAAATTAAAATTACATACTCACTCCATCAAATTCCAAAGAACATAATCTAATTTTTCATTTACTAACGCAGCTCACGAACTAAGCAGAACTTAATTTAATTCGATCGTCTTTAAACTCATCTACAAAAAATTATAAATAAAATTATAAATAAAATTACAAATTCGCGTCAAGAAATCCTAAAGAATTTTATCTAATTTTTAATGTACTGATGCAATGCACGAACCATCCTAAATTAAATTTAATTCGATCATCTTCCAACTCATTTTAAAAAATATGCCTACGCGTAAAGAAATTTTTAAAAGATTATAATTAAAATTACAAATTCTCTCCCAGAAATCCTAAAGAATTTCCTTTTATTTTTTAATGTACTGATGCACTGCACGAAGCATTCCGATTTTAATTTAAATCGATCGTCTTCTAGCTCATCTTAAAAAATATGCCTACGCGAAAAGAAATTTTTAAAAAATTATAAATAAAATTACAAATTCTCTTCCAGAAATCCTAAAGAATTTTATCTAGTTTTTAATGTACTGATTCACTGCACGAACCATACTGAATTCAATTTAATTCGATCACCTCGAAGCTCGTCTCGAAAAATCTGCATGCGCGTAAAGAAATTAAAGAAAATAATAAACAAAATTGCAAATTCTCTTCAAAAAATCCCAAATAGTTTCATCAAATTTTTAATTCACTTGTACTCTTCACGAACGTAGCAGAATTCAATTTAATTCGATCATCTTGGATCTCGTACAAAAAACGTGCACTCGCACGGAGCTTCAATAATGACGAAACCTCCCGGATCACAATTGACCCGATATCGGTATTCGTGATGTTCGATCATCCTTGGTAGAGTAATCTCGAATTCCCCGTCGATTTTTATTAACACGAATCAAGGATCAAAGGCGTCGCAGGAATCCGAACCGAGCATTGGCTCGGAGGAGCAAAAGGCTCGGCCCCCTTCGTCGATGATTCGTCCTCTTACCAATTTAACGTCTGCAAAATCAAGGGACTCGGAAAAGTGGTCCTTTGAATATTCCGCTTGGCTGTGTGCTTGTCCCGCTTATGCTCGCGAACGAGCGAACGAAATCGCGAACACAAAAGGACGAGAAACGCTGCTCGCTAGAATGTTCCTCCGCGGAGGAGCCATCCATTCGATGTTGTCGACATCCTTTCTTCTCTGTCCTCCATTTTCTCTTCATTTTCGGCGGCGCGTCCGCTTTGTGTTCACTCTGTTCAGATAGATGGAAGTCTGTCCGGAGAACTATGTCTCTTGTTCCAGAAACAACAATATCGAAATATCTGAATCGACGCTCCCCTAGCAGAAAGGTGTTGGAACTATTTCTGTAGAATTCGAGGATACTCGCAAGCACAATGTTTATACAAGCCTCTGGGCAAACTAGCATTTTTATTGTCAGGGTCAGTGGTTGTAATTTTATTTTCATTTATTTTGGAATTGGTCTTTATTCGGATTGAATACGTGTTTCTTTTTATTTATTTTGTGATTTGTTTTTATCGTACTTGAAATTTCAGTAGAAGTTATTATTTGTCATTTATCTTCTATTTTGGGTATTATTGTAATCGAAATTTTATTTAAAGTTAAAAATTTATTTTTATTTGTCTTCTATGAGGGGTTTTTATTGTAATTTATATTTTAAGTTACAAATTTATTTTTATTTGTCTTTTATTTTCTGTTTTGAGTCCTGCTGTAATCGAAATTTTATTTAAAGTTACAAATTTATTTTGATTTGTCTTGTATGAGGGGTTTTATTGTAATTTTTATTCGAAGTTACAAATTTATTTTAATTTGTCTTCGATTTTGGTCTTATTTTTATCGAAATTTTTCTTCACTTCAATTACTTTAAGATTGTTTTTTATTCCAACCAAAATAAAACGGCGCTGTGTAATAGAATTTGTTTGCAAAATTATTAGAATTGGTTTCTTACTGAAATTCACTTTTTAGTTCATTAATTAAGATTGGAAATATACATCTTTCTCCCTCTTCTTGCTTCGAAACTATATAAGTAAGTAAATCATATATTATTTATGAAAATAATTTGCAAAATGATTTTCTTGTCGATATCGTGTACGAAACTGTATACTTTTTATCACGGTGATATTAATACGTGAACTTTAGTTAAACATTTTGTACTGGAGGATATTATATAATCATTAAAAACGTTGCCACGAAAACAGTGATACTGGGAATAATAACAGGGATGCAAAATACAGCTTTCCTGTTTCTTTTTATATTTACGTTGCACAATATTCAGCATATTCTCTATATTTCACCATTATATGTGCCAGTTATTTCCCTGTTTCTTTATTAACAAGTTCTCTGCCTGTGTTACACATTTGTTACAATCACAATTTCTAGCGTACAGGACAGCATTTAAAATTTTATGTGCACATTTATGCGAAGTCATAAATCGAAACTTGGAAAATCTGTGCGAAATTTCTTTTCTCCATTTTTCTTGCAGTTTATGGAAGACATAGATTCAATTTATTTGAAGCTTCCACAAATTTCCCCATTAATTATTTATTACATGGATGATTATTTGGAATTATTAAATATCTATTAACATAATATCTCTTAAAGTCGATTTGCATGTGGCAAAAGATTTATTTGCCATTTAATTTCGAACAGTTCAAATTTACCTTTTTTTATTCTCATTTTAAATAAAAAATTCATAAAACGTAATTCGAAAAAGTCAACAAAATTTTCATTAACTATATCTTCGAAATAGTAATAGTTAAATAATCCCACAGTAAAAAATCATACTGCAACTATGATATTGTTCTTCTGCAATGAAAAACTCTACAGCATTAATTTTTCCCTAGTAGATTTGCCCAGTAATGATCAGACACATTAGCTAATCCTCATTAAATAGCACGCGTACTTGACCAATCTTCAAACTTAATTTTCTCAAAAATAAAACCTAGTGCAACTACATTTCATTCCACTTATTTACAACCTATTTTTACATTTTCACTTACCTTTTTCTTACATTGTTATTCTTATTTCAAATAAAAAGTGCATAAAACGTAATTCGAAAAAGTCAAAAAAATGAACTATATCTTCGAAATAGTGATATTTAAATTATCCCACAGTAAAAAATCATCCCGCAGCTATTATGTTCTTCTGCAATGAAAAGCCCTACAGCATTAATTTTTTCTAAGTAGTATTGGCCAATAATGATCAGACACATTAAATACCACACGTACTTGACGAAATTTCAAATTTAATTTTCTCAAAAATAAAACCTAGTGCAATTACATGTCATTCCACTTATTTTCAACTTATTTTTACATTTTCACATTTTATTACATCACCAAACAAGAATCATCCTGTACAAAAATTGTGATAATCCATTGCATGGAACTAAAAGAGTTAATAATTTTAAAAAATCTTTGCAACCTCGGTCACTACATTTCATTCCACTTATTTTCAACTTATTTTTACATTTTCATACATCACCAAACAAGAATTATCCTGTACAAAAATTGTGATAATCCATTGCATGGAACTAAAAGAGTTAAAAATTTTAAAAAATCTTTGCAACCTCGGTCACTACATTTCACTCCACTTATTTTCAACTTATTTTTACATTTTCACTCACCTTTTTCTTCCATCGCCAAACAAGAATCATCCTGTACAAAAATTGTGATAATCCATTGCATGGAACTAAAAGAGTTAAAAATTTTAAAAAATCTTTGCAACCTCGATCACTACATTTCACTCCACTTATTTTCAACTTATTTTTACATTTTCACATTTTATTACATCACCCAACAAGAATCATCCTGTACAAAGTGTGTTAATCCATTGCCTGGAACTAAAAGAGTTAATAATTTAAAAAAATCTTTCACTACGTCGGTCACTAAAGCTCCGACCATAACTCCGTTGGAAAAAGATAGTGAATAACAGTCGCCAGTGAGCGCAGCAAAGATCACAGCGATGAATAAACAATTCCCCCAGTAAAAACTAATCAAAACTTGTCCCGCAGCTGATATTTGTCTTACCAACAGCCCCGAACGAGCTCCACTTTGTGTTTTTCGTGGACTCACGTTTCCCGTTGATTTTCGGCGATGGTTCTCTTTGAGGATGGTGTCGTGGTCGTCGGACGAAAGTCACCAGAGTACCCGGAATAATCCCGGCAGCTCGGTTGGGAGTGTCAAAGACCTCGATGGTAGTCTTTCCGCTCGTAAAACAGCAAGTCTTACTTTTACGAGCCGTATTTTTTTTCTGCCCCCGGTTGACGGGACTACGATCGTGACAGAATGCGGGGAGTGGACTATTATACAAGGGGAATGGTCTTAGGGCTGTTCTCAACCCGGAAAAATTAAGCCGAAGGCGAGGAGAGAAGGCAGCTGTGGTACAGTTATCGATCTGGTTCGAAATGAAAATTCCTTTTGTGTGGAGATCGGTCGAATGTTAACTGGACTTTGTATTTTACAAACGTCTAATCGACCTTGTCTACTTGAAGCTGAGTTGGAAGATTAATTAGAAATGTTTAATTAATGATCTGCATCACTTAATATTTTTAAAAAAATTTTTCTTTAGCGGTTAGGACGACGATCGGTCGAATATTAACTGGACTGTGTATTTTACAAACGTGTAATGGGCCTTGTCTACTTGAAGCTGAGTTGGGAGATTAATTAGAAATGTTTAATTAACGATCTGCATCATATTTTTTAAAAAAAATTTCTTTAGCGGTTAGGACGATGAGGAAGTAAATGGTATCGATTTCTATTAAGTGGTGTAATAGTTTGAAATTTTTTATTATTGACGACATAAAATTGAGTGGATTCTGGCATGAGTAGGCTTGTAGTTTGAGAGTGGAATGTTGTGAAGGACGCAAGTGTTTAATTGGCAGAAATTGTTTGTTAGTGAACTTTACTGATCGATCTACTCCGAAAACTCCTAGGGAATCGATTTTGTGGAGATTTTGAACCGAATTTAGCGAATATGATTGTTATAAAATTAATATAAATTTACTTTGATTATGAAAGATGCTGTGGCAGATTCTGTTGCTTTGGAAAACTAATAGGGTCTTTAACTTCGTCAATTTGTATGATTCTTGAACGAAATTTTCAGGGAATATAGATTAAGGATAGCACTATTAGACAAAAATACTTTTAAAGAATATATTTCTTTTTTCCGACTGGAAAATTTTTTATTTCTCGAATTATCGAATTAGCTAGGTACCTAGGTGATTTTTATTGTATAAATCACAAGTTTGTTAGTAGTGTAGCTTTTTAAATGAAATTTTGAGAAAATATAGGTTCAAGATAGCACTTTTAGACAAAAATACTTTTAAACAATATTTTTCTTTTTTCCGACTGGAAAATTTTTTATTTCTCGAATTATCGAATTAGCTAGGTACCTAGGTGATTTTTATTGTAAAAATCACAAGTTTGTCAGTAGTGTAGTTTTTTAATTGAAATTTTGAGAAAATATAGGTTCAAGATAGCACTATTAGACAAAAATACTTTTAAACAATATATTTCTTTTTTTTCGACTGGAGAATTTTTTATTTTTCGAATTATCGTATTAGCGAGCTGGTGTAGGCATCTATTGTTGCATAAACCATAACTTTGTTAATAGTATAGCTTTTCAAATGAAATTTTCAGAGAATATAGATTAAAGATAGTACTATTAGACAAAAATATTTTAGAAAAGCTCTACTTTTTTTCCTCTCCCGGAAAATTCTTTAATTCTCCAATTATCGAACTAGCGAGCTGGTGTAGGCACATATTGTTGCATAAACCATAACTTTGTTAATAGTATAGCTTTTCAAATGAAATTTTCAGAGAATATAGATTAAAGATAGTACTATTAGACAAAAATATTTTAGAAAAGCTCTACTTTTTTTCCTCTCCCGGAAAATTCTTTAATTCTCCAATTATCGAACTAGCGAGCTGGTGTAGGCACATATTGTTGCATAAACCATAACTTTGTTAATAGTATAGCTTTTCAAATGAAATTTTCAGAGAATATAGATTAAAGATAGTACTATTAGACAAAAATATTTTAGAAAAGCTCTACCTTTTTTTCTCTCCTGGAAAATTGTTTAATTCTTTTCCTAATCTCTGTCATTCCACGGACCATACCTTTGTGAATATCATAGCTTTTTAAATAAAATTTTCGATGAATTAGATAATAAAAAGTTGCACTATCAGACTCCTATTAAAACGTGCTTCAGCAATAGTCTCATCAAAGTGCAATGGACCGCGAAAAATTGATGGAATTAGTATGAAAACACAATGCTTTCTCGACTCGTCGATAGCATAAATGGCCTCTAAACGGGATAGCGACGTTTACAGGAGCCGGAATTGAATGGAACCCAGCACATGACGCCATTGGAACGTTTCCCGAGGATGCTTGTGTTCAAGAAATAAGCGCGGCCATCTTCGAAGCGGCCGTCGCACGGTATATTAAATCGTTCCCCTTTTTAATCCAGATACAAAGGCAACGACGTTCTCCTATGGCTTCCCATTATGCGGAATTGCTGTCGCTTTTATGGCAGCTTATTCCCCTTGCACGTCGAAGCCTGAATGCGGACAGACCTCTTTTGTTTATCCTGATCTTCGTTTTGGATCCGAACTGCCTCGTATAATTCAAGTATTCCTTGGTTGGACAGTTCTCGGAGATGCGTTATGGTCTTTGCGCATTTATGGGAGACAGTATGGCGAACATATGGAATGCAAAATTATGGACATGCTCTGAGAGTTTAAGGATACCATTATGTTTCATGGGGTCTCTTGTTAAGTCCTTGTTTCATGCTATTGAATCCTTCTTGTGATTTCGAATTGAGTTTAGTGACTATGGCGGTTATAAAATAATTATAAATTTAGTTAGTTGAATAGGATTTTATGACAGATTCTATAGCTTCTGAAGACTATTATGAACCACTGTGTCAAGTTTTGAATGAATTGTAGGCTTAATTTTCGAAAAATGTTAGGTATCATGCTGCACACATTTAAGCCATAACTTCGGCAATTTTAGTGATCTTTTAATGAAATTTTCAAGGAATATAGATTAAAGAGAGAACTATTAGACAAAAATATTTTATAAAAGCTCTACCTTTTTTTCTCTCCCGGAAAATTCTTTAAATATCCAACTATCGAATTAGCGAGCTGGT
Source organism: Sphecodes monilicornis (assembly GCA_913789915.3). Taxonomy (NCBI): domain Eukaryota; kingdom Metazoa; phylum Arthropoda; class Insecta; order Hymenoptera; family Halictidae; genus Sphecodes; species Sphecodes monilicornis. The sequence continues at coordinate 7,457,898 of OU565298.1, forward strand.
GTAGGCACTTATTGTTGCATAAACCATAACTTTGTTAATAGTATAGCTTTTTAAATGAAATTTTCAGGGAATATAGATTAAAGATGGTACTATTAGAAAAAAATATTTTAGAAAAGCTCTACTTTTTTTTTCTCTCCCGGAAAATTCTTTAATTCTCCAATTATCGAACTAGCGAACTGGTGTAGGCACCTATTGTTGCATAAACCATAACTGTTCATAGCGTAGATTTTTAAATGAAATTTTCAGGAAGTATAGATTAAAGATAGAACTATTACCCAAAAATATTTTAGAAAAGCTCTACCTTTTTTCTCTCCTGGAAAATTCTTTAATTCTCCAATTATCGAATTAGCGAGCCGGTGAATTCATCTATTGTTGCATAAACCATAACTTTGTTAATAATGTAGCTTTTTAAATGAAATTTTCAGGGAGTATAGATTAAAGATAGTACTATTAGACAAAAATATTTTTTCAAATTAAACTTCTTTTTTTCTCGCCAGAAAAATTATTCACTTCTACCTTCTCCGAATTTATTCACTACCTAGATTTCCAGCTTGCTGGGATAAGTGTATATGATACTATAAACCATAACTTTGTCAAATTCATCGCTCTTTGAATGAAATTTTCTGAAAAAATAAACTCCAAGTAGCACTACGAGACAAAAATATTTTCATAAAATCTGCTTCGTTTTATTCGCCCCAAAAACCCCACAATTCTCGAACCATCGAACTCGATGGTTACAACAACTGTCTAGGATTACAAAAACTATAACAGCCAATTTTATCGCTTTTCCAATAAAACGTTCAGGGTGTATACAGTAAAAGTATCGCATTGGAACAAAAATATTTCCAAAAATATCCTCTCCCGTTCTCTCATCGTTACGATCCGATAATCGTCAAGCGTACACCAGTAACAGACTCGCGTCCTCAGTTTCTCGAAAACAGACAATTCTCATTTCACGCAGAAAGGCAGATCAGAGGACGTACCGTGGGTTTCCCGAGCTTTGTGCACGTCGTTCAAGTGGAATACTTTTTTTCGAGTGCGATTCTTTATGCATCGAATCACCAGGAACACGGGATAGAATGTTTTCAGAAGAGGTTCCCGTACTTACACATTCTCTCCCGCGAGTATTTTTCCAACGGAGAAAACGGGTTTCGTGTTTTCTAATTACTTTCTTCCGTTTCGGGCACAAATGTTTTGCGTTCGATAAATATTTTCGTCCCGGTGGCGCTCGAACAGACTTTGCAAGGGAATAAAGACCAGCTGAAAGCGGTCGGTTGTTGTACGACCAACTTGAAAGGGAGCTGCGTTTTCTCGTTTCTCTCTTCAGTCTTTCTGTTCTTTTCTTCGACTTTCTCCTCGCCCTTTGCCGGGCCCCTCCGTCTGTTCTCCGCGTGATCTTCGGCTTAATACCTGGGGCTTCGATGAGTCCTGAAAATCTTGAAGATTCGTTAAGATTTCAAAGCTACCCCCGAATTAGCGGATTTTCTCGACCGCCTTTCGCGATACGAAAGCCACGTCATTAATAGTGTGCGAGAACACGAAAATGTCGAGTCGGGACAAGAGGAGAATTTTTGTCGAGATCGGGACGAGTTCTTGAAAATTTCGGATTTCTCGATTGTGTCAAAATTCTTGAAAATGTTTGAGAGTCTAGAAAATTTCTGGTTTCTCGATTATGTTGAGATTTCCGAAAGTTTTTGGATTCTCGAAAGTCTCGGGATTCTTGAAAATTTCGGGATTCTCGATGATGTAGAAATTATCGAAAGTTTCGGGATTCTCGAAAGTTTCGGAATTCTCAAAAGCCTCGGGATTCTTGAAAATTTCGGGATTCTCGAAAGTTTCGGAATTCTCAAAAATCTCGGGATTCTTGAAAATTTCGGGATTCTCGAAAATTTTGAGATTCTCAATTATGTAGAGATTTTCGAAAGTTTCGGAATTCTCAAAAGTCTCGGTATTCTTGAAAATTTCGGAGTTCTCGAAAATTTCGGGATTCTCGAAAATTGTGGGATTCTCAATTCTGTACAGATTTTCGAAAGTTTCGGAATTCTCAAAAGTCTCCGGATTCTTGAAAATTTCAGGATTCTCGAAAATGATGTAGAAATTTTCGAAAGTTTCGGAATTCTCAAAAGTCTCAGGATTTTCGCAAATTTCAGGATTATCGATTATTTAGAGATTTTCGAAAGTTTCGGGATTCTCGAAAGTCTGGGGATTGTCAAAGGTCTCAGGATTCTTGAAAATTTCGGGATTTTCGAAAGTTTCGGAATTCTCGAAAGTCTCGGGATTGTCGAAAATTTTAGGATGTTCAGTACTCGATTACCGTTATGAGACTAGCTCAAAAATCGATCGCGGTATGAGAGTTGCGATGTTTGAGTTGTTTCTTTTCTCTTCCATTCGAGACTTCCTAGAATCCCGAAACCTTCGAGAATCCCGAAATTTTCCGACCCATCTCGTCCCGATGTCTTCCCGACCCGTCTCGACCATCAAGATCCACACATTTTCGTGTTCTTGCCCTCTTCTACTCGTCACTGATTACATGCCGAACCATTCCCTCCTACTCTCCAGTCCTGTCCTTTAATTCCTCCGAATTCCTGCAAGGAATATCCACAATACTCTCGCAATAATTAGTGGAACGCCTCTACACTCTATACAGGGTGTTCCCAAAATTGTATAAATCCTTGAAATAGGCGAATCTTGAGGTTGTTTAAAGTGACTGTTTCCTTTGCAAAAAAATGATTGCCTTTTCTTAATTTTTTTTTTAATTTATAATTTATGTCGCAACTACAAGGTTATTAGCGACATCGTATGGAACATATATGAGTGGTTTACATTATTTTATTAATCAGTCCGGTTTCCTTAATACACTCAAGTAAATTATGTATTTTTCCCTCTTTTACATTGTACTTGAGTGTAGTTTCCAGTTGATATTTATTACAGATCATATCATATTTTTTACATTGAAGAATTAGGTATTCTATGGTTATTATATGATCGCACTCCTCACACTGTGGGAGTGGGTTTTTGGAGATTATGTGCGAGCGTGTAATTTTCGAGTGTCCAATTTTAATTCTTGAGATGACCACTTGTTCTCTTCTCGATGTACCAGGGATCGATTTCTGTCCTTCAAAAAACTTGTTAGTGATATTGTTAATATGGTTAGGAGCCTTTTGATTCCATTCCTCTTCCCATTGGAGTTTCAGTCTATTTTCGGTTTCCCTTACCAGGTCTTCAAAATGTAATTTATCTTGAGTGAAAATTTGTTAAAGAGTTATTAACGGAAAAAAACGCACCACTCAGAACACCGTTACTGTCGCTGACAAAATATTGTGATTGTGATTTTGAAGTAATATCATAGTTGTGAGCAGAAATACTTGAAATAGAACATATCTACCTACAAGATCTCGGTGGCTCAGTGCGCAGCAACCTCCGTTGCCACCCCGAAGTTCTGAGATCGAATCCAGCAGACTGCAAAAGATTTTTCTTTCAACTTCTCCTTGACTTCTGGCTGCAACTTCTCTTGATTCATCGTAATCCATCATTCAACGAATTCATACTTCGTACCAAATTGAATTTGGTACTTTCAAAATATAAAAAGGTTCTTGTGTTTCTTCCCAAAGAGAATTCGTTTAGTAACAGAAGTTTATTTCACTATGTTTCTTGTCTTCCATTGGTAGTCAGTTAGAAAGAGTTAGAAAAATTAGAAAAAGTATAGAAAGAGAAAAAAAACAGAAAGAAAAAAGAGAAAAGCAAAAATTTCTTTTTCTAAGAAATTAGAAAAAGAAATATTTAAAGCTGCATTTATGAAGTGTATCTTCTCCTTTGTTTCTGTTGTTTCCAAAGTTCTACGAAAAGAAGTAAAAGTGTTAGATAAAAAGGTTCTTGTGTTTGTTCCCAAAGAGTTCTTAGTAACAGAAGCTTATTTCACTATGTTTCTTTTCTTCCATTGGTTGTCAGTTAGAAAGAGTTAGAAAAATTAAAAAGAGATTAGAAAGAGAAAAATAACAGAAAGAGAAAAGAGAAAAAGCAAAAATTTCTTTTTCTAAGAAATTAGAAAAAGAAAGATTTAAAGCTGCATTTATGAAATGCAATACAAATCTCACGAGTATTTTCTCCTTTGTATCTGTTGTTTTCAAAGTTCTTCGAAAAGACGTAAAAGTGTTAGATAAAACTTCAACTTTTAAAGAGGAAGACCGGATAACAAAAGAGACTTCTATCTTCCTGTTTAACGACTCTCTTGAGCAGTTTCTTTCTCGAGTACACAAAATAATGGGTTGGCGAAAAAGTTTCTTCGTATCTTCCCGACAAATGTCGTATCATGTCATAACTCTGTTAATATTCATCGGATCTGGCATTACTTAAATGCGTCTGAAAGGTGATATATCATAGATTAATTGAAAACAAGAAATTGTGATATTTGTTTATTTAGTCAAAAGTTATTACGTTTAGAAAATAAGTAAAATAAAGAAGAAATTCGATACATTTTGATATTTTATTACAAAAAAGGAAAGCATGCGACTCAAACTGCTAAAAAAACTTGCTATGTTTATGGACGTGATACAGTATTAGTACGTGTGGCACAAAGCTGGTTCAACCGTTTTCAATCTGGAAATTTTTGATATTTTGGAAATTCTGGAAAAAAGTCGATGAAATCATGCAAACAGTTGAACAAGATCGGTTTTACCTCAAAAATGGCAAAAGGTGGTCGATCAAAACGGCACATACTTGATTTAATAAACTTTATTTAAAATATGAAAAATCTTGATTAATTTCTGCATTAAAATACGAAGAAACTTGGTTACAGAGAACCAAAGGTTCAGTGAAAAGGGCGTTTATAATAAAATCGAAAACTTTAATTCGAAAATACTTTGAATAATTTCACAAAATCATTCTGTATAATTACACTCTCATAAAAATAAATAAAACACACTTCCGACACTGATCCTATAAAATTCTGAAATTCATTGTGCGATCTTAAACAAAAATTTAAATAAAGAGAAATACTTGTTTAAAATGTTTTAGAATTAAATAGGAGAGTACTTAAATTGATCTCGGATTGAGGAAAATATAAATTGAGTCAATGGTTTCTGAGCTAAAACAATTTCTAAAAAAAACGAAAGCGATGCTTTACGACCTGAAACAAATTTGAACAAGGAAGAGTAATCTAAAGCATAATCTGAGTACATCCACAGAGTTTGGAACTCAGCCGGCAAGCTTCAAAAGTACACAGACAACGGTTAGAGAGGATGGTTTATGATCTTAAAAAATGGGGACGACAGCGATAAATTCGATTCTGCGAAATCTGGCCGAAAGTCAGTAAAGCAGACGCTATTTATTTCCCCGGGACAGAGAGCAAGGAGGTCTCCGCAAAGATCCGCCTCGTTTCCGAGCTTTTTAATATCCTTGGAGTAATTATTCCGCGGAAACGCACAAGGAACGAAGCCACGGACGCTCGGAGGTTAATTAAACCCCATATCAAGGCGCACCGCCGACGCAAGTCACCCAAATTTGAGTAGTTTCACGGCATCTCGTCGCCTCTCTCTCTCTCTCTCTCTCTCTCTCTTGTTCTTGTTCCACCGTTTAGTTTAAACGCGAACTTTGTTCCGCTGTCGGAATCCGCGTTGTTCAAGCAGCCCGTAACCTTTTCCTCGAGAATTACGACAGTCGAAAATGGCTCCCAGGGTAACCGGAAGTCCACCAGTTTCTTCGCTCGCAATCGAACTACTTCCTCTGTCACTTCTCCGTTTATCTTTATTACTGAAACTTGCCATCGATTTTACGCGGTTTCTCAAACTGAGGCTGGAATCAATTTTACTGGAACCTGAAGAAAAGACAAAAATCTTGTAGTGGTATGACGATGCATTGATTAGCTCAGTTTTATCGTCAGAGGGTTCGGTGATTACTAGGGCTGTGCGAGAAACTGAAAATGTATGGATCTCGATAGTCGAGACGAGTCGGGAAGACATTAAGATGAGAAGGTTTCAGAATTCTCGAAAGACTCGAGATTCTCGAAAGTTTTAGCTTGTTCAGTACACGATTACTGTCGTGAGACTCGTTTTCGGAAATGTTAGAGTGCTGAGAACCCTAAAATTTTCGAGAATCCCGAGACATTCGGTCGGGTGCTCGATAATTTCGGGATTCTCGATTATGTCGAGATTCTCGAAGGTTTCGGGATTCTCGAAAATTTTAGGGTGTTCAGTACACGATTACTGTCGTGAGACTCGTTTTCGGAAATGTTAGAGTGCTGAGAACCCTAAAATTTTCGAGAATCCCGAGACATTCGGTCGGGTGTTCGATAATTTCGGGATTCTCGATTATGTCGAGATTCTCGAAGGTTTCGGGATTTACGAAAGACTCGGGATTCTCGAAAATTTTATGGTGTTCAGTACACGATTACTGTCGTGAGACTCGTTTTCGGAAACGCTCGAGTAGTGAGTACCCTACAATTTTCGAGAATCCCGAGACATTCGGTCGGGTCCTCGATAATTTCGGGATTCTCGATATTGTCGAGATTCTCAAAGGTTTCGGGATTCTCGAAAGACTCGGGATTCTCGAAAATTTTAGGGTATTGAGTACACGATTACTGTCGTCAGTCTCGTTTTCGGAAACGCTCAAGTACTGAGAACCCTAAAATTTTCGAGAATCCCGAGACATTCGGTCGGGTGCTCGATAATTTCGGGATTCTCGATTATGTCGAGATTCTCGAAAGACTCGGGATTCTCGAAAATTTTAGGGTGTTCAGTACACGATTACTGTCGTGAGACTCGTTTTCGGAAACGTTCGAGTATTGAGTACCTTAAAATTTTCGAGAATCCCAAGACATTTGAGAATCTCGAACGTTTTCGAGAATCTCGACATAATCAGAATCTCGAACATTTTCGAGAATCTCGACATAATCAGAATCCCGAAATATTCGAGAACTCGTCTCGATCTCGAAAAATATTCTCATCTTGTCCCGACTCGACATTGTCGGGTTCTTGCATACCCCTACTGGGGATCTTTATGCAAAATAAAAATTGTCTACATCAATTGCGAGAGATGGGAGCCCAGATATATATTTAATTCTGTTTTTAATCATTTCTATATGTTGAAAATAGTACATAGGTATGTTTGAGTTATTAAAATTTTTCTCCTTGCTTAAATTTCGCTAACCAATTTTTATTATAAATGCATAAAATCCGCATTCAAGTGATTACTTATAGTGTCAATTATTCCAATGTTTGAGGCTTGTAAAAGTCTCAATTGACACTACTTCTGCATTAACAGTTAGCATTCGAATTGTTAATACGAGGCGCTACTAAAAATTGCCATTATTGCAAACATATTTTAAATTACTCTGCTTGTATCCAAGAATAGAATAACCTTCATATTCATAAAAGCAAGTAAATCATGTTTATACAATGGACATATATTCTAGGTCAAAAAATGTTTGGAGGTTAAAACAGCTTCGAGTACAAACGGTTAAACATCTCATATTAATTTACTGTACATATCAACGAAATTGAAAATGTGCGAGCTTTTTTAACCAATAAAAATTGCCATACCATTATTGTAGGATCTTAGGAAAAATGAGGAATCCGCGCCGGGAATCGAACCCGGGACCCTCGCGGTTGTAGCTGATCAACTCTTACACATACCCACGGAACCCTCCTACTTTTCCTAATCTCCATACAGTATTTGGTCTGGGAGGTCCTGATCCCACATTATTCAAAACTGTTTTCATATCATTAAATTCGTCTCTATTTTATAAATTGATAAAAATATAACTGTCGCGTGGAAAAACAGATTTGATTTCAGGTGGACAATGTAATTAAAGATACATAAAATAAAAATGTTTTAGGTTGAAAGAAATATTTCGATTTTCGAATTAAAATTGCTTCGAGTGCAAAGGGTTCAATGAACTGAGCCATCATTCACTGACCCACCCTTTAGAGCTAAATGCTAAAATCACCAGTAATCGAGAGAATTAACCAAATCGATGTTTCCTCTGTTCCAGGTAAGCCTCCTCCGCAGCAGTGATTTAATCGAGTGTTAATACCAACCGGAATTCCCGTGGATCGTAAGTAACTAATTAACGAGACATTAGCGGGGGTGGGACCGGATTCACCAGGCGACAGATAAGGCGTCTCGACACCCCCTATCTCGTTCGAAAAGTTCCGATCTAGCAGAGCATTTCTTAAAGGGGATCGGCTAACCGTTCCTCGTTTAATCGAGCATTATCCCCGTCGCGATAAAAGGATCTTCGAGGAGTGGGGGTGAATATAGTAGGTGGGGGATGAATGAAGAAGAATTTCGAACGCAGTCATCGAGATTTCATAAGTTCGACCCGATGCCGGGGTTCTTTCCTCGATTCGAGGTTAATTAAGCTCGGAGAATGATAGAAAGAAGAGATGCTAGGGTCGGGGGTGGTGAAAGATGGCTCCCTCGACTCGGGTCCAGCTTGAATAATTAATAATGCGAACTCTCCCTCTCTCCCTCTCTCTCTCTCTCTTTCACTCTGCACTGAAACGCATTCCGTTTCTTGAGCTACAGTGGTTCACGAAAGTATTCGAACACTCTTTAAATTAGAATAACTTTTTGAAAATTGGACCGATCAACTTGAATATTTTTGAGCAATTCAAATTATTACTTTAGTAAATGGTGTGCAAAGAAAGAAGCGAAAAAATAAAAATGGTACTTTTTAAAACTTTTCTCTAATTCAATCGGTAATGAAAATTTTAAATATACGTTTTGTAGATCTATGTTACGTATGCACATGTTGAAAATTTTATAATCAAAATGACGCGTTCGAATATTTTTAACTTACGATTATTGAGATTGTGAAGACGCATTCATGAGGAATTTATTTCTTTGGGTATACATTATAAAAGAAATAACTAAAAATTTGGACAGAAGCATTCTCGTTATTTTTCTAAACCTTAATGTTAATAATCCGTCGTGTCAGACAATTCACTCCATTTTCAAGCTCGATTCTCTCAAAAACGATGCTTCGGTTGACAAAACATACTGTACCAAATTGTGTTGAGACGTGCTTATAGTATTGCCGGCTCGAATTTCGATTTGGGCCTACACTACGGTCGATTTTGGACAGTGCCATAGTCGAAGGGGTTTGTCTAGTGTCTTTGACGAATTTATTGTTTTATGCTCGAAGTCGTGAAACAGAATCGGAATTGCGAACTAGAGTAATAAGTCAGAACATTTCTATTTTTATATCCTCTGTTTATACCGTACTTTACACTCGTTTTTGATTAAAATTACATACTTATCCAGAACCAGATTATTTTCTTATTTATATTTTACAAAAATATAATAAAATTAAATAAAATCAAATCTAACAATATGACAAATATATTGGATAGTGTACAACAATCTTTAATGGCGATTCAGAGTCACCACTCGAATGGAAAGGGTTAATATAGAATCACTCCCTGCCCGATGGTGCCACGATTTCCGTTCCACCGTGTATGTTGCTACCTTCACAGTGAACACAGCTGTATTTGGAGACTCTACTTTGTTTTCCAGTTTATACGAATTCCAAGCACAATCCTCAATCTGCGAAGTAGAAAGCCTCGGCCGAGATCAGACGAACAATTTATTTTCCAATATTTTCTTTACGCTGAAAGTGTCCAAGTTGAAACTGCTTCGCCACTCGACTCTGAAGCACAAATCAGAGAATCGAGCAGGTGCATCGTCTCGATGGCTTTTCAGCCTCTTCCTTCTGAATCGAATCAGGCGGGAAAGAGACAGAAAGAGAGCGAGAGAAAGAGGGACAGAGAGAGAGAGAGAGAGAGAAAGAGAGATAGAGAGAGAAAGAGACACAGAGAGAGAGAGAAAGAGAGAGATAGAGAGAGAAAGAGAGACAGAGAGAGACAGAGAGAGAAAGAAAGACAGAGAGAGACAGAGAGAGAAAGATACACAGAGAGAGAGAAAGAGAGAGAAAGAGAGAGAAAGAGGAATAGAGAGAGAAAGGCGAGATAGAGAGAGAAAGGGACACACAGAGAGAAAGAGAGACACAGAGAGACAGAGACAGAGAGAGAAAGAGAGACAGAGCGAAACAGAGAGAGAAAGAGAGACAGAGCGAGACAGAGAGAGAAAGAGAGACGGAGAGAGAAAGAGAGACAGAGAGAGACAGAGAGAGACAGAGAGAGACAGAGCGAGACAGAGAGAGAAAGAGAGACGCAGAGAGACAGAGAGAGAGAACGAGAGAGAGAGAGAAAGAGAGACACAGAGAGACAGAGAGAGAACGAGAGAGAGAGACAGAGAGAGGGACGGAGAGAGAGAGAACGAGAGACAGAGAGAGAGAGAGAGAAAATACGTATGCAACGAGAACCGTCTATCGCGCGACGTAAATTTTCCCGTGTCGGGAAAGCGCACCGCGAAAAAAGGAGGAAGCAGACGTAACACCCTCTTTCTGACATCCGTTTCAACCGGGATTCGACAATTCGTTCCAGCGGACGCTAACGAGCGCCAATATTTGTATCCGTAAATCACGTGCCAATATTTGCCTCGTCGCCGGCAACATTTACCTTCCCAGAAACTTTCCCGTCCGCCGAATCTCCTTGCCGCGGCAGGCTGTTCAGCCAATTAGATGCGGGGACGAGGCCAACGGCCGATCATAATCGACTGCCACCACTGATAATACACACACTCACTTCGGAAATACAAAGATTTAGGTCGCAAGCCTCTCAAAGTGGACGTGACTTGGTTTGCCTCTTACATGACACTCGAACGATGATCAAACTCTCTTACTATCTTATAGTCTGTATTTCGGTATGCAATCTTTCTATGCGGTAGATTTAGTATTGCGTTATGTGCAAAAGAAATATTGATGATGTGTGGTTGTCGGTAACATTTTTAAAAATTGTGCAGAACGTTACCACTTCTGGGTGGGAATTTAAACTTGATGCTGCACTGTACTGTATGTCAAAGAAGTTTCAATGACATCGTTCCATTAGAATTGTTTATAAAAATTGTCTGAGGTGTCGCCTTTTCGAAAGGCGAATTTGACTAGAATGTGGTTTGCAAGGCACCTTCCACAATTAATGACAAATGAACAACGAAAGCCACATCAAAAATATGAACACAATATTAAAACAGAAGTAGTAAACTTTGTTATCACGAAGTTTCACCAAGATATCTTTAATGAGTTACACAAAAATTAAATATTAATAAAATGTTCTCACCGAATGGAATTTACTTTTCTTCTCTGTCTCGCACGAGCAATATACCTTGCATAATTAATAACAAATGAAAGGCGTGAGCGGCAAGGAAAATACGAACACAACATTAAAACAGAAGTAGTAGACTTTGTTATCACAAAGTGCTACCAAGATATCTTTTGCAAATTAAATATTAATAAAATGTATCCACCGAATGGAATTTACTTTTCTTCTCTGCCTCGCACGAGCAATATACCTTGCATAATTAATAACAAATGTAAGGCGTGAACGGCAAGAAAAATACAAACACAACATTAAAACAGAAGTAGTAGACTTTGTTATCACAAAGTGCTACCAAGATATCTTTTGCAAATTAAATATTAATAAAATGTATCCACCGAATGGAATTTACTTTTCTTCTCCGCCTCGCACGAGCAATATACCTTGCATAATTAATAACAAATGTAAGGCGTGAACGGCAAGAAAAATACAAACACAACATTAAAACAGAAGTAGTAAACTTCGTTATCACGAAGTTTCACCAAGATATGTGTAACAAAATTAAATATTAATAAAATGACCCCACCGAATGGAATTTACTTTTCTTCTCTGTCTCGCACGATCAACGCACATTTCACAATTAATAACAAATGAAAGGAGTGAGCCGCATAGAAAATACGAACACAACATTAAAACAGAAGTAGTAAACTTTCTTATCACGAAGTTTCATCAAGATATCTTTAACAAGTTACACAAAATTAAATATCAATGAAATGTCCCCACCGAATGGAATTTACTTTTCTTGTCTGCCTCGTACGATCAACACACCTTGCACAATTAATAACAAATGAAAGGCGTCTACCACATGGAAAATACGAACACAACATAAAAACAGAAGTATTAAACCATGTTATCATCAAGTTTCACCAAGATATCTCCACCACAAAAAAAATACCAACCAAATGAATTTTACCTTTTCACCTCACCCTCGTACAACACACTTCCAATCAGACTCCTCATTAAGCGTCTGTGGTGATTCAAGGCGCCCCCGAATGAACGAAACGCGTTCTTTGAAAATGGAAGTGCAGGGAGCCAAGTCCGTAGACGTCGGCCAGGATTTATCATCCCAGGACGACGGTAAATATTGCCGGGAAGGACACGTAGGCGTGGTAAGAGTTAATGCGATCGGCTCGATGGTGAATTTACAGCGACGTTTCGAGAGCCAGCTCGGGCGCCGAGCGTCTAATTAATCATTAATATCAGCCGTGGCGTACAGGTACTTGGCTCTGCCGGTTAAGTAATAACATAATTTGCAGCTGCATAAACAAGGCTTAGCGTGATTTAGCCCGAGGAGAGAGAGAGAGAGAGAGAGAGAGAGAGAGAGAGAGAGAGATACACGCTTTCTCGCCTCGGCCTCCCCCGGCATCTGCTCCCGAGGGTTGTAAAACTCGTAAGCCACCCCCTTAACTCTGCGCTAACAAAACGGTGAGCTTTCTGTGGTGGGAGGTACCACGGTCTTCGTTCTATTTATTAAGCGATTCCTTATTGTCGGATTCGAGCAGCGAAACGACGACAATTAAAAACATTCCGACGCGACCGCCGCGAAATTAGCAGACTATGCCCGCAGAGTCAGGCGGTTTTGTTGACGACTATGAAACACTGCAGGAGAGTGAGAGAGAGTACTGTGCGTTTTTAAACCGTTGGATAAATTTATGGCACGGTTATTTTAATTTTTATTGAATTTATTTGCGGTGAAAATCCTTTGAGCTACCGGGGTGGTTAAGAGGTTCGGTCAAATTCGGGAATTTTTTGCAATGCTAGTAAAACAAGCTATGGTTTTAATATTTTTTCTGTATATTTCTGAATGTACAGTGAGTCTAAAATCATTTTTTTATTTGCTTTAACTTATCTTGTTTAGGAGTTATTCCATTATCAGTCCTTATTGGTATTCATATAAGTGTTAAGTTATCGATGACAAGCGAACTTTAATATTTAGAAAATTGTAACGTTTTTAAAAACTTTTGTCTAGAATCATAGTTTGAACTATAAAAAAAGTCGTGTATTCATTATTCTAGTATAAATTTTACAGATTATCTGCCAAAAGATTAAATCTCGTATACATCTACAAGTAGATTTCCTTCCGAGTATAGGCTGCAGATTATTTTGAAAATTATTGAAAATACCAAAAAGAAGTTTTACAAAAATCGTATAGTGCGAGGGTGCAGACTTCTTAATGCAGTTTAATTTTTTATATACGATCGCAAGAAATACAAAAACCATGCACTATAATCACAAAGTATAGTCAGCAGCTTCTCCCGGCTTAAAGTGAATTACTATGACCATTGTTAAATTAAAGTGTTATGCAGTGTAGTTCCAAAAAAGCAACAATAAAGGTGAAACGGTAGATATCGGGATCATTTAGAAACTTCATCAGAGTTTCCCGGGGAACCTAATTGAAACGTTCATCGCGCGGCTCGTTGTAATAAAAGAAAGATTCAGAAAGAAGATGAGCTTAAGCAGCGGCCGCTTTTTTCCTCGCCTGGTCGCATAAAAATGGAATTTCAGTTTCGGATTTGTCCGATCCTAGCCGAGTACGCGGCGCTCTTCTTCCGCGGGCCAATTAAGATTCATCTTTATCAAGAACGTGCCGCAGAATTTATGCAGCAATTATTTGTCACTTGCCGCCCGGCGCCGCGCGAAATTAAGACGGAATTAAAATCTCTTCCGCGTCACGGGATCTCTGTGAGTACTCCCTTTAATGCTACGATCTCCGTGGTCTAATTAAATAGGACGTTAAACGAAGTCCGTCACCTGCGAACATTGTCGCGCAGCAGCTATTTTTTTTCTTATTTTATTACTCTGTAAAATCCTCAACATTTTGATTGAAATGTTCTACTGTTTCATCTCTCCTTAAGTGATCGTATTAATTGATGTATGTAGGTGAGTGATTATAAAAATTGTTTGTTGAGAAAATGTCTTAGAAAGTGATACAATTTTACACAGTTTTCGAGTAAGATATTTTTATACGACTGAGCTAAGAGTGTCTCTGTTTAATCTCTCCTTAATTGATCGTATTAACCAGTTAACTGTTTTTGACGAGTATACTCGTCATGAAAAAAGTGCACAATTTTCTGCTATGGCGAGTATATTCGTCATGGGTAGTGAGTAGTGACAATTTGCAGTTTACATTGCAGTTTTAGCAAAAACTAAAATATATTCGTGAACTTCAAGATATTTGAAATATTTTGAGGACCGTCGAAATCAAAGGAACAAATAAAAGTTTATAAATAATTAATATAAAAAAACCGCATATAGTATTAATTATTTTTCGTATATGTATCGTTTTCCCGGATTATATAACCTCAACTTCAAAAGCTAATCCTACACGAAGGTGTGCACATTGTTTTAAAAATAATATTCAGAAAGAATCGCGATATTGGTGTTCAACTTGCGAAGATGAATTATGCATTGTACCATGCTTTGCTCAATACCATTCTCTAATAGTAAATTATAATAAGAAATTGATTTTTCATGTTTATTATTCGATCATATGCAAAATATTTATGTTAATTTAAGGAAATAAATAAATTTGAATAATGAAATAAAACAATAAAAGTCATTTTATTACAACCTAATTTCATATTACACATACTCTGTGTTTGACGAGTATACTCGTCATTGCTAAATTTCTGCGACGCAATTTAGATACTCATTTTCCAAAGAAGTCGAAGCAGTTAACTGGTTAATTGATGTATGTGAATGGGTGATTATAAAAATTGTTTGTTGAGAAAATGTCGTAGAAAATGATACAATTTTACACATTTTTCCAGGAAGATATTTTTGTACAACTGAGCTAAGAGTGTCTCTGTTTCATCTCTCCTTAATTGATCGTATTATGGTCGTTCAAGGTCACGCAAGGTCAACTGCAATAGAAAATAAAGTGTCTCAAAGCACTCTTCGAACACTACGACGATTTACATGTAACATGTTATTTACGTATTAACTGCTACTTCAAAAGTTCAAAATGACGACCTTAAATAAAATAAATAAATAAATTAAAAAATAAATAAATAAATTTGAGTAATGAAATAAAAAAATAAAAGTCATTTTATTACAACCTAATTTCATATTACACATACTCTGTGTTTGACGAGTATATTCGTCATCGCTAAAGAGATCGAAACAGTTAACTGGTTAATTGATGTATCTGAGTGGGTGATTATAAAAATTATTTGTTGAGAAAATGTACTAGGAAATGATACATTTTTACAAATTTGTCCAGTAAGATATCTTTAACACGAGTTTGCCAAGAGTGTCTCGTTCTCTTTAGAAATTGTTTACACAGGTTAAAAACTATACCGTTACATTCAGAACATGTAACATGTACCAAAATTCTACAAAATCTGAACAAATACAAACTTATAGTTATTATAAGGCAATATATTAGGTCGTGACATAAGTTCGTGTCGTTTACTGTTTTACTATTTAAAATAATATTTGAAACATAGTTTCAAAGTCAACGAAAAAATATAACCACCTTCTCTTCCCACTTTTTTGCTAAAGATATTATACCGTCGCTATAAAATTTCTGTGGTTTTTCATTAAAATACTTTTCAATCCGCGGCACAAACTTATGGGACAACCTAATACTTCAGTCACGTTTAGTTGTGGGTAGTTCCAGTGTTAAATTACACCAACTCATTTTTCTCATAAATACAGAAAAATTCTCTAAGCATAATCAACATATCTAAACTACTCGACAGGATTTCCCCAAGATTTTTCAAAGTAACATGTCTCAGAACACTAACACATCGTCTACAGGAAAATGTCCGTAAAAAGGCGTCGTTTTTCACACAGATGCACGCGTTTCGCATAAACGAGGCGTGCGGAAGGACGCGCGTTATCATGCAAGCGAAACAGGAAACAGCTGAAAAAGCAAAAAGCATAAAATCTTGTAGCAGTTTGGAGGTGAAAACGAGGCACAGAATTCCGGTAGAAAGATTCGTGGAACAGGGTGAAAAAGGGTTGAATAGGGGTGAAAAATAGTGAAAGGGGTTGGACCGTTGTCGAAGGTGTCACGGAGCCAAAGGGCGCCGTGCAAAAGGAGCAAAAGAATATTCGCCGATCGTTCCGTGGATAGAAAACGTCCGGCTACCAGCCGACGGAATGTTCGGGAATAAATTCTCGAATTCCACAAGACCGTTCGGGTGTGCGGGGAGGGGGATGGATGCACAGGGGAAGCGGATGTCCAATCGAAGAGACGTCGCACACCGCACCCTCTGCCCGCAATAAGGGATGACATTCTCTTACGTCTGGAACAAAGGACGGGGTACACTGGTGGCTCCGACGACTGTCAGGAAGTTCCATTATGCCTTCCAGACAATCCGGATCTCATGATTCGGCCCGAAGACGCTCGTGGAATGGAGGATCTCGTTGTGAATGCGTGTACGGGCGAGATCGGTCTTCTTGCGTCTTAGGTAAACTGTTGCGGGGCATAATGGGAATAGTGGTAATTCTGAGGCGAAGTTTGCGGGGTCGTAGAGTGATTCTTGGAGATATTCATGGTGTGACTTGCTAAGATTGTTCTTTGTGGGTGTGGAAATTTGTAACGAAGCCAAAGAGATGTTCCACATTCTTTGTACACTTCATGCATTCTTTAATACGATTGATGGAGGACATGTTTCTAAAAAATTCGGAAAAAATTCACAGTTGCGTCTGCTACGAGTTAGAAGATTCATGAATTAATTCGTAATTTTTTGTTAAGCAGAACAGAAGAAAGAGAGCGTTATTCATTAAATCGTGTTCACCTTATAACTACCCTTGTGGCAGGGGTATCGACTTGAAACTTTCCACAGAGCGTTTTCTTTGGGGTCCCTATCGAATGGTATGAAGAAAGATCAATTTGATTTGAAGGAACATTTAACCCCTTGCAGTATAATAACGAGTCAGACTCGTGATAAGAACTTCGAACAACATCTCCTAAACATGTAAATTATTAATTTCCTTTGATGCGAAATAAAATTTTATTCTGTTGCTGTCGATATATAGCCATTGGGGAATATTCAAGCATATAATAAATTTAGATTTTCTTTTTGTTCTAAGAAATGATGGGCGACAATCACGTTCTAATCACTGTAACCGTAAAATAAATCATAGTGCAAGGGTGGTTCCTAGAGGGCCACTCTATTTCTCCACGTCTTCCTATTCATCGGTTTGGGAAAGTATTAGTTAAATATTGACGCACTATTACTGAATAGTGTGGCGATGCACCATCTAATTTTAATATTTGTATCGGGTGAATCCGATGTGCTGAAGATTTCGTTAAATAAATTAAAAAAGTCAAATTAAAGCTTGAGCCTTGCACTTTAAGTACTACGAAATTGCACAATATTAAAAAATTGGATGCTAGATACTAGATGCAGATTTTGTTCGTCATACAAGTAGTAAATGACTTGTAAGAATGCAAAGTAAGAAAGACCTTCGGTAGTCGCCAAAATGGTATTGACTGAAAGGGAAAGAATTACATTATTAATGATGCGAGGATATGGCGGTATAGTACCTTTGAAGCCTTATAACTCGAAAAGTAATTCATGAAAAAACATTTTAGTATTTTGTAATGCCCTCGCGATCAGCTACAAGAATATGTAATAAAAAATAGGGGATGCCATTTAAAATAATTGAGGTAACCTTCGCGTGACCTTCAAATGACCCTTCAAGGTCAATCCAATGGCACCATCTTACAGCCCTTGCGAAACCATAAAATACATGTGTGAACCATTTTTCCAGACTTTTCTAACACCCTGTATAAGAAACGCCCGTAAACCTAGCGTTAAATTCCTAAGACGGTAGATCTCTACGATCTCTATGAACAGCGAACATTTCGCTTCAAAGTCTGCCAGATTTTTAATAAATTTTTCTCGAAACTTGATTTTGCCGATCGTTTATCTCGAGAACTATGGTCTTCGCTAACTCGACCTCTTGCACTCAGGTTCTGGCAGGCAACCACAGCTTAAAGCGATGAATTTTTAAGCTAGCAGCAGCGACGAAAGCTCGGGCGATAGGATAGCCGCGGAGTCGGATCTGCAAAGAATTAGGGAGGATTACGCGGCGGCGCGCTTCAAATCCGAACGATTTTTCGTGCCAGGAATTATTTGCGGCTCGGTCGGCAGACGTATGCGGCTCCTGGAAGCCGAGCTTCCGGTTCGGTGTGCCGTAAATACATCGGCGAAATTCCGCCCGGGCGATCGTCCCTCTCGCCAACCCCCGAAAAGCCCGGGCCATCTTCGCCAGTGATAATATCAGGCAAAAGGGATGGTTCCCCGGCTTCCGTGACACCTGACCCTCCGCCTCACTCTCCATTTTCGCGGTCCGCAAACATTTGTCAGCCGATCGCACCCATGCTATCCTCGAGACGATTCTTCTCACCCCTCTATTTCGCTCCCCTCGTTTTTCACGACGCGCCGATGCTCGGGAAAAAATTGCGAGGACGCCAACGTAACTGCGAATGCGACACACAGTATTTACCGTGAAAAGCTGGTGAAAATTCTAGGTTTCAAACAGTTCGAAAACGAAAAATTTGTGTTTGCTAAAATGGCTGAATAGCTGCAAAAATTGTGTAGCAATGTTGGTCTTTTTTCCATGTGTTCACTCGTAACTAGAATGCGATGCATTTATGGTTTCTGAAAATTTTCAAAAAATGCTGAGATTATTTTAGGTTATGATTGAAAATAATGGCGTGGTCGCAGGTATTTATAGGATGAATAAATATAATATGTTTATTTAATATAATATGGAAAGAAACTGTTAATAGTTAAAAATAATATATATATATATATATATATATATATATATATGCGAGACGCAGCGAGATCACACAAATACATCATATTTTGAACAACGACACGACGCCACAGACATAAAAAAATTTTAAAACGTCAGTGTACTCGTTTCAGCTTGATAAGAGAATTAAACGGAGAAAGAAATTTTGATTTGGCTCCTGTGTCTTGCAATCGATGAGAAATATTTTTTTAATTTGCATAAAGATCCTTAACACTAAACCTACCAAGCATTAAAACTATCAGCGAATGTTACCTTATAAAAATAGCAACACTAGATTTATTCAGATTGTCTATAATTTCCAATATGCTGCTTGGACAAGGAAGTTTATTCCATTATTTTTCATAAACGAATTTCTATAATTTCAATAATTGAGAAATATAAAACCGGTCATTTGACCGTGGTAAGTTTAGTTTTAAGTCTAGTTATCATCGAAGAGGTGCGTTTTTAAATTCTTTTTTACGATTCGCGGACAGTCCATGTTACTTTTCATCACCCTAGAGGTACAAAACACCTACAGAGGGAATTCTAGAGGGACATTAGACCGACACGTGTCTCAAAACTAGCAGAATATCCTGGAACCATTGCATAAACCTCGACAAGAGGATGGAAACAATTTTAGGCACTCGGGGGTGTACAAGCGAGGCGATCCTTTCGGTGCAACATTTCGTGGACATTTGTTGAACGATGTCCGCGGTTGTATCTCGAGGTGTATAAGTCCGCAGGCACGAAAACCAACGGATAGAGCGAGTCGTTGGTCGCAAAAAGGCTGTTTCCAGAGAGGAGACCGTCACGTTAGAGCAAAACGGACGGGAATGAAGGGTCGGACTGTCTATAGATTTAACGGTGAAGCTTTTAGGTGCCGCTTTTCCCTGCTAAAAGCTTGTACGTGACTGGCTGGCTGCGGAGGACGGCGGGCGTCGCCACTGTCATCTCGAAATTGATAACGATTTCGGGGAGGAAGGAGTTTGGTGGCCTGGGCCAAGGGTGGTTTGCTCGCTTGACAGCGGATCGGGACGCCACCTTGATGTAATGAATGTTGCGAGACAGGAAAATGGAAGATTCTCTGGAAATTCCTTTCTGAAATATTTCTATTTATTTTCAATATGCTGTGGTATTACTAAAAGGTCCGGCTATTTAAGAAATTATAGTTAAAATTTCAATGTTATACAAATCTACCTAATTCCCTATTACTATTTTTAACTATACACAAAATTTCTATACAAATTCATTTTTATTTAATTAACCCCCTAAATTTTTAAAATAAAAATTTTTTGCCCCTCACAATTTTACATAAATATAGTTCTTTCTCATTTTTTTAATATTTAGTGTTTTAAAAAAGTAAAATAAGTTATTATTATTGGTTTTTTAGATTATTTAATGTATATACAAAATCACTTCTCTTTTTAATCGAATACATAATTCAGTATTTATTTAATAAACCCCTAAATTTTTTTAAATAAAAATTTCAATACCATACAAATCTACCTAAATCTCTATTGCTATTTTTAACTATACACAAAATTTCTATACAAATTCATTTTTATTTAATTAACCCCCTAAATTTTTTAAATAAAAATTTCAATACTACAAAAATTTTAATCATCTTTGATGATTAAAATTATTTGCCTCTGCTCTTCCCTAAAAGTTTCATGCACCACGTTATTTTCTCAGTAGTACGAGTCAACCATTCTCAGACAAGAACACTTTAAAATATTTTGTAAACGTAATACGTTCATTTTTATGATAAATTGTAACTTTTGCTTCATTTGCAAGTTGAAATCGCAGTTGATTTATCTATAACAGCTCCACCTTTATGTAATAAATATTGCGAGTTTGGAAATTGGAAGATTTTCTAAAAATTCCACCGCCGGAATTGTCAATGGACCTATTATATAATGCAACAATAGATAACAATACATATTTAAATTCTTTAAATATTCCCACAGCTTTGAATTTGATATATTCATTCTTATCATAAATTAATAAAATCCGTTACATTGTGATTCTACTGCGAATTTGATGCATTTACGAGAAATACGAGTTGGTGCAATTTAAAACAATAGAATGATTAAAAGCATTATTTGAGAATATCCATGTACCATTTCGAATTTGTTAGGATCATTAAAAAAAATGGAAAAATCTTCTGAATGGCTATATTGTGCCTTGCAATTGATACAAACAATTCTTATATTTTGCATTAAAACCTGCAGTCTAATTATAATATTACACTTAAAATATATCTTTACAAATTTCATACAATGAATACAAACCAGTACGTATTTCAAATCATCAATCACTTGGCTGGCTGCGATAAATATTTCCTACGTTATGAAAAATTGAAAAAAAATGATAGATTTTTCCTAAGCTATGAAAAATTGACAAAAAATGATAGATTTTTCCTACGCTATGAAAAATTAAAGAAAAATGATAGATTTTTCCTACGCTATGAAAAATTAAAGAAAAATGATAGATTTTTCCTACGCAATGAAAAATTGAAAAAAATGGTAGATTTTTCCTACGCCATGAAAAATTGAAAAAATGGTAGATTTTTCCTACGCTATGAAAAATTGAAAAAAAAATGAAAAGGAATTATAAAATCTCAAACATACGACGTATTGGCAATCCGCGTTGACATCGTGCCATCGCCTGCCATGATTCTCGCAGGGAGGTACTCTGCCGGAAGTAGTGCGAGACAAGTCCAGAATTTACTATCGCGACTTCCTCTGGGTATAGCGAGGCAGCCTACATTTACTGGCGGACGAGATAGAACTTCAATTATTTTCCCGGCCGCAATAGTCGTGCGTCTTGCGGAAATTCCTCTCGGAGAACCGCGTTGACTGGAAAGAATTCCTCCTCGTTGCTGCGATCGTTCACCCGAAAGAGGAATTGCCCTCGCACGTCGAATCATTCTCTCCCGTGGCCGAACGATTTCAAAAAACCAACGATCCTGTTTTTTCTTTGGATCATGAAACACCGGACATCTGTTGCACAGGTCGCGTACGAATTCGTCAGCAGCTTATAGTCGTAATCCGAAATGATTCGACCCAGAAGATCGAGTTTTCCGTTCTCTCGACTCCAGAAACTCGGAGTGTCTCCACGCCTCGTGAACATTCCGCGCCGCGAAATTCGAGATGCGCACATTTTTCTGTTTCATTAATTTGAACGCTCCTCCGCGGAAACGGTGCAGTTCGTCTAGATTAAATGCTTTGCTCGTCCGGTTCCTTATGATACTCGCTCCGAGTTTATAAATGGGATTCTCTGGGGACTGTGTCATGGTACAAAGAAGCTTAAGAGTCTTCTTTTAAACAGTGACATTAAACCGGAAATGTTGAATTGTGATGCTGAGGGTGGTTTGCTGATTTTTAACTGAAATTTAAGGGAAAATTTATGTAGAAACTCTTGGGTGTGAGTGACTGATTTTTTGAAGATGTGATAGGCAGTGTGGAATTATAGCTGAGAATGTTGGAATATTGATCACAATGCGATAGTATATCAGACAATGTGGTAATATATCTGACAATGTTATAATGTAGCTTACAATGTGATAATGTATCTCGCAATGTGAGCAATATACAGTTCTCCGGAATTTTTAACGCGTGTAAAGAGTTTTCATTTTTGCTGTTCCGACAAATAATTGACTTCTACTACTTAGACTACAGCTAGAAGCAATTATTGTTCATTTTAGTTGTGGTTACAGTAAGGACATTTCAGAGAACTTGTTTCTATACAATTCTCCTATATTTTTAATATTTTATGTACTTCGTTATTGGTACAGTAGGTTCAGACTGCATTTGTCAGACAAAACCGACGCGATGAAAAACATTTGTATCTATTGGTGTATAAAATTAATTTCTATTTTTCATAATCGTAATGAATTGACACAAAATCGTGTCACAGCTATAAAAATTTCATTCCACTACCAACATTAATAACTTCTATTACCCATTTTTATCTACTTAATTAAATTCTCAGTATTAGGAGTCAGCCGTTTACCAGGTACGAAAAATACTTACATCTATTCCAGTTAAAAATTAATTTCTATTTTTCATAGTCGTAATGAATTGACACAAAATCATGTCACAGCTATAAAAATCTCCTTCCACTGCCAATATTAATACTTTCTATTACCCATTTTTATGTACTTAATTAAATTCTCAGTAGTAGGAGTCAGCCGTTGACCAGACGCTAAAAATACCTATATCTATTCCTGTTAAAAATTAATTTCTATTTTTCATAGTCGTAATGAATTGACACGAAATCGTGTCACAGCTATAAAAATTTCATTCCACTACCAACATTAATACCTTCTATTACCCATTTTTATCTACTTAATTAAATTCTCAGTAGTAAGAGTCAGCCGTTGACCAGACCCGAAAAATACTTATATCTATTCCTGTTAAAAATTAATTTCTATTTTTCATAGTCGTAATGAATTGACACAAAATCGTGTCACAGCTATACAAATTTCATTCCACTGCCAATATTAATACTTTTTATCACTCATTGTTATCTACTGAATTAAATTCTCAGTAGTAGGAGTCAGCCATTGACCAGACAGGAAAAATACTTATATCTATTCGTATTAAAAATTAATTTCTACTTTCCATAATCGTAATCGATGGACACAAAACGAATTCACAGCTGGCCCGACCAAAACGATTCTCTTCCACTGCATCAATTATTTCACTTACCTCGGACAACCGATACGTAATTTTAAAAATGCATCCAAGTCGGCGCGTTAAACTGGCTCTCGCGATATTTATAGTTCTTTGATATACAGCTTCCGGATAAGCGTCCACGAAGAATCGATGCCGACGCAAATGGGACTCCCCTCTCTCAAAATTCCACCGGCCAGAGACGACGCCACTCTTAATTTCCTCGGCGGAGATCAATTCCGCGCCGTATTTTTTCGCGATGTTCAGGAACCGCCGAAAACGAGCATTCACGGTCGTTCGCTTAACACAATAGCGGCGCGTGACGTATCGCCGAGGAAGCGGATCTATCGAGATCTATCGACAGTGCAGCTCGTGCTCGTAAATATTCAAATTGTTCAAACCGTGCAACCAGTGATCCTGCAATCTGCCATTTGTTCTCCTGTGTGCTTTCTTTTATCTCCGAAGATCGACGATCCGCAGATTGAAACTGTGTTTTCTTTACGACGCCACTCGAAGAAAATCGATACTCCCTGTGATATCGATGGTGATAGAGAGCAACGGCCGATCTAGGAAGAAAGGATTAAGAATAATTGTGAGGAATGCGATGCTCGCAGATTGAAGAGTTCTCGCGCGAGGTCGATAAACTTTCGAAGACCGTCTCTCCCGAGAGTAATGGCTTCTATATTGTCTCGCGTGAGATCGGAATCCCCCAGACTCCTGCGGGAGAGACAGGAATATAGAGGGAACGCTGCACATTTATTTCATGCCGGGAGTCCTTCCCTTCTATCGGTTGTTTCAACCCTTTTTCAATTTATTGAGAATCGTTCTTATTTTAAGGATGATCGACAGTGTTATGGGAACTCGGAAATCATTGTTTCTAACTGCAGGAAATTTATTGTTGTTCAAAAATGAGAATTAGACTGCGAATTTTATGCATTAATGACAAAAATTAGTAGGTGTAATTTAAAAGAGTGAAAAGATTGAAAGAATTCAAGAATGCTAATTTGTTCAACATGCTAGAACCATTAATGTGGCAAATAAATTTGAACTTTGATTGTGTAGACTGCAATTGCTGTTTAACAATTTTAATTTGCATAAAGATTCGCAGTCTAATGATAATAGAGACTTGGTTTAGATCTAATCTGAGATTGAAGTAGCCATTGAACTGTGTCTCCAATCATCGATTGACAATTTCCGTCCCCCTAAGCAGACGTTGTAGGACAATTACAAGTTAACTTTCTTTTGGAGGACCAATTGTTTTTATCTTTTTGTACGCAGTCCTATAGATTTCGACGAGAAAACACCGAAAACGAAAGTCTTATTACCAGGAGTTGACTGGTTCAGATGTTATACACGTGTAAAGTTGAACACTTTTAATTAACCCCAAACCAACTTGGACTATACCATTCAGTACTATTTAACCGATGCGTTGAACATCCATCATCTATCCAACGTAGACTATCTAGGTGGACTAAAAAATGAATTCTATCTTCATCGAACACCTCCCAAAATGAATGAACCCTACCTAAAACAGGCCAATCTTCCTCATACTCATTGAACAGCGTCCCCAATCATCGATTGACAATTTCCTTCGCTCTTAGCAGACGTTGTGGTACAATTACAGGATGCTCGTAGTCATTGCTTCCACTTTTCTCAATTTTAAAGTTCGGTACACACTAAATTAAACTTGTACAATACGTCTACCAGACCCAGACTGAAAAAATAAATCCTCTCATCATTAAATGCTCAAAATGAACATATCCTGAACAGAACATCCCAATCTTCCCTACACTGCCTAAAACTCGTCCCCACTCGTCGACTGATGATTTTGCTCTTAGCAGACGTCGCGAAACAATTACAGGATCCTACGACGTCGTCGTCCGATTGGTTCCAGCGGTTCAATTAAAATTCCATCCGTGCGTGATCCTATCCGAGACATCTTGTCTCTCGGTGGTAGGCTGCGTCCCATCGGGACACGTTCATCCGCATCTGGATGCTTGTCACGGCGCATACGCGTATCACTGTTGGTCGATGTAGGCAGAGAGAGGCGGCATCGATACGTATCTGCCCGTATGCACTGATATGGAGTGCACTTCCGGCATGCAGGACGTTATCAAATATTCAACGAGCGACGTAGGTCGAGCCTGTGACGCTGTCGGGACCCGGCCTCGGCCCGGGAGAGAGGGTTCCGTCAGAAGTATTTGCCTGAAGGTACTCGTCGAATCGAATGGAATTTATATCGCTGTTTGATTTCCTCCTCGTTCACCGGCCACTTCTCTGTACGGCCTGCCCACGAGTGGCTCTCTTCGTGGCCAGAGGGGATGACAGAGGCGTGCAATTCTTTGGGGTTGACAGAAACTGCAGGCGAATATAGCGTGGTACTTTAATTTCTGCCGCCGAACCACTATCGAATCGTGAATATGTGGCTAGACCTTTTCTAGGTATTTTTCACCCTTTGCACTTGAAACTATTTTAATTTAAAAAACAAATTTCTTTTTCGAACATAGAATATTTACATTTTACACGATTTTTGAACTGTTATGCATATGAAACTGTTCCAATTTCTAGGTACAGTGATTATATGCTTAGCAATTTGTTAAGTGCAAATTGGATAATGTAAAAATTATTTTGAATTATGGTATAACAATGTTTAGTGCTGCCACAGAGTCACTACTCTGAGTTTCATAATTTTATGCATATGAAATTGTTCCAATTCATACGTACAGTGATTATATGCTTAGCAATTTATTAAGTGAAAATTGGACAATGTAAAAATTACTTTGAATTACGGTATAACAATTTTCAGTAATGCCACAGAATCACTACTCTAATTTTCATAATTTTATGCATATGAAACTATTCCAATTTATACGTACAGTAATTAAATGTTCAGCAATTTATTAAGTGGAAATTGGACAATGTAAAAATTGTTTTGAATTATGGTATAACAATTTTTAGTGGTGCCATAGAGTCGCTACTCAGATTTTCATAATTTTATGCATATGAAACTGTTCTAATTTATACGTACAATAATTAACACTAAACCTACCAAACACAATAGAAAAGTGAAATGACCTATAGATGTGCAAAGAATGAATTTACTTTAACATTTTCCACTTTTTATTATAATCTGTGTTTAAATAAAAAAGACAGTTGAATCATTTCCTATGAAATTGATTTATAATTTCAACAATTGTGAAATAGAGAACCGGTCATTTGACTGTGATAGGTTTAATGTTAAATGCTTAGCAATTTATTAAGTACAAATTGGATAATATCCAAAAGGCGCAAAATAGAAAAGTTAACACTCATGACCGTTACTTTTTTCTTGGCAATTTCAACCAACGACAATGTCTAATTAATGTCAGAGTATGGATATATTTAAATGCACACGGATATATATATATATATATATATATATATATATATATATATATATATATATATATATAAGATATGTGATAAACTTCTTTATAAGAATACGGGTGTACAATACAGAAAATACACAGCGTCGCTTTACTGGCTTAGTCGCTTGGTCGAGAGAGAGTGGGGCCAGAGCAGGGGTCCACACGCGTCTCAGCACGGCTACCTGCGCGCGCAGCCATCCTCGGACTACCGATCACGCGGTACATTCGAATACGCATACACAGAGTGGAGACGTATACGCAATATCTTACAATTAATCATCTCATTTTATAAATTACCTAGTAATCTAATCCTTCGAACATCTCAAAAAAAAGAAACGCTGAAGCCGTTTGAACCAGCTTCAGTAAACTTGTTCGTTTATAAAGGTTGTCCAGACACTTTCGTCCGGTAGTGTGTATACTGAAAAAAATGTTCGTTCCTTTTTAAAGCAACAGAATCTAAAATTTTCGCAAGCTGAAGACGTAACTTACGGAAATAACTCCCGAATCATGCTGAATGATATACTTCCCAAGAAGCCCTTATCAGCATTCCGAGCACGCGTTCACTTGCACGGATTCAACGCTTGTCGAATCCGTTGCCGCTAACAATTTCCGAGGGCAGTGTGTTAAACTAAGATTGTCTGGCGCCAACAAATGCCACGACTTTCGCAAACTGCAGTTAATGGGCGGTCCCGGGCGGTGACTATGATGAAGACAGGAGTGTCGGAAGGGGATGAGACACCCGGTCTTCCTCGAGCCAAGGCGTACACCCGGTTCCCTGGTTTCTCAGAGAGATCTCTGAATAACGACACGTCGCTACGTGACGTCTTGTTTGGGTCTGACGGGGATTCATCCTCGGCCCCTGCGGTTTGAAGGCGTTTGGAGGATCGCCATCACTCTGTCGGACACGCCCTTGATTAATCCTGCAGCCGCCTAATTATTCGTGATTAATCGTCCCAGAAACGATTAAGCATCCAGCTCCCTTAACATTTCCATCTTTTGTGAAAACGTTCTAAGATCTGGATAGCACAGGACGGCAATTAAGATTTTCTGAGGACTAGAGATGTCCAGAATGGATGTCCCTGAAATCCTTATTGGAGATTCGGTGTGTTTCATTTAGTCCTTGGATTGTCTAAAAGATGATGGTTAATACTATAAAGATATGTCCCTTTCGCAAGAAGTTCCATGTTGTAGTTTTTTACCTGTTCTGAATGAGATATAGAATTTTTTGGGGACTCCAGGTGCAAGGAATATTGTTAGTGAATTGTACTGTGTACATTGATGGCTAGTATATGAGACGCTAAATTATTTTTCATACCTTGAACTTTGATGTGGAGGCAGTAAATAATTGTTTGAGGAGTCTAAGGCAGAAAATACGAGGATAAATATGAGGAGTCTAAGTGCAAGTCATATTGTCACAAAACTGTTGACTGTGCTGAATACATTAATTTTTAGTGTATGAGACACTAGATTATTTTTTACACCTTGAAGTTTGGTGTGGAGCAAGTAAATAATGGTTTAAAGAGTATATATAGTTGCTCTAAGTGGGAAATGCAATTATTAAGACCTCTGAGTGCAAGTCGTATTGTCACAAGATTGTTGACTGTGCTGAATACATTAATTTTTAGTGTATGAGACACTGGATTATTTTTTACACTTTGAAGTCTGATGTGGGGCAAGTAAATAATCGTTTCAAAAGTACAGTAGTTGCTCTAAATGGGAAATGAAATTATTAAGGACTCTAAGTGCAAGTCACATTGTCACAAAACTGTTGAATGTGTCGAATACATTAATTTTTAGTGCATGAGACACTACGTTATTTTTTACACCTCGAAGTTTGATATGGAGCAAGTAAATAATTGTTTAAAGAGTACAGTAGTTGCTCTAAATGGGAAATGAAATTATTAAGGACTCTAAGTGCAAGTCACATTGTCACAAAACTGTTGAATGTGTCGAATACATTAATTTTTAGTGCATGAGACACTACGTTATTTTTTACACCTCGAAGTTTGATATGGAGCAAGTAAATAATTGTTTAAAGAGTATAGTAGTTGTTCTAAGTGGGAAATGCAATTATTAAGGACTCTAAGTGCAAGTCATATTGTCACAAGATTGTTGACTGTGCTTAATACATTAATTTTTAGTGTATGAGACACTAGATTATTTTTTACACCTTGAAGTTTGATGTGGAGCAAGTAAATAATTGTTTAAAGATTATAATAGTTGCTCTAAGTTGGAAATGCAATTATTAAGGACTCTAAGTGCAAGTCACATTGTCACAAAACTGTTGAATGTGTCGAATACTTTAATTTTTAGTGCATGAGACACTACGTTATTTTTTACACCTCGAAGTTTGATGTGGAGCAAGTAAATAATTGTTTAAAGAGTATAGTAGTTGTTCTAAGTGGGAAATGCAATTATTAAGGACTCTAAGTGCAAGTCATATTGTCACAAGATTGTTGACTGTGCTTAATACATTAATTTTTAGTGTATGAGACACTAGATTATTTTTTACACCTTGAAGTTTGATGTGGAGCAAGTAAATAATTGTTTAAAGATTATAATAGTTGCTCTAAGTGGGAAATGCAATTATTAAGGACTCTAAGTGCAAGTCACATTGTCACAAAACTGTTGAATGTGTCGAATACATTAATTTTTAGTGCATGAGACACTAGGTTATTTTTTGCACCTCGAAGTTTGATATGGGGCAAGTAAATAATTGTTTAAAGAGTATAGTAGTTGTTCTAAGTGGGAAATGCAATTATTAAGGACTCTAAGTGCAAGTCATATTGTCACAAACTTGTTGAATGTGTCGAATACATTAATTTTTAGTGTATGAGACATTAGATAATTTTTCACAGCTTGAAGTTTGACGTAGGGGCAATAAATAATTGTTCTAAGTGTACAGTTGTGTTCACCAGGTGATTATGGGTTCTATTATTTAGAGCAGACTATTAGTAGAATAAAATAGCGTGTCTACATTGCAGAATTACGTTCTTGAACCTGTGTTCGTTGAAGGCATAACCGAGGACAGTTTCTCCGACGAAACGCAATTTCTTCGGGGGCAGAATGTCAAAGTCAGTTTCTCTATTATCGCGGCAATATCTTGATTCGTGTAACCCGGAAGTATGAAGAGAAAAAATAGTGAAGGCTGAATTCTCGAGTGAATTTTTAAAATTCAATTTCTCTCCGGCTTCCGGCCGCGCCGCGCTCTTAAGCACACGCCACGAACGGTCGTGTCTCATGTATTCTGCAGTGCTCGTTTTTCCTTCGCTGATAAGTCAGTTTTCTTGGAGCACTGCGGCGTTAAAAAGTGACTACGGTAATGGCCAGGTAAACGCGGTAAGTATATTTGCCGCCTCTGCTCGGGGAACATGATTCATACCCTCGCGACGAAGGCACATGTTCGTTTTTACTGAGGGCCGATAATTACAACCATTACTTTATTTTAATTTTATTAATCATTTGCACTCGAAGCAATTTTAATTCCAATATCAACATATTTCTTTCAACCTCGAACAATTTTATTCCGTGTTTCTTTTCTACGTTGTGCGCCTGAAATTAAATCTGTTATTAAGTTAATTTTTAATTTACTAACCCTTTGCACTCGAAGCAATTTTAATTCCAATATCAACATAATTCTTTCAGCCTCCAACAATTTTATTCCGTGTTTCTTTTCTACGTTGTGCACCTGAAATTAAATCTGTTATTAAGTTAATTATTAATTTATTAACCCTTTACACTCGAAGCAATTTTAATTCCAATATCAACATATTTCTTTCAACCTCGAATGACGACTCTGAGGCGTCACTACAAATTGTTATACTATTATACAAAATATTGTTTACATTATTAAATTTATTTGTAGTTAACGAAGTATTGTACAACGTATTATATCAATTTCGTATACACAAATTAATAAATTCATGTAGAATAGAAACGTTCTAGGTCGTAAGAAATTTTCAGTTTTGGAGTTAAAATTATTCTGATGCAATTCTAAAATAAATATATTCAGCCACCGTCAAGCTTGTTATTTAAATTGAATCCTACATATTTGTACATTATTGTTGAACGTATCTAAATAGACAACTGCAGATCTTTATGGAGAATAAAAAGTTTCCAAGTCAATTGTTGGGAACAGAAGATAAATTAAAATGTATTCCTTCTATCGATCATTTTAGTAAGTGAAATATAATATTTAAGAACACTCTGAAATTCGTT
This sequence comes from Sphecodes monilicornis, assembly GCA_913789915.3. Taxonomy (NCBI): domain Eukaryota; kingdom Metazoa; phylum Arthropoda; class Insecta; order Hymenoptera; family Halictidae; genus Sphecodes; species Sphecodes monilicornis. The sequence continues at coordinate 7,489,167 of OU565298.1, forward strand.
TAACGTCTTCACAGTTTTCTAGTAATTTTAATTTTAAATCGGAGCCATGCAATTTAAAATGCTGTTTCTACGAAAGACTTTAACCATTAATGAACAGAAGTCCTAAACTTTTGCAGGACTTGTGAAGTGTTTCGATGTGGGGAAAGTTTGTGAAACGCTCTGGTCTAAATTATGAAGTTCATAAAAATTTTAGTTAGTTATAGTCTTTTGGGTAATTTTCTAGGAAAAGACTTGGTGCTGTAAGTTTCACGAACAGGGGATGCAGCCAGCAAGTTTCACGAATAGGGGATGAAAGAGCATGACTGCTGATCGATCGATGTAGGGGATGAAAAAACGGTCACGGGGATAACCGGGTTCTTCCTGGCCTTTATCTTTGCTCCCGACGAGCACGCGATAAATTACCCAGATGAGATTGTTATGTCGAAGCACTTTATTCCGTGCCGACGGTAACGAGTGGCTCGGTACACTAAGCTTTGAGGGCAGACGCGACGCCGAAGAACCGGGGCAGACCTAATGAATTTCAGTATCTCAGGGCCACCTCTTCATTTTCTCTTAGGCACTCTTCAAATACATTAACAAGGGAATTTCTTTTTTCCCTTGGCAAAAAATATGGATTTTTCTAAATTTATTTTCACATTGAACGTGCCATTTTAGGTCAATTTTATTAAACACGGTGTTTTATTTCACAATTGTTAATTCCATAAAGTTGGATGTGTGGGAAATGATTAAAATAAATTTGTGGATTATACCTCAGAGTGTAATGGAATCTGTGCAAAATTTTTATAAATTTATTCTTGCCATTTTTACGAGGGAACATATACTAATCCATTTATTCTAACGTCAAATTATTTCAATATTGATTCATCTCGTTCTTATAAGGCATTTTATACACATATAATAATTAGTAGTACGCTGATTTGCCAGCAGGAAATTATACAAGATCAAAATTACGCGTGTATAAATATTATACAATTGATTCACCCCTCCAATTTGAATTTTCAATTATTTTAACATTCCTTTATTTTTTCCTTATAAAGAAAAACATTTCGTACATCATAATCCAGACAGTTTCAACCAATACCTCCTTAGGTTCTTCCCCCACTCTTAGACTTCATCGTTATAATGTATAGTAGTGGGAAGCCCCCACCACGAGAGCCGCGCTGCGCGCACAGCACTCACTAACTCTACAGCTGTACGTAGTAGTGGAAAGAGGTTCGATGGTGGGGACCTTACAGTCCTTACAGGGGAATACGTTGGAACTCCCTGTCATAATCGATAGTCAATACTAATATATTCATTATCAAAGAAGTACAAGATTAAAATTATTAGAGCTGTCGCGAATTAAATGTTCGAACACATTTCAATTATGTTTGGGACAGTTTGAAGAAGTATTATTGACATTTTTAGCAGAACACAATATGGAATAACGAACCTAAAAAATATGCTCTACAAGAAAATAATTCCTGCGTTCAAACATTAGCATCCCTGAAAGATACTGGACTTTGTCATCTAATTTAAAACAAATGCACTGCGGGCACTAATAACCTGAGAAAGGTATGTGAACTAAAAAATTCAATTAAAAAAAATTGCAAGCGTTTGTTACAAACGTACAATTATTTTAACATTAATCGTACCGAGGACAAAATTTGAGAGGTACATTTTATTATATAAAAATTATGTGGGAGGTTTAAATACGCTATTGCGGTAGAAGATCAAGCAACCCAAAGATCATTGAACAAAGAACAATTTATTTAAAGCACAATTGTAAGGAAAATATAATGTACATCTTAACAGAACGGAGTTTATTAGAAGAGTGAGGAATTCGCTATCGTAACAAATCAATATCGCATGTCGTGAAGGAATGATTCGCTATTATTTTATAAACAACTTGAAATCTCAGGCTCTGTTTCCATATAATGGGTGTTTAAATCCAAACGGAGCAAATTAATTCACAAATTACAAGACTGAATCTATTTAGATTCCTCGCTATTTTTATAACAATTATACAAATTAATTTTTTATTTAATTAACCCCCTAAATTTGTTAAACAAAAATTCCAATCCTATACAAATTTACCGAATCTCTGCTCAAATGATGAAATTTATTTAATAATTCCGAATGGAAGTATCTTTCACATTTCTATAATTGTAAAATAAAAAATGCGATCCCGGTCAGTGTAAATAGAATTTTGCGGTTTTAATACCGTGAGGTATGCTCGTTAACATAATTTTGCACTCGCTGAAAATCGAGGGACATGCCGTACAGGATCACGCCGGCCGTTGTAAGCGTAACGATGAAGATACCATCACGGTTATTTATTCATTAACGTGTCTTCGCCGTGTCCGGGCGGAAGGAAGACCGAGCACGCGATGATTACCGTGTTTTGTACGCCGTGACTGGTCCCGGAGCTGGTGCAACCAAGACTTGTCTATTAACGTGAGATAAAATATCGGACGTCGTGCAAACGATCGTGGGAAACACTCACAAAGGTGATGAAGTGACGTATAGTTGCCTTTTCGAGCGATTAGGGTGAACAATGCTGCGACAAGGGAGCTGTTCAAACAAGTGAGCTTTTCAAACATATCAAACACATATAAAGGGTGTACGCGTTAAGGTGTGTCACCATTTTTTAGGCATTTCCGGTAGTGTAATTAAAAAATGTTTTAAATAAAAGTTCATCAGTACTTGGTGAGCTGCGTGTTCGCATATTCTTAAATCTTGGAAAATGTTTTTTACGTAAAAAAGTAAAGGTCACCTTGACTTTTTTAAATGGCACCACATGTTTTGGACGTCATAGGAATGTTGCTGACGTCGAGACGAATTCAACAGTGTATTATACTATGACCTTGAAATGACCTCAAACTCGAAAATTTTGTGCAAACGTAATTTTAATGAACAATTATTTCTTACAAAATAAATCAGGTTACATCACATGTTCGAACTGCGATCCATCTTCTATGATACAGAACTCCGCTCCACACATGGCGACAACGAGAAATCTAATACAAAGAGCGGAGGTAGCGTTGTGCGTTACAAATTAGCAGCCATTCTGTAATTTTTCCTGCATTCTCCGAGTACCATAAACATATCAAAACAATTTTGATACATTTCCATTTTCACCAATTATTTAAGTACTATCGTTCAGCGAAGGATACCTTAGCATGAATAGTAATGAAAGTAAACTGACTATTTTGCAGAAGAGCACAGTAATACATAAATACGTTCGTTTTCATTTCAGTGATAATGACTTTGATGTTGCCTGAGTAATGCTGATATTGAACACATGTTATTGTTTTCGTGTGAAAGTTGGAAGACACGAACTAAAGTACAAATAAAACGATCACACCTTCTCTGCACTTCCCTGCAAGTTTGACCTTGAATAACCTTGAGTCATAGGTAATCGAACTCATCTTAAAACGCACTATTTGATGGTGGATAAAAAAACATCATTCGATTTAAAACGAAAGAAAGTTGACCTTCAACTCACCTTGGAGTGTCCACTGGGAAAAATAAAAGTCCCACCACATGATGCCCCCCCCCACCCCTCGGTACTGAACAATTGTCATTTGAAACATTTTTGCGTAAGATCATTATATTTGGAGATATTCTTCTGTAGTAACGCTTTATAATTTCTACCCTGTATATTAAACAATGATTTAATAATATATCTGTGCAAGGAAAATCGATTCTAGCAGGGGGTTGGTTAGATAAAAATTAAATTATTACAAAATTTTGATTGTAATTTAAATTAGTAATTTAATATCAGTAAAATTATATAGAATTAAAATTTTTATTTAAAAATTTAGTGGGTTGTTTAGATAAAAATTAGATTATTATAAAATTTTGATAGTAATTTAAATTAGTAATTTAGTACCAGTAAAATTATATAGGATTAAAATTTTTATTTAAAAATTCAGGGGGCCGGTTAGATAAAAATTAGGTTATTACAAAATTTTGATTGTAATTTAAATTAGCAATTTAGTAACAGTACAATTATATAGGGTAAAAATTTTTGTTTAAAAATTTATGGGGTTATTTGAATAAAAATAAAACATTATGGAATTTTGATTGTAATTTAAATTAGTAATTTGACGTGAGTAAAATTTTTATTTAAAAATTTAGAGGGTTGATTAAATAAAAATTAGATTATTATAGAATTTTGATTATAGTTTAAATTAGTAATTTAGTATCAGTAAAATTATATAGTATTAAAATTTTTATTTAAAGATTTAGGGGGTTGGCAGTTTTGTATACAAAATTCTTCGAATCTAGACATCGTTTAGTCGTCCATCAAGATGACGTTTTCCCCTATTTCATCTAAATTATACGTAATCTAAGGGATCTCCGCCTCTCGCGCGAATCAATCTCAGGAGACACGCAACCTGGGGAAGCAACCAGACTCCTCCCTCGACAGTAACTCTCCTCGAAGCTTTTCGAAATTATAGCGACAGAGGATGCGCGCCGTTCGTTTCAGAAATTCGCCATAATTGCGGGCGCAAGGTATCCCGGGGGTCTGTACACGGATCCGGGCTGTTTGCAGGAAGCGGTCGTAACTTGGAATCAGATCGAAAGTTACGAATCTCGGGGCTTGCCTCTGTCTTTAACTACCTAGAAAGTCGGCGCGTTTCCAAGCCAGCGTTTGGTCCGCAGTTTCCGTCGGCGGGTTGCTGATAGCGGCCCGAAAATACCGAGACCTCGTCCATCCTGCTTTCGCTTTTGCCTCCCCACCCCTTCTACCATAACCGGCAACCTCCCCTGCAATTACGCATTTTACTAATTAAGGATGCGGGAAATTGCACCAGCTTAATTATATTCTAATTAACGGCTCTGCTCTTCGAGGCTCGAAAGAACCCAGAATTGAAACAGGTATTCATGATTGGAGGTTATGTGTGCTTGCATGGATATACAGTATTTCATCGATAATTGTCGCCACCACGTGTCCGGCCGGCGACAATTAACGTTCAGATGATACTATTCTTTGACTTGTGCCGAACGTAGAAAAGGACAGCGAAGAGGAGTGTAACATGATACGTGTCGAGTATGTCGGTGTGAAAACAACAATTAACACAGTGACAAAACTTCTTTATTTTTAATTATTTTTTAATGGAACTTTCACGAACATATTCGTGGCATTTTTCTAATGAAAATGATACTAAATAATACATAATTCTGATGGTATTTACTTGATTAATGGAGGATGAAAGTTTCGGAAAATTATTGTAAATATGATCCGAATTATATCGTGTTTGGTATTATTTCAATCAGAAAAATATCACAAATATATTGGAGAAAGTCTCCTAAAAGTATAAGTAATAATAAAAAAGTTTTTTTTATTGGCATTACACTGTGAAGACACCTGCGCCTTTGATCTACGCCGGCGATCGCGACTCTTCGCGTCTCTTTCTTTCCCATGCGCTGTCCTTCCTTGCGCCCGAAACTTAAATCGTCCATTACTGAAGTAAATACCATCGGAATTATAGCTTATTTGGTATCATTTTCATTAGAAAAATGCCACGAATATGTTGGTATAGGTTCCATTAAAAAACAATAAAAAATAAAGAAGTTTTGTCATTGGATTAGTAGTGGTCTCACCGATATACTCGACCCGTATTATGTTACACTTCTTGGCGACTGAGGCCTTTCGAGCTTTACGGCCCCTCACGGGGTATACCTCGCGGTAGGAGGGATTCTTTTGCGACAATTATCGTTCAGAAGTTCACGACAATTAACGATGAAATACTGTAATACTTGTCATACCCTTTTTATTGCGAAGCATATTGTATTTTCAATGATGTGGGACGACTGGAATTTTCAAATAGCAACGTCCATTTTCTCAATCTTTAGAATAATTGTCTAGGTTAGATTCAATACGAAAACTTGATACAACACTTCGACTGCCGCGATACATTGAGTTTTTAATTTTTGTTAGTAGTCCAAATAAGTTGGTTGTCATTAGACAGCTAGTGTAGATTTTAGGATGTGTTACAACAAGTTTATTTTACAAATAGCAACGTCCATTTTCTCAATCTTTAGAATAATTGTCTAGGTTACATTGAATACGAAAACTTGATACAACAGTTCGACTGCTGCGATTCATTGAGTTTTTAATTTTTATTAGTAGTCCAAATAAGTTGGTTGTCTAATGACAGCTAGTGTAGATTCTAGGATGTGCAGAGACAAATTATTTTGCAAATAGCAACGTCCATTTTCTAAATCTTTAGAGTAATTGTCACCGTGTGACAAAAGCGAAAAATTCACGCAAATGTTCTACCGCTGCAAAATATTGAGTTCTCAATGCTTGTTAACAATAAAAATAAACTAATTACCACTATACAGCATATCTACATTACAGTCCAAATAAAAATTATATTTTGTCAATAAAGGTATTAATGTCTCAAATTTTTTCGACTCGTTCCAGTAATTGTCAGCGTGTCACCCAAAAAATGAAGCAAGAGTTTTATAGGTACGGACGCGTAGCGGACTTAGACAGATCTACAGTTCGAATTTCTTTAGACGAGTTTGCGTTCAGCGGTGAGCGGATGGTTTCTTGTTGGACGCGGATAGTTTGACACGTTGACATGATTTCTTACGTTCCACTGCTGTGACAGTACACAAGGGACATCCGTCTAGGGGATAAACGATGATGAAAGCGACCGAGAGATGAATGCAAACGAAATGCATCGGGCGACACTGTGCTGGTTCGACGATGCGCAAGACGGTTAAGGGGTTGAAGCCATCCCCTTCGAGAAACTCGCAGGGGAAATAACGCTTGTGGTCCTAGCACGAGTTTCCTGGAGGAAGCTCCATTCTAATCTTAACGCGGTTTTCGAGTATGATAGCACTTCTAGCGGATTTTTCTCGCTACACGTCACACAATATTTGTAACACATTAACCCTTTGCACTCGGAGCTATTTCAACTAAAAGATCAAACATTTCTTCTAACCTAGAATATTTCCATTGTACATAATTTTTTTTTCATTATATGCGTGCGAAACTGATATAGTACCTCATACAATATTTAAATGTTTAGTAATTTATTACATATAAACAAATTTAATCATGTAAACAATATTCTGAATAATGGTGTAACAATTTGTAGCGGCGCCTCAGAGTCGCCATTCGAGTGCTAAGGGTTAAATGTCGGACTGATGATTATTCGAAAAATTGGGTAAACAAACGCTTCTGTTTGCAAAATAAAATTATTTTTATAAATTCTATGATCCATATAAAAGCTGTCTGATGACAACCAACTTATTTTGATATCTTAAAACGCACTATTTGATGGGGGATGAAAAACATATCATTCCATTTAAGAAAAGAAAGTTGATCTTCACGTCATGTTGTCCTGAGTAATGCTGATATTGAACACATGTTATTGTTTTGGTGTGAAAGTTCGAAGACGCGAACTAAAGTACAAATAAAACGATCACACCTTCTCTGCACTTCCCTGCAAGTTTGACCTTGAATGACCTTGAGTCATAGGTAATCGAACTCATCTTAAAACGCACTATTTGATGATGGATGAAAAACATATCATTCCATTTAAGAAAAGAAAGTTGATCTTCACGTCATGTTGTCCTGAGTAATGCTGATATTGAACACATGTTATTGTTTTGGTGTGAAAGTTCGAAGACGCGAACTAAAGTACAAATAAAACGATCACACCTTTTCTGCATTTCCCTGCAAGTTTGACCTTGAATGACCTTGAGGCATAGGTAATCGAACTCATCTTAAAACGCACTATTTGATGGTGGATAAAAAAACATATTATTCCATTTAAAAAAAAAAAAGAAAGTTGACCTTCAACTCACCTTGGAGTGCCCACCGGGAAAATAAAAGTCCCGCCACATGATGTCCCCCCTGAGTGCTGAACAGATTTCATCTGAAACATTTTTGCGTATAATCAATATTTTTGGAGATATTCGTCTGTAACGATTTATAATTTCCACCCTGTATATGCAAAATATTATTTATTGAAGGGAAAGATACGGTGGCTATTTGATTTTGAAAGCGAACTAGTGCTGGGATTTTGTCTTTTATCTGAGTGGCTTGACTTTAAAAATTTATTACAGCTGAATGGGTGAAGCTTTGCAAAAAATCATTTGCTATATTTGAGATAGTCTTATTAGGAGTGTTCATGAAAAATTTGAAGTCGATCGGTCTATTAGTTTCTGAGATAATTATCCGCGGATTTTGAATAACGTTGCTTCGAGAAGAACCATTAGGACAATTGTTAGAGTTGTTGTTAAAATGTTCGCTACCAGCATTTATTTTAGCAACACTCATCATAGGTACTCTATTAACCCTTAGCGGACGGGGATTATTTTTAGCATACTTGTTGATGGGTCGAATAAATTTTCTTTGTGAAACAAAATTTTTTTCTGAGGACTGTTATGTTCAGTAAAAATTAGTTTCATATTTTTCGGGAGTATTAATTGCTTTAAAAATTATTCACAGTCGCAGAATGATAAAATTGTTTGGGCGACTGTAAGTAGACACGCGTCCGCAAAGGATTAAATACAAGATACCCTCTTATAAAATATTTTGGGTGGTCTCGAATAATTTTTTTCCAGCAATAAATTAAAGTCTTACCGTCCATAATGTTTTATTAAACCGTCTTCATGTTTTCGCGAGTCGTATGGAAGCTCGTGGCATTAAATGACCGATCGTTCGCCCACTCGAGAGCGACTAAACGAATATTGAGCGACTAAACGAATATTGAACGACAAGAACATCAGCGTCGGAATCCCTAATGAACCGGAGGCAAAACGAGAAAAAGAAACGCTAATCGGCTCGTTTCTGTCTATCGGTTTCTTTAACGACAGTCTGACGAGAGCATTTCGATGCGGAACACATCGGGAAAAACAGCGGAATCCTCGTTGTTGGGACAAGAGGGAAATCAGTGAAAATATTTTAGTGGGATCAACGCGAACGAACAGGAAACATCGATTAAACGTTCGGCTAACGTTTGTCTGTATCGATGCTGGGGAGGATTTAATCGAAAATCAAATGTGGTATAATGCGTTCAAAATTGGGGGGAGTTTAAGTCATCATTTAACTGGATTCGCATTTGTTTATAAAATACAGCTTCTCAAATTTGGCAATTTTTATCTGCTTTGGAATACTTAAATACTTATATTTAGATACCGTAAATATACAGGTGTAACATGCTTTGCATACATTTGAATATTGTTGGAAATGTACTATGATGTAATATACACAAAATTATGGGTAGTTTAATTCATCACTTTGTTGGTTTTCCATTTGTTTATAAGATACGAGCATTTGAATTTTGCTCTTTTGATCTGCATTCACAAGAACAGTCATATCGTATGCATAAACAAATATAAAGAACATATTTATTGTATACATTTTCATATAATTCGAATTGTACTATAAAATAGTGTAGCGGAAATTAGGCGTAGTTTAAGTCATTACTTTGCCGCTTTTCTATTTGTTTCTAAAATACAGCCTCCTACATTTTACTATTTGCTTGAATATCATTAAATATATTATTTCATATCTCAGACACAACTTGTCACGTCGATTTGATTCTTTTTCTATTTAAATCAGGAAGGCTCGGCCTATTTTCTAAAGAACCCCGCACTTTTCATATGGAAAATGTATCCCAGTAAAATCAGTTGGATTTTTCATATGTTGTAGCTTATGATCTACTGAACAAAAGATGTACTGGGGACAAAGCTCAATAATGGACAGTTATCGAGTTATAATCAGTCAAACATGACAAATTCGAGTTGCCGAATACTCAAATCTCGGGAAGTATTTATTTTTTGGAAAAATGTTTGAAACAAAAATAGTAGGGTTTCACAAAATCTGTTAGGTGGTGTCGTTATTTTTGAATTTTGAATGACCTTGAAAAGATCTGTGAACAGAAATCTTTCACAAAAATCTTTGCGTGTCACAGCAGAGATAAGGACCCCACTGTTCGTCATTCCCGTAGTATTTTTTGACTCCAAACCCTCTCTGCTGTGTGTGTGTTTGTGTGCGTGCGCGTGCGTGTGTGTGGATTATTAAAAAAATGATCTTATTATGTATTCCCAAACAGTATGGAGACCAAAATATATGGAATACACTGATATCAATAATATAAATATCGGACGTAGCAATGCCAGAAAGTAATAGCATTCGGCAGCAATAACGTTAGTATGTTGCCAACTTCATTTAGGTCGCGCAATTAGAAAATCGAAGGAGTGGGGCGGCGAGAGTGGGGGTGCGGCAAGCGTGTACAGTAAATATACTTCCCGAGATTTGAGTATTCGGCAACTCGAATTTGTCATGTTTGACTGATTATAACTCGATAACTGTCCATTATTGAGCTCTGTCCCCATTACATCTTTTGTTCAGTAGATCATAAGCTACAGCATATGAAAAATCCAACTGATTTTACCGAGATAGATTTTCCATATGATTAGTGCGGGGTTCTCTTATTAACTTAATTATCCAACCACATTTGTTGCATAAACATTCGTCAATCGACAAGTTACCTCAACGAAGTTAAATGTGTCAAACGCTTTAAATAAATTCTAATAAATAAAAATAACGACATACAGCAAGTATCCCGCGTATTCCAAAACTATGTTTCGGAAATGTACAATGTTCCAGAATTGTCAGTGTCAAAAACAAGCTAGATGAACCGCGGTAGAAGAAGCGGTAAGGCAAAACAGTATGAGATGTGACTCGTTCGGCCGTTCGCCGTGAAGTCGATAAGACGCTAAACTTCCTGGACGGTACTTTATCGTGGCATCGATAAATTCTGCACAACCCGCCGGTAAAAGAATTCGGAAGTTTCGCGAACCAACAATACCGCCCAGGTCTAACGCGAACGGCTAGCCAACTTTCGCAACTAGTTCCCGCGCGAGTTTGAAACCGCCGCGAAACCACCCCCTCACCAAAGTCACACCACCTCATCGTTCGCAAATGCATTATGTTTCGCAGCGTGATGTTTCGGTACTACGCTGAGCCGAAATTGAATTTCCATTATCATCGAAATGTGTACAATCACACTATAATTCAATATTCCAGTCTGCACATTGACTATAATTAGACTGCGGATTTTTGTGCAAGATTAACATTTTCTGCATCGATTGTAGGAAACAGGAGTCACGTACAAAGGTATCTTTTTTTTATAAATTTAACAGGAACGATGCAACAGTATTTTTAAATTCTTCCAATGTCTTCTTTATTCGATATTTCACTTATCCATTTCTGTTATAAATGCAAAAAGTCCATAGTTTAATTATTATTTTGACTTTCAATACAAAATCTATTAACACACATTGTTTATTGGATATTTAGTCATACTACAGTAGTTGCAATTGAAAATTTTCTGCATCATTTTCTTTAATAATTTTAGCAGGTTAAAAATATTATTTCGTGTATAATTTAAATTGGTAATGTGATATCGGTAAATTTGTATAGGATTGAAATTTTTATTTATAATATATATAAATTACCCCGATTTATATAAATTAACTGAAATATTAAATTAATATAAAATTTTCTCTGAATAATTTTTCAACCCTCACAATTTCACATAAATTTAGCTTCCTCATTTTTTTTATTATTTAGTGTTTTTAAAAATGAATGTTGTTAAATTATTTTAATTGTTCTACATTTTTAAGTTGCACCTACTCAGTTTTCTTATAAATTTATAAAATCCGCAATTTACTTATGACAATGATTACTTTATGATCTCTTATAAATTATACATATAGATAATCGAAGAAATTAATTTTTAAGCTAGAACAATAATTCTGACACCTGCATATGATTTACGTAGCGATGTTAGCGTGTCAACAATGTAATTATAGTTTCGAAAGAATATTACAAAATTAAATATTAATTACTACGAGAAAGTTTAGAAGACTAATTCAAATTATTAGAATCATCGGTTGGCTCAAATTCGTCAGAAAATTATTTAAAAATCATTAAAATTCGCACAGTACCTGAATAAATGCATTGTTGCTGTTATAAAAATATTTAGGATAACTCTATTCCTTTATTTCATGCACGAATATTGAAAATATAATGTTACGTTTAAGGCTATGGTTTTTGGTGATAGAAGAAGCAATCAAGCCGCAGAAAATTAATGTTCCTCGAAATGCAATAATTTTGTGTCGTCAGAGTTTGAAGTTTTGCGTTATGCCCACCCACCCCCTTCGTTTTGAATTTGATCGCGTGAAAGGTTGCCAAGAAACTTCGGAAATCGGAACGCCGCCGGCTCGACGACGCGTTGCACTTCCGGTTGCAAGCGCCGGAAGACTTCCTGGGACTTCCCGACCCACCGACTCGAAAGAAACTGGCGGATACATTAAGGAAGTTTTGTCTTCAACAACTTGGAACTGTGTTCCCAAAGACTGGGGACCAATTCGAGATTTTTGGAAAACTGTGCGAATCTAGAAATGGGTGCTTGAACCTCGCGTAGAGGAACTTCTGGACTGCGTTACAATGATCATGGACAAAATGATATATCTTCTTACGTCCTCTTAGTTTCAGTATTATATTTACTTAATATAAGAAAATATTCAATTAATATAAGTGCTCTGGCAGGGCAATATTAATATAGATGTGATAAATAAAGAATTATTTAGCTCACGCGTTGCAATGATCATGAACAAAAATGTACATTTCCTTACGTCCTCTTAGTTTCATTATTATATTTACTTACTGCCTTAGTACCATTATTTTCTTTTCATTTAGCTCACATCTTCAACATTCTTATTCTAGAAAGTACCATAGGTAATACGTTGACTACGGATTTTATACATTTGTGAACAAAAATTGTAGATCAAATGCAGAACAGTAAAAGCATTAAACAAATTTGTAATGCTGTTGCACTTATTTCAATTCTAGAAAATTATTCCGGCAAGAAATAAACGTCTACGTAGCTCCCATAGCTTGCAACTGATATAAACAATTTTTATTTTACATAAAAGTCCTCAGTCTATTGATATGTTAGGCAATGAAAATTATTTGACGAACATCTTCACCTACACTGTTTAATGAAATACTATTTTATACAAGCAGGAATGCATTTAAGGACTGTTTTTGCAAATTACTTAAAAATATATTTTCAGCCAGAAAGATCATTTCAATAATTACAAACAATGAATTTAAAAATTTTCAAGGCGATAGTGTAAGCAAAGAAAATTATTTAGCGAACATCTTCACCATTATTATTTGATGATATACTATTTATATGCAAGCAGCGATAGGTTTAACGATTGCTCGTGCAAATTACTCAAAAGTGTATTTTCAGTCAAAATGATCATTTAATAATAATTATAAGCAATGAATTTAAAGATGTTCAATTCGATATTGTAGGCAAAAAAAATTATTTAGTGAACATCTTTACCATCATTATTTAATGAAATACTATTTTATGCAAGCAGAGATATGTTTAACTATTGTTTGTGCAAATTACTCAAAAATATATTTTCAGCCAAGATCGATTAACCACTATAAATAATGGATCAAGACGATATTGAACGCAAAGAGAACTATTTAGCGAAGGCTGAAACTGAAGGACACTGTAAAAGATCAAGCCCCGAAAAGAAAGAAAAGCTGGCGATTTTATCGGGCGGACTCGTCCAGGGAAATCGTTTAACGCGTCAACGTCAATTTCCCATCGATCGACGCGACGTCGCGTCGGAGCGACGATAAGCCGGAAAGCGTCGATGGAACCTCTCGCCCCGGAAGATTCTTTGCCCCGGTAACTGATATAAACGAGAGCGGAGGGATTCGAAGCGACGACTATAATTCTCAATCAGCCGAGACGACGCTCCGGTCTTTCACGTTTTCTCGTCTCGGTTGGCCACTCAGGATCTTCCGAGCATCCATTCATTCCCGAAGCGTTGATCGAGTTACTCCAGTGACGTCCGCGTGGCTCTCAGATCTCCTCATTCATCGATATCTTCTCATCGATGCTCACCAAATCATTCTACTTCCGACGAAACTTATCGGAAAACCGTTCTCGAATTTATTGTTGAATTTAACTTACTGTTTACAGACGACTGAAATTGTTTATTGATCGTCGATTCTAGGACTTCGATTTTTATGAAATTTTAATCGACGGTAGATCACTTACAATGTATTAAAATATTGTGAGACTATAATGAATAATTTTAAACGTACAGCGACGACTAAATCCATTCTTGACTTCATATTGTTATCCTAGAGACTGGAATTATTTATTGATGTCCGGTTGTTGGACTAGAATTTTAATGATTTTTTATGGGATGGAAGTATGAAAGCGACTTGTAATGTACGTAAAATATTGTACGATATTGATGAATAATTTAGAAAGTACAGGGAATTAAAATTGTAATTGAATTCCTATTATTATCGATTTTAATGAATATTTGTAGGATGGCACTATGAAGATGATTTGATACGTGCTTAAAATATTGTGCGTTGTTAATTAATATTTTTCAAAATAAAGGCAATTAAATTCATAGTTGAATTCCTGTTAGAATCTTAGCTACTAAAATTATTCATTGATCGTAGGTTACAGAACTTTGATTATGACGAATTTTCTCGATGAAAATATCCTCTCTCTCTCAAATACAATAATTATTCGTTCAAATTGAACAATTATCTTTTTGAATTGAATAATTATCTTTTTGAATTGAAGAATCACCTTCAAATTGAGCATTCCTCTTCCAAATACAACACATATCTTGGTTAAACTGTACTTTGGAGGACCAATTTTTTTAATCTTTGGTTTATGCGGTCCTATAGATTTCGGCGAGAAAACACCAAAAATGAAAGTCTTATTGCCAGGAGTTCACTGGTTCAGAAATTATGCTCGTGTAAAGTTGAGCACTTTTAACTAACCCCAAACCAACGAAAGACTATACCGCTCAGTGCTACTTAGCCTTGCGCTCAAAAGTCCTACCTCTACCAACCAACGAATATCCAATATGACGACGCTCTAACCTGTCAAAAATGCTTAAAATTACTCATGTTTACACGTGTATAAGTTCTCAACCAGTGAACTCCGGTAACCAAAACTTGCATTCCGTTTACTAAAGCTTACACGTCTATCGTTTTCACGTCAAAATGGGTAACATCACATACAGAAAACTTAAAATTTTTTAGTCCTCTAAAGTACAGTTCAGCCCGTCTTGTCCATTTAACCATTTCTAGACCACCACAATTTTCAAAGAAAATCTCAAACCCCTCTTTAAGACGAAACATCAATCAGCCAACAATTATCCTAACCTCTCGAAATCCTCGTTAGCAATTCCTCAAAACGTTTAATCGAGCTTAGACATCGCTATCTGCATGCTGACACATGTATCTGCCGTTAGAACGTCTCTCCGGTAGCTGGTAAACGCGACCATAGTCCTCGAATCCATGCATTTATCAGGCTCGAAGGTGTCTTGATTCGAGCCAGGGCACAGAGAAGCAATTGGCCGGGCGGCTGGCCCCAGGTGTAGCCAAATTTGTATCGTCCTACCGATCTTCCACTGTCCTTCGTCCTGGCTGCCAAAGCTTGGCCACTGCCATTCTGTGCGTGCTCGGCCGTCTTGTCGGCGCTTCTCCTCGAGAGAGAGCATGCCCGATATTCGGAGAAAAGCCCCCGGGGGCCACGGAATCTCCGGCATTGTTCCTTCTGAACATCGGTTCGATTCGGAGTTCACTGAAGGAGAACGATTGGACGGTATTCGTGGACACACCAGCATCCGAATTGCTCCGAGCCCCCAGTCCCCGATAAATGGAACACCGATGATCGAGTTCGTCCGGGAATTAGTTGCAGACTCGCGTCACCGATCGATCTTTGCGGGAGAAACTCGATGGGAAATTAGAGTTCACTGGTTTCGACACTTTCCTAGTGGTCGATCCGGGATCCAGGTGTTCTTCTTTGATTTTGAAGCGATCTGCTTCGTGAACTTCTTTAGTTTCGTTTGCTCATTCTTTTCTTTGATTCCCTTGCTGTTTCGATCATTGACTTTCTTCCTTGATTTCTTTAGTTTTGCTCTCTCATTTTCTTCTTTGTTCCCGTGGATTTCGTTCAATGATTTTCTGCATTGAGCTCTTCGATTTTGTTCATTGTTTTTCATTTTGGATTCCTTGGATTTGGTTGAAAAATTTTCATCCTATATTTGTTTGATTTTTTTGTTGTCTTTCTTCTTTGATTCTCTTAGTGTTGTTTTCTAATTTTCTTCGTTAATTTCTCGGATTTTATTCATCGTTTTCTCCTCTGATTCCTTCAATTTTGTTCGGTGTCTTTCGTTTTTGATTCCTTGGATTTGGTTGAATAATTTTCATCCTTTATCTGTTTGCTTTTTTTATTGTCTTGCATTTTTTATTGTCTTTCTTCTTTGATTTTCTTAGTGTTGTTCTCTAATTTTCTTCGTTAATTTCTCGGATTTTATTCATCGTTCTTCCCCCTGATTCTTTCCATTTTGTTCGTTGTCTTTCATTTTTTATTCCTTGGATTTGGTTGAATAATTTTCATCCTTTATCTGTTTGATTCTTTTTTATTGTCTTTCTCCTTTGATTTTCTTAGAGTTGTTCTTTAATTTTCTTCGTCAATTTCTCGGATTTTATTCATCGTTCTTCTCCACTGATTCCTTCAATTTTGTTCTACGAATTTGTTCTTTAACACTAAACCTACCAAGCACAAAACATATAAAACTGAAACACCTTATAGAAGTGAGAAGATTGAATTTACTTAAACTTTTCATTATAATATGTGCTTAAATAATGAAGTCAATTCAGTCATTTCCTTGGAAAGCGTTTTTATAATTTCAATAATTGCGAGATGAAAAACTGGTCATTTGACAATGGTAGGTTTAGTGTTAAAGCTTGTTCTTTTAGCCAAATTGAACAATACATTTTCAAATGTAATACAATCTGGTACGGGTAACCATTTTTAGGTCTCTATAATTTTCCACTAAACCACGAAATCTTGTACGATTGATTTATACTACTTAAAATCTAATTCTAATAAAATAAAACATTTCTCGATTGTCAAACTTTACGGTTCTGTAGATGTCTGGCGCATCTCAGTTGGTTCTACTGACAAGAAACACACAACACGGCTTCCCACGACTTCAGAGTATTAAAATGCATTGCTTACTCTTCTGATCAAAGTCTCAACCAGCCACATTTCTCCTTTCCCAGCAAAGAGAACAGATTTTTCGACGCGCTACGTATTCAGTCACCGTGTCCGACTTAATACCGACTCATACTACTGCCACGGCATCGAACTCTGTTATGAATAGTAAAGCAGGCTCTCCGGCGAGCAGACAGCACATAACCGTGTACCAAGTATCTAACGAACAGTGTCTGCGTGTCATCACACAGATATACGCCACGCAATATACGGGGTGAGTCACCTAACGTTTGCACCTCAAATATCTTTGTTGTTTCTAAAGATACGTAAAATATTGTAACGACAAAGTTGAATGGTACAATGGGACTGACATGATGCCAAACAAAATTTGTTTTTGCCATTTTTTTAGAGATATGACGGTCACCTTGACTTTTTTAAATGGAACCACCCTTTTTTAAACACGTACAAAGATAGTCCCTTTGATTACGAATTCAGTGACTATAATTACTCAAGGTCATTCAAGGTCACGGACAGAGTTCAACATTCCTTCAAAGCCCGTTTACAGGCATGTATCGATGTTAAATCTTATACGTTACCTCTGTCCGCGACCTTGAATGACCTTGAGTAATTATAGTCACTGAATTGGTAATGAAAGGGACTACCATTATAGGTGTTTAAAAAACGGTGGTTCCATTTAAAAACAGTCAAGGTGACCTTGATATCTCTAAAAAAATGACATAAAAACAAAATTTTGCTTTGGCATCGTGTCAGCCCCATTGTACCATTCAACTTTATCCTTACCATATTTTACATATCTTTAGGAACAATAGAGATATTTGCGTTGCAAACGTTAGGTGACTCACTCTGTATAGTCAGTAGAATAACCCTTGTTATGGTCAGACGGGCAGCTTGAACAAAGTTCGTACACACAGAGTACACATTTAAAAATCGAGTAGACGTTAGTTTCTTGTCTCATTAAAAGTTGATGTCAACTCTCCTCCACTTTCATACATATTCAATGTACTCTTTCCGCAGCGAAATGCTGCGGGTTCTGCCAAGAAATAATGTTTCTTTGAAACTTTCGCTTCGAAGGAGGCTGCTGGTTGACACAATGTCTTGTTAACGGGCGACCAACCCGAGGAAAATCCAATAAATCATTACGATCTTGACTGTATTATGCTTCTTCGCCACTCGTCCTTATCGATCTAGCTTAGCTACTATTCTAAATTTCGATCTACTCACTTTCTTTTTACAAATTCGTAAAATCTGCAGTGCAGTTCATCAATTCATTTTTATCATGAATTCGTCAAATCCACAGTGCAATAACAATCACTAGAAAGAATAATGGTAACCAGAAATAATTCAATAAAAATATAAAATGAAGATTGAATTTCAAATGTTAAATTCTGTCGTTTAAAACAGCTTCATGATGAAAACACATCGCTAGACTATTTCAAATATTAAATTCTGTCGTTTAAAATAGCTTCATGATGAAAACACATCGCTAGACTGCGGAATTTTTTACTAAATATAAAGTGTCTACATTCGTTGCAAGACACCTTCTTCACCATTTTAATCAATTGAAAATAATACATTATATTAACTCATTGCACTCGAATGATGACTCTGAGACACCAGTGACAATTGTCATACCATTAATCAAAACAGTTTTCATATTATTAAATTCGTCCTTATTTTATAAATTGCTAAAAATTCAACTGTTGCATGAGAAAACAGGTTTAATTTCAGGTGCACAATGTAAAAAAGATAAGAAAAAATAAAAATGTTCTATGTTAAAAGAAATATCTTGATTTTGGGACTAAAATTGCGTCGAGTGCAAAGGGTTAAAATCCTCTACATTTTTTTCATTATTTTCCATTTAATTTACCGGACTTTTGTCATGCATGCATACAATCTGCAGTCTACACATCGCATTAGAATAATAAAATGTAACAACATAACCAACCAATTGACAAAATTGTATTTCCGGGGAGCGTCTTCACTTTGCATTTTCTAGCAGTTTTACGTGTATCAGAGAAATAATTTTTGATACAGCCGGAGATTGCCGGCATTGCATTAAATTTCCCGGGCTTGGAATTGATGTGTTTAATCGTTTATCTCAGGGAAAAAAATTCCCAATAATCGCACGGGATTTTATTTTTACTGTCACGCGGTGGAGAGCTCCCTTAAAGTTTTCTTCTTAACATTCGTGTCGGAGCCGCGGCTCTGGCGCCTGGCCAATTTCGCGCGTTCCTTTCGCGGCATCCAGACGCGATAAAAAAGCTTGACAATTAAACGGCCAACTTTATTAAAACGCGGCGCACCTGCGCGCCCGCAAAAACGCGGCTGTTTTGCCCGGTGCCCGTTCGAATTTCTCGGAAAAAAGCATCGTGCAATGCCCACGATCGACCCAATTCCCTTCTGGAATCGTTTTTTGACAACTCCTGCCATCCTCCTCGTGGTTTATTCGTTTGTTTATTTAATGCTGCATCCTCTCGGCAGTCGTGTTCCTTCATTCTTAATCGCAATTTATGCGAACACGCCCGCGTTTCTTACGCCGGCAGAAATCTGAATCAACTTATCGAGGTATTTAAAAGTTCACTTTTCCTTCTATTAGAATTTAACTATAGTACTTCATCGTTAATTGTCGTGAATTTCTGTACGATAATTGTTGTGAATTTCTGTACGATAATTGTCGCGAATTTCTGTACGATAATTGTCGCAAAACAATCCCTCCTTCCATGGGGTGTACCCCGCGAGGGCCCGTGAAGCTCGAGAAGCCTGGTCGCTGAGAAGTGTAACATAATACAGATCGAGTATATATCGATTATGTTACATTTGTCGACGACCGATCCCTCTCGAGCTTCGGTGTCCGTCCTTCCGTTCGCCAGAGGTCGAAAAATAGTATCTTCTACACGATAATTGACGCCGGCCCTACCCGTGGTGGCGACAATTAACGATGAAATACTGTACTTAGTATTCCTGTTTTCTTATTTCTAACTATAGTAATCACTAGACTGCGGGTATGGATGGAATTTTCAATTTTTATAGACAAATTTCAGGAATATAGAATCAATTTTATTTTCAATGGTAGTAGCCACAGATCTGATCTAAATAAAAATCATATTGAAGTCTGGCGAATTTTATGCTCTTGCATTCTTTGAAAATTCTCGTATGCCATAAATAAATAAAGATCCGCAGTCTATTAATCATTAAAATGCGGATCTTTATGCAAAATAAAAATATGCTTCATCAAATACGATAGGCTCTGGAACAAAATGAAAATTTGTTCGTTTAATACTGTTAACAGGAGAAACGTAATTTGTTGATACTCATCGTTTCTTTTAATGTTACTACAGATTAAAATTGCAGCTACTCATTTTTGTCGTAATACATACACTTTGTATCACAACTTAGCCCTATAGCATGCTTTGTGATCGACTTGCGAAGCATACTTTTTGAATAAATGCAGAGTCAAATACGATGTCTGATTTACAAGTGGTTTATACTACCCAAAACCGTTTAAGCTCGAATTTAAGTTGACTTAGATTATAAATTATTGACGTTAAGAACATAACAGTAACATAAAAAATTCACTGGTATATCTTATAATTGCAATATTCAGTAATTTTGATCGATGCCTGACATATTATACGCTTGTTCTACTTAAAACATGTGTTCGAACACGAATTTACCAGTACAGGTTGACTTAGATTATCCATTAAAAATTCACTAAAATATCCAATAATTTTGGGCGTTGTCCGACAATGTATTATACAATTATTCGAATAACAAATCACTTACGCTCCTAACAATATTATTTCTTAGACAATCATACACACTATACTAATATCCTAATATTTAAATACTAATACCAATAGCTCTAATATTTCTCAAAAAAAGTTCTCACCCGTTCCAAGTCACAGCGAAGCTATTCTTTAATTTTCAACCTCACTGTACCCGATCTAAAAAATATTCTATCAGTGATTTCATTTTAAACGAACAGCGGTGCGCTCAGCAAACAAACGCAGCAGTCTTGATCGCTAAAAAAATAGTTGCAATCCGACCGGCTGAGCGGATGCACAGTTCGCCGAAGGAAAAAGCGTCGGAGGGCGACAGTAAATTTACATTAGGCGGCGTAGGCGGTGGGGGTGGACACAGAAAAGCTCTTCCGGTCCCCGATCCCTTGTATTGATTTACAAAAGGGATCCATCCGTCTGCCCGGCATCATAGATCGCTTGTCCGCCGATTCATCGTCCGCCTCTCGCGTGCAAACGCGAACTTTCGGCACCGAGAACTTTAAGAATACTGCAACCAGGCGATCCGAAATCCTGGGAATCCCGTTGGAACGGGAAATATGAGGATCTACGGGAAGGGAGACACGGAAAATTGCGGCGGCGTGCATGCTATGCGCACCGTGCACGAATAAAGGGAAATATTCGGCCAAGTAAATTCGCGAACGAGACAGAACGGAGCCGAATCCTCGAACGCCGCGCGAAAAACAGCCACAATTGTTTCGGCCCCATTATGTAAAAGTCTACTGTACAAGATGGGGAAAAATTATTGGTCATCTTTTTGGGAGTTGATAGAACTCGTCGAGATCGCCAACATTGCATCATAAACATGGTGCCGCAAAATTAACTTTCAAGGTCGTTTCAATGTCAAAATTTTTTATTTGCTTAGTCGATACTACTCGTCGAGCTGAACAAAGGTCTCAAATGGACCATATTCCGGAAATCAATATTTCATAGAGAAGTCTTCGTTTGAAGTTATTTTGCCTGAAATTTCAAAAAAATTGATTTTCATGAAGTCAGAACATCTGATGCTTATGAAGTTCTTAAAATCATGTTGTGAATATCCTGATCATAATTAGCGAAAATTACTCCATCACAATTAATTTTACAATATTTTTTGGCTTCTAAAAACTTCAAACGAAGACTTCTCTATGAAATATTGATTTCCGGCATATGGTCCCTTTGAGACTTTTTTTCAGCTCGACGAGTAGAATCGACTAAATCAATAAAAAAAATTGACATTGAAAATGACCTTGAAAGTTAATTTTGCGGCACCATGTTTATGATGCAATGTTGGCGATCTCGACGAGTTCTATCACCTCCCAAAAAGATGACAACTAATTTTTCCCCACCCTGTACAACATAATTCTTAGAATAATCATAAACACTTGTATTTTAACGATATACCTGTGACAAAGCTTTCAAAAAATAACGGCGAACGACAAACGGAGAGGGGAACAATGGGGTTGAAGAAGGAGAAGTCAAATGAAAGATTCAAAGTGCCGATGTCGGAGAGCTCAGAAGAAAAGTTGCAGGAAAAGTTTCCTCCAGGCGAAGTGCAACAGCCGCGTTTTGTTCGTCTGTATTTTCTCGGTGTTTGTCGATTGGTAGTTATGCTAGTTTTAATTAATGCAGGAAGGAAGATGCGACACACAGACAACGGCCGTGCTCTCTCCCGATATTATTCGTGTATGAAAATTTCAGGATGCTCGGCTGTATAAAGCGGCTCTTTTTCTACGACGACAGGGCGAATATGTATCGCGTGCCGGAATGCCTTTTTTCCAATTTACAATTTCGGAATCGCACGTCGCATTACGGGATCACGAAACGTAAATTCGCGGCGCGCGAAAACGGGAACGGATCGAATGCGCGCGGAAATATTCAATATCTGCTGCTATGTACCGCGAATATTTCCTGGAAAGTATTTACAGATGAATGCGGACGCAGAGAAGTGTCCTGATAATGGAATTATGATTGTACTGCCTGACTAAACTGGGTTTACACTACTAAGAGCCGTTCTAAGTCGAATATCGTCGCTGTCCGACAAATCATATTATATTCTACTTAAAATCATTCGAAATTTAATTTATCATTGTAGATTGATCAGATTCAACTTCCTCGATGCCACGAACATACATACAGCGGAGTAATAATTGTACTGTTTGACTAAACTAGGTTTATACTACTTAGAGCCGTTCTAAGTTGAATATAGTTGCTGTCCGACAAATCATATTATATTCTACTTAAAATCATTCGAAATTTAATTTATCATTGTAGATTGATCAGATTCAGTTTCCTCGATGCCACGAACATAAATACAGCGGAGTAATAATTGTACTGTCTGACTGAACCAGGTTTATACTACTTCGAGCCGTTCTAAGTCGAATATCGTCGCTGTCTGACAAATCATATTATATTCCACTTAAAATCATTCGAAATTTAATTTATCATTGTAGATTGATCAGATTCAATTTCCTCGATGCCACGAACATAAATACAGCGGAGTAATAATTGTACTGCCTGACTGAACTAGGTTTATACTACTTAGAACCGTCCAAAGTCGAATATCGTCGCTGTCCCACACATCATAGTATATTCTACTTAAAAGCATGCGAATTTCAATTTATTATAGTGGATTGATGGGATTCAATTTTCTTGATACCACAAACATATTAGGTGTACCAATAAGTTCGGTGCCTTTACACTCATTAAACTGCAATTACTTTTCAAATTAAAATTTTTTTAGTGGAAATTTTAATCTTAGGGCATGATGGTAGTAATAAAAATTTACTAGGATATCTAATAACTTCGACATTCAGTACTTTTGGTCGTTGTTTCATATATTATACTTCAATCAATTTATCCAGGTGTTTAAAAGTTTGCAAATCACTCTGTCTGTCACAATTTAAATTTAATAAATGTAAATCCATCTGCAATGTCTGACTTGCGAGTGGTTTATACTACTTAAAACCGCTTTACCTTGACGAAGAGTAAATTTTTGAATATTGTAGAAGTTCATTGGTTCGATAAATATATTATATAAACACATCCAAAAATTTCCTCTTTAATTCAAGTCACCAGGAAACTAAACTCCACCATAAAAATTGCTCCGTGCGAATCCTTTGATCCAACCCTTAAAAAATCCCATTGCAACCGTGTCGACGGTTCTGTATGCTCCATCACAGCATCCCGAGGGTCCCACAAAAAGCCCGGGAAATTCGAATACGACCATGTAGAATGACGTCTAAATTTCTATTTCAAATTCGAGCCGATTCGGAATCGATTTCGCTGAACCGTGCAAACAACAAACTGCGTGTGTAAAGTATTCTTTCGAACAAGTCTCGAATGACGAAAAGTGTCCACTCGTGTCGATGGTGTATCGAGTGCAGGGACGTTTCGACGCGGTCCTTTTTCAAAAATCCCGATTCGAAAGCTGTCATGGACGAGTACGATGGGCTCGCGTGTATAACCGGTCCACCGACAGATAAACCGGACGTACCGGGAAACATTAATAGATTCATACCCGGAGGTTGGCGTGCGGGGCGCTGTTTTCAAGCATTTTATCTCTATTTTCCGGGCACGCGAACACCAACCACCATTGAAATATGTGCATTTCTCTATTCCGCCGAAAAATCCAGGTTGCCTCTGTGCTTTCGCGAGCCGGCGAGCCACTGCGCTGCGAAAATGTACGTTCCAATAAGGAAATAGGAAACATGGGAACTAGTTCTCAGCACTGGGGGGAAGCTGAAAGAATATTTTACATCGAGGAAGCTTCTTTCGGCGAGATTAATACTGTACTGCGCGATAAAATTGCATCGTTTCCTGAGAACCCTCTCTACTAAGACAGTGATAGATACAAGCAATTTATGGAAATTTTTGTAAAGATATACATTGGGCACAGGGATTTTAAACTTTGCAGATTTGTTAATGTATATTTGAAGCATATTCGGGATTTTTTTGAGCCTGAAATGTTCGCCCAATTCGAAGCTATTGCCTGTTTTTTACAACTACTGTTTGAGATTTATGAAAACAGAAAAGCTGAGATATTAGTGATACACAGGCAACTTTGAGAAATTTTGTGAAGATAACTGTTAGACAATGTAATTTTATACTTTGTGGGTTTGTTAATGCGTATTTGGAGAAAATTCAGGATTTTTCTCAGGACAAAATGTTTTTTTAGTTCGAAGTTATTACACTTTTTTCGAAAGCTACTGCTAGAGAAAACTAACGACTTAATGAGATATTAGTGATTTTTAGAAATGTTTGTAGGGACATATACATAGTGGACATAGCAATTTTAATCTTTGCCGATTTGTTAATCCGTATTTCAAGAATATTGACAATTTTTTTTATGTGAAAATATTTATTTATTTCGAAGCTATTGTTCTATTTTTGACAACTGCTGCTAGAGTCTTTTCGAAATAAAAATCTAACAATTCACTGGAACACTGGCGACTTTTTGAAATTTTAGTAAGACTGCATATTGAACATAGTAATTTTAAACTTTGTGGATTTGTTAATGCGTTATTGACGAATATTCAGAATTTTTTTTATGTGAAAATATTTATTTATTTCAAATTTATTGTTATATTTTTGACAACTGCTGCTAGAGTCTTTTCGAAATAAAAATCTAACGATTCAGTGAAATACTGTCGACTTTTGGAAATTTTTGTAAGACTGTATATGTGAAGAATATTCAGAATTTTTTTTATGTGAAACTATTTAGTTATTTCGAAGCTATTGTTATATTTTTGAAAACTACTGCTAAAGTCTTTTCGAAATAAAATCTAACGATTCAGTGAAACACTTGCGACTTTTGGAAATTTTTCTAGAACTGGATATTGGACATAGTAATTTTAAACTTCGTGGATTTGTTAACACGTATCTAGAGAATATTCAGGATTTCTTTAAATCTAAAATGTTCACTCAGCTCGAAGTTATAGCAATTTCTCATGACGAGATGTTGCACGGAAAGAGTAATCCAAAATATTTTTACTTATTACAAAATTTACGGGAGCACTAAAATGACGAAGTAGATCAGTAGTTTCAGTATATTACGATAAGTATAGCGGCTTAAGCTATACACCCTAAATGAAACGTTTCGTCGACGATGGTGTGAGTGGTTCGTCGATTCGGTGTAATCTTCGCAAGAGTGTTCGATAAACGCCACGGGAAATCCCATTAAGCTTGGCCCCGTAAGTTACACAATGAACTCTCCTCCTAGAGGAACGAGGCAGGCTAATATATTGACATACGCGGTGGTGTCGTTTTTTCCTGTTTTTTTCCACCTCCCGTTCTTTTTTTTTTTTTTGTTTAAAATACGATCAACTCTGGCGGGATGAAGAAACTTTTGCGGGAATAAGCTTGTCAGGGAAGTAATTAACTAATGTTCGCGGTGGCAGCGGGCCCCGACGAAAAAGAGCTGGAAAAGTTTGAAAATCAATTCCACCAGAAAGTTCGAATCACTTCCGATGAAGGTTAAGGAAATCCACTTTCGGCCAGGCCCTCGAACACTGTGTGTGTCTTCGTTTCGGCAACTTTCCCTCGCCTACTTTGACGTTGCGGACGATTTCCGAGAGATAACACAATGGAAGTTGCGAATTCGATGGATCATTATGGCCAGCTACAATTATTGTGGCCAGCTACAATTATTGTGGCCAGCTACAACTATTGTGGCCAGCTACAACTATTGTGGCCAGCTACAACTATTGTGGCCAGCTACAACTATTGTGGCCAGCTGCAATTATTATGGCCAGCTGCAATTATTATGGCCAGCTACAAATATTGTGGCAAGCTGCAATTATTGTGGCCAGCTACAATTATTGTGGCAAGCTGCAATTATTGTGGCCAGCTACAATTATTGTGGCCAGCTGCAATTATTGTGGCCAGCTACAACTATTGTGGCCAGCTACAATTATTGTGGCCAGCTACAACTATTGTGGCCAGCTGCAATTATTATGGCCAGCTGCAATTATTGTGGCCAGCTGCAATTATTGTGGCCAGCTGCAATTATTGTGGCCAGCTGCAATTATTGTGGCCAGCTGCAATTATTGTGGCCAGCTGCAATTATTGTGGCCAGCTACAACTATTGTGGCCAGCTGCAACTATTGTGGCCAGCTGCAATTATTATGGCCAGCTACAACTATTGTGGCCAGCTACTATTATTGTGGCCAGCTACAACTATTGTGGCCAGCTACAATTATTGTGGCCAGCTACAACTATTGTGGCCAGCTACAATTATTGTGGCCAGCTACAACTATTGTGGCCAGCTGCAATTATTATGGCCAGCTGCAATTATTGTGGCCAGCTGCAATTATTATGGCCAGCTGCAATTATTATGGCCAGCTACAAATATTGTGGCAAGCTGCAATTATTGTGGCCAGCTACAATTATTGTGGCAAGCTGCAATTATTGTGGCCAGCTACAATTATTGTGGCCAGCTGCAATTATTGTGGCCAGCTACAACTATTGTGGCCAGCTACAATTATTGTGGCCAGCTACAACTATTGTGGCCAGCTGCAATTATTATGGCCAGCTGCAATTATTGTGGCCAGCTGCAATTATTGTGGCCAGCTGCAATTATTGTGGCCAGCTGCAATTATTGTGGCCAGCTGCAATTAGTGTGGCCAGCTGCAATTATTGTGGCCAGCTACAACTATTGTGGCCAGCTGCAACTATTGTGGCCAGCTGCAATTATTATGGCCAGCTACAACTATTGTGGCCAGCTACTATTATTGTGGCCAGCTACAACTATTGTGGCCAGCTACAATTATTGTGGCCAGCTACAACTATTGTGGCCAGCTACAATTATTGTGGCCAGCTACAACTATTGTGGCCAGCTGCAATTATTATGGCCAGCTGCAATTATTGTGGCCAGCTGCAATTATTGTGGCCAGCTGCAATTATTGTGGCCAGCTGCAATTATTGTGGCCAGCTGCAATTATTGTGGCCAGCTGCAATTATTGTGGCCAGCTACAACTATTGTGGCCAGCTGCAACTATTGTGGCCAGCTACAACTATTGTGGCCAGCTACAACTATTGTGGCCAGCTACTATTATTGTGGCCAGCTACAACTATTGTGGCCAGCTACAATTATTGTGGCCAGCTACAATTATTGTGGCCAGCTACAACTATTGTGGCCAGCTGCAATTATTATGGCCAGCTGCAATTATTGTGGCCAGCTGCAATTATTGTGGCCAGCTGCAATTATTGTGGCCAGCTGCAATTATTGTGGCCAGCTGCAATTATTGTGGCCAGCTGCAATTATTGTGGCCAGCTACAACTATTGTGGCCAGCTGCAACTATTGTGGCCAGCTGCAATTATTATGGCCAGCTACAACTATTGTGGCCAGCTACTATTATTGTGGCCAGCTACAACTATTGTGGCCAGCTACAATTATTGTGGCCAGCTACAACTATTGTGGCCAGCTACAATTATTGTGGCCAGCTACAACTATTGTGGCCAGCTGCAATTATTATGGCCAGCTGCAATTATTGTGGCCAGCTGCAATTATTGTGGCCAGCTGCAATTATTGTGGCCAGCTGCAATTATTGTGGCCAGCTGCAATTATTGTGGCCAGCTGCAATTATTGTGGCCAGCTACAACTATTGTGGCCAGCTGCAACTATTGTGGCCAGCTACAACTATTGTGGCCAGCTACAACTATTGTGGCCAGCTACTATTATTGTGGCCAGCTACAACTATTGTGGCCAGCTACAATTATTGTGGCCAGCTACAACTATTGTGGCCAGCTACAACTATTGTGGCCAGCTACAACTATTGTGGCCAGCTACAACTATTGTGGCCAGCTGCAACTATTGTGGCCAGCTGCAATTATTATGGCCAGCTACAAATATTGTGGCAAGCTGCAATTATTGTGGCCAGCTACAATTATTGTGGCAAGCTGCAATTATTGTGGCCAGCTACAATTATTGTGGCCAGCTACAATTATTGTGGCCAGCTGCAATTATTGTGGCCAGCTACAACTATTGTGGCCAGCTACAACTATTGTGGCCAGCTACAACTATTGTGGCCAGCTACAACTATTGTGGCCAGCTACAACTATTGTGGCCAGCTGCAACTATTGTGGCCAGCTACAACTATTGTGGCCAGCTACAACTATTGTGGCCAGCTACTATTATTGTGGCCAGCTACAACTATTGTGGCCAGCTACAATTATTGTGGCCAGCTACAACTATTGTGGCCAGCTACAACTATTGTGGCCAGCTACAACTATTGTGGCCAGCTACAACTATTGTGGCCAGCTGCAACTATTGTGGCCAGCTGCAATTATTATGGCCAGCTACAAATATTGTGGCAAGCTGCAATTATTGTGGCCAGCTACAATTATTGTGGCAAGCTGCAATTATTGTGGCCAGCTACAATTATTGTGGCCAGCTACAATTATTGTGGCCAGCTGCAATTATTGTGGCCAGCTACAACTATTGTGGCCAGCTACAACTATTGTGGCCAGCTACAACTATTGTGGCCAGCTACAACTATTGTGGCCAGCTACAACTATTGCAGCCAGCTACAACTATTGTGGCCAGTACTATTATAAAAATGGTGAGAAATCTAAATAAGTTTACTATAGTAATTTTCATAAAACAATGTATACCAGACACATTTTGTACTTGGTACGGTTAGTGTTAAGAGCCCTACAAAAAATGAATACTTTTGTACGTTAATTTACAGAGATTTATTTGCAACTTCTCTAATGGGTACACCATAACATAGTCTACCATTTTGAATATAACGATCGGTAGTTGTTTCTCCGTTCTTCGTCAAGCTTTGGTCTCTTTTTTAATATCAACGCTGTCTTGTACTGTACTTTTCTGGCACGACATAGTTCTCGATCGAAAAATCCCTTTTACACGTGACCAATTTTAGTGGCACTGGGACGGCTCCCTTGGCCGAGCAAAGTAATCAGAATAGAAAACAAACTGTGCCAAGCAAAAGATTAAACTTTCTGATCGACAATCCCGACCCACGTCCTGAAACAATATTACCGGAAACGTGGCAATAACTTTCATCGATAGAATAGAACTGGAGTGAAATTCTGTTTCACTGTTTCTCCAAAAATTTATACAAGTTACAGATAGAAAAAGTTTTACAAATTTATAGACACTATTATTACACTTTAACATTAAAACTAATAAGCACTAAACACAACCAATGTACACTGCTTTCTATTTGTTGTGTCGTGGTCAAACTGCAATTAGCGAGTGATAAAATAAAGACAATAATCGGGTTTCCGGATAACTGTACAACTTTAATAAAATTGGTGTGAAGAACGGTATAAACTGAGGTTAACTATATGAAGTTCGACTTGTTCCGACCTCAACATTATTAATTCCCAATTTTTTAACTTACGTTTACTGAGCTTTTAAAGATCTGTCTGTATTGAATTACTCAATAAATTTATCTCGTTTGTTGTGTGCATCAAGTCATTTTTAAAAAGTAAAATAAAATAGAATCGTAAAATAGAATATTAAAATACTCTGTAAAAGTATGAAATAGAATATTAAAATACTCTATAGAAGTATTAAATAGAATATTAAAATACTCTCTAAAAGTATTAAATAGAATATTAAAATACTCTGTAAAAGTATTAAATAGAATATTTAAATATAATACTAAGTAGTAAGTATAAAGTGACAAATCAATTAAAAAATTTCTCCTGTAAACATTTGTACAGTCTCCACAATTTGTAAAAGAAGAAATCAGAAACAAAAAACAGAAAAATAAAAGTTTAAACACCTCCCAGCAATTTCCACAAACTAAAACTCGGCTACACTCTCTATCCCCAAATTCCTTAAAATTACAAATTAACGTAAACATCGTACCGCAGCGAATAATGGAAAGCACACACCGTCCAAAGTAAATAGAAACCGCATTTCGCAGTCGTAATTTGCAAAAGACGTGTTCTAACAAGCGCCGCTTACACAGCAACACCATAATCACAGCTCACAAGAAGTTCGTCAAAGTGCTCGAGATAAATTGACTTTCTCAAAGAGAAAAAAAAAGAACAAACTCTGATTGTTTATAAAACACTGAAGAAAGCTAAGACTCTATCGAAGATCCTCTTTCCTTTTCCACACAATAAAAAAGAGAAAATTTTCGGAAGCCACAAATACATGAAGATCCTCAATCTAATAATCATACTTACGCTTTCTACCACAATTTAATCCGCTAGAACTCTATATTATCCAATTTCAAGCATACTTCTTCAATAAATGCAGACCCAAGTACGATGCCTGATTTACAAGTGGTTTATACTACTCAAAACCGTTTAGCCTCGAATTTAAGTTGACGTAGATTATAAATTAGTGACGTTAAGAACATAACAGTAACATTAAAAATTCACTGATATATCTTATAATTGTAATAATCAATAATTTTGATCGCTGCCTGACATATTATACGCTTGTTCTACTTAAAACATGTGTGGAAGCCTGAATCAACTTATCAATGTGTTTAAAAGCCTACAGATCACTCTCTCTATCATTATTTATTTATAATGTAATTCTATCATAATTTATTAACCCTCTAACATCTTTTATTATCCAATTTTAACCATATTTTTTTAATAAATTTAGATTCAACTGCAATGTCTGATTTACAAGTGGCCTGTACTACTTAAAACTATTCGAACTACAATTTACCAGTAATAGATTGACTAGATTGCATATTATTAACATTAAGGATACGATGATAGCGATAACAATTCACTAAGATATCTAATAATTTCGATATTCAATAATCTGTATCCTTCTTTGATATATTATACAGTTGTTCTACTTAAAACACGTATGGAAGCTTCAATCAATTTATCCAGTTGTTTATATTTATTCAATTTAAATTGTGATAGAAGGAATTATCTGCAAACTTTCAAACACACCTGGATAAAATTCAAACACTTTCCAGGTTTGAAAATTTGCAGATAATTCCTTCTATCACAATTTAAATTGCAAAAAGGTAAATTCATCTGCAATGTCTGATTTACGATTGGTTTATACTACTTTAAACCGCTGGATCTTGACGGAGGGTCTGCTGAAGCCTATGTTGGATCTCAAAATAAATTAAATTTTTACTGTATGGATTTAACCCTCAGCACTCGAGTGGTGACTCTGAGGCACCATTAAAAATTGCTATACCATTATTCAAAATATTGTTTACATTATTAAATTGATATTCAATAAAATAGTTACCAAACATTTAAGTATTCTATGAGGTATTATATCAGTTCCATTTCTTGAAAATGATAAAAATCATATACAATGGAAATATTCTTGATCGAAAAAAAAAGTTTGGTTATGAAGTTAAAATACTTCCGAGCGCAAAGGGTTAATATTGTAGAAATGCATTGGTTCATCCAAAATACATCCAAAAAATTGCTCTTCAATTCAAGTCACCCAGGAAACTAAAATAATGTCTACCATAAAAATCGCTACGTGCGAATGCTTTTTTCTAAAATGATTTTTTTTTTAAATTCCATTGCAACCGTGTTAACGGTACGCTCGGTCAAAATATCCGTGGTCCCCACAGAAAGCCCAGGATATTCGAATACGACAATGAAGAACGACCCACTAAATTCCTGTTTTAAATTCGACCAACGAAATCTCGTGAGATTTCAAAGTTAAAAAAATATTGAGCGTTTATAAATCACTGGGAAAAACTAAGACTTTATCGAAGATCCTCTTTTCTTTTTCGCAGAGTAAAAAACGAGGAGGAACGCAAATTCGAGCGTAACCGAGCTCGGCCCGAAGTCGGCTCAGTACAAGATTAATTCGTCGAACTCAATTAACCCCCGCGTCGGATAAAAAGCAAACAAAAAGCAAATCGAACGGGCGCTGCAGGGGTGGTGGAGGAGTTTGAAGGGAAACACGGTCCGTCTTCCATGGAGGAAACTTTTATCCACCAACGCTTCCTGATCTTCCGATCGGGTCGAGGAGAAGCCCCTTTCGTAATTAATTACCCGAAGACGAGAATCCGGCCACGACGATCGAACGATGAAATTTTTATCCCCATCTATACGATGCCTCTTCTCCTCTGCGAACCAAGTTCTCAATCGGATCGACGATCCATCCCCTCCCTACACCGATACGAACTTGCGAAACTACCATCTTGCTCGTGTATTTATTGCAGATTAAAACTCGATGTAATTAAGAAGCAAATACGGGGATACTGGAATTTTTTAGTTCGTGAAGATTAATGATATATTTGTTTAATTCGGTGCTGAGAGAAAGGTACCACATTTTTAGTTCGATTAACTTAACTCCTTCTCTTGTTCACGATTCGAGCACGACGCGAAGACATCGCTACCGCTCAGAGTAGCTGCGCTCTGGTTGCCCCCAGTGTTTTTCGTTAATAACTCGAAAACGGAGCCACGTACGAAATTTTCGCGAAGGAAAAAGCTTCTTAGAAAAACCCCAGGAATCTCTCCTTTTAAGAAATTCGCACATTTTTGGGACAACCTGTGTACAAATTTGTAATTTAACGAATAATCAAATTTCGTTTCACAGAAATTCAAATTTGCACAAAGAGAAGACAGTCTGGTGCCAACTTTCTAATTTCCTGAGCGCTTCCGACATTCGAATAAGGCAAAATTGTTTCGCATCGTAAAATCGCGAATAGTCCCCCCGGCCATCTTCGACAGAACCAGTGTCGTTTCGGCGTCGCACAAAAGGGGACAGTCGTCGGCAGCATCTGGCCTCGAAACATCTCCCGAAGGGTTCTTTCACAGGGCGACTCTGCCAACGACGTCCGTTTTCAACGGCAGCAATACGTCCCTGACGAAGAGTGAGAGAGAGAGAGAGAGAGAGAGAGAGAGAGAGAGAGAGAGAGAGAGAGAGAGAGACACTTCTAGGTAACGACGGAGCTCGTCGGATCGAAGTAGACCGACCATTGTTGCCGGTTAATTAAGGGAATTGATGAAAGATTAAGGAGTTCCTCCTCGGCGCCCGTTATTCCTCGTTCGACATACATCCCCTAAAAACCCCACCCCCGCAATCTTCTCAAGTTTCGCGAGCCTGGAGCTCGATTGAACACATTGTGGATATCGGGATACCCGGATATCGCATTTCTCAATGTGCGTGCACTCGACGACAAGAACTTTGTCGGTAGTGGATCTAATTGTTAGTAAAAGTGATTATTCTGCTCCATCTATTACTTTGTACAAATGACAAGATCCGGTTAATTCTGATTTTTAGTAATTTTTAGCATTATGTGTGCACAAAGAAATAAATTCGTTGAACAGATTCCTCATACAATATACAGGGTGTTCACGCTATCACTGGCAAGCGTTTTTCTTGCAAATAATAAATATTAGAAAAAAATGATGGAGGAAAAAGTAATACTGTTTTTGGTAAGTAACATATTGGCGTATGTAATTTTCTTGTGTTTGCACTATTTTCTTAGAAATGAAGGTGACCTTCAATTTTTTAAATGAAATGCTATGTATTATTTTATATCATATGCAGGCGTGTGTCAAGACAAATTTATTCGTATACAACACAATGACCTTCAAGGTCATACAAGGTCAGAAATGGCAGGAAAATTTTGAATATTTCGTACGTAATATTTCGTAAAGATATCGTTCACGATACACAACGCTCAGAAATGTAAACGACTTCCAAAGGAAACTAACGCGATCATATGCATTAATATTTCGGACAACGTTAGAAGAAGCTAACAAGAATGTAATTAATAGAGCCGAAATATGTAGTCATTCACAAGGAAGTTATATTGAACATTTACTATAGCCTCGTCAATAAAGTAAACTTGTAAACGCATTAGTACGAAATGTTCAAAATGTTTCTTCCATTTCTGACCTTGCATGACCTTGCATGACCTTGACGGTCATCGTTCCGTATACGAATGAAATTGTCTTGACACACGCTTTCATATGGTATGAAAAACATATATCATTCCATTTACAAAAATTGGAGATCACCGACATTTTTATGAAAATAGTGCAATTACAAAAAAATTACATACGCCATTACGTTGATTGCAAAAAACAATATTACTCTTTCCTCTTACATTTTTTTCTAAGATTTATTATTTGCAAGAAGAAAGCTGGCTAGTAATAGTGTAAACACCCTGTATGTATCTTTGAAAGAATGACTAGAATGTATTTATTCTGGAACGATAAAAAGACTCACAGTAATTGGTAAATGATATCGTCGCCGATAACAAAAGAGGCATTTTGCAAACCGCGTGTCGCGCTTGCAAAACTTCACGTCCGCAAACCGCATCGTTTCACCTTAACCCGCAATTTCTAACAACCG
The DNA here is from genome assembly GCA_913789915.3 of Sphecodes monilicornis. Classification (NCBI taxonomy): domain Eukaryota; kingdom Metazoa; phylum Arthropoda; class Insecta; order Hymenoptera; family Halictidae; genus Sphecodes; species Sphecodes monilicornis. The sequence continues at coordinate 7,524,336 of OU565298.1, forward strand.
CAACTTACACGCCGCTGTCGAAACTCCATTAAACCCGTTAACAGCTCGCAGACCCGTGACCGCGTCGATACCTTGAAATTTTAATTGTACAGGGTGTTTTGCGAAATCGTGGAACAACCGGCAAGGAGATGATTCCTCATATAAAATCTAGTCGAAAATAAGGAAAATTTTTTTATACAGGACTTCATTTTCGAGAGAACCGAGTTTGAAAATTCAGCGAATACGCATACGAGCTTGCTCCTCCTCATTTGAGCTTGCTCCTCTCCATTTGAGCTTGCTCCTCCCCATTTGAGCTTGCTCCTCCCCATTTGAGCTTGCTCCTCCCCATTTGAGCTTGCTCCTCCCCATTTGAGCTTGCTCCTCCTCATTTGAGCTTGCTCCTCCTCATTTGAACTTGCTCCCCATTTGAACTTGCTCCTCATTTGAACTTGCTCCTCATTTGAACTTGCTCCTCATTTTAACTTGCTCCTCATTTGAACTTGCTCCTCATTTGAACTTGCTCCTCATTTGAACTTGCTCCTCATCCTGGTGTTCATAAAATATTCCATGAAAGTTGAAACTGCATAAACAGTCAGTAGATTTATATTATATGCCTTGAATATATCAAACATGTCTCATTAAAAAAAACCACCCATCTGTACGAATACAATTTTCATAGAAAAAGAATAAAAGGTGAAGTGATAATGTATAACAAAATGGTAAAGTGATAAAAGTATAACAAAAATTCTACGTGAACATAAAACATTTTTAAAGAAACCTCTCAGCCATCTATTTTAAAAAGAACCTGCTAAGAAGTTTATTTACTTCGTCTAGCCTCGATCTCTGATTTCAGCAACCAAGAGAGAACATTTTGTAAAAATTCTCCTATCCTTTATGTTTCGGAAAGAACCTACGAAAAAAAACTGAATTAAACTAATTATCAAATTATAATGAAATCAATCAATTGCAAGTATGTTAACCCTTTGCACTCGGTACTATTTCAGCCCCAAGACCAAACATTTTTTCGGATCTGGAATATTTCCATTTTATATGATTCTTTTCATTTGATGCATATGAAACTGGTGCAATTGACTCGGACAATATTCAAATATTTAATAATTTATTAAATGCAATCAAATTTAACAATACGAAAAATATTTTGAATAGTGTACAGCAATTTTTAAGGGTGACTCAAAGGCACCACTCGAGTGCTAAAGGTTAAAATTAAAGTCCGCAGTTAACTGGTTAATTCTATTTAATTTCTGCACCTTTTCTGTCGCAATCAACACATGAAATCCTCATTTCGCACAAAAATCTCCAAATCTAGCAATAACTATACTCCGGGTTAAGGGTTAAAACACGTCAGGAAAAATAATATGCTGTCAGGAAATCGAGATTTCCCGGTGTTAATTTAATGTTTCTGGGTTAGGAAACGTGAATGGCGAAGCACGCGTGTTAATTAAAGAGAGGATCAGAGATTGACGTCGGTTATTGTCGCGGGGGATTAATCGCCGGGCTAATACAAGCCGGCCTGTAAACCCGGTTAGGCGAATGGACCTTCCGCGGCTGGCGTCGTCCTGTATACACAGGACTCTTGCGGTTAATGGTCGGCCTCGTTCCGCGTTACCCGTGGCGGTTTCGGACGATTGCAAGCCGGACCGCGGGCTTTCGGGTAATTTAATGTTTCCACGGCAATCCACTTAGCATCCTAACGCGGCTACCTTGACTTAAGTGCCGGCCACCAACCGGGGATCCTTAGCGGACACCACGGTCCCAGGGACCACGCAGGACTACGTTGCGACCTGGAGGACTCCGATTCTATGTCCCGTTGTTCGCGTTAATGAACGTTCACACCGCCATTAGGGGCCACTTTCCATCCGAGAGTCGATTAGCGCGACTTGGGTAACCTAGATTGATGACGAAACTTGCGAACATAACCCTATTTCAGTCGCAAATGCTTCAAAGAAGAAGAAACTATGATGAAGCGGTCGAGCCTATTTTGAGTCCGTTAATTTCATTTTATTAATCTTCTGTGAGTGGTGTGCGAGAACCCGGAAATGTCGAGTCGGGACGAGACGAGAATTTTTTCGAGTTCGGGACGAGACGAGAATTTTTTCGAGTTCGGGACGAGGTCTCAAAAATGTGGGGATTCTCGAAAATTTTAGAATTCTCGAAAATTTTAGAATCCTCGAAAATATGGGGATTCTCGAAAATTCTAGAATTCTCGAAAATTTTAGAATTCTCGAAAATATGGGGACTCTCGAAAATATGGGAATTCTCAAAAATATGGGAATTCTCAAAAATATGGGAATTCTCGAAAATATGGGAATTCTCGAAAATATGGGAATTCTCGAAAATATGGGAATTCTCGAAAATATGGGAATTCTCGAAAATATGGGAATTCTCGAAAATATCGGAATTCTCGAAAATATTGGGATTCTCGAAAATATCGGGATTCTCGATAATATTGGGATTCTCGAAAATATTGGGATTCTCGAAAATATCGGGATTCTCGAAAATATCGGGATTCTCGAAAATATCGGAATTCTCGAAACTTTTAGGGTGTTTAGTACTCGAGTACCGTTACGAGACTCGCTTCAAAATCGACCGCGGTATGCGATTTCTGATCTTTGAAGCGTTTCCGAAAACCACATTATAAAATCTACAAGTGGAAATGCACAAAATGCACAAGTATTAAATTAACACCCAGCTTTGATATTTCTGTACATGCCTACAAAATTCGTGAATAACCAATTCTCCACTAAATAATTTTAATTCCTGATAAATATCATACGTACATTACAACACAGTATAATCCTCACATCGATACCCAACAATTCCCACAATGTTTAATAATACGATAATTCACAGTTTCGTCAATTTCCACGTACATTTCAATATCTCCATCGTAAAAACAATGTCCAATTACATCCAGTAAAATACAAGAACAACAGCAATTATTTGATTTGTATGGAAAAGCAGTCAATAATTAGTCAGAAGGATTAAATGTATTATGGTATCGATATTAACAATTGCATTTTTCGATTTTTATGCCTGTCCGCAGGACCAAACGATTACGGAACGCGCGCATAAAGAAACCGCAACGCGGATCCCAATGAATAATGAATGTACACCATTAATTGTAATTGCGTTTCATAATTTATACCCAGGACACGTTAATTCCGCGGCGGAAATGTAATAAGCGTTTCGTTTCGATTCATTGGCCCGTCGAATTATTCAGCGAGTAATTTCACGGTTAATTGGATCCATGGAGCGGCAGCGGGAGAGGCGCGGCGTCGTTCAACGACTTCGCGGCGAAATTATGGTGGTTCTGCGTTTTCAATCCGGCGGCGACGACGACGACGATGTGCCGATTCAATGGAAACGCGATCGACCTATTAGAGATTAACGAAATACCTCTTTTCAGAACGGAACCGTTCCCGAGGATCGACTCGTTTCATCCGGCTTCAAAGGAAATCGTCGGTGTTCCGAATATACTGAATATTATTAATCGGGAATGCTCGGCGAAATTGATTTCGTAAACCGGTATACCGAGCGGATATAGTAACTCGTTTATAACGATTTTATTGTCCAGAGGTTGAACAAGCAAATTTTCTAAAGATTTAATTTCTTCCTTTAACTCCTCAACCTGCGATTTATTTTAAGGTTAGAATAATTAAAACGTGTTTGTCGTTCATAATTTCATGGAAAAAGAAAGTTCATATTTATTGCATATCTGTAAATTTCAATAACAGAGGGATTTCAAGTTTCATTTATTATAAAACATAAAAACGCTTTAGAAAGATTTTGAATGTAATCACAATAATAAATCGATAAGTGTTGTAAAATTCTGAACTAGAAGTATCGCAAAATTCTGAACTAGAAGTGTCGCAGAATTCTGAACTAGAAGTGTCGCAAAATTCTGAACTAGAAGTGTCGCAAAACAATCCCCACTGTCGCAGGGTATAACCCGTGAAGCTCGAGAGGCCTCTGTCGCCGAGAAATTTGGTATCATTTCCATTAGAAAAATTCCATGAATATGTTGGTGAAAGATCCATAAAAAAATAAAAAAATATATAGAAGTTTTGTCACTGGGTTTGGTGTTGTTTTCACACAGACTTACTCGACCCGTATTATGTTACACTTCTCGGCGACCGAGGCCTCTCCATCTTCGCTGTCCTTTTCTACGATCGGCACAAATCAAAGAATAGTATTATCTGAACGTTAATTGTCGCCGACCGGACCCGTGGTGGCGACGATTATCGATTAAATACTGTAAAATATTTATTCTCCAACAGCTATATGGACCGGTTATTCTGAAAGTAAATCCATTTGTTCTTTCAAGATATTTAAAGGTTTGAATTTTATTCGATTGAAAAATATAAATAAACTGTACTAAGTTTGGCAATATTCCTATGAATTTCGAAATATTTAAATTGATTACATAAATGGCTTTTATGTGAATTTAACTAAAATAATATATATTCTTTCCAAGCGGCAGTAAAAAATTGCTCACATTAAGAAGACAACAATAAAGAAAAAAAAGCTGAAAATTTAACTAACCACAACAGAAGAAGGTACAGGACAATAAACAAGAAAAAATTATAAAGAAAGTTGCAGTAAAAATTGCCCACATTAAGAAGACAACTTTAAAGAAAAAATGGCTGAAAATTTAACGAACCAAAACAGAAGAAGCTACAGGACAATAAACAGGAACAACAATAATAAAGAAAGTTGCAATAAACATTGCGCACATTAAGAAGACGACAATAAAGAAAAAATTGCTGAAAATTTAACGGACCAAAACAGAAGAAGGTACAGGATAATAAACAGGAAAAAAATTATAGAGAAAGTTGCAATAAAAATTGCGCACATTAAGAAGACAACTTTAAAGAAAAAATTGCTGAAAATTTAACGAACCAAAACAGAAGAAGGTATAGGACAATAAACAGGAACAGAAATAATAAAGAAAGATGCAATAAAAGCGCACATTAAGAAGACGACAATAAAGAAGAAAGTGCTGAAAAGTTAACGAACCATAGAAGAAGAAGATAAGGAACAATTAACAGGGACAAAGATAATAAAGAATGCCCACTATAAAGGACCATAGTACAAAGAAAGTAGAAGACAATGATCAAAAATATTCTACTCCAAACCGCCAACCCCTTTCCATAATTCCTGTGAGGGTTTCCAAAGTGAACAGCTCGGGAACCCCCATAACGGTGTACGTGTTAATGACGAAACTTAGGTGCTCGTTGCAGGACTTGCGCTTTCGGCCACTGCTCGGATTGTGATTGATTTCAGTTCGCAAGTAGAAATAGGGGATTCGCGGATGTAAGTAGCTGGCTCACGCCCTTGATTGATCGTGGATCTTAATTACAGAGCGGTCGAAATTAACAAGCAGTCTCCAGGGAAATTCTCCGACTTCCTCCCTCGCCGTACAAAATTTTCCCCCAAGTAGAAAATCCAGCCTAAAAGATGAAATTCACTTAACACTAAACCTACCACTTTCAAAATGACCGGTTTTCTATTTCACAATTATTTAAATTAGAAAAACGATTTCATAGGAAATGACAGAATTGACTTCTTTATTTAAGCACATATTGTAATGGTACCGATGCAAACTTTAAATAAATTCAATCTTCTCACTTCTTTAACACGTTCAGCGCCCATATCTGGGTGACGGAATTATTTATACAGAGTTGAAAATTAATTTTTACGTTGGTAGATTGAGTGTACAAAATTTCCTTACGATCTGAGGAATAGAAGAGGTTTGAAACAGTAATTAATATCACAAAACTAAACTTCTTAGTTTTTATTTTATTAAATATATTGCTTTGATTTTGTGTAATTTTTATGATTGTGGAGTGGGCGCTGAACGTGTTATGGTGTTTTACTTTTATGTGTTTTGTGCTTGGTAGGTTTAGTGTTAAATTTCCATAAATCCTCGCGTATATATTTTTTTCGCAAACAGGAAGCATCTTGGGGAAAAAGATCGTCCCGCGAGCTTCCATATGAAACAAAATCGATTCTCATGGATGCTTTATGCGTCCCTTAAATTTCCTAGATCAGGGAAAACTCTCGGTTAAGATTTCCCTGTGAAATATTCGCCTGTCTCTCTCGCGGCTCGCCGTTATTTCGGCCGCGCTCGGGTGAAAACCCGAAGGCCGTGGATCCTTCCGGAAAGAAAAATAAACGCGAACAGGTTACCGGAGGCAGGTGTAAAGAGCTTTCAACCGGCATAAAGCTTATCCGGAAAAATCGAGGGAAAGCCTGCCAAGGCTGCCGGAAAATCGGAACTTCTCCAGCGGGTTCGACTCGAAATAAATCCGCAAACTGTCTTTCGGAGAATGATGAATCTTTAATTCCGGCAATTTTACAATAAATCAAACTTTGTACACACTCTCGGGACTTCAAACGATCTTTTACAATGCAATTTGTTCAAACATTTGAGGTTAGAAACGGTTGACACGATTTTTCATCCAACATTCGTGAAAGTACCTTAGATTTTGTTTCAGTGGTGGTATACTTGCCATTTGAAGTGCAAATTAATAAACTCGCGATAAAGCGAGGTCAGCAGGTCAATTTTTGGGGGCCTGTTATAAAGATGAGACTTTGCACTTTAAAATGAGCTCAAGTAGAATCGTGTACGATTTTTTTACACGAAGTTGTAGAATTTCAAAGAAGGACAAATCTCCGGTCACAGATCATGGTGGCAAATTTTTCATTTGAAGTGCAATAACTTCACGAAAAAAAAACTCAGATCAATTTTTGAGAGCTTGTTCTAAAGATTAGTCTCCCCCTATAAAACCACATTGCAAATAATATGCAAATAAATTATTTAAACTCTGTACAATTTGTTAAATTGTTAGAATTTGTACAAATCAAACGATTTTAATTACTTGCCTCGTTTTACAGTAAAAACAAGTTGTAACCTGTAAAAACGAACTCCTTGAAACAATCTAGTTGCATAGCGTGAAAGTATGGACTTCACACTTTCAAATGGGCAAAATCAGAATACTGTACGATTTTTTTGCACGAAGTTACATAATTTCAAAGATGCAATTACTCTCCAAGTACTATACTTCAAACTGCAGATAAGTACCTTGTAAAAACGTATCCAGGTATGTTCTAAAGTAGGTAGAGGGGTCCAGAACGTCATCAACCCGCGGTGATAGCAATCCAGCGAGCAGTTTCGCCGCTAACAAATGATCAGGATCAACCAGGGCGATTATTGAGACTATCAGATTAGGTGGGTCATGGCGTTCAAGACTATCAGGTTCCGGATGAGCTTATCAGATTGTCGGGATTATGAGAGAACCGGAATTATCGAATCATCGGGATCGTCGGTTGGTTATTGGGATTACAGGATCATCGTTGGAACGATACGTTAATGAAAAGGATCAGCTTATTACAAATCTGCTCGCGATTCTTCGAACACGATGACTGACCGAACGATTTACATTTCTGCAGCGCAGAAACCGATATTTTAGCGAACACCGCCAGCCCTGTAGAAGTCTGCGCACCATCCGATACGTTCTCAGTGAGTTATGAGTAGATTTGCATATAGAAACTGCACGCGGATTCACGCGGATTCCCACGGATACGGTCTCCTCGCTAGAGTAGACAGCTGACACACCGGACGCGATTTCAAGCCGTTGAATTCCCACCGTTGCACAATCCTGAAAGGATTAAGTGTCCTTCGCGGGGACCATTTTGATTTTCATCGAAAAGTGCAAAGGTACACCAAGGATTAAGCCTTTTGTGGGGGTTTAAGTTTGTTGAATAACTTACTCACTGTTTTAACTAAACAACTATATATTCAATAAATGCACTTCTTGGCTCGTACCTCTCTTTACACTCTCTCGCTTCGACTCACACACACAGACGCACCTCCCTCCCCTCTCATAGCAAACTTAATCTTGTTACCCAAATAATACCAACCTCATGAAAATATAATAAAAATAACCCTACAGAGTCCACTAGGAAAATCGTTTCATTCATTGTCTAGAATTGTCTCGACATCGTGTCTGGGTTTGTGCTACCATCGAGTGGGGCACTGTCATTTTTGAGATATTTGTTGGCGTGCTTGGCCCTATGGATTCGTTACGGACTTCGATATGGCTGGATGTTAAGTGTATTGTTTTGAAACGGGAAAACAGACTAGTCGTACACCACTCGATCATAATTGACGTATCGCAGGCCCACACGCAGAGGAAAAGCGACACCAAGTTCGGGGAAAGGATCTTAAGACAAGGATGCTCTGTGCAACGTCCTGCGAGGCTTACGTGGGAAAATGAATTCACGGAGTTTGCAGGCGTTGAAAATTTAGGATTACGCCCCGAACTGGTGATTCGTTCCCTTCTTAACCCTAGCAAAGGAATGATCTCTTCCTGAACTTTGGTGGGGAATTAGAACACCAGAACTTATCGAACTGTGGAGTTGAACGAACTGTTGAGAATTGAACGAACTGTTGAGAATTGAACGAAATGTTGAGAATTGAACGAACTGTTGAGAATTGAACGAACTGTTGAGAATTGAGCGAACTGATGAGAATTGAGCGAACTGTTGAGAATTGAGCGAACTGTTGAGAATTGAGCAAACTGTTGAGAATTGAGCGAACTGTTGAGAATTGAGCGAACTGTTGAGAATTGAGCGAACTGTTGAGAATTGAGCGAACTGTTGAGAATTGAGCGAACTGTTGAGAATTGAACGAACTGTTGAGAATTGTACGAACTGTTGAGAATTGAACGAACTGTTGAGAATTGAACGAACTGTTGAGATGAAAGAACTGTTAAGTTGAACAAATGTCAGAAGTAAACGAACTGTAGAACTGAACGAACATCAGAACTGAACGTTACGAACCGTTGAACTGAACATAAAGAACTCATAGAACATATGGAACCATAGAACATTCGCACTTTAAAACCCTGTATTTAGAACTTTTGAACTTTGAGAACTTTATGAACTTTAAGTGTATTTTACGAATGTGAAATACATCCTCTTTTCCTGTTTTGCAACTAGAGCGTTAATTGCCTTGAACCAGCAGCACTATTGAACAGAACAACGCTCGAGACATTTATTCTGCACATGTAGAAGTGACAAATGGTGGAGAATAAATGATTTTTGTACGACGTTTTATTTTGAAATGTGCAGTGCAAAACTTTGAAACAGTATTATAAGAAAAATCTCTGATTGCAAGGAAAAACGCCGCATATCACAATTTCAAAAAATTCAAGTTTATGCTTTAATTGAGCTTTAGAATATTGGACTTAGGCATTTAATGCATTTTAACCGGAATCGAATGTTTATTTCATACGTATTAGGCAAAACTAGTGGTAAAATACTAAAATTACTATTCTTTCTACTATTATTCACATTAATTATACAAGTAGGCAAAATTATGCAAAGTGAAAGAAATGCACACTTATACTATAAAAGAAAACAAGGAAACATGACTAGCACGAAGAATTAGTGACCAAAACTTTAAACGACGAATTATTGCTAATGGACGTGTTCCTTTTGTTTCAATATTATTTCGAAGGTTCGATTGATGTTACCAGCAGGATTAAGAGATTACTTCTATTTTAAACTTATATTTTAAAACATTTCACCTATTCTTCTGCTATAAAATTGTACCTCATCTTGTTTGGGAGAGTCTGTATTTTTAGTGTTGCGCTATAACTAGAAAAGTTATGCGAATGTTTTTAGCATCACACGATCCTATAACCTCTACCAAATAAAAAGATATTAATTTTTATAGCAAAATAATTTGCAAAAAAAATATTTTAAAATGTTTTTGTAAGGACTGAAGCCATTAATTTAAATGTAGGTAATTCTAATGTTGAAAGAGTACTGGATAGTCAAAGGAGAAAGCGTTTAAAAAAAATGTGAAAAAATAAAGATCGGAAAACTAGTGAAAAAAGAGGATTTTTAAAGAATGACAAATAAAATTGGGAGCGGGGCGAGATTAATTGAACGCACAGGCCACGTCGCGTTCATTGTTGGTAATCCTCTATTTTTTGGTTCGGCTAACCAAAACCGAGCGGGCCCGATATTGCCTTGGTACGTGATTCTGCGATTATTATCGACGCGACTCGCATTATTAATTCGGTTATTGCCGCTCGACAATGCGTGCGCAAACGCGGCCAAATTAGAGTTAACGATATTGGCCCGTTTCGATATTGCCGAGCGCACTGCACCGCGCCGTCCTGATGCGTTTCCGCGAGTAAATTATGATGACGTTGCCATCCGTCAACCTGGGTATCGTCGTGTCACCGTTTGGCCCCCTACTACCAAACCGTGTAAATCGTCACTGGCATTGTATCACCGCGAATATGATCCGCGTTTTGAACCACACCTGGAGATACACGTCGAATCGGTTCGATGCTTCTGCGAGATCATCGGTTATCTGGAACTTTAACTATAATTACGGGTGGGCTGATCTCCGATAGATCCTTCATAGAAATTATAGTTTAGTGTGCGTGAAATATTACTATGAAAACGATTTCTTTCTTTTGTTTATACGTTTCTAGAAATTCGAGTTTGAAGAGACATCTTTCAAGTGCGTTTGAAAAGACAAGTTTTGCCATTCGGACATTATTTGCGCTTTAAAGTTTAACTGCGATTTGGAGAACTCTTTTTCTTTAGGTTTTTTTAATACAAATTTATAGATTTCGACGAGAAAAGACCCAAAATGAAAATCTTATTGTGCGGAATTCATTGGTTAAAAAGTTATACGCGTATAAAGTTGAACACTTTTAAGTCTTTTTGACAGGTTAAAGCGCCGCCATATACATACTTCCGAACAGATCCGTCTAGCGCATACGCTCAGTACTATTTAGCCGATCCCGCAAAAATATCATACTATCTAACGCATGCGGTGAACACTCACGATCTATCCAGCGCCTGCGCCGAACAGACCTACCTACCTCTACCACTCATCTTTACACGCGTATAACTTATAAACCAGTGAATTCCTAACAACCATACACACGTGTTTGGAATGTCTCCATCGATATCTACAGGATCACATATAAAAAAGTACAAAAAAGTTAAGAACACGGAGTTCTCCAAAACGTAGTCAAGCCCGCTTTAACACTAAACCTGCCGCGCATTAAAATTGACTAGTATGTATTGTTTCATGAAAATAATAAGATTAAATTTATTTAGACTATATATGATTTTTATTATAACATAGGCTTCAGTAAAGAAATTTATTGAATTAATTCCCATGAAGTCGTCTTTATAACTTCAATAATTTGAACATCAAAAATCTGAAACCGGTCTAATTGTACGGCTGTGGTAGGGTTACTGTTAACTACAAAAGTTAGGCGAATTTTATTCTTTTATCAATCGAACTTTTACCAATCGATACCGTAGACTCTCCCAAACAAGATAATGTACAATTTTATAGCAAAAGAATTGCTGAAACAGACATCTTAAAATATTTTTGTGAGGATTGCACCCAGCGAAGTAATTACCTAAGAAATAAAGTAAATTGTAGTACAAGGAGTTAAAATAGGTAAAGTATTATTAAAATAGACGACAATGTTACGTTAAAATAAACAAAATTATAGTTTGAGATAATTTTTACCATCCATCCAAGTTCCAAATAGAACATCCTGTAACTTCCAGGCTCTAAACAAGACATTCCTCTAAATTTCAATCCACACAACCAACAATGATAACTAGACTGCGGATTTAAAATGATTTAAAAAAGAAATAAGTGCCGACGTCGTTTCTGTACATTGCAATATTTATTTTGCATAAAAGTTTAACGATAACTATCTGCAACAAATCTCCCTTTCAATAAATGGAAATCAATTATTCAGAATGCCCAATAAATCTCAGAACAGTATTTTCACGTCGCTAGAAACCATAACAAACGTCCAATGTTTGCACTACAGCGGATTGATTCATCTAATCGGGCGTTGATATTAAAACCTGTGAAATTGATCCGGTGGATCAATCTGCTCGCAGGATCGCAATTGTCCCGGCAGGATCGCAGCCGCGTTTAGTATTATCTCTTCTCGCCTGACAAATTCGTCGCACGTATCCGTCATAAAATTCATTGCGCGTGCAACGATTACGCGCGGTGCCCGGAAATGCAGCGGCACGGGGCTTATCACGATAGAGTTAAACAATGACCAGCGTTCTATACTGCAGGGGCTGCAACGCGAAAACGGAAGCGCCGGAGAAAAAAATAACGAAAAAGAGGTGTCTCGCCCACGAACCGACAGGAACCACGTGCAGCTGCATACAAACGTGGCCGTACCCCCTGATACTCGTTATCGCCTCGATTCGCGTGCTTGTTCGCGCGTTACACAATTTTTTCAATACATTTCATTCGACGTCGTTATCTCGTACTTTTTACCTTTTTTATTCGATTGGCAACTAAGTGATCGCGGATTTTAAATTGACTGCGAATTTTATGCATTTATGGCAAAAATGGGTGGGTGCAATCTGAAAGAATACAATGATCCAGAGGATTGAAGGATATCGATATGCCATCTTCCTCTCCTCCTTTTCCCCTTCCACTATCCCATTCCACTACATGAGCACGCTCCAACGTCCCCCACTAAGACCGTAGACTGGTCACGTGACGTGCCGCGCAACGTGTTACATATTACTCTGGTCCTCAGAGAGGTGGTAAACTGTATTCCCCTCGATTTAACCGACCTGGCCACAATGATCAGAGTTATTAAAGAAGGAAAAAAATTTTTGTTCGATTCCAACTTCTTATAATTGATGTAGACAATTTTTATTTTGCATAAAGATCCGCAATCTCAATCGTTAATATTGTTAATCATATTTTTAATTTTCTTTCCTAAAATCTACTCTTGTTCTCTTTCTGTATTTGATCATTTCTTTTCGTAGGTCTTTTGAGCATTTTCCAATTGATCAAAAGTGACAACAGTTTATAATTCAACAAATTTCGAGAATTACGATGATGCAACAACTTCTTCTGTAATTATTATTTAAACGAATATTACTTTTCACTGCCGTTGCACGAGAAGCCTTGCTTAACCCCTTGCCTTACGATTTATTTTACGGTTTTCGTTGATTAGAATTTCTTTGTAGTTCATAATTTCTTAGGAAAAGGAGAAAATGTATATCTATTGCATGTTTATATGTTCTCCAATGGCTATACATTAACAACAACAAAATAGAATTATACTTCGGTTTAAAGGAAATTAATAACATACATCTTTATTAAACTCTGTTCAGAATCTTCATCACGTCTCTCAGACGATATTGTAAGCGAAGGGGTTAAAGTCCAACGATCCCAGAAATCCGCAAGATCGATTCCGGAAGCTGCGAAAGACATCTGCAGAGGATCCAAAACCTCGGATGACTGGTCGGTTCGTTGGGAAACGAGTCCCGACTGACATTTCGCCGCGGTTGATATTTAATTTCGACTTGTCAGGCATTCGATGGCATTCGAACCACCATGGTCGCAGTTTCCCGGTGGCTGCCGGGATCGATGGAAGCAAGGGTCCCTTCGCCCTTTGCCAGCTCAGCTATCGCCTTTAGTTGGCTTCGATACAAGAACCAATTGTAAAGGATGGGGGAGGGACTCGTTGCACGCCGGGGCTCTTTGTATTGACACATCATCGAGATACGCCGTATTGATTCTGAATCGATACGGAGTCGCGAGGCACTTCGTATCTCCCGGCATCCTTTGTGCACACCGACCTAGTCCGCATTGTACATCCCGGTATATAGGTCATCACGTTTTCCCTATCGACTTGCTTGTCCCGGATCCTCGAAGCTTGTTTGTCCGTCTGTCTGTCTGTCTGTCGTTGTAGATAGGCCGACGACAGGAACAAGAGGCTGACGGGGTCGAGATCTAGGATTTTGACGGCTCACAGTGCGACGAGACGACTTGACGACGATCTAAAATGTGTAACGATGCTTCCGTTTTATATACTTCGATGAATTTTTGAGAAATTCATCATTACAGCTTTTGTGTTCCGTTAATTTTAAGTAAATATTCAATCTAAGCAAAACCCTCGGGACCGTCCCATTGCATGGATCGTACAGTCCGACTATTTTTTGACGATCGATATATGTATGTACTATCCGTCCATCAGGAGATAGCAGCGAATTTCGACAGTGGGGTGCAGGGGGACTGCGAAACCCCACTCTAGACACCAGGCTGCGGACCCCACTCTTACGCTTACATTCTGGCGGGAACGGTAGACATAGGCGCTCAGCGTCACCACATCTCTCTGTTCCAGTCACACTAATATGCCCGTTTCCGTCTTTGTCGCGCAATTTGGACAATAGCGGTAGACGTGTAGCGCGTAGAAGGGAGATCACGTGGTACCTACAAGTTTCTCACTGTCATCTCCTGATGGACGGACGATACATGTTACGAGCCTGGGCCGAGTGGTAGCGCGCGTGGCCGGCGACCGGTTTATGGTTTAAAGAGAAATATGGTTTTTAATTGTTAGTAAGGTGCACGGACGAACCTGATGCGAAATCAGGAAGCCACTAGGATATTTGGGAGACTTCGTGGACGAACCCGAAATCGGGGAGTTGCAAGAAGGTTGAATAAAAGCACAGACGCACCCGATATGAAATCGGGGAGCTGTAGGATACGACGAACCTGATGCGAAATCAGGGTGCCGCATAGGTTGGATAACAGTTTTGGGTTCCTGATACAAGATCAGGTAGCTCCTAGAATATGTTAGTAACGACCTCGTAACTTTAATATTATAAATTAACCCTTAGCACTCGAATGGCGACTCTGAGGCGCCACTACAAATTGCTACACCATTATTCAGAATATTGTTTACATGATTAAATTTGTTCATATATAATTAAAATTCGAGGGTTTATATACGGTGAAATCTAAGTGGGGATGCTCTCAAGATTTCCATATTAGGGAATCTTGCGCAACTGTCCCTGTACTGAATCATGCTTTGTGCCGGCTGCATCCAGCTGGAGTATAGTCATCGTTTCTATAAGCAAAAAACTCTGATTGAAATAAAGCAGAGAGAATTCTCTATACGTAACATACATATAAGATACCCTATGTAACTAATTTAAACTACATCTTCCAAAGAAAAATTGTTTAGTAAGCTATCATTTTGTCACGCAGTGTAGATGTGATACGTAGATTGCGGCTATTTATGCAAAATAAAAATTTTACATCTGAATTGCAACAAACTGGAGTGAACTGACAATTTATTTTCTTCTTTATCATATTTAACACTTTGACTGCCAAAGCAATGGCCTCAAACATTTCATAAAATCGAAGTAATTTATTTAATGAAAAAACTATTGGAAAATTAAAATTTAGGACACCGAGTAGTTCTTTAACCTTCTTGCATTTCCCAGATATTAACCAAATTTGGTACAATAATTATATTAGCGTAATAATTCATTTCTAAGTATGGACAAATAATTCTGTCACCCATATATGGGTGACACGGCAGTCTACGTGTTAATAGAATGAAAATAATATAACAGAATTTTTGAATTCTTCGAATGTTTTCACAACTTTCACAGTCTAGTGATAAGAAACGAAGACGAAAATGGCTGCCGGCGGTAATCGGTAGAGCATAAAATGCTACAAGTCTCGGCGCGTTTATAGCAGTATAGAGTCATAGTCCGTCAAGCTTTATTCCGTCAGGCCGGAACGTCTCGTTTCGCGACGTCACGTGGCCGCCGAGGAAACCGGATGCAACAGCTTGCAGCTCGCCGGTCAGCCAACTGCACTTCCGGCCTAATGCAGCCCCTGACCCGTGAATTAATATTTCATCGTGGCTAGGTTCCATTTTCCCCTCTTCGAGCGTGGCCGGGGCTTTCATGGTTCGTTCTCCATCGACTGCTCTTTGTTCAAGTCATTTAGCCGGTTGCGGTGTCTTTGACCGGGAATCCTGAGCAACAAATTATTTGCCATACCCGCGGAAAATTGTGCCGTTTACTTCTCAACTCTTCAGACACGCTGAAATTCTTAGATTTTTATTCGGTTGATCGCAGTTGCTTCAATTTATGGAAACAAATAATCATTTGTCGGTAGAGAAAGTTATGTTACAGTATCTGGTCAGACAATTTGTATTTTGCATAATAACGCTGTATGAAATAACAAACATGCTGATAGTGTAGGATTTTTAACACTAGATAATGAAATGATCGTTGGAACTGGCGACGACAATTAAAAAAAGGAATAGGATTGAACGCTTTTTATTTAACAATAAAAATATTTTAACTTATCGAGAAATAGTGTCAGTGAAATTTAAAAGTCATATTTAGTGCTGAATCGATTAATTGACTCGTTCACTGGATAATCTGATGTCACAAGATTTCAATGTCGTAATCGTCATCTTTATGAAAAAAAATTGTATGCATCAATTCTAAAAGACAGGTGTCGAACAAAATTATTATTCCTTGTTTAATAATTTCTACAAAATGAAAATAATATACAGATGTTCTTAAATCCTTTTAGTTCTCCTACTATTTAGAAATTCGTCTGCTCAATTTTTATCATAAATGCATAAAATCCGCAGTGTAATAATAACAGGATTGAATTTATTAGGATTTCTAACATATACTTGAATAAAAAAGTATACCAAAAAAATTCCTCATGAAAATATTTCTGTGACTTCACGAATTCTAAAAAAAGAAATCTGAAATCCGCCATTTTGACGAGCTCGATAGTTCCGGTATTGAAACTAACATTTTCATAATATTTTCACTACTACAATGAAATGCTCGGTCTCCGTCAACTATTCTTATTGTTAGATCTAAACCATGTAAATAAAAAATATTTGCCAATATGTAATAATTTTGATTTAATTACCAGTAGATACTACTTTCATTTGAATAAAGAATCCGTATTACTATTCTATGTTGTATGTGCTCGGAAATAACAATGTTTGAGGACGTAATTAGGTTTGCTCAAAGTTTGAGCGATTTTCGCGTTGGCTTGTTTCAGATTAGTAGTGTAGTTCGATAGTCAAGCTTTGTCTAGCCGTGTTCCTGTGATTCTTTGAGGGGATTGTTTGCCAGACGCGGCTGAATTCCGACGGAAAATTTAATAACCCGCTCTCAGGACGATCTTTGTTTGCTTACAGAACGAAAACAGAGCGCTGCGACTGAAGGAGCCAGCCTCGTTGGCCCTCTCCGCCGGAAATTCCGGCAACTATGTGGATCCAGATGGCACGGCCATAGTGATGTCCTCTGAGCTTCTACCGGCACCGACTCCGGATCCTCGAGTGACATGGAACTACTTCGACGAACAGGGGTAACTATTATTTCCTGCCAGTTATCATTATCAATTCGCTACATTATAGTCGGATAAATATGTCCTTTATATCGATCGTAATGTTCTTAATAGGAAATGTTGGGATTTACGGCGCTACGGTTCGATCGTTTGTTAATTAATGTTACCAAGCAATTTTGCTAATAATAAAAAAATCGACGTTTCGATCCACCTTTGGATCATTATCAAGATTAATTTTGAAAAGCGTCTGTAAGTGGTAACATTAATTAACAAACGATCGAACCGTAGCGCCGTAAATCCCAACATTTCTCGTTATAGTTGGAATAGGAATTAAAGTCATTAGTATGTCCTGCCAGCTATCATTATCAATTCGCTACATTACGGAGACGATTTCGAAAATTTGTTTCTGTTGAATCTCTGCACTAAAAACTGATTACTTCGCTTTGGAATAGGAATTATAGTCATTATTATGTCCTGTCAGCTATCATTATGAATTCGCTACATTATGGAGACGATTTCGAAAATTTGTTTCTGTTGAATCATTGCACTAAAAACTGATTACTTCAGTGTAGAATAGGAATTATAGTCATTATTATGCCCTGTCAACTATCATGATCAATTCGCTACATTATGGAGACGATGTCGAAGATTTGTTTCTGTTGAATCTCTGCACTAAAAACTGATTACTTCACTTTGGAATAGGAATTAAAGTCATTACTATGTCCTACCAGTTATCATAGTCAATTCGCTACATTATGGAGACGATTTCAATTTCTCAACGCTCTTCATTGTATGTTTTTATTCATAACATAATAAATATAATAATTGAACATATTTTTTTCAAATATCAAACCAATATTTCTTGAGCCACACATTTTAATATAAAGTAAACATTTGATTTAAATATTGTATACACATACAAGAAATGTCAAATAAATGTTTAAAAAATATGGGCTAGCTATTCATAGAATATAAAAAAGATATTTATTTTGCATTTTTTAAATATTTATTTTACATTTGTTAAATACTTATTTTACATTTTTTAAATATTTATTTTACATTTTTAAATATTTACAATATTTTAAATTTTTTAAATATTGATTGTATATTTTCTGAATATTTACTTTATATATTCTAAATATTTCTTTCACATTTTATGAGTATGTAGTTTGCATTTTTTAAACATTTATTTCATATTTCCTGTATCTGTATGTAATATTTCGTCTAATATCTTTTTCATATTAAAAAGTATGGCTTAAAAAATATTTTTGCAATATTTGAAAAAGATATTTATCCAATATTTTTGTGCTACTAGGGATGTTTGTGCATCACGAAGAAAACACACAAAAGAATCAGAAAATAGTACTTTCCTCAACCTAATATTTTTATGCACGGATTTTTTCGATCTTCAATCAGTACATTAATTTAATAAGTACGTGACGAAGAGCGCATGCATAAGACTAATAAATATTTTTAAAAATTCGAAGCTGACATCAAAAGATCGTAAAGCTACAAACCAATTTTCCCAGCATAAGAAAGTGCATGGAAGATCCTTTCCGACTCCTTAAAATAATAATGCGATGGCAACGAAGAAAGTCGTAGACGTAGAGGGAGGGATTTAAGAACTTCAAAGTGCATTATACTGATAGGAGAAGCATGTGACTACCTAACGGTTACAGATTTATTCACGAAGAGGGTTTCTACCATTTGTTGCATTCGTAACAAGCTGAAAGCACGCGAAACTAATGTACAACTTGGACGGAACAGTAATGAAAAGTATTTGCAAAGTAGTTAGGATTCAACCACGGCCACGAGTATCGAGGACTGCATACTAATAACCGTGTCGGCTGTATGCATTGTTAAACGACCGAAAAGACGTCCCGTTGATCTAGTATTAATGCGTTCGCAGCGGGTTCGCGGATTTTGCAGTTCGAAACTGGCGCGTCGATGTTAATTATTTGGAGATTGCATTATCTGCCATGCAACAGGATTTAACATTCTCTTAATCGATAATTATATATAGATTCCGGAACTTTATGCAAAATAAAAATTGGGTAATCATTGCGAAAAGGTCATTATACTTCGATTTTTATGAAATTTAAATATGATGTAGATTTCGTCATTTTAACACGTTGACTGCCATGGAGGTCGCCGGTGACCGGCACTCGACTTGGCTACAGCGCCGTGGGGGCCACCGATGACCGGCGACGCAGCAAATAATAAAAGTACATAATTAGAGTAAATATGGATACTGATAAATTTTTCAATAATACCATTGTTACTATAATGGTTTGAAGAAATTAATGCACGAAAAATGCTTTAAGCATGATTTTATAACTCACTTTATTTGCTGCAAATAATATTTCAACATAATATGCATCGCATAATGAAAAATTCACGTTGGCGCCAAACCATGGAAAATGCGCCTGACAGTCAACGTGTTAAACAACTTTTTCCTTTTCCAATATAGGGGGGTCGCTTTAGGTTTTCGAGATATTTGCAAAAAACTATTGCTAATACTGTATTGAATTTAACGGATTGTTGCACGCTCCGTGTCAACCGTGTAATTTTTTTTTGTGAACACGTTGTGTAAATGAGAGAAAAACAGGGTTTATCTCTATGTAGGGTGAGCTTTCAATTTTGAAAGACTACTCCTGAATTCTCGTATGCGTGGTCGGGCCGGCTCTCTGCGCCCCCTCCGGGATCCAACCACAACTCATTCTATTCGCATGATTTTTCCATTACTAGATCAAATTCTGGATGACAGCTACAATGAAAAGATTATGCGAATAGAATGAGTTGTGGTTAGGTCGCGGAGGGGGCGGAGAGGGCCGGCCGTCAGGCTGGCCCGACCACTCATGCAAAAATCGAAGGATAGTCCTTCAAAATTGAAAGCTCATCTTATATATGTATGGCCAGAGTGAGACCCCGTTTTCTCTCTCACCTCCACAGCGTGTTAATAAAAAAAAAAGTAAACAGACGCCGCGCCGGAGCAGCCTTACGTTGCCACGGAGCGTGCGAGAATACGGGAAATTCAATACAACATTAGCAATAGTTTTTGCAAATATCTCGAATATAGGGCGCCGCTATATTGGAGAAGGAAAAAGTTGTTTAAAATGTGTTGCTGCATAACATATTTAAATTTCATCAAAATCGGAGTATAATGACCTTTTCGGAATAATTACCAACAATTGTCTCATAGGATTGCAACAATGGGTCGCTTAGAAATTTTTTTTCTTTCTTAAACAATTTTCCTCCGAATTGCAAATTGTAATTAGACTGCGGATCTTTATGCTAACAATTATCTGCATCAATTGCAGGACACGTAGGAATCACTTAGAAATTTATTTCTTTTTCAAACAATTTTTTAATATTCAAAACTTTATATCCTCTAATTTTTTTAATCTTTGTTTTAAATTTCTCCTACCCGTTTCTCTCATAAATGCATAAAATCCGCAGTATAATTATAATTGGTATGTATGATGTTTATGATAAGAACGATTCCGGTGCAATGATGGTATATAGTCTCGGTTTTCTCGCGCATGCGCGACGATTTTACCGTCTGTAAAGTACAAAGTTGGGCTAAAATGGGGTACCTTAGTCACCCCGCATAGTTTCGCAAATTTTTTTTCGATTTTCAAATATGAATTGACAAGTAGCTCCTTCTCCAATACTAGTTTCCATTATGAAATCGAATATATTAACATTAACTTACCAAAATTTCGAAGTACGGTCGTCTCGTCGTGTCGTCTTGCACTCTTCTGTCCGGTTTCCCGCCAATAACAGTTGTCCCCTACTTTCCCCACAAACATAAGACGTACGGTACGTTATTGCATTTAGTCGCGTATGCGCGAAAAAACCGAGACCATATACCATCACTGTTCCGGTGTACGTGGACTGCGCTAGAGGGCGCGCTGTGTAAATGTTGGGTAATGTTTGTGGAAAGAATTCATAGGTAAATAAATATAATAGCATTAAATAATTCAGGTAAATCATAGTGAGAACATAAGTGGAAGGAAAGGAGGAGTAGAAGCAATAAGAATAAATAGATAAAAAAGAACGACAGAAGGCTGACAGCTCGGAGAGTAGTAAAAGTAGGGTTAGGTGTCAATTTGGTAAGAAACGCGGTAAGATATGTCAAATAATATACAGTACAAGTAGAATAAGTATTAGTATACATACATAATAATAGTGAAAATACATTCACCTATAGGTAAAGAATTTGCATTGTCGAAGAATTTGTACTACAATTAAATAAAGTCGATTTCCATCGCACGACACGAATTTAAATTCAATTGATCATCGCGACATCGACACAAATAGTAAATTATCGCAAAAAGCCAACATGTAATTCGAGAATGAATTTAAACCGTTGAATAATAAATAATTCGGTCGAACAAAGAATTAATTTTAACAAATATGAGGGTTAAAGATCTTGATTTCTATCGCATGACAAATGGAAACGGGTATTTACCAAGTAACGGTCCTTGTTTTGCATCGCATTAACACAAGACACGACACGACACGACACGGCACGGCGCGGTTCACAAGGACAAAGGGCGGTTTCGAGATAAAGAAACGCGCATCCGTTCACGTTGACTGTTATGATTGTAATGAGTCGTGGCCGAATCGTCAATAGAAAATTTGTCGCGACGATTATTTCCGAAGATCGACGATTGCCCCCGATTTCGGATCAGCGCGGCCCGGCGCGAAGGTGCGCAAAACCCCCTCCAAAGTATTATGACGTTGCGTTCTTAGAAGTGCCCTACCAACGTAAACAATCTACAGCCAGGTGTGCAAGGACGTCATCGCGTAATCGTCGCGACAAATTCTAACATTTTGTGTCTTTTCAGGTACGTTTCCAGAGGAGGTCTGAGAGCCGGAGAAGATCCTTACGCAAGAAACAAATTCAATCAGGAAGCTTCTGACGGTCTTCCCAGCAACAGAGACATCCCAGACACTCGCAGCGCAATGTAAGTCAAGCTTTAAAGTGAAATTCATAATTATATTTGGTGATGGGCTTGCCAATAAATAAAATCGAATTTTTTGCCAAAGTAATCGGTGTTTAATTCTTGATGGTAACATTATGCAACACTGCTTTACAGTTTCAAAAGATATAAAAGTTAATTGCGACATATGCAAATTCGTTAAAAATTATAGAACACAAAAGTCTAAGACGATATTATAACAAGACCTGGGTCACTTCTGAAATATCATTCTTTGAAATATTATTTATGGTAAAATGTTATTTTATTTTATAATTCCATACCTGTATTGGAAATATTATTTCAAGTATCATGTTATTTTATTTTATAATTACTTCCACACCTGTGATCACTTGTGATGTAACATTATTTAAAATATTATTTCAAATAACATTAGTTTATCTTACAATTATTTGAGATAATTGTAAAATTATTCTCCAAAATTATATTAGGTGACCAGATCATCACAAACTTGAAACAAAGAAATATTGCAATATATTATTATATATTTTTATTTTCAAATATCATTATTGGAAATCACGGTGCACAGTGAATTATTTTAAATAATGATCTCTTATTTTCATTTCAAATAAAATTTTATCAGGTCTGACTAAAACATATTACCACGTTCGCGACCGACATTTATTTTAGTAATAGCCTTCATAGTTGCAATATTCTATTAACTGCAATCTATTCTTTTGTAAAATATGCAAACAATATTGTCACAGTAAAATTATAATGTTTCCAAATATCAATTCTACGCATTGCAATTAGAATTACGACATACACAAAATTCATTTGATTTTCTTCTGCCGATATACTAAATTCCGATATGTATCATGCGAACGCGTTAATATCTCCAAAAAAAATCATGCTTTCATTTAAAAGTTAAAAACCATCTACAACTAATAAAATCAAATGCAAGTACCACCCTGTATACACAAACAAAAGCCAAACCGAACGGTTTTGTTCAACGTTTTGACAACATTCACACCATTCGACGAAACGTCAATGTACATATCCAAAAAATTGCAGTAATACATTTTCATAAAATATTCTCATAATAATTGGTCACTAGCATTATGCGTTTGCCTACATATTCGACGCATACAGTGCGTTCGAAAGATTCGAGAAATCGTCGTCCACGACGAAACACAACAAGGAACAGGTCCTGTCGATCGATTAATCCTTTCATTCACTATTACTGGGAGGTACGAGAAAGATACAAGGAGGAATATCCTTCTCAGGTGATTGCTAGAATAGCGGCAGGACGCTGGGAGTCGATGAGCATGCTAGATAAAATGCGTTATATTCGAGTCGCTTCGGAGCAGCGGAAGAAACGCATAAGGACCCGGAGGAATTAGGTTAACCCTAAGAATTTTATTCTGAATTACTATCTACAATTAGAATCTATACTTAGATTTATATATACAGGGTGGGGCAATAAGAAAATGCTATATACAAAAGTTGCACGGTATAAAGGGGGAAATATTTTGATGTAAACATTTTTTATGTGCGTGAAGGCATTTCGGAGATTTCGAGCTACCCTTAATTTCTTTAAATGAAATGACCTACTTTTTGTAACATGAGTCGATAGAGTATCAAATTCTGCGTAGAAATGTACTTGACCTCTATATGTTCTAATGTAATAGTTAACGAGATATTACCGAAATAATGTTCAATATATGCCCATTATATGCCTGCATGCTTATCGAACTGATGTCCTTAAACTTAAATATGAATATATGGAAAATTATCTCGATAATATCTCGTTAACTATTACATTCGGACATATAAAGGTCAAATACATTTTTACGCAGAATTTGCTCTATCGATTCATGATAAAGCAAGTAGGTCTTCCTATTTAGAGAAATCAAGTTGACCTTGAAACCTCCGAAATGTCGTAACGCTCATAAAAAATGTTTACACACAATATTTCCCCCTCTATGCCGTGCAATTTATGTATTGTATATAATTTATTATAGTATTATATATTATTATTAGTATTAGTATTAGTATTATTAGTATATTATTATTAGTATTATAATTTTTCTCATATTATTACAAGTAAAGGATATATTCAAGGTGGACAAAGTTATTATCCCACCCTATGCATATATGTATATGTATAATATTTCTTGCAATGGCGGCAGAAAATGTTTATTTTGCAAGAACTATAACTAATAGCCTGTTCATAACCTTTGCAAGAATTGAAATCAATATTATAGTGATATCTAAGCCTGTTGATTTCAGTATCCTAACTCACAGATATCAAGTTTATAAATTTTTCTAGAACACGATGAATTTCACGAAGAAAATTAGCAGACATTGAAGTTTCAATTGCACCGAAAATTTTGCAATTTTCTGGTCCCTTTCCTGTGCAATTTTCCCAATTGTGCTGGAACCGTACTAGTGGCTGGAAGATATTCTTGATTTTAGCAGAATCGAAGCATTTGGGATTAACTTAAGAGGATAATGTTTTTTAGTAAAACCACGGTTTTGTACGTTCAGTATTTATTTCCTTTTTTTTTTTTTAGGGAATTGTTAACTGAAAAAACTATATTCGGTGGTTTGTATTGTCTTGTCAATTTATTGTACCAGGACTCTGTAAAATAATATATTGAATTTGCATATAACTCTGATGGTATTATTCGCGGCGCGTTTTTTGGCATTCGCTGCGGTGGAAACGGTGGGACATTATTCCGGTCGACGGGGAGACAATTGAGTTGTTCGATTAAATACAGCCGCTATTGTATTAGCCCGATTGTATATGTATGTATAATTTATATGCACGATGTTCGACTACGTGTGTCAAATACTTTTAAGGGATGATGCTGCAAGCTGATCTAAGACGTGAATGAAGAACAATGATTTCAGCCATTTTACAATACCGTAGCGGATTTGTTCTCAAGTCGTTAACAATTCTAAACGATCGATAGTGGTGCATAGCTAGATCGAGCTAGATAAGTTAGGTCTCCGCCCTTGTGTCTTAAAATATGAATAATTGAATAATAAAACCACTATGGGGTCATGTTTCTAGCCAAGAGACTTAACACGCTGAGAGAAACATAATTTTTATGAATTCTTTCTGAAGAAATTAATGAAACTATTTAAAAAACAAGTATCTTTTCTAATAGTACATATATTGTACAACTTGTAGTAATTTTTTTTACTGCAAAATCTTAAAATATGCCTGAATAACAATGCAAAATTCATCATTTGAAAAGGAGACCATTGAAGCATGCCTAGATAACAATTTGAGAAAACCGTGATCTTTAGGAATTTTTCCTAGAAAAACTAATGAGGTTTTTTTTCAAACAAGTATCTCATTTAAAAGTACATATATTGTACATCTTGTAGTAATTTTTTGACTGGAAAACCTTGAGCATTTCCTGAGTAACAATATAAAATGAATAATTTGAAGTTAGGACTATTGAGGTGATATACCTACTTAAGAGTCTGAGAAAAACGTGATATTTAGGATTTTTTTCTGAAAAAACTAATGAAGCTTTTTTAAAAACAAATATCTTATGTACAACTGCATACATTGTACAACTTACAGTGACTTTTTCATTGCAAAATCTTGAAAAATGCCTGAGTAACAATCTCGTCTCCAGAAGTTGAACTTCTCGAAGCTGAAACATTTGAAATTAAAAATTCACAAAAATTTTGTTAGTTTTATCTAGCAGATGAACACTATTTAAAAGAATTGAATAAACTCATCATAGAACTAAATATGTACTAACCTTCAACAATCCTAGAACTATATATCTAAAATGTGTCATTCCTTCCTCTCTAAAACCTCATCTGGAATAGTGATCTCCGTGAACCCAACAAATCTTAAGACCTAATCTTTAACATTTCCCATTCATCGACCAAACTGCTTCGACCTCATAGAATTTTTACGGCGTCGTCACAGTCAAATCGCTAATGGAATGAGGAAGATCAGTGTTCTGATTCACCCATCAAATCCTAACATAACTCTAACACTACATTTCTCTCACAGTGAATTTTTCCGGTGAATTTACTTCATTGAATTTCATTATTCACATTGTAATTATAAATGAGGGTTTAACAAATTTATTTAATACATTTTTCTCAGTCCTTGCCCTCTGCATCTTTTTTCCACGTATACCTATTCTTTATATTAATATTAACAAGCACGCTGCAGATTTGATGCGTTTATGATAAAAATGAGAAGGTGCAATTTAAAGAGAAAAAATAATTTTAATAGCTTCAACGTGTTCAAATTATTAAAGGAAGAAACAAATTTGTATTGTGCTCCTGTTCGTTTCAATCCAAGCAAACAATTTTTATTTTCCAAAATTCGCAGTCTAATAATAATATTTTTATGATAATATATGCTTGAATGGAGAACTATATTAAACAATTCCTCTTTGAATCATTTCGATGTTTTAATAATTACAAAAATGAAAATCTAAAACAATACTGATCCACCCAACACTTCTATTATTAAACAAAAATTTAAACCATAAATCGTACATATAAAAATCATATCACAATTCCTGCATACAACAATCACGTAGAATTGAATTGAAAATCGTCTCACATCACTGGTTCTCTCTCAGTAAATTAAATATCGAACAGCATCCAAGGAAAACCGAAAAGGGAGTAAAATAGGAATGGCAACGTCACAAGGGTGAAACCATGGGGTTAGCCATAGGGTTTGCCCTCTGCGGTGCTCGATATCGGAATTGAGTTTGGCCCCGTGGAATGGCGCGAGCCCACAGCGACGTAAAATCGGTGACGTTAGACGAAGGGATGGGGGTTGGTGGGAGGGGTTGTGTGCGTTTCTTTTCGCGGTGGTTGGTTCGCGCCGTGAACAGGCCTGGGAAATCCTGATCCCGATTCCCAGCGAAATGGGATTGAGTTCGCGAAGTTTAGGGGTCTCCTGGTTAATGGTATTGCCTGCTTTTCTACACCTCTCGCCAAGCCTTGGGAACCGGGGTTAATAAAAACACCCTCCTTTCGCCCTCCCTGTAAAATCCTAATCTAAACACACGAGCTTACACCGTTCCCTGTTACGGCGACACAGGATATTATGCTGGATTTGTTGGACGCACTTTTGGCCGACGTGGAAATCCGTTTATCAGCCTCGTAAAACTATCTATTAGTTTTACAATTTTTTAATAACGAGTCAATACGCTAAGAAAATTTATAAAATAAAGTTAATTTATTTTGGGTAAATATTCTCAGAAATGATCGCATACAAACTTTTTTAAAATGAGGCAAAACAGTTGACAGGTTTGTAAATGATGATTGTTTATATTGTATGTGATAGTTCAGAATGAATGGTACAGATGGAAGAGTGAGCGCTAGAGTGAATGAGAGTCCGGAATGTAAGGAAGAGAGATTGTTTGAGGTTAGGGTCGAACGTAGAGAGGTACAGTATTTCATCGGTAATTGTCCCAAATGTCTCCGATATAATTGTCCCTGAGATATCCCCACTAGTGCGGGGTGTACCCCCTTGAGGGGCCTTGAAGCTCGAGAGGCCTCGGTCGCCGAGAAATATGACACCATGCGGCTTGGGTATATCGGTGAGACCACACTAATCCGAATGTCCAACTTCTTTATTATTCATTATTTTTATATGGGACTTCGATGAAATACTGTATATGCACGATGCATGGCGAGCACGTGTGAGAGCTAATAATGTGTTTCATATCTAGTTATGAGTGTTATATTATTAAAGTATATTAGTAAATATATGTTACCAATCGTTTATTCACCACAAGATTGACGTGTGTGCCATCGATTATGAGATTGATTTTATTTCCGCTAGAAATAAATATTCTCAGCTAGCATACAAACTTTTTTAAAATGAGGCAAAACAGTTGACAGGTTTGTGAATGATGATTGTTTATATTGTATGTGATAGTTCAGAATGAATGAGAGTCCGGAATGTGAGGAAGAGAGATTGTTTGAGGTTAGGGTCGAACGTAGAGAGGTATATGCACGATGCATGGCGAGCACGTGTAAGAGCTAATAAAGTGTTTCATATCTAGTTATAAGTGTTATATTATTAAAGTATATTAGTAAATATGTGTTACCAATCGTTTATTCACCACAAGGTTGACGTGTGTGCCATCGATTATGAGACTGATTTTATTTCCGGAAAAAATTGATATGAAGAGAGTTAGCTGGCAGCGCTTAAAGCGACAAATTTCCGTAAAGCAATTCCCTGAGTCGTCCCGGAGGACGTCTTTTCAATTGGAGGGGCAGCACTCGGCCCTTTCTCAATCTCCATTGGCAGCGGATCGCGTTCGGACGATAGTTGCTCGAGCAACTAACACGTCTAGGTATTCCGTCGACGACGACGACGACGACGAGAGATCGCGAGACGGGGCTGGGTTACTTGTTGAACGCGCGTCTGTTCACGTGAAACAGGATACAGTCGACCCGGAGCGAAAGAGTCGCCGGAGTACCCAGGAAATTAGATCACCGTGGAGGATTGAAGGGTCCTCCGATGCCGGCGGAGACAGTCGGAAAGGCAGCACCGGAAAATGCATTCCAGGGCGGCGAATACAAGCCGAGCCTTTCAATTTCAAAGTGCTATCGACCGCCCCCCTGCTCTCATCCTCTGTCTTTCCAAGGAAAACACACCCCGTAGGAAGGGTGGCTCGACGTCTCATCCTGCTGCGGATCCTTGTGATTAACGGCCGAGCTACTGGCAGGATCAGATTACTCTCAGATTTTCTGCTTTGGAATTGTTGGTGTGGTAAAGGGACGCTTTTGATCCTTGGTGCCATTTTGGTTCCAACGATCTGTGGTTAGCGAGTTTTTAAAATGATACTGGTTTCCTGGGACCATATATGAAGGTTTTAAATACTCAGGAAACAGAAGAATGTGTACTGGTGTTTAATAGTAAATTATTTTAGAAACTAATGCGAATTTAAATAAGCTATAATTTTGCAGCGCCATGCATAGCCTGTGTAATCTAAATTCATCTCAAACATAACCTTTAATTCGTCGTTATCGTTGAGAACAATATTACGTGGACCATTGTTGGGAACCAATTATTGGAAGCATGCAGTTGCTCATCGAGTTTATGTATTTTTATAATAACGTACAGGAACCAAACCAACTATAATTGTGCAGCACCATGCATAGCCTATTTAATCTAAATTTATCTCAAACATAACCTTTAATTCGTCGTTATCGTTGAGAACAATATTACGTGGACCATTGTTGGGAACCAATTATTGGAAGCATGAAGTTGCTCATTGAATTTGTGTATTTTTATAATAACGTACAGGAACCAAACCAACTATAATTTTGCAGCACCATGCATAGCCTATTTAATCTAAATTTATCTCAAACATAACCTTTAATTCGTCGTTACCATTGGAAACAATAATTATGTGGATCATTGTTGGGAACCAATTATTAGAAGTATGATGTTACTCATTGAGTTTATGTAGTTTTATAATAACATACAGGAACCAAACCAACAAAACTATAATTTTGCAGCACCATGCATAACCTGTCTAATCTAAATTCATCTCAAACATAACCTTTAATTCATCGTTATCATTGGAAACAATAATTATGTGGACCATTGTTGGGAACCAATTATTAGAAGCATGAAGTTGCGCATTGAATGTATAGTGATCGATCCAACTAAAAAAATATGATTTGCAGTAACATTTACAGTCTGTTTAACCTAAACGGATGCTTAAAATGGCTTCTTATTATTGGAAACAGTGAATTCTTGGTATAATTTCCCTAATTGCTTTTAGTCATAGTAATTGAATGAATGTAAGTTTGAACAACTAACGAAATGATTTTGTGTACACGTTCACGGGCTGTTTATGAACGAACGAGCTCGTAGATCGTATTAGGGCGACCTCGAAACTGCAGGCGGTGGAATGAGCTCGTAAAGAATGCCGATTGTAACGGGCGCCCAAACAACGCCATCCTCTTACCCCATTAATATTCATTGTAGCGCAAATAGCGTGGTAAATTGTTGTTTAAACGTCATTTGCATCGTTCCGCCGTTCATAACGTTTAGCAAACGCCGATTGCCCCGAAAATCCGATAGCCCCGAATGTTATGGAAACGGTGAACAACTCCATTCAGAGTGGACTCCGCGGTTTCCTCAGCTTTCTGTTATGGGACCCTCGAACCCGACTTTATAACGTTGCGTACAGATTGCCTATCTTCACATCTGACCAATCTCCCCATCTACAACTACCCACAACCACCTCGTACCGAAAACGATTCGCCAAAACCTACGCAAAGTATAGCGTCTCTATCATGATATGATCATATCTTATTAAAAAATGAATTTCTTGACATGAAAATTTTTCTACGTGTTCTTCAAAACTTCATCTAAATGTAGGAAATATTAAACTGCATCATTAAATTATTGATCTTTTTATTTAAGACCTAATCTGCACTCTAAACCAGGGTTACTATTAGTGTATCACAAAAATAAAGGGCGTTCGAAGAAATAATTATATCTGACTAAAAAATGCATTTTCTGAGCTGAAAATTTGTTTACATAGTCTTCAGAGTGTCATCTAAATGTAGAAAAAATATTAAACAACATCATTAAATAACAGATCTTTTTATTTAGGGCCGAATCTGCAATCTAAACTAGGGTTACTATTCCTGTATCACAAAAGTAAAGGGCGTTCGAAGAAATCATTATATCTCACTAAAAAATGAATTTTCTGAGCTGAAAATTTGTTTACATAGTCTTCAGAGTGTCATCTAAATGTAGAAAAAATATTAAACAACATCATTAAATAACAGATCTTTTTATTTAGGGCCGAATCTGCAATCTAAACCAGGGTTACTATTCATATATCACAAAAATAAAGGGCGTTCGAAGAAATGATTATATCTCACTAAAAAATGAATCTTTTGAGCTGAACATTTTTCTATAAATTCCTCAAAACACTATCTTCATGTAGTCAAAGTTTGGAAAAATTACATTAAGCCGATTAATCTGGCAGTCAGGTAGACAGTTCTTGTACGTCAAAATTGTGTAGGATAATAATGAACAGCTCTTGACTAGGTTCCAGGAAACGTCCAAATATTTATCAACAGCAGTATGGTATTATAATATGTACATACATTATCCCATGAGATTGCACGCTGCTGGCGTTGACCAAATTAACAATGACTTGAATGATTGCTAGTGATACCTGGAATATTTCCCCAGAGTGTCATCGATACTAGATTACCGGGACACGAGTATACATTGGCTCGAATATATGCTGAATCAGTGACAACATGTCAGCATCACTTACAATTAGTGACGTTTATTCGATGATACATTTACTTCTATGTGCTCGTTCAATTACAAAAATGGAAAATGAGCAAAATAGCTCCTTCATTCATTTCTGTGTATGTGCGTAACATTGTTTGATTATTTTAAAATATTATAAAGATATGTACATAAAATTAAACGAGCAACTTGATGCACCTAATAATTATCTCTTAATACTGCTCTACATAATTATTGCTTCTTAAAGTCCCACAAATAGGAGAATTAAAATTTAGGGTTGGGGTGCGTTTAGGTTAAACAGGCTATGATACAAATTGTGTTTGTTGATCAGATTATTATACATTATTATAAAAATGCATAAAGTAAATAGGGAACTTGAAACTTCCAATAACTGTTTCTTTAGACAACTCTACATAATTATTATTTCCAAACGAGGAAGTTGAAATTTTATTATTTTGTTAGTTCGATTATTACATATTATTTAAAAAATCGATAAATTAGATAAGCAGTTCAAGTGATTTAAATAATAATTGTATCATGGATACTAATATAAATAATATAGAATTTTATTAACTAGGATATATAATAGCAATTGAGATAAAAATTCACTTTATTTAGTAGACATTCCAAAGAAAGTAAAAATGACAATAAAAATTTTTAATAATTATTACATATTATTTAAAAAATCGATAAATTAGATAAGCAGTTCAAGTGATTTAAATAATAATTGTATCATGGATACTAATATAAATAATATAGAATTTTATTAACTAGGATATATAATAGCAATTGAGATAAAAATTCACTTTATTTAGTAGACATTCCAAAGAAAGTAAAAATGACAATAAAAATTTTTAATAATTTTCCTACGCTATCTTTTAGGCTCGATAAAAGATTCTACAAAGAATCGATCCTTTCTAATAATTAGATTTTATTCATTTATGACAAAATTGAACAGATCAAATGCAAAACTGTAGCAACATGTAAAGAATTCAACACTATATCCATCGGAAGCCTATTAGCAGGGTTTTCAATTATTGTTCCGTATCAATAAGAAGCATAAGAATCTCCTTTTACATAATAATACCAAATTATTAGATTACGTTACTTAAGGTAACTGATTGGTTTACGATTGGAGTTGCTTGTAGAAGAATCAATTCAATGGTCTTGGACCGTCAACTTCAAAAAATCATGCAATAATCGCCGGTAGATAATGTGTTAAAAATACTAATTGCTTTTCAAGTATTAAAATTATTCATTACGATTATTAAGAATTATTATTAAGATTATTAAGATTATTCAGAATTATTATTAAGATTATTGAGTATTATTATTATGATTATTAAGAATTATTATTAAGATTATTAAGAATTATCATTAAGATTATTAAGAATTATCATTAAGATTATTAAGAATTATTATTAAGTAACTCACTAAGATTATTCAGAAAAGAAATAAATGTCCTTTTGGCTCTTGTATCTTGAAATTAATGCAGACAATTATTATTTTTCATATAAATCCACAGTCTACCAATAATAAAGGTAAATTGAAAGGTTACATTTGGCATGAATTCGCGTTGTTACGAAAACAGCCGAGTAATCAGCTTGCTCTCCCCAAAGCATTAAACATCAGTTACTATTCATGAGCACTGGGAAGGCTGCTTAGTCTTCCCAACAAGCCATAGCTCATAATTAATGCAAATGATCGGCAGTAATCGATAGTATTCGACAGTATTCCCTATCGCTGGTGTCTTTTATTTAGAGTTTAAGTATCAAAGCTAATTGTTGACCGAGAGAGAAAGGGAGAGAGAGAAAGGGAATAAATCGGCGGTGATTCAAAATGGCTGAATCTTTCAGACCCTGAAAGTAGTCAGAAACAATCAGAGCTTCCATCGCGAGCTTCTGCTCTTGCTTGCACCGAATCAGGTCGCAGCGACATGTTTAATGCAACGGCGCATCGTAGCTGCAGTGCAGCGTTTCTGCCGTGGCAGGTGCATAAATAATTTAGCCCACGATGTTACGTATAAGTGATACAACTATTCCATTATCGGAGAAGGGATAAGAAACATCGGGAAAGGAAACGTCCGGCCAAGATGAAAACACCGGAGCCCTAAATAATTCATGAGGGACCAAGTTACGTTCTGACATAAACGGAAACGTTACATCTAACGTTGTAACCCACCTCCGATCGCGTTTGGTCTGGGTCTACAGAAAATATTGTTCGAGGGATCGCCAGCTGCAGTTTCTCTGGATCCTTGAACGATCCGGAAACAGTGCTCTTTTCGAATCACGGTGATGTTATTGTTGAAAAGCAATTATTATAGACTGCGGAATACAATGTATTTATAGCTTGTTGTCGTTTGTAAAGTATAGAAAAGACGTAACTGTTAATCGAAATATTTTTATTTAATCTTTACAGGAATGGATCGTCTAGTTGATGTGAAAGATGTTAAGAGAGGAACGAGTACATTTACCAAAAGTAGCATTTTTGTTTCATCTTTATTTAACAAAGAATCTTCTAGTTGATCAAAGAATCTTTTCATTGATAAAGGAGACGTTCATGAAGGTACGTGATATTTAACAAAATTTGTAGCATTTTTATTTTATTTTTATTCAACAAAGAATCTTCTAGTGTTAAAGATGAAACGTTGAGAAAAGAACGTGCATATCAACCTTGATTTGTAACAGTTTTATTTTCATTTTTATTTTTATTTTTATTTTTGCAACAAAGAATTTTTTCATTGACGAAGGAGGCGTTCATAAAGGAACGTACATATTAGTCGAGATTTCTAGTATTTTTATTTCATCTCTATTTAACAAAGAATATTGTAGTTTATCAAAGAGTAGACGTTGACATAAGAACATGCACATTAAGCAACATTTTCAGCATTTTTGATTTTACTTTTACATGAAAAAAAGTTCTAATTGATGAAAAAGACGTTCATACAGGAACTTACATGTTAACCAAAATTTATAGCATTTTTACTTTATCTTTATTTAAGAAAGAATCTTGTAGTTGTTTGAAGAAGAGATGTTGATCAAATAACAAGCATATTAACCAATATTTCTAGCATTTTTGTTTTCATATTTACAACAAAAAATTTTCATTAATCGATGGGACAGACGTTAATATAGGGACGTGCATATGAACCATAGTTTACATAATTTTTATTTTAAAATGGCGCGTTCTACTATATTTTCTTTACAATTATTGAGATTATAAATATGCATCCAATTATTCAAACAAATTTATTTCTTTGGGTATATATTATATAAAAATCATGGCCAAAAGTTTGGCTAGTTGATTAAGACGACGCTGATGAAAGAATTAACAAGAAAAGAAAACAATTAACAACGGAAACAGCAGAAGCATCGATCGTCAAGTAGACCGAACAGTCCGTCAGACGCGTAGCGTACGGATCAATTGAATCGGGTGATTAATTAACAACCGAATTAAGAAGGGAGCGCAGAATTCGTGAATCAGGTTTCTCAGTCGGCGGTTCTCCTCCCGCTGGCAATGAAGAATTAATCTCTAATCAAAGGAATTCGTTCGATCGATCGATCATTGTAGCGACTAATTAACGATCTCCTCGGTAGAAGACGCCGAACGGGGTACAACAAGATAAATGGCGGCTTCTCTCTCTAACAGAGGGAACGTGGTCGATCAAGGTTTCAGTAATTCGTCGCAATCGAGTTACCGGTCTCGTTTTCCCGTTTCCTCGTTTCTTTCCGTTTGTCTTCGCTCTTCACAGGCTGCTAACCTGACGTAACACGATGAAATATTCAGGAATCGATGAAAAGCTACGTTGACTGAGGGAACGAAGAAAGTACCCTTAATCCCACCAACTTATTTTTATTTTATTCTTTAAGTATTTTATTTTATTATTTACTTCCTCTTATTGTCAGCTCCATTCTATTCTGTTTCCTGAAAGCGAAGGTGAACGTCGAGTCCAGCTAAATCATTTGTAAATTGGTTAGGAAGTCAAAACAATTTGTTAATTTTATTTATTGTTTCTATATTAGTAGACTACGTCATCTATCATCCTCTATTAGCATTACTACCTTTTCTAATTGAACATCTTTCCTCGTAATATATTAACATTACTCTTCAAACACAAAGTTTCCATTACAATTGTTAATTCCAAATGTCTAGAATATTTTTTAAACAATTATTTGTTGTTTACTACACCTCGAACACTGTCTCTATTTTTACAAAGATTGTGTTTGTCTAAATTGTTTCACATTATTTAGCCGCTCTTTCTTGTTAGTTTACCGGCTATGATTTAACAGCGAAGTTTCCTTTTCAATTTTCCTATTCTAACTACTTAATATATTTATAAAAATCATTCTTCGTAGCCTGTGCCTTAAAAATTGTATTCTGAAAACGTCTTCTTCAGTTTAACGAAGATTGTGTTCGCCTAAATCAGGGATGGGCATTTTGTCTCAATTGAGACCGTCCCCACCATAGCGCCCACTGTCCCCCACCAGCATCCGCCGTTACCATAGAGCAGGCAGTTTCAACCAGTAGCTCCGGAGCTATTCGGGGCACCTTTCCCGCTTAGGTTCTTCCCCCACTCTTAGACTTCATCATTATTATGTATAGTAGTGGGAAGCTCCCATCGCGAGAGATCCCATCACTAACTCTACGGCTGTACGTAGTAGTGGGAAGAGGTTCGATGGTGGGGACCTTGCAGTTCTCGGAGGGGAATACGTTGTAACTCCCTGCCATAGAGGAAGGAAGTGCTTCGCCCGTCGCGAACAGTGCGCAGGCCTCGCGCATGAAAGAGAGGATGGTGGGGGAAGCAGGAGTTTGAGGGGCCCCTACCGTGCCCATCACGGGCCTAAATCGTTTTGAGCATTGTCGTCCCTTGTCAATACACTAAATTCATATTCCAGAAACAAACTTACCATTTCCATAATCACTTTCCATCTAGAATATTTAGAAAAATAATTAATTACAGTCTCTTATGTCCTAAAGATCATTACTGAAACAAACTCTTTCCATTTTAATAAACATTTCGTTTATTTGACCTGTTTCACAATATTTGCTTAGTCTTCCTCGTCGTTAATCTAACATCGCGCTCCAAGAACTCAGTTTCCACTACTTTGTTTTTAAATCGGCATAATAATTGCTGGGAATCGCAATGGGGAATTCCGTAAGGAAAACGGTACGCGTTCTTTTTTCGGTTCACTGAAACGTTGCTCGAACGTCTCCCCGTTCTACTTGACATACATAAGCGCGGAAAATTGCCTTGTTATGCAATCGAACGCGAGAAAGAGACACAGAGAGAGAAAGAGAGAGAGAGCGAGAGAGAGAGCGAGAGAGAGAGAGAGAGAGAGAGAGAGAGCCAGTTTCCGGGTGGAGAGATTTCGACGAGAGTAAACCGTCTCTTTTTCCTCGGAGAGCGAACCGCGAAGGTACCGGGGCCCTCGAAGACGTGATCAAGGAGGACATCTTGTCCGACGCACTCGACCAACAAAATGGAACCTGGCCATGATCCGTTCGAACTGCAGCGGGTATCTGCTCGCGACGGGAGATAATCCCTCGAGCGGATGAAGCAACGATGATTAAACTTGTCTGAAGTGTAGCCGCTCGGTTTGACTGCTGGACGAACACTATGTGATACGAAAATCGACAATTTGAACTTCCGGTTCTTTGATTCGGACGATTTCGAAACAGAGGATGTTATTCTCAATCGCTTTTTGACTTTTTCCTGGCGAGCTAACAATTAGTTTTATATTCCAATCTCTGTGCAGGGGAAAGTTATTGGTTTTGAGAGGTTGTTTCAAATTCAATTTAGAATGTATTCCCGCAGAAATTTTTAAACTTTCCAGGGCTCAAATTGAAGCTGAAGAATTGCATTTTGTGATAGGGTCATCTGAGTTTAAACAAAAATTCAACATCATATCGAAAAATTGATAAATCCTGTTGCATAGGGAATTCGGGAACTGATTCGATTTTGAGGGGTTTCTTCGATTCGATTTTTAAATCTATACCCGTAGGAATTTTTGAACTTTCGAGAGCTCAAATTAAAGCTGGAGAATTGCACTTTGTGATAGGGTCATCTGAGTTTAAACAAAAATTCGACATCGTATCGAAAAATTGGTAAATCCTGTTGCATAGGGCATTGGGAACTGATTCGATTTTGAGGGATTTCTTCGATTCGATTTTTAAATCTATACCCGTAGGAATTTTTAAACTTTCGAATTGAAGCTGCAGAATTACACTTTATGATAGAATTATTTATGTTTAAAAGAAACATCGAAATCATATCGAAAAGTTGCTATACCCTGTTCCTTATGTCAGGGCTTTCAATGTGAAATTGAATTTTATTTCCCATAGATGCTGGTTGATTCGTGACAGTGCTAAAACGAGTTTATTTGTACTTAATTATTAATTCATAATTGATTGATGAATATAAACAACGGTTATGTATTCACTGAGTAAACAATTCCCAGTACAATATGGTGATTGATTAAATAAAACGGCAATCTTCCAAGCTTCCATAACACCTACTTCTTTATATAATAAAGGAAAATACAGAATTTAATAACAAGACGAAACATTACGTGCGTAATACCATGAGCACGGCATAGTCTTCGACAAAGAAAATAAAATGAAGTCCACTTTTCTGCTTTATGAAACAGAGTTCAACATTATGAATTTACATGAAGCTTTCCAGACCCGCAATAAGCAGCAGAACTTAAAATGTGCCATAAGTAGACTGTCTAGCTTTATGAATTTATGGTTCGTAAAAACTAGACAAAATTAATAAAACACGTTATTCCACAGAGTTTACCTCGCACTATGATATTACGACGAAACTGTGGTATTATTCTCAGCTCCTCAGAATTACTAAGAAAATAATTAAATATCTACGTAACTTCAGTGTCCTGTAATTAATTCAGTTAATTTTTACATAAATATCCGCAGTCTACTAATTCCAACTGTTACTACCAACAATTAGCAAGCAATCTTTTATATCGTTCCACTGAAATCATCGAAAAGAGCCCACGCAGAATGTGTTAATATACAGAGTGGGGCAATAACTATGTCCACCTCGAATGTCTCCGTTATTTGTAATAATATGGAAAAATGATATGAACCAAATTTGCACGGTGCAGTGGGGGACATGTTGTGACACAAACATTTTCTGAGTGGGTGGTGCATAGAGGAGATTTCAAGGTCATCTCTATTTTTTTTTAATAAAATGCTATGTTTTTATACAAAGATTGCAACTTTGCATTGAAGCAAACGGTCACCACTTCGAGCACCTCCTCTAATGTAAGAAAATTTATTTTACTACCACATATTTGACCTTGCATGACCTTCAATGATAGGTCCCTGAAGTCGTCCCTGCACCGGCTATCACATCGCGATAAAAAAAAACATAGCATTCCATTAAAAGAAATAGAGATGACCTTGAAATCACCTCTATGCCCCCACCCACGCAGAAAATGTTCGTGTCACAACATGTCCCCCTCTGTAACGTGCAAATTTTGCTCATAACATTTTTCCATTATTATTACAAATAACGGTGATATTCAAGGTGGACATAGCTATTGCCTCGAACCTGTATAAAACAAACTCATTAAAAATACAATACAGGGTGAGTCACCTAACGTTTGCACCTCAAAAATCTTTGTTGCTTCTAAATATACTAAAATATGGTAAGGACAAAGTTGAATGGTACAATGGGGCTGACACGATAACAAGAAAAACATTTTGTTTTTATGTCATTTTTTTTAGAGATTTTCAAGGTCACCTTCATTTTTTTAAGTGGAACCACCCTTTTTTTAAACACGTACAATGATAGTCCCTTTCATTACGAATTCAGTGACTATAATTACTCAAGGTCATTCAAGGTCACGGACAGAGTTCAACATTCCTTCAAAGCCCATTTACAGGCATGTATCGATGTTAAATCTTATACGTTATCTCTGTCCGCGACCTTGAATGACCTTGAGTAATTATAGTCACTGAATTCGTAATGAAAGGGACTATCAATGTAGGTAAAAAAGGGTGGTTCCATTTAAAAAAGTCAAGGTGACCTAGATATCTCTAAAAAAATGACATAAAAACGAAATTTTTTTGGCATCGTGTCAGCCCCATTGTACCATTCAACTTTGTCCTTACCATATTTTACGTATCTTTAGAAACAACAAAGATATTTGAGATTT
Organism: Sphecodes monilicornis; assembly: GCA_913789915.3. Taxonomy (NCBI): domain Eukaryota; kingdom Metazoa; phylum Arthropoda; class Insecta; order Hymenoptera; family Halictidae; genus Sphecodes; species Sphecodes monilicornis. The sequence goes on from OU565298.1 coordinate 7,563,972, forward strand.
AAACGTTAGATGTCTCACCCTGTATGTTTCGCAATGAACAAGGTATTACAGGTAATGCGTTCATTCATCGGATAAGTCACCTTATCGCCTAATTTCAGACTCTCGAAACACATCTCTATAAATTTGCATAAGAACCAAGAACGAAGCAAAACGAGCGCCAAATCAGGACAGCCAACGCTCACGTACAAACTACAAAAGATCGCGGAGCACAATATCAGTGCAGATACCATCTGGTACAATGGGCCGAGGCAAAACCTCGCGTCGAGGCAGACGTTCACATCGAGGCTCGTCGAAACGAACACGTCCGAGGCGTTTCCTGTACTGGGATTCAGCTCTCTCGAGTTTGTATAGCACTCGATAAGGTCGGATCCGTTGGTAAACTGATTTCCCTTGGTCGAAAAACGCGGCGGCGCGGTGAAATCCCGGGGAAAACTGGTCGTTCCGCGATATCGGTTTGAATGCCGGATCCTCGGATCTCTCATGGTCCCTCCTAAACCCCCTAAAAGTCCGCAGGACGATATCGCGGACCCCTCCTCAACAACGAGGACCATTATTTTCGTCCGTCGCTGCTCCCGGTTGCGGTTATTGCGAAATATAATGGGCACAATACCGACGGAACACGATCGCGGATTTCACGATTGTTGACGGTTCAAGCACCACGGGTTTAGGACATCGAATTGGACGCTGGATAGCTCGGCGGATCGATCAGCAACTGTGGAATATGGGGTTTTACTACGTACTCGATCGCAGCATTTTAATTGGTCCTAGCCCGGTCAACTAGACAAGGTTTAGTATAGATAGTCAATTTTAAAATGCGTTGGATGACTTAAAACATCCTGATCGATTTTTGGAGACCTCAAAATCCAATCATTTTCCTCTGCGATATGCATCGGAAATTATAAATTTTTCAAAATGATTTCGAATTTTTCCTACAACTTAAATTGACCTATCATGAAGTGCAATTTGTCAGCTTCAATTTGAGCTCTTAAAAGTTCAAATATTTCTACGAGAATACTATCTTTTTCTTCGAAGTGACCCTACAAAATCGAATCAGTTCCCGATGCCTTATGTAACAGGATTTATAAATTTGTTGATATGATTTCAACTTTTTCTTTAAACTTAAATTGACCTACCATTAAGTGCAATTCTTCAGCTTTAATTTCAGTTCTCAAAGATTAAAAAATTTCTATGGAAATACATTCTAAAATCGATTCGAAGTAACTTCCCAAAATCCAGTCATTTTTCTCTGCGCTGTGGATCGAAATTTATCAATTTTTCGAAATGACTTCGAATTTTTCCTCTGAACCTAAATTAACCTATCACGAAGTGCAGTTTTCCAGCTTCAATTTGAACTCTTAAAAGTTCAAATATTTCTACGAGAATACATTCTAAATTTGCTTCGAAGTAATGCCCCAAAATCCAGTCATTTTTCTCTGTGTTATAGACTATGATTATTCAATTTTTCGATATGATTTCGAATTTTTCTTTTAAACTTAGATAACCCTATCACGAAGTGCAATTCTCCCGCTTCAATTTCAGCTCGCAAAGGTTGAACAATTCCCATGGAAATACATTCCAAAATCGATTCGGATTAACTCCTCAAAATCCAGTCATTTTCCTCTGCACTGTGAATCGGAATTTATAAATTTTTCGATATGATTTCGAATTTTTCTTTCAAGTTAAATTGACCTATCACGAAGTGCAGTTTTCCAGCTTTAATTTGAGCTGTTAAAAGTTCAAATATTTCTACGAGAATACATTTCAAATTTGCTTCGAAGTAAACGCACAAATCCAGTTATTTTTCTGTGTGCCATAGGGCTACGATTTTTCAGTTTTTCGATGATTTTGAATTATTCATTACACCTAAATTGACCTATAACAAAGTACAGTTTTCCAGCTTCAATTTAAGATCTTAAAAGTTCAAAAATTCCCACGGGATTATATTTGAAATTCGTTTCGAAGTAACCCCACAAAATCCAGTCATTTTTCTCTGCGCTGTAGACCACTATTTTTCAATTTTTCGTTGTGATTTCAAATTTTCCTTTAAGCTTAAAGGTACCTATCATAAAGAGCAATTTCCAAGCTTTAATTCCGATTCCCAAAAGTTAAAAAAATTCCCCCGAGAACACATTTAAATATCGTGTCAAACAACACCTCAAAACGCAATCACCTTCCTCCTGCTGCGCATCTGTATCTGCCGATATCTCGGCCTGATTTTGAATATCGAAATTCCCGGGCACCTCGGTGAAGTGTTCGGCGATCACTTATTTTTACAGGCTATTATGCGTGAGTTTCTTCGCGGAGCACTTAGCAGTCGCTTTCCACGCGAGTAAACTTGCGCGAAGTTTGCTCGCGGCGGTCGCTTTATCGCGCTGTAAACCGCGGGAGAATGAAACTTTATTAGTTCGTCGACCCTCTTACGCGAATGAAAACGCCGATGATCCGACTGCGGGTGAATCGTCAAAAATCGCTGTGCCAGCGAAAGCATTGAATTTCCTCTGTGAAAGAAAAAAAAATCACCGAGATCACCGAACCGGGATCATAATTCACGATTGTTTAAACGGTCTGCGGCGAAACCGCGCTGGACCCGGGCCGGTGAACTTTATTGACCGGTAAAAATTGATCACCGTGTATACTGGGCAACCGGTGCACTCCTTCGGATCGGTTATTCTCTTTTTTTCTTTTTATCGTTGCACCTGCTGACGCGAAATTACGCTCTTCTGTCCCGGGGTCTTCTTCGCCGGAGATCGCCGCTCGTTCCCGCCCCTAAAACGGGGCGGAAAGTTAATTTCGCTCGACGGACGGTTGCCATTGTTCCAACCCCTCCCCGTCGATATCCCCATCGACATCCGGTTAACAAAATTTACGGCCGGCCGATGCTTCATATCGCCCCGAAAAGCTTCCGTGCACCTTCCTTCGCGCTCTCTTTTTCCCTTGTTGCGTTTTCGAGGGTTTTTTTAGGATCGATGGGAGTATGCAAATCCGATAGAGGAAGCTGCCACAGTTTAACGCAACCCTTCAACCCCCTACGTCTATCGAAAATCCACTTTCCGGTGGGAAACGTGTCGAATGAAAGGTACAACTTTTCATTCAACTTTCGTTTCTCCATTCGCGGAAATTGAAAATTATCAATTTCTAAGGGATTACTTCGAATCGATTTCAGTGTGTGTTCTCGTTGAAATTTTGGAACTTTCGAGAGCTCAAATTGAAGCTGGAGGATTGTACTTTATGATAGGGTTTTCGAAGTTTAAAATAAAAATTCGAAATCATATCGAAAAATTGAAGAATCATAGTCTATAGCACAGAGAAAAATGATTGGATTTTGTGGGGTTACTTCGAAGTAAATTTAGATTGTATTCTCGTAGAAATATTTGAACTTTTAAGAGCTTAAATTGAAGCTGGAAAACTGCACTTGATGATAGATTAATTTAGGTTGAAAGGAAAATTCGAAATCATATCGAAAAATTTATAAATTCCGATCCACAGCGCAGAGGAAAATGACTGGATTCTCAGGAATTACTCCGAATCGATTTTAGAATGTATTTCCATGGAAATTCTTCAACCTTTGAGAGCTGAAATTGAAGCTGGAGAATTGCACTTCATGATATCGTTATCTACGTTTAAAATAATAATTCGAAATCATATCGAAAAATTGAAAAATCGTAGTCTATACCGCAAAGAAAAATGACTGAATTTCGTGGGGTTACTTTGAAGCGAATTTAAAATATAATCCCGTGGGAATTTTCAAACTTCTAAGATTTTAAATTGAAGCTGGAAAACTATACTTTGTGATAGGTTAATTTAGGTTTAAAGAAAAATTCGAAATCATATCGAAAAACTAAAAAATCGTCGTCTATAGCACACAGAAAAATAACTGGATCTTATGGGATTATTTCGAAGCATATTTGGAATACTTCGCCGTGGGAATTTTTGAATCTTTAAGATCTTGTATTAAAGCTGAAGAATTGTACTTTTTGATAGGGTCATTTAAGTTTAAAAGAGAATGCGAAATCATGTCGAAAAATTTAGAAATCACGATCCATAGGTAGAAAAGTAGTTGATCAAATTGTTTCTAATCAACTTTCAAATCTGTTCCCATTGGAATTCTCAAACTTTAAAAACCATAAATTAAAGCTAAAAGTTCCTCCATTGCGATCATTCTATTTTAGCTTGAAGAGAAATACGAAATCCTAATTGATATATGGCAATCCACAGTTCCGATCATAACTCAAAATCATAGTCTATAGCGCAGAGAAAAATGACTCGATTTTGTGCAGTTACTTCGAAGCGAATTTAAAATATAATCCCGTGGGAATTTTTGAACCTTTAAGATCTTGAATTGAAGCTGAAGAATTGTACTTTATAATAGGGTCATTTAAGTTTAAAGGAGAAAGCGAAATCATGTTGAAAAATTTATAAACACGATCCATAGGTAGAGAAGTGGTTGATCAAATTGCTACTAATCAACTTTCAAATGTGTTCCCATTGGAATTCTCAAACTTTAAAAACCATAAATTAAAGCTAAAAGATCCTCCATTTAGATCAATCTATTTTAGCTTGAAGAGAAATTCGAAATCCTAATTGATATATGGCGATCCACAGTTCCGAGAAAACCGATTGGATTTTAATAAGTATTTTCCAATTAGTGCAGGGAAAATAAATCATCTCGTAGGGGGAAAAGATGAGCAACCAGCCCAGCATCCCCACATTATAATATTCCGATAATTCAAAACGGACCGGGGAAAAGAGCTGGACAAATTCCGTGGCAGCTTACGCAATTAATTGAAACATCCATTTCTCGATTAACGATATCGTAGACACGCCGGATCGGGAACAAACAGCCGGTCGGCTACCATTACCTGTTATTAACGGTCGCTCATAATCCAGCCGATTCCTTAATTAATAGCAGCGGTTCCATGCAATTAATAAAATCATCGCAAATAGTAATAACAATATCCGGCCCTGATTCTCCGAGTTTCCGGCAGATACGTTGCATCTGTTTTCGACGGTGAAATTATTTTTTCTTTCGATAAATCAATTGACGTATCTCTGGCACGTTTTGCCAACCTGTTTGTACGTATTTGAATCTCGTTTAGGATTTTTTGTACGTCGTTTCTGCCAGTACTTAAATTTGAAATTAATTTTATTCGAAATATTTTGTTAATTCTTTATTTTTTGTTCTAAATCAATCACGTGGCTAGTGAATGTATTAAACGAGATAATTAGATTATAATAATTTGATTTACTTATGGATCTACGGAAACTGCATTTTTCGATCAATCTAATAATCTTTTATAGATTTCATTAAAATTAAACCTACCGAGCCTTAAAAGTAACTAGTATATGTTGCCTTATAAAAATGACAAGATTAAATTTATTTGGACTTTGTGCGGTTCATATTATAATATATGCTCTACTAAATATATGTACTTAATCATTTGCCACGAAACCATCTTTAGAATTTCAATAATTGTGAAATCAAAAATCTGGAACCGGCAATTTTGACCGGTAGTGGTAGGTTTAGTGTTAACACTAGAACTACCGAGCACTAAATCACATTAATAGACATTGCTTTATAATAACAACAAGATTACATTTATTCATCTTTCGTGAAATTTTTATGTTAATATGTGCTTCAATAGAAAAGTACATTGAAAAAGTTTGCATCGAAACATTCTTATAATTTCAATAACCGTGGAAGAAGAAATCAGTAACAAGTCACTCTGACCCGCCCGGTAGTTCTAGTGTTAAAGAACGAAAAAAGATCGTCAGAAAATGTCTGATCTTACAAACTGTTTATTTTATGAAACTTGTAAATGTATTTAAGAAGATAGTAACCCCGCGATCTAAGTCCAAAGGAATATTGCGATCTATGTCCCTTGGCCTGCTCCTTCCACTGCGGGGTAACCCCGGAAGGACCGTAAAGCTCGAGCTGACTCGGTCGCCGAGCAGTGTAAACATGCCGCGTAATCTGATCCTGGGTCAGGTATATCGGTGTGAATCACTACTAATCCAATTACAAAACTTCTTTATTTTTTATTATTCTTTCATGGAACTTTCACCAACATATTCGTGGCATTTTTCTAATGAAAATTATACCAAATATGATATAATTCCGATGACATTTACTTGTGTAATGAACGATGGAAGTTTTTTTATTGGCATTACATTGTACACACGGGCCTTTGAACTGTGCCGGCGGCCGTGACTCTTGTCATCTCTTTCTTTCCTATACGCTGTCCTTCTTTACGTCCAAAACTTTCATCGTTTATTACACAAGTAAATATCATCGGAATTATATCATATTTGGTATCATTTTCATTAGAAAAATGCTACGAATATATTGGTAAAATTTCATTAAAAATAAGTAAAAAATAAAGAAGTTTTATTATTGCACTAGTATTGTCTCACCGATACGCTATTTTTTGTTGCGCCTTCGGCCGCGCTGTCCGTGTTTGCATACTGTCCTTTTCTACGTTCGGCTCGGTCGACGCGATCACAAAAGAATAGTGTCCCTTCACGATCTAAGTCCCGGTAGAAAACCGAAAAAGAACATAGATCGCGGGGTTACTGTGCTAACACCCTAGTAAATTGATTTACATATGCAGTGACAAAACAGGCACAATTTTCCTTCATCAAACTTAATACTCGTTTGTGGTGTGCATTGTGTGTAAAGTATACTGAAGAAAATCGCGTAAAAATGTCTAGTCAATTGCATCCCGGCAGTCGAGAGTGCTGCAGGCTGGTTTAGAAGATTAATTAAAACGAACTGTGTCGTTTAGGGTCGTGGAAACCGGGGCGCAACCGGGAACATCCAAAAACTGAGAATCCACACGCGGAGAAGTCTGTGTGTCATTAGGGCACAGAGTTTCCCTTTGTCGTCGGTAGGAACTGCGGGTAATTAGGAGGCCGCTGGCAAATAGTTGGCCCACTGGCAAATAGTTGGCCCACTGGCAAAGTAAAGAGCTCTTGTAAAAAGGGGCAAAGGGAGTGGGAGCAACGCGAGAACCAAAAGAGAGTTCGGACTTTGCAAATCCGTTATGCTAATCCTCTATAATGATAGAAGTAGGAAAATGGCCCTTCTGAAGCGGGGAATCACGATTTGCCAACTTGAACAAATCGATGTTTTTACGTTAACCAATACCCAGACACGTGGAAATTATATACTTTTATAGGTCGTAAAATAATAACTAGACTGCAGATTTTTATGCATTTATGGAGAAATTGGCAGGGTGAAATATAAAACAGTAAAAGATTGGACAAATCTAAAAACATTGTAATATTGTTTTCAATGTAACAAAATCGTTAAGGGATGAAAACAATGATTATTTAACTCCTGCTTCGCACAATCGATACAGAACATTTTTATTTTGCATAAAGATCCGCAGTCTAATAATAACTCTGCAAGCTTCGACCGCGTTTTTCTCGAAACAGCATTTTCACATGTAGTTAATTGACATGATTAAAAAAAAGTACTGAACCAATCAACTTGAAATTTTAACTATATATTAAGCTATAGTCCTTTTATTGTTTAGTTTATGGGCAACACGATAGGTTCTATAATTATAATTTAATTACCAAAAGTTCCTCATGTAGACGTTTTCACTTTTGAAGTGAAATCGAACAGATGGACAGATGGAAAAAATAATTTTTTTAGTTGATTGTATGGTACAAACAATACTCAAATATGTATAAAATAAAAGATGATTGGAATTATTAATGTCAAATAGACTGGAGAATAGCTGTAAATAATTATACTAGAAACAATTTCGTGTCTTCTAAGTCCACAGGGTATATAAACAATATTTTCGAGTAACTGCAATTAGACAAAATTTCACCTGCATGATAATTGTATAGTGAGAACATGTGCAAAATTTTAGATTAATTATTCTCACCCGTTTCTTTTATAAAAAAAAATGGAAAAAAGGAATTCCCTATTTAATCTCCTAAAAGGTTCCACCTACTTGTGGAAGATTCACCTTCGGCAGACACAAAGATCGATCTAAGGATCGATGTTTCACGAATCGAGCAAACGGTATCACGAATCAGCCGATCCAATTATTCGGCCGCGCCGTGGCTGAAACAGCAGTCGCGAATTTAATTAATAGCAGTCATCGAATTCGCGAACCACGCGCGCCAGAAAATTTCCCCCGTGCCGGCATTAATTGCGGCTACCTAATTACTGACAGGTAACGAGCGCCGAGTGTATCGTGCAGCTGAATTCGCCGCAAAAGTGTGTGCAAGGCGTTTCGCATAACTTTGCCGACCAAAATGGTTCCATAATTGGGATACTGCGAGAATGTTTCATATAAATGATGTGCATATTGTTTTGAGAGGATAATGCAACCTGCATTGAATGGTATGGGTCGAACAAAAATCAGATTTCAATTTTTTAACACCCGTTACTGCTTATTTCAACAAAGTTGAACAATTTACTATATATTGTCAATACACTGCGAAGTTTTATGCTAAATAAAAATTCTCTGCTTTACTTTCAAGCTGCTTCTTTCTAATATTTATTATTTGCAAGAAAAACGCTAGCTAGTAATAGCGTGAACACCCTGTATAGTCACTCCTATAAATATTCGGACATTCTTGGTTAATATTGCACCTTCACCTTGGATTTTTTAATGAAAAGTTAAAACAGTTAGTTCACTGCATGACGTGAAAAGAAATTTTTGAAAAATTGCCATTCGTCAGAATTGTAGCTCATTGCAACGTTGACCGATTTTGCTGAATTTTTTATGAATATTTATCACTAGCACAGATCTACAAAACGTACTTTTAAAATTTTCAATATAAGACCACATAAAACAGTAGCGAAATACAACTTCCAATATTTCCTCTGCAATTCCGGCTACAAATTTTACAAAAAATTTTGTTGCGCGTTATTTAGTAAACTAATTGTTCTAACTTCTCTAAAAAAATAAATTCAAGTGGTAAGGTGCAGTATTAGAAAAGTTATTGTCTTTTTAAAAATGTCCGAATATTTATGTGATCCACTGTAACTTCCTCTTCTTGTAATTTGTGCAGACAATTTTTATTTTGCGTAACGTCCAAAATCCTCAATATAATAAATGATTTTGCTCGAGCGACTAAATGCCTAATTGCTAGACTGCGAATTTTATGCATTTATCACAAAAATTAATAGATGCAATTTAAAACAACCATACCATTAGAAGCATTTAAAAATGCTGTTGTATTATTTTCAGCCTATTAAACATATTTTTAAAAAAAGTATAACTTGCTATTTCACTACACTTTATTGTAACTCAGGTAAAAATTTTTATTTTGCGTAAAGTCCAAAATTCTCAGTCTAATAAATGAATTTGCTCGAGCGACTAAATACCTAATTCCTAGACTGCGAATTTTATGCATTTATCACAAAAATTAATAGATGCAATTTAAAACAACCATACCATTAGAAGCATTTAAAAATGCTGTTGTATTATTTTAGGCCTATTAAAAATATTAAAAGAAAAAGAGTAACTTGCTATTTCACTCCAGTTTGTTATAATTCAGGTAAAAAAAATTTATTTTGCGTAAAGTCCAAAATCCTCAGTCTAATAAATGAATTTGCTCGAGCGACTAAATACCTAATTCCTAGACTACGGATTTTATGCATTTATCACAAAAATGAGTAGATGCAATTTAATACAACAAAACCATTAGAAGAATTTAAAAACGCTATTGTATTATTTTCAGCCTATTAATCATATTTAAAAAAAAAAGAATAACTTGCTATTTCACTCTGTTTGTTGTAATTCAGGTAGAAAATTTTTATTTTGCATAAAGCTTCGCAGTTTACTAATTACCTATGGAACCAAGCAGCTTCTCCGGCAAACATTTGCGATCCTAATTGTGAAGGTACGCAGTGGACGAGGCGTGTTGCATCGCGTCGCGTAGCGTCGCATAGCGTTACATAGCGTTGCATCGCGTTGCACGGCATCGTGTCGCGTTCTCGTCGCAGCGGAGCCCGATAAGGAGCAGCATGAAGCTCAATCGAGTAATTAACACCGGCCCGCGATATTTCTGGTCGGCGTGGGAGTAAGTAAGAATGAGAAACGGAGCGGCGGCGATGAAGAATGGAAAAGCAGCGTCGACGGGAAGCTGAGCTCGCAGACGCGTCTTGCCGCGGTAAACAGAGGCGCAAACAACTTAAATGGAAAGCAAACACAATTATACCGCCGCCGGTAAGCCGGTGGATTAGTTTTCCAGGTGCGAACCACTGTATCCGAGTGCAACGGCATTTATTTCCGCGCCCATGCAGCTCCCATTCTCGCGGTTCTTTTTCCTATTCTGAGGCTTCCGGTAACACATACGAGCCTTCGTGGCTAAGACATTGGGAGCAGATAATTGTTAAAACTGTGTAGCAAAGGATTCTCATAGTAAATCTTATCTATAAATTATAAATGTTTTAATATTAAAAAAGACGTTTATATAAAATTCTATTAATCATATAAGTAACATCAGAGTTTTAATATAAGAAGACATTTATATGAAATTCTATTAATTATATAAGTAACATCAGAGTTTTAATATTAAAAGACATTTATATAAAATTCTATTAATTATACAAGTAACATCAAAGTTTTAATATTAAAAGACATTTACATAAAATTCTATTAATTATATAAGTAACATCAGAGATTTAATATTAAAAGACATGTATATAAAATTTTATTAATTATATGAGTAACATCAGAGTTTTAATATTAAATGACATTTACATAAAATTCTATTAATTATATAAGTAACATCAGAGATTTAATATTAAAAGACATTTATATAAAATGCTATTAATTATATGAGTAACATCAGAGTTTCAATACTAAAAGACATTTACATAAAATTCTATTAATTATATAAGTAACATCAGATGGATGCCGGATATATGCTCGTACCGAAAGGGTTAAAACAACTTTCAAGATAACCATACAAAACCATTCACTAACAGATGACCTCACGCTCAACCTCCGCACAAATGAATTTCTCCAATGTAATCTCTTCGCTCATAAAAGTTTAATTAACAACTCCCATGTTAGAAAATCACAGCTTATCGAGCGATTGATTGAAACGATCTCGACGGTCAATGATCCTGGAGAAATCACAGTCACCGATTGTAATTATGGACTGCATTATCGGTAAGAGGACAATTTTCCAGCGAAGTTCCCACGTGTAGGCTCTCTCTCCTCTTTGATGCAACCAATGCGACGTTGCATCGACGGAATGCATCGTGCCGCTGGAGAAAGCGGGCGGCTGCTCGAACCGATCGAATCACAGGAAAGTTGATCGCGAAGTCTTGATATTTATATGCGCGAGATGCATCTGCAGGGAGAGAGAGAGAGAGAGAGAGAGAGAGAGAGAGAGAGAGAAAGAGAGAGAGAGAGAAGGAGAGAGAATAATGCACATTGCGACGCGAGATTTACTGTAGAGGATTAAGGGGAACGGACAGGTTTCTCGATCGGATCGACAGAGGGGACGAGCAACCAGCCGTACGTGTCGCCAACCAACGAAGAAGCCTGCCGCTTATTATCATTGCAAATACGGGGAGATATCGTTCCTTGTCTCTGGGGATATTCCGAGGTGCGACGATCTCGATGTGTGTCGTATCGATTGCCTAGATCTGCGTGCATTGCAACCCGTCAGCATTCAGATGTTTATTTGACACGAAACATTTGACATTTCAACAACCGCTATCACATTGCATTGGCACTGACGAGTTTGAGTGCATAATATAATTAGACTGGACCAAAATTTTGAAGTGAAACTTCTTTAGATGCGGTAGGCGCGTAAAACCGACCTGGCGATGAAACGATGAAACGATGAAACGAAATTCGATTCTATTAGCATATACGGTTGAGGGTCCGGCATTGCTTAATAAAGATTATGATAAAATTTCGATAATGCTAAGTGGAGATATCAACGTGAACTTTGCATCGAAACAATCGAAATTATTAATAGAATTTTTTAGAAGTAAATTAAGATCGGAAATGGTAAATAATACTAATGAAGCGACAACAAGATCAGGAACAACTCTCGATGCAGTGTTTGCAAGACATTTAGACAAAATTGAATCAAGAATATTTATATCATATTTTAGCTATCACAAGCCAATTGTTTAAATAATAGGATCATAGAAAATTAAATGTCATAAAGTTTTAATAAAAATTCGAAAAAAAATTGAAGAAAGAAGTTTCACTTCAGCCATGTGGTCTAAGCACATACCAAATTTTTGTTTGTAATGTATTCGTTTAATATTGTTAGATAACGAGAAACATTTCGTGCTAAATTGCAACCTCCAAATATCTTGTTTAAATTGGTGCTCTGGATTCTGAAGAGTTTTAGCTTATAATAATATCAGGTTAACTCAAAAATTTTTATTCTAATGCATGCGTTTGATATTGTTAGACATCTTCCTAAGAATTAGACTGCGGATTATATGCATTTATGATAAGAATGAATAGGTGAAATTAAAAACGGTAAAATCATTAGAAGAATTTGAAGACACTCTTACATTATTGTCAACCCATTAAACATAGTAAGACAGAAATTAAATTTTTATTTCACCCCAGTTGATTGCAATTCAGGTAGAAAGTTTTTATTTTGCATAAAGTTCCACAGTCTACTAAGAATATTCTGTTATTTGGTAAGCTCTTACTCGATGAACTGTATTATTCGTTTAACGACATAATTTCATTATTTTTAACTTTCCATCATGTGCTAACATATACAGGGTTATAAAGCGTTACAGACGAATATCTTCAAAAATATTGATATCAAAATGTTTCCGATGAAAAATGAGTACATGAAATTTCAACAATAGTCAAAAGAATTTCAGGATATCAATGTATTATTTTCATCGTGTTGAAATGATTGAAGAACAAATAATCATTTTATTCGGCTACGCTGTTTCTTACAATTTTTCTTCTGCGTAAAGTTCTGCAGTCTAACAATTTCACGATTGAAATGAAATACCGTCAAAAATCCATGATCTTGTAAATATTTGAAGAATGTGACAGAGCCAAAATGTGAATGGGGTTTGTTATCGCAAACAAAAGGGTGTTTCGCGAGGGGATAGTACGTACGTGGTGCGTGACAGCGAATTCGCTAGGCCGCCAACGGGAAACTGTGTTACGATGAGAGAGGGTTATTGCGACAAAAGACGAGCAAGAATTTCGACGTGTTTCGAGGAGAGGGAGCACCGTCTAAGCATCTCGGCCTAAGCACCCTCGGGAACGCTTTGAAGTAGCTGCCATGTAAATGCGCTTCTGCAGCAAGCCGGTGTTCTACGCCGTGGCAGCGGACAGCAGCCGGCGGAAGTGTTTTATTTCCCTCGCCTTTGTGCGTTCCAACGACTACGCGAAAATTGAAAAATGTCATTTCGTCGCTGCTTTCGTTCTCTCTTTTCTCTCTCTTTCTCTCTCTCTCTCTCTCTCTCTCTCTCTCTCTCTCTCTCATCCTCTCTTTCTCTCTCTATCTCTCTCTATCTCTCTTCCTCTCTCTTTTTCGCTCCTTCTCTTTTTCTCGGCAGCTTAAAGAAACGCGCGATGTAATAGAACGCTGTTAAAATGAAGGGAACACCATAAATTGATCGTTTCATGCGCACGCTTCACGTCGTAAAACCAACATCGCGAATTGATATTGCGAGACACTGGTCTTCCGGATCACGGAATTCGGAGAGATTGCGCTAAAATATTATCTGCCATCTTTATCCACTAAATTTGATGCTGCTCTATAACCGTCGATTCGTCATTTCGAATATAAAGGTATTGAGAAAAATTGTGTAACAAAGGTATGGACAAATATTATCATTTTAACCCTTTGCACTCGGAGCAATTTTAATTCCAAAATCAAGATATTTCTTTCGCACTAGAACATTTTTATTCTACAAATTTGTTTTACATCGCGCACCTCAAATTCAACCTTCTTTCGCATGCAACAGTTGAATTTTTAGGAATTCATACAATACAGAGGAATTTAATAATATGAAAAATTGTTTGAACGATAGTATGGCAATTTTTACTGGTGACTCAGAGTCACCATTCGAGGGGAAGGGGTTAACTTCTGTCCGTAGACCTCTGTTTTTAATTGTACGTTTTTTTATAGGAATATATAGTTAATTTAATGTAATATCAACTGTTTGTGCACGTTGCGCTCGAATCAAGAACTAAATCTTTGGAAGCTCCTTATTATTGAAGCAGGGATAGTTACAAAATTCATTTTACATAAGTTAACTTCGTTCAAAAATTCTGAAATTATTCCAGCAGGTTTTAGGAACACTTTACAAAATTTTCTGCAATTTTTGTTTATCCGAGAAATATAATTACACACAGATAAAAACACTAAAAAGTGAAGAACGATGCAAATTCTTCATTGAAAGTAGTTTTAAAAAAAAAATTCAAATTTGCTTATTCAATATCCTGCAAAAATTCTGAAAAAAATCTTACAAGCTTATTTAGCAACCCTAATTCAAATTACAGAATTTTCTGCAATTTTTTATTCCAGAAATATTGTTACAAAACGTAGTGACAAGTTCAAGAAGATACGAATTTCCCGTGAAAGACAAATTCCTTTTGAATAGAACTTGAATAGATTTTGAATCCTCCTTTTTTTTATGAGAGCACTATGCTGACATAACCACACGTCCCTAATTTTCCAAAATGTTCCACCGAGCCTCACTATACGTATGAAAAAGTTCAAAATCGATTTCTTCGACATTTTCCACCTGGGAAGCAATCGGAAGCGAAAGTGAGTAATTTTTCCTTAGGAACCGAGTAACACATTTCGATCATGCTAGTTTGATTCCCTCAGCAAAATCGTCCCCGCGGAAACGGAATCGGAAATACAAGGGCCGTTATGGCAGCCCTCGTACAGAGTAATGACGTACCGATGGAAATTGGAAATCGCGCGGAGAATATACGCGTTTTGCGCTTGTATTTCCTCGGCGGTGACACGCGGAAATCGTCTTCGTGTATATCTGGACATGGTGCTTGTCAGCTGTTCAATCAATGTGTGTATTGCTCGTTTCGGTGGGATCCGTAGGACAGGGTGTAGGATGGTCGATCATCGGGAACCTCGCGAACTCGTCTCGTCCATTAATCATGACAAGCTGCGGTAACATTGTTGCACAATGTACGACGTCGCGATAACGTTTTAGGGGCGATATTCTTCCACGCGAGTGGACGCATTCAACGTTATTATTTCCCTTGGGTGTGCAAGTCCATATACGTGCCAACACACGACTTTATTCGAGAAAGAGGAATATTAATTTTACAGGATTTTTAAGAATTTTAGGTGAATTAGTTGGTGAATTAAAATTCAATGATACTGTAAGGAACTTTTGTGAAAATTCTGTATCTCTTATTCAGGTTAGGAATAATAATTTAATTTATTCTGGTAGAATTTGTAAATTAAAATTGACACTAGGACTTTGCTCAACGTTATTTTTCCCTTGTGTGTGCAAGTCCATACACGTGCCAACACACGATTATATTCGAGAAAAAGGAATATTAATTTTATAAGGATTTTTTTTAAATTAAAATTCAATGAAACTGTAAACAATTTTTGTGAAACTTGTGTATCTCTCATTCAGGTTTGGAATAATATCTTATTTTATTCTAGTATAATTTGTAAATTAAATTGACACTGGAGGATTTTTTTTCAACGTTATTATTTCCCTTGGGTGTGCAAGTCCATACAAGTGCCAACACACGTTTTTATTCGAGAAAGAGGAATATTAATTTTATGATGATTTTTAAGGATTTTAGGTGAATTAGTTGGTAAATTAAAATTCAAAAAGTAAGGAATTTTTGGTGTATCTCCCATTCAAGTTAGGAAAAACAACATCTTATTTTATTCTAATATAATTTGTAAATTAAAATTGGCACTGTAGGAATGTTTTCAATGTTGCCATTTTTCTTGAGTGCAACCAGAAGGCAAGACAATTTTCTTTATGAAAGAGATAATCAATTTTTCTGTTGTTCAATTTTTAAATTAAAATTTAGTAATGCTGTGAGAATGTTTGCGGATGTTATTTATCATTCACTCAAGTTAGGAGCAACATCAAGATCAGTAAAATTAGGATTCCAATAAAAATAAAATTCCGCCAGCACATTAAACAAAAGTCTAAAACAGCGAATCGGCATAGAGATCTTTGAATCCGTAATTTTCTCTTGAAAATTTAATAGTCGCTGGCCGAATCTTCCCACCTCGAGCACGGTGAAATATTACAGTAAAATACGCGAGGAAAGAAATTAGATGACCCCTTTAATTCGTTTCCTCCGAGTGCTTTAAGAACGCCGTTCCCTTAAAATCACCGAGACGGTCGGTGCTAATTAATTGTCTTGACGCAAACCTTATCCTTCCACCCCTGCATCCTTCCTCCGTTTTATATCCGCTTGCCATTCCCTAATCCTCGCGAGCGGAAGAATGAAGCAGCTTTAGTTTCCGCTGAATAATTACATAAACCGACTTTTAAATAAAAAATGTGCGGCCTGCATCCATGTTTCAACACTGGACAACTCATGCAAATGTTTTAAACATGCCATAATGAATTTTATCGGATTTATAGTAAACGATAACCGGGACGAAATATCAAGTCATGTTTGCAGGTTTGAAAAAAAAATGATGGTGATTAGTGTGAATAGTAAGTGATATAGTTTATGCTCCTTGAAATATTTTTTGTCTTGTGTTAATACTGTCTGACCTACACTATATCATAGTTGCAAGCGCAAAGAAATTCTCATCGTTAATATATCCAGAAGATAATAGAGTCGATGCTCTTTATAATGCCCTTTGTCCCGTCTCGATATCTCAATCCGTTCTCGAGATATAAACGATCAAAGTTTTCTCTTGAGATGAGTGGAGTGGGGGGTCCATTCATAAATGGCAATAGTAAATAGTAAAAACTGACCTGCCTCAACTTACGGCGCGTAGGGGTAGGTCGGTGACGAGCGCTCGCGCGAGAAGGAGAGAGAGAGAGAGAAAGATACTGTGCAACAGAGAAAGAGGTAGTCAAATTTAAAAAAATTACGTTTGCCTTCACACGACGATATCTCGGGAACCAAGCGACTCATCATTATGCAACAAACGCCATTTTAAAGCGTAGACTTCGCTTTCTCTACCAATCAAAGTCTGATTAAAATAGACCCAATAGTTTCAAAGTTACAACAATTCAAATATTAACTAATTTCAATACGATTTCTCCCCTGAGTTTGATGCATTTCAATGGGTTCAATCTAATAAATATCATTTATTTAACACTGATTAACATGTTTTTTAATAAAAATATTAACTGTCTGAAAAGCCGGCGTGTTATTAATTAATTATTATTGTTTTTTTTTTTTAGAGAGAGTTATTAAACATGTTTAATAAACTGATTAACATGTTTTTTAATAGAAATATTAACTGTCTGAAAATCCGGCGTGTTATTAATTAATTATTATTGTTTTTTTATTATTATGGTAAAATAAATTTGTTTTTGTATTCTGTGGGTCAAAGATAAACCATTTGAATCTTGTATTGATAATTATGTCGATTAAATGTTTTTAATTAGAGATACAGTATAAACGTAATTTGGCAAGTTTTGAATTTTTTATGGTCAGCCGTATTAAAGCGTCGAGCGACCGGCTAATTGAATTGTTTTTAATTTGTTTAACGGCGAACCCCGTCTATCGCGTCGCTAATAAGCACTCGAGGGAAACTGGCGGATTCTAAATGGCAAAGCAGAGAATAGTTGGCGACAGTTCGCAGCCCAGAAAGAAAGAACAAATAATTACATTTCGCCGTGGGAAACGCGCGACGGGCACCCATGGTTGTTGAATGTTTTAGGCGAATGCGTTCCGAGCTGATTATGAATGACTTCAACACTGCTGAGACTAATTGCGAGCTCCTCCTTGTTAAGAGGTGTTAAAACTTTCTTGTTCCCTATGGAATGTTTGTACAAAAATTACTTGTTGTCCTTCATTAAGACTAAAGTGGAGATAACAATTGTTTCCTTCTTTCTTTGACTAGTAACAATAAAACATAATTTGTATATATTATATCGACATTGTAAAATATTAATTTTATAATATAACCGAAATAGTTCTTCAATAATCTTCAAATTGTTTATTATGTGATTACTTAAATGGAAGGAGCAATAACATATTGAAAAATAACTGATCGACACCTTACTTAATTAATATTATTAAATAATGCTCCACGTACATACGATAAATATTTTTTTATGAAATGTTTTTAAATGATAAATAATTCTATGATAAACGTATGAAAAATGGTTTTTAATGAAATACTTTTTAATATTTACTAATTACTCTTTTCCATGCCAATGCAAATGCAACATTGACATACCCCACGTAATTAAATATATTTTCGCTGTTCCTATATGTAAATCCTCTGTTTAAAGTCTCTTATTGAATGTACTTCAATTGTACATACTTCGCATAAAATATAAAAGTTAAAGTATATTAATATAAAAGTATTAATATAAAATTGTGTATTCATATAAAATTGTGTATTAATATTAATAGACTTCTGTATCGATTCGGGCATTGAAGTGAACGTGTAGGAGGAATATTCTTCTATCTTTGGCAGATACTCGAGCATTCCCGTTTATTGCAAAGCACGGTTTATTTCGATCTTGCTGGAATTCACGACGCAATCTTCTACATCTCGAAGGGCTTCATCCTCGGACTCGTCCGCGATCCTTTGCGTCTTCATCCTTTCGGTCACTGGAGCTTTCCAAGGACCAATCACGGTGCAGCCTTGATCATAGCGCGCAAAACGTCCATTGAAAAATGGATTTATGGATAGGGAGAGAGGCAGCTTGCTTGCAATCTGTTTTCTGTGGACGCAGAATCAATTTAAAAATCATCTTCGATAATATCCGGAGAAAATCCATCTCAACCCTTCAGGAAGCTGAAAGCTTTTTTTTCCTTCAGCATCGCAATCTACGAAGCTTCCAACATTTTTCTGTGGTTCTGTTTCGTCCAACATTAAATTAATAAAATAATATTGGAGAGTTAATATAACTTTTAGGATATTAGTCATTTATTTTTCTTCAGCAATCGGCTTGGGTTCTAATATTTTTCTGTGACTGTGCCCTGATCAATATTAAATTAATAAAATAGTATTAGAGAGATATTACAGCTTTGAAGGTGTTAGTCATTTATTTTTCTTTAGCAGTCGGCTGGGGTTCTAATATATTTCTGTGACTGTGTCCTGATCAATATTAAATTAATAAAGTAGTATTAGAGAGATATTACAGCTTTGAAGTTGTTAGGCATTTATTTTTCTTCAGCAGTCGGCTTGGGTTCTAATATTTTTCTGTGACTGTGTCCGGATCAATATTAAATTAATAAAATAGTATTCGAGAGTTATTACAGCTTTGAGGCTATTAATTATTTATTTTTCTTCAGCAATTGGCTTGGATTCTAATATTTTTCTGTGACTGTGCCCTGATCAATATTAAATTAATAAAATAGTATTAGAGAGATATTACAGCTTTGAAGCTGTTAGTCATTTATTTTTCCTTAGCAGTCGGCTGGGGTTCTAATATATTTCTGTGACTGTGTCCTGATCAATATTAAATTAATAAAGTAGTATTAGAGAGATATTACAGCTTTGAAGTTGTTAGGCATTTATTTTTCTTCAGCAGTCGGCTTGGGTTCTAATATTTTTCTGTGACTGTGTCCGGATCAATATTAAATTAATAAAATAGTATTCGAGAGTTATTACAGCTTTGAGGCTATTAATTATTTATTTTTCTTCAGCAATCGGCTTGGATTCTAATATTTTTCTGTGACTGCGTCCTGATCAATATTAAATGAATAAAATAGTATTCGAGAGTTGTTACAGCGTTGAGGCTATTAATAATTTATTTTTCTTCAGTATTGCAATTGGTGGGAGGTCCAATATTTTTCTTTGTTTTTGTTTCGTCAAATATTAAATCAATAAATTAATATTAAAGCGTTAATACAGATATTAGTCTATCAATTATTTATTTTTCTTCAGTATATTGTGTTACTCAAACCATACCAAATTGAATGACATATTATAAATAGAATTCTATGAAAAATAAAAATTGTCTGCGTCAATTGCACAATGGATGATCCACACAGACATGCATTGCTTTTCTTAGTCACATAAATAACTCGGAAATGATACAACAGTATTGTATGACATATAATAAATAGAATTCTATGTAAAATAAAAATTGTCTGCGTCAATTGCACAATGGAGAATCCACACAGGCATACATTGCTTTTCTTAGTCACATAAATAACTCAGGAATAATACAACAGTATCTTTAAATTATCTGAACATATTCACTGTCTTGTATTTGTTCTCTTCAATCTTGTCACAAATGCATAAAATCCACAGACCAATTTTAAATAGCGACAGTAAGTCATCAGTAGCTCATAAAATTAATACAACGCTAAATAATTAATTTAAAAAAAAAGAAGAAAAGTTCGATGCCAACCAAATAAAAGCTTCCAAAAATTTTTGATCAGATAATCAAAAACTCAGCTTTTTAACTCGCCTGGGGGCGAGTAAAATAAAATGGCTCCCGTAAAAATGATGCAGCCAATGCAGAGATAAAGGACGAAACTGTTAGCCACTGTGCGGGGGTGGAACCAGACCAGAGAAGAAGGGGTTGCGGTGAGAGGGACGGAAGTGTGGAGATAGCTTAAGAAGAAAGGCAATTGCGGCAGGCTGCGAGAAATTACGGCCACCGAGGCGAACACCGAGACGTTGAAGAGCGTCGTCGGGTTGCGGAAGGGGGGGGGGAGGCGGTGCTTGATCTTCTAAAAACTTATGCGAAATTAGATTTTAAATTCCTCGGCAGCTCGCGCGTTTGCCACCATCAGCTGCACAGCCTGAATGCCGTGGAAAATAGAAAGCCGGGCCGTGGCTTGCCTTAAGCAGATGCAATTCTCCGAAGCGTTATGGCACCCCGACGTCGGTCAGGATGCAGAGAGTGGTGGATGCAGGGAGGTGCAACGGAGGTGCAACGGGGAAAATAGGAATGGGTTGGGCCGAGCAAATCGACCGTGTGGCCCCCCTCGACTTTATCTCGAGGATATTCTTCGATTTCTGCGCGTTACCTCCCTCCGACCAGCTGGTAATGCTTGCAAATAGAAATCGGCAGGGCTCGAGATTGCACGTGATTCGGAAGACTCGACTGCTCTGATGGATCCCGACGTGACACTGCCAATTCTTCTGCTCCCCCGGTTGCACTGAACGCGGCATGCTCCGATGCACTTTTTCCTGGATTCGAGGTGGAAGACGCGGTTGAAGAGTCTGTTTGGAGGATGTTTGCGGAGTATAGTTATTGCTAGATTTGGGGATTTTTGTGCGAAATGAGGATTTCATATGTTGATCGCGACAGGAAAGGTGCAGAAATTAAATAGAATTAACCAGTTAACTGCGAAATTTAATTTTAACCCTTAGCACTCGAGTGGTGACTCTGAGACACCGCTAAAAATTGCTATATCATTATTCAAAATATTGTTTACATTATTAAATTGATATTCAATAAATTAGTTACCAAACATTTAAGTATTCTATGAGGTATTATATCAGTTTCATTTCTTCAAAATGATAAACATCATACAGAATGGAAATATTCTTTATCGAAAAAAAAATAATAAAAAATACCTGATTGAAATTAAAATTCTTCCGGGCGCGAAGGGTTAAAAATCCCTTACGGGATGCGGTATTAAAATTATCGGATGACGAGGTCGTAATTTTGAACACTTGAAGTAGCAGTGAATACGTAAATAACATGTTTCATGTAAATCGTCGTAGTGTTCGAAGAGTGTTTTGAGACACTTTATTTTCTATTGCAGTTGACCTTGCGTGACCTTGAATGGCCTTCATCATAGGTCATTGTATTCGTCTCGGAACACACTATCAGAATGTAAATAAAAAACCATTTATGAAAAAAACAGAGTTGACCTTCATATCTCCTTGACGTCTCCACCTATAAAAAAATTAATGACATCAGATTACGAACCCCTCGATATCAAGTAAGTTTGATCTGATGCATTTTCTCTTCTATCTTCAAAAGCAAGCGATTTATTCAGGTGACCTGTTTATAGTGCCCCACCCTGTATACAGTAATAATTAATGACGTGCATGATTTCTTATCTCAAAAGAACGATCTTCAAAACAAAACAAAATCTAAACCAAATATCAACTGAGATCCTCAGGACACCACTAAGAAACAAAACCAGTTCAACTTTAAGTGTTTGTATAAATCAAATCTGAATTATATTTGTTTAAATTACTTCATTTTCGACATCTATGAACATTTAACACTAGATTTACGGGGCCCGTCAAAATGACGGATTCAAAAATTTTTAATTACGATTATTAAGACTGTAAGGAGGCATTCGTGAGGAATTATTAAATAGCTTTATTTTTTTGTGTACATATTACAATAAAAATCGCTGAAGATCTAAGTAAATACAATATTATTATTTTTATAAAGCAATGTAAAATGATCAATTTTAGTGCTCCGTAAACCTAATGTTAAGAAGAGATACATATTGATCAGATATTAATATGAGAAAGTTGATTTTTGGCGAAATATCACTGAATTTCTCAATCCGGACCCACTGTGCGCCGCGCCGCTTCCTCCACAAAAATTCCAATAATTTCTCCCCAGCAGCCCGTTCCACCCTTCTCGAAAACTTCCGGCCGGATCTGGCCGAGTGCGATAAACCAGGAAACGCGGGGTTCAAATTAACGCCCGTGCAGCACTTAATCGACCATCGACGATTACGGAAAGGGCGGCGCATCCATCTGCCCGTTGCACCCTCCCGTCCGTTGCATCCTCCCGTTTCGCCTGATACGCAAGAGCAACACACAGAAATGCACAGTGCGATGTTGAACCGGCAGCACAGCGTTGCGGCACGATAATGCGTCGATGCTCCAAATTAGACAGCGTCCCCCGGACAGACGGCCGGGCCAATTTGTTTCGCTGCGTTGCGAATCGCGCACAATTTCGCGAATTTCGGAGCCGAGCTGTGAATCCGGCTTAACGAGATTATCGGTCGCTACAAATTCAAGCCGGTCCGCCGGGGCTAATATAAAACACCAGTGGCACACTGCGCGCGAGATGAGAATGCATGTATATTCGCGATTCACTCGGCAAACCGATTTTCGCGAGCCTGGAACCGGCCGATTAGAGTGCACGCGACCGGCAAACATTGACGCGTGAACAGCGCATAATTGTCCAGGCTAGACGGACGAACTTAATGAGCCCGGGTCACGGATAGTCACAGGATACACCCTTCGCGAAATCGGTTTGCACCCCATTTGCATAATTCTACGACGAGATAGAGCTCTACCCTGGGGGGATGCATGGTGGACTGCACTGTGTTTATTGTAGGCTACGGTGAAATGAAAATAATTGTTCAAAATTGTTTGAATGAAAGCTCCGATTAATTTAACTTGTTTATAAGTATTTTGAGTGGTTTAGTTTGTTAGTATTTCGTTTTGGTCTTTTTTTGTGCAGTAATCATTAGCGATTAGAGAATATTGCTTCAGGAGATATTTTAGTAACCTTCTTGGTTTGAATACATTTTTGAATTTTTTAGAAAGAAAGTGATGAATGTACTGGCTTCAAACTTTGTGAGTTTGTTTCCCAAGGTTTACCCAGTTAACTGTGGCGATCTTTTTGCAAAGCGCGCACCAGTGTGTGTCGCGATAATCAAGCGATGACGGGTATAGTCGTCAAACACAGAGTATTTTTTTTATCTGCTTGTTTCATTTCGTCTTGACCTCTAAACATTTTAAACATATTAAAATTTTCGAATATAATTTAGTTTTCGCCAAAATTACAATTTAAATATCAAATTTTAACAAAATTTTACGCATGACGGATATAGTCGTCATGACACAAAATTCTGCCACATCTTCATGACGGATATAGTCGTCAAACGCACTTAACTGGTTAAATGATAGGTGAGAATTTTTTTATAAACTAACAATAACTCTGATTGTACTTATAACAATTCCATTGAGCTAATCCACACAATCTTTGAACAAATCGTGTTGAAGAATGAGACAGACATTTTTCATTCTAGTTCCATCTTGATCCTTAGATCTGCCGTAGCATATGCGGTATGCAGTTTATCTTTATTATTATTGTCTTCGGTTCAATAAATGGACCGTTTATTTTGAAAGTGGTGTAAGTCCATTTTAAAAAAAAAAATGAGATATCACCTAATTTGTGTTTAATTTAGTGTAAACTTTTTATTTATAACTAGTTAATATTTAATATCTTAAAAAATGCCAATGCTTTGTTCAATTTAAAATTGACCAATAAAAGAAATTGCGTAGCCATTGATTATGAAAGTGGTGTAAGTCCAATTTCCATAGACAGGTGACGGGATCAGTGGTTACATTTGTTTTATTTCACGTGTCGAAAGTAACCTATTATAGATTACTTATTTTATTTTCCTCCAAAAATGGGTAATTTAATATTAACATCAGATAGTGATAGAGGTATGAAGAAATAATAAATCAATATTATTTTATTACAATTGAAAACATTTATTTTATTTAATTTTAAATAAATTCACACAAAAATAAAACTCATGAATATAAACAAAAGAATGGTCTCAGAATCGGAAGATGAAGATAATTCCACTAAGAAAAACAAATTAGTGAAACGTAAAAAGAGAAGAAGTAGAATCTTCATCAGATGAGGATATTGTTTATGAAAACTTTGATTCTGCAAAACAAAATAAAGGAAAATATACGCAACGAATATACAAAATTAAGCGTAATGCCGGATAAGAGTATTATATAAAAAAACTTGTATATCGATGCCAGACCTATTACATACGAATAATAATAGGGATATGGAACAGTTATTACCTTGTACATATACCTCCTATGCATCATGAATGTTTCAAAACACTGTCACATAAAGAGCATAAATAAATTTCATAATAGCAATATCTTATGTTAAGTTTAACAATATATAAATATAATTAACGTTCAAAATAAAAGGTACTACTTCTACTTTATTTCTTGTTATTATTTATAAACAAAATTGTATTAATATAAAATATATTTCACGTGATATTTGATTTTTCAAAATTGAAATTAAATGATTTGTACAATTGACTAATTATGAAAGTGGTGTAAGTCCGTTTGTAGACTGTAAATATACATTATTTTAGTTAAATTCGCCTAAAAGAAATTTATATAATCAAATTACATATTGATAAATTTGTAGAAGCATTACAAAATTTGACATAATTAACCTATATTTTTTAATTGACAAATATGCTAACCTTAAATTTTCTCGAAACAAAAGAAAATGGACTTACACCACTTTCAAAATAAACGGTCCAAATCACGAATTCATCCAAAATTCTAGGAAACAGGCTTGCAGAAGACATCCGCAGTCCCCGAACAGCAGTTTGAGCTTGTTTCGAGAACCGAAACCAATATCATAACCGTTTGCAACCCTTGGCCGTAGCTCGCGCGAAATTACAGCCCCTCGTACGAGAAAACCACCCCCGCGTTCTCATGAACAGGTTGAATTACAGTCCGGTAAGGAATTTATGGTTCGAGCGGAGTCACGCAAATACACGCGATCCGTTGCAAACCCCGGATTTCTCTCATATTTTTTTCTTCTCTCTCTCTCTCCTCTCTAGCTACTTTTTCTCCACCCCCAACGTTGCTTTTCGTCTCGAGGCAGCCCGAAGAATTCCAAGATGGTGGAACGAGTCAGAGAGTTATCGCGGCCTAAAGTTATCGTCGGTGTAAATCAACGGGCGCATAAAAGTTTGCTGGTAAATCTCGGAATGCGTAGCGGGAGGAGAGAGCGTCTCGAGATTTAGAAGATCAAGATTGCCGGGGAGTTTCCACGTGTTTATTAGTCCCGGCCTCGTTTTAATCGTAGATCATTCGCGATCACACGTCGCCGCTGTAGGCCGGAATCGCTGAGACCTGGACAAAATTCGTGACTCTGTTAATTATACATTATTCATTACTAGACAGCGGATCTTTATGCAAAATAAAAATTGTTTACCTGCATTATAGCAAAGTGGAATGAAATAGAAATTTATTTTCTTTCAAGATATGTTTGGTATGTGGAAAACAATATAACAGTATTTTTAAATTCTTCTAATGTTTTTACTGTTTTAAATTACACCCACTCATATTTTCCATAAATGAATAAAATCCGCAGTTTATTCATTACTATTATTACAAACGGTTTCAGAGGTTTTCTGGGGTCGTAAGATCGTGAACAACTGCAATTTTTACTATCTTTGAATATTTGTAGCTCGTCGTAACGTTGACTAATATTTATGAAATTTGCAGAATGTAAATAATTCACACAGATCGACAAAACGTATTTTTTAAAATTTACGTTACAGACTCAGATTAAAAGGTCGTAAAATCTATAATTTTTTATTGCAATTCCTGTCAACTATAGTTTTCTTCAAATTTTCTTTACACGTCATTTAGTTATTTTCTCAAATTTTCTTGAAAAAAGTGTGGACCTCATTAAAAAAAGTTACATTAGTTTAAAAGGTGTATGGAGACTTTTTTGATTTTCTTGGCCATTAAAGTTATAGAATCATGAGACCTCTTGATGACATTTGCGATTATCTGCTGATTATAAGCATCGGTCGCAAGAAAACGAATGTTAGAAAATGGAGTTTACGATATTATAATGTAATTAATTCTCTGTCAAGTTACATCAATTTTTTTCTATTTTACAATACAGTAATAAATCGATAAGTGTCGCAAACTTCTGAACAAGAAGTGTCACAAAACAATCCCCACTTCCGCGTGAGGGGCCGTGAAGCTTGAGAGGCCTCGGTCGCCGAGAAGTGTAACACAATACGGGTCGAGTATATCGGTGTGAGACCATTACTAATCCAATGACAAAACTTCTTTATTTTTTATTATTTTTTTATGGAACTTTTACCAATATATTCGTGACATTTTTCTAATGAAAATGATATCAAATAAGATATAATTCCGATGGTATTTTCTTGAGTAAGGTGGTGGCAACGATTATCGATGAAATACTATAGTTCGAATATTTTATTTTTACAAGTTTCTTGTGTATTTTTCTGCATTCTACTCTCACAAATTATACAAATATAAATTAAATCTAATATCTGCTAAATTGAACCTCTTTCTGTGCTCGCAACATTGTCTCTGCCATTTTATTTTCCCTCTCGACCATTTACCCAGTTTGTAGTCTGTATTTCTTTCCGAGCGTTCTATTATTTCATAAACTTTATATTATCGGGCCTCGTATAATTAATTTCCCCTGAGAGAATTATTTCCAAGATACGTGATTTTAATTCGGCAGAAGTCAAAGAATACTATACCTGAACACGAAGTGTCACCTGCCGGACCCGTGGTTGCGACTTTTATCGATTAGATACTGTATTACGAAAATCGCTTTTCTGTCCGAGAGGATGAGCACCGCTGCGATAGAGGCTTCTAATCACCGGGGAGCGAATTAATTCGCTCGAATCGGTCGTTAGCGGAGGAACAAACGATGTTTCGCGATGTCAGCGTCGTGTGCGATTGCGGTTTGGTTTACGACGTGGTCGAGACGAGTGTGGCAACATTTCATAGGTCGAAGGGATGGCCCTGGTTCATGGCTGCGGCCCCAGGTGGCAAACATTTGAGTTGGCAAAGGTAGACCCGATTCAGGCAGGTCAGGGACTTTTGTTTGTTCGGAACAATCTGCTTCGGCCCGTTTTATCGCGGCTGACCGTGTGCTAGGCGTTGTCCAGGTCCTCGCATAATTTCTCTCGCGTTTTCCGTCGAAATATTGGACTCCCCTTATGTGGACTTCGATATTTGTCGTGATAGCTGGTAAATTGACGCTTTCAAACTAGATAATGATATTAAGCTGTTGATTTTTTTCTTTTTCTTTTCTTTTTTTTCTTTTTATTTAGTTTTATTTTTATTTTATTTTATATACCTTTATTTTATTTTATTTAGTTTTATTTTTATTTTATTTTATTTTATTTGGAGTTTTATTTTTATTTTATTTTATATACCTTTATTTTATTTTATTTAGTTTTATTTTTATTTTATTTTATTTTATTTGGAGTTTTATTTTTATTTTATTTTATATACCTTTATTTTATTTTATTTAGTTTTATTTTTATTTTATTTTATTTTATTTGGAGTTTTATTTTTATTTTATTTTATTTAGTTTTATTGTATTTTATTTTTATTTAGAGTCGCATCAATTGCTAGGTTATTAGTAGACTGCAAATCTTTGCATTTCTGGCTTATGAAAATGTTCCAAAAATATTAAAATACAGTTTTTGGTAGAATTTAGTACGATTTTTATTTATTTTTTATCTACAAGGACTATGACCATCGAAAACAGGATGTCATTTGATTCCAACTTCTAGAAAAGAATCCCGCACTAATCATATGGACAATCTATCCCGGTATAATCAGTTGGATTTTTCATATGTTGTAGTTTATGATCTACTGAACAAAAGATGTAATGGGCACAAAGCTCAGTAATGGACAG
Organism: Sphecodes monilicornis; assembly: GCA_913789915.3. Classification (NCBI taxonomy): domain Eukaryota; kingdom Metazoa; phylum Arthropoda; class Insecta; order Hymenoptera; family Halictidae; genus Sphecodes; species Sphecodes monilicornis. The sequence continues at coordinate 7,592,521 of OU565298.1, forward strand.
TTATGGAGTTATAATCAGTCAAACATGACAAATTCGAGCTGCCGAATACTCAAATCTCGGGAAGTATATTTACTTTACACGCTTGCCGCACCCCTACTCCCGCCACCCCACTCCTTCCATTTTCAAGTTGCGCGACCTAAATGAAGTTCGCAACATACTAGCGTTATTGCTGCCGAATACTATTAATTTCTGGCATTGCTACGTACGATATTTATATTATTGATATCAGTGTATTCCATACATTTTGGTCTCCATTCTGTTCGGTAATACATAAAAGATCATTTTTTTATTAATCCACACACACAGGCCCGCACGCAAACACACACACACACAGCAGAGAGTTATCTCTGCTGTAACGCGCAAAAATTTTTGTGAAAGATTTCTGTTCATAGTCCCTTTCAAGGTCATTCAAAATTCAAAAATAATGACACCACCTAACAGATTTTGTGAAACCCTATTATTTTTGTTTCAAACATTTTTCCAAAAAATAAATACTTCCCAAGATTTCAGTATTCGGCAGCTCGAATTTGTCATGTTTGACTGATTATAACTCGATGACTGTCCATTAATGAGCTTTGTGCTCAGTACATCTTTTGTTCAGTAGATCATAAGCTACAACATATGAAAAATCCAACCGATTTTACCGCGATAGATTTTCCATACGATTAGTGCGGGGTTCTTTGTCTATAAAAATTAAAAATTGCCGAAACATCCGCAGTTTAGTTATTAGCTTATAAGTAAAACTTTGGGAGTACATTTTGCAAATGCTGCTCTTCCGATGTATGCGAAAGAAAAATTGATTTTTCGAGCCCGGTACAGCGGAATCCGTGTTCGAAGAGTGCACTGTCACTGGGAAAAAACGCGAGCGAACAGGATGATAACCGGATCGCGCAAGAACGGTTCTGCGAACGGAACGAAATCGGGAAATTACACTGTCGGATCGCGGTTACCGCCACGGCTTATAATGCTGATATACCTCCGTGGATTTATGCACACAGCTTTCGGTATTTTTATTGCTCCTGCGAGCACGACGAACGGCCGTATAAGTCATGTATTACGAGACAGCCGTAGCATAATCCGCAGCGAGACAAAATGTGGGGCGAACGGTGATAAATGACAAGAGAGATCCCCCGGTGTCCTCTGTCTCCCTTCTGTTCGGTTGTATAAACCATGCGGAGCATCCCGCGTGATTAATACGACAATTAGCGGAAACGGTTTTTAGAAAAGTTCACCGAATAAAATATAATGCCGGTGCTCGCTCCGCTAGTTCGCGTATTCTGTTGCGACGAACGTGTGCCAGTGAACTATGCGCCTTTTAAGCGTAATCGATTCGATACTTCATCCAGCGACCGGATTAAATTGTGACGTGCGCATTTTCTGTGTGGCGAGGTTCGGATGTTATTTAAATTAAGGATGTTTTCTAGATGAGAATGGAAAATTAATTAAGAAGCTTTGAGGAATTAGTTTAAGGACGTTATGGGTACTTTGAATAATTTTTTGGGGAGCATTGAGACTCTTTGGCTGGAATCTTGAGGACCTCATAATTTAAGAGAACCTTCATAACTATTTAGACAGACAGACACTGTTAACACGTTAAACGCCATGTCAGTCCCTGAGGAGTAGACTGCGGATACCATGTATGTATGACAAAAACGAGTTGGTACCATTTCAGACAGTAGAATAAATTAAAACAGTCTAAACAAATTCAATTGATTACGATCATTAAACAAGTAAATATAAATATAATCCAAAGAATATCACATTTGGTATCATTTTAATCACATAAAATGTTATGAATGTGTTTGTAAAAGTTTCATGGAAAAATTATAAAAAACAAAAAACTTTTCTCATTGCATTATTACTGGCTCACCGATATTTCTGTTCCGTATCACGTTACAGCATCTCGGCCCCTCGAGGGGTGTACCCTGTAGTAGAAGGGATAGTGTCTTCGCACTTAACGCAACCCACTTTGTCGCACTCATCGCGGCATTACTGTAGGCGTGTTCAATCTTCCTCTCTTTTCAAGTTCTTAACCAAATTTCGTACAACAAATATATCAGTCTATAAATCTATTTATCTGGACCCATAATTCTGTCACCAATACATGGATTTACATGGCAGTCAACGTGTTAAAAAAGTTATCGTATTTTTAGGAGTGTGAGAATAAATTTATGCGAGTCACTGTACCTCGCACGCATAACTTGCGCGGGTCAGTTGACCATAGTCGCGAGAATAGTTTAACCAGGAACGGTTTCGCCGCATTCCCGGCGGCAAGGTCGTTTACCAAATAGTGTAATAGCGTTCAGATTAAATCCGTGCGGCTCGAATCGACTTTCTGTACGTAAGAATTCCAAGCAGAGAGTCAGGGTAGCCGAATTAACCGTTCGATTTCGATCCGCATTCCTCGCCAGACACGTAACCAGTTTATTTCAAGTTCCCGGGGACTTCTGTGTAAAGGACCGTAAAGAATCATGGCCGTTCGAGCGAGAACTGCTTCTCGCATATTTTATGGACAGGGTCAGATGCCCAGGGACCGGGCAAGTACTCGAAATCGCACGGAAAAATATATATTCAACGCAGCCCTTTGTCTCCGTAAGAGAGAAATCCTGCCCGCGCATTTTCCAGTCGGGTCAACGGGGCGTAATCAGGAGAAATGTCTCGAGAGTCCCGTTTCATTAATTTCTTCGCAGCGACAAGAATGGCCCCGGCAAAAAAAACCGCGCACGCGCGAAAGCAAATGAATTTTCTTTTTCGGCGAGAGCAGTTTCGCCATCTCTCCGCGAGATGTTGAGGACCTCTGCTCGCTGCAAACTTATCTCCAGAGACATGCTCCCAGTTCCTGAAACAGATTTTTCAAAAGACACGTTAGTCAGCAATTATTTTCTTCATGAGGAGTTTTAATGATTTTTAAGCAGGGTGCAAGTTGTGAGGCATTTTGTTGTTTAGATATACATATTTGGTGAAAATATATTCGAAATATATGAAAATATTCTGCTTCCAGTTTCCGAAACGGATTTTTCAAAAGACACGTTAGTTAGCAATTATTTTCTTCGTAAGGAATTTTAATGATTTTTAAGCGGTGTGCAAGATGCAAGGCATTTTGTTGTGTAGGTATACATATGTGGTGAAAATATATCCGAAATATACAGGGTGTCCCATGTAAGTTGAGATTGCAAATAATCTCGAAGACATATGATTTACAAAAAACAAACTGACACATGTCCTTTAGTGTTTCGAGTGGGGAGTCAAATGGCACTACTGGTTTTCTAATGCGTGAGCGTTTTCAAGGTTATTTCAAGGTCATTTTGTCTTTTTTATCATAAACCCGTATTTTTTCTTTCGGAATCATATTCTATGTAAAAAAGTGCACAACTTTCGTTTGAAACATTTTTTTGTAAGTTTGTAAGAACTTTATTATGTGTTCATGAGTCTTTTATTAAACGAATTACTAAGTGTCCAGAAGTTCATGGTCAAAAGTTTCGAGCATTTTTTATGATGTTCTTAAATGAAATAAAAAATCTTCCAGAAGAAAGTAACGTTGTCACTTTAATAGAAAAATATAATTATCCTTGACATAAACATGAAAAATCATCTAAATATCTTAAGAAATATTGAACTTGCAAAAAGATGTTTCAAACAAAAGTTCTGCACTTTTTTACGTAGAATATGATTCCAAAATAAAAAATATGGGTTTATGATGAAAAAAGACTAAATGACCTTGAAATAACCTTGAAAACGCCCACACATTAGAAAACTAGTAGTGCCATTTGACTCCCCACTCGAAACATTAAAGAACATGCGTCAGTTTATTTGTTTTAAATTACATGTCTTCGAGATTTTTTACAATATCAACTTAAATGAGACACCCTGTATAAAAATATTTTGCTCCCAGTTTCCTAAATGGATTTTTCAAAAGACACGTCAGTTAGAAATTATTTTCTTCATAAAGAGTTTTAATGATTTTTAAGTGTAGTGCAAGTTGCAAGGCATTTTGTTTAGATATACATATTTAGTGAAAATATATTCGAAATATACGAAAATATTCTGTTCCCAGTTTCCTAAATGGATTTTTCAAAAGTCTCGTTAGTTAGCAATTATTTTCTCCATAAGGAATTTTAATGATTTTTAAGCGCAGCGCAAGTTGTAAGGCATTTTGTTTAGATATACATATTTAGTGAAAATATATTCGAAATATATGAAAATATTCTGTTCCCAGTTTCCTAAATGGATTTTTCAAAAGTCTCGTTAGTTAGCAATTATTTTCTCCATAAGGAATTTAAATGATTTTTAAGCAGTGTGCGAGTTTGCCTAAACATGCCCACCTAAAAAGTAGATGCAGCAGAATCATCATTCTTCAATGTAGTTTTATGGGAGACCATAGCTCATGGTTGGATGGCTAAAACGACCGGTAAAATCGTTCGATCGTCCATCCACGGTCGCGATACTGTTCCCGGAAGTTTCCTGAACGCGCGGGGGTCGCGCGATTTATCTTTCTTACCGCGGAAAGCAATTTTAAGCGTAGAAAGCCAGCCATAGTTACGATCCCGCGTGCACTTTGCGGGGGCGGGCGACTCGTCGTTGCAGGCCACGATAAACAAAAGAATCGCCCCTCCGGGAAACGTCGGTGTTCGCGAAATATGCGCTAAAAATAAAGGGGGAAGGCCTGGGTTACGCGACCCTGGGAAGGAAAAGGGTGGGACCTCTCTCGCGCGTCGCGAATAATGCGTCTATAACTTAGGCTAGCCGGTTTTCGCATTCATGACGCGGCCGCAGATATGACCGAAATCGGTTCCTACCTTGTCCCAGCGTTTCCTCGCGAGTCTTCCTTGTGGTATATCCTTTATTCATCCTTTATTTAGTGTATTCAACACGTTAAACCTGGAGCAATTCTGTCGCGCTTTCCATTTCACTTTTTATTTAACATGTAAATACAAAAATGCCACTGTGCATTAGACAGAGGTTTGCTTACTCCATTGTGAGCAAGCTAGTGTCACAGCTAGTTAAAATTTCTTTTTGTAACCATATTGTAATATGTGGGTTGATATTGGAAATGTGTCAGATTTTTTTCAGAATTTTTAATTGTCATTAACACTAAGCCTACCACGGTCAAATGACCGGTTTTCTATTTCACATTTAATGAAATTATAGAAACGCTTTCATAGGAAATGACTAAATTGAATTCTTTATTTAACCCCTTGCCTTACGATTTATTTTACGGTTTTAGTGATTAGAATTTCTTTGTAGTTCATAATTTCTTAGAAAAAGGAGAAAATTTATATCTATTGCATGTCTATATGTACTCCAATGGCTGTACATTAACAACAACAAAATAGAATTATATTTCGGTTTAAAGGAAATTAATAACATACATCTTTATTAGACTCTGTTCAGAATCTTCATCACGTCTCTCAGACGATATTGTAAGCAAAGCGGTTAAGCAGATATTATAACGAAAACCGTAAAAAGTTTAAGTAAATTCAATCTTCTCACTTATATAAAACGTTTCACTTTCATATGTTTCGTAGTTGGAAGGTTTAGTGTTAAATGAGGAAAATGGGCCAAAAACTGATTTTTCGATTTTCCTCTATAACTAATAGATGTGTGCTAGTACCCGTAATTTACGAGCTGAGCTGAACTCGATTCGATTGCTCGAGCCGAGTCGAGCATTTGAATTTTCCGAGCTAATAGAAATCGACGAACTGCTTGAAAAGAATGCGAGGTACTTGAAAAAATCAACCGGCTCGAATATTCGCGCCCTCGTGAAACTTCGATTTACTCGAAAATGAATTTTCAGCTCGAAATTTTTCGAATTACTCAAATATATTCGAACTGATCTTTAACTTTCGAGTTACTCGAATATTCATTTATTTACTATCAAATGCTATTGTAACTATAAGGAAGAAATATATGACGCTAATTTAATGCTTCTGTTTTATTTTTCGTTTTCATGAAGAAAACCTATTCGAATTTTTACGAGTAACTCGAAAGTGAAAGATCTGTTCGAATATATTCGAGTAATTCGAAAAAATTTCGTGCTGAAAATTCATTTTCGAGTAAATCGAAGTTCCAGGAGGTCTCGAATATTCGTGCCGGTTGATTTTTTCAAGTAGCTCGCATTCTTTTCAAGCAGTTCGTCAATTTCGAGTAGCTCGGAAAATTCAAACGCTCGACTCGGGACGACAGACCGATCATTACTCGACTAGAAATTCGAATACTCGAATTAATCGAGTACTCGCGCACCCCTAAATAACTACCCTTACAGATGAGATATCGAGCTGAAACTTGGCAGAAAGGTTTCTTTTTTGGTAGGCTATCGGCTGGTTCAAAATCGTTAAAATCGAGGCCAGGGGTGAATTTGACCCCCAAACTCGGCTATAGCCTTTTATTTGCTGATGTTTCACATAAATGCAGAAAAATCTGCAGCGAAGAATCTTTCGATCAATTTCAGGTTAGTTTTTGGAAAAATGTATTATTATACAATGCTAATGGTACTGCAATGTGAGGTTAGGTTTTGCAGGATGATTGATAGGAGTAGAGGATGACTTAGAATTCTTTCTTGGCATATCGGGTGGGGCGCAACAGTCCCGAAGCATGATTATATAGCGCTTGCAGTACGACACGAGTGCAGACGCGCGTAAATAGGAGAGGAAAGCTCGTGTCGGAGTTCTCCAAGAGGGTTCGGTAATTTGCATAACATCGTGAATATATATGGAGGATAATCCGCGGTAACTTCACCCTTAAAGCGTTCTGCTTATCGCTAAGTAATAACGCGATAAGACAGTGTGCCGTCGCTGTGCAGATGTTAACGGGAAAATAATTTCGTCTCTCTCTCTCTCTCTCTCTCTCTCTCTCACTCTTCATCTCTCTATCTATAGAGATCCCTCCAAACAAGAGAACAATATCGAATGCGAAGCATCACTCAAGGAAGCGTCAAATAATCCGAGAAACATCTTACAGGAATCTTCCATATCGAAGTTTTGCTTTATACTACGATTTCCGTAGCGAGGAGAGATTCTCTCCTCGAAAATCAACCAAACCAACACGGAAAAACAGTTTCGAATAAGAAGTTTAGAGAAACATTACTCCGTACTGTCAGCCAATTCAGTTTCAGCTTGCTTCAGAAAGTGTTGTCTGTAGAATCGTCAGTTTGCTTCATTGTACTTGAATTGTGAACTTTGTTTTGCAGTGTATATTTTCAGTGCAACATAAAGAAACAGCTTGAAGCAAGAAATACTAAGTTATTCATTTTTAAACAATATTAAAAAATATCTTCTAGATTTTACGTTGAATCCTTTTTCTATTCTGTGACTCCTAGTACACCAATTACTTCGATATTTATTACCTGGCTTTTAGAAAATGGAATGAAAATTTAAGTACTTGAAAATAAGAATCAGTAGGCTTATAGATTACAAAATAATACACTGAACATCTTCCAAAAATCGTTTACATGGAAAAGTTTCCTCATCTGTGGCTCCCGATGCTCTGGAAACACCGATTTTCATCCTGTGGCTATCAAGATATAAAATAAAAATGCAACTACTTTAAAATGAAAAGCATCAAACTACAAGTTACAAAATAATACACTAGACATCTTCCAGAATTTTTTAATAACTTTTTATATTGTATTAACCCCTTGCCGTACCATTTTCTTTACGGATACAGCGATTAGAACGTCTTTAACCCCAAAAATGTCGCCGAAAATAAAAGAAAACTGATATATTTTTTACGACTATAATTACTTCAATGCTTAAATATTAATTACAAATTAATACAATTTTATTTCGTCTAAAAAGGAAGGTTTAAGGCATTTATAATTCTTAGACTTTGTTTAAAATCTTGATCGTGAGTCTGACTTGTTAAGATACGTCAAGCGGTTAAGTGATATTAACCAATGGAAAATAACGTAACAATATGTTTGAAATCTTCTATTTTCCCTGTTTTAAGTAACTTCTACGCATTTTTGTCATAAACGCATAAAATCTGCTGTCTAATTATTAGAGGTGTGCGAGTACTCGTAATTTACGAGCTGAGCTGAACTCGATTCGATTACTCGAGCCGAATCGAGCGTTTGAATTTTCCGAGCTAATTGAAATCGACGAACTGCTTGAAAAAAATGCGAGCTATTTGAAAAAATCAACCGGCTCGAATATTCGAGCCCTCGTGAAACTTCGATTTACTCGAAAATGAATATTCAGCAGGAATTTTTTCAAATTACTCGAATATATTCGAACAGATCTTTAACTTTCGAATCACTCGTAAAAATTCGAATTACTCGAATATTCATTTATTTACTATGAAATACTATTCTAACTATAAGGAAGAAAAATATGACGCTAATTTAATGCTTCTGTTTTATTTTTTGTTTTCATGAAGAAATCATATCCGAATTTTTACGAGTAACTCGAAAGTTAAAGATCTGTTCGAATATATTCGAGTAATTCGAAAAATTTCGAGCTGAAAATTCATTTTCGAGTAAATCGAAGTTTCACGAGGGCTCGAATATTCGAGCCGGTTGATTTTTTCAAGTAGCTCGCATTCTTTTCAAGCTGTTCGCCGATTTGAAGTAGCTCTTAAAATTGAAACGCTTGACTCAGCTCGACAGACCGATCATTAGTCGACTCGAAATTCAAATACTCGAATAAATCGAGTACTCGCACACCCCTATTAACCCTTAGCACTCGAATGGCGACTCTGAGGCGCCACTACAAATGTCTATGCCATTATTCAAAATATTGTTTACATTATTAAATTTTTTTATATTTGATAAATTACTAAACATTTAACACTAGAACTACCGAGCGCTAAACGCGACTAGTGTATATTGCATTCTAATAACGACAAGAATGCATTTATTCAACTTCCGTACAACTTTTGTTTAAATATGTACTCTAATAGAGAAGTTGACTAAAACATTACTCCGGAAAACATTTATATAATTTCAATATTTGTAAAAGAAAAATTTAGAAACCAGTCATTTTGACTTGTCCGGTAGTTCTAGTGTTAAATATGGTATGAGTTACTATATCATTTTCGTACGTATAAAATGAAAAAAAATTATGTACAATGGAAATATTCTAGGTCAGAAGAAATTTTTGAATTGAAATAGCTCCGAGTGCAAGGGTTAACTATCAACCCCTTGCCCATAGTCAAGAAACTCGCCTATTTCGTGGTTCCGTTGAAATTCAAAATTTTCCAGCGAGAAAAGAGCTTTTCCCTGGCAAAACTAACCGTATATCCATTTCTCAACGCGAAAAGCAGTCGCCATTCCCGCCGCCAGTCGCCAAACTTTTTCTTGCGCGCGAATAGGAGCACGAAGGGGATGATGGGTTATGGTCGTTTCTGTCGGGAAACGGCGAATACGTAATTCGATTTCGCGCGCTTGGCTTCCGCGCAGTTCCTTGCACTTTCTTGTTTCCGGTCGGCCGTTTACGCTGTGTCGAGAGGAATCAATATGATGCACGTCTTTCGCTCACCTGCACGGAAAGACACGCGTGCACCGAGACATAAGAGAAAAGTTTCGTTCTCTTCCGTGGGCATCGCTGCAATCCGATAGAGACGAGACAAGAACGGCCGCTGCACCACCGGAAACTTTGAAATTCCCGGAGAAATTGCAGCCCCACCGCGTCTACGGAGATCGCGAGCGCGCGCTCGTTCGATTTTAATGAAACCGATGTGACCGGGTTCCAAAGCAATTTACCCGAAGCAAATGAGAATCTATCGCGGCGAGTTGTCGGCTGCCTATCTAGTTACCTGCAAGTATTCCACGGGAAACTTCCGGTCCCCGTTTATTCGACGACGGGCTGATTGCTGGATGCATATTTACGTTGGAAACAGCGAATCTGACGATTGTATAGAGGTTGAGCTAGGTTGACGAGAGTCGGGCTAATTTTAAAGATTATTTAAGAATATATAACTTTGTGACTAACTTCTGAGAATTTTAGTAAGATTGCATTGTTTGTAATTTAATCAAATGTTTGCAAAAAGATAGTGGGAATGTGGTGGGTTTTCAAGAGTGCAGTTTGACTGATGTAAGGTGGCTCATGATTTTGAAATTTTTCTTATACAGAAAAAATGGATTTTATCCTACAGTTGTTAAGATTATTCGAGAGTGCATATTTCCATTATTGACTTCTGAGAATTTTAGTAAGATTGCATTCTTTGTATTTTAATCGAATGTTTGAGAAGGTAGTGGCAATGTAGTGGGTCTTGAAGAGTGCAATTGGACTAATGTAAGGTGGGTTGTGCTTTTTGGGAATTTCTTCTATGTAGAAGAATGGATATTAACGTGCAATTGTGAAGGTTCTTCGAGAATGCATAGTTTTATCATTGACTTCTGAGAATTTTAGTGGGAATGTAGTGGGTTTTGAGGGGTGTAATTGGACTGATCCAAGGTGGGTTATTTTTTCGGAGAATTTTTCCTATATAGAAGAATCGACTTTATCCTGCAATTGTTAAGGTTATTCGAGAGTGCATAGTTCTATCATTGACTTCTGAGAATTTTAGGGGGAATGTAGTGGGTCTTGAAGAGTGCAATTGGACTAATGCAAGGTGGGTCATGTTTTTGGGAATTTTTTCTATATAGAAGAATGGATATTACCGTGCAATTGTTAAGGTCCTTCGAAAATGCATTGTTTCATCATTGACTTCTGAGAATTTTAGTGGGAATGTAGTGGGTTTTAAGGAGTGTAATTGAACTAATGTAAGGTGGGTCATGTTTTTTGAAATTTTTCTTATATAGAATAAATGGATTTTATCCTACAGTTGTTAAGATTATTCGAGAGTGCATATTTCCATTATTGACTTCTGAGAATTTTAGTAAGATTGCATTCTTTGTATTTTAATCGAATGTTTGAGAAGGTAGTGGCAATGTAGTGGGTCTTGAAGAGTGCAATTGGACTAATGTAAGGTGGGTTGTGCTTTTTGGGAATTTCTTCTATGTAGAAGAATGGATATTAACGTGCAATTGTGAAGGTTCTTCGAGAATGCATAGTTTTATCATTGACTTCTGAGAATTTTAGTGGGAATGTAGTGGGTTTTGAGGGGTGTAATTGGACTGACCAAGGTGGGTTATTTTTTCGGAGAATTTTTCCTATATAGAAGAATCGACTTTATCCTGCAATTGTTAAGGTTATTCGAGAGTGCATAGTTCTATCATTGACTTCTGAGAATTTTAGGGGGAATGTAGTGGGTCTTGAAGAGTGCAATTGGACTAATGCAAGGTGGGTCATGTTTTTGGGAATTTTTTCTATATAGAAGAATGGATATTACCGTGCAATTGTTAAGGTCCTTCGAAAATGCATTGTTTCATCATTGACTTCTGAGAATTTTAGTGGGAATGTAGTGGGTTTTAAAGAGTGCAATTGAACTAATGTAAGGTGGGTTTTGTTTGGGGAGAATTTTTCTTATATGGAAGAATCGATTTTATCCTGCAATTGTTAACGTTGTTCAAGAGTGCATACTTCCATCATTGACTTCTGTGAATTTTAGTGAGATTGCATTCTTTGTATTTTAATCAAATGTTTGAGATGGTAGTGGGAATGTAGTAGGTCTTGAAGAGTGCAATTAGACAAATGCAAGGTGGGTCATGTTTTTGGGAATTTTTTCTATATAGAAGAATAGATATTATCGTGCAATTGTTAAGGCTCTTCGAGAATGCATAGTTCCATCATTGACTTCTGTGAATTTTAGTGGGAATGTAGTGGGTTTTAAAGAGTGCAATTGGACTAATGCAAGATGAGTTATGTTTTGGGAGAATTTTTTTTATATAGAAAAAATGGAGTTTATCCTGTAATTGTTAAAGTTATTCGAGAGTGCATAATTCCATAATTGACTTTATTCCATTAGTAGAAACGCTGGATGTTTTCCGAAAAGTTCCGAAGTATAATTGACAAAAATGATACGATAATTGATAATAGGTATGAGAAAGATGGAAACAGGGCTTGGACCGGATCAATCGCGATTTTCCGGTTGCAAGAATCCGTAATCCGTCGAAAAAGCCGGTTGGAAAGCGCGCGGTACAGTCTGGCACGCGGTATCGACATCGTTTCCGGTTCCCTTTTATGCGGAGACCGCTTCGCAGCGGCCAACAATGCGGTCGCGACAGCCTTTTGTCCTTTTCTCATTATTTTCCTACACGTCCACGGGCGCAAGATAACAAAGACACTTAAAAATAAACGCGGAGAGCAGCTACGTTAATTAATTTCAAAACGCAATTGTCGCTTTAATTGGATTCTGGCGGTTTGACGCACGCCTTCGCTCATCCGAAATGTTTGCCACTGTCTCGATGGCAATTGTCAACCCGGAAGACGTATGTAAAATACACTTGAAATCAACCTGTGGTTATGTCAGGTGATTTGTACGAGTCCGTACTATAATAATAAATTATATTTCTGCAATGTAAAATCATTTATATTAGCCGAGTCGTTTTTGAACGTAAGAGATTCTTTATGTGAAATTATGATGCGATTCTCTCTGTTATTCTATCTAACAGCTCATCAAATGAGGGAACACTCATCCGAAAGTAATTAAAGAATTTTTCAGGATTTTCTCTTAAATCAGCAAAGGATGTAGCAAATCTGCCTCGTGTAAATCTCGAATTGATAAAAGGATGCATCCAGTACCGTCTTCTTTGGTTGCAACATTAGTATTTATATACAAAATAGGCAAATACTCTACGTTTCTTTTGGGACACCTCTATATTCGATAGTAGTAGAAAACGCAGTGAAAATCGCAGTCACCGCACGTTAAACAAACGCAAGTGGACGCCTTTCAACTGAACCGCAATTCCGTTGCCGCACGGTCGCCGCACGTTAAAAAAACGGATCTGTGCAGCGGACCTAAACCGCTCGCCGGCCACGCGCGCTACCGCTCGGCCCAGGCTCGCAACACAGGTAAAAATCCCGCACAGTGCAAAGTTGATAATTGTGACAGTGGGAAAAATGTCGACGTCGCTTGAAATTCGCAAGAATGCAAACTCAGTTTCGCGAAGGAAGCTAAATAGGAGTTCGAAGGTGAGCCAGAGGGAGCAGGTAATTAGAAGGAGCGGTGTAGAAACTAGGGCTGTTACTTTTCCGAAACTTCAACTCTTCGATGAAAATCGAAGGTTCGAAGGTGCAAAGGTTCGAAGCTTCGTAGCTTCGAAGCTTCGCACCTTCGAACCTTCTAAACTTCGACACTTCGAAACTTCGAACCTTCGATTCGTTTCCAGTTAACGGATAAAAGAAAAAAATTTTCATAATTTATTTCTATATTCACTATTTAAATTATTTCAATAATTTATTGTTAAGTTAATTGTTTCTATATTTATTATTTGTATTATTTCAATAATTTATTGTTAAAATAATATATTTATTATTTGAATTATCATTTCGATAGTTCACTGATAAAATAATTGTTTAAATAAATAAATTTTTACAATTTGTTTCTATATTCATTATTTGAATTGTTATTTCAATTATTTATTGTTACAATGAATAACCATTATTTAAATGAATAAATTTTCATATTTTGTTTCTATATACATTATGTGAATTACTTCAATATTTCATTGTTAAAATAATTATTTAAAGAATGTACAAGTATTTACATAATGAATATAGAAACACATTTCTATAGATTATAAAAATTTCCGTAGATTATAAATTTGTATACTCTACAGAAATGTGTTCCTATATTAATTATGTAAATACGTGTACATTGTCTAAAGAGTTATTTGAACAATAAATTATTGAAATAATTCAAATAATGAATAAAGAAACAAATTGTAAAAATTTATTTATTTTATCAATTATTTTAACAACAAATAATTGAAATAACAATTCAAATAATGAATATAGAAACAAATTATAAAGTTTATTTATTTAAACAATTATTTTAACAATGTGCTATCGAAAGGATAATTCAAATTATAAATATATTATCTTAACAATAAATTATTGAAATAATTCAAATGGTGAATATAGAAACAAATTATGAAAATTTATTCCTTTTATCCGTTAACTAGAAACGAATCGAAGGTTCGAAGTTTCGAAGTGTCGAAGGTTCGAAGTTTCGAAATCTTCGACCTTCGAAGGAAAGTAACAGCCCTAGTAGAAACGTGTTTCTAGGACGAGCGAAGTATTATAGTGGTGGTAGGTGGAACTGAGGACTCGAACGAGGTCCATCGTGTACGAGTCCCGACCTTAATCCACCGATTTGTCCTGTCGCTAATGCTCGGAGTTCGATCGGTTCCTCTCGTGTAAGAAATACAGACACTGGTTTCCTGACCGGTGGAAACGGAACGTAAAAAAGAAGAAGAAAAAGGAAAGAAGGAAGAGAGAAAAAAAATAAAAAAGAAAAGCAAACGAGGGTGCCCCGAGGCGAAACGAAACTGTATTCATGTCGAGCGATACGTCACCGGCGTGGAATCGTTCCTTTTGTTCCTCTTCGGGAATGAATGGGCGTTCCGGTCGATTGGGAAACGATTACCCGAAGATGATCGACCGTTTCTCGAATAAGAAAACGTTTAAAATCGTACGGGCTGACCCCGTTCGTAGATAGACGTCTGCCTCGATAGTTGATCGTCCGCGCGAAATCCGGATTAATATTAACCTCTTGCACTCGGAACTATTTCAGCTCCAAAAGCTAAACCTCCTGTCCGGCATAAAATATGTCAATTCTATTTGATCCTTTTCAATTTATGGATTTCTGCAATTTCTTCCCTATTTCTATAAATTAATGTATCCCTCTATTTTAAAATGACACAACAGTAATTTTAAAATATGCAATGATTGCGCAGAAAATGTTGTCAATGAAATACAGATTTAAAATCTACGGGAAACACGTGGAAAATGATCAACGGATTTCATTACACAAAAATTACATAAGAAAATTTCAAATAGGTAAAATAATTTAAAAATCCTTATGTCATTTTAGAATGTGCAATGATTACATAGAAAATTGCCAATGGATCGTATATAACTTAAAGATGTTATGCTTTTTTAACACAGATTTAAAACCTAGAATAGTCATACCGAAATTTAAACACTTCAATGAAAGATCAACAAAAGTTGGATAACATGAAAATCCTTTGCAAGGAACAAAATCATCATGAACATATTTATGGATATTTATCCATCAAACATCGACGAATCGTCACAATTAACTTAAATATCCAACAAAAATGCTATAAATATCGACATTCATCAAATTAAGCAGCACACAGTTAAAAATATGTAAAACTCACCTGCGAACAGGGTTAAACGCATGCAATAAATTCACAACTTTTTCCCCGTACGATTTCTAATTCTCCAGGAAGTGTGTCATCAGCACACCGACAAGAATTACCATTCCGCTCACAGTGCCATAATCGACAAGCCCTAGAGAAGCTGTCTCTCCAAAACAAAGATTCTCCCAGTAAAACTGCATTGGCCTCAGTCGTGCATCGAACTATAGCGACGCAGAGCTCCACGATGCAAGTTAGAGAGTCGTAACATTCGTTCCCGTTCGGAAAGTTGATATCCCCGTTGATCCAGCAGCGTCTGGATCGTCGATCCCCGGGCGTTAGCTTAAGCGACTGTATCCACGTCGGGCCTCGTGGAACGACACAAGTTCCCAAGCTCGTTTCGCGAACAAACGCGAAAAACGGCGTCCGACAATGGTACCCCTCTGTTTCCACGGCTTTCGTTTCGTTATTTGACCTCTCGCCTTCTCCGTTCGGCTTGTCCCCGCCACGTTGTGTTGCGCTAGGTCCTTTTATCGTTCGATTCAGAAAAATTCGTTGGCCCTCTCGAAAATGCCGAGAGGCGACGTCAATACCGGCGGAATTGCGACATTCACTGGGCGCTCAGAGAAATTTCGACCCTTGTTCCGAGGGAAATCGAATTGCTTTTCCGAAAATTTCGAACATTCCTCCGCCACGATTTTTCCAAGCGACCAACACTCTACGGGAAATTCTCACTCGCCTCCCGGGAAATTCTGGTACCTCTCTAATGCGTTACGGGAAACTTCAACGGCACGCAGTGTGTTACTTTACCCGGAAAATAGGAGAAAAGTCGATTTTGAAAGTTCAACAAATTAGCGCGCAGAACACAAACAGGGTAATAATTGCGTAAATTATACAGGGTGAGGCGCATTTAAAACAGGACACCTGAATTACTCGTTTGTGTTTTTGGAGATAGAGAAGAATGCCTCAGACTAAACTTATTTGTAGTTTTTTGATAGGTGGAGGCGTCAAGGAGACATAAAGGTCAACTCTGTTTTTTAAATGAAACAGTATGTTTCTTACTTACATTCTGATGGTGTGTTTCAAGGCGAACACAATGACCTATTATTAAGGTCATTCAAGGTCAACTGCAATGGAAATTAAGTTGGGCTCGACTGCGTTTTGGAGAACTCCGTGTTCTTAACTTTTTTTTATGTGATCCTGTAGATATCAATGAAGACATTCCAAAAATGTGTGTATGGTTGTTAGGAATTCATTGGTTTATAAGTTATACACGTGTAAGGATGAGCAGTTTTAAGCGTTTTTGACAGGTTAGAGCGTCGCCATATTGGATATTCGTTGAGTGGTAGGGCTAGGTAGGTCTGTTCGGCGCATGCGCTGGATAGATCGTGAGTGTTTAGCGCGTGTGTTAAATAGTATGTTATATTTGCGGGATCGGCTAAATAGTACTGAGCGTATGCGCTAGATGGCAATTCAGTGGTTACACATACTTTGTAAACATAAGCAATTTCAAGTGTTTTTCACAAATTAATTATTAATAAGTTTATTGTTGATTTTGAAATGGCTAGTTCAAGTATTAGAAATTTTAACTTTAGAGACATGCCAAGTAGTAAAGGAGAAGCAATTACTTGGGCTCAGGATTGTGGATTGTTGCGAAAATTTAAAAAATGTCATACTCATCGGTGCGAAATGAAAATTTATAACAATAATCATGAAATCGCTCGTTTTCGGTGTCGAGTAATTAAAATATACAGAATCACATACAAGATTTCAAAAAGAGGTTACAGTGCAAGATGGTTTGAGGTTAGGTCGTCGTGGAAGCGGGAAGGCCAAGCCGACCATGGTATAATGTTTCGCATTTTGATTTAGTAAATGTGTTATTATTACGTACGTGTTTGTGGTGCTATCTAACGGATCTGTTCGAAAGCATTTAGCCCATTTTATGTGTATCACCTAGCAAATATATCAATATGGCGGCGCTTTAACCTGTCAAAAAGGTTTAAAAGTGTTCAACTTTATACGCGTATAACTTTTTAACTAATGAATTCCGCACAAAAAGATTTTCATTTTCGGTGTTTTCTCGTCGAAATCGATAAGATTGTATAAAACAAAACTTGAAGAAAAGTGTTCTCCAAAACGCAGTTAAACCGGCATGAAGATCAACTCTGTTCTTGGAACAGTATGACTTTTTACTTACATTCTGATGGAGTATTTCAAGGCGAACAAAATGACCTATTATTAAGGTCATTCAAGATCACTGAAGGTTAACTGCAAGAGAAATTAAATTGTCTCAAACCACTCTTCGAAGAATTCTTTGATTTATTACAGTTTGAGGCTAAAAATTATGAAAAATTGGAATGTTCACTATCTTTAAACGGTTGTAGCTCAATGGAACGTTTAGCGATTTTGTTGTGATTTCCAGAGTGTATACTTCCCCAGAGGGTTAATATTATTTCTGATGTTTCAATTCCCATAGACATCCCCAATATCAGAGAATACACCCAACCCCCGAATCAAAATCTCGTTGAGCACACCGATCCACGATCAAAACCGGTCCGTATCGCTAACGAAGATCGCGAGTGAGAGCAATTTCCCATTTTTCCGCGACGTTTCATCCATCTCGGTCGGCCCCATCCATCCGCTTTCATCCATTTTATCCCCGGTTTCGACAGCATCCTCGATTTACCTCCGGCGTATCTAAGCTCGCCTAGACGCGCACAATACCTTGCACCGCGTAATAAAGATCCATCTATTTCAGTCATTTCTCGTTCCTTTCAGCCCTTCGTATTTCATTTTCTCCTCCTTCGTCCCTGCTTTTGGCTATCTCCGCTTCATCCCCCCTCGACCACCCTCTGTTGTACAACCCCCGAGGTTCCTCCTACGCTGTCCACTCCAATAACCACTTCTGTTTCCTCTCCCGCTAGATCCTACGATCCGAAGAGGGCTTGAATAATGATTCTGGACCAAATGAACGGACAGCTTTGGAAATGACTCGCATAGTTCCGCAGGCCAATTCGGTGAACCGAGAGCACCGTCCCACGCTGCAGGTTCATTACGATTTCCTACTGTATCTGGTCCAGGAGATCGATTTTTATTCCGCATCTGTTAATAGTGTAGCATCTCAAAGATATACTCGTAAAATTTTATTATCGTCTTTGAGATAATAACGAATGGGACGTTTAATTTGAAACTGGTGTACAGTCCATTTTTGGTAAAAAATTGAGAAAAAGAGAAACGTAATATAGAGTGAACTTTTTATTCATAAACAGTTCACGCTTAAGGAGAAGACGCGCTCATGGGGTCTCAGACATTCTCGAAATTTTACATATTGGTAGATTTCGTTCTCCTATTTATGAAAATGTAGCATTATAGGCTTTGATACTCAACAACTTTTGAGATACGTTAAGATTGATGAAGTTAGTGTTTCTTTCATATTATGTTCCTTTTCAATAAAATTTTTATATTTTGTTTCCTATAGATATTATAAGTGTATTTTTTCGTGTGCAAAATACAATTAATTAAAATAGATAAACTGAACAGGAAAAAAAGAAAAAAATGGAAAAAAGGAAAAAGGGATTTGAACACTGGCCTTCCCGGTAATGAACCCGTTACCATCACGCCGTTTGGCACTTGACGAAAACTTCAACCAAAACTGTACTTAACGGCTGAACGGGTATAATGAAATTTAAATTGTAAATATCTCAAAAATTATTGAGTATCATCGCCTATAATGCTATATTTTCATAAACAGGGGAACGAAATCTACCAGTATGCAAAGTTCCGACAAATCTAAGACCCGATGACCGCGTCTTCTTCTTGTTAGTATTTTAAAATATCCATGTCTTTTGATCAATTTAAAATTCGTCAGTTAATGAAATTGCCTGGTGATTGGTTAATACATTGTTTATTCTTCAATTTTGATAAATATAAATCTAACATGTTAAAATAATAATCTCCAGCGGTGTATGACCAGTGTATGTTCCAGTCAAAGTGAATTAAACCATGTTTTTGGAAATGATTGTCACGATATCTTGAAAACTACTATACCAATCGATCTTAAATTTTGCACGCGTCTTCAGTACACGCGCAGCTACTGTTACTGTCACAATTAAGCTGAGATATATTTTTTTATAATTTTCCCAATCTCTTAAATACAAGAAAAATTGAATATGTCGAAAAACAAGGAGAAAGAGGTTTTGGTCTTCTTTTGCTGTCGTTTTCAATGATACGCGTACAGTATACTGTTTCCTGCGACAGTATCTGTTATGCTTCATGTTATTCTCTGGAAAACTGGAAACCCATGTGGGTACCAGTGTCCAGATTCTGACAGCTACAACAGCCACAGATTTCCAGTCGTAATCCTATCCTTTTAGAAAATGGTTACGCAACAGCTTCGTCGCAACTGCTGTTGCAGTATCAGAATACTTGAGACTAGACAGGGTAAATACCCCGGAAAGCTCATATCACTTTTAGATAAACGTTCCACCTATCATACAGCTGCGCCCTGAAACGGACCGTCCGCCATTGTTACACAATTTACATTTTAAGAAGACAAACGATTCCATCACGAGCCGCGACTGTCATACTAAACTGCCGATCTTTATTCAAATTTTAATCTTCAAGTACAATTTTTAAAAACTCGGAATGAGGAACGAGTTCAATTTATCAATTAAGAAATTCCTTACGCTGATAATACTGTAAAAATTACACTAGCATTGATTACTATACATGTTTTTCTGTAGTTTAGAAATGTGTAAATACAGGGTGGAAATTATAAAGTGTTACAGACGATTGTTCAGTACCGAGTTTTATTTTTCCCGGTGGACACTCCAAGATGAGCTGAAGGTCAACGTTCTTTTTTTAAATTGAATTATATGATTTTTTATTCACCATCAAATCACACCTTTTCTGCATGTCCCTGCAAGTTTGACCACAAATGATCACAAACGATCACACCTTTTCTGCATTTCCCTGCAAGTTTGACCACAAATGACCACAAATGATTACAAAAGATCACACCTTTTCTGCATTTCCCTACAAGTTTGACCACAGATGACCACAAACGATCACACCTTTTCTCCATTTCCCTGCAAGTTTGACCACAAATGACCACAAATGATCACAAACGATCACACCTTTTCTGCATGTCCCTGCAAGTTTGACGACAAATGATCACAAACAATCACACCTTTTCTGCATTTCCCTACAAGCTTAACCACAAATGATCACAAACGATCACACCTTTTCTGCATTTCCTTGCAAGTTTGACCACAACTGATCATAAACGATCACAACTTTTCTGCATTACCCTGCAAACGATCACAGCTTTTCTGCATTGACCTTAAATGACCTTGAGTAATTGAATTAATTGAACTCATCTTAAATGCACTATTTGATGGTGTATAAAATAACCTATAATTCCATTTACAAAAAGAAAGTTGACCTTGACCAAACCTTGGAGTGTCCACCGGGAGAAATAAAAGTTCCTCCACATGATGTTCCTCTCGGTACTGAACAACTTTCATCTGAAATATTCGTCTGTAACGCTTTATAATTTCTACCTTGTATTACAAAGTGTAGTTATAATTAAACTGCGTGCAAAGTGAGCTGCAAAAATTTTCCAAAAAAACCGGCAGTATACCAATCCCTATCCTGCGGATTTTTCTGCAAAATAAAAATGATCTGCAATAACTGCAAGCTACAGGAGAAAATAGTGTCTTTTGAAATTTTAAAAATATTTTTAGTTTCCATTTCGATGTACACATTTTCGCCATGAATGCATAATAATTTGCAGTGTACCGATCAGCAATGAAAGTTCTTGAACTGCACGTTTCTCATGTCTTCTGTGGTTTCTTTGCCAGTTGCATCGTCCAAGGTGCAAATTAGATTCCACGGGATCGGATCGGACACAGCGGATATTCGCGCGAGTCGTTCCGATGAAATAATTACGGTCCGACCGATCTAAATTGAAATAGTCACGCCAACGTCGTTTACGTTCGGCCGGAGACGCAAAGGGGGAATTAATTAAAGCGCGTGGATATCGCCCCGTTGCGTCCCCTGGTCTGGAACGGTGGCTCGTTCTGAATTTGGCGATCGATCCGTAGGAATTAGTGTACCGCGGCCCAAGACCGCAGAAAACCCCGATACCAGGCTTGAATTCTTCATGAAGCCTGAGTGGATTGGTTTCCGGTCATCTGGAACCACTGACAGCCCTTGTTTCACCGTCATCAAACCCATTTTAACGCATTCGTTACCGAAAAGATATAATCTAGTTTTGTAAACTGACTTGAACAAGATTTGTACATTTTGGATGATGGAAATAAGTATATTAATTATTGGATAGTGATCTTCTTTCGCAACAATAACAGCGAAGTATGCATGGAATCGTGTATTTTATTTGTTAAAAATTTTGTGAGGCACCTCTTCTAGACACGTTAATGTTTTTATAAACTCTAATGGAACCAGCAAAAATTTTAAATAATATTCAAACACTAAAATACTTAATTTTGAATGCAGGAAATTGTTATGTTAGTGCTCGTAGATCTTTTTCCCAACAATATAATTGAGTATGCTTAGAGTGGTGTATTTTATTTGTTAACTATTTTTCAACATATTTTCTGAGGCACTACTTCTAGGAACGCGTTAATCTTCCGGCAATTTCTAATGACACAAGCAAAAATTTGAAATGATCGTCAAGGACTAAAATACTTGAATGCAGGAAATAATTTAGTATACTTAGAATCATGTATTTTATTTTACCTTATTTGTTAACTATTTTTTGATATATTTTTTAAGTCACTTCTTCAAGCTACACGTTAATCTACCTGCAAGCTCTAATGAAACAAGCAAAAGTTTGAAATAATCGTGAAAGATTAAAACAGTTAAATGACGATTTAAAACAGCGGGTCAAAATAGACCCAGGCACCTATATCCCAATGTTAGTGGTAGTATTTTTATATTATTTTTTCCTTAACTATTTTAAGAACATTTTATTTGTCATTCTGATTTGATTTTATTCTCCATTAAAAATAACTGCAACGAAACTTAAGCTTCTAATTTCATAGAAAATTTGATTTGTTAGTTATCTAAATGTCTAAATAATAATTGCGGCATCCATTGGCAATTTGCCATTTATGTGACAATATTCTAGCTATAGCGGCCGATTCTACTGAACGGTAGTGATGTTGTCTCGCCGTGCTCGAATCGTGAACAATACAATCGAGTCAGTGCAATTATTGTTCGGTATTAGAGTAAAATAATTCGGTATTGCTGTATAAGAGAATCCGAAACAGCAAGTGCATTTACTGCTGAATATGCGAGTTTTATTTCAATAAATTGTTACTCTTGCTCAGGATTATTGGTTTCTTTATTGTAACCGCTGTTCTGTAATGCCGTGCGGTTTATTATTAAATATTATGTTTAGTTAAATTATTATCTTTTCTTCCTTCTATCTTCGACAAGCGCCATTTATGTGAGAATATTCTAGCTAAACGATTAAAATTATTTGAAAGCTGAAAAAGTAAAATTATTTCGAAGCTAGAAAAGTAAATCGATTATGAAGTTTAAAAGTAAAATTGTAGCCTAATTTATTAAGAGTGCAAATATACAGTTAATGGATATCACGCGCGCATTCTCGGTGCGATTGAATAAATCTTGCGCTCGAATGATTTTCATTTACCAGGGAAACTGACAAGACAGTAAAATGCGAACGTCGATACTTCAAGCTCGGAAGTTCGGCCCAAAGTTTGCGGTCACGGGATTGTTGTAGCGCGTAGAAGACCGATAAGGACTTCACTAAATCCTCGTTTGCTTTATCCTCACGGAACTCGCGAACTTTGCCGGAAATTAATGGAAATCGCGAAGGAAAATCGTGAAGCTGTGCGCTAGACATAAGAAGAAATTGTTGCAGGTACGCTTTTGCTTTAATAAAGTTGTTCGTGTTTGACCTGTTGTAAATTTGTCAGAACTCGGAGAACACTCTAACTGAACTTGTTTCAGAGAACGAAGTTTCCATTTACAAACCGTCCTAACTGGATTATTTTTTAATAATTTCTAAGTGAAAGCTGGCGAGAGAAGTGAAGACGTTTCAAAAATAATACATAACGAAACGTCTGTGCTACTTTTCGTTCAAAGTGTAACAAAAAAGAAAAAAAATCGTACATGCAGTTATTTGAAATCGTTTTAAAGTCGCGGAAAAAAATTTTCAAGCTCTGCAGACACGTTTGAATTTGTAATAATTTTTGGATAAAATGTTAAACTTCAAATTTTTCATGATTAACTTGTAACTTTACGAGAAGAAGTCGGAAAATAATCTACCTGGACTCATTTGAAAGAATGAAGTCTCTACTATCAACTATTCTAAGTGACATTTTTGAAAAATAATTTTTCGGTAAGCTGTAGACAATATTAGAAGAAGTTCTGTTTCTCAAACATTTTGAAAACGACGTCAGTACTATCACACTTTTCGAAATGACAAAAAAAGCTCGTACGTCAAGTTTTCTAGTGTCATAGTAAAGGGGATACTCTGATCTTAATATTCGTGTTAGTTTGTGCCACGGAAAAAATTTGTCAGGCTTCACAGAGACCTTAAAAAATTCTGCCAGATAAAAAATCACCCTTACTTTCGTAACAAAAACCGCCTGCTTCTTAGAACAAAACCATCATCGAAAAGAAACAATTTATGGGAAAGAAAGTAGATTCTTCAGCCTTCCAAATGAGCCTAGTTAGATGATCACCTAATTTTTTTTTCACGCAGTTATAACAGATTCTATTAAAACGTTGTTTCATCCAAGATTCAATAACCCTGTAATCTTTATCTTCGGCGGAGTTAGATTAAATAAATAATTGATTGTTCAAATACAAAGAACCCCGCACTAATCATATGAAAAATCTATCCCGGTAAAATCAGTCGGATTTTTCATATATTGTAGCTTATGATCTACTGAACAAAAGATGTAGTGAGCACAAAGCTCATTAATGGACAGTTATCGAGTTATAATCAGTCAAACATGACAAATTCGAGCTGCCGAATACTCAAATCTTGGGAAGCATTTATTTTTTGGAAAAATGTTAGAAACAAAAATAGTAGGGTTTCACAAAATCTGTTAGGTGGTGTCATTATTTTTAAATTTTGAATGACCTTGAAAAGGTCTGTGAACAGAAATCTTTCACAAAATCTTTGCGTGTCACAGCAGAGATAAGGACTCCACGGTTCGTCACTCCCGTAGTACTTTGTGTCTCCAAACCCTCTCTACTGTGTGTGTGTGTTTGTGTGCGAGCGTGTGTGTGTGGATTAATAAAAAAATGATCTTATTATGTATTACCAAACAGAATGGAGACCAAAATGTATGGAATACACTGATATCAATAATATAAATATCAGACGTAGCAATGCCAGAAAGTAATAGCATTCGGCAGCAATAACGCTAGTATGTTGCCAACTTCATATAGGTCGCGCAACTTGAAAATCGAAGGAGTGGGGTGACGGGAGTGGGGGTGCGGCAAGCGTGTAAAGTAAATATACTTCCCGAGATTTGAGTATTCGGCAGCTCGAATTTGTCATGTTTGACTCATTATAACTCGATAACTGTCCATTATTGAGCTTTGTGCCCATTACACCTTTTGTTCGGTAGATCATAAGCTACAACATATGAAAAATCCAACTGATTTTACCGGGATTGATTTTCCATATGATTAGTGCGGGGTTCTTTCCTAGGTCATTTTGAAGCTTCTTGAACGTATCTTACTGACGAACAGAGATTGTACAACAATATTAAAGGAAAGATAAAACATTAATTAAAGGAGTGCGTAAAAATGCGGTACGATCATCATGGCAGTTTCAATCGAGACAACGCGTGACGCGAGCTATAATCAAGAGAAAATATAACGCGAAGAGACATTCCAGTGTCGTATTATTAAATTTTCTATATTAAATTTCTGGCACGGATATTTCTATATTAAATTCCTGGAGTGTTTCCGGGCGTAAGAGTTGTTGTTCCAGCGACACGTGTTTTTATTTCGTTTGCCGCGCTGCTCGCTGCGCTAGATCCGTCTTTATTCTCCGATGATGGTCTCGGTGATCACCTTTCCAAGATCTTCCAAAGCTGTCCGGTTATTAAAACGAAGTGCTCCCCGTTCTACTACTTACCTCTTCCCTTTTTTCGTCTTTTTCTTCTGCTCTTTCTTTCGCCGAAACTTTACGCAGCCGTAAAACCCTCGGCGAACGACAATGCCGCGCCGGCGTTCGCATATTTTAACCGGCCACGGGGAATATCCGGAAATATCCATACACATAAACATGCGTCTTCGTTCGACGCGCGGTTTTATGGTGTCTCTAAATTTTCGCCGATAAAATCCGGGAAATTTACCGCCCGGACGGGGCTAAAGCACCTGCCACACTCTTATTCCGCGGGAAAGCCGGGGGCAGTTCGAGAACCGCCGGCAAACGATCGATGGAAAACCGGCAACAAATCTACACTCCTTGAGCACGGTATTAAAAAACTTGGACACTGGCAGCTCGGACGATTTTTAACAAAAAACAAATCTTTGTTCCGGTTCGGAACGCTCCTCGGACGAAACAGTCACTAGAGTTGGACGCAAGGGTTGATATTATTTATTTCTCGTTCAAACTGTTGGAGAAATTAATTTTTACATGTTGGTGGCACTTTGTAAGATGGGTAATAAAAATACAGGGTGTTCCAGATATGTTCGAGCTCGTTGGAAGGATTCTGGGGGTTATTCTGAGAAGCTTTTTCGTTTCCGAAAATGTCGCACGCGGCTCCGTTTTCGAGTTATTAATCCCGACCGGTGGCGCCGCGACCTGGCGGCCTATTCTACTGAACGGTAGTGATGTTGTCTCGCCGTGCTCGAATCGTGAACAATACAATCGAGTCAGTGCAGTTATTGTTCGGTATTAGAGAAAAATAATTCGGTATTGCCGTATAAGAGAATTCGAAGCAGCAAGTGCATTTACTGCTGAATATGCGAGTTTTATTTCAATAAATCGTTACTCTTGCTCAGGATTATTGGTTTCTATATTGTAACTGCTGTTCTGTAATGCCGTGTGATTTATTATTAACACGTTGACTGCCAGGCGCATTTTCCATGGTTTGCCCAAGGCGCCAACGTGAATTTTTCATTATGCGATGCATATTATGTTGAAATATTATTTGCAGCAAATAAAGTGAGTTATAAAGTCATGCTTGAAGCATTTTTCGTGCATTAATTTCTTCAAACCATTATAGTAACAATGGTATTATTGAAAAATTTATCAGTATCCATATTTACTCTAATTATGTACTTTTATTATTTGCTGCGTCGCCGGTCACCGTTGGCCCCCACGGCGCTGTAGCCAAGTCGAGTGCCGGTCACCGGTGACCCCCATAGCAGTCAACGTGTTAAATATTGTGTTTTAGTTGAATTATTATCTTTTCTTCCTTCTATTTTCGACAAACGCCTTCAATTTATGCTGCAAAGATCCATAGTTCTGACCTTCTCTGTCTACCGTAAAAAAAACTTTCATTATGCGATAGAAAATTGATACCACAAAACGTAGTAAATATAAAAAAACTTTTAGCTTTAAATACTAAAAAATAAGAAAAGTAACAAAGTCATGCAACGACGAGATCCCAAGAATTTTAAAAGTTTAAATAACCGCAGTATCTACATACAGTCGGGTCCAATGGACCCGCTTGGTAGACAGAGGGTTAACTCGAACGTCTTAACGCGACTGTGTCAATCAAGATTATTAATTTACGTATGTACAGTTGAATTTAACGCGTGTTCAAAAATCCTACAATTTTGAAGAACCCACGATCATGAGCCAATGATAATAAAGACAGCAAGAGAGGAAAATGATGACGCAACTGGGGGGGGGGGGGGCAAAGGGTTAACGATTGCGTTTGGGTACACGGTATCGAAACAGAGTAATCGAGGCCCGAATCCGCGAGTATTTGCGGCCGATTAGCATAGCGCTGCCACAATGATCCGCATGTGGAGCCCGCGAGCATATCGGGAACGAATTTCCAGGGATTGGAATCAATGTCTTCTTAATAAGGGTGCTCCGGACGAGGCTGTCGCTGATTCGTGCGACAACAATGCCGAAACCGATCGATACCGATGTCCTACCATTAACGGTGATTATTCCTTGTCGGAATACGAGGCCTCCTGCTCCACTAAAAATGGACAACGTTTCCTCGTTTACCTTGATGAAATTCTGCCTCTCTCTCTCTCTCTCTCTCTCTCTCTCTTTCTATCCAACATGATATTAACACTAGATTTACGGGGCCCGTCAAAATGACGGATTCAAAAATTCGTAATTTACGATTATTAAGAGTGTAAGGAGGCATTCGTGAGGAATTATTAAATAGATTTATTTTTTTGTGTACATATTGCAATAGAAATCGCTGAAGATCTAAGTAAAAACATTTTTATTATTTTTATAAAGCAATGTAAAATAATCAATTTTAGTGCTCCCTAAACCTAGTGTTAAAAATCCAAGAGAACGATCTCGAAAAGATTTCTCGCAAAGCAGAAAGGAAAGTTAAGAGACAGTTAACCCGATAGTGTCAGCTTTCACGTTGAAAACTACCCCGTACGTTCTTGTAACTGTCTCGTAACATTGTATAGTCTTGGATGTTCTTTATTTTACGTATAGCGACAGTGTCTTCAGTCGCATCCTTGGTTATCTTCATTATGTTTGACAGTGTTGTGCGAAACGTGCTTTCCATCAGCGGTTAAATTAGACTTTACAAACGTTTAGAATTCTGGACATTTATCAACTAGTGGCATTTAGTTAAATATTTGGCGGTTGTAAAGTATGCGTGAGGAGGAAAAGGGAAGGGAGCGTTTCGTCCTGACGGGAATGTTGGCGCTTTTCACGCGCATGCGCGGCAATTTTAGCCTCAGTCAAGCACGAAAATCGGGTACCTTGGTCGCCCCGCTAATTTCGCCAAATTTATTATGATTAGATTTTGAAAAATGAATTTACAACATGTGTACGTGTATATATATATATATATATATATATATATATATATATATATATATGTATTAAAATGTAATATATACATACGTACATAGAATATACATATAATATATAAATACATAATATTTATGTATCCATGTACAATATAATATAACTTACTCTTCTTCATCATCTTGGGAATAAGGAAGGGAAGGGTACTAAAATAACTTTAAACGAAATATATAATGACAAACCCACTACTTTCGCCCCAATAGTACCCCACAAACTTCGGACGTAGCTTCGGTGCTGCCGAAACTCGCGCATGCGCGTGAAAAGCGCCAACATTCCCATCACTGCCTGGGCCCGCTAGAGGACTCGTCAGTAAGGCCATCTAGCAGGCCCTGCCTTAGACACAGAGATATCACTAGCCAGCGTTTTTCTTGTAAATAGTAAATATTAGAAAAAAATGAAAGTAGTACTGTTTTTTATGTGCAACACAATGGCGCATGTAATTTTTTTTGTGTTTATACTATTTTGTTAGATATGAAGGTGACCTTCAATTTTTTAAATGGAATCCTGTAAATTTTTTTATATCACATGAAAGCGTGTGTCCAGACGAATTCATCTGTATACTGCACAGTGACCTTCAAAGTCATGCAAGGTCACGAATGGAAGAAACATTTTGAATATTTCATACCAAGAGCAGTGGTTTAACACAAAGATTTTCGACATTCAAATGACTCTGCAAAGCTTAACAATTTTTTCTCGAGACTCGAACACCATGGATTTTAAGCTTGCAGCCTCCCCTTTAGAACCAGCTCAGAAAACTCGATGTACTATTTTTCCTTGCCGTTTTATTGCACTCTGAATAAAAAACGATACGAAGGTCTTACAAAAAATTCTTCTGTAAAGCATTGCCTCCGGTTTTCCCATCCGCATTTCGCCAAAAAATTATTTAAAAAAAGCCCCTTGTGGCGATCGATAGGAAAGTCTTCGTTCTCAAAAACGTATCCAGATAGACATGTCTCCGATTTTTTTCGCCGAGTTACAACAAGTTGAATAAAAACCATTTCGCTAAACTTAGAATGTGACGTGCAACATTTTACCCCTGATATATTACAAATTTCCAAGTCTCCACGACACTAAGCAAATTTTTTTCACGTATAAAACTACCACGAATATTAAGATTAAAGCCACCCCTTTACGACAACCACAAAAAAATCGATGTACAATTTTTTCTTGCCATTTTATTGCACTCCGAATAAAGAATAAAACGGTACGAACATCTTACAGAAAATTCTTCTGTAAATCATTAGCACTGGTTTTCCCATCCGCATTTCGCCAAAAAATTATTTTAAAAGAAGCCCCTTGGGGCGATCGATAGAAGATTCTTCGTTCTTGGAAACGTATCCAGATAGACTTTTCTCCGATTTTTTTCGCCGAGTTACAACGGGTTTTTCCTCGAAAAGTCTTCGAGTACTGTCTCTTACCTCGATTCTCAGTGCCCATCGATCCCATCTTCAATGGAGCATTATTTCTCGATCGAAACGAGAAAAGTTCGATATTGGTATCGTCTTTAGAGAGGGGAGAAAAGGATCTGCTCGGAGGTAATACCTCTCGTCGTCGTCGTCGTCGTCGGAAGAAACGAAATAATACGCGTGTTCACGATCCGATAGATCAGAGAGCTCCGGACGAATTGAAAGGTTATTGTGCCCCATTGGACTCGTACGGAACTTTCGGTAGACAATACGGTCCCCATGGTGAACTAGCCAGTTCGACGAATCGCGGGCAACGTAATTTGCAATCGACGGGAACCGAGCAGAGTAATTTGCGCGCAGCCGATTTCGCCATCGTCCGTTGGATACCGTGTAAACGGACAGCCGCGGACATTTGGGATGATAATTAAACATTTGATTAAAGCAACGCATGGACTCCCCGGCTCCTGCAACGTACGCTTTGTTCGGGTAATTGCGAAAAACCCTGGGTTATTTGTCGCTGGGACAATCGACGTTATAATAATTATAATGGTTATCACCGAGCCATTTAATGACAAAAATTTTTAGCGGAGATTAACTCTTTGTGGTTCAAAGTGGTCATTGCGGTCCTCTTCGGCCATTTTGTTTCGGAATTTATCCGATCCCCATTTTTCTTAATTAGCGTTTTATCTAGTAAGCCTCATACGTTTCTCAGGGTGAAAATTCACCCATTTATTATTTTTATATAGTGAAAAATGATTGATCTCATTCTGTAGGTGTGTTATGAGGCGTATTTCTTTAAAATGCGACGTCCTAAATACACGGTGGAGCAATCACTATTAGCACCTCAGATGTCTTCGAAACTAAGTTTCACAGAAATATTTGCTGAAATAAAATTGCGCAGTACGAAGAGGGCCATCCGGTGGGGATAATAGTTTTTTTGTAGGTAGAGGTACTTCGGACATTTGAAGGTCACCTTCATTTTTTATATGGATTTTATACGTCAGCATCCCTACCACAAGGGTAGTTATAGGTTGAGCACGTTTTAAAGAATTATTCGTTCAGTTCTGCTCAACAAAAAATTACGAAAAACTTCATGAACATTCTATCCAACAGCGTACATAATTTTCGACTGCAAATTCGATTTTTAAAAAATTTCGAAATCTTAAAATTGCCGATTTTGAAGATTTTTATATGATATTAATGGTATATGATTATTAACGTGTATATGTTATTACTTAACGTAAAAAAGTAAAATTCTTTTACTTATCGTTTGAGACCATTCAAGCTTCCCAAATACATATAACTTGTATAGTTGTAGGTACACGGTTCATTTTATTTCTGAATATATTTTGGATAACGTTTTTAAGATCTATTATTTTATAAACCTGACGATCATCTTTTAAATTGAAGTGATGTAAGTATCAAAATAAAGGCTCCAATCAATTCTCACGCAATTTTTATTTGCAACTGTGAGTATGCAAACATTTTTTGGCAAATTGTCTACTCACTGTCGCCCGTCGAAAAAATCGCATAAACATCCGCAGTAGCAACCGCGGCTGCATCTCTCGGATAAATGATCGTTGCATTTTTTATTCCGGAGGAACGGTCTCGGTGGCCGTAAAAGAATTTCTCATTCCCGGGACAGTCGAGTCAAAATTCGCCTATTTTTAACATCGCCCTTTGCTTCAATTTCGCTCTACGCTCTTCAGCGAATTTATCAAGGGACCTTTTTTCTGTCTGTTTTACGGTCCGTTACGGGAATAAAAAATCGTCGGGCGGACTCGACGCTGTAATTTCATAAATTTCTCTGTAAGATCCGCGTGTGCGGGGGTTGGCGAGACGGTACGGGGGCTCAGGAAATAAATCCGCGGGCTCCCGTAGCGAGATGGAACCGTAACGAAAATGAAAATTGAAATTGAAGTCGACGTTACTCCAAGGCGAACGGTGATCCCTTCGTTATGGGGTGTACAACCCTTTTGGAAAGCCCATATCAATTTCCCCTAGACATTTCAATCTTTAATATGAGCCTAATTACGTCATTGCTCAAACCTTTTTCACGAAATTATGAAATTAACAATGTAGAAATGACAAAGAAGAACATTGAATTCGGTAATGCAGTAAGTAATTGCACTTTCCATTCAGGATGCAATAAAACGGTAAGAAAAAATCGCACATCGACTTTTCTGCACTGATTGCGTAGGGGATGATTCAATCTTAAAATTCATGGTGGTTTGGACCGCGGAAAAAAATTTTCTAGCTGCGCAGAATCGTTTGAATTGGTAAAATTTGCCAGATGCTGAACCACCCATATTTATTTAAAAAGTCGTACGTCCCTTGCTGTAGAAGTATCATCTAATGGAAACACTTTATGGGGATGAGAGTGGTAACTTCACCCTTTAAAATGAGCCTAATTACATAATTCTATAAATGTTTGTCACGAAATTATGAAATTAATAAAGTGAAATAAAAGAGAAGAACATACAGTTCAGGAATTGCACTTTCCATTCAGGATTCAACAAAACGGCAAGAAAAAATCGGAAATCGACTTTTCTGCATTGATTGCAAAGGGGATGTTTCAATCTTAAAATTCATGGTGGTTTGGCGTGCGGAAAAAATTTATCAAGCTGCGCAGAATCGTCTGAATTGGTAAAATTTGCCAGATTTATAAACCACGTATATTTATTTGAAAAGTCGTATATCCCTTGCTGCAGAAGTATCATCTGATGGAAACATTTTATGGGGATGAGAGTAGAAACTTCACCCTTCAAAGTGAGCCTAATTACATAATTCTATAAATTTTTGTCACGAAGTTATGAAATTAATAAAGTGAAATAAAAGAGGAGAACATACAATCCAGTAATTGCACTTTCCATCCAGGATGAAATAAAACGGTAAAAAAATCGCACATCGACATGTGTGCACTGGTTGCAAAGAGGATATTTGAATCTTAAAATTCATGGTGGTTTGGCTCGCGGAAAAAATTTTTCAAGCTGCGCAGAATCGTTTGAATTGGTAAAATCTGCCAGATTATGAAGCACCCATATTTATTTAAAAAAGTCTGTTCCCTTTCTCAGAAAACGACATCTTTACAAGATATATTACTTTACGTTTAGCACAACCATCCGCATTTTCGAACCGTAAGCAAGGCGATTGGGCCTCTTACGATGCCCCATCTGCCCTGCACGTTTTTCAAAATAACAAATACTAATAGCACCGAATTACCCGTAGTGGCAATATTCCCGAGAAGCCGTTACTCTTCGTCAAAACCTTTAGCATTTTATTGACCCATTGTCCACATTTGGTGACCAGAAGTCGAGCCATCGTCGAGTCCTTTCTTTCCGTTTTCTTTGTTCCGAGTCAAGGCGCTTCTCTAGTTTATGACCTGCTACGGTTCTGCCTTTGGGACACACGGATTCCTCGCGTGCGTCACTCGTGGGTACAAGTGTACCTACGAGGGACTCCTGGGTTGGAGGCGGCCCTTTTTTCCCTTTCCATTCCATTTTTTTGTTGACCAATTATCTAAGACGTCCGTGCTCCTTACCAATTCTCGGAAAATGGCAGTCAACGAATCCGCTTGTCCCACAGAAAAACTCACGCCCACACCGAGTTTACCTTTTTACGCCATCCATCATCACCAGACACTTCTTCATCAAACACAGTCCGGGAAACTTTGTCGACAGTATCCAATCAGTATAGTTAAAACTCTTGTAACCAAAGTTATTTTATTTTTAAAATATAGTTTTAATTGTTCGTTAAATAGTGCCTAATTTATTATATTCCTACCACCTCTATCACCTTAAGTGGTTATAGGGAATCGCGTACCACGTTGTCGCATTCGAATCGGGGATTTACAACCCTCGTAGACCAATCCGGTCTCAACGCGAGTTCGTGATAAAACAAAGTCGTCTACTCCTTGCTGTGGAAGTATCGCCCGATAGAAACAATTCATTGGGATGAATGTAGAAATTTTACCCTTTAAAATGAGCCTAGTTGGACCGTCGAGCAATTTTTTTTCACGAGGTCACAGCCCTTTCCGTGTACCCCGTGTAACCGAGTTATCGACCCCCATTGAGCCTCTCCCCGAGACAACAGACACTTTTCACGGACCGTTTCGTCCATAGAAAGAAAGAAACGCGTTCCTCCGGGGAAAGAAGAGACACTGACTTTCGCTTTGTCACTTTGACAATAGCAGGAATTTGAATACTTTGAGAGTTCGCGCTGTGGGAGGACGTTTTGAACTCCTGGAGGGGATGAAAGTGCTTTTTGAACGCGAGGAAGTTAGGTGTCAAGACGCTTTTACAAAGTACATAGCTGCTGGAAACAGAGATCGAATTTGCTATGCGAAAAAGAAGGTCGAGGTGTTGAACATGAATTACAAAGGATTTTACCAACATTATTTCTTTAGTAAAATATTGGTCTAATTGACTTTGATGTTGTGAAAGGATCGAATCCTTTAATTAAATTCTTTCAATTCTTTTAGTATTTTGAAATCCTTCTACTCGTTATTGTTATAAACACATAAAGATCCACAGTCTACTAATTGAATTAATACAAAACTGTTTGAAGGGTACAGTGGCCGCGTACCAACCAGTGATGCAGTTAATTTGAGGGGAATACAGTTTACCACCTCTCTGATGACCAGAGTAATATGTAAGACGTTGCACGGCACGTCACGTGACCAGTCTACAGTCTTAGTGGGGGACGTTGGAGTGTGATCAGGTAGTGGAATGGGATAGTGGAAGGGGAAAAGAAGGAGAGGAAAATCCACCCAGTTTTAGGTGTTTCTGGCATCACTGGTACCAGCAGCAACAGGCGAAGAAATAGGGAATAATTAATGAAATGTTCACCCTATAACTATAACTTGTGATACGGTTACTAACCTGACACGATAATGGAGTCTTGATTCTTTAAAACCTCGCTCAGATTGACATTTCTCCGGTTTTTTTTGTTGAGTTATACAATCAGTTAAGTATAAATAATTTCATGAACACTAGAACTCCCGTGCACTAAACGCGACAGACGTATATTGCCTTATAATAACGACAAGATCGTATTTATTCAGATTTCGTACAATTTTTGTTTAAGTATTGTATGTATTTCAATGCAGAAGTTTGTTAAAATTCTTCTACTTGTTATTGTTATAAATGCATGAAGATTCACAGTTTACTAATAGTACTAATACAAAACTGTCTGAAATGCACAGTGGCAGCGTACCAGCAGCAACAGCCAAAGCTCCGTGATTACAAATCACGTTAGCAGCCCCTTGTTCCGTTAGTCGCGCAAACAAAAACCGTTTAGGGTCGGAATGTACCATGCAGGGTCCAGGTTCATGCAAACAGTGCCGATCATTACAGAGGAGGAACAGATCCTCCGATTCTCGCGTGCCGATTCGCATCTCGTCGCGACACGACATGATCCCGTTCCATTAAATGCCGGACTCTCTCTCTCTCCCTCTCTCTCAGTTTCTCTCTATCTCATGGTGTTCTCTCGCGATTCGTGTAAACGCGAGGGTGGTGCACGTGTCCGAGTGTTCGATCGAGCCCGGGACCGGCCCGTGTTATCCACTTTAACGCCGGGACCAAAGCCGAAATTGAAGTTTCGAATTAAACCGTTCGGATAATACGTCCCGTCTGGTTCGCTTTAAGGCTCGTTTGCAATTTCGTTGCTGGCAAATATGTCTCCCCCCCCCCCCATGGGCTCTCGACCCAGTGGCTCCGGTGCTTTAATCTGAAATTATAGTTCCTCGAATTGGTTCGACCATAGCTCCCTCGTTTTCCTCTTGTCTGTCTCTGTCATATCATTTTGTAAAGGGAAGGAGAGCTTTCGCGTTGGGAAAGCTAAACTTCGTTTTTATTGAGTTTGGCAACTAAGAAGGAGAAGACGCGGTCATCGGGTGTTAGATTTTGTTGAAACTTTGCATACTGGTAGATTTCGTTCTCCTGTTTATGAAAATATAGCATTATAGGTGTCGATACTCAATCATTTTTGAGATGTTCACAATTTAAATTTCATTATACCCGTTAAGCTGTTAAGTACAGTTTTGGTTGAAGTTTTTGTCAAGTGCCAAACGGCGAGATGGTAACGTACTAGATTCATTACCGAGAAGGCCAGTGTTCGAATCCCTTTTGTTGAGGATATTATAGGGATGGTATTTCTCTTATCATAAAGCACAGCGTTAGTGAATAAGGAACTTTCTTTAATATAAAACTTGGAACTATGAACTTATTAATATATACCAGGTATGTCCTGCCCAAACCGACTCTTCTGTCGAACTGAACATTGGGCGGACGTGCAACTAACGTCTTCCCCACTCTCGTCTCGTGCCGATCGTCATTTCGACTTATGACACACACTCTATTAGCCTTTTTTCGAGTTGTTACATTGTAACAGCCAAAGCGACGCCGCGCCGACGTCCCGACATTCCCGGATGTTAGTTTTACCCACAATGTGACTACTTTATTTCAACACCTTCTTCCTTTTTTCCATTTTTTTTTTTCTGTTCAGTTTATCTATTTTAATTAATTGTATTTTGCACATGAAAAATACACTCATAATATCTGTAGCAAACAAAATATAAAAATTTTATTGTAAAGGAACATAATATGAAAGAAACACTAGCTTCGTCAATCTTAACGTATCTCAAAAGTTATTGAGTATCGACGCCTATAATGCTACATTTTCATAAACAGGAAAACGAAATCTACCAATATGCAAAATTTCGAGAAAATCTGAGAGACCCCATGACCGCGTCTTCTCCTTGTAAGTGATTGTGGATTTCAAATGAAAAGGAAAATTCGAAATGTTTACTTGAAAATATCACTTTATAAAATTAGGTATTGTCCGTTCTTGTCGATGACCTTTTGCCATCTTTCAGGCGGTGTCATAATTCCATGTTCAGAAAACTAAAAAAAAAGAAAAAAATTTTGTTAAACCAATTTTGACACTGCCTTTCTTTCATGGCTCCATCCCCATACACGGCACATAACTTCTTGTATGCTCGCGATGCGTTCCTGCCTTTCCGGAAATAATAATAAAATATGTCTGAAATGCGCGTTTTGTTCTTCCATTTTTAAATTGGGATCAAAATGAAACTAAGTAACTAATCGATACAATTTTTTTTACTAATTAAAGGTGGAAGTCCAAACAACAAAAAAACAATATAGGTTAGGTGCTTCGAACCAGTGTCGCCAGATTGGTTAAATCGAGGGGAATACAGTTTACCACCTCTCTGTTGACCAGAGTAATATGTAACACGTTGCGCGTCACATCACGTGACCAGTGTACAGTCTTAGTGGGGGACGTTGGAGTGTGCTCATGGTAGTGGAATGAGATAGTGGAAGGGGAAAAGGAGGAGAGGAAAATCCACCCAGTTTCGAGTGGATCTGGCGGCACTGCTTTGAACACGTTGACAAAACAAAAGAATGTGCTAGAACCATCTATCAACAAAATCCGCAATCATTTTGTTGCGAAGCCAATAGTTTTAGGTAAAAATAAATAATGTTTTTTAAAAGTAGAAATCTGAAGCTTTAAAATCAGACCAGGATTATTATTGTACGTTTTAACGAAATCATCACTGTTTAATCATCGACAATTTCTCGAGACTGGGAAATTTAGTGTTCGAATATTCTTTGGATCCACAAAAAAAGGGTTGAGTGTACATAAAAATGTTTAAAGAGATGATAAAACTGTTTCTCCCTTTGGAAGCATTCATAAATAAACATTTACTGTCCCTCTTTCTCTTGCTTCTCTTTATTATATAATTTTTTTAGAAAAATAAGAGCATCGGGATGGAAAAAGTTGGACATTTAATAAATTCCCTCTGAAAATGAAAAACTGTGTTGAGGTTGCTAGAGGTACTGTAATGTCTTTTAACATATTTTTTTTTTGCTACATTATTCAGCTGTCGCGGTTCATTAAAACAGGAAAAATCCAGGCTGTAATCTATTAAAGCAGTAAAAAGACACGTAACTACCGTAACAGGAAGTCAACAATATAACCAATGGAAAGATTGAACAATTTTTCAAACCGTTATTCACGAATTAAAATCCCCATCAATTTTCTTGTATGTAAGTCAATCTTAAAACACAAAAATTTCAAACACAAATCAAATGTTTCTTTTTTTATGGAAAAGGGGGTTGGAGGTGAAAAATATTAGACGAAGAATAAAATTCTGGCAATCATTCGAAACATTCAAACGTGCGTTTCGTCGCGATTCACGCGAGTTACAATAATCTCTTGAAACACTTTGCATGTTGCATTGCGACAAAAGGGGTGAGGCGCAACGTTTCAGCGAGTTCGACACGGGAGTAGCATAGAATGGATCATGTGGCGAAATCGATGGTTGCGTTTCGATTACCTCCCGTAAAAATTTGCTGTTGCCAAATTGTGAATGTGCTTCATATGTTCGTTTTGATTTGTGTAACTGTTACGAATGTCCCTCCCGCTCTGCGTTTATACAGTATTTCATCGTTAATTGTCGTGAAATTCTGAACGATAAGTGTCGCAAAACAATCCCTCCTTCAGCGGGGTATAACCCGTGAGGGGCCGTGAAGCTCGAGAGGCCTCGGTCGCCGAGAAGTGTAACATAATACGGGTCGAGTATATCGGTGAGACCACTACTAATCCAATGACAAAACTTCTTTATTTTTTATTATTCTTTTATGGAACTTTCACCAACATATTCGTGGCATTTTCACAATGTAATGCCAATAAAATTGAACTTTTCTATTATTACTTATTTTTTTATGAGACTTTCTCTAATATATTTGTGGCATTTTTCTGATTAAAATAATACCAAACACGATGTAATTCGGAACATATTTACAATAATTTTGCGAAACTTTCATCGTTCATTACTCAAGTAAATACCATCGGAATTATATCTTATTTGGTACCATTTTCATTAGAAAAATACCACGAATATGTTGGTGAAAGCTCCATAAAAAAATAATAAAAAATAAGGAAGTTTTGTCACTGGGTTAGGTGTTGTTTTCACCCCGGCATACTCGACCCGTATTATGTTACATTTCTCGAACGTTAATTGTTGCGGGCCGGACCCGTGATGGCGACGATTATCGATGAAATACTATAGTTCGAATATTTTATTTTTGCAAGTTTCTTGTATATTTTTCTGCATTCTACTCTCACAAATTCTACATATTTAAATTAAATCTAATATCTGCTAAATTGAACCTCTTCTGTGCTCGCAACATTGTCTCCGCCATTTTATTTTCTCTCTCGACCATTTACCCATTTTGTAATCTGTATTTCTTTCCGAGCGTTCTATTATTTCATAAACTTTATATTATCTGTTAAAATTGTTTGTTCTATTACATACTTTCTTTAATGAAAACAGGCCTCGTAATATTAATTTCCCCTGGGAGAATTATTTCCAAGATACGGGATTTTAATTAAAATTTAAACACCCCCTGCCGACTATATTAATTTTTGTAATTCCTTCTGCTTTCCTGTTCATTCAACTCCCACAAATTATAACTGAATTAGGTTTAATAACAGCCTCGCCCATTAATTCTCTGAACCACGCCCTTACACGCAACGTTGCCTTTATTATTCCAGTTTGCCTTGTTCACTCACTAATCAATTTTAATTTCTATCCTGGCATTCCACTACTCTTTAAACTTTTTATTTTCTGCTGGAAATATTTCTTGATTTAGATGCCACGATAAAGGAGACTCGTAAAGTTAATTCCACGGGAAAAGTTATTATACTTTGAAAGATTTAGAACCTTAATAGAAATTTAAACACCAGCCTTGACTATATACTACCCCATAAAATTTAAAAAATATCTACTTTTTACAGTGTCATTTTATGTGGCCATTTCGACTGGAAAAATGTTGATCTTCGAACGAAGTTGTAACTCCGGGAAACAAAATAGTATAATGGTCTCTCTAAGCTTATTATAAAGATTGAAGCCTCTAGTTTATACACCCTGTAATTCAATTTTTTCAAAAATACTTTTTCATATTTAAAAAATGCAGGAAACATCATCTTGTTGAGATTGATCCTGTGGAGGTGGAAGTTGATTTCTGTTTTAAAACATTTTCGATATTCAATCGATTAAGCAGCGTTCAATAAATTACAAGCTCAATTTCAGGCTGAATATTTGTTTGCATAAACTATTTAAATAAAAGAAAAACGTAAATCTAAAAATATTGTGTAAAATTTAAAGGAATTCAATGTGAAATTAATATGTTACGGTAAATGTGATTAATTCGGTGATTATGTATAACTATCGATTAATATATATAATTGTTACAGGTAATGTAATGAATCGGAGATTATGTATAATTTTTGGTCTTAAGTTTGGTCTGGGTTAGGTAAAGAATTGGTAAATCTGATGAATTCTTGAATATTTAGGACCTTTTTTTTTAATAATGTGGGGAATCCGCCTTATGGATACCCTCCCCCCTCGCCTGTAGAGGAGAGAGGGTTATGTTGGGCTTACTTGACCGAGGCCAGGCATATCAACTAAACCCCACATTCTACCGTGTCCTGGGCATTTAAGGCCCATTCCGGGTTCGCAGTTGCATCTCTTCCGGAATAGACCGACCTCTCATGCGCACACGGGAGGGGAAAGAAGCTCCCGTCCGGCGAACCTATTTGGGACCCGGTGACGGTAGACACCGTGTCTCCCCTTCCCTGGAACCGCCCGTTGGACAGATGGGTAACAGGCCCTCCTGTCCGACGGCCCCCGGCTACGTCCTTCCCCCCACCTCACCGGCAGGGAATGACGTATCCGACTTCCGGCAAGGCCGATCCTGCTTAGGGGAGCAAGCTCAAACCCTAAGGACCGACCCCCTTACCTCCGCGGTGGGCGTGACTACACCGCTGTAGACACGCCCACTAACCCCCCACCCACATTCGCGCCCAGGGGCGCGGCCGTGGGGGGAGGTTGTCCTCCCCCCTACCTCCAGGACCTGAGCCTCGGCGCCCAGGGCCTCCTGTCCATCCAAGGCGGGGGTGACGATTGGCAAATCAACGTCCCCGTCTCCTTTCCTCCTCCCTCTTCTCTTCCCTCCTCCGCCCAGGGCAAAGGTAGGGCAAGCCTTAGTACCACCTCTGTGGTTGTAAGGCTTGCCCTTCTCCCGGCATAAGATGCAGCAGGGGGGGGGGTGAATATTTAGGACCTAACCCAGACCTAACCTAGACCAAACTTTGTTACTGGTGATTATATATAATAACCGGTAATTTTCCTCGTTGAATTTTTATACAATAATTTACTTTTATAATATCCCTAGCTTATAGATCGATAATTACGAGTCCCGGTAAGATCCGTAGCGACACTGCATTTATTGGAAGACGCATCCCCGGCCTCGAACCAGTTCCCGTCTCCTTTGTTCCTTGCATTATTAATTTATCGTCGCGGGGCTGGATCGGAACTTCGCCGTACAATAATTTTCGTCAATATAAAGTGGCCGGGTGTCGCAGTCGAACTACAACAGAAGTTAGTAATAACGCGGGAAACCGACGGGTACATTCGTGCCCAGGGGCGCGGCCGTGGGAGGAGGTTGTCCTCCCCCCTACCTCCAGGACCTGAGCCTCGGGGCCCAGGGCCTCCTGCCCATCCAAGGCGGGGGTGACGATTGGCAAATCAACGTCCCCGTCTCCTTTCCTCCTCCCTCTTCTCTTCCCTCCTCCGCCCAGGGCAAAGGTAGCGCAAGCCTCAGTACCACCTCTGTGGTTGTAAGGCTTGCCCTTCTCCCGGCATAAGATGCAGCAGGGGGGGGGGTGAATATTTAGGACCTAACCCAGACCTAACCTAGACCAAACTTTGTTAATGGTGATTATATATAATAACCGGTAATTTTCCTCGTTGAATTTTTATAGAATAATTTACTTTTATAATATCCCTAGCTTATAGATCGATAATTACGAGTCCCGGTAAGATCCGTAGCGACACTGCATTTATTGGAAGACGCATCCCCGGCCTCGAACCAGTTCCCGTCTCCTTTGTTCCTTGCATTATTAATTTATCGTCGCGGGGCTGGATCGGAACTTCGCCGTACAATAATTTTCGTCAATATAAAGTGGCCGGGTGTCGCGGTCGAACTACAACGGAAGTTAGTAATAACGCGGGAAACCGACGGGTACAGGTACAAAACGTTGGACGCCGTAAAGTGGTAAATTTTCCGTGTCGGTGCACGGCCAAGCGGTAATAATTCCCGCGATCGATAATCTCATCTGTGAACTTTTACAATCTCGCCTGCTGCTCTGAAGAGTGGACGCTTGAAACGACGGTACAACACCAAGCACCGGAAACAGGGGGAGGGGTGCGGAGGGGGTTGGAAAACCACCCCCGCATTCCATACACGTTCCTCGAGTTTATCTCGGGGAAAGTGGGACTGACATATTGGGATCGTTCTGGCCGTCTAGTCGCATTTATGTACCCCTCGTGTCGGCGTGCCGCGCCAAAATGATCGTACCCCTTTTCTCTTCTCTCCTCTATTTGCTTTTCCTTGACCTCGGAACCAGCCCCAACCACCCTCAACCACATAGACGACGTTTCATCCCTTGGACACCTTCTTTCTCGAACATGATATTCGCGCGATTTTATTTTACGCAGACCAATGGTGTTACAGCCGCAATTATATTCGGATACACTTAAAAAAAGACGATAATATGAATTTTCTTGTATACAGTGGGTGTGAAAAATATTCGTACACCTTTCAAAAATAAATAATTTGTTTAACACGTTAAGCGCCACGCCAGCACGTAACAAAATTCCAAGAAATCGAAGTTTTTAATGGAACCCGTAACTGATAAGTCAAGATTTATTACAGTCACTGCTTTTTTAACTTTCTTATAATTCGTAGGTCCAAACGAAATTTTGATTTACACGCGGGAATTCCAAATCTGTTCAAATTTTTACGTACCAATTTTCTTTTACTTATTTGTGGTCCCATTCTTTTTGAGATCATTGTGGTCCAATCTGTTCCCTCTCTTTTACTTCAGAATTTACTACACAATGACGTAAGTTAATTATATTCCCGTATGTAATTATATTAATCTATTTTGAACGGTTAAGGAACACTACAAGTGTTTTTACGTACAATGCTAAATTTCATATTAAATAAATCTTTGAACGAGTTTGTCTCGAAACCAGATTTTTCAAAATACTGCCACGATATCTCTTTATATTTTATCATATTTTCTCCGTACTCCTGTAAATAAGAAAGCAAGAAATTGCATTGGAACTTATATATTTTATTCTATTTTGTACAATCATGCATGCTGCAACGTATGCATAAAGATGCATTTCAAAATTCGATATCGAATGGTTTACATACTTTATAAAGAACTTCGATAAGTTCGTAGCAATATAAATGTGCAGAATATTTTAATCCGCCTTACATATTTGCTACAATATTTCGTGCAATCCAATATTTTCTAAAAGCATAAATCGACATTTCAAAGGTTTCAATAAATATTCTGTTAATGCGGTAACTTATTTCCTTCATAAAGAATCGTAATATATAAAATTTGACTGGATTCTGAACATGTTAAGGTAATTTACATTTTGATCATATTCCGCAAAATCGAATATACTATAAATGCATGATCGTCCCCATTCTAATTACTTTATCGCTTCGAAATTCCCGTTTTAATTGAGTCGTTCCAAAAATAATCTCATTTATTTTTCAGCGCGACGAGCGCGTATTGATACGCTTGTAAGAATTATGAATAAATAAACGTATTCGCTGGGAAATGGAAGAACAAATGTGGAGTATGCTCTTTAATGAAGTTCGGTTTAATAAAGTGAAACTGTTTCATGAAACTACTTCAAAAAATTCGAGAAAACCATTTTTAAGTGTCTAATGTATCGTGAAAGATTAGAATCACGAAAACTGTGGATTTTATGCATTTATGACAAAACCGCCTAGATAAAATTTGAAACAATTTGAAGAAATGTTTGACCTTGAATGACCTTGAGTCACAGGTAATTGAACTGATCTTAAAACGCACTATTTGATGGTGGAAAAAAATCATATCATTCCAATTAAAAAAAAAAAAGAAAGTTGACCTTCACCTCACCTTGGAGTGTCCACCGGGAAAAATAAGAGTTCCACCATATGTCATCCACCTTCGGTACTTAACAACTTTCATCTGACACAATTTTGCGTATAATCAATATTTTTGGAGGTATTCGTCTGTAACGCTTTATAATTTCCACCCTGTATATCAGGGATGGGCACGGTAGGGGCGCCTCAAACGCCTGCTTCCCCCACCAACCTCTCTTTCATGCGCGAGGCCTGCGCACTGTTCGCGACGGGCGAAGCACTTCCTTCCACTATGGTAACGGCGGATGCTGGTGGGGGATAGTGGGCGCTATGGTGGGGACGGATTTGTCTCAATTGAGACAAAAATGCCCATCCCTGCTGTTTATAAAGAAATATATAAATTTAGCTTCTGCAGCCTGCAATTGATGCTTAAAATTTTGACTTTCCATAAAGAAAGCCGAAGCACTTCCTTCCTTTATCGTAACGGCGGATGCTAGTGGGGGATTGTGGGCGCTATGGTGGGGACGGATTTGTCCCAATTGAGACAAAAATGCCCATCCCTGCTGTATATAAAGAAATATATAAATTTAGCTTCTGTAGCCTGCAATTGATGCTTAAAATTTTCATTTTCCATAGAGAAGTCTACACAGAATTGATATTAACCCTTTGCACTTGGAGCTATTTCAACTAAAAAATCAAACATTTCTTCTAACCTAGAATATTTCCATTGTACATAATTTTTTTTCATTATATGCGTACGAAACTGATATAGTACCTCATACAATATTTAAATGTTTAGTAATTTAATACACATATAAACAAATTTAATCATGTAAACAATATTCTGAATAATGGTGTAACAATTTGTAGCGGCGCCTCAGAGTCGCCATTCGAGTGCTAATCGTTATTTGTCTTTTTATTTGCTTACCCTAATTTCCAAAGAATTGTTTTACAAGATAAAAAGA
Source organism: Sphecodes monilicornis (assembly GCA_913789915.3). Taxonomy (NCBI): domain Eukaryota; kingdom Metazoa; phylum Arthropoda; class Insecta; order Hymenoptera; family Halictidae; genus Sphecodes; species Sphecodes monilicornis. The sequence goes on from OU565298.1 coordinate 7,637,148, forward strand.
GAAACGACGCGCGATAGTTTTATTTACATGAAAATGAAATCATTAATTAGTTACTGCACAAAATCGAGCAAAAACAAATCGTACAGCGAACTTGAGTTATACTCGAGGTTTATAGGAGAAACCTAACTCCATGAACATCACAATGCATTTATAGCTCGTAAAATTCTCAAAAGCTTAGTATAGTACAAATTTCAGGACCTAGTACAATTGTTAAGCGGTGTTTTTATCTATTTTAGCCATTAGCGCGACAAAATAAACATTTTTGCTCTGACTCTGCCTTTCTTGAAACACAGGACCGCACATATGAAAACCCCAAGAGAAATTTGCATAAAAATCCGACAGCACAGTACGCCTGCAATATTGACTCAGATGGCTGATAACAACCCGAGACTGAATTTAATAAGCACGAATATCAATCATTCCCTGGTAAAGCCCGGGGAGAGGGCGAAACATTATTTTTCCGTTATCATTATTTAACCAACAGAGTAAACGTAGACTCGCAGAAGTACTTACACGAGCGTGGAAATCATTTTTCATCTCGGAAGATGATTAAGTGGCACCGGTGAACGCTGTTGCCGGAGAAATTGGGGGTTGGGGGTGAGTGCAACCCCCTTTGAGGGTGTGAGAATACCTTTCCAATAAAATCCCTCAAGGAACTGTTCATTTTTAAATAAACGATACCCTTCGGTTCGAGATAATCACATCTTTCGCTTGGGAATGAAAAATCCTGCATATAAGCAGGCAGAATATTTAAACATTTCCATGAACATATTTAGAAAACTTTTATACACGATTGAAAATACGTGAAAGGTGATAAAGCTTCTATTTAAAAACATTCGGAAAATCTCTACGCATAAATAACAAATAAAATATTAAAATCTCTATTTAGAAATATTCTAAAAATCTCTACAAATAAATAAAAAAATTGATGTGTGCTTAGACCACATGGCTGAAGTGAAAGTTCTTTCTTTAATTTTTTTTCGAATTTTTACTAACACTTTATGACATTTAATTTTCTATGATTCTATTATTGAAACAATTAGCTTGTGATAGCTAAAATATGATATAAATATTCTTGATTCAATTTTGTCTAAATGTCTTGCAAATACTGCATCGAGACTTGTTCCTGATCTTGTTGTTGCTTCATTAGGATCATTTACCATTTCCAATCTTAATTTACTTCTAAAAAATTCTATTAATAATTTTGATTGTTCCTATAATCTTTATTAACACGTTCAGCGCTCACTCCACAATCATACAAATTACACAAAATCAAAACAATATATTTAATAAAACAAAAACTAAAAAGTTTAGTTTGTGATATTAATTACTGTTTCAAACCTCTTCTATTCCTCAGATCGTAAGGAAATTTTATACACTCAATCTACCAACGTAAAAATTAATTTTCAATTCTGTATAAATAATTCCGTCATCCAGATATGGCTGACATGGCGCTGAACGTGTTAAGGAATGCTGAACCCTCAACCGTATATGCTAATAGAATAGAATTTCGTTTCATCGTTTCATCGCCAGATTGGTTTTACTCCTACCGCGTCGAGGTTTTACGCCTACCACGTCGAGATTTTGCGCCTAACGTACTTAAAGAAGTTTCACTTCAACAATTAACTGATAGACATTAAAAACTCTATTTGAAAAAATTCTAAAAATCTTTAGATGCCTGCGAATTCTATGCACCTATGGAAACATGAGTGAATGAACCATAAAATAGAAGAAACATCAGTTGAATTTAATATTACTTGTTGAGACGTGATTTTTGTCTGGTCTACGCTACGGTCGATTTTGAACAGCGCCATTGTCGAAGAGGTCCTCTAGCGTCTTCTGACGAATTTATTGTTTTGTGACTCTGGTGCGTCTGGAAAGTATCAGCTGGCCATGGGAAAGTCAGCCTAGCCATGCAGTTCTCAATGGCACTTGACGTAGCGTAGGCCTACGCTTGGCGCCAAGGGGGGCCTGTGGCACAAAGCCTAAATTATGGTTTCCAGCGAAATTGCAGGAAACCGCGTGTCGTCTGTTTAGCGACACTCGTTACGACGTATTTCAACTATGGGCGTTGCCCTTGTTTTGGGAGGTCATTTGTAGCCTCCCAAATATTATATCATTGGCTGGGGCCCCCACTATTTTGTACTTTGTGGAGGGATTTTTCAACCCCACGAGGTTACTTGTTTCTCACGCGTTAGTTGTAAGATCAGTCGTGAATTATCTGTGGCAGAATAAGAGTCGTGAATTATCTGTCGCTGTTATACCGTCTCTTTTATACCGTCTTTCACATTTTTTATTAAAAGTTACTTAGTTATCCGAAACCCCATTATCTCTTTATTTAATTTACCTCTCTTTGAGGTGTGTATATCAGCGGCTCACAAATTACTGTTTGAGCACTGACACTACACAACATTACTGGTGCTTTACGTATAACCTATTCAAACTATTAAGATAAGAAATTAATTTTTCTGTAACTCTCCTTTCCTGTAATTGATGGAGACAATTTCATCTTTAACCACATCTGACAAACCGACATTTTCGAGCAAGAAAAGAACCCTGTAGAAAATTCATATAAAATGCAACGGGCAGCGTTATTTCCATGGACTCGTCCGGCTTTGAAAATCCTTAATAATGCGACGGGGTCTTGGCAAGAGAAGAAGCAAATAATAATCCTTGGGTAACAATAAAAATTCCTTCGAACGACGGGCAGATTGAAAGTTTCGCGGCGAACCTCGGGGGATGAATGGCCGCGACGACAAAAGGAACGGGAAAGAAGCGCCTCCTTAAGACGGAGGGTAGGTCTGATGCCTTAATTAAGTAAGGGAACTTCGAATCGAGAGATTCGCGTAATGAGCTTGCCAGAGAAACATCAGACGACGTATAATTAGGTCATCAACTCGGCGAGGCGATCGATAGACGACGCTTCATCGGGTTTCTTACCGGCGTTATCTGTCGCAACGTCCATTAATATCCTTATCGTTTTACCTGAGGACGAGCTGCGGATCCGAGCTACGTAACGCGACGATAATTAAGCGTCACTCCCTTGATTACCGCGTCTACGTATCGCTCGACATCTCACCGATATAACACTAAACCTACCAACCATGAAAGTACATATCTGGTAAATGTTTCCTTATTGAAATTCTAACATTGAATTGATTGAGCTTGTCCGCAATTTTCAATACAGGATGTTGTGAATGATGATTGTTTATACAGGGTGGGGCACTAACTATGTCCAGTTTGAATATTGCCGTTATTTGTAATAATATGAAAAAATGTTATATAGAAAACTTACACGGTATAGAGGGGGGCATATTGTGACACAAACATTTTCTGCGTGGGTGGAGGCATAGAGGAGATTTCAAGGTCAACTCTATTTTTTTAAATGGAATGCTATGTTTTTTTATCACGATATGATAGCCAGTGTTGAGACGAATTCAGCGAGTTATCATTGAAGGTCATGCAAGGTCAAATATGGTAATAAAATAAACTTTATTACATTACGGGAGATGCTCGAATTGATGACTGTTTGCGTCAATGCAAAGTTGCAATCTTCGTATCATATAATTTTTTGCACAATCTTCCAAATGTTCGGTGCGAAGGATGTGTACGGTTTGGATATCGTTCAGCATACAAGGATTGAGCTCTTATCGAATTTTGTCGCATTTCTCCATAAATGAGGATAATATCCACTTGCTCTTCGAAAGGAAACTTCATTTTGATGATCACGCAGCTACTTGACTTGACACTCGACCGAGACTGACTGACCGATTCATGTTAATGTTACGAACTGATGAGATGTTTACATTACGAGCTGATGAGATGTTTACTGTATTGCCACAACATAAACAATGTTACAAAACCATTCGTTTATGTAAAAGTGAGGGTCTATGAAATAATACAGCATGTGCTAGAATAAGTTCAGAAACGACAAGACATGCACGTGATGCAGGGATACGAGGATTGCAACTTTGCATTGACGCAAACAATCATCAATTCGAGCATCTCCCGTAATGTAATAAAGTTTATTTTACTACCATATTTGACCTTGCATGACCTTCAATGATAACTCGCTGAATTCGTCTCAACACTGGCTATCACATCGTGATCAAAAAAACATAGCATTCCATTTAAAAAAATAGAGTTGACCTTGAAATCTCCTCTATGCCTCCACCCACGCAGAAAATGTTTGTGTCACAATATGTCCCCCTCTATACCGTGTAAATTTTCTATATAACATTTTTTCATATTATTACAAATAACGGCAATATTCAAACTGGATGTAGTTATTGCCCCACCCTGTATTCTATGTGAGAGTTCAGAATGAATGGTATAGATGGAAGAGTGAGCGCAAGAGTGAGTGAGAGTCCGGAATGTGAAGAAGAGAGACTGTTTGAGGTTAGGGTTTAACGTATTGGGATCTGACATTTTGAGTGGCGCCGTCTGCTGCCGAAAAGTAGAAGTACTCTAAGCTTGGCTTGGCTTACAGCAGCTTACTACAGCCAAGTTCATGTTCGTACGATTTTTTTCCACTGTTTCATAGAACTAAAACGAGGGCTAAGGTCGGTGGTGTAAAGTCACCATGGTTTTAATTTTCAAGTGATATATTAATACTTTTCAGACATTTTCTAATCTTCACATGTGATTAAAAGGTTCAGAAACATTTTGTACAATGGCATTACAGATTACTGTTTTTTAGAAATTAATGTACCAAGAAATTCCGAAAAAATGGGATTGAACTGATCATTTCATATTTGTTTCAGGTGCCGAATGAAACAATGGAGGAGAGATTTACCACCTACCTCAGTAATAATCACGTTTCATAATGAAGCACGGTCCACGTTACTCCGCACAGTCGTAAGGTAATTAAAACATCCCTTAAAATTTCATAAAAGGTACATGAAAAATTATAGAAGTGTTTAAAAAACTTAAAAATCCCCTAAAACCAAAATAAATCAACCATAAGTCAATATTATATTATTTACTCCTTATCCTATTTGTTTCACTGCTACGATGAATGTGTCTATCTACGTCTATGATTATTTCTTGTAAGAAATAAAACATTTTTATCTATCGTGTGCCACCGTTTATTCAAATGACCAAGTATCGGTACCAATGACATAGAATTTTATTTCGATTTCAAGAAGAAGAGTAATAGATATATTTAGACATATTTAGTAGATTCTGTTAGAAATTTTCGTTGTGAGTCCAACTCGATATTATAGAACAAGGAGTTCCAACGTATTCCCCTCCGAGAACTGCAAAGTCCCCACCATCGAACCCCTTCCCACTACTACGTGCAACCGTAGAGTTAGTAAATGTTGCGCGCGCCGCGCGGCTCGCGTGGTGGGAGCTTCCCAATACTATACATTATAACAGGGATGGGCACGGTAGGGGCCCCTCAAACGTCTGCTTCTCCCACCAACCTCTCTTCCCTGCGCGGCGCCTGCGCACTATTCGTAACGGTCGAAGCACTTCCTTCCTCTATGGTAACGGCGGATGCTGGTGGGGGCCAGTGGGCGCAATGGTGGGGACGGTTTTGTCTCAATTGAGACAAAAATGCCCATCCCTGCATTATAACGATGAAGTCTAAGAGTGGGGGAAGAACCTAAGCGGGGAAGGTGCCTCGAATAGCTCCGGAGCTACTGGTTGAAACTGCCTGTTATAGAACAAGGGGTTAATCTTCACATAAACTTCCATTCTGAAAGATTATTCTATAAAAATTAGAATAATGCACATATAACCAATGCCAAACAATAATATTATCTAAACTGTATTTCGTAACAATATAAGTTATCTACAGCTGAGTAAACCTCGCGTAGACATTGAGGTAAAACTGAATTATTCAGTTTAAATAAAACTGAAATATTTCATTTTTGAAAGTAAGAATTATGGATGAATAAACGAATTCGCTGGAAAATGACAGAATAAATGTGTAATAATATACTCTTTAATGAAGTTCGGTTTAATAAAGTGAAACTGTTTAATGAAACTACTTAAAAAAATTCGAGAAAACCATTTTTAAGTGTATATTGTATCGTGAAAGATTAGAATCAAGAAAACTGTGGATTTTATGCATTTATGACAAAGGCGCCTAGATACAATTTGAGACAATTTGAAAAAATGTTTGACCTTGAATGACCTTGAGTCATAGGTAATTCAACTAATCTTAAATCGCACTATTTGATGGTGGATAAAAAAACATATCATTCCATTAAAAAAAAAGAATTCCATTCCATTCTCAAAGATTATTCTATAAAAATTAAAATAATGCACATATAACCATTGCCAAACAATAATATTATCTAAACTGTATTTCGTAACAATATAAGTTATCTACAGCTGAGTAAACCTCGCGTAGACATTGGGGTAAAACTGAATTATTCAGTTTAAATAAGACTGAAATATTTCATTTTTGAAAGAGCACGTATAATTTCAAATAAAATAGATCATTGACAATTTGAAATAGTATTTTATCCAGTCCTCAATCCTTATTCCCCCCTCTTTCTCCAATAAAGTCGCGAACTTGAGCGGACAACCACTAATAATATACACGGAAAATCCATTAAAAAGGACTATGAAGACCAAGCATCGTTAAAAAAAACCGTGAAGGGGTGGCTAAGAAAACGGTGCGTGCACTATGGCGGCAGAAAAGCCTCGGCCAGAAAAAGAGCTCGGTGCAGAGCGGCAGCGGGCAGTCGTTGCATATTAAATCTCTCGAAGTGCATTCGTTACGATCCGACTCTGATTAATGAAGGTGTTATTAAAAAATACGCGGCGCGGATTATCTGCCGGCGGAATTAATCCAGTTGAGCGACGCGGCCGCCGCGCCCCGAATATTCGCCGCCTAATCGCCATCCGATTTACGGACCGTCGGGATTTACATTTTTTTCCCTCGTATCCGCTCGGTAATATGATTATCTAGCCGCCACCTATGCCCGCGTGTGTGTGCTGCCCCGAAAATCCGTGAGCCTCGGCTCTCTTCATATTTCACGCGTGATTTATCGCCATCAACCCGCGACAAGGATAATACGCTCCGAGAGCGAGTAATGGCCGTCGGGAACGATGGAACGACGATTAGAAAATTCCATCGCATCCGACCCGGCCCCGGAGAATTTTCTCGCGTCGGGCCGATGCGCGATGCAATGATGCAGTCGCCGCCGCCGCGGTGCATCCCCCGAAAACTGCAACGCACGTACGCGACGCTACGGAATTCATCCCCGCCGCGATTACGAGGCGCCCTCCGCCTCTCCGAACAACAGGGTAATATTAATCTCGTTTCACCGAGTTCGACGGTTTTCCATTTGCGCTGAACGTGAACGCGACCAGCTGTGAACTGTAGTGCGAACTCACCCCTGTGTGCTAGCTTTGTGTTCTTCTTTGTCGATCATTTGTTATTCCGGTGCAGTTGCAATTGAGTAGTCGGTATTTATCTTGGATATTATTCCGGAAGGCACCGGTGGCCGATCGGTATGAAATTTGGAGCATGTTATGAAGAATGAGGAAGGACCTCTATGTGGAGGAAATATGTAAGATTTGATGGACGAATGAGCGCGTGTATGCGTGTAAATGTGTGAATGCTAGAGAATTCTACGAGCGAGACGGCGTGAGTGAGAGACCATGAGCGAGAGAAAGACGGAGAGCGTGAGTGAGAAAGCATGAGCGAAAGAAAGACGGAGAGAATGAGTGAGAGAGCATGAGCGAGAGAAATACGGAGAGCGAAGAAACAAATGAAGAAGGCGACCGCGGTGTGGATGCGTGCGAGAATGAGGAGCAGTCGAAGTATGAACGTATAAAGAACCACACGAAATTATTTTTAAATACACATCTTCTTTTTGATTCTCTTTTTATTATATCAGGAGTTTCTTATGTTCACCCGATTCTAATCCCACAAATATAAAATTTTAACTTCGGGAATTCACGCGTTTAAAAGATACAGGTACTTTAGTGGAAGCGGCTCAATCACTGTAATTGCAGTAATGGGAACTCCGTGGGCGCTGGCCGAAAATACTACCACCACTCTGACGTCCCGTCTTCCCCTACTTTGCTTCTATCGCGCACGCGCTACACACAAGCGTACCTTTACTCTGTCCGTGTAGAATAGAGGTACGCTTGTGTGTAGTGCGTGCGCCATAGAAGCAAAGTAGGGGAAGACGGTACGTCAGAGTGGGGGTACTATTTTCGCCCAGCGCCCACGGAGTTCCCATCACTGTGTGATCGTTTGCTTCGGATATGTCATCGTATTGTCTCACAAAATTGTTTAAATTGAAAGTCGTCTATTGTTTTTGGGGGGGGGGGGGGCTACCGCTCCAAACGATGACAAAAGGACATCGACAAAAACGGACAATACCTAATTTAATAAAGTTATATTTTCAAGTAAAAATTTTGAATTCCCCTTTTTATTTAAAATCCGCAATCGTTTAGTTGACAACCCAGTATTAAAACAATCTGCATCAGAGACAGAACAGTAGGAAAATTTCACTTGACAATTTTTCCATTTGAGTTTTCAGAGGGAAAAACTAACGAACAAATATACAAGAAACCCTACATAAAATCGAGATTCTTACAAACTTGCGAATAAAATTCTAAAGAATGTTGTTCTACGAATAACACCTTCTTCAACAATAATATTCCTCAATGAAGTACGACAAATATTCAAACCGAGAAACGTTAAACATAAAGCAGCAGGAAAAAGCCGTTTCTCAATTTTTCTACTCAATTATTATTATATTTGTGAAGCTTACGAACAAATATACAAAAGACTTCAAATCGAGATTTTTACAAGCTTAGGAATAAAATTCTAAAGAATGATTAAAAAAATTTTAGGGTGGTTAATTAATTAAAATGAATTTATATTAAATTTTATGTATAATTGAAAATAGTAAAGGGGTTTCATATAATTTTGCATAAAATTATGTATTAAAGTTTTTATCTTAAAAATTTTAAGGGGGACCAATTAAATTAAAATGAATTTATATTAAATTCTATGTATAATTGGAAATAGTAAAGGGGTTTCATATAATTTTGTATAAAATTATGTATTGATGTTATGATTTGAAAAATTTTAGGAGGGTTAATTAAATTAAAATGAATTTATATTAAATTTTATGTATAATTGGAAATAGTAAAGGGATTCCATATAATTTTGTATAAAATTATGTATTAATGTTTCGATTCAAAAAATTTTCGGGGTTTAATTAAATTAAAATGAATTTATATTAAAGAATGACGTTCTACGAATAATACTTTCTTCAACAACAATATTCTTCAATTAAGAATATCACATTACTGAAAAATATTCAAAATAACAGATCTCAAAGATAAATCGGCGAAAGTGTGCCATTTTACAGTTTGTCCACTCAATTTCCATCTATGTTTCGCAAACTTCTGGGAAACGTTTTTAGATCAGCAAATTCGTCTTTACTCGCGATAAAAGTAGCCGTCGTCGGTTGTGTGCGGCCCTTTAAATTCCGGGGGCCCTTGTTGGTTATTCCATGCGGCGGCGACACGAATCAGAGATTTCCCTGGTGAGCGTACGCTTCTTAATTGAAACGCTTTTCTACGGCGAGACGTAACGCGAACCGAACGAGATCACGATTCCCGGGAAAAAGAATTTTTCCTGGCGGGAGGTAAGCAAGCTTCTCTCTTCACCCTCGCCCCCTTGGTTGCGTCTCGTCGACGAGAAGAGCAAGAGGGAAACTTATTTAAGGGAAGATCGTTGCCGTTTTGAGTGCACGCTTGGATGGGATTACGGCGGTCGATGAAATTAGAACCGTTTAATTCCGGCGTGGAAACTCGAGCTACGAGAACGACGTAAGAACGTGAAATATGTTTTGCTTTCAGTGTGCTGAACAGGAGTCCCGAGCACCTTATCAAGGAAATTATTCTGGTGGACGACTTCAGCGATCATCGTAAGCTTTAATTACGAACATTACGCTCGCGGAACATTAGACGGCTCATTTAGTGTACACGCAACAGGGCTCGAAAGTGTTTTAGGAGAAAATTGTTTTATTAACAGTCTCGCTGGTTTCCCAATTTGGGAGGCAATTACATTTTATTATTTTTTTAAGTGAAACTTCTTTGCTGAGGGGCTACAATTTTCTAGTTTCACGGAAGTCGAGTGTAATTATACAGGATGAGTCACCTAACGTTTGCGCCTCAAATATCTTTGTTGTTTCTAAAGATACGTGAAATATGGTAAGGACAAAGTTGAATGGTACAATGGGGCTGACACGATGGCAAAAAAAATTTGGTTTTTATGTCATTTTTTTAGAGATATCAAGGTCACCTTGACTTTTTTAAATGGAACCACACTTTTTTAAACACCTATAGTCATAGTCCCTTTCATTACGAATTCAGTGACTATAATTACTCAAGGTCATTCAAGGTCGCGGACAGAGATAACGTATAAGATTTAACATCGATGCATGCCTGTAAACGGGCTTTGAAGGAATGTTGAACTCTGTCCATGACCTTGAGTAATTATAGTCACTGAATTCGTAATGAAAGAAACTATCTTTGTACGTGTTTAAAAAGGGTGGTTCCACTTAAAAAAATGAAGGTGACCTTGAAAATCTCTAAAAAAATGACATAAAAACAAAAATTTTCTTGGTATCGTGTGAACCCCACTGAACCATTCAACTTTGTCCTTCAGACATTTGACGTATCTTTAAAGACAACGAAGATATTTGAGATGGCAATAGTTAGTGCCTCACCCTACAATGATAGTCCCTTTCATTACGAATTCAGTGACTATAATTACTCAAGGTCATTCAAGGTCACGGACAGAATTCAACATTCCTTCAAAGCCCGTTTACAGGCATGTATCGATGTTAAATCTTATACGTTATCTCTGACCGCGACCTTCAATGACCTTGAGTAATTATAGTCACTAAATTCGTAATGAAAGGGACTATCATTGTAGGTGTTTAAAAAAGGGTGGTTCCCTTTAAAAAGGTTAAGGTGATCTTGATATCTCTAAAAAAATGACATAAAAACAAATTTTTTTTGCATCATGTTCCTGTATTTTATTCTAACTCTCATAAAAGATCTGAGTTGTAGGCTTCAATATTAAAAAAGTTATCGCGTCTTTAAAAGTGTCTGAATATTACTGTGAGTCACTCTGTACATCAATATTGATTTCTTCTCTTAGAAGAGGTTTGCACTAGGTTTACGGAGAACTAGAAAAGACTATTTTACATTATAAAATTAAGAAGAATCTGCCTATCAAAATTTTTACTCCTTTTTTTTAATAATATAATCTCAAAGAAATAAATGTGTTGAATAGTTCCGCATGGATTCATCTTTAAGATTTCAATAATCGTAAATGAAAAATATTAGAGCCCGTCTTTTTATGTGTGAGAATATTTATACGAGTCAGGGTACGTGTCTTGGATCAACGATTCGAGTGTTTGTCCAATTTCTTTCGCAGCCGAGGATGGCGAGGAGCTGTCAAGGATACACAAAGTGCGGGTGATACGGAACGAGAAGAGGGAAGGTTTAATGAGATCGAGGGTGAGAGGCGCGGACGCGGCAACCGCGAGCGTGCTGACATTCCTCGATTCGCATTGCGAATGCAACGCCGACTGGCTCGAACCCCTCTTGGAAAGGGTAGCCGAAGATCCGACGAGGGTTGTCTGTCCTGTCATTGACGTGATCAGCATGGATACCTTCCAATACATCGGTACTGCCACACTAATGTTTCACACAATCTTTCATTTTCTCTATTTCCAAGCCAACTCCACAGAATTCGAAAATTTCTTCCTCAACTTATTATAAAAATTTGAAAACAACACTGTCCAACACCAATTTTGCTATTCGATAAGCAATAAGCGATTTTTATTATCTGTATCTTGTAATGAATGCAGACAACTTTTATTTCGCACAACAATCCTCGGTCCAATTATAAACGTGTATATTATTGTTACGTACAGAGAATATTTTCGTTAATATCTTGTTATTAATACTGACAATATTTAGTTTACATAAATATATATGTCTAGAAATAATAATTAAATAAAAATATGCGCGATGAATGCTTCACTTACAGGAGCATCGGCAGATCTCAGGGGTGGTTTCGACTGGAGCCTAGTGTTCAAATGGGAGTACTTGAGTCAGGCAGAAAGACAGGCCAGACAAAAGGATCCTACGCAAGCAATAAGAACACCAATGATCGCCGGTGGCCTATTCGTGATCAACAAGGCCTACTTTGAAAAACTGGGTAAATACGACACCCAGATGGACGTTTGGGGTGGGGAGAATTTAGGTGAGTCTTCCATCGGCACGAAATTCTGCACAATGGATCACAATTCACTATCATTTTAACAGTTTAAGAGATCAGTCCGTTCTACATAAAATTAATTTAAGAACAAATGGCTTTTAATACATGTATAGATAGTACTCTTTCATGTGTACAAAAAAATAACCGATTCTTTCGAATATAAAATATTCCCTATTTCAAGTTCTCACAAAGCATTTATTAGGTTAGTGTAAAAATAAAGTTGTTCTTTAATTTTAGAGTTAGGCATATATTTTGCTTTATTTTTGTTAAATTTTATCAATTTATCAATTTGACTATATTTCTATTAAACTTTGAAGAATGCACTATTAATTCTGAACTACTAAATCTTGATTTGTGATCACAATGCGCTATATAGTATTCTCTCTGTGTCTGTGAAAAAGATCTCTACCGTAAATGTTAAAATTGTATCCCTACCACTGGGGAGACACCCTTGGAATCAGTGACTGAACCAGCGAGGTGCCAGTATCGGTGAGACTCACACTAATGCAAGCGAAGCAAAAGATTGCAACTTTGCTAATTTAAAATTTTTTAATGAAACTTTTACCATTGTATTCGTCTCGTATTTTTCGATTAAAATGACATCCAACACGATATAATTGCGATCATAATTACTTGTACAATAAGCGATTCAAGTTACAGACTTCACATTTACAGAATTCGTGACTCTACCGTAAATGTCAAGTCCGCAATTTGAACCGCTTATTGTACAAGTAATTATGATCGTAATTACATCGTGTTTGGTGTCATTTTACTCAGAAAAACGAGACGAATATGATGGTAAGACTTTCATTGACGATCAAGCAAAAGTAAAGAATTTTTACTTTTGAATTTAAAAGGCCGAGTTCGTACGAGTCTTTCTTCAACCTCAGCCCCTCTTTCTTTTTAAATTGCTATCCTTCTCTATTGTTCGGAACACTGCAAAGAATGTAGTAGATATATGTTCTATAACTGTGACTCTGCAGACCCGACGTTTTCGCAGTTGCGGAGAGAATAGTGTAGTGATTCTTGCCAGGTGATACGAGCGAAACCCGACCATTTCAGAGATATCGTTCCGGGTGTGGCAATGCGGCGGTAGCCTGGAAATTATTCCATGCTCGCGCGTTGGTCACGTGTTTCGAAAACGACACCCCTACTCGTTCCCTGGGGGTAGTGGGAACGTTTTCGCACGGAACACCAGACGCGCGGCCGAGGTGTGGATGGACGATTACAAGCAGTTCTACTACAACGCGGTGCCCCTCGCGCGGAACATCCCTTACGGGAAGTGAGTATCTGCGATATCCGGATGTTCGCGTAACGAGACACGCGCCTCGAATATACAAGACAACAAATTAACCCAGCGCCGTACCATTTCTTGTACAACCACAAATAATTAAAATGGAACCACAAATAATTAAAATACAATCTTTCTCGCTCTGACACGATATTCTCATCACAATCATTACACCTCGCTGAAAAAATTCACAATTTCGGTAAAACTTAAATTTAGGGGAGGATGCTCCGATGACCTTGACCTTGACATATGTTGTTGAGGACAACATTTTGAACAACTTTTGTCATTACAACTACCCGGTGCTCGGTCTTAGTTTTCGAGATATTTGCGAAAAACTATTGCTAATATTCCTCGCTATGGCATACGTGATTATCATTATACTAATTATATTGCCGAATTTTTATTTAAAAGAACGTACAATTTTGATAAACGCATTGATGCTTTTTTCGAAATAATGAATTCTATGTATCCATTAGACCATTTCAGTACAGAATAAAATTCTCAGTTTGATATAGATACTATTCGAGATACTCATAATTTCGTCTGAGTGCTCTCCCCCCCCCCCCCCCCCCCCCGCCACCTAGTCCTAACCAACACACGACACCACACACACCGACCCAGTGTTTCTGAGACGAAGGTTCTCACATTAAACAATGTAAAATCAACTGAAACTAATACCAATTTGTTTTACTATCAAATGCGATAATGTAATACATGTATGCTGTATTGGTCTGGGTTAGGTCTGGGTTAGGTTTTGCAATTTGTTTACTATCAAATGCGATAATATAATACATGTATGCTGTATTCGTCTCAGTTGATTTTATATTGTACAATGTGAGAGCCTTCTTTTTAAAAACACTGGGCGGGTGTGTGTGGTATTATCGCTTCTCATCCCCACAACGTGTTTACAAACAAAAAATAAACAGATGCGGCCCCGGAACAGGTTTACGTTGCCACGGAGCGTGGAAGAATACGGAAACTTTAATACAGTATTAGCAATAGTTTTTCGCAAATATCTCGAAAACTGAGACCGAGCACCGGGTAGTTGTAATGACAAAAGTTGTTCAGAATGTTGTCCTCAACAACATATGTCAAGGTGAAGGTCATCGGAGCATCCCCCCCCCTAAACGTAAGGTTTACCACAATTTCTGCTGTGAATACTGCTGCAGTGAAAGTAGGAATCGTATTATTAACACATTGTGTGCTGTGGCACGTGCGTAAAATATATTTTCTAAGAAAGTGATAATTCGACATGCGGATTTTATGTATTTATGTTAAAAATTAGTAGACGTAATGCGATACAGGAAAAACATTTATATTGTATAGGAAGAAAGAATATTAATAATGCAATTTTCAGAAATATTTCAGACAATTTTCTCGCGATGGTTAATATAAATCGATGATGAGCAAGGATCGAATAAAAATTCACTGGACATGTTTTGGCAATCGGATACAATTTTCTAAAATTCTTTGAGAATTTCCTATCCAACGCAGTCAGATTGCCGGAAATAATCCACATACAATGTGTTAATAGAAACAAAAGAATATCGACAAATTCCTCGATATTTAGAGTCCAATTTATCGAGTATAATGCAACAGGAAATGCACTCCATATTTATAACAAAAGAAATCAAGTACAAATCATTTGCCTTGTTCAGTAGTTCCGCTGTCAATCTTCCAGCCGCGAACAACGTACATATCGTGTTTCACTTGTTCATTGAACGCGATAATTACGTTCCCGCATGATGTACGCTAATTGCTAATGAAATCACAATCCCGTGCTGAAAGTTTTGTTTCCTCCTTTCACATTCCATTAATACAATCCTCATAACTGTTAAGATAGCGCATAAAAGTATCCCGCTATTTTATACAAACAAAAACATAAATTTTCCCTTCTGCATTCCATTAATACAATTCTTATAATTATTATAATTAGTGTATAAAAATAGTCCGGTATTTTATACCAAAAAGAAAAAATCGCCCGCAGCTGGCGGGTTGAATCAGAACAAACATTTCGTCCCGAAATCTCGTTGTAAGGTGTGCATATAGTACATTATAATAAAATCTCGAAACGGTGTAAAAGAGAAATGAGACGGGAAAGAGAATTAGCTGCGTGGGAAGTTTGTCTCTTTCAAGGAATCGATTCGTCTGGCCCCGACTCGGAGAACGTACGAAGGAAGAAACGAGTCAACGAACGAAAGAACAAACTGCTTCCGGTACCCCTTTGCACGTTTTCGAGGTAGATGAGTGGGAGTGGGGAGGGAGGAGGTGTTGGAAACAAAGAATTTCCCGTGGGTTTGATCGTTTATCACGAACTAATTTCTGGACCGTCTTATTTCGCGAGGTTGGCGCCTCGATTTACGGCGCGGGAAAACCGGGACGAAATACCCGATAGTCGATTTCATTAAAACGCGCGTCAGCGCACGTGACTGGTATTAATAAAAGGGTGCTCGCGCGGCCCTGTTCGTACGTTTTAGTATTCAGGACAGGATGGAGCTGAAGCGGAAATTGCGCTGCAAGCCCTTCAGCTGGTATCTGAAAAACGTGTACCCCGAATTAGTTATACCGACCAGCGAGGGGGGTCCTGGTGGATCACTGAAACAGGGACCCGCGTGCCTGGATAGCATGGGACATCTAATAGACGGGAACGTGGGACTTTATCCGTGTCACGACACCGGCGGTAACCAAGTAAGTACTGGCAGTGGTTTATTATTCAAGCGATGCCACAATGAGACGAAACAACTTGACGGCGATCACAAGTCTGTAAACGTTGTTCCTGCAGGCTCCTTTGTACAGGGTGTTCCAAAAATGTTGTAAATCCCTTAACACTAGAACTACCGATCGCTAAACGCGACTGGTGTATATTGCATTCTAGTAACGACAAGAATGCATTTATTCAACTTCCGTACAACTTTTGTTTAACACGTTGAGCCCGGCATCGGTCCCTGGGGACCGACAGTGGACTTTTCGTTTTGACAACGTCGGTTCCTGTATCAAATATCGCCTTCGCTCGATGCCGGCTGAACTAATAGAGAATTTGACTAAAACATTACTCCGGAAAACATTTTTATAATTTCAATATTTGTAAAAGAAAAATTTAGAAACCAGTCATTTTGACTTGTCCGGTAGTTCTAGTGTTAAATCAGGGGTGACCAAAACGGGGCGCATGCGCCAAACGTGGCCACCATTGCATGATTACAAGTGGCGCTTCAGTCAGTTCTGAGTGAGCCATCGTGGTGTCGAGTTTTGAAGCAGAGTTTTTGCGAGAGCGTTTTGTGTGTTTGTGTTTTTTTTTTTATTTTGTGTGATACGATGTACGTAACTGTGATATAAAAAATTGGCGCATGGTGTGCAAAAGGTTGGACATCCATGCCTTAAAAACACATGTTGCTACTTTTCTCCTTCGTCCGCTCGGCAAGGCAGTCCCCACCACGTCTACTACGACTCCGATGCTACACCGGCAGGATCGTGAGGCCTGTGCTGAAGGGGGAGTCGGATTGGACGTGGTGGGGACTGCCTTGCCGAGCGGGCGAAGGAGAAAAGTAGCAACATGTGTTTTTTGAGCCAGCGTCGCTCATGCCTGCCTTAAATGGACGGTTCTTTAGGTTATTTGAAGTAATTTTTTCCTTTACAAAAATCGCCGCCTCGGCTTCGTTGAGGAGTTATTAACGAAAAACACGCACCAATCAGAACACCGTTATAGCGGACGAACTTGGGCTCGGCGATAGGTCCCGCTGAGCGCGACGGTGCCATTGGCCGAGCCGGAATCCGTCCCTTGTAACGGTGTTCTGATTGGTGCATGTTTTTCGTTAATAACTCCTTAACAAAGCCGAGGCGGCCATTCTGGCAAAGGAAAAAGTTACTTTAAATAACCTCAGCGAATTAGGTGTGCCATTATTTTGCTGCGGCGGTATTTTATTATTTCTGTACAAACTTAACCCTTTGCACTCGAATGGTGACTCCGAGAAAAATCACCAGTAAAAATTGCCATACCATTATTCAGAAAAGTTATCATATTAAATTCGACTGTATTCTATAAATTGCTAAAAATTCAACTATTGTATGAGAAATCAGGTTTAATTGCAGGTGCACAATATAAAAAAGATACATAGAATAAAAATATTCTAAGTGGAGAGAAATATCTTGATTTTGGATTTAAAATTGCTTTCAGTGCAAAGGGTTAAAAAATACGACTTTTTTTCAATTTTTTATACCGATAGGTTTTATTTTTAATGAAAGCGTTTACACCACTAAAACGTATTGCTTCGTTACGTAAAAATGACGAAAATCTTAAATAAATGAGGTGTGCTATCTTTTTGTCACGGACTATATTAGTCCTAAGATACTCATCATTATGACCAGAGTTAGAATCGCAAGCCGCAGTTCGAAACTTACAGCCACAGAAACTATACATACAGCACGCGTTGTTTTATCTAACCAACGAATATATTGCTTTAAGGCCAGGTGCGCACACTGGCAGCTTCATTCGAGCGAACTGTTTTATTGCCGGAATGAAACACACCGTTAGAAATGGAATCCTTGCGCTAACTGTTTAATTGCGGCAACTCGGAAATTATAGCCTCTTTTATCTCCACGGCGACAGAAGCGTTGCGATAATAAAACATACACGGTCGATCCGCGTTGCTGATCATTAGTTGACGTTTTTCTCCCTAACTCCAGCCTCGATCGTTTATACATTTTGAATACGCTCTTTCCACAAAAAAGTCAGCTCTCATTTATCCATTTTCTTCATTCAGATTTTATCTTTTATTATCTCGGCACTTTTAACTATCGGATAATGAACTATAGAATCGATGTTCTTGCATATTCAATTTCGAAAATCTACTTTTAACCTTTGGACGACGAAATTTTTTCGTAGTTATAAAATTGACGTTCCCCGAGACAATTTATAGTTTCGTTCAGCTATTTTTCACATTCATTGAGGGTAAAAATTTCGAGCATTTATTATGATGTTCTTAAATGAAATAAAAAATCTTCCGGAAGAAAGTAACGTTGTCATTTTAATAGAAAAACAAAATTATCCTTGACATAAACATGAAAAATCAGCTAAATATCTTAAGAAATATTGAACTTACAAAAAGATGTTTCAAACAAAAGTTGTGCATTTTTTTACGTAGAATATAATTCCGAAATAAAAAATAGGGGTTTATGATAAAAAAGACAAAATGACCTTGAAATAACCATGAAAACACCCACGCATTAGAAAACCAGTAGTGCCATGTGACTCCTCACTCGAAACACTAAAGGACAGGTGTCAGTTTGTTTGTTTTAAATCACATGTCTCCGAGATATTTTACAATCTCGACTTAAATGGAACACCCTGAATATTGCTTTAAAACAAATACTGAGAGGTATCACAATAACAAAGAACCCTTCTCTCCCAGCAGTTACACCAAAACAATTTGATAAATACTAAAATATTAACTCCCCTGAACCATTTAAAATTTATAACCCTCATACGTTCCTCAGAGTGAAAATTCACACATTTACTAGGATCTTTTATGCGACTATTTCTGAGGAACGTATGCGGCTTAAACAATTATAAAGTCGGTGTCTTCATTAGATTCTAAAAAAAACAGCTTGTTGCACTTCATTTGGTACACCCTGTAGAATAATTGTGGGACTTAGAATCGACTTGAGTCAGTGGCGTATTACCTTATGAGCAACGTGGCTAAATGCCCGGGGCCCCAAGTAAAAGCGGGCCCCAAACACAAACCAAATATTTTGTACTTTTATATAAAAGGTTTTCATGGATGAAGGAGAATTTATTTCACTTTTTATGCAATAATAAATATGTAGATGCTTTTACAATTATTTTATTTTTTCCTACGTGAAAGTTAAGTAGTTGAGGTTGGGACAGGCATGTCCAGAAGTAGCTCACTTGGAGGCAAATTCGAGGGAGACGCCTACTTCTCCCGCCCGCGCGTCTCGCTCCCCGTGGCGGCCGTAGTCCTCCGAGCTCCTCAGACCCGTGCCTACCGCTTGCAATATGTACCGCATGTGACGCATTGGGACGACTCTTGGACCCACGGTAGGCACGGGTCTGAGGAGCTCGGAGGACTATGGCCGCCACGGGGAGCGAGACGCGCGGGCGGGAGAAGTAGGCGTCTCCCTCGAATTTGCCTCCAAGTGAGCTACTTCTGGATATGCCTGGGTTAGGGGCCCCGAAATTCTACTTTTTCCTAGGGGCCCCAAGTAGTCACAACGCGCCACTGGGTTGAGTAATAATAAATAGCAGCAATGGCGTCTCTACATGAAGAACGAAATTACTTACCGAACCTACCCAATAATACTATTTATTTGTCAAACTCAACGATCCACATCTTCCAGGAATGGGGCCTAACGAAAGATGGCCTGATCAAGCACCACGACCTCTGCCTAACGCTGCCAGTGTACGCGAAGGGCACAACGCTGCTGATGCAAATCTGCGACGGTAGCGAAAACCAGAAATGGAGGCACCTGGAAGGCGGTCTGATCCGCCATTCTAGGATCCCGGTGTGCATGGACTCGCGATTCCACGCGCAAAGGGGCATCACCGCCGAGAAATGCGACTCGAACGCCGAGACGCAGAGGTGGCACCTCTACAACCATAATCACTAGCTTTTGAGGTCGGCCGCCGTCTCGTGAAGGCCAAAGTGTCGTCTCCACCATCGGCAAAGCCAACGGGTCCGTTATCTGATCGGCAGGAGCAAGGTCGACCTGATACGAGCGACCGACCTGATCGACCCTAAGTTCGACCTGCTCGAACGCACCGCTCGATGAACCGATTTCCCGTCGACGCTATCAATCCCTCGTCGACAGATCGATCTCTCACGGAGTCGTCGTTTCGACGGACCCATTCAAAATTGGGCACAGTGTTACAAATGCCAGAGACACCATGAAGACTGTCTTCGCGAGTTTGCGGATCGCGATTCGGAGATCAGGAAGAACCTGGAATTGAGTTCCCGTTTTTCGAGGCGACCTTCTAGCCGAGATAGGATTTACTTTCTTTTTAGGTATGGTAGGATCAAGAGAAAGAGCGGACTTTTGTCCCGCCAAAGGGACTGGCGGATGGTGATCCGTTTCGTTGATCGGTTTGTTGAATGGTAAAGAGAATTTAATGATCGACGCGTTGGAGCTTCGCGAGAATCGTCGGCTAATAACGTCGATTCTTTTCGAGGAACATTCCCGATGGTTTTATGAGATGCATTTACATTGATTTCCATGATCTCAGACGATTTCATTGGTCAATCGTGCGGTTGGACCGTTCAGTATCATGAAGAATTGGGGAACCTGAGGAAAATACTCTTGATATCTGTAAGTTAAGGGAACGTAATCGCTGACGCTGAGATCTTTTTGGTCTTCGGCGTCTCGAATGATATGTTAGGCTGAAGATCAACTGCCGGTGAATCTTACGAAATATTATATCATTTTTAATGGTCAGGTGGATTAGGCGAACAGCGTTTTTGGTGTACCCTTCGTGTGGTTTTCGAGAAAAAGGTATTAAAATCAAAATGGCGGTAGTAAGATAGAAATGATTTGACTGAAACCATTCTGTGGTCTACGTATGTAATAATTAGACAGCGGATATTTATGCAAAATAAAAATTTTCTACCTGAATTGTAACAAACTGGAGTAAAATAGAAATTGATTTTCTTTCATAATGTGTTCAATAGATTTAAAATAATGTAACAGTATCTTTAAAATCCTCTAATATTTTTAGTGTGTTCAATTATGCCTACTCATTTTTGTCATAAATGCATAAAATCCGCTGTCCAGTAATAATGGAAACACCAGTTTATGAATGATGCGATCCACGAATACTAGCTTTGTTACACACAATGTTCTCAATCGTGTTTTTTCAAAGACTTACAAAATAATCATTTATTCGGTAAGACTGTCTCTAAAAAATTGATATAACTTCGAGAAAAATGAAATGATCGAACTGAAACTCTTTTTACGATCTATGTACACAGGGTGTTCACGCTATTACTAGCCAGCGTTTTTCTTGCAAATAATAAATATTAGAAAAAAATTAAAGAGGAAAAAGTAATACTGCTTTTGCAAGCAACGTAATGGCGTATGTAATTTTTTTGTATTTGCACTATTTTCATGAATATGTCGGTGACCTCCAATTTTTGTAAATGGAATGCTGTATATTCTTTTCACACCATATGAAAACGTCAGTGAAGACAAATTCATTCGTATACGACACAATGACCTTCAAGATCATACAAGGTCAGAAATGGAAGACATTTTGAACATTTCGTACTAATGCGTTTACAAGTATAATTTATTGACGAGGCTATAGTAAATGTTCAATATAACTTTCTTTTATATTTATATATTACTTTTATATTACATTTTATATTAAATATTAATGCACATGATTGCGTTAGTTTCCTTTGCAAGTCGTTTACATTTCTGGGCGTTGTGTATCGTGAATGATATCTTCACGAAATATTCAAAATTTTGCTGCCATTTCTGACCTTGTATGACCTTGAAGGTCATTGTGTTGTATACGAATAATTTTTTCTTGACACACGCTTTCATATGATATAAAAAAAATATATAGCATTTCATTTAAAAAATTGAAGGTCACCTTCATTTCTAAGAAAATAGTGCAAGCACGAAAAAATTACATACGCCATTATGTTACTTACCCCCAAAAAATAGTATTACTTTTTCCTCTATCATTTTTTTCTAAAATTTATTATTTGCAAGAAAAACGCTGGCTAATAATATCGTGAACAATACTAAAAATCCAAGACCATACATTTTGCGATCTATAGTATTGCTCGAACGCTTTGGAAAAGAATCGGCCCAATGAGAATTAAAATAACTCTGATAGAAATGAATTTATCATATCGAGAAACATTTTCCACAACCCCTCGCCCTGCTAGTAACACTAAACCTACCAGCGCCGGTCAAATGACCGCTTTCAGAATTTTTATTTTACAATTATTGAAGTTACAAAGATGCTTCCACTGGAAATGATTATGCACACTTTTTTATTCAAATATACATTATGATAAAAATGGCACAAAATCTAAATAAATTCAATCGTGCCATTTTTATAAGAGAGCACATACTAGTCACTTTTAATGGTCGGTACGATTAGTGTTAACAAAACAATATCGCAATTTATGCACTCCGCAATCAATAACATTGTTAAGAAACCTCGTATAAATCTTACAAAACATATTATGATACCAAAACGACTGTTCGTATAATTCGTCTCATAACAGATTCGATAATACATAGCTAGATAAGTTGATACGAAGAATTGGTAGTTGATTTTCGGTCTCGTGTCGCATAATCTTAAGGCCAGTTCACGAGCAGCTAAAGCCTTGTAGCGATTTCGCTGATCGAAGGAGAACGATCGAAAGACGGGCCCGCTTCTTATTCGATTCCCCTATTTGTCACGACCTCGGTGTCCCGAGAACTGCCGAGGAGAGCTAATCCGAATATCGTGTAGCGAATCTTATTTTTAGCTGGCTTGATTGTTGAGAAAATTGTATACGCGGCCGCGACGCGCCGCTAAAAAGAAACAACAACAATATTCTCCTCTCCGAAAAAATCTGGCGGACGAATCGCGGCGTGAATCGGACGCTTTTCATAATCGAGACCGATTCAGACAAAGCACGATTCACACAAAGAGATTTATTTTTGTATAACAAATTGTACACTTACTTGGTTGTGCGAATAGTTGGGGACTTCGGTGTGTACCCGTTTAAATGGCTCGTCGCGATCCAAAATGATCTACAGGCTCTCGATCGTCTAGAAAGCGACGATATTTCAGAAATTTTATTACTCTAGTTTATTTATTTCGAATTGATGAAAAAGATTGTTTCCTTATTCTGAATATTATAAAATCACTTGTGAACATTCTGGAGAATAATTTAGGAAGTTTAATGGAGTTTTTTTAGCTGTTAACAATTGAGGGTTGATCGATTCGAGAGTCGTGGATCACGTCGAGATCATTAAAAGCGGGAAATGGTGCGACTAACGCAGCAATACGTAAGCAGAAAACGATCTTTTGTACACTTACACTTTCCTGACGACAATGATCCGATGCTGTGTCATTTCGCATTGAAACTACATACGTATATACATATATACATACTATTATGGGAGTTATGCTATTGAATATTGTAAGCTTTTGTATGATAACACAAGTGCGCGCTAATCGCCTCGACATTCGCAGCACTATGACAAGGAATTGTTTGGAGGATCATTTTTGTCCTATCAGGTCGACATCCTCCTTGCTAGAGATTTAGAGTATTTTTTTATAATCTTTTCTAGAGAAAAAAAAAAGTATATTTTAATCCCTCGAGTCACTGAATCGTTTGCGACTATCGTTCGCTTTTGATTTAATTAATAATTGTAATGTTCCGATTTGAACCTCGTACTGTGTTCGTAATACTCCAACAGTTCTTTGTACTATAGTAATCGATGATCATGACAGTCATATTTGTGCAATTTTATTTTTTATTCCAAGTGCAATCTCGTCCTACATGATTATTCATTAGTATTTAGACAATTGGTAGAATATGATCGAGAATATTTTACCATTTCTGCAAAATACAAATACTTTGAAAGTTATTTTATACATTCACATACACCTACGTGTTATAGATTTTTAATAGTAGCTTTTTTTCATCATTTTTAATTCATGACTTTTTGTCAAATTAACCCCAACAATTATTGCATATTTATTTGTGTAAAAAGACACTAGGATCCATCTTTCATTACTGAGTCAATATTAATTAAATAGTGTGAATTAAGACTGTAATTAAAATCCAAATAGTTCAAGCAAGTTTGAACTCTTCTTAAGCTTATCAAATCACGTAGTTACCAAAAATCAAAATTTCGAATCTTCTTTAGTGTTGGGTATGAAAGAAAATCATTTTAACACATTATCTACCGATGATTATTCTATAATTTTTGGACGTCTCCAGGGCGTGGCCGAGTATTTTTGAATAGATCCTTCAAAAGATACACAAACTTCTATCATAAACCAACAACTCTCCCTCAATAATGTAATCTAATAATTTCGTTTGGAATTATTGTGTAAAAGAAGATTTTTAAGTTTCCATTTGGCACAGCACAATTCTTAAGAAGCCTATTAATAGCTTCCGGTTAATAAAGTGTTAATATTAATCTCCGAAACAAATCATATTTTCGAGTTACTGCAATCAAAAATACACAATAAAAATAATAATTCAAATATCTAGTAATAAATACTACAATTTAAGATTCACATTGATCGATCGAAGACCCCAGAATTTGAATATTGACAAAACTAGATAATTAAAAATAAATATTTTTGAACAGAGTTGTACCCTCAACACGAACACAAAACGAGGATCAATAAAATCTTGAAAAAATACGATTCCTTAACTATCGATCTTAACAATTGATATTCCAGTAATTTTTCGTAATTTATGACAAGTAACTAATTTAATTTACGTTTCACCTAATCCTAATAGTATCAAAAATTAGAGGGAGTACATCGGAAATAAGCGTGAATTGCGAATCGAAACGCTGTACATAAATCTATCCGATTAATTGTCTCTCTCTCTCCTCTCTTTTTCCCGTCACAAGACATCTTCAATTCAAATTTCTCCTTGAATCAAGTTGAACCACTTCGCTGTTCACCGCTTCGCGAGTAACGAGACAACCATAATCGCGTAACGATTGTACATAATGTGTCTACGATATTTCTAAGTCTAAGCTAACGAAACGTACTTCCATGAATCTGTAAGCTGTAAGATAAACGGGCGTTAATAATTAAGGTAACGGAGTAGAAAATAAGAAACGCAACGAGGCTCGCATTAGTGCAAT
This sequence comes from Sphecodes monilicornis, assembly GCA_913789915.3. NCBI lineage: Eukaryota > Metazoa > Arthropoda > Insecta > Hymenoptera > Halictidae > Sphecodes > Sphecodes monilicornis. Next base: position 7,662,566 of record OU565298.1, read on the forward strand.
AAACACTAAACCGAGGAATTGCTAAACGTTCATTTCCATTAAGAAATTGCCAGAGAATTCGTTAGCAAAAATATAAGAATAAATTATAGGAAAAATAGGAACGATTTCGCTAATCAGGAGCAGTAATGGTATATGGTCTCGGTTTTCTCGCGCATGCGCGACGATTTTAGCGTCAGTAAAGTACAAAGTTGGGCTAAAATAGGGTACCTTAGTCACCCCGCATAGTTTCGCAAATTTTTTTTCGATTCTCAAATATGAATTGGCAAGTAGCTTCTTCTCCAATACTAGTTGCCATTATGAAATCGAATATATGAACATTAACTTACCAAAATTTTGAAGTACGGTCGTCTCGTCGTATCGTCTTGCACTCTTCTGTCCGGTTTCCCGCCAATAACAGTTCTCCCCTAATTTCCCCACAAACATAAGACGTACGGTACGTTCCTGCATTTAGTCGCGCATGCGCGAAAAATCCGAGACCATATACCATCACTGATCAGGAGTGGTGGTTGCAATAATCCGAGCCTCATCGCACGCTGTACATTGAGACAAGTATTTTTCCTGCCTCCGTTTAATGTGCGCGTTGAATTCTCGATTGATTCTATGCCCAGTTAATTAATTAATTGCCCCTCGAGGCGATAATTATACAGATCGATTTAAGAATGGTGTCCTAAAATTTAGAAAACAAATTCTGCGTTTTACATATGAAATATTAATTATTAAAACTTCCTTGGATTTGAGCTGCAGGATTTGGGTTAACTGTTGTTGGGCCACTGTTTTTGAATCGTTTGTATCTGTTGCATAATCACGCGTTTCGGGGCAAAGTGATTTTTAATATTGAACGTTGTCTGTTTCACAATCCCTATTTTCAGTCTATCCGGAAATTGTTTTACAATTGTTACATCGTGCATTGAAGACTTTGTATATTCGGTCGCCATTTTTGCTGACCCGGGATAATGATAAAATAATTAATTCTCCACAATTTTTATCAAAAAAAATAATATAATTGTATGGAAAATTCTCCAACAATTTTTATCAAATGAAATAAAATGAATAATAAGAAATTCATCCCTATTTTTATCAAATAAACTAAAATGAAAAATAAGAGATTCTTCACAATTTTTATCAAATAAAATGAAACAATTAAATGGATGTTCCTTACAATTTATAATAATAAAACGAGTCCAACAAATCGGTAAACTCGGCGTCCGAATATGAGTCTTCAATTCGCATTAAATTTCTGCTGATCTGTATTTTGCAATTGTATAATACTAAATCCGAACAAAATACGTATAAATATGTACGATTCGTATATACCTATGTACATGTATATACATTTACGTTAAGAGTGCGATATTATAGTACTTATAGGAACAAGGTTTTTTAATAAAACATTGGAATCATTCCAGAAGCAAGTCTACAAATAATTCCACCAAAAAACGCATCCTGTAATCAACAAATATCTTACTTTATTAAAAGCTTCCTGTACAAAGAAATAAGTCAAAAAAATTCTCAAAATGAATCTTTCAGTGTCTGTCCAATTATCAAGCAGGTGCACCGCGTTTCTTCAGTCCCTTCTTCACTTTCTTCTTAAATTCTTCTAAGTTTATATCATTCTTCTGTTTCTTGGGTTCTGTGGGTTTCTCTTCAGGTGGTACAAATGCTTGTTCCCTGCGTTCTTGCCTCTTCTTCTCAGCCTCCTCGTGCTTCGCATCTATTTCCTTCTTTCTCTTTGCTCGTCTCATCTCTTCTTTCAAGAAATATTCTCCAGACGCTATCAACTTGTCTTTCTTGCTTTCCTGCTGCGGTGGTGGGAACGGCGTGTATGGTTTCTTCTCCTTCTTCTTGGGCTGTTTGCGCTTGCTGATGTTCTTGCTGCTGAACTTTGGCAGGAACCTCTCCCAGTTCTCATTCTTCAACTTCGGATCCTTGGCCAGCTCCCTCTTGATCATCAAGGCTTTTATATTATAAATGGGATGGATATTCTTCATGGTGTCTTCTACTATCCTTCTGACCTGCTGGAGACCTTTGTAAGGACCCACGGCAGCCACTGTCTGTCCTTGCACCAATACATAACAATTAGTCAGCAACTCGATGGACTTCAAAGTGCATCCATTAGGGCCAATTAATCTCTGACGTCTCTTTACAAATTTCTCTCTGTTTCTGACTAAGGAAGATATTTTGATGATGTCGGAGCCAACATTGTCTTGTAAAACCTTCACAGCTTGCTCGAAAGGAACAGACCTGGACATGAGCTTGAGCATATCGCGTGCCTTGATGATGATGTAGGGATCCCATGTTTTCCTTGTTGTCTTCACTGTCATGCTACCTTCGATCAGATCCAGCTCCGCTTTGACAGCATGCTCGTCCAAAGCCTTTTGCACTAACGGCCAGTGCTCTCTTAAGTATTGTTCTCTGTATTTTGGGAATAAAGTAGCGAACGAGCTCTCTTCCAGAAGACGATGGGGATTGTCAGTGGGCTTAAACGCTGGGATTTTCAACGACCACGCATTGTCCACAGGCTCCGTTGTTTTTGGAGCCACTTCGTTCTCAGAGTCACTCATTTTTAACACGTTTATTTGTCACGCTTCGATCATTTCACTAAGCTTTGCAATTAATGACACGGCCTCGTGTAGCACGTAAATAGCAAGTGCTCGATAGGTTATGTTTACACCACAATCACAACGAATCGTAGTGCGAGGTATTGAACAGATGATTCTTGCCGCTGGTTACACTGTCTGTTACGGAGACTTCGACAAGAATCATCTGCTTCGGGAAACGTTTACTCAGCGCCATCATAAGTAGTGGAAAAACGCTGAAACTGTTAGACAAATTTTACCGCCGGTAGATAAACACAGAGAAAAAATTAAATATAACAGCCCAAAACTAATGATTTGTTCCCATAAACATTCATAATAAATCAGCGCATCCGACTCATACCGCAATACCCCTTAACTGTTACTAATTATAATTCTTGAAAATTCTTAAAAAGTAACTTGCCGACGGGATCAGAAGCGCTATAGCCATCTGTCGGCGAAACGTCACAACTAAACCACACATTGCCACACATTACAGACATCCGAGAACGAGCAAGCCTTCGGAAAATTGTTAATAACTAATTGATTAATAAGAAATTCTATGGGGAAAAATATGAGGGTGTGCGCAAGAGCTCAAAGTACTCTGCTCAATTGCCGATCAATCGCACAATAAGGACAACAAATTAATTATTAAAAGTCTGTCGGAAGCGACGCCAGCGCGACGGTGGCGCCATCTATGGTGGCGGTTTTTGGAACTAATTTCCCTATCCCTGCAATGAGTAAGACAAGGACAGAGATAGTGTGCGACAAGGATACTAGAGATCTCACTCATGCCACCTACTTTTTCTAGACACTTCGAATCCCCTGGTAAGTAGTAGGCGAACATGATAACACAGTTGGTATCCGACAGAGACACACTTATGCATTTTACGCAGAGAGAGAAGGATGGACATAGACTATCTCTCTCAGCTGCGTTGTTCAAGAGATAATTTGTTAATAACGCGTTTACTATTAATCATTCATAAATATTAGCCATTCGGAAATGTAGAATGAACCTTCAGTACCTTTCAAGAATAGTTTTCAGTTGGATTTTGTGCCTACATTAATAATTATTAACTATTATTCCGAGACTTATTTCTGCACAACCTCAGAAAATTTGGCAAACGCCTATTCAATAATTAATTTACTAACTTTAGAGACTTCATTGGTGAACTTTTATGATTGAAGAATATAAAACGGAGCCTTAGCTACAATCCCATATCAGTTTTGTACAGATTTGATGCTTAATTTGTTAGTTATTAACAAATTTTGGAGGAGTGTCATGTTTTATATGTCCGTCCTTGTCTCACAGTTCGATCCTCCTTGTCTTACACATTACGGTCATTGCCGAAACAAATAATTACCGCAAAAATCGTTAATGACTAATGAACCAAAGATAATTTGTGCATATGTGCAATCGAAAAATATAGAATAAACCCGTGGCAACTTTCACATATTGTTTTTCATAGGATTTTGTTCCGAACAAAGGAGTTATTAACAATTATTCATACCATTGTGCTAAACTAACCTTGAAAATTTTGACAGGTGTCCAGTAAAAAAACAATTTTTCAACTCTGTACTCATAATTTATGTACTTTTGTGATTAAAGAAACTACGCTGGACCCTTAGCAACATTTCTATAACAATTTCAAACGGAGGTACGTTATCATTAAGAAGTTATTAACAATTCTTCGAGGGCGTGTTTCTTCCTCCAATACTCCTAATGTGTATGACAAGGACAGCCATATTGTGTGACAAAGACAGCGAGTATCGTGATACCAACTTACTTTTATACGGCTCCTGGTAGTTCTGTTGCTGTCCTTGTCGTACAATACGGCTGTCCTTGTCATACACATTAGGAGTATTGGAGGAAGAAACACGCCCTCGAAGAATTATTAATAACTTCTTAATGATAACGAACCTCCGTTTGAAATTGTTATAGAAATGTTGCTAAGGGTCCAGCGTAGTTTCTTTAATCACAAAAGTACATAAATTATGAGTACAGAGTTGAAAAATTGTTTTTTTACTGGACACCTGTCAAAATTTTCAAGGTTAGTTTAGCACAATGGTATGAATAATTGTTAATAACTCCTTTGTTCGGAACAAAATCCTATGAAAAACAATATGTGAAAGTTGCCACGGGTTTATCCTATATTTTCCGATTGCAAATATGCACAAATTATCTTTGGTTCATTAGTTATTAACGATTTTTGCGGTGGTTATTTGTTTCGGCAATGGCCGTAATGTGTAAGACAAGGAGGATCGAACTGTGAGACAAGGACGGACATATAAAACATGACACTCCTCCAAAATTTGTTAATAACTAACAAATTAAGCATCAAATCTGTACAAAATTGATATGGGATTATAGCTAAGGCTTCGTTTTACATTCTTCAATCATAAAAGTTCACCAATGAAGTCTCTAAAGTTAGTAAATTAATTATTGAATAGGCGTTTGCCAAATTTTCTGAGGTTGTGCAGAAATAAGTGTCGGAATAATAGTTAATAATTATTAATGTAGGCACAAAATCCAACTGAAAGCTATTCTTGAAAGGTACTGAAGGTTCATTCTACATTTCCGAATGGTTAATATTTATGAATGATTAATAGTAAACGCGTTATTAACAAATTATCTCTTGAACAACGCAGCTGAAAGAGATAGTCTATGTCCATCCTTCTCTCTCTGCGTAAAATGCATAAGTGTGTCCTTGTCGGATACCAACTGTGTTATCATGTTCGCCTACTACTTACCAGGAGATTCGAAGTGTCTAAAAAAAGTAGGTGGCATGAGTGAGATCTCTAGTATCCTTATCGCACACTATCTCTGTCCTTGTCTTATTCATTGCAGGGATAGGGAAATTAGTTCCAAAAACCGCCACCATAGATGACGACACCGTCGCGCTGCACTCGTCATGGACAGTCTTCTAATAATTATTTAAAAATATTCTACAATTGATAGGAGCACTTTAACAGTTGAAAAGAGTACTTCGAACCCTTTCGCACACTCAGATAATATTTTCGAACGGAAGTTGTAGTGAATTAATTAATTAATAATTATTTTCGTATGACTTGTCCAGTTTACGTGCGTCCGTAATCGGTTTTTAGTTTATGCGTTCACCGCTAGGTGGTTATAGTGTTTTAGCGCTCGACTATTTTTTAAATAATTATAATTAGTTACTTTTATGGAATTCTGAGATATAGGTTAGATGTATTGAGGCACTGCGAATATTTTGAGACCAAAAACTTTAATTTTGAAGCACTATTTGCTCAGATATTTAATTTTTTCTGATTTTAAATTTCTTGGTTTCACCGCTCGATGCGTAACCTTTTACTTTTCAGCACATATTTAAAGTTATTTTGTTAAATATTTATTTATTATACAATGTTGACCGGATGTTTTTGTAAAATATACTTACCCTGGAAACTAGTGGATAATTTAGAATATTGAAAATATTGTTTTGTTATATATCAACTATATATCATCATTCACGTCTATGGTGAATGTTTACGTCAGGTTATGCACGTGGAGTGTTGAGAGAGTTACATGTGTTATTTGTAAAATAATTAACGTTTGTAAGAATTGAACGTTTCTATTTGTATGCTACAGAAACGTAAGTGAAATACTGTATCCCGTTTTGTTAATAATCGTATGTATTATATTTGTCAACAAGTTAATAATAATGTAAGAAAATAACAACTTGATTTCTTGTAGGTTACTTGTATCATTTAATTGTTCAATTAACAACTAAATAATGAAAATAAAAAATACAAAAAGCGTCATGAAGAAATCGAAGAAGCCTGCCACGAAGAAAAAGAAACATTTAAGTAAAGTAACAACAGACGATTTTTTTAATCAAGATTTCGAAGATGACATAAACAATGATAGTAACAATGATAATAACAGTGTTAATAGTGACGGAGGTAAGAGTATAAAATTTATTACATAAATACGAAATGAAAATATAATAGAACTGTTTTTCATAATATGAATTACAATTTAAAAAATTGTTTTTTATAGGGAGTAGTGATGATGATATAGATCCACTAGAACATAAGAAATCATTAATGAAATTAAAAGAAACGGATCCCGAATTTTATACTTATTTAAAAGAAAATGATAAGAATCTTTTAGAATTTAATGTATCAGACGACGATAATGATTTAAGTGATGACAATGATAATGAAGAAACAGATAAAATACATATACCTAATACTAATCTAGAGGTATAATAATAAATCATAGGAAGAAAATGAAAATATAAATATGAATCATACAAACCATACTTGGACTGCATTTTAGGTTGCCAGTGATGAGAGTGATTATGAAGTAGACGAAGACACCGCTGCAGCAACAGATGGAAGAAAAGTTACATTACAGTTGTTAAAAAGATGGCAGGAAGAAATTCAGAAAGACAAGTACTGTTTCATTTTATTTATCTTAATAATAAGTTGTGCAATACATGTTGTGGTATGATAAAACCAGTAGTTTATTTATGGATATTTACATTAATTACTTTTTCAGGTCATTGACGACTATCAAATGTGCGGTAGAAGCTTTCCATGCTGCATTAGAGACGGTATCAGAATCAGCAGATCCAGAACTCCTGCAATATAAAGTAGAAGGAGGAGCTGGTTAGTTTTTAAAATCTATTTCGCAGTTTTACTGAAATTAAAATTAATAGAATTCCTTATTTAAATTTATGAACCACACAGGCAGTGCTCAATTTTTAAAAAAATGTTTCGCGTAATAAATAAGTTTCACAGATTATAATTAATATAATTTATAATCGTTTTAGTGTTTAATGGAGTCGTCCAATTGTGTATATTGTATTTGCCGGACGCATTTAGACGATTTTTGAAGTTTGGAACAGAAACGCAGTTCCAAGCTCACAAGTCTAAAAGATTCGTAAAAGTAAAGGGTATTTTAAAATCCTATTTAAGTGATTTAATTAAGGTATGCATTTTAATTAATATTTAAAATATTTCGAGCAGAAGTAATTTCAATTTTAATCACTTGAGAATTTATTCTTTTACAGATTTTACAGAATGTCACGTCGTCAAATATCCTTACAGTGCTTTTAAAACATTTACATCAAATGTTACCTTATACACAGTCGTTCTCCACGTTGACTAAACCATTGTTAAAAATTTTACTCAATATCTGGTCGAGCAGTGAAGAAACCGTTCGTGTTGTCGCTTTTTTGAGTATATTGCGAATAGCAACTACTAATAAAGAGCCAGTGTTGGATATGTTGTTCAAGGTAGCATTTAAAATTTTAGATTTTATTAAACGTTGTTACTGTATAATAATTAATATAATGAATATTTTATTTTCGTAGGCTATGTACGTGAAATACGTCGAAAATTCAAAATTTGTATCTTTCACAACATTATCTGGAATTAATTTTATGAGGCATTCGTTGACTGAAATATATTTGCTCGACAATAATCTAGCTTACACACATGCATTTTTGTATATTAGGCAAATGGCTATTCATTTGCGAAACGCTATGACGTTAAAGAAAAAGGTAAATGTTAAATGCAGTCATACGTGTACAGCTAATAAAAATGGGATTATTAAATATGATAAATTTTGTGATTTATTTATAATAATTATTTATTGTCTCAATATCTTTCCAGGAAAATTTCCAAGCTGTGTACAACTGGCAATACATCAATTCGTTACGTTTCTGGTCAGATTTAATTAAGTCGTCGAAGGCCGATTCAATGTTACGTTCTCTTTTATACCCTCTTGTACAAGTACGTATTAACAATTTCATAATCCGAGAAGATTGTAATCCGAGAAAAGTGTATTCGACTAGAAATAAAATTTTATGCTTCATTTGCAGATCATTATAGGCACCATCAAAGTAATACCAACTCCGCAGTATTACCCTCTCAGATTCCATTGTTTGCAAATGTTGACTGATATTTCCAAGGAAACTGGAACGTTTATACCTTTGTTACCGTTCTTATTGGAGGTACTACACTTAACAATTATTTTTCTACATTAAAATTATTCATTACAATCGAAGCTATTGTCAGACTTCTAAAAAATGAAGAAGTATTGGAATGTAACATAAATTCGTTTGGTAGAAAATTTAAATATGTTCTAATTTTAACAATCTAGTTATCATTCATTAGAAATGTACGTAACTGTAATTGAAAAGAATTCGCTTGAAGCCAAGAATTATACAATCGATTAAATATAATTTCGTACTTTTATGTTACGACCCAACAGTTTTTATTAAAAAGTGAAATGTTTATTATATTTTCATCAGATTGTATGTATAATATACTGTTTTCCTTGATAGATATTGAATTCTTACGACTTCAGTAAGAAGCACAAGGCCGTTAGCATGAAGCCCGTACCATTTATTTGTATATTAAGGCTGTCGAAGTCGCAGCTGCAAGAGAATGGTTTCAAAGACAATGTTATTGACAGTATATATAAACTAATTTTGGAGAATGCAGCAAAAGATAGTCACAAAGTATACTTTCCGGATTTGTATATACCATGCATAATTCAGGTACGTAAAACTATTACCCAACACTCTTTAAATAATTTTTTAATACAATTCAATATATTGTATCGTGTTTTTTTTCAGTTAAAAGCGTTCTTGAAAAAATGCCACGTCGCAAACTACTGTCGAAAAATGAAACAATTACTAGACAAGATCGAAGAAAACCGAAAGATCATCGAAAAAGAACGCAACAAAACAGTGATCGACTTGAGGAACATGCAAGATGTGAAAAACTGGGAGAACAAAATAAAAACGCAAGAAACATCAATATCTAAATTCTACGAGTCATGGATCAAGATTTACCAGTCACAAAAATTGAAAATGCTTACAAAGAACGAGGACATAGCCGAATACAATTTACCAACATTGAAGAAACTAAAGAGATCAAAGCCGGGTGAAGGAATCGCAGAAGAAAGTGACGAAGAAAGCTCCGACGAAAGTGAGTTTGAATTGCGTATAAAATCGAAGGATGGAAAATCAGAGGAAAAATCTGAAGAACCCAAAAAGCCTGCTAAGACGAAGAAGAAAAATAAGAAAGCGAAGATCAGCACACCTGAGGAAGTTGATGATTTACCAAGGGAAATGACGGACATTGTCGAAGACATAACTACCGCCGATTGGGATTAAATATGACCAAACAGGAAGTTCATGTAAATTCTAAGAGACCACGTTTTGTATATCAATTGCGGTTAGAAGAATAAAGATAAGATATTAATTGTAGTGATGTTTTCAGCTTTGGATAAATTAATTCTTTGCATTCCAGTGGTGATACTTTTTCTATTGGCACGCTCTATATTAATTCATGTTCAATGACTAGCTTTTATCTTTTGAACTAAAGAAAAATTAATGGAATGATGTTTTGATAATACAGAGGAGATCAAGAGCAACTAACTTTGAAGATAATCCATAGAATTATTTGTAAAATTATCTAGGGGGCTACATAGGGAGTTAGCATGAGTGCGTAGCTTCTTAAAGGTTGCAACTTGAAGATGACCCAAGCAATACTCATCTTAATCCTGATGACTTCGTTCTACTTCTTGAGCTAAAAGAATAATATTTTAATAATAAAGAGCGTCAGGAGCTTTGAGGATATTTGACAAAATAATCTTTAAATTTATCTAGGGGGGTCCATAGTGTCCTATCATGAGTACACAGCTTTCCAAGGGGTGTAACATGAAGATGACTCAAGTGATACTCATTCTAATCCTTTCCTAACGAGTACGTTCTACTTCTTGAATTAAAAGAATAATATTGTTATAATGAAGAGCGTCAGGAGCTTCGAGGATGTTTGACAAACTAATCTTTAAATTCATCTAGGGGGGGTCCATAGTGTCCTAGCATGAGTACACAGCTTCCCAAGGGGTGTAACTTTAAGATGACTCAAGTAATACTCATTCTAGTCCCCTCCTAACGAGTACATTCTACTTCTTGAACTAAAAGAATAATATTTTCATAATAAAGAGCATCAGGAGCTTTGAAGATGTTCAACAAAATAATCTCTGAATTCGTCTAGGGGGGTCCATAGTGTCCTATCATGAGTACACAACTTCCCAAGGGGTGTAACTTGAAGACGACTCAAGTAATACTCATTCTAATCCTTTCCTAACGAGTACATTCTACTTCTTGAACTAAAAGAATAATATTTTCATAATAAAGAGCTTCAAGAGCTTTGAAGATGTTCAACAAAATAATCTCTAAATTCATCTAGGGGGGTCGATAGTGTCCTAGCATGAGTACACAGCTTCCCAAGGGTTGTAACATGAAGACGACTCAAGCAACATCCATCAAGCGATTGCACAGTAATTCTACATTGAAGTTCATCAACAAAGTTCGTCTGTTTAGACAATTAGCTGGCATCCAGCGTAGTTCAAGCAACAATTGCAAGGCGCAAGGACATTGAACGCGCGTGATGACTTCTGTCGAGTGAGCCGGGGGCCACCGATTCCTAAGGTGTCGCTTTCTGGTGGTCTATTTTTACCAAAGACGACTGAAGGCAGTCGGGAAGTTGGTATAGCGACGGTTGGCCGCTATTATAAAGCACTCTGTGCTGGCTGTGCGGTAAATCATCTCTGTCGTGTGAACGTTTTCAACAATCCTAGACGTTTTCTTTTTTCCCCATCGAAACAACCGGTGACCGGTTCGCCGATTTTGTTGGTGGCAGCGGTGGGATCAGAGCTTGGATCGCATTGGGGCTGGCTGGAACCTCGCGTTCGAGTCGACGATCTCGGAAAAAGGAGGATTCAGTTACGTATGTAGGCGAAAACCACGAGAACTGACTGTTTGATACGATGTAGCAGGTGCTTGGGCATTTTTTGTCAAGTTGTTGTGGACCCCAGGAGTGGCGATTTATGATCGTTAATCGATCGATCGATCGAGAGAGAGAGAGAGAGAAGTTTCCTTTGTCTTCTCGTTGGCCGTTGTCGGCCGGAATCTTTGACCCCGGTTATGAATGAACCACTGCCAGGCTGGTAGCCGACTGGTAGCCACTTTGTGCGCTGCCGACGGAGTTAGCGTGGCCGTGTGTGCCTGGCCGACGACCACCTCTGTACATACCTAATCGACTATGTTCGCGCGTGCCAGGGAAACATATTGTAAGACGCGAATTTTGTCTCATGGCGAGGGAGCCTTCGTCGTGAGGATTCGCACTCCTCCCGTACGGAGCACTTCGTTCTGAGTATAGTTACGACCGCGGGTTACGTAAATTCGTAAAAAAAGAACGGGAGAACAAGTTTTGATCAGTATAGTCTCGATTCGATTGCGCGAAATTGCGGAATAATTAAAAACAAAATAAAAAGAAAGAGAGAGAGAGAGAAAGAGGAGAAGAGCTGTGCGTAGAACGTCGAAATGAGGAAGGCAGCGTTCGATAAGTAAACTTTCACTTTTTCCTGAAGTTTATTTTTTGCTGTTGCAGGGGATGAGACAGGGGATAGTTTGTTTATTGTTGTTCTTCTTTTTCTTTTTTTTGGGGGGGTGTTGAACGGGTTAGGAGGGATTAGGTGGTTTTTGGTTTGCTGCGCCTACTTCTTCTCGCTGCGGTAACTCGAATTAAACCCTGCTTGAGCTGTAACGACTAAAACGGACAGTGATGCGATTTGTTTGCAGACCCGGAGTAGCATAGGATGATTTTAAAATAGCAAAGTTTGCCGATAGGCTCTCGTACACCCTAATAAAGTGGACATGTTGCCGTTCGATTCGTGAGGCGTACGTTCATTTAATTCTCGAGAACCTCGGCTCGAGAAAATTAGTTATTTAATTGTTGATAGTAATCGATTTTTTGAAACTTTCAGCTGCGCAGTGATCGCACAATTTGGATTTTTAGCGGTGTCGCGTTCGTGGGGTTGGTTTTGCAATATTTTTAATTGCTTGCGAGATAAATTTTGTTAAATTTCAAAGGGATCTTGAATTGCTAATGAAAATTAGACTATTAATCGATTTTAAAAGTGATGGGGTTCGACTTAGTAGTCTTACAATTTGAATTTTTAATGATTCGTAATGTTATGTTCGAGGCGTTGATTTTACAATATTTTTAATCGCTTGCGAGGTAAATTTTGTTAAATTTCAAAGGGACCTTGAATTTTTAATGAAAATTGGACTATTAATCGATTTTTAAAGTGATGAGATTCGTCTTAGTAGTCTTACAATTTTTATTTTTAATGATTCGTGATGTCGCGTTCGTAGAGTTGATTTTACAATATTTTTAACTGCTTGAGATAAATTTTGTTAAATTTCAAAACGATCTTGAATTGTTAATAAAAATTGGATTAGTAATCGATTTTTAAAGTGATGAGATTCGTCTTAGTAGTCTTACAATTTTAATTTTTAATGATTCGTGATGTTATGTTCGAGGCGTTGATTTTATGATATTTTTAACTCCATCCACGATCAATTTTGAGAACAACAAATTCGGACATCTTGTGAAACGACTGTTTTTGTTATGACTAGAGATTCATTAAAAATAGTTCAGTAAATATCTATGCAGGACGACTCATGCTGCACTGGTGACAACTTGTTGGTTATCAGACTGTCCATTTTACGCGTTCGCGATATAGAATGGGAAAGTTTATAGCATTTCTAGTGTATTTTTAGTACAAAAAATTGTTTAACTGTTGAAAGAAACTTTTTCTTCGTTTCAAGTGTTAATTTTAGTAAAAACTGGCATAACATTGATAGTATTTTCTATTATTTTTAGTAGAAAGAACCTCGTAATCGTTGAGAGAAAACTTTCTTTTGATTTGATTTTTGAAGAAGAACAAAAGTTGCAGTTTGCACAAAAATGAGCACAATTTGGCACAATTTGGCACAATTTGGCACAATTTGGCACAATTTGGCAAAGATTGATTATATTCTTCTAAAGCCTGTAGCATAGAGAAGTATGCACGGAGAGTTTATAGCAAACAAAAAATTTATTCCTCCACTCTGATTATTAAAAAAGAATGAAATTGACGATTTGCGAATGAATTGGCCGAAGTTATGTCAAAAATCGACATTATACTCGTCCCATTTACAGCGCACAGAATCTTCTAATCGTAGAGAATAATTTTTCCTTTATCCTAATTTTTGAAACACAAGGAAAGTGATAAACGTATGTGAAACTCCGCAGTTCATCTAATTATAAAATGGGGAAAAACGTTTCGCGCGCGAATGTTTATCGAAGTTTTTTAATAGTCACGTCGGCAAGCTAGGTTATTATTTAGTGTCAAGGATCGTGGACAGGTCTCATAATTTCAACCCTGGTAATAGAGCGCTGGTAATCCACCCCGAACGAAAATGTTCGAAGTGTTACTGCGTATTACGTTACATCAGATAAATTTAGCATTTCTTTTGCATAGAACCTCATTGTAACGCTGCCAATACCGCAACGCGGAATTAATTGGTAGTTTGGAAGTCAACCAATTCCCTTCGATCCACACTGGTTTGCTCCCTGTGTCTAGTATCGATCAAACTATTCTTTTTTTCTCTCCAGTTTCTTACCATAGTCTTCGTGGTTATTGAACAACACTTTGCCAGCGTTCAAAGTGAACGAATTATAACATCCATAACAATTTGCAGAGGACTATAATAAAAATTACATGATCTTTCACTGTTCAATATATGGTTTATCTACTTTCAGTTGCTGATACTGTTATTATTAATTGTGTTGAGCTGATTAATGGAATAATTGCATTTTGTGTTTCATTTTTTTGTAATTCGTTCATCAGTTGCACAGGGAATAATTTTATTTCTCTCAAACAGTGGAATAATTGCATTTTGCGTTTCATTTTTTTTGTAATTCGTTCTTCAGTTGCATAAGGAATCATTTTTATTCGCTGAAACAGTGAAGTAATTGGATTTTGCGTCCCATTTTTTTGAAATTCGTTGATCAATTGCCGAAAGAATAATTTTTATTACCCTCAAACAGTGGAATAATTGCATTTTGCGTCCCATTTTTTTGAAATTCGTTGATCAATTGCCGAAAGAATCATTTTTATTACCCTCAAACAGTGGAATAATTGCATTTTGCGTTTCAGTTTTTTGTAATTCGTTCATCAACTGCACAAGGAAACATTTTTATTCGCTCAAACAGTGGAATAATTGCATTTTGCGTTTCATTTTTTGGTAATTTGTTCATCAGTTGCACATGGAATAATTTGAATTCTCTCAAACAGTGGAATAATTGCATTGTGCGTTTCATTTTTTGTAATTTGTTCATCAATTGGACAGGGAATCATTTTTATTCGCTCAAACGGTGGAATAATTGCATTTTGCGTTTCATTTTTTTGTAATTCGTTGATCAATTGCATAAGGAATAATTTTAATTTGATCAATCAGAGGAACAATTACATTTCGCGTATCATTTCTGTTTAATTTGTTGTTCATATTGCACAATGAATAATGTTCATTCACTCATTTCGTTCTTTTAATTCAGCACATTCGCTCTTCTTCTCTTTTTTACAAGCTACGGATGGAGTTACAGTACGAATGCACTGTTTTCGATTGAATAACATATTTAATTCTGAGAGAGTATGACACGCTGCATAACGCCACCTCCACTAACAAGAGTAATTATTTTCTGCAATTATTATTTTCTTTATTTCGAGATCTTGTGCTAAGAAATAATTTAAATTATTCATTTGTTATTCTGCATTTGTGACTGTGGATTTTATGCACTTACGGTACACAAGACTGTCCAGAATCTATCAATGCTAAAAACTCAAACACAATTTAATCATTTGATCAAAAAATGCTTATTTTCTGAAACTTTAACATTTCATATAAAATCAGTATTTCAGACACAGTTTCTCTAAATTAGTTTAAAAAAAGGAACACAAGCCTTTATAAGAAATTAAATGGATAGAAATTAATCTTTTTATGTGATAAAAAAATGTTCAAAAATGTACAGATTAAATACATTAAATACAATATATTATTATTTATAATTAGACTGCGAGTTTTATGTATATATTAAAAAAAGTGACTAGGTGAAAAACAAAATTGGAGATATTGGAAAAATTTAAAAATATTATTACATTATTTTGGATCCATTAAAATTGTTAAGAAAGAGAATGGATTTCTATTTAACATCTACTTTTATAGCACATAAAAATTTGCGATTGAGGTAGATAATTTTTATACAACGTAAAAATTGCAATTGGGGTAGACAATTTATATACAGCATAAAAATTGTCTAAAAAACCCGCAGTCTATTTATAATTACGTCAATTCTACCTCATAAATTGGTAGATTAATGTAAATTGTCTCTTAGCAATCTGCACTTGCATAAACTCCACAGTTCGTTTATTACTTAATTAATTCGCTAAACAAGCCGCTATTTTGTGAGAGACTATAGTTATTTTAAAATGATAAAATACAAAAGGCACGTGGACTAACGTTAGCAGTTTTCTTCGTTCCAACAGACCAAACGCGCAAAGGAGCGTTTTGAGCACGGCATACAATTCGTACGGTATCGCGTCGAGAAATTCGAAGGATGCTGAGTATCGGTACAGCAGCGTGAATTACAGCAACGCGCAGGAGAAGAGTTATCTGCAACGAAGTATTTCCGCGGATAATGTTGTAATACGTTCCCGCGGTTTCAAACCCTCTGACAGACACGACCCCGTGAAGAGGAATTTCCTTGAGCATCTCACTGCGAAAATACTGCACTTCGACATGGTGAGTTTCTTCGAAAATGACCACTTCCGAACAGGAAAAACCGGTTTGCTCTACATTTTAAACGCTGGGACTACCGGACGAGTTCAAACAACTTGTTCTGCAATTTTTCATTTGCGATTATATATATACTTCATTTAATTCAGCCTCACGGCTAAGAATCGGACTTGGCTTTACATAAAATCTAACTTAATACATCCATAATAATACACGTTCACTCACTCATTCCCTCGTTCCCATTTACTTCCTCTTCTTCCTTTCTTCATTTATTCCTAATTAATTTTCCTATCCTATCTACCCTGTCTACCCTATCTATTGCACCCTTTACTATTGGGATCTGACATTTTGAGTGGCGCCATCTACTGCCGAAAAGTAGAAATACTCTAAGCTTGGCTTGGCTTATAGCAGCTTACAGTGGTAACAGATGTTAATTACAGTATAAACTTACTGCGTTAAAGCAGGTGTTAATTAAAAACAACATTATAGAAACTCCAATTTTTCCACCGCGTAGCAAAAAAATTTTGATTACTATGCAGTGAAAGATTGTGATAGTAGAGCGAGCAATAATTTATTGCTCCGTTGCCACACTTTGAAATGAAGTATGTGAAGTGAACTGCTTGATATTTATAAGACATCCATTTCTAAAATATAAGAAACAATTTAGTAAAAAACAGTCTATTTTAACAGCTAAAATAGCTAAAGCTAGAGTGCATATTGAAAGCGTATAATGACTTTCAATATTTTTGATTCAGTGATGCCTATGGCATTGGTGTCTCTAATAGAAGATATTTGTACAATTATTCGTGGAGTAATTAATATGTCCTCATTAATTCTAAGCGATTAGAAATTTATGAAATTATAATTATAGATTTAGAAGGTACATTAAAGAACACACTATTTTTGTAAAATTAATTATTTGATAAAACATACTTTAAAAAGCTACTCTTCTTCAACAAACTTTCTTTCTTACAATTATTGGAGTTCTTGAAAGATATTCGTGAGAAATTAAATGTTCAAAGGAACTTTTTTTATTGAAGCACATATTGTAATAAAAATTGTATTCGATCTAAATAAATATTACAATTTTGTTATTATTATAAAACAATATATGTGCATCAGTCACGTTAAGGATTCGGTAGTTCTACAATTAAAATAACGATAAAAGCAATTCTTTTAGACGTTTACTTCCATAAGCATAATTAGCCATGCGTAGGTAACATAATTTTATGTTCGGTGTCGGAAAATGATTTTTATAGTGGTATATGGGGTGGAAAAAATTTTTTAGAGTCTTGTGAGATGCATGTCACTTGAAATAGTCATTTGAATT
Source organism: Sphecodes monilicornis (assembly GCA_913789915.3). Lineage (NCBI taxonomy): Eukaryota > Metazoa > Arthropoda > Insecta > Hymenoptera > Halictidae > Sphecodes > Sphecodes monilicornis. Next base: position 7,680,136 of record OU565298.1, read on the forward strand.
GTATTATTGTTTGATATTCCATAAGTTCTATGATTTCGAACTTTTTTGACACTTTGACTGTCATGGATGTTATATTTGGATGACATAACTTTTTATTCAGACTAGAAAAGTCAGTTTTATAGTGGTGCATGCGGTTTTGTTAGTTAAAGTCCTTTGATTTTATGTTGAACCTGTCATTTGGCTCTATATTAGGTGTCTACATTTAAGTTAACTATAATTCTTGAAACAATAATGATGAAAAAAGGCAAATATAACTATAAAATTATAAAAATATCTAATTTGAGTGTTCCTTTTGTTAATTTTGCACATAGAAAGTAACAAGAACTGGTCTAATATTATTAGTAAATTATTTAAATTTCTATAATCCATACACATGATCCTATCATCAACAATATAAGGGAAATATTGATTTTGTTGACTAAATATTGTTTCTATATAGCGAGGTAATTAATCTAGGAGGTAACTCGACGTGTAGTCCAGGGATGGGCACGATAGGGGCCCCTCAAACGCCTGCTTCTCCCACCAACATTCTCCCACTCTTTTATGCGCGAGGCCTGCGCACTGTTTGCTCCTCCCTCTATGGTAACGGCGGATGCTGGTGGGGGACAGTGGGCACTATGGTGGGGACGGTTTTGTCTCAATTGAGACAAAAATGCCCATCCCTGTTGTAGACCTTTGAGGAAAGTTGAATCGATGCTGAACAAATTAAATATCAATTTTTATTATAATTTGTAGGAGAGCAACAGCAGCACTCCAGTAAATTTGCAGAAACTGCTCACCCCCGCTTCAGACTCCGAGGGAGTTATGCAATCGAAAAACAGTAAGCCAAAACTTGATAGCAAATAATTTCCTTTATAGAAATAAAAAACTATTTTCACATTATTTTTCATTAAAAAGTTAGACATTATTTTTAGGAAAGTCAAGAATTGTTTTTATAGAAGTTACAGCTTACTTTCGTGAAAGTAAAAAAGTATATTTTTAAAATACTATCGACCTATACCTTTTTCTAATTTCCTTTATAGAAATAAAAAACTATTTTCACATTATTTTCCATTAAAAAGTTAGAAATTATTTTTAGGAAAGTCAAGAATTATTTTTATAGAAGTTACAGCTTACTTTCGTGAAAGTAAAAAATTATATTTTTAACATACTATCGACCTATACCTTTTTCTAATTAAACAAATGCACTTGTCTACACTGTCATTGTAAAAATTTATTAGTCCATGCAGAAACGCAGGCTTAAATAATTTTTCTGGCTTTAAAATATACGAAATTTAAAGTTGTTAATATATTTATTGAAGTTATTGATTGAAGTACTAATGTACAAAGAAAATTTTAACGATTGCAGGGAAGATGTTCGCATCTTCATACTTTTATGCACCGACGCATCCGACTGTCGAAGACCAGGTGGAACTAGCACGAAGAATTTCGCATTCGTTAAGCGACGTGAAGAACATGAAGAGCAAGGGTCAATCTATGTACGTGAACAGAAAGAAACGATCTGTGAAATGGATCCACGATGGCAATGGTATGTGCTAAAGAAGTCTTTCATTTTATTCATTTTTCTACATCGTTCAATTGTTTAATTTTACTTCTGAAAAGTTTGTGTATAGATTTTAAATAATTAAAAGTAATCGTGTCTCTCTGTATTGATAGCATGAACTAATTAATTATAGGCATCGAGGACATGGAGGAGCCCTCCATCCCCTCCCACAGGGTAAGTTAATTATTAAATATTATACATACTTAATCTGCAATTTTTTAGTAATGTAACTCCATTCACAATCTAAATTAAATTTGCAATCTGCATTCAACTAACATTATTTTCCATTAAAAACTGGTAAAAATTGGTAGCGAATAAATAAAGCGAGTAGTAAAATTACGAAGTAAATAAATAAGAAAATATTAAAATTTCAAGTGAAAAAGAGTAGTAGAATTAAAAGTAAATAAATGAGAAAATAGTAAAATTGGAAATAAAATAGATAAAAAATGTGGTAGAATTAAAAGTAAATAAATAGGAAAATATTAAAATTGCAAGTGAATAAATAAAAAGAGTAGTAGAATTAAAGAAAATAAATGAGAAAGTAATAAAATTGAAAATGAAGTAGATAAAAAAAGTGGTAAAATTAAAAGTAAATAAATAGGAAAATATTAAAATTGCAAGTGAATAAATAAAAAGAGTAGTAGAAATACAAGTAAATAAATGAGAAAGTAGTAAAATTGGAAATAAAATAGATAAAAAATCTGGTAGAATTAAAAGTAAATAAATAGGAAAATAGTAAAGTTGGAATCGAAATAAATGGATACATAGGGTAGTCGAATTAAAAATAAATAAAAATAACAAGTAGCAAAATTGGAAGTGAAATCGAAACTTCTTTAATTAATTAAACTATATAACTATCTAGTAGATCTAGACAGATATTTCGGTTACGAAGAAACGCGTTATCAATAATCGTTTCCGTTAAACTTTTATCGATACATATATTGTGCAATCGATAACATGTTCGGTACGTTCTTACAAGATCCATTGAAGTAAAGAAGTTCTGCTTTTTTTAACGAATATTTATAGCTGCGTAGAATGTGATCTTTTTTTATACGACAGCCAACACTCATTCAGAAATGTCAAGCACTCAAGGGTTGCACATGCGCGAGCCTAGTACACTGTCCTCTAATCGAGATGATTGCTCTCTGCTAGAGATAAAATTATTTTTATATATTTTCTTCTCGCGTTCATTGCCAGCAGATCGATTTAGCCCATTCCCTTTTAATCGAACCAATTTCTTACATCGTACAAAAATTTGATTCCAAGCCTTTTTTATAGATATTTATAAATGCATCATTTTGATTCTATCTCTGCAAAAATAACCAATTATTATTGACAATATATTCGTTAAAATATAATTTTAATGTAAAAGTGTCTAAGACTAGTAATTCTTTCATACAAAATTGTATTACAAAAGAAACAGAAGTATTTAAATTATTAAATGATGTATTTTAACCCTTAGCACTCGAATGGCGACTCTGAGGCGCCAGTACAAATTGCTAGACCATTATTCAGAATATTGTTTACATGATTAAAGTTGTTTATATGTAACAAATTACTAAACATTTAAATATTGTATGAGGTACTATATCAGTTTCTTACGCATATAATGAAAATAACTATGTACAATGGAAATATTGTAGGTTAGAAGAAATGTTTGGTTTTTTAGTTGAAATAGCTCCGAGTGCAAAGGGTTAAACATTGAGGCGAAATTGAGGATGCTCAGAAATATTAAACACATTTTTCTTTAGAAAAGATAGTGTAGTAGTTTCAACTCTCTAAAACTGATATTTTCTTTGATAAATAATGTGTGCTCCAAAAATAGAAGATATTTATGTACGCTGTTGAATACTGTGAAAAAGATGAATATGCTAAAAAATATACAATAAAAATACACGAAATTTTGCCTGTCATTAGATCAGTAACTTTATTCTGTTCTCTACTTTATTCTAGGAAAAAGTTCCACTGAAATGCATGATGAACCCACATGGAAAAGTGTTGGACATACATGGCATCCAAGCTTTAGGCGAAGAAGTGAACATTGAACCGATGCCGAAGAATCCGGAGAAGCTCTTCAACATCGTTCGTGACTTGAACACTCAAAAAGGACGCGGTGAGAACAATTCTAATCAAACATTGCAACTATTCCTTTAATTTTATACATTGACATTACCGAAAATTTTCTAAATTCCACTAACTCAAAAAATTGATCAGTTTTAATGGTCTCTGTATTTTAATCGAAGCCTAAACAACTGGAAATGAAGTCTACAAATTTCTCTAAATATTTAAATAAATATTTCTAAAAAGCTGCCTGAATCGTTTATTTATAAAAGAATCTCACAAGGTTTTTGTAAAGTTAGCATTGACTGGGAATTCTATTTGTTTCGATTAATTGAACGATTCAATATTTGAGCATTGTTCTTATCGAGGAACAATGATCGATGAAGATATCAAATCTCTCTACTGGTTGATTGCTAAAATATGTGTCAACGCTCTGCCAATAAAAATTCAAAAACACCAGTGTTCCACTGTGTGGGAACGAATACGCGATACTCTTTTATGTAATGATCTAAATTTTATCATTTTAATCCTCTAATTCCGGTTTCTACCGTTCAAAGCTTTTAAGCTTTGCTGAATAATCATTCGAAGAGGATAATATTCATTATTATATTCCTGCGTAATAAAATCACTATATCATTTTTAAATACTACTTTTTTACCAATGCGATGTTATCAACTGACTATAATAATAATATTTTATTTAATGTAGCCTCACGGCTAAGAATCGGACTTAGCTTTACATAAAATCTAACTTAATCTAATCACATTCACTCATTCATTCCTTCGTCCCCATTTACTTTCGCTTTTTCTTTCCTTCATCTATTCCTAATTAGTATATTATTATTACTACTTATATTCCTAATTAATATATTATTATTACTATATTATTATTACCTACTATTGCTTATTATTACTATATTATTATTACCTACTATTCCTTATTATTACTATATTATTATTACCTACTATTCCTTATCATCACTATATTATTATTACCTACTATTCCTTATCATTACAATATTATTATTACCTACTATTCCTTATCATTACTATATTATTATTACCTACTATTCCTTATCATTACTATATTATTATTACCTACTATTCCTTATCATTACTATATTATTATTACCTACTATTCCTTATCATTACTATATTATTATTACCTACTATTCCTTATCATTACTATATTATTATTACCTACTATTCCTTATCATTACTATATTATTATTACCTACTATTCCTTATTATTACTATATTATTATTACCTACTATTCCTTTACTATATTACTCTTTAGATTTCCTATTCTTCTATCCCTTCCTTGCGTTGCTCTTCTCCCATTTTTCTTTTTCTTTTCTTCTCCAGATTATCAACTGACTATAATACTGTTTTTGAATATACTACTTTCCTATCATTAATATTTATTTAATATTTAATCTTCGAAGTAGTTGTAGACTCGAAATCAAAAGAAAGTTTTTCGTTGGTCTAATTATATTATAAATTAATAAATATAAATTATTTTAGATTTAGTTAATTGTCGTATAAATAATCTTATTTAAATTTGAGATTATTATTACATATTTAATAAGACAAAGGAGTCATAATAAAATTAAAAATCGCAAAAATATTCAAATCATTATATTTATAGCAGAAACATTTTTCAAAAATATTCAAATCAGTAGAAGCATTTGAATTCGCAAAAATACCTGTAGCATTATATTATAACAGAAAAATTCGCAATCGCTAAAATATTCGAACAACTATAATAATAGTACAATAATATAATTGGCTTTGATTTTCTGTTCTGATTCCTATACCTAGTTTCGATTTCGACACACATTATACTTGAAACACCGGTTAAGTAGAGCTACGAATATCCTTAAGTATACGAATCATTTATAGGTGCCGAGATATTTGCGAAACGTAGGAAAAGGTCTGAGAAATGGGTTGTAGACACAGATCAACCGCAAACGCCCAGCATGCAGGGAATGCCAAAAACACCAGTTTATCCAAGGAAACAGGTAATATTTCTTATGTCAAAGCATTTGGTAGCAGGGACCTCATCTTGCACAATGGAGTAGACCCTGCTAGTATTACTAATTTATTATACTAACATTAGTGATTCACTCAAAATGAATTCCATCTATTTTCTATTATTATATTTTTCTCAAAATATTTATCAGATAATCTAAAACATGATCAAATAAATACAATATTAATGAATTTAAAACAAAATCGCTAAAAATAAATTATTTAGCGATGCACTAATATTATGAATTTTTGGTTTACTACTAAAAATAAATTCGGATGTTTCAAAACTAAAAACTATATTTATATTTTAGTTTGAATACAAGGACTCTTCTACAGAAGGAAGAAATTGTTGCTTTAATTTTCATAAAACATTAAGAAATGAAAATTTACCTAAACATCTTCAATATTAATCAATACTTATCTCGAATTAAACAAATATCTTACGTTCTTATTTATTTAAATTAATAATTCGCTAATATTACAGTAGATCATAACATTTGTATACATTTATACAATATGCATTAATGTACCAAAGAACGGCATATTGACTAAAAACTATATTTTTGTCTTATACAATAGATAGTATCTTCTACAAAGGGAAGATATATTTTACTTGCTCTAAATTTCACAAAGCAACACACACAAAAATTAAAATTTGCCTAACGGTCTATTCAATAGTTTGTATTATTGTACAAGAGGCTAAGAAAAATACTAACAAAATATCCCGGAGAGGATTAAAAGAGTTTACATTTTATCGCACATATTAAGAGTTCATTTTGTTCATTTTGTTTGTAGGAGATGAACGGCAGCTCAAAGTTCTCATCGGCATCGCCGTTTTCGCCCCTCCAGCCCGAGCCTTTCGACGAGAAGCCATTTTACAACCCCTTCACCGTGGACTTGTCCTTGACCGACACAAATCCGCCCGCGACAGGTACAGAATCCTTTATCCCACAGTATTCCGTTGGCACATCGATCTGGCACTGTTTCATTGCTCACGCTTACTGTCCGACAGAATATTTCTGCTTACTTCTGCTTTCAAAAAATTAACACTAAACCTACCGAGCATTAAAATTGTCCATAATAAATTTTGTGGTTTCGGCGCACGGTTCGATCAAATTTAGAAAACAGCAAATTTGCAATTATTTAAACAATATTCTCAACGTTTCGATCCCTATATGCATCATTTTCAAGAGAGACATTTTTGCGTTTGCTGTGCCAACAGGGAAAACAATAAACAGAATATTAAGGAGTTACGGAAAACAATACTTTAATCCATGGTGGCAGATACGTCAATCATAAAATGTCTCTCTTGAAAATGATCCATATAGGGACCGAAACGTTGAGAATAATGTTTAAATAATTGCAAATTTGCTGTTTTCTAAATTTGACCGTGCGCCGAAACCACAAAATTTATTATATATTTCATTTTCGATCGAGAGGAATTTCACCTGTATTCAAATTGTCCAGTATGTGTCGTTTTATAAAAAAGAACAAGCTTGAATTTATTTAGACTTTGTATGATTTTTATCATTATATATGTGTGAGTAAAGAAATTTATTGGTTAAATTCCCATGAAGTCGTCTTTATAATTTCAGTAATTTTAAAATCAAAAATCTGAAACCAGTAATTTGACCGACTGCGGTAGGTTTAGTGTTAACGCACGTCTGTCAACTAGGGGTGTGCGAGAACCCGTAATTTACGAGCTGAGCTGAACTCGATTCGATTGCTCGAGCCGAGTCGAGCGTTTGAATTTTCCGAGTTACTCGAAATCGACGAACTGCTTGAAAAGAATGCGAGCTACTTGAAAAAATCAATCGGCTCGAATATTCGAGCCCTCTAGAAACTTCGATTTACTCGAAAATGAATTTTCAGCTCGAAATTTTTCGAATTACTCGAATATATTCGAACAGATCTTTAACTTTCGAGTTACTCGTAAAAATTCGAATTGCTCGGGTTACTCGAACATTCATTTATTTACTATCAAATACTATTCTAACTATAAGGAAGAAAAATATGACGCTAATTTAATGCTTCTGTTTTATTTTTATGTTTTCATGAAGAAAACATTCGAATTTTTACGAGTAAAGGTCGGGTTATACACATCCGTCCGATATCGGACGCGTTTTTAGGGTGTTTATACATTTCCGTCCGACCTTTGAGGTAACTTGAGAAGCGTTCGAGATGTTGTATATGAGAGCTACCGAAAGCGCGTCCGATATCGGACGGATGTGTATAACCAGACCTTTATACACATCCGTCCGAAATCGGACGCGTTTTTAGGGTGTTTATACATTTCCGTCCAAACTTTGACGTAACTTGAGAAGCGTTTGAGATGTTGTATATGAGAGCTACCGAAAATGCGTCCGATATCGGACGGATGTGTATAACCAGACCTTTATACACATCCGTCCGAAATCGGACGCGTTTTTAGGGTGTTTATACATTTCCGTCCGAACTTTGAGGTAACTTGAGAAGCGTTCGAGATGTTGTATATGAGAGCTACCGAAAGCGCGTCCGATATCGGACGGATGTGTATAACCAGACCTTTATACACATCCGTCCGAAATCGGACGCGTTTTTAGGGTGTTTATACATTTCCGTACGAACTTTGACGTAACTTGAGAAGCGTTCGAGATGTTGTATATGAGAGCTACCGAAAACGCGTCCGATATCGGACGGATGTGTATAACCAGACCTTTAATCGAAAGTTAAAGATCTGTTCGAATATATTCGAGTAATTCGAAAAATTTCGAGCTGAAAATTCATTTTCGAGTAAATCGAAGTTTCACGAGGCTCGAATATTCGAGCCGGTTGATTTTTTCGAGTAGCTCGCATTCTTTTCAAGTAGTTCGTCGATTTCAAGTAGCTCGGAAAATTCAAACGCTCGACTCGGTGCGACAGACCGATCATTACTCGACTCAAAATTCGAATACTCGAATAAATCGAGTACTCGCACACCCCTACTGTCAACCACAAAAGACTCGAAACTCGAGTTACATGTTGTGTCTCTTCGAAGCTCACTGTTGTTTCTGCTGCTTCTCGTTATTGTTGTTTTTAGCTATGCGTAAATTTGTCTCGCAACGATCGTTGTATTGCAATGAAACGGATCGGATAAATCGAAAGCAAATTTTGTTAGCACGATCTCGGACCTAGATTTCTTTTTCCTGTCGATGATCTACGGCGAGTGCATCGACCCAGCAAGGTTTCATTTGGCAAACGTGATCAATCTTATTCAATCGAGACCGTTGCCTCGTTCTTTTATCTTCTATATCTAAATTAAACAACGACCCGAACTTCGTTGCCAATCTTTATACTGATTACAAGGATGGTATAGTTAGAAGCACGCTGACACCTTAAGTCGGCTTTGCTAAATCTGCCGCTTACAATGTAGCGATATCTGAATTTTGGGTTTTATCTTTCGGAAAGAACAATAGGTGAATTACTGCGGTTGATTTGGAACGATAGATCCTTATTCTTCATGTATACAGGGTGTTCACGTATTACTAGCCAGCGTTTTTCTTGCAAGTAATAAATATTAGAAAAAAAAATGAAAGAGGAAAAAGTAATACTGTTTTTTGCAAGCGACGTAATGGCGTATGTAATTTTTTTGTATTTGTAATATTTTCATAGAATTGTCGGTGACCTCCAATTTTTGTAAATGGAATGCCGTATATTCTTTTCACACTATGAAAGCGTGAGTGAAGACAAATTCATTGGTGTACGACACAATGACCTTCAAGGTCATACAAGGTCAGAAATGGAAGAAATTTTGAACATTTCGTACTAATGCGTTTACAAGTATAATTTCTTGACGAGGCTATAGTAAATGTTCAATATAACTTCCTTATGCATGACTGCGTATTTCGGCTCTATTAATTACATTACTTTACGTTTACTACGTATCTTTACGAAATACTACGTACGAAATATTCAAAATTTTCCTGCCATTTCTGACCTTGTATGATCTTGAAGGTCATTGTGTTGTATACGAATGAATTTGTCTTGACACACGCTTTCACATGATATGAAAAAATGTATAGCATTTCATTTAAAACAGTGAAGGTCACCTTCCTTTTTAAGAAAATAATGCAAAAACCAGAAATTTACATACGTCATTATGTTACTTACAAATAAGAGTATTACTTTATCCTCTATCAGTTCTTTCTAATATTTATTATTTGCAAGAAAAACGCTGGTTAGTAATAGCGTGAACACCCTATAGGTACAATCGGTCACAATAATATTGGGGCACTTTTAAAAAGGCGATAACTTTTTTAATAGTGAACCATATGACTTGGATTTTTTTTAGAAGTTAGAACAATTAGTTTACTACATGACGCAACAAAAGAAATTTTTGAAAAATTGTAATTGATCAGAATTGCAAAAACTATACAAAAAGTTCTTGGTCCGCTATTAAAATATAAACTCCACATATGGTCCACTATTAGAAAAGTTACCGCCTTTTTAAAAGTGTCCCAATATTAATGTGACGGACTGTAAATATAAATTTGTTTATGACGTATAAATGTCTCGAGTAAATTATAAAATGAAAATTTTAATGGAATTACGTTGTATTTTAATCCATTTTCATTTGATTTACTTCAATCATTCGAGAGGAAAGTGATATTTTATTTAAATTACACAGCAGTTTGCGGAGATTCCTGCATACTGGCATCGCGTAATTGCACTCCAGAGGGTTCTTTATCAGTAGACTGCTGGTCCCTGTGCATTCATGGCGTGAGCAAACTAAGAAACGATTACGAAACGCCTCTATAAATATATTGACTGCATCACCTTGGAAAATCGTATATAGTCCAAACAATTTAATAATACCGAAACAGCACTGCAAAAATTGTTCGTTCAATGTTCGAATTTTCTCAGATTCTATAAATCATAATGAATATCGACCTACGTTATTATTAGACAGCGGATCTTTATACAAAATAAAAATTTTCTAACTGAATTGCAATAAACTGGAATGAAATGGAACTTTATTTCTAATATGTTTAATAGATTGAAAATAATATAACAGTATTTTCAAATTCTTCTAATCTTTTTACTGTTTCAAATTGCGCCTACTCATTTTTGCCATAAATGCATAAAATCCGCTATCTAATTACTATATCCAACGTTCCCATACCCGTATCTAACAAATTGCATCCATGTTCTAAATCAAATTTTACAAAATTGCAACCATGGGGTAAATTAAATTCCACAAAATTGCAACCATGGGGTAAATTAAATTCCACAAAATTGCAATAATCGGGTAAATTAAATTCCACAAATTGAAACGACAATTTCAATAGAAATTCGCCTAACTGCAACGACAGACTGCATCAAATCCCAGAAACTGCAACGAAAGTCTAGCAAATCAATCTCCACAAATTGCAACGCGGTTTGAATCAAATTCCACAAACGGCAACGACAGACTGCATCAAATCCCACAAACTGCAACCAAAGTCTAGCAAATCAATCTCCACAAATTGCAACGCAGTTTGAATCAAATTCCACAGACGGCAACGACAGACTGCATCAAATCCCACAAATTGCAACGAAAGTCTTGCAAATCAATCTCCACAAATTGCAACGCAGTTTGAATAAAATTGCAACGCAGTTTGAATCAAATTGCAACGCAGTTTGAATCAAGTTGCAACGCAGTTTGAATCAAATTGCAATGCAGTTTGAATCAAGTTGCAACGCAGTTTGAATCAAGTTGCAACGCAATTTGAATCAAATTGCAACGCAGTTTGAATCAAATTCCAACGCAGTTTGAATCAAGTTGCAACGCAGTTTGAATCAAATTGCAACGCAGTTTGAATCAAATTCCACAGACGGCAACGACAGACGGCACCAAAACCCACAAATTGCAACGGCAGCCTAAAAATTCATTCCCTCAAATTACCTCAACAATCAAAACCAAATCCCACAAACTACAACAGCCTAAATCAAATCCCATAAATCGCAAGGTCAAAAATCATGACATTTGAACCATTGCACATTTCAGACAGGAATCATTACCGGTGCAACGGCAAAGAATGCAGCCACCAGACCGAGGTCAAAAAGATCTATTTGCGCGAAGTAGCGGTCGGCACCGATAACGATTTCCCAGCCGCCGATAAATATCGATCGTCGATGGTCGAAAAATCCCGTCGGACAACACTGGATCCGGACACCGAGCGATACAATAATCATCACGCGAGGAATAACAATTACGAGCCTGTTGCGATGCCATTAACCACTAACAAACGCAATCACAGCCATAACAAGCAGCCGTCGATCGGCAGATCGGGCTACCCTAACAGACAGAGCTTCGCTACTAACAAAGAGAGCAAAACCTACATGAAAGAACAACGAATGACGGAGTGTATGCAGATCAACGGCAAAGAGAAGATTGTTAATAGCCAAAGAGAAACGGAGACTACGAGAATCGATAACGAAGGGAACGAGTACACGCCGGTCCCTGTTAAACAATTGATACAGGAGTTCGAGAAAACGTGCAGACCGGTTCTACAGTACAAACAGATCAGTCCCAAGGTCATACCGATCATTCAACATTGTCCTTTAGACAATGACTTGACGCGGTTCTTCGAGACACGCACCTCTGTCAAGTATAATCCTGAAGAGGATCACAGGAGGTGAGATGGAATTAATTATTTAGGAGTGTTGAGATTGCAGAGATGCATTTATAAGGAATTGATACGACACATTCATTTTTTTAATAGCAAATCTATAAAACGCGACAAAATTTTTTAATTAAGGATTATTAAGGTTGTAGAAATGCATTTTTAGGGAATTGATACGACACATTCATTTCTTTAATAGCAAATCTATAAAACGCGACAAAATTTTTTAATTCAGAATTATTAAGGTTGTAGGAATCAGTGTCGCAGATCAACCCAAAACTGGGTTGATTTTCCTCTCCTCCTTTTCCCCTTCCACTATCTCATTCTTCTACATGAGCACACTCCAACGTCCCCCTCTAAGACCGTAGACTGGTCACGTGACGTGCCGCGCAACGTATCACATATTACTCTGGTCATCAGAGAGGTGGTAAACTGTATTCCCCTCGATTTAACCGATCTGGCGACACTGGTAGAACTGCATTTCTAGGGAGTTGATACGACAACATTCATTTCTTAATAGCAAATCTATAAAGAGCGACAAAATTGTTTAATTTAGGATTATTAAGGTTGTAGAAATGCATTTCTAGGGAATTGATAGGGATCATTGCGATTGTGGAAATGCATTTACAGAAATGCATTAATACAATTCTTCTTTAAACTCAAAATTCAGAAAGTAATTTATAGTTGGCTGTATAAATAGATCAAAAATTTGTTTTCAGATTATTTGGGTTATATTGGATTGTGTTTGTCTTTAACGATTTTTGTACACAGTTTTCATCATTATTAAGGCTCACATTGTGTCTTACAAAATGCTACAAATGGGAACAATTCCAAAAATATTGGACTATTCCATAAAAAATATTAAAAGTAGCGGTACATCAAATTAAAAATTGATGGGAGCTCATTGATAGCTAAAAAAATGTTTGATAACAGAATTATTATACTGATTGTCTTATCATTGTTATTATTTTAATTCTTTCACTCCGTTATCTGTGACATAAGCTGCCACTTAAAAAATTGTATCGCGTTGCTGTTATCTCACTTCGAAAACTAATGGATAATCAATGTATGTGGAAATTAAAATAATTGTTGAGGAGAATCAAACTTTAAAATTTAATCGTGTACTTATAATATATTAAATTTAAAATAACGCAGTATAAATGTAATCTTTGTTTAAGCAAATTCATTTTGGAAACATTCATCAAGTAGATTAAGTGAGTAATGATCAGACAGTAGTTTTCAAATGCATACACATCTGACAAAATTCTATAGCAAGAAAAATTGCAGATCATTTATATTTATTGTTAATCAAATAATTTATTTGTCATATTGCTCGCTAGGTGTACATACTAAAATCGCTTTCTACAACCTTAGAGTATAAACTTTGAACAGAATTGATCGCAGATAAGATTGTGGTATCATTATTTGTGTTAAGAAAGTAGGCAAGGTCAATTGTAAAGTTTGACAAATTCTTTATAGCTTTCTTTATGACTCCATTCATTTTTAGATATTAATAAAAATTACACTGGATTGCAGTGATAAATTACAACTATCTTCAAAAATAAATTTACATTCTCAAACAAGTTCCATCATGGTCAAACTACCTACACATACAATATATCCAATATTTCTCACTAAATAAAAATCTTCTTTCCAACTAAAACAACAATAAAAATAACAGGAATCATCAGTAATATTTTCCAATCGTTGAAAAATCATTGTTCCAATTCAGAGTCAGTGCTCAACAAGCATATGAGGACAGCATCAAGCTGCAGGACCACCGGAACAACGGATACGTGTCCACGGACGACACCGAGTACACCAGCGACGATTCCGATTCCCAGAACGATTATGGCAGCGAAGAGATCATTTACCGTGAGAAATCTGAATCGTCCAGTGCTATGAACGGCGAACAAGAATACTCGTCCATGTACCATGAAGAATATTCCTCGAATCGACGTCGATCGGTCACGTCTCAAGAAGTCGAGAACTTTTGTAACAATGGCGAAACGAAATACGTGAACACCGAGTCCGCTGTGCCCGTCGAGGCGAAATCATACTTGTTGTCGATGTTAGCCTCGCAGGAAGATATCCTGAAGACTATTAAACACCTGCGAAATACACCTGTCTTGGATAATTTGTTGCAAGTCTCGCCAGACTTTAAGTTGGACGAGATTTGCGAGGAAGATGGCAAGTTGCTTTGCACGCGCTTTCATTTCGTTTTCTCTGCTTCTTTTCCTGCTTATTCCCAGATTTTTCATATAGGAATAATGTTATAACATAATAAAATATTATTATTAAATATATTCATGCACGATTTTATTTTATTTTATTTATTTTTGTAATTACATTTGATGTGAAGGGTTCTTTCGATATCTTATTATTTTGTGTAAGAGATTTGTGGATAAATGTTTTATCATTTGCAAAATAATTGGACACAGAAACTGTAGAGAACAATCTAAAAATATTACTTATATATTTTATTGCTTTATGTAATAGATTTTTCTAGAATTATCTAATTATACAGTGGCCCACATAACTCTTAACAGCTCAATCTCTCGAAAACTATGTCATCGATTTTAAAATTCTTGGTCTTAAATTGCATGGATCTGAAGGGCCTTTCTAACTACATACACGTGAAGTGCCTCCCCCTTCCTCTTTAAGGGGGGCGGGGGTACCTTTATAATTTTAAATGGAACCCCCTATAAAATGTTACATATTCAGATTCTACAGGAAAAAACAAGTAAATTTTGTCTGAAACATTTTTTTGTCAGATATTTCCATGATGAGATATAACAGTTTAAAGTTTCGACTTGTACATAGGTACAGTATTTCATCGATAATTGTCCACAAGACGGGTCTGCGGAGGGACAATTATGCCGGAGGGATATCATTGTTTGAGGTTTGCCGAACGTGAAGAAGGACACCCTGAGAAATGTAAACATACCTAATCCGAATTTCCAACTTCTTTGTTAATCATTATTTTTTTATGGGACTTCGATGACCATATTTGTGGCATTTTTCTAATAAAAATGATATCAAATATGATATAATTCCGATGATATTTACTTGTGTAATCGACGATTAAAGTTTCGGGCGTGAGGAAGGATATCATCGGAATTATATCATATTTGGTATCATTTTTATTAGAAAAATGCCACAAATATGGCCATCGAAGTCCCATAAAAAAAATAATGAATAATAAAGAAGTTGGAAATTCGGATTAGTGTGGTCTCACCGATATACCCGAGCCGCATGGTGTCATATTTCTCGGCGATCGAGGCCTCTCGAGCTTCACGGCCCCTCAAGGGGGTACACCCCGCACTAGTGGGGATATCTCAGGGACAATTCTGTTGGAGATATTTGGGACAATTACCGGTGAAATACTGTACTTACTTGGAGCGCACGGAAATTATAACGCTATTTCCGAGCGCTTCAAGTAAGTACTTATGTACAAGTCGAAACTTTAAACTGTTATATATCATCATGGAAATATCTGACAAAAGAATGTATCAGACAAAATTTACTTGTTTTTTCCTGTAGAATCTGAATATGTAACATTTTATAGAGGGTTCCATTTAAAATTATAAAGGTACCCCCGCCCCCTTAAAAAGGAAGGGAGGAGGCACTTCACGTGTATGTAGTTAGAAAGGCCCTTCAGATACATGAAATTTAAGACCAAAAACTTTAAAATCGATGGCATAGTTTTCGAGATATTGAGCTGGTAAGATTTATGTGGGCCACCCTGTATAATGAGGTCTTTATATTGAAAATATTTTCATTAAAATGTATTTTCTATTTTATATAAGAAAATATGTAAATATTAAATTATATACAAATTAATAAAATGATTAATGTGTCAATATTGTAGATTTGTGTGTATACATATAGTTTATAATTGTTCTATTACTTTTTTGTATTTTCCTGTTATTTCTTGTTCTTGTATTTTTGTAACGGGGTTTGACGTAATTGATAAATTATGTTTTTAATTTTACAGCTAAAAAGCTTTACGAAAACAATACTTACTCGGGACCGAAGCTCGGCAGTGTCTGCAGCCTGGCGAACTATAATACTGCACCCCGTGGATGGGATCAGTCATTGACGTACTACCGACCAATCAAATTCGAGAAACCACAAGAAGTTGTATATTCTGACTTTTAGGTATAGCGTACTTAATTAAATCGACGCACTTGGTATGTTTCTGACAGTGTAAATACTTTGTTTCTCTTTCAATATACGTGTAATTTAAATATATGTTGTTAAACGATACACACACGTGTCTTCTGAATTATGGTCACACGAAATCATCGATTGTAACATTTTATACGATTTTTAACGAACATATTTTACTACCATTAAACGTGCACAAATGAAACAATAGATTATTGTAACTCATTATGTACACTGTGTACATTATTTACCATGTAATGATAAATATATTCGTTAAATATATGTAATATGTTCTAACAGTGATAATATACATAAAAAAAATATTGTTCGATACTCTTTTGAATTATGTGCACAGATGATTATAACTACACCATCAAATATGCCATAAAAATTATTAATTCAATATTACTATAATATTTTATACAATTTCAAGGAATATATTTATTAACTGTATTAAACATACATAAAACAATTAATTGTACGTTCGCACACTGTACACGCTATTTGCCATGTTATGATAAATATCTTTTTTAAAAATATATGAAATACTATAATAATAATATACAAGGTGTTCGCGCTACCACTAGCCAGTGTTTTTCTTGTAAATAGTAAATATTAGAAAAAAATGAAAGAGGAAAAAGTAATACTGTCTTTTTTACATTGGTATAAAATATTCAAAATGTTTCTTCCATTTCTGACCTTGCATGACCTTGAAGGTCACTGTGCAGTATACGGATGAATTCGTTTAGACACACGCTTTCATGTGATATGAAAAAACATACAGCATTCCATTTAAAAAATTGAAGGTCACCTTCATATCTAAGAAAATAGTGTAAACACAAACAAATTACATACGCCATTGCGTTGCGCATAAAAAACAGTACTACTTTTTCCTCTTTCATTTTTTTCTAATATTTACTATTTACAAGAGAAACACTGGCTAGTGATAGCGCGAACACCCTGTATATTATTGAACACACAACAGATTTATGTTCAAATATTATCAACTTTGTCATCACATATATGTACATCACAAAAGAATTAATATAATATTATTACAACATTTTATACAATTTTAACGAATATATTTACTACTGTATAGACAATATACTATATTAAACGTACATAAAACAAAAGTTTATTGTAATTCATCATACGTACGTGCATTGTAAACGTTATTTACCATGTAATAATAAATATATTCGTCAGATATATATAAAATGCTATGACGGTAATAATATATAAAAAATATTGTTGAATACATATTTAACCGTACGTGTGTAATGTTAATAATACAGGAGATACGTGTCGCTAAATATTAAACTTGAAAAATGATGCCATGTAGCAGGGTAAAAAGGATCTTTCTCAAAGAATCGATGATCAACGATCTCGCAATTATCGGATTTATGCTTTCAATCATGTCGCCGATTGTTTTGGTTTTCCCCTATTCTGTTAATTCGTTTCTTGCGGTGGTTTATCGTCGAATGACAATAAAACAATATCATCGGAAGCGTTAAAGTTCTATGTTGAACGCCATATATACATACACGTAGATATTATTATACTTGCATATGTTGAGGCTTCGTTTTGTTTGATGTACCTACCTCTATCATTATCGAAATGTTGATTTTTATTTATGCCGTTGACAGTGTTACTGCATTTTACTTTATAAAGTATTAATATTATATTATTATATGAATAAATGTTGTTTTCATAATCCCTGTCGCATTTCTTCATTCTCTGTCATTCATTTCTTCATTCGTTTCGACATATATCGATATTAATTCGATCCAACATTTTGTTAGAATAAACCCTCTATGTTAATACATCCGAATTTTTAACTGATGTTGTTTCGAATGTACCAACCATCTGTTCAGTAATTTTGTTTATTGTTAACGAAACGTAAACATAAACATTTTGTCTCGATTTCGTCTCGATGTTTGGACGCCATATATATATATTGATATGTAGTCAATATAACATGATTATCTTCCCGTTTCGGCGCAGTCGCAGTGACGGTAAACGTGCGAAGTCAGTATAAGTAGAGATGAGAGTGATTGTGTCATAAGTCAGTAGCCGACGGCAGCCGGCAACGATCGGCAATGTTGTGGCTCGAATTTTTCCTATCTTGTCTCCTCCTCTGCTCTTTTGGAGGAGCAGCTAACATACCGAGGCAAACCAGAGCCAAAACATGTGGCTACGAGGTGAGCGAATAAATCTGGGTTAGGTTTCGATCCAACGTTTTGCTGTATACTAAAACTGTGTAATAGTTACACGTATAACCTGTAGTCGTTACCACACCATTCGAGCCTCGGATAAACAAACGTTGACAAATTTTTCTCGTGACTGACGTTACCGTAGATTTGTAGATTGAATCTTCCCCGTTACAACGACTACTTAAAATTTTATTTTCGATTTTTTTAAAATAAATACTCGATCTAAGCAAAACCCTAGGGGCCGTGTTGTTGTTAGTGCGTGTAAACACGGATCGCTATTCTACCTCCAAAATTCACTGTACATACCGTCAATTAAACCACTAAATACAGTTTAAATTCTGTCGTGTTTAACACTAGATTTACGGGGCCCGTCAAAATGACGGATTCAAAAAATTTTAATTTACGATTATTAAGAGTGTATGGAGGTATTCGTGAAAAATTATTAAATAGATTTTTTTTTTGTGTACATATTACAATAAAAATCGCTGAAGATATAAGTAAATACAATTTTATTATTTTTATAAAGCAATGTAAAATAATAAATTTTAGTGCTCCGTAAACCTAGTCTTGATGTCATTTTAATCAGAAAAATTCCACAAATATGTTGGTGAAAGTCCCATGAAAAGATAATTAAAAATAAAGAAGTTTTGTAATTGGATTAGTAGTGGTTTCACACGGATATAGCTGAGCTTCGGTGCCCCTCGCGAGGCATAACCCCAGTGGTGGGGATAGGTGGTTTGCGACGATCATACAGTTGTCGTTTGCTTAGATCGAATATTTACTGTATTTAGCTTCGAACGGAAAGTGTACCGACATCTTTGCAATAAAAGTTGTTCCTCATTTTTCTTCTATAAAACAACAACAGAAAATCGTAGATCAACTTTTAAACCGTCGTTGGAAAGACAAAGCTTTATTCTTCAAATCTGTAATAGATTCATTCGAAAAAAAATTTTTTTGATGCTTTTACGGGCTATTCAATTTGTAGCATTTTTGAATGAAAACGTGTCCTTGGTTTTTCAACTATTGTATCATGCACAAATATTCTAGAGAAAAACTAACGATAGTCTACGAGGATCGGAAACCTAGTGTTCAAATACTTTTTGGATTCATTTTAGATAATAATAATAATATTAATAAATATTAATACATATTTATTGCAGGCATGTCCCACAGTGGACCAAAGCAAATTGAACATTCACCTGGTAGCTCACACACACGACGATGTCGGCTGGTTGAAGACGGTTGATCAGTATTTCTTCGGAAGTATGTTTATTGAAATCATCGTGGATATTTTTATAACAATCCAGGAGATGTTAATTTTTCGTTGATTTCTTTTTAAGGTCGGTCACGGACGCAATTGGCAGGCGTACAATATATTTTAGATAGCGTTGTACAAGCACTGTTGGCGAATCCGGAGAGAAAGTAATTAAAAAGTTTGAATTATTATATTCGACTCTAGAGTTATTAGATTGCCTGCTTTTTTGTTAGAATCTAATTTTATATTTGTTAAAAATATTCTCGAGTAATATTTGTTATGAAATTAGGTTCATGTACGTGGAGACTGCTTTCTTATATAAATGGTGGGTAAGACAAGATGCGACAACCAAGCAAATTGTAAGGGACCTAATTAACGAAGGCCGATTAGACATTATCGGCGGTGGATGGAGCATGAACGACGAGGCAACAACGCACTATCATTCCCTCGTAGATCAGTACACCTGGGGATTCAGGTAATCACGATACTTCTAATTACTACAATCATTCACGTAATTATTCACACAACTTTTACGTCAGAATCGCTTTTTTAAACGAGGACCAAACAACCACAATTTTAAATTGTCACAGGGCTAAGAAATTATAAACAAACAACTAACACTATTTCATTCGCGATTCCGACCAAATACAATTTTTTCATAATTTTTATTGTGCGTCATCGGCTAAACTAATCAATTTAGGATCCTTGTGCATTGGCTTATAAAAATGGTCAAAAAATCTGAAAATATACAATTCGATACAATTTAGTAGAATTTTTATTTATTCTGGATTTACAAAGGTTATCCCCATTGAAAATAAGATTTCATGTGATTCCACTTCTTGAAAATTTGTCTAGAAAAATTTAAAATCGCATGAACATCCGCAGTCTATTAATCACTGTAGCTTCGTAGAAAAATTAATTAATGGAATTGAGTAATTGTTCAGTGTACTTATTGTTCGTGTGAAAAACGTTTGCAGGCGACTCAATGACAATTTTGGAACTTGCGGAAAACCACATATCGGATGGCAAATAGATCCGTTTGGCCATTCCAGAGAACAAGCGTCGATTTTCGCGCAATTAGGATTCGATGGTCTATTCTTGGGTCGTATCGATTACCAAGACAAAGAACAGAGGCTCAAAGACAAAACTATGGAGTTCATCTGGAAAGGCAGTCCGAGTTTGGGTAATTATTAAATATTAACCTCAGTGCCGGATTAAGACTTTTAGAGGCCTTAAGCACCTAAAACCCTTTAAGGCTGCCTTGTACACGATGTATGCAATGCAAGGTGGACCTTTATGATATCTTAGACAATTTCGATAGAGTTTCGATTTGTCAAAGAGAACATTTGTACACATCCTTATAGATTGTCGTGTACAGAACACGAATCCGAAAGCCGGTTCTCGAAAGAAATTTCATTTAAAAAAAAAAGTCAAACTTCCAGAATTTTTTCTCCTTGAGCCAAACAAATTAGAACAGGCAGTTGCAACCAGTAGCTCCGGAGCTCTTCGAGGAACCTTCCCCGCGCAGGTTCTTCCCCCACTCTTAGACTTCATCGTTATAATGTATAGTAGTGGGAATCTCCCACCACGAGAGCCACGCGGCGCGCGCAGCATTCACTAACTCTGCGGCCGTACGTAGTAGTGGGAAGAGGTTCGATGGTGGGGACCTTGCAGTTCTCGGAGAGGAATACGTTGGAATTCCCTGAGATAGAAGAACGATTCTTACGTAGAAAAATTCTGTAGGCTCTCTCAAATATGACGGTATTTTTTTATAACAGTATAAACATTTAAACCTGATTAAAAAAATGTTTAATGTCGAAGAAACGCCCTATTTCATTGATGGCGCGGCCACTCACTGAATCTCGTTACATGCGGACCTATTTTAATTTGTATCTCGAAAACGAAAAATATTTTTGAAAATCTGACTCCTGATTCTGATAGGTGGATGTCTGGGCTATTGCTTTATGTAATTCGATGCCAGGCTAGAAATTTATTTTTTATGTGACATCGACAAATGTTCCCAAAGAGTCGTGCAAAATGGATGTCTTCGTTCGAAGCGTTGTTCATTACTAGACTGCAGATTTTATGCATTTATAATCAAAATGTGTACGCACAATTTAAAGCAGTGGTCATATTAAAAAGATTTATTGACATTGTATTAGCTCCAGCTTAATAAGATAATTAAAAGAAGAAAACATTTTTTATTTCGCTCCCGTGTCTTGCAATCAACACGAACATTTTTCTATTTTGCATAAAGATTCGCAATCTATTCATTACAATCAATGCACTTGCGGTGCTCGCGATAAACTTTATTGTTGAATGTTTGAAAAATAAAGTAACAAGAGATCGAATTGTAAAATTTTTTTTGAATTTTGTTGCAGGATCTAAAGCAGACTTGTTCACAGTCGCCATGTACAATACCTACTCCCCACCCCCTGGATTCTGTTTCGATGTTTTATGCACTGACGAACCTATCAATGATGATACTGAGAGTCCAGACTATAATGTTCCCGAAAGGGTAAGTTTCTTTTGTCTCGCAGTTTGTACGTGTGCTTTGTGACAGCGGTGATCTCATAATTTCAATCATTTCCACGCGTTTGTGTGAACGTAGCTAATCCTTAAAATGTGATATTGGTTTTATAATTAACACTCCTATTATACAGTACTGTAGAAGTCATTATAAACTTTCAAAATTTTTGAGAATTTCTGGCTTAACACTAAACCTACCACGGTCAAATGACCGGTTTTATATGTTCCAATTATTCAAAATATAAAAATTCATTTGTGAAAAATAATGGTATAAATTTCCTTCTCTAAGCATCTTTATATTGAAAATTGCGGACAATCTCAATAATTATAGTGTTGCCATTTTTATAAGACAATATTTATCAGATCTTTTAATGCTTGGTAGGTTTAGTGTTAAACTATATTAAATTTGAACTGATATTAAATTCAGTGCTTTGCTAAAATTACATCAAATTTTTCACTGAAATTGAATTATATTTCTTACTTAAACTATCGTATATTTTAACCGAAAATAAATTCTATTTCTTACTTAAATTACATCACAATTTTCACTAAAATTTAATTATATCTCTCATTTATTTACATTTTAACTGAAATTAAATTTAATTCTTTAATTTTACATCAAATTTTTTACTGAAATGAAATTCAGTCCTTTACTTAAATTACATTCAATTTTTTACTGGGATTAAATTTTAACTGAAATGAAATTCAATGCCTTGATTAAACTACATAAAATTTTTCACTGAAATTTTATTACATTTCCTGCTTAAATTACATTAAACATTTTAACTGAAATTAAATTTAATTCCTTGCTTAAACTACATGAAATTTTTCACTGAAATTAAATTCAGTCCTTTGCTTAAATTACATTCAATTTTTCACTGGGATTAAATTTTAACTGAAATGAAATTCAATTCCTTGCTTAAACTACGTAAAATTTTTCACTGAAATTTTAATACATTTTCTGCTTAAATTGCATTAAATTTATACCTAACTTGAATTAAATTTTTGGCTGAAAGTCAATCAAGTTTGAATCGAAATTAAGATATGTTTCTTGCTTAAATTTTTTTGTGAATTATTATTTTCTATGAATGGATCACTATAAATAATAAAATATAATATAAGTATAATATCGATAACCTTTCGAATGTATGTATACCGCATTACAAGGTTCACTGTATTTCACTATCAAAGTCCAATAGATCCTTGAACCTTGATATTTGCGATACGATCTAGTCCCACTATTTTTATCCTAAAAGCGGCCTTCGCGTATTGAGAAAATCTAGCATGATTCGAGAACCGTTTGAATTATATTTTGCGTATGGAAAATATTAATAAAGAAACAGCTGTAATATCTGTTGAAAATCTTACATAAAATTGCAAATGAAAAATTTATTACAAAGAGACAGTATCAACAATGAACCATTAGAAAACACACATTTAGTAACAAGTGGTTCACTCTAGTTTACTAAATCTGAACTGTTTTTATATCTTATTCAATTGAAATTATTTGCAATCGTTCGCTCTGTACAATGTTTGCTCGATTATATATTATTTATTGAGCAAATCGAATACACAGAAGATGATTCAAACGGTACAATAAACACATTCATTGACCATGCGTTTCCTTCCTTTTCGTCAATTAACAAAATTATTCATTTTTCTAACAATTAAAACTGCACGAGCAAATCAAAATATTTCGCGATGTTTAAAAACTTTGAGAACAGATTTCTGCAATTTGCAATCGAATGATTAAATTGTAATTAGAAGTAAATACAGTAATGTCTGAATACATGTGAAAGAAACGTGTACGATATTAGTAAAAATTTTATAATATAATGGTAATAAAATAACAAAACTTGTTTGTTTTTAATTATCTTTCGTTTTTAGATTTTACCAACACATTCGTGACACTTTTCTAGTTAAAATGAGTCCAAACACGACACAATTCGGAGCACATTCGCTTGTTTAATTCACGATTCAGTAGAACCTCGATTATCCGAACCGATGAGGACTAAATTCCTCAAACAATTCCATCTAAAGCATATACAATCCAATGTACAAATCCATTGTACAAATCAGTAAAGATTTAATCGAGGACAGTAGCTAGATATTTGTTCTATTGTCCAAACACTCGCGGTCCACTGATAAGTTCGGATAATCGAGGTTCCGCTATATCGTAAATTAAATAACTAAATATGATCCAAAGTGTGTCATGTTTGGACTTGTTTTAATCAGAAAAATCTCATGAATGCGTTCATGTCAGTTTCATAAGAAAATAATTAAAAACGAAAATCACATTTTCTTCTTTCGCATATATCGAGGTATTGCTGTACTAGTAATTGATAACTGACAAATGTCCCTGTTATGAAACAGGTGAATAAGTTTATGCAATACGTGGCTGAACAAGCAAAAGTGTACCGCACAAATAACATCATATTAACAATGGGCGGAGATTTCACTTATCAGCAGGCTGAAATGTACTTCATTAATATGGACAGATTAATAAGGTAGTGAATTAAATAGATGAAGCTTGATTATTATTGTAAAATCACTTCGATGCTAGTCGCGCGCTCGGTATAGCAGAACCAAAGGAAGGAAAAGGTCGTGAAATTCTAATAAATCGCATGAATCTTTCGGTAAGTATAGCATTTTGTGATCCGTCATCGACAGGTGAACAAGTTCTTGGAGTATGCTGAGCAACAGGCCTCGCACTACAGGACTAATAACATTATACTCACAATGGGTAACGACTTTAATTACCAGCAGGCTGAGATGTGGTATACTAACTTGGACAGGCTGATCAGGTAACGCGTAATTGTTTAAACTTCCTGTGAATGTACGACCAATCCGTACGCACTGGCTACTAACATTTTAATTTGATACGTTTTATCAAATAATTTCGTAAGAAAAGGACAATAGCATAACTTTTTCTGGAAAATGGTAAACTGCGTATTTTATAAATAAAAATAAGAAAATAAGTCGGAGAAATATTTTTTAACGCTGCTATTAAACTCTAAATTCTTCAGATTTTACACCAAAAAAAAAGTGAAAAAACAAAATGGAATGATATATCTTCGTTAACGTAATGTTGTAGCTAACAAAATAACGAATTCATCCATGTAACACAATATGACCTACAAATGACCTTCAACTCAGAAAAATGGAATAAATAAAATTCAACGTGTAAGATTCAGTTGCTTTATTTCTATTACGCAAAATGTTCAAAAATATTCCTTGAGCTGCTTACATTCAAATGTATCGCAATACACAACATAATAACAGATTCGGTAATTTTGCGTAACAGAAATAAAGCAAATGAATCTTACACGTTGAATTTGATTTATTTCATTTTTCTGGGTTGAAGGTCATTTGTAGGTCATATTGTGTTACATGGATGAATTCGTTATTTTGTCAGCTACAACATTACGTTAACGAAGATATATCATTCCATTTAAAAAAACATCGATGACCTTGAAATCTCAAAAAAAATTACCTTGAAAATTTTTTCCCTTACACCGTTACATGTGGCCCTTCAAACAGTGTAACTTTGTTCTAAAAAGTTCTTTTGTTCAACGAAAAGTAACGGAGATATTTAGGTGTTCTGTTTCTTTGGACTCACCCTTTATAGCTAAAATTAAATAGACAAGTATTGTACAAATTCCGTTTAAAATATTACTGGCGTATTCTGCGAGTAAAAATACTAAAATAATTTTCTTTAACTTATGATACTAAAACTTTGTTCTATATTGGTTAGATACGTAAGGCAACTGAACGACACCAACGTGAACATATTCTACTCGACGCCATCGTGTTATCTGAAAGCTGTGCATGATGCTGATCAAGAATGGACAACGAAGGATGATGATTTCTTCCCATACGCCAGCGATTCCCATTCTTATTGGACCGGCTACTTCTCATCAAGACCAGCTATCAAATACTTCGAACGAATGGGCAACAATCTTTTACAGGTAACTCATGCTTTTTGATTATTTTTTTTATAAAACTTTAGTCGCCGTATTTGTGAGATTTCTCTGATTAAAATGAGTCCAAACACAACACAGTTCGGAGCAGATTTCCGAACTGATGATGTATGAAGTCAAACAAATCTCTACACAGTTCAATCTCAAGCAAATCGAATACAAAACAATTCACTGTACAAAGCAGTGAAGATTTAAGCTAGCACAGTAGTTAGGTAAAGATTAGTTCGGATAATCGAGGTTCTACTATATCGTGGATTAAACGATTAAATACGATCCAAATTGTGTCATGTTTGGTATCATTTTAAGCAGAAATATGTCACGGATGTTTTAGTAAAATTTTAACAAAAAAATAATAATAAATAAGAAAGTTCTATCACATTATCTACATTCTCTTCTCTTTTGGTTCGATGAATTTTGTTCTCGTAAGCTCCACAATTTTTCTATCGATACAAAAATTGTTGTGAGTATCTCAGACACCATTGTTTCATCGTTGAATAATGTCTGTACACGATATCAGGACATTACCGTAGCACGTTTGCACAAATTTTGATCGTAGAAGAAGCAATTGAAATATCCGTCTATCTCGATAACGTTAAACTAATGGGAACATTGTTTTATTTCCAGGTAACCAAACAATTGTCCGTATTGACCAATTTCACAGGACACGATGAACAATTGGAGCGTTTCCGAGAAGCGATGGGTATAATGCAACATCATGATGCAGTCAGTGGAACTGAGAAGCAATTGGTTGCCAATGATTATGCTCGCATATTGTACAAGAGTATGGAGAAAGGAACTGAAACAGTGGCCCAAGCGATGAGGTAATGCAAACAATTTTGTTTGTCAATTAATTATACATATATCACTAAATCATTATAGTATAATTGTTAGTATTATCTATGTTGTTACACAGCAATTGGATAACTGGAAATCAAAAACTCAAGGAGCCGGCTATGAAAATGTTCTCCTGCATGCAGTTGAATATCAGTTCGTGCCCATACACAGAGGATCAAAATTCGATACTCACAATTTACAATCCATTAACAAAGGCAATTAACACGCCAATTCGGGTTCCTGTCAGACAAGCCACCTACAAAGTTACGAATTTGGCAGGTATACATACTATAGAAAATTTATTATACTCTTTAAAAATGTTGAATAACAATTAGATAAGGTAATTTCTTCCTCTGAGTAAAGTTGTTTTTCATGCAAATCCACTAATCTCTTTAGTCTACACACAAATTAATTTTTTCTGAATAAAATTATTAATGAAAAAAATGATAATTTGATAACAACTTATTTCTATAAATATTTCCTAGTTTGATATATGTATTGTATTTTTAATACGTGTAACGTAGAGTTAAAAAAATATTACTATTCTTTTTTCAAGATTCCAGTGTGGTTACTTCACAATTGGTTCCTATTGCAAAATCTGTTCAACAAATTCCTGGACGAGAAAGCAAAGCAACGCACGAACTTGTTTTTATGGCTGAGGTGCCAGCATTAGGATATCACTCTTATAAAGTGGAAAAAATAAGTGATAACTATGACAAAATATCTACTTCGTTGGAACCCATCAGTAACGAGGTATTAACAATTATATGTAAACTAATAGTTCTACAGTCCCTCATTATCTCAATCCTACTAGTTGCAAAATACAAGAATACTAGATAACTTATCTAGAAGATTTCCAAAAAAAAATTTATTGTCTTTTCAAGATTTACATTAAAAAAATTATTAAGTCCATCAATTCAAAAATACTGAAAACATGTTATTTGTCTAATCAAAACTTTGTCACAAAATTATTTCTCTTCCTCGATCAATTAAAATTGCTATTGAAAAAATATATTTACAACAGTAAATATCTTAAGCATATTTATGTTACTTCTCAAACGATTATACACAATAAAATAAATTGATTAGTATTTTTAGAGATCGATCTTCCGATTTACAGATTTTCGACATATATGTTGATCAAAACGGAAAAGTTGTTGTGAATTGGAAGAAGGAAAAGGACATGAACCTTGTCCAGGCGTTCCACTATTACGAGGGCAAGACGGGAAATAATAAGGTAGCTCAAAATAGATCTTCAGGAGCGTACATCTTTAGACCTATCGGAGTGGCCTCGAAGACCTTTGTCAAATCGACGGATTACAAAGTGTATAAAGGTAACAATCAACGTATATGCGAAGCACAATTAACACTAAACCTTCCGAGCATTAAAAGTGACTGACACTTATTAATTTATAAATGTTACAAGACTAAGTTTATTATAGACTGTACTATTATAAAAATAGCAAAAAGTTTATTATAGACTCTTTGCTATTTTTATAATAGTACAAAGAAGAAAGCAGTTTACGATAAGCGCGACGACAATATCCCCCTACTGCGGAGTACACCCCTCGAGGGGCAGACTCTCGACCGCTCGACTCGGCCGAGAAATTGTAACATGATACGCGGCATATATATCGCTCAGCCAATGAAATGACAAAACTTGTTTAGCTTTTATTATTTCTTCATGAAACTTTTACCAACATATTCGTAACATTTGTTGTTTTATTACAATGAGACCAGATATGATTTAATCCGGTGCATATTTGCCTATGTAAATTTGTACTTTATAAACTTATTATCGCCAAGTAAACACATAAAGTGAAATGTTCATGAAAAGAGAATAAAAAACAAAAAAAAGTTTTGTCATTGCATTAGCATTGGCATTGGCTCATCGACCTACTGGTACCGGTAGTACAGTTTGATTTAAGATTCAGAGTCTTTATAATATCAATAATTCTAAAATAAATAAACCAGGATCGGTCAATTGGACCGTCGCTGATAGGTTTAGTGTTAGTAGCGCTAAATCGTAATTGCAATAATTCCATTTCAGGTGATGTGGTACACGAAATCCATCAAACGATTAACGAGTGGGTCAGCCAAGTGATTCGAATTTACAAGGAGAAAGAATATGTCGAATTCGATTGGCTCGTGGGACCGATACCTGTCGCGTAAGTCTCTATTGTTATTATTAATATTCCATTATGTCGCAGTTAAAAAACAGTGGACGCAATTTGTTTCGAGCTGAGCAAGATGGTTGACTTTGTTGTGAAAGATGTTTCCTGATATGCTCGCCTTCGCTATTTCAGAGACCTTATTGGCAAAGAGATCTTCACCAAATATTCCAGTAACTTGCAATCCAAGGGAGAATTTTACACTGACAGTAACGGCCGTGAAATGTTGAAACGACAGAGAAATTATCGTCCATCGTGGAACCTGAAGTTAGAGGAACCAGTGTCTGGCAACTATTATCCGATCACTTCTAAAATAGCTTTAGAAGATAAGAACACGCACCAAAGGCTCAGCGTGATCACAGACAGAGCCCAAGGTGGCACCAGCATGAGTGACGGAGAGATTGAATTAATGGTAAAGCTGCACAGCTCCTCGAAATAATTCAAAAATAAATTATCGAACTTCTATCAACATATCCGCGACATTTTTCTGATTAAAATGAGCCCAAACATGACGCAATTCGCTTCATATTTGCGTGTTTGATACACCATCGAGTGGAACCTCGATTATCCGAACAGATATCTGAATCGACCAAATGATCCATATACAATACGATTCATTGTACAGATCAGTAAAAATTTAGTATAACACTGCAGCCAAGTAACTGCTCTCAACACTCATCTTCCAGTGACTAGTTCGGATAATCGAGGTTCCTCTGTATCGTGGATTAAACAATTAATTATAAATCAAATTATGGCATGTTTGGACTCATTTTAATCAGAAAAATGTCACGGATATGTTCGTAAGAATATCATAAAGAAATAATTATTGTCGTAGGTTCATAGGAGGCTGTTGCATGACGACGCGTTTGGCGTGGGTGAAGCTCTCAACGAGGAGGCATTCGGCAAAGGTTTGGTAGTCAGAGGGTCTCACTACCTGTTCGGTGGCAGCACGAAGCATTTGGACAAACTTATGCTAGCTGAGAAGACTTTGCAACTCGAAACGCTGCTCCGTCCATGGACTCTAGTGACACCATTTGCATATGGTTCCCAAATTGATGAACTCCCGTTCAAAACACCAGTAAGTAGTTATGGCTGGATGCTAGAATTACTTGAGACTTTACCTTCAATCGGCTTTTCATTGACTGAATTGTAACTCTTCAGAAATAGTTGCATAGTAATATTAAGCCCATTAATTAATATTAAGTCTATTAATTAATAGGAAGCCTATTAATAGGCTGTACCAAATGGAGGGTTAAACATCTTTTACACATTAATCCCAAACGAAATTATTAAATTACGTTATCGCGGGTGAGTTATTGGTTTATAAGTTTCTATTGTTGCTGAAGAATCTATTAAAAAATTCTCAGCCATGGGCCATAGACTTCCAAAAATTATGGAATAATCACCGGTAGATAACATGTTAATATCTCACCTATTTTTGCTTTACATTTCAAACCAACAAATGAATTCATAACGTCGTATTTTGAAGTAATTACATCTCACGACACTCACAGAAAGACATTAATCGTGATGCAGTATGTATGAAATGTAAATTGATGAATTACTCTGAGGAACGTGTGACGTTTATACAATAATTACAGAAAAATTCTATAAAATTGCTGAATTATGAATGAAATTGCTTTTGAGAACAATATATTGCAGCTTTATATTTTCTTGTTTTTAGGCGTCCGGTATCAATAATTCTCTACCAGTGAACGTTCACATGTTGACTTTAGAGCCTTGGATACATAACATCGTTATACTTAGATTAGAGCACATCTTCGAGAAGGATGAATCCGAGACTTACTCGAAACCTGTAGAGATTAATCTTCAGGTACGTATACACTTTTTACAGAATATAAATATTATCGTTTTTCGATGTTAACTCTTTGCACTCGAAGCAATTTTAATTCCAAAATCTAAACATCTCTTTCAACCAAGAACATTTTGATTCTGTGAAATCTTTTTTGTATTGTGCACATGAAATTGAGCCTGTTTTCTAATACAACATTTGAGATTTTAGTAATTTATAGTATACAGACGAATTTAATAATATGGAAACTGTTTTGAATAATGGTATGGACATTTTTACTGGTGCCTTAGAATCGCCATTCGAATGCAAAGGGTTAAATTTCGATAGAAAATATTTATCTAGATCTACTTTTAGAAGATTTGCTGATTACTAGACTAATTGTTTGTTTTTTCTGTTATCAGGGCCTGCTCGCAAACTATACCATTTTGACGTGCAGGGAAACGACACTGGGTGCAAATGAATGGGTGAAAAATGTGAATCGCATGCAATGGCGGGCCAAATCAAACGAAATTGTCGATACACTGGACGACGACCCGTCCGATCCATTCGAAAACATTATTCTAAACCCGATGGAGATAAGAACATTCCTGATCTCGTTCATGCCCCGCGACGAGTAGCCAAATGTATTTTGCTGCACGTTATTCAGCTATTTCATTTTATTGCGAAAATACTCAATTTTTGTAATATAACATTCCGTTCAGTTCTTTAACACTCTCGAGAAAAAAATAAGTTAGAGAAACAACTAATTATCAAATGTATCATGATGTAATGTAAGCTGGAAAATTGTTAAAAAATTCTGTCGTAATCTTTTTGTTAGTTCGCATAGGAAACCTTCAGTTTTCCACTAAAATCATGAATGCTATGCCATAAGTTACGGAAATTATATTTTAATATGATACCGAGTATAGAAGTGGGTTGAAAGTTTGCTACAAAAATTTATTTTTATACTGAGATTGTAAGAACTGCGTTGTATAAGCACGTGGTATGTATATACAGCAAGAAGCAACAAATAAAAGTCACTGACAAATTGTATTTAGTGGCATTTAAAAATTGTAAAAGTCAACATAAAATAAATGGAAACGGATGTCATTTTTAAACAATATTAATGAAATACTGGATTTAATTTGACATCCCTCCCAATCGATTTTAAATGTTCAATAATCACTTATGGTATTTATTTGCAACAATTTATTGTTTGAAATAAATTTTTATATTACTATATATACTTTTCGATGGACATTATAGTTGTGCATTATGCTTGAGCTATCATATACATATATTACGATACTTTCCACGCGATATGTATAATTGAACGTCAATCTAGTTGACAGTCCATAACACCACTAACCTTTCAAAATGTAAAATTTCCTTTCCGAAATTCCTGCTCATTTCCTCAATTTTTCGCGACAGTATTACAGAAATTTTGAGATGACATCTCTGGATAGTAAATGTGTTATCTCGTGGACACGAATCCGTACCGAAGAATCTACAAGCAATAGTGTGCTATTAACACCTCATCAAAGTAAATATTTTTCTGAACAACAGTACGACTATAAAAATTAATGGAATATTGTGTAAAAATTAGAGGAGTGTTGAATATGGATCTCCTATTTTAGATCGGTCCTAATCATTGTGCATTAATACCGACATCATGTCATGTAAATACTAAATATTTTACACGTGACTTGTTACTTTTCAAAATAAACTAAATGATCTAATCAGCGCATTGACGGAGCCCAGCCCACTTCGATCATTGTTTAAATATGTATAAATAATTATGTTACTAAAAAATATACCATTCTATTCGAGCTGATCTATGTAGAACCATCTTATACAACAACAAACAATTCTTATGACACAACAATTTCCAATAGAGTAGACAATACAATAAAGTTCAATAGTAATCCAATGACAAAACATTTTTGTTTCTAATTATCATTTTTTAAATCGTTTACCAACATATTCGTGATATTTTTCTGATTAAAATGAATCCAAACATGACACAATTCGGAACATATTTGCTAGTTTAAAAAACAATACAGTAGAGCACGGATAGGCATTTTTGTCTCAATTGAGACAAACCGTCCCCACCATAGCGCCCACTGTCCCCCACCAGCATCCGCCGTTACCATGCGCAGGCCTCGCGCATGAAAGTGAGATGGGAGAAGCAGGCGTTTGAGGGACCCCTACCGTGCCCATCCCTGCAGTAGAGCTTTAATTGTCCGAACCGATAATAGAATTTCCACCGTATCCTGAATTAAACAAATACGTGCAATCTAAATTATATCATGTTTGGACTCGTTTTAATCAGAAAAATGTCACGAATATCTTGGTAAAAGTTTTATAACGAAATAATTAAAAACAGAAAAGTTCTCTACTTTCCCACGTTTATCGTTACCGGCAAGAGAGCAAAGAATAATATCTGCACACGATATAAGTCATATTTCAGTCCCAAAGTTTCCGCATGTATTGAGACATTATTGTACTTGTATTTGATTAATTTCAATAAATGTGAAAAGACTTTCTGACCAAATATTAATGCACTCTGTGCACCGTAGATGGCAACAGAAGATGACGTTTGGGTGCAAACCCGAATCACAGTGACTCCAGAGGACGATGCAACTATTCGTGAGATCTCGAAAACAGCGATACTGTCATCATCGCCGGATGTGCCATTGAGCCTCGAAGACAAAATCGTGTACATACGAAGCGCCAGTCATATGCAGTTTTTAGGAACTGAGTCGGATTATGCAGCCTTAGACCCGCCGCCACTAATCCCAGAAGGATACATACCCAAACAGGATGCAGAGAATCAGACATACTTGCAGGGAATACCGGAAGTTCATATTTCCGAGGAATACAAAGACGAAGCCACGCAAACGCTGTACATGGCCTCGCCGTGCCCACCATTGAAGTATTTCAAGGACATTATGAGTACGTTCTATAATGATCCGATTGCGGTTATTTATGCGAAAGAAATTTCATTCTTTCATTAATGATTTTAATTCCCTCAAACTAGTAGATTTTTAAATTCTTATATTCTGTCCGCTGCATTAAATTGGACCTACTCATTTTCGTCATAAATGCATAAAATCCACAGTCTAATAAAATACGGTCGGAATTTATTTTTAAGAAAGGAAAGATTGATTTTGTAACCCTTGGACAGTATGAAAATATTTTTCAGCTTCATAAAATGGCAGTATCCAAATTATCAGAGAATTGAAGTCCATGTCTTCATGTAACACGTTTTATAATAATCATGCAATACGTAGGGAATTTTTTTTAGAAAAAGTAGAGGACTGAATTGAAAAATTTTCACTGGGGATTCATTTTGCGACTCTTGGGCAGTACAAAAATATTTTTTTGTTTCACAAAATGTCGACACTGTATCCACATTATTAGAGATTTAGTATTAATACCATTTCAGTAGTGATAGTAAATATTAAAATAATTATCGATGTAGAGTAATCATAGTAGACATTAAAATAAATTAAAATAAAGCCCGTAGTAAATATTAGAAAACAGTATTGTTAATAAAGTAGTGTTATATACGTTTTAATAAATATCTTCAGCGTCGATGCAAGAGGCACCGATGCCGACGATGAAGACAACTATGGCAGCGGAGACTATAATTAGCTTCCCCCCCGATACACAACAGGACATTGTAACAGAAGAACTATCAACGAAGATGACCGAAGAGGAACTCGAAGAATTCGCCACCGATTTTACCGCGGAGGAAGAAGCAAACATGGAGATACCAGACATTTTGAATTTCGTTTTGGCGCGAGCACTATGGATAGTCGATCCAAGAATCGGCAAAGAGACGGAAACATCCGACAAAGACGTACAAACATCAATCAAATTCAACAATCACACGAACATGATCATCGTCGACAGCGAAACGCAAACTGAACTGACTTGCGAGCCAAAAGACTCGAATAGTAAGCTTTTGTCGAATTATTTCGAAACGAAAAATATGGTTTCCGATTATTTGGAAAATTGGCTGTCCAACGGAATCGAAGCCATAGCAGTTGTGGACGGAATAATTAATGAAATTATTGACAATTGTACTGAGATGATCAGATTCCCTATGAAGGACGAAACTATGCAAACTATAGTAACTTATAGATTGAGCGGAGAAAGGGAGCAGGACATTTTGAGAAAATTGAGACACGGGATTGTTGTTGATCCTATGGAAGGATCGTTTGTTGTTGCACCATTGATTGATGATTTGTTAGAAAAGGTTTGTGATGTTGTTTCTAATAATGCACCGAAGGTGGTCAAATGCGTCGTGCATATTATCCTGCGGAGAACGATGACTATAATCGAGAAGCTCGAAGAACTTCAAACTGAATCGCAACGTTAGTAATCGTTTCTCTTGTTTTATTAGATTGTAAATTAGGTTCTTCTGTATTTTTTTTTCTTATGGAAATTAATGTATTAAATATGATGCACTTTTAGAATCGTTCCAAAAAGATATGTTTTGAATAAATTTTTTATTATGGAAATTAATGTATTAAATATGATGCACTTTTAGAGTCGATCCAAAAAGATATGTTTTGAATAAATTGAAAAATTTCTGTAAAAGTTGATACACTTTGGACATATCCTCCTCACTAATTATTATTTAAACATATTTCCGTACTCACAATGCAACGTTACAGTATATCAACATTTTCTGGATAGTCCAAAGAATACAGTAATCCCGCAATCTAAGTCCAACGGAACATTGCGATATATGTCCCTTGGCCTACTCCTTCCACTGCGGCGTATCCCCGGAAGGGCCGTGCAGCTCGAGCTGCCTCGGTCGCCGAGCGGTGTAAACATGTCGCGTAATCTGATTCTAGGTCGGGTATATCAATGTGAATCACTACTAATCCAATTACAAAACTTCTTTATTTTTTATTATTTTTTCATGGAACTTTCACCAACATATACGTGGCATTTTTCTAATGAAAATGGTACCAAATATGATATAATTCCGATGATATTTACTTGTGTAATGAACGATGGAAGTTTTTTATTGGCATTACATTGTACGGACACGCGGGCCTTTGAACTGTGCCGGCGACTGCGACTCTTGTCGTCTATTAGTAAAAAATAAAGAAGCTTTATTATTGCACTAGTATTGTCTCACCGATACGCTATTTTGTGTTGCGCCTTCGGCTGCGCGGTCCGTGTTTGCATGCCTTTTCTACGTTCGGCTCGGTCGACGCGGTCACAAAAGAATAGTGTCCCTTTACGATCTAAGTCCCGGCAGAGAACCGAAAAAGGACTTAGATCGCGGGGTTACTGTATTACTAAATAAATTAGAACCGTACAAGTCTCTCTACAAAATTAATTTTCTCGGTACACATAAGATTTGAAAAATATGAGAACTTGTATTTAACATTTTTTAAATCATTTCCGTTAAACAGCGAAACCATTGGATGACGTGTTAGCAAGAAGAAGGAAGAAGATCCTCGACTCCATGTCAAAAACGGAAAAGGAAACGATTTCCACTCAGACAACCATAGGCGGAGTCTCCGAGGTTCAGAAAATTAAGGATAAAGAGGTCGTGTGCTCCATTTGCAGACGACCATCAGTCTGCCAGTACTGTGCTGTTGAACAAGATGATTCTCCTATGGAACAGCCGAAGATACTTCGCACACAGGACATACTGCTAGCGTACAAACCCTGTTACATTGTCACAACGCTTTCAGAGAGAGAGATGAATATTCCACTAC
The DNA here is from genome assembly GCA_913789915.3 of Sphecodes monilicornis. Lineage (NCBI taxonomy): Eukaryota > Metazoa > Arthropoda > Insecta > Hymenoptera > Halictidae > Sphecodes > Sphecodes monilicornis. The sequence continues at coordinate 7,717,088 of OU565298.1, forward strand.
CTCCTCCTCCACCACCTGTGAGAAAAATCTTCCCACCAGCAGTGAAATCATTTATAAACCGTTGGGAACATTCTTCAAGAGACTCTGTAGAAACTCTGAATGTGCTACCTGAACCTGATGTTGTTCCACAAGGTAGAAATTTAATGGGATAATCATTTAAAAATTATTTCTTGAAAATTATTTCTTAATTCCCATTTCATTAAAAATCTGTATTAAATTCGTTTCAGAATCTGTTAACGAGTGGTCCTACGTTCTCGATGCCACCTTGATGAAACCAGTATCAATTGGAGGTAAAAGATCAATTTGTTCTATTTATTTTATATTTATATTTATAATCGTGTTTATTAATAGTAATATTTATTTCTTCAAGTGTTCCGTGCTTTAATTTGAAATTATATAAACAAGTATATGAATAAAAAATGTATAAGATTTGTATGAATATATATTTTATAGTAGCCAGAATAAAAATGATCTAAGTCACTTATAAAGAACAGACTTTAAATGAAAATATTGCTTTTTGATGAAAATAATATATAAAAATATACTTCAATTTTTCTAACGATGAAAGTAGAATAAAAAAGTTTATTACAATGATTAGTAAACTGAAGTTCTTTATGTAGAACAAACATTTGCTGAGTCTATTGCGAAAGACCAGAGTTGAATAAAAATATTAGGTCAGTGCAAAAATCCGTGCCTGATTCCTTTTTTGTATTTTAATACAAAATCGGTTCTTTTAAATATCTTAATTATTTTAAAAATAATATGACAGCACTTATACAGTTTTCTGAAATCTTATACTTTATCTATTCATTTTAGTACAAAATTCCATGAAATCCCCAAGTCAATTATTACTGAAACTGATACAACAACAATGTTAACATAAAACTATGTTATAATTTACAGAGACCCGCAGCAGCGCAAGTAAATCAATAAGTTCATCCGATAAAGCAAATTGTCCATTATATTGCCAGTATACACGCGGCCCTACAAAAGCTGTACCTTCAGAAACAGCGAACGCTTTGGAAATACTGAAAAACACATTTTGTAGTCAAGAGAACTGCATGGCTAGCTCCCTCGAGGATTTCAGCAATTGTTGTCTGTTCAACAAAAGGAAAAGTGGGTGCGTGCAGTCAACGTGCATTGCATGCATTAACAGAAGCAGCAGCAGCACAAACACTGGCTGCATTGAGCAGACCTGCAAACCTCTTTCGAGACTACACTTACCTACAACGAACACCTACAAACAAAATAGTTCACAGATTCATATGAAGTCGACTGACAACTTCAAAGTCATTCCTATATGCCTCTCAGAGATGTCAGACAGTCGGAGATGACTTAAATAAATTATTTGTTTCAACGTTGAACGTTGAACACGTTATTTGGTTAATCAGACTGAAACTACAGAATTTATTACAGCGATTACTAGACTATGGACGTTTATGCAATATAAAAATGTTCGAAGTCATTTGCGAAGAACAGAAGTTTAATAAAAATGTACTTCGTTTTTTAGTAATTATGTGGCAACAATAGTATTATTGATGTCTTCTGATACTGAGACTGAAACTGCAGAATTATCACAATGATTATTACTCTGCAGATTTGTACGCAATATAAAAATTTTCTACGTCATTTGTAAAAAAAGTGTATTTCTCTTTTTAACAATTTTAAAAAGCAGAAATATTTTTAAATTCTTCTAATGTCTTTAGTTTCGTATTTCAACTGTTTTTATGATAAAAGCATAAAACAATGACAGCAAGAATTACTATGTAAAAGATGTTGGTGCAGCAGCGTACGTGCTAAAAGCTAAAATAAGATGAATGCATCTCCACATTTATGTATCACATGTATATTTATAAAACAGTCGATACATATCACAATGTAAACATGATTTTTGACTGTTAGTGTCGAAGTTGCAAAAGTGTTTATAAATAAACTAACATTGTACAGTTAATTATTATTTATCGTCTAAATTCGAAATGTCTCGAGGAAGTACATCGCAGACATCTTTACAATAGCATTAAATAAACGACGAATGTTGCAATAAATTATTCCCTGTCACGTTGTTTAATATTCAGCGTTCGAGCCACGTGAATAGAACAGTGTTCACGCACTTAGAACCCGAAGGCATAGCAAATAATTTATTGGCAGTGCTGTGACATTGCTGACATCAACCCACCATGACCTACATTGACTGTACTTAAACGTACGACGCATGATTTGGCACAAAATCAAGAAATGCGGCTGAGAGTATTCATTTTCACAAGTTTCTATATATTATCGCTTCCAAATATCCTAATAATATTTCTAGATGGTTTCAGGCTTACACAAATAAACTTACCAACAAAATGCCAAAGCATTGGAATCGCTCATTTAATCCTTCTTTTGTTATACGTAACAATATTTAGATATATATAGATACTTTTTATCACCAACAGTATGTTCATTAGTTGAAAATAATTGTTTGATGTTCGTGACTATCTAGAAAATTTAATTGACTGTTGAAATTAATAACACATCAGTGCTGCAATCCTTCTTTTTTACAAAACAACAATGTAATCGTCGATCCACAAACGCTTATTTACATTGCAAAATATATGAGTAAATCAAACATTAGAAAAATGTTTTTGATTTACTATTATTGCGTTTTATTTGTCGTTGAAAATGTAAAAATATAAAACCGTGTAAAAGCGTTCTCAAAAATAAATATCGTGCTCACGGGACATGTTTTGAAAATTCCACGTGGAAATGTGGAAAATATTTCGTTGGACACCTGGATGTACAGTCATAAAAATGTTCAAGTAATAATAATTAGAAATGTTACAGTTCATGGACGTCGATTGTCCTTGTTAGGTAAAGTTAGGTCCCGAAAAAATGATAATGTTCCTTGCATTTGTTTATCTGTGAACCTTTTTTTGCAAACAAATATAGAAACATCATCATTTTTAGACACCTTTCCTTTTTAACAAATAAGGAACTGATATTCACAAAACGTAATGCAATCGATTCGTGACAAGTGGAACTCACTGCGTTTACTGAAAAGAAACTCGTACTGACTGTACACATTTACTCCAAAAATTGCTATATGGCTTATTTTGTTATTAACTAGATCCTAGTTCAGGCATGAGCAGAAATTGCCCCGTGGGGCACGGCCCTAGCTCCTTTCAGGTCAAGAACAGCAAAGCCACACCCACTTAGGACATTTTAAACAAAGAGAGCTAGGTAGACAATCTTTTGTCACTGTCAACACCGAACTGGCAAGATCATTACTTCTTTCTGTGACGTCATTTGCCCCGAAGCGTTACCTTCAGGGGCAATCCGAAGCGCTCCGGGGCGAAATGCGTTACGCATGCCTGCCATGCCTTAACCGCATAGTTAGTATCTATACAGGGTGTCCCATATAAAATTTCGCACGCAATTATTTCCTAAACTAGAACTCGTTAGAAAATGTATTTCAAATAAAACTTACTTTCGGGGAATACATCTTATGGTGATCACAAATCTTTTCTAGGTGGACGTACTTCCGAGATTTCAAGATGAACTCTGTTTTTTCTAATACTTGACTGAATGTTTTTATTTAGGTAAGCGTGTAGCCTACCCCGAGATGAATTCACTGACCTACTTTCGTCTTCCAAGGTCATTCAAGATAGTTTAATGCCGTTCAAAATTTAGCTTATAGCTAGATGGAAGCACGTCCACCTACAGAAGATTTGTGACCACCATAAGATGTTTCCCTCAAAACAGAGTAAGTTTTATTTGAAATATTTTTAACAAGCTATAGTTGGCGAAATAATATTGTGGGAAACTTCGAATGGGACACCATGTATAGTATACTTGGTTTCTCTATTATGTTTTTCAATGTTTCTTAACTGTATTCTATAAAAGACTGATTTTCGTACGTGTCCCAGACACTCGAGTTATTAAGTAACAAACATTAAGATTAACGAATGTATGAAAATGAATATTGTATAATTGTCTCAAAAATAGCTTACCAGTTATGTGTGCGACCTATAAAACTGATCTGGTTTGTTTTGCATGCAGCGGCAAAAAAGTAGAAAATATTCGTCGACGATCCTCAAGAAATGCTGCTGTGTTTAAGTAGTAGGTTTGTAATTCCTATCCAACGTTTATTACACTTGCTTCGGTTGTTTTAAATAATTATTAAAGCTAAAGCCGTTCGTTCTCACTCTCTTCCTCCGTCGCCACTTCCTTTATAGGAATCTCAGTCATCTGTTTCTCTTCCTCAGAGATAGTCGCTGGTTTGGGGTCATTTGTATCATTCCATGGCTGTATCTCGGCCGAACCAAACAGCCAGAACAATATTGTCGCTGACGTGAATACTGCTGCCGAGATCCAGAACATGACACGCCATTCTTCGATTCCGTTCTGCAACAAATGAAAATTTGTAGTCTCTAGAACAAACAGTATAGCTGAATATGGAGTCCAAAATTTGCTTGAACCAAATTAAATCGTTGTTTAATTTCTTAACTGCTCTTAGAAAGTAATTTTTGTGCTTAAAGTGTCTGAAACAGAATATTTTGTTAGCAAATTACTTTATGTATAACATAAATAAATCTGTTTGTGCTTAACTTGTTATCATAACCAAAAGCATTATTTTTGTTCATCGTGAGTCACTAGCTAGACGATACTATTAGTTTTGAAAACGGTGTAAGTCAGACACATTTTTGAACAAATCATTTATAAAATTGTACTACATAGTACTACGATATATATACATATATCACATAGAAGAACATATTTTACGAAACATTTCGTTGGATAATAGAAAAATATTTTTTTAACACATTTAAATGTGAAAGTGCAAATATCTTGAAATAGAATATGTATGTCTCACAACACTTTCATAATCACCGGCACAATTGACTGGAACGCATAGTATTTTAGCATGAAATGTATGATATTGTCTCGTTAAATTTTTAATTAAACCGTACCCTTTCATTTGTCAGGGCTCCAATAATTGGCGGAATAATAAATCCAGGGAAGCTGCCAAACGTGTTCATAATTCCATACAGGGAACCAGCAAAGTTTGGAGCAAGATCTTGATGGTTCTGCAGGCTAGTCTGACAAGCAGCACCATTGAACGACAATGCTACTATCAGCATAACAATTGCAGTCACTGCGTCGCAACCAGCGTACGTCATTACAATTAAAGCAACCGCTGGGCCCATGTGTGCTGTTAAAAAATATGATCGTTTATACAACGCCTGTTTCCATTAGTCATATCAGTCTAATTCTTATCAACACTTGCTTACAGAAGATCATAAATATCTTTCGGATCCATCCTAAGGATAACATATTCTTTCTTCGCACGTAATCCCCAGCTGCAGCGAACAATACTCCAGCACCAAGCCTAGCTATGTATGGTAATCCTGTAAGAGTTCCTCCCTAAATAGCATACGATAAATATTACAATTTCGTTTATCGGTTGTTGCAACTTGTAATAAGTAGACTGTGGATTTTATGCATTTATGGCAAAAATGGGTGGGCGCAATTTCAAACAATAAAAATATTAAAAGAATTTGAGAGTATCGACACATTTCTTACAACTTGATTAAACCATTAACCATCAGGTACTTTTAGACTAGGAGTATCCTCACCACATTTTATTCCTATGTCGTGCAATTATTGCAAACGATTTTTGTTTTGCATAAAACTCAGCAGTCTACTAATAAATAAAGACATACCGATTTCATGTTAAAACCGAGAACTTCCAACGTGTACTTGGGCCCATTAGTGGCTATGAAATAAATTCCCCACATATTGGCAAAGTGGGCCCACAGTAGGACCAAGAAAGGCCCGGAAGTCAGAGCAGCTATCAATGGCAATTTCGTCTGCAATTTTACAATGTTTGCAAAATAAATATTACGAGACAAAATAAATGTATATGCTATATTTCCTAACAAGAAAATTTTTTTATTTAGTGTCAGTACCACCGCAATAAGCTATTTAGCTTCTTTTGTTTTAATCTTCAGCTATTTACTTACCTTCTGCTTAGAGACAGTTGTGCCTATCTGTTCTTTAATGTAAACTCTTTCTTTTTCTGTAATTCCTGGATGAATATCCGGTGTGTCGTATATTAGGAGAAGCCATAAAGCATAGAAGATAAATATGAGACCACTTGTGATGTAATATGCTGCTTTCCAACCAAGTGCACTGATTACTTGACCACATAAAGCGAATGTAACCACAGTTCCAAATGGACCACCTGAAAACCATGTTGAATTGTTAATAGTATTTTTAAATTTGATTCGAAGTAGATCTCGTAATTGATGGCACACACTTTAAAACAGAATAGCAGTTTTATAAATTTTCTAAAGCCCAAATAAAAAAGTTGTGGAAAACAACTTTTACTATTTTTGCTCGTACTTCAGACTAAACGCAATTTTTACAAAATTGTCATTGTTGTCATGTAGCTTGGCAAAAAAACTGAAGTAATTTGGAGCACTTATAAAAAAGTTATTCTGATTTAAAGTGTACACCACCAATTATGTGATTTACTATATACTTTCACAAACGTTTACCTTGCATTGTCCATACGAACATGCCCTTTTCACTTGGGGGAACCCACCTTGCGATCATGGCATGAAGGGCAGGGTAAACAGCCCCCTAAAAATATATTTTATTTTAGAAGAAACATATTTTGCTACATCACAGAAAAGAAATATCATATGTAAAGATTATCTTTAAGAATTATCTTTAATGTCTTTCGAATGAGAGAGATTATAAGTAGAGAAAAGTTGAACTATTTCATTCCCACGTTCCATAAGAGACACTTCCGTGAGACAGGTACGAAAATAATTTGTTAATATGTACTAGAAGAGACATGCATCACTTTCATCCATTTTTTATTAGCCCCTTAGTATACACTAACGATCAGAATTAATAAACCTCTAAGTATGAAATGAAAAATTGTTAATACTCAACTTATTATTAAAATTATCAACAAATAATTTGACTTGTCCCATTTTAAAAAGTGAATATTTAATTTTGGTACTTTAAGTTCATTTTACTGGATGATGCAAAAATTTGAAATATTTTTACAAAGCTTGACAATTTTTTCCGAGACCTAAATCACTGTAGATTTGAAAATTGAAGTCTCCTCTTTACAATGAGTCCATAAAATTTGATTTATGATTTTTTGTTACCGTTTTGTTACACATTGATGTCCAACAGTGCTGTTTGTGGTTTACCTTGAGTTATTCTAATGCCAACGGCATATTTTCTATTCAATGTGCAATAAACCGGCAACCCAAAAAATCGTACAATAAATCTTATGGAGTCGAAGTAAAAAGGACGCTTGAATATTCAAGTCTACAATGATTTCAGCCGCAAGAAAAATGTTTAGACTCCGCAAAGTAGTTCTATTAATAAAATGTTCTTGAGAAGGACTATCACCACTCAATCGCCTGATTTCTTGAATAAAAACATCGTAGAAGAAAAATCAATTTTGAGTAGTGAAAGTAGAGATTTCACGCTTTACAATGAGTCAAAGGAGAGTGTCCTCCAATATTTTGTCGTGAAGTTATAGTATTTTAAGTATCAACTATTTTGCATCCGAGATCCCTCAGTTTTGATCGTTATTGTATGTGTGCGTCACATGAATTTCTAGTAGATAAGATTATGTATTTGCGATTCATAAATACATATAATAGACTATAATTAGACTAGAGAATTGTATGCAGATTTACATTTTTATCAGCGCCTATTCTGAAACTGAAGTACCACAATTTCATTTTTAATTTTGGTATTCTGACGTAATTTTCTTTTAGAAATAATACATTAAATTTTCTCCAAGATTTTTATAAAGATGCATAGACTTTCGAAGTTTAATTATAGTTCGTCTGGTAAAATTGAATGATCGTCACCGAATCGAACTATTAATTTATGTTTTAGGAAACAATTTATAAAAAAAATTTGTGGTGGAAAACTTACTCCAAAGAAGCCCATCAGAAAACGGAGTACAAACACAAAACCATAATGAAGACCAGAAGCCCAAGGCATCAAAAGGTTTAATGCGGCAGGTATTAGTGTCGCAAATCTATATTAGCATATAGTTCAACAATTGATAAACGTGTGGTATGTGCATAATCGCAATGTATAGTAATGACCATTAAAATTGCTGCAATTTCTGTGGCCACAACTAGGTGTATTATAATTATTAGGACCATAATTTATGGTCCTATTATATTACATACAGTGTGTTCATTAGGAAAAACAAAATTGACCTTCAAATGACCTTGAAAACGCCAACCAAATAAAAAAAAACTGATACTGCCCCCCTCTTTCCCCCTCGAAATCCTTGGACACGTTTTTTACACTTTTTTAATATGTTCCAAACTTTTAGAGATATTCGGCTGGAAAGTTTTCAAATGAACACCCTGTATATATCCATTATATTATTCTACTTTCAAGCAGTAAAGAAATAAATATTTTGTGTTGGTATGGGATTCGAGAAAAATGGTCCTAATAATCACTTCATTAAACGTGATAATTAAACAATATTATACTAACGCAACTACTTTCGAACCACCATATTTCTCAGCTAAAAGACCAGCAGGAATACTTCCTGGAAGCACTCCATAAAAATATCCAGAGAGCAATAGACCTTGTATATGTTGGTTCCATTCGTACCTTTCGCCATACTGAAATAAATATTGGATAAATGTTTATATAAAAATATTCTGTTAAAGAGAACAAATATTTCTCTTGTTACAAATATTGTACGTTTCTTAAAATAACTTTAAAAAACTGTTACTCACATTTTTCAGTTCTACAGTTTGGTTAGTAGCATTAGTTACTGAGATTGAAGAACAGGCTGGACCAACTCCTCCATCCTTACGAGTTGTGTTCACCATAGCAACAATAGTAATTGATAAATTTGTGCGTATCATGTATGAGAACATACATGCTAGAAACATCATAGCCCCTAAAATTGCTCTTCTAGGAACTTTTTCTGCAATACATAACATACAAGTGTATGAATAATAACGACAAGCATTGAAATATTAATTATTCATCATTCAATGTCACTGTGAATTCATACAACGTGTCTTAAGACATGTGCAGTTATTTCCTATGCATAAATACATTACAAGGAAAAGAAAGAAATTTTTCTGTAACATCCAACGTATAAAATGTATATCCTACATCCATCCTAATAATAATAGAAGCTAATTATATTGTTATCATGTAATTTCATAAAGTCCCCCAACTATGCGCCACGAAAGTAAAATATTGAGAATAATATTTAAATGTCAAGTTCGCGGTCTATTTTGGAATAAAATGATAGTTAAAAAAACTCTTGATAAACTAAGGTAATTCAAACAATGATCCAGAATCTTCCCGCAACATATTATGTTACACTTCTCGGCGACCGAGGCCTCTCGCTTCACGGACACTCACGAGGTATGCCCCCCCCCCCCCCCGCGGAAGGAGGGATTGTTTTGCGACGATTATTGTTCGGAATTTCACGACAATTGACGTTGAAATACTGTATTTATGTAAACTCAATTCCGATTAGTACGCTATACCGTTTGCTGTTTCACGTTTTTCCATTCTGAGCATTCCTCGAACCGTTTCTCCGCGAAAATTGATTATATTTTATATTTTAAAACTCGTAGACTCTGCTGGAATTTTTTGAAACATGTTCAATGTGAGACAAGTTATTGCCTGAAATTATTGTTATCTGCTTTTATAGCTCTCAGTGACATTCGAAATTTTAGAAACAAGTACTAAAATTAAACATAATTTTACTTAATGGTAAAAGATACTGTTTATCATTATTATAGGCCTCGATAAACTCGAAATACGCGATTTTTGTTATTTCATATTTTTGTGTACTCCTTCTTTTGAATTTTTTCTTCTCTTTCTTATCTGCCTTATTACTCGAACGATCATTATGAAACCTGTTATGAGAGAAGACTGAACAAATGTCTGCTATCGCTCAGATACACAGGAAGCAATATGGCGGGAATTAATAGGTGTTTATCTATTGAAAACAGGTCTGATAATGATAATCAACTATCAACTTGAATAAAGTGAGAGATGTTCATGCAACCACTTGTACGACAACTTAACGATCCACTTGTAGATTATAATCATAGATCTACAAATTCTCTTCAAAATTTACTAATTTGATCTTAATCAATAATAGCAATCGATCATCAAGGATCTAGGGAAGTGTAAAAACAATGTGTTTCCGATCCACTGTGTTTCATCTGTTTACAATAATAATGCCGCGAAGAATTTAGGCTTCTGAGACCTTTGCATTAACTATAATCCTTGTTTAATCTCCGAAGACATTTTTTTCAAGATGAGCAATATTTTCAATGGGAGTTGAAGTATTTTAAACAATATTTTAGAATTGTTATTTTTGATAAAAAAAATTCAATAAGGAAACCCAAGGTTTCGCAATAAGCTCCTGGAAATTTGCCATGAACTGGATCTTCGTCGCCATGTTATCAGTAAGAGAGATCTCGAGCAACTGTGTTATCGTTAAAAAAACAAATTAAACAGGCAATGCACACATTTTCTGTGCTATAAGTAGAAATTAATCAGTGAAATAAAATAATCTAGGGAAACATTTTTATTTCATTCGAGCATTGATAGAACCGTGGTATTTTATTAGTTCGACAAATTAGTGAATATTAAAGTAGAAAGAATTTATACAATATTTAGATTCAAGATCGCTTTTGGTATGAAAAATTAATGAATATTAAACTGCAAGTCATTAATAAGGTATTCAATTTCTCACTTGTTTTTAGTCTGAAAAAATAATGAATATTAAACTAAAAATCTCTTATCATATACTTCTGGATATTGAATTAATTAAAATCGTCGAAGCCAGTCGCAAAATAATTTTCCGGTTTGCAATTTGCGTTTCAATTTCTTAATACAAGTAGATTACTTCACAATAACATCTGTATTGAACCAAATCAAATACCACTTACGACAATCTCACGATTGAAAGGGTCGGTAGACGGTAGTAAACCGAAACATAAAACGAGGACAATAAAAGTTATGATATCTTCAATACAAATGCAATTGACGTCCCTAAAAATAAAAATATTCCTCGCCCGACCTATAAATACGAGATGAATAAACTGCAGAAGACCTTTGGAACCTTTGGAATCACTTTCAATCACGTAATGTCCCATTTATTAACGTTTATGCGTTTCTTCAACGCTATTTTTCCACAACAAAAGAAACATCCAAGAAATTTTCCTAACCTACCCGGTATATAAATCGTATCAAACTTTTAAAAAATCTAACTAAAAACCTTCTAAACTAATTATATAAAATAATGCAGCATTAATTTACGAATATTTACGAATGTAAGTTATAAAAGATTTACCTAAATAAATGTACAATTTAAAATAATATAAAAGGTTTATACATGTAATATAAATAATATGGATTCCATAATATAGTTCGTATAATTATTCTATGCAATTCATATTCTATGCGGATGTATAATTATTGTAAAATAATATAAAAAGTTTATACATGTAATATAAATTATATGGATTCCATATATATAGTTTGCATAATTATTCTGTCTATATAATTGCATTCTACATATTTCTATATGTTTAATTGACTTCTATATTTGACTTAACAAGTCCCACAAACTAACGTTATTTAGTCACATTATCGAATACTATCTTAATTATAATAGAATAGCTGATTCACATCATCTTGTTCTCCGAAAGAATCCCGCGCAAAATAAGATTCGAATTGACACAGTTGACGGAAACTTTTCAATCTCAAAAGACTGCTATACCATTCAAGGATACCTTGAATCATAAACCCAAGATTTCACGTTGACGTGTTATGCGAAGGTCGGTGATAACCTTCGACTATCATAATATTACAAAATACTTACCATTGACCTTTCGGAAGAGAGCCATTTTGTCTCGAGCGCCGCGTACAGAGTCGTTGCGAATTTATATGACCGTGGGAGTACGTTTCAATTCTTCAAACATGAAACCGACACTGCAGAAAGCCGATACTTGTTAACAGCTACAAACACTCCAATGTTGCTCGAGAATGCAATTCGGTGTTGATCAACTCGGTACACTAATCGTCGACGGCATTACGTCATACTTTCATAGTGGTTGATAAAGATCGTTGCGATGTTATTTCATTTTCAGTCTAGTCAACACCGATGATTCCCACTGTCCTCGAAATCCAGTATAACGTAATATACGGCTGCGAGGATGCTGAAAAAGACACGGGACTCTGTCGCTATATTCGAAATCTATATTTAATCCTCAATGATGTTTGAGTTACACGTGCTTACGCAATATTATAGTCTCATGTATGTACACATGAGATTGTTGAATGAAAATATTCACACATCACTGTCTCATGATCTGAAATTCCTTGATCAAATTCTTAATTTCTAGTTCCCCTTTGTACAATAGTAATCATTAACACTAGAACTACGAAACTCGTCATTTAGATGGGTTCCAAATTTTTTAATCCAAGATTATTGATGCTGTAAAGTTGCATGTATGAGGAATTATTCAATCAATTTATTTATTTTTGTTTACGTGTTTATTTCTCTTGCTATTTTTTATAAAATAATATGAAATAATCAGTTTTAGTTCTCTGTAGACCTAGTGTTAAATTGATACATTTAATCAGAGAGGAAATTTCCTCTTATTTGGTATTTATTCCAGTGTAATCTCGGGGGAAAAATACTAATCTGCTCGATTTTTTATTAATATGTAAGTTGTTCATGGTACATGATCAGTAACGCTTTATTATCTTTGTAATATGAAAATATCAAAGTTTGCATTTTTATTATAGCATGTTTATTTGTGAGTGGCCCGAAAGTCACACATTTCAATATGGAATAATCCTTCCATTTTTTAAAAATACAGATTTATTCTTTTACAAACTCGGTCTAGTGATTTTTGGACCACCCTGTATAAGAAAACATTTTAAGTCATGAAATGCAATCAAGGATCTGTGCTTTAATAGATTAATAAATACCTATGTTTTAAACGGAACCTATTAAAAAATTTCGTAACTCTTACAGTCCCTGATCAATGCACTTCCGGTAGATCGTGCCAAAATTCACCATAAAAAACAATCATTACAAATCATACAATGAAACATAGTTTCATATTTAATGTATTCGTTGTTTTAACTTTATCTAGCAGTGTTTATAAATATAGACAATAGACGTTCATTTAAATTTGAATTTTGGCGGGATGTCTAACCTATTAGGTATTTATGTTAGAAACAATATTGACGGTTGAAAGTAGAAACCAATGATGCATGACCAGTTTTTTGCCCATTGCACTATACTGAGCAGGCTAAATATTTAACAAGACCACGATGACGATTTTAATGATCGAACCGTGGCGGTAATCCACAATGCAATTCCTTTATTAGCAGATTAGCTTATCGGTTTGAATTATCGATGCCTTATTACTCGGCTTCTGTGATAAGGATCCCGGTGACATTCCTATGCATGGGGCATTATCGATTTTTCATACGTGACATCGAATATTCGTACATATTTGCTTTCCTTCTACAGTTATAATTTAGCAACAGACTTGGAGATTATTTAATGCTCAATTATGGAATATTCGATCAATAATAACCGAATTTTGTAATTTATCGATCTATGTATAATTGCTATTAGCTAGATTAGATGTTTTAGCATAAATTGAATCAACATTCAATCTTATTTAGTCCAGAACCGAAAAATAAGTTATATGTAAATAGAACCGATATAATATCGGTTCTGAAGAACCGAAACCGTAGCCGATGTACCTTAGAACAGTTATGAGACTTTTGCGGTTCTCCATAACTGTTTCAGTCAGAACCGGTATAGATAAAATTAATGACACTGCAGGTTTAAATGTATAAAAAATAAAATTGATCTTATCTATATAATCTTTTTTTATCTATATAACAGAAACAGTTCGGAACCTTTTCAATCTCGGTGTACAGGTAACCCCCGTACAAACCCCCGAAGAACGTATAAAGATCAGGGGATGAGAATACCTTGTCAAAAAGAAAACACCCTCGGTTAATGGTGCTTTGTTTCGTATAACACAACATTTTTTGAGAACGTAACAACCGTATTATGTATACAGGGTTTAGCTGTACATCACTATTTTACAGAAATTGTTTCAAATTTTACATATGTTTCATATTACATACGTATATGCACGTGTGTATACCACGATAAATTATAAATTATCCTTCGTTGCAATTTCATTCTTGCATGTCGAATATGATTAGAAAACAATCGAACCTATTGACTTGAATCTGAATGGACGATTAAAACAAACTCCTTTGTAACAAGCGTGATCGAAGCATTCTTATTTTACGAGCTAATTTTGCAAGTCGTAAGTATTATACTTAAACAAAGAAACATTAAATGAACTTTGCGTACTCGTAACTATTTAAAACACTAAATACATGCTTGTAAATGTAAAAATAAAACACAACTTGTATCATTGTAAATGAAGAAACTAAAAGGAAGAGCATTTTTATGTCGATACAGTTTGTATGCAAGCATGACTCATAATTAGACTAACCTCCTTTAATTTCCTTCGGGTATTTCAAGCTAGGATTCACGTGTCGATCCCTTTGCCTAATGAATGTTTAGCAGGAAGTCATCGTAACAATGATCCTCGATATTGCAACAGAAAATTATGCACTTTTCATTGAATCTAGTCACGTGTGCAGTATACGCCAAGTCGAACACTGGGAAACATAACTGTGATCTTTCGTTAGTCAACGTGTTGCATCACTTATAAAATAGAACGAAACTGTGCACACAAAATGATCAACCTTACACACGCTACGCACAAATCTGACTGATTTTCAGTCACTGAACACTAACCAGCACTAACACTAAACTACCGACGTTTTTTAGTCATTCGCTCGCGCTTTTTTCCCCCTCCACCATCACCTGTTGACTGTGTGTGTAGTTATATACATGCATGCCATACGTATATGTATGATGGGAACATCAATATGTGCATGGAGCAGCTGCCGATTTTCAAAATCAAATTCTATACTATTCTATTTTTATTTTATCATAAACTCAACTACCTAAATACCTTCTTCTTTTGTATTGATGTAAAAAATATTTGATATGTAATTTGAATGGTATAAATAGAAAAAAATATTGTAATGAATATTTTTACATCAAAATGATTCCCTCTTAGGGTTTTTGAGATCACTAATATTTTTTTTAGCATACAGTGGGTAATCGTATTATTTAGATACTTGCATAAATCTATAAATTTATATTTTACAACAGTGACTCTAATAATTTTATTACCTACTGTAGGTGCAGATGATTTTCTTCCTTGCATATTGTAGTAAACTTGACCTTGAAGTGACCTTTGACTCTTGAAATTATAATTGAATATGAAATGTATCTCCAACAAATGGCATAAAAAATAGTTTTCAAATTTTTGCAGCTGAAGGAGATATGATTTATATGTGCCTAGCTTTATGTGGATCACCCTGTATATTTATAGTCTACAGAAATTAATAAATGTTATTTTATATTTATTATTTAAAAATGTTACGTCTACTGTTAATATTAAAACTTGGGATACTACAGTATCTATATTATTATGCGTAAAGAAAATTATTATATTTATTTGTAATTTATATAAATTAAATCTATAAGCAAATTGTAAATGTAATATGATAGATAGATTAAAATTATAGTACCAGAATTATAAGTCGAATTACTAATCTTATTATTAGTAGGATTCACAGATTCGTATATGTACACTACATATTATATTTCTTACATATATACTTACTTTTAAAATACGCTATATTGTAAAATTACTTATAATGTGCAAGGTAGTAATGATATAATAATTTCAGTGTAAAAAATGTATTAAATATGATTCAGAAACGTCTTAAATTTTATGATTACAAGACACCTCTTACTTTAGGCAGCAGTAGAAGTACTATTTTATCATTTATCGATACAAATTATAATTTTAATTATTGTAAAAAATTATACGATGGTAGACCACATGTCTGAGTCGATTGTACTAAATAGTTTGAGTAGTGTGTGTTGATGTATTAAATCAAAATTCGATCAATGAGAATGTCAAAGTATTTAATGTATTTTATTATTGATAACAAGCAGCACCAATTTCTATATAGAAACTTTGCTCAGGTTTCCCAATGTCCCGTAGAGCAATGTCTATTATAGGCAACCTTATAGGTTTGTCAGTTTCATATGAGATTACAGTTTTGCCCCATTCTTCGCTACGCAGCTGCAGCAAATAGTAACACATATTTAATATACACATTTATATATTAAAACAAATATTATTAAATACTTGAAGACGTACCTTACAATCATCCATTATTATATCATACTTCAGACGTTGGTTTCCACGTGGCGTCAATTCAGCATCATTCCACGACAATAGTTTCATACCCTTCCTATATGTTTTCCGTTCAGAATCGAAGTATGCTACACTATTTTTACAATGGTAAGTTATATTTTGAGAAGCACTCTTTGATAGTAACTGCAGGAACCCAACTTGATTACTGTCTGTTTTATAATTAATCTGTACAAGGGACAATGAATTTTAAAAGATGTAGTACTATATAAGTTAATATACAGGAAGCCCATTTCAAGTTATCCCCCTACAGAAGATTTGTGACCACCATAAGATGTTTCCCCCGGAACAGTGTAAGTCTTATTTTAAACATTTTTTACAACCAGCTATAGTTTAGGAAATAATTGCGTGTAAAACTTCAAATAGGACATCCCATATAAAATATATTCTTCACAAACCTTCATTCCATTTTCTATTTCACTTAACCAAGTTTCTTGTTGTTCAGTGATATACGTAATTTCTGGTGAATGTACTGGATTTGGTAGCAAGCATGTTGCACGTTTGTTCGAGTCACAGTGTACTAAAATTGCATCTCTAGCATCACCTTCATTTGGATCTATCCAATACTCTCCTGGAACAATAATTCTTATATTATTAATATTGATGTCTCTATATAAATTATGAAAACTACTGCAATACAATAGAAAGAAATTACTATTAAATATCAGAACAAACCTGAAGGTTTATCTGGATAGGCGACGAAAAGGTCCCTGCACGTTTTCGCTGGCGAACTCTTTTCGCCATCCGGTTTTATAAACTTCTTGAAAGTTGAACTTAAATGCTTGTATGCCTTCATTATGAGTTCTCGTCTTTCCTCTTCTGATATATCTTTACCGAATATTCTAGGTGGTTCATCACCGAGTAGTGGGTCTGGGCCTTTAGTTTGACCTTGTGCTAAGATTATACACGATGCTTAGTAATAATAGCAAGTAGTATATCGCTAATAATTAGACTGCGGATTTTTATGCAAAATAAAATCTGTCTGCATTAATTGCCAGATATAGGAGCTACGTAGACGTTTCATTGCTTAATGGTTGAAAATAGTGTAATAGCAGTTTTAAATGGATTGATCTTACTGACCTTCATTCGATGTACACATTTTTGCCATACATGCATCAAATCCGCAGTCTACTGATAATAAAATAACAACGTAAATATTCACCTAAAAGAGCAGCTAAGGAAGCAGCATCATATCCTAATCCAACTTCACCAGGTGGACCTGGAGGTCCTGGAGGACCAGGTAGACCTGGTGTTCCGTGGCGACCCTCGTCGCCGGTAGGTCCCTTCGGACCAGGATTACCAGTCAACCCAATTAGCCCAGGACTGCCGTCTCTCCCAGGGCTACCTCTAGGCCCAGGTTCGCCATCCTTGCCAGGTATACCTGGAGGACCTGGAGGTCCTTTCTCTCCTGCTGGGCCAATTGCTCCAGGTAATCCCTGTAAACCAGTAAACCCTCTGTGTCCCTTAGAACCTTTCTGACCCTCTTCTCCACGGTCTCCCTTTGGTCCTTCTAAACCAATAGGTCCGGGTTTTCCTCTGGCTCCCTACATTAAAAGAAAATTACAATTATTAAATTGGATATAGTTATTAAGTTGGATACTAATTCAATTGGAATAAGTTGTTTAACTGACTTGTTGTCCTTCTACACCCTGAGGCCCAGCTTCTCCTTTGGGACCTCTTTCTCCGGTTGGTCCTGAAGGTCCTGCTTGACCGGGTTGTCCCTAATTAAAGGTAGGATATTTATTTTATGCGACGCATAATTTCAAATCATCAGGACTTGAAACGGTTCCAAAAATAACTTTAAAAACTGTTATGTAAAGCTTCTGATTAAAACAGTTATGATGAACCTTTTTGTTTTCAAGCCCTGCAAATTATTTTGAATTGGATATTGTCTTGCCTGTAATCCTGGGGGACCGGGTAGTCCTGTAGGTCCAGAAATGCCAGGTGGGCCCTTGTCTCCAGGACGACCGGGTATTCCAGGAGGTCCTGATTTACCAATAGGGCCTTCCGGTCCCACTTCTCCTGAAGGCCCAGCTGGACCAATTGGTCCGATTAAGCCAGGAGGTCCTGGTGGACCTTCTGATCCTGTTTTTCCAGGTATTCCAGTCTCACCCTAGCACAGTTTATTAATCAATGGACTAGGTTGTAGCATATGAAATGTTCCATTTTTATCGGTAAAGACACTTACAGCTGGGCCTCGTAATCCTCTAGCGCCCACTTGTCCAGGAGGTCCTGCAAGACCTGGTATACCTCTTTCACCAGGAGTACCTTGAGGACCCTGGGGGCCAGGAGCACCTGCAGGTCCTTCTGCACCATTTTCGCCCTTGCTTCCATCTGCACCAGGTAATCCTGGGATTCCAATTGCTCCAGGACTTCCAGGGCGTCCTGTTTCTCCGGCTGCACCCTTAATACCTTGTAGTCCTGAAGGGCCTGATGGTCCAGTTGGGCCAGGTGGACCCTGAAAATGTTTCGGACTATGTAGTTTTATTTTATACTATTTGATCGTGCTAGTACGTTTTTCCTATAACTTATAAAAAGGAAGTAATGACTAGACTGCGGACTTTGTGCATTTATAATAAAAATAGGTAGGTGAAATGTAAAACGTTCGTGCCATTTTAAGTACACGGGTTTACTACACTTACACGTTCAAAACCATGATCTCCAGTTCCAGTATTTTATAATTAATGCAGACAATTGTTATTTTGCATAAAGATCCGCGGTTTAGTAATGACAAATTAAAACTTACGGCTGCACCAACTGGTCCCGGTATGCCAGGTGGCCCCATAAGTCCAGGTTCTCCTCTGAGACCTGGTTCACCCCTCACTCCTTTGGCTCCCGTCAATCCAGTCAAGCCCATTGGCCCAGATTCTCCGGGGATACCTATATTTTTGTTTAAAATGAATCAATCCGAATAAACCTTATATCATGAGAATTACCTGGAAGACCAGGGTTTCCTTGATCCCCTTTTGAACCCGGATAACCTCGGTCGCCTTTCAATCCTGGCAAACCAATGAGTCCTTGTGGTCCTGGGAATCCTTGCGATCCCTGCAAACCTTGTGGCCCCCGTTCTCCTGGAGCACCAGGAGCTCCGACTTCTCCAGGTGAACCAGGTGAACCAGGATCTCCTCTTTCAGCTGGTTCCCCTGGTGGACCTGGTGGACCTACTAAACCTTGTGGTCCACGTTCTCCAAATCGTCCTAAGAATAATTATTCAAATATTTAGTAATACTTGTAGATAATTAATTTATTTTTTACTATACAACCTGGTGGTCCTTCGGGTCCAACTGGACCAGTGGATCCTCTTTCTCCTTTCGGGCCTGATTCTCCTGGGATACCCCTCAACCCCGGTATACCTATCAGTCCTGTCGGACCAGTATTTCCTCTATCCCCCTTTTCTCCTGGCCACCCCTAAAATTTTCTATATTTCAGAAATGTTGTCTTCAATTGATCGGAAATCGATAACTTTTTCTCATTGTTTGTTGAACAGTGTAGTTGTAAGAAACATGGAGGAAAGTTTACAGGAGGTCCATCAAGTCCTTGCGTTCCCCGTTCGCCTTTAGGTCCTGGAAGTCCTGGTACCCCAGCTTGTCCCCTCTCACCAGGAAATCCACGTTCCCCTCTATTACCAGGTGCGCCGGCTGGACCCGGGGATCCTTGTACACCTGGTTCTCCATCCTTTCCTGGCGTACCCGGGTTACCAGTTGCACCTGGAAAACCCTAATTATATCAAATTATTTATTGTACTCGCAAAACCGATGTTCAAAACATACCTGGAAGCCTCTAGCACCAGGAGCTCCTGGAGGACCTCGTTCGCCATCTGCTCCTGATGGGCCAGGTGAGCCTTGGGAACCTGGAGCTCCTTCTTTCCCTGTATCACCTCTTGGACCAGGTGACCCAGGGTTTCCTGGTTCCCCGGCCTTGCCTGGTTCACCCTTTTGCCAAAATAAATCACAAAAATTAAATTTCTTGATAACCTAGTAGAAGCGGATGAGAACATTCAGTACCGGGTATCCTTTTTCACCAGGAAGACCCATCGCTCCAGGCAAACCTTGTATTCCAGGAGGGCCTTGTTCACCTGGTTTCCCATCGGCACCCTGAATTCCTCTGTCTCCCGGGTTTCCTGGTTTCCCAGGTGCACCGGGACGACCCATTGTACCCCTAGCACCCTGCAATATTATATTCAATTTTTGATTCTACTCAATATCAGAAAGGGCTTATCCTAGCCAGTTATGAGGGTCAAAAACGCGCTTCAGCCGATTTTGGCCGAAAATAGCTCGCTCGATAGCTTATTAAGAAAGAACCCACTTTGCCAACTTTTAGCCTATACCACAGACCGATGAACAGACAGGTGTCTCACCTGATATTGCTATCTTAATTTACCTGCAATCCTGTTGCCCCTGGACGACCAGGATCTCCTGTTGCACCCTTTGGTCCAGATGGTCCAACTAACCCGCGGTCTCCAGACTGACCTGATTAGTCCACAATACTGTCGTTAATGCTGATTGATCGTTAAATAAATAAAACACTGTAGAACTTAATTATTTAAAAGAGGATTCACCTTTTGGTCCAATAGGCCCATCAAGTCCAGGAGGACCAGGTGCCCCAGGACTTCCACGTTCTCCAGGAGGACCCGTTGATCCGCTAGGTCCACGCATTCCCCGTTTCCCCCTTTTTCCTTCGTTTCCAGGAGGACCAGGCATACCACGAGGTCCTGGAGCACCTGAGTCACCTTTCGATCCACTGTCTCCCCTAAATCCTCTTTCACCAGGAAGTCCCTGAAAATTATAGTAACATTTGTTAGAATATTAATTTTTACCTGAAGTAATTAGAGCTGTTAAAGTTTGAGCACAATAGAACTCACAGGCATTCCCTTCATACCAGGGGTACCGGGATTTCCAGATATCCCAGGTTGACCACGAGCTCCTGGAAAACCAGGTGTACCTACTAAGCCTGGCGATCCTGTGCTTCCTTTCTCTCCAGGAATTCCATCCTTTCCCTGAGGTCCTTGTGGACCTGATTCACCGGGTTGACCAGGACGACCTGTTTCTCCTGCAGCATACAAAAAATCGAATAATCTAAATATAACCAATAAAGTATTTAATTCTTTATGACGCCTATGCACGTTTTGAAGTCTTGAAGTTCTTCAGAAGAAAAACATTAATCAAGATATTCACGTACCTCGCGGTCCTTGCAAACCTTGACTTCCCTTCGGTCCTTGAGCTCCTTGGTCCCCTTTCATACCAGGGCCGCCAGGATAACCAGGTGGGCCCGATTTACCCACTGCACCCTACGGGGACAGATACAAAAAGTAAAATAAGCATACGATATAGGAAATAAAAATAAATTTTTGCACGAAAAAACAAAATATAAACAGATTAGCCTGGTCGGGATGGCTAATAACGATAATAGTAATGGCTAGACCACTGTCGTATATGTATTCCTTCGTAACCGAATTGTTGATAACAGACGCATGACTATAATTCGAATTTAACTTACAGGTTGTCCTGGAGGTCCTGGGATTCCATCTACTCCTCTGATTCCTGGAGGTCCTGGTGGACCCTCTCTGCCCCGTTCACCACGTGGACCAGCAGGGCCCTGTAAAAAATACAGAATATATTTTTCGATTCTGTCTATGACAAACTGATGAATAAGAATGTATAATACTTGCCACTTGACCCATTGGACCCATTGGTCCAGGTGCACCCATGGATCCTTTTTCTCCTGACACACCCTGTTCACCTTTTGCTCCATCTAATCCAGGAAAGCCACGATGTCCTTTAATTCCTGGGAGCCCAGACATTCCTGGAAGACCTCTTGGACCGACTGGACCGGGAGATCCTTGGGGACCAGGTTCCCCATCTTCTCCAGTACTACCCTAATTTTTTTAGAGACGTATTTAAAGGAAAAGCACAAGTGGGAAACAAATAATTGTCTTATGCTTAGGAGTTCTCACTTCAGTGTCCCATTCTGTATATTCAAATAAATGACAATTAAATATCATGATTATACATACATCTTTTCCGGACAAACCAGGTAGTCCTCGAGGACCTGGAGGACCTGGAGGACCAGAAGATCCAGGTTCTCCAAGCTCACCTCGTACTCCCTGAAAGCCTTGTGGGCCTGGTGGTCCAGGTGGACCTAATTCAAATACGAAGTTATAAGTGAATTTTGTATGTTAACCATTTTCGGAATTATTAACACATTTCCTTTCAAGCCGCGTGGGTCGCATACGCTCCACGCTACAAGAAAGAATCGTATTGCTTATGATGTATCATCATACATGGAGTAAACTAAAAATTGTCCTTGTATCACGGCTTAACAGGTTCTCTATCACCCCCGGAAGTCGGATACGTCTTTCCCCGCCGGCGAGGTGGGGGGAAGGACGTAGCCGCGGGCCAACGGACAAGAGGGTCTGTTACCCAATTGTCCAACGGGCGGTTCCAGGGAAGGGGGGACACGATGACGGTAGACATACCAACTAAACCCTACATTCTGCCGTGCCCTGGGCCCCCTATGCCCATTCCGGGTTCACCGATGCATCTCCTCCGGAATAGACCGCCCTCTCATGCACACACTGGAGTGGAGACTCCTCAGGAATAGACTGCCCTCTCATGCACACACGGGAGGGGAACTTCTCTCCCGGAATGGGCATAGGGGGCCTAGGGCACGGTAGAATGTGGGGTTTAGTTGGTATGCCTGGCCCCTTGGCCAAGTGAGCACAACATAACCCTCTCTACAGGCGGGGGGAAGGGTATCCATAAGGCGGATTCCCCACATTTCCAAAAAAAAAAAGAAAGGTTTTCTATCACCCAATGGCAAAAAATCATTACGGCCTGAACGGACAATTTAGTGGGGGGCGTATGCGACCCACGCAGCACAGAACATGCTAAATAATAAAGTACCAGCTGGACCACGTGGACCGACAGGACCCATTTGAGTTTGCACGTAAGGCGATGCTAGTCCTGTAGGACCTTTATCTTCATTTCCTTGGGATAAAGCCAATTGTTGGTAGTACATCGACACCTACATTAATGCAGCAATATTAATCTTCATACGTATATATATTGAAGAAGTTCATTTATAGATTATTTGACAAATACTTACATCAGGCACAGACCCTGGTGGTCCTGGAGGTCCTGGAATTCCAGGTGATCCAGGTTGTCCAGGATATCCAGCATCACCTGGACGTCCGGCATCACCAGGTCGACCTTGTTCACCCTAATTTACACGTAAAATTGAAAACAATTTTACAGTTTAGAATTTAATAGATAAATAGATTGATTAATTTTACTAAATTATTTACCCTGGGCCCAGGCATGGCAACTGAACTTATAAGGCTACTTTCGCCTGGTATTATCTCTGTTGGCGGCTAACAAAACATTAAACAGTCATATTTTATTGTAAATATCGTTTATTAGCAGTACTTCATTCTTTTGCATTTTATTGAACATTTACCGGATTATTTCTATTTGAAGTCGAATTTATTTCATCTGGTAGACCTGTAAAAAGAAGAACATTGGTTAAAAATTTATGAACATTATTATTACAGTTTTGTATTTGTATATATTTTTATTAGTAATAATTTGTATACCTTGATGAAAATAACGAGTTGGTGTTGGAACTGGTAGATCTGTAGGCAAAGCTGGTCTATAATTGGTTGCCAATGTCTCTGCGGGTGAATCGTCCCTGTCTTTATGTAGATCAATAATACAAATTATTAAATATTGAAATTGAGTATTAATATAGAAACAAAATTTTTAAAATCTTTAAAAAAATTTTTAAAAATACTGATGGAAAATAAAAATTTATTATTGGAAATAGTGCAGCAATAATTTCTATTAGTAAATATTGTATGAAATATTGGGTAATGTAAGGATACATTTAAATTATTAAACTCACCTATGGCAGCAGAATTAAATGCAGTGGTAGGCAATGAAGTAGATATTGGTTCTGTCTCTATATTTACAAAAATATCAAAACAAATGCATTAAAATTGTGCATAATTTCGAGTATAAAGCTAGAACAAAATAACATTGTTTTAGAATGATCAACTATTGCAGTGTACTAAATTCAAAGAGTTTAAAGATGGATCAGCAACAGCAAAGACAACAATTACAATTTATGAGAAAATCAAACCGGAAAGCATGAATACGCGTCTATTATTGGTGAGCATATCAATTAATAAGCTACGATAAAAACGGCAATTATTGATTTTTATCAATTAACACAATTGATTAATTGCATTATACGAAGTGCTAAACAGAGCATCCGATTCAAGACTTCCGGTGTTAATTACGTTAATTATTAATTCTTCCTTTAACTGTTCTGCAGTTAGAACAACAAATGAGATTATACATGTTTTATTTAATAAATTTCATAGTTTCTAAATAAATCTTGATTTTTCATGAATTACACATTTTTGATTTATCAAAAATACTTCTTATTAAAGGTAAAATATTTTCCTATGGATTATAATGAAATTATATATGAACGTACTATCATTATTCATTTCCAAGGGTGGTTTTAAAAATTCAAGTGCTTTTTATGTGTGTAAATGACATAAACCAAGAATTTAACTTTTTATTCATTTTACCTACTCGATGGTCTGATGTTTGGTATCCATTTATATTTACTATCTATTGCAATATTGATTTTGCTACAAAATCAGACATTAAAGGATGTACGCACATTTTGAAAAATTGATAAAAGCAAAATCTTCATTTGCAAATTACAAAATGATGTATATTTTTATTCAAAATTGATTCTTTTCATTTTTTCACGTCTTCAAACCCACTAAAAAATACATTTCTAAACTAAAACCAATATATGCAACCAATGTGGCAGTGAACATATTTATTGTTTATATATGTCCATTTTTAAATTGAAACGATTATAGGTGCATATAGGGTCTGAATATTTCTGGACGATTTAAACATATATGGTAATTAATAGACTGCGGATTTTATGCATCTACGGCAAAAATGCACGATTAAATAAATACAAATTAAACGATAAAGACATTAACTTGGGTTCACTTTGACACACAGTTGCAAACGTTCAATCTATATTCTAATTTATTAGGAGCCGGATTAAATCATTAGCTATTTATACCAACAAGGAATGGTCCCGAACCCGGAAATTCAAAAAATTATAAAACTTTGGGAACATGTATAGGTATGCATTACGCGATTTTTTCCGCCTAAATTCACTTTAGGGGGGTGAAATCAACTCTTGACAATCTGGTTATTTTTCGATTTTAAGTCGATCTCGATTCTGGAAAAAAGTTTCCAGGCAAAAGTTGTTCCTTTTACATAACGAGGACTATAGCTTGATAAAACATTTATCAATTGTTCAAATAATTAGAAAAAAAAACGGAAAACAGACGAATTTTCAAGCATTAATTACATCTTTTTTTACAGTGAATTTGGCCAGAAAAAATAGCGTAATCCATACATATGCACTACATATCCCTAAAGTTTCATAATTTTTTAAATCTCCGGGTTCGGGATCATGCCTTATAAATACCATCAGAATAAGAAATATATTAAAACTATAAAAACTATATGCATAGAAATTTTAATGGATCTAACGGTGATTACTATGAAATCCTCAAAAGTATCCGCCTTGAGTCAAACGAATATTGCTGTTCTGTTGCTTATTACTGCAGTGTTATTGTTATTATCAACACGTTAAAATAAATGAAAGAAAAAGCAACTATCAATTCAACTCCCATCTGTTTGGATCTACAGTGGCGTTGCAAAAGTATCCGGACACCCTTTTAAAACGAATAACATTTTCAAAATTAGTTCAAACGGCTTGAGTTTTTTTGAGATGTTAGAAGGATTAGTTTACTAGGTAGCGTGTAAATAATTTTTTCCAAAAATTGCTATTGGTCGGAATTGCGGCGAAGAAAGTAAAGATCACAATTTTTAACTTTTTTATCTGTACCTGTAATGAAAATTTGAAAGATGCTTTTTGTCGGTCTAGGTAAGTTATGCGTATGTACAAAGTTTCATCGAACTCGGTTAACGTTGTTATGAGCTACAAACATTTAAAGCTGATCACATACGGGCGAAATTCCCTGAAAAGACAGAAAATCTGCGACTTTAACTCTTAAGCTCTCATCTTGCAATGTTCGTAGCTCATCTGCTCATAGCAACATTAACCGACTTCGATGAAACTTTGCGCATGTATATAGCCTACGAAGATCTACAAAAGATATATTTTAAATTTTCAATACAGGTGCAGATAAAAAAGTTAAAATTCGTGTCCTTTACCTTTTTCTTCACAATTTCTACCATAAGGAATTTTTATAAATAATTATTTACACGTTACCTAGTA
The DNA here is from genome assembly GCA_913789915.3 of Sphecodes monilicornis. Lineage (NCBI taxonomy): Eukaryota > Metazoa > Arthropoda > Insecta > Hymenoptera > Halictidae > Sphecodes > Sphecodes monilicornis. The sequence goes on from OU565298.1 coordinate 7,743,856, forward strand.
AACTAATCCTTCGTGCATCTCAAAAATCTCAAGCCGTTTGAACTAATTTTGAAAAAGTTATTCGTTTTTAAAAGGTGTCCGGATACTTTTGCACGCCACTGTATGAATAATATGTGTATTTTACATAAAGATCGGAAGTTTGGTAACAAATTTGTATCGAAACTCACCGTTTCTGTCGCCGTACTCGTCGTAACCGTCGTAGTAATCGTAATCGTAGTTTCCATTGGCGGGTTGTTGAGCTTGGATCGGCTTCGAGCGTTGTTTTCGGAGCTTGGTCCTGATACAGTGCACCTGGAGCAGAAGAACCTGGAACACGACGACCGCCGTGACCAGTTGAAGGGCCTTCCGCCCCATGGTCCCCATGGAGAACCGCGGCGACCAAATCCGTCGGTGTGATCCTAGAGAGAACCCGCCTTCCTCTGAAGCTGAGGGCGACTAGACTTATGACAACTGGTGTATCATCTATTTAGCAGATGCTTTGTAACTCAAGGGAGGTCATCATCCTCCGTTTTACGATGTAGATGCAATCCTCCCACTGCCTAGAAGTTCGATCCCCCATCCCTTCCCTTTGATCCCTTTCTTCTCAACGCGATTTCTTCGCGACTTTTCCAATTTTCTAAACATTTGTCGTCTTCCTGCCCCCATGCAAACACAAACGAGAGATTTCTGAATCGATACTTCGTCAACTCAATCAACAAACCCACGAAGATGGAGCTACGAATAAATTTGTGTTATGCATTTATAAAATCACTATTGTCTTAATTATAAATGAGAAACGCTACAGTCAACCATCAGTTGCTTCCTGTGTTAAAAAAGACATTTATGAATTCGTGCTTCATCAACTCTTTTAATCTTTTTTATTTGTAATAAAGATAGGAGTGATTTGATTATTTATTGATAATGAAAATTAGGGACATTATGCCGTTGAAAATAATCTTCATCAATTTCCGTGGATTTACTCCATCTTAGGAATAATTAATGGATCGTCAATTTAACAGTGAAAAATTTGAATACAAAATAAATCTTTCGAAGCTGCTTACGAGGAACTTTGACGCCATTTTTCTCAAGAATTTTAACTTCTCTATAAACGAAGCTTCTATTATTGCTTCAAAATTGATTTAACTGTAACTATTAATAAATCAAATTAAGCTGCATATGCTTTTAAAATAAATATTCATCCCCTAAGAGTATTGATATAATTGAAGCACCATTTACGATCATATAAATGATCTTATAAAGACGCAGCAACGTAAAAAAATGTCACTCTCTAAAAAGAATAATTAATACTTCGATGCTAATAAGTCGAATAAACAATAAATAAATATAATCAATCGTTATTAAAATGAACTGTGTTTTAAAATCAGCTATAAAAATATAAATCTACACAGAACACAAAAATTGAAATAATCGGTCAAACAGATGCGCCTTCTAAGTCAGCGATCGTTTTATAACAATTTTATGAAAATCTTCAATTTTCTATCGAGCTAAAAATTTCAAAAGTAGATCATTCTAGAATGCTATTGAGAATATTATTTTAGCATGGCGTCGACAATAATTTATTGAAGACATTCGCTGCAAAAAGGTTGATAGGAACAACTCATGATGGGCGTTGCGACTCCAACTGTAAATCCAATTCACAGAATACGCAAATGGTACATCGACCCAATTCGTGTTTCTTTCTTCATTTTTATCAGCTACTACCACGAGACTATTCCCGATACAGAGATGCGTCGTTCCGACTTAATAAGTTTATTAAATGACAATCATCGTTTTGGCCGCATTCCCGGAGTGCGACTTACTTTACAAAGCGTTAACCGTAATAGACTACATTGACCCGCGTCTCTGCCTTCGTTAGAACCAACTATAAATCAGAACTACCACTATTTCTAATAGTGTAACTGGGCCAATCTACTATGTTGCTTTTCTAACACTTTTTAAACAATCTCTCCGAGCTGTAAAATTCGTGAACTTGGAATAGATGCAGGGTGCAATACACCATATGCATTACAAGCTGACATTATGACCCTATTAACGATTAGAGTTTATGCTAATTCCCATTTCAATCGATTCTTTTTACAAAAATTAGTACAAGAGAAAAACTCTATTAATTAACTAATAATTTCTTCTAACAAAAATAAAATGAAAATACTATCAATTTTCCCTAGCATTCGCATTTTTATTTTAATTAACACAACATTTTGGGAATGCTTAAAAGCACAAGCTTTTGTGAACAAGAGGGTCCAGTGTGATTTCAAGCACTGGAAACAATTATATATTATTGTTGTTGTTTGTTATATTTCAATTACAGAGAAACACAATAACGCCGCAATTTGACGCACAAACAATATTTGCTAATAATACGTACTTAACAATAAACCTGCATTATTATACATATGGGTCATTTTTTAACGGATGCCGCTTTTGAGGATAATCACAATAAAGTTTAAGTATGTCTTAATGAGAGTTGCAGATCGCGGAATGGTCGCTGCATCAGTTTAATCTCGACTGCAGTGTTAGTTTATGGATTTCTTGCGGTTAGGAAAAATAGCGTGAACTTTGACAATTCTGGGGGGGGAGGGGGATTATTTTTATCTGTAAGTTGTATAAGTTTGAAAAATTAATACAATTATGGATATAGCAGCGAATTTGGCAAGGCAAACATTTTTAAAACAGTCTCAGCTATAAATAAAAAAGGCTAGCCAATCAATTGGACTGGAAAAAGTGATTTAAAAAAATCGGAAGAAAATGTTTAAAAGATTTTATCAGAAATAAAAGAAAAACTAATTTATTGAATGAATATTTTCGAAAGTGAATAAGTTTGATAGAAAAATAAAATGTTTATGAGACATTATATTTGAATAATCATTCTTGTTCATTTTCGTCAATGTTGTTTTATTAATTATCATCCCTTATTCGTCGCTATACAAGTACAAAAGTTAATCGATTTTCATTGTTTCTATCTATGATGTTAATTGCGTAATGGAGAAGAGTGGAAAACTTATGCACGCTGAGAACCTCCATGAACAATAAGTGCACGTTTGGAGTGTGTAACAATCATAATTCTATATTTGACATACTTAAAAATATTTTCATTTTTGTTTTATTTATATTAATAATTTATTATAGAACTACAATTTCCTTTACAATGCCAAAGCCGACTTTTCCATTGTAAATTAAAGTCCATTAGAAATTAACAAAAACAGGATCAAGTTAATATGCATTTGTTTAAAACAAAACACCATGCTGAATTGAATAGTATAGAAATAAAATAAGAATAAAATATATTACTTCAAGTATATCTTATTCGATCATTCTTTCTTTTTCCTTTTTGGTTAAAAATTTTAGCAAACAATTTGTAAAAACGTGATATTAGATATTTCGACATTACCCATAACACCTACTGTCTTTTCTTGTAAATTAAACGTTAAAATACAAAAGAAGAAGCAATTGTAACAATTAATATTGAAATATATAAATATTAAATCTATAATATAATCGTTAATTAATGTGCGTGGGAAATACAGATAGATCGAGTGTTAATACTTTACTTTCTAAGCACTCGCCAACCTGAAATTTAAAACACATTAGATAACATTACTAAACATTGTATACTAAAAATAATAAAATATACATGAACAAGTGCTCACATCAGGGCAAATTCCAATCAACGCGTCAGCATGTGAATAAAACTCTTCCTTTAAAGATATAACAATAGTTTGCAAGGAGCTTGTCTTGTCACGTATGTAACTTGCAACTTTTCCTATGTTAGTGTTGTCCAGTGCAGCATCAATCTCGTCCAATACAAAAAATGGTGCTGGTTGGAAACTGTAAGCCCAATGCACTGTCTCATTATGTATAATTCAAAAGTACAAGTTTTAATTAATTTAAATTAAAAGTACAAGTCCTACAAATTCAAACTTAAATAATAGATTTTTTTATAGAAATGCACAAAAATTGGCTTCTTATCATTAGGTTTATTAGACGGGTCGAAATGGCGCGTTCTAACATTTTTAATTTACGATTACTAAAAATTGTTCAACAAATTTATCTCTGTGGGTATATATTAAAGAATGGCTAAAAATTTGGATAGACACATTCTCGTTATTTGTATAAACGTAGATTAATCACTTTTAGTGCTCCGTCAACCTAGTATTAATTATGACTCATACCTTAACAAATTAATAATCACACAAATGAAATTACCTATGAATTGCAAACAATAAAGCCAACGCAGCGACTGTTTTCTCTCCTCCAGACAAATTAGACATTGGCTGAAATCGTTTTCCTGGAGCGACACAATTATAATTAATACCATCCAGGTATGGTTCTTCTGGATTTTCTGGACCAAGGAACGCCTGGGCAGACTGATTTTTTGCTAAACTCTAGAATACCAAGAATTTCGAGTTATTATTTTTATGTAACTAAAAAAGGTAATATGAGTTGTTAACAAACAATAACCTTGTAAATCGGATCGATTTCGTTAGCCACGTGCTCAAAACATGACATGAATCTGTCGTGTCTTTCTTTCTTTATTTTCTCAAACTGTGTTTTTGCTTTCTTCGCCTTTTTCCGGGACTGCTCGAATTCTTCGTTTGTTTCTTGTAATTTCTCTTTGGCGAGATATAATTTTTGTATAGCCTGAAAACACCAAAAATATTTTTTTTTATTATCTCTTGACCTAAGAGATTTATATTTGCACTCTCTTTCGTTTATAACAATTTCTTTAATTCGTCCTTCCGTTCTTAATGCATTTCAAGGTTTTTTATTACCTTCATATTGGGAGCTTGAATTCGTTGAATGGTACTCTGCAAATCATTAATTGACTTCGTTAGTTTGTCACTGGTCTTCTTTATATCGTCATCATCCACGTCCTTCAAATTTTCAGGAAGAAGACCATAATCTATGGTGATTCGTCTTTCCCGTTCGTATTGCTGATTAGTACTTTGACTTGAGTCAATATTGTTTTCTGTGTTGTTCATTCCACCCGTCTCGTTGGCAATGTCCTCCATATTCCCGTGGAGCATTGGGATTGCAATATCCTCCATCTAAATATGATTATTACTGTCGTTTATATTTTCTTACAATTTACACAACTACATGAAATTAATTTCTGGGCTCAGTCTTCAAAGTGTACAACAGATAACAAAATTTCTAGAGCTGTATATATAATTTATTCCACGACATACCTTACACTGCATTAGTATAGCGTGACGCTCAGCTTTCTTTTGCTCAATTTTCGTTTCAATTCCATTCAACTGTTTTTGGGCAGCTTGTATGTCTTTCGCGATTGCCCCAACCTCGCGTCTCGCTTTGCCAATTTCATCGTCCTTTTGGTCAACTTCCATTTTCTTCATGTTCCGTTCTGATTTCAATTGTTCCATTCGAGTCTCGTCGTGATCTATCTCTGTTTTCTGATTAGACTCGATCTGTCTTGCAGACTCGAGCTTGTCTTCTGCATCTTGGACCGTTCGTTCCCAGCGTAAAACGTTGCCTAACAAAAGTAACACGAATTCATTGAGTAGCTTTGGTATATCGAAAATATTTATGGAAAAAATAAGGACAATATTTCTTTCATTAGCTGAAAGATTTCTTGTAAAAAAATGCGTAATAAAATATAACGAGCGTGTAAATGTTATAAATGCATAAAAATCTATAGTCTAATGATAAATACATTTTTTTATATGAATATTGTAAATAAAATTACTTACTCTCCATGTCGCGTTGTTTCTCAAAATCTAGTTGATTGCATATGCGGTTACATTGGTTCTCAAATTCCATTCTCTTTTTTGCCCTTTCCTGTTGTGATCTACAATTCGATTATAACAATTACGTTTTTTAGTAAATTATACTGATCATTTATTATTTACAAAATTATTACGAATAATACATACCTTAACTCTCTTTCTTCGTACTGACGAATATTAGACACGCCTATTTGTTCACAAAAACTGGCAAATACGTCATCCTCGACATTATTCATCTTCTCTTTAATATTTTGTATTTCTTGGTCTCTTTCAGCCATAGTTTTCTCAATAACAGTGATCGTCGGCTACACATACAAATTAGATGAATGCAATTACTGTGTCTCTAAACATAAATGAAAGCATAAGAAATAAAAAATATATTTACACTTACACCGAACATATTCAACTCATTTTGCAAACCTTCTAATTCTACCTCAAGTGTTGAAATTTGTTTTTGCTGTAATAAATATAATATTTAAATACTCATTAACAAAATCATGTAAAATTATATTACATTATATATTATTTTACTCACAGTCTCAACCAAATCATTTTTGCTATATTTGAGTCGTGTTTCTAATCCACGTATTTGCGATTCTACTGTGTTCAATTCGGACTCTTTCCGAGACTTTTTCAAAGACTCGCGTAACTCTTCCGTTAATTTTTCCTATAAAATATTTAGAATATGTTATGTCCTAATTTCGAGCAAAAAATATGTTGTATTTATATAAAATCTTGCCTTCTGTGCTTTCAATTGAGACATTTGCTTCTCGTCCCATCGTTTCGCTTTCTTTGCAAGATCTAAACTACCGCCAGATATAATTCCAGCTTTTTGATAAAATGTTCCATCTAACGCAACACACTGTAATTGTAAATATACATACATTGGTATCTCTAACTAGGCTCATATTTCAGATAAATAAGTAGATAATGTTCATACATCGTATCTTGCTTTTTTATCCATTTCATAAGCTACTTTATTTGCATCTTCAGGTGTTTCGCACACGAGAGCATTATTCGTAGCAAACAACACAGCTCTGTCAATATCCTTTGGAGAAAAATGCAAGACATCATACAACAATTTTACATTTTTGGGTTCTTGAATGTTTCTGAAAACAGTATATCGTTCAACACATGGTACGATTTTCTTAAATAAACAAACTTAATTAGTTTAGACACGTACCTAAGCCTTTCTTTCAATGGCTTCGCTTGAATATAATCGAGGGGAAGAAATGTTTCCGGTTCAAGATACTGTTCTTTGAGGTACTGAATACACTGTCTAGCTGTTTTCTCAGTATCAACAACAATCGCCTCCATGTATTTACCAAGAACTTTAGTAATTGCAACATTGTATCTCTTATGAATAGGTTCGCACATATTATACATACGGTCGTACTAAAGAACAATAAAAGTTACAGTAAAACTCCTATAAGGAAAATTACACTCTCCAACAGCAATACAGTAATCCGTGCAACCTTTACAATTAGCACAGAAAAAATAATTGAATTTTTCAAAAGCTCATGGTAAAACGCAAGATTATTGTTGGACAGTGTTATAGGAACTTAATGTAGAATATTTCTTACCACACCGGGGAACAAACGCTTAAAATTTTCTACAATTTCTGTTTTCTTTTTAGTCCTCGACACTTCGTGCTTATCAACCTTCGCGTCACCCAATTGCTCAGAAATGCTTTCCAATTCTCGTTGAAGGTTCTGTATTTTATCTTTGGAAATACCAACGTCTGATTGTAAATCAGCTCGTAACTTTTTTTGATCCTCCAAAGCAGCTTCTGACGTTTTAATATGTTCTTCTAATTTTTCTACTCTCTTCATAGCTTCATCTCGCATGTGACCTTTTTGTTTGTGCTTGTTCTCTATCTCGGTTTTCTTCCGTCCTTCGTTATCGAGTCTGTCCTGGTCAGACTTTTGTTCGCGATTGATGGAATCAAGAAGTTGCAAATACCTTGCCGACTGTTTGCCTGCTTCCTCTTTCAAGCGATTGTACTCTTTGACCTTGGAATCATTTTATAATTATTGTTAGTACTACATTTATTACAGGTGTGCGAGAACCCGAAAATTTCAGGATTCCCCAGAATATTTAAGAATGTCGAGTACTCGATTCTATCATTTTTCTAACATTTATATTATAGTTTTACGATTTTGATTGAAATTTATACCTGTTCGTCTTCAAGATGTACATCTCTTCCTTGCAGTTGCGATTGCCCAGCGATGCTTGCTTCATAGGCTGCTTTAGCTTCCTCCACTTGACGCAACTCCTCCTGAAGCTCATTTATATCTTTTTTATGGGCCTCATCCGCCGTGCGAGCTTGAGCCAACGACTTCCGCGCGGATTCTACTTTCTTCTGCATATGTGCAACGCGTTCCTTGGCTTTGATAAACGTTGGTCTCTTCTTTGTTATGTCGACTTCCACTTCTCTGATGTCCTGTTCGATTTTAGCGAGGTCCCTTCCCAACTTTCCAGCATCTTTCTTCTTGTCTTTCAACAGTTCCTCTGCCTTCTCTTTCTTCTTTTCTATCTTCTCTATCTCATGTTGCTTTTTCTTTTGTAATACTTCTAGACTCTCTGTGTTTTTCTCATTATGAAACAAACGAAACAATTGCAACTCGACTTGCTTTTCTACATACTCTTCCTTCAAACGTTGATATTTCTCGGCTTCTTCTTTCTCTAGTTTTGCTTCTTTTCTTTCAGCTGCGATCCCCTTTTTCTTCTGATATGAAAACTGTGTTTCCTCTTCTGCTTTTAACATTTCCGTCCTTAATCTATGATATTCCAAAACATAATTACACATACCGTATTATTATTAGATCTGTGGATTTAACGCACTTATGAGAACAGTTAGTAGATCAAATGGAAATTAATAAAAACATTTAAAGAACTTAAATACGCTATTAAATTATTTTCAACTCTCTAAAATTTTTCAGAAAAGAAATAATTGTTTACATGGCTCCTGTATCTCGCAATTAATGCAGGCAATTTTTATTTTGCATAGAAAACCACGGTCTAATTATTATTATTTCAAGTTTGTTATAGTTATTTGTAAATGACATGAAATTGTATATACCTTTCATACTCTGCTTTCAATGCTCCCGAATTACTGATCTCTTCAAAAAGTGCAGTACGTTCTTTTGGATTTTTCATAGCAATTGATTCGACGGCTCCTTGGAATACAAGGAAATTCTTTGCTTTAACATTAATGCCAAGGTGCTCTAATTCATTCAAATATACTTGACTAGTGACAACCTATACAATGAATACATTAATTATGTAAAAAGTTCTTCCTCGAAATAAACATTTTATGTTTACATAAAAACATATACAAACATTGTTATTTATTCTGTGCTCAGAAGACGATCCTTGTACAGAACGTATAAAACTTTTCTCGCTGCCATCTTCTAGTTCAAACACAGCAGTCACAGATGCACTGTAATTTAAAGAAATGTCATTAAAGATACCTGATCACTTTAACATAATATACTAGCATATAATTCTTGCAATATAGTATATATAGGGTGAATATTTTAACTATGCCACCCAAATTGACTTGTACACTCTTCGTTGTATTAAAATATGTTTCAAATGAAAGATGTTTCGCATCGTGCAGGACCGTTAGTGTACTAATTAATTTTTTTTATAGTTTGCTTTTTTATCAGTATATGTAGGTGACCATGAGTTTACATATTACATGTACATAATTATTGCATTGTTACAGTGTCATAAAAGTTTACATTCTGATGTACAACTATAGAAATACCTGCGAGCAACTGGCATTCCTATTGATGCTCCATGGATCAGCTCACTAAAGCGTTTCACACGTAAACTACTTGTTTTCTCTCCCATTACGAAACTGATTGCGTCCATAAAATTGGATTTTCCTGCATAAAAGAGTACGTGTAAAGTGTCTTTAGTTAAAAGCTAAGGAACTGGCATTGCCACAATCAAAAACATAACCTACCCGATCCATTTGGTCCGATAACAGCAGTAAACGATTTCAAAGGACCGATAATAAGCTTCCCTTTGTAGGACTTAAAGTTATCTACTTCGATATGCTTTAAAAACGCCGGCATTTTTCCAGTCAATAAAAAAACTTTCACATGTAACAGCAAAATGGCATAATGCCGCCATAAAGTTTTCAACACAAACAAGCACGATATATCAACAATTGGTCTTTTGATGCTACACTGTGAAATTAGTCACATAAACGTGCTGGACAATTTCTATATTTTTCAATATTTATGAACACGAACATGCAGCGTTTCTACTTAGCGTTTTATAAATCGTATTTCGTTACATGTAAAAATAGACCATTTTATAAATATTAACAAAATGACGCCTGATATGAACAATAAGCATGACTTTTCATTGGTCGATCTTGTTCCAGACAGGAGCGTACCTGTTCTTAATATAGTTGGGTGCAAAAGTATTTCACAATTTTTCCAATAATACAAGCATTAACTTAAAAAATATTTTATATTTCGCTAAAGCTTCTTAGCAAAACATAACTTAACAATGAAGCGTTTGAAGAATGATTTGTATAATTGAATGCAATGCTTTAACACTATGCCAATCCAGTTTGTTTCGTAAATACATTCTTCTACTTATGTTCATTATTCGATGCAATTAATAGAGAATATAATATACAGAATAAACATTTTGATTATCATCTTGAAATATTTAATGTTTCATAAGATACACTATGGATGCAAGTTGCTACATTTATGTTATAAATGTTTGACAATAATATATCAAATCTGAAAAATTAAGATGATATAACAATTATCGTGGTAAACCTACTACACAACAGTTTATACACTTTTTATACTTTAATATTGTCAGCCAGAGAACAGGAGAGTCCTGTGTTATCTGGTTCAACGTTTAATTCTTTAATCACTCCATCCTCAAGAAACATAGAATATCGTTTGCTTCGCTTTCCACCTAATACAGCCAGTTCGACAGATAGCCCTAATGCATCTGCAAACTCACCAGTAGGATCTGCTAACATTCTCACCTAATTGAATGAAAGTATAATGCATAATGTCATTAACAAAAGGTTTTACATAAATACAATACTAAATAAGGCATATATTTAAGTGATTCCAGCAGAGCAACCTTGTACAGTGAATTTTGGATAGTACCTTGCCATCTGCTCCATGCTCTTTACCCCAAGCAGCCATAACAAAGGGATCATTTACAGATACACAAAAGATTTCTGCAATTCCTTTGCTTTTCAATTCTCCTGATTTTTGTACATACCCTGGTAGATGAGTCTGAAATGATCATCAGTATATTTGTAAGATATAAACGGACTGTGGATCTTCATGCGAAATAAAAATTGTTTGGATCAATTGCACGAAGCAGCAGGCAGATTAAAATTTACTTTTTAATGATCTGAATAAATGGGAAATAATATATCGACGTCCACAGACTGTTTTAATTTCTTTACTGTTTTAAATTGCACTTAAAAGATTAGGTTTGTACCTTCAAACGATATATAACAAACATGTAAATTATAATAGTAATTCATGATTAAAATACTTCATAACAATTGCATTCTAAAATCGGACATATATTATCAGAAAATTAAAACTTTAAATTACCTTTGAACAACCTGGTGTAAAAGCTCCCGGCACTGCGAAAACTACAATCTTTTTGCCAGTTGCAATTTTGGCAAGATTCACCTTGTTAGCCGGTGTGTCTTCGAAGAGATCAACCGCAGGAAGTTTGTCACCGACCTTAATATATCAAAATTTGTGTTAAAACAATTTTCTTTAATCGATTAGGATTCATATTTATATAAATGATTTAAATTTTGAACGAATTATGTAAATACTCACAGCGACAACCATGTTTTGAGCGGACGTGCGAAATCCTTTGACGAGACAACTGAGCGACGATCGTTCGCCGACGAGGATTGCTTTGTTTATGAGCTGGTTCATCTGTCTATGTCCAGCGACCACGTAAAGCAATATTAACACCGTATAATCAATAGTTTTCAACGAAATGAATTACGACGGATTTGGCTTGGTTAAACTTGCTATCACTAGCCGGCGTGATCAACGGACTGTATTGCGCAACCTTTTCGACTCATTACATAAATATAATCCCGTTTTTGGTGTATGTTATTCATATTTTTACGCCAATTTTATTAGCGTAGTGAACACGATGAAGGCCATTCATGACACAACAATTGCACTCGATTTACACTCATTATTATCTTATAATGCTGTGAAGGAAAATTACAAGCTTTGGTCACAAAGGAATTGATCCGACGTGCCATACAAAGTTAGTCTAATATGTAGGTATATATAGGGTGTTCGCGTTTATCACTAGCCAGCGTTTTTCTTGTAAATAGTAAATATTAGAAAAAAATGGAAGAGGAAAAAGTAGTACTGTTTTTTATGCGTAACACAATGGCGTATGTAATTTTTGTGTATTTATACTATTTTGTTAGATATGACGGTGACTTTCAATTTTTTAAATGGAATGCTGTATATTTTTTTATATCACATGAAAGCGTGTGTCTAGACGAATTCATCCGTATACTGCAGTGACCTCCAAAGTCATGCAAGGTCAAAAATGGAAGAAACATTTTGAATATTTCATACCGATGTATGTATTCTTTATCTTGCGAGGCTACAGTAAATGTTCAATATGACTCCCTTGTGCGTGAATGCACATTTCAGCTCTATTAATTACATTTTTTGTGGCTTCCAATTTTTTTCTGAAATTGTCTCATCATAGAAGAAACTATAAGTAAACACTCTGATAGTGAATGATAACATCGTCTGATTCGTATGAATAAGGAATACTTGTAAACACATTGGTATGAAATATACAAAATATTTCTTCCATTTCTGACCTTGCATGACCTTGAAGGTCACTGTACAGTATACGGATGAATTCGTCTAGACACACGCTTTCATGTGATATAAAAAAATATACAGCATTCCATTTCAAAAATTGAAGGCCAACTTCATATCTAAAAAAATAGTATAAACTTATATAAAATAGTATAAACGAACAAAATCCGTTTTGTAGATCTGTCGATAGTAGTAGGTACGTATTCTGCAAATTTCAGTTTTTTTTCTCAGCAAGCGACTTTGATGACATTTTTTGGAATATATGTATAATTTACACAGATATACAAAACGTCAAGACAAAAATATCAATTTGGGAAAGTTGAACTTTGAAAGTTCAAGAGCATATTCTAATTACAAATCCAAAAATTAATATTGAAGGTGTTTGTTGAAGGTACATGTATTATGAAATAAAATGTCTATATATATATATATATATATATATATATATATATATATATTTGAATTATTAATGGAAAAGAAATGCTAAAGTTGGGACAAAGGAAAACGAAGAAAGTATTAAGTCTTACATTCTACTATAAAATACACATTAACGCAAATTCTAAGTGTGCAGCTATTAGCTCGATATTATCCACTACATGCAAGATATTATAATTCATACGTTATAATATCTTGCGAATTGTGAATAATATCGATTGCCCAGGTCTCACCACGAGGAGGTTGCTGCACAAGAGACCCGAAAGGGAGTCAGAACGAAGTCTCCCTTCATTCTGTCTCCCTTTCTTACAACGCCGATTCTTACAAACTAAGTTCGCAGGTCGCTAAATGGAAAAATAGTCTTTTTCATGGAAAAAAACTTCTTTTCCATTTAGCGTATGTCGAGTAATTATTGCGGGGCAAAGTGTGAATCGGAGACGAAGTCTCCGATCCACGAGGGACCAAAGGCGAATCAGGCAGAAGGCTCTGATTCTTTCAAAGAGAGAAACAAGATCGAACCAGAGCAGAAGGCTCTGATTCAAGGGTGACGCGACGCGTTCAGTGCTTACAAGTCCTGAGCCGACCAGCCCGATACCCGTCACTCCATCACCAAGAAAGATGGCAAAGAGATGCGCTCAAACGGTTTCTGGCGCTACTGGATGACATGAGAACATGGCGTGTCCAGGATTACGTTAACACAGAGGATCGTCAGAAGACGAGTGAACGAGTCTCTTCGACATCCCTCTTAACGACTTCACGCCGGATACCGAAACTGGACCGGCTCAGAACCTGCAAGCAAGGCCGACACAGCAGAAGGCTGTGTCGGAGTCAGAAAACGAAGCGAGCAAAGTCAAGTTACGGCAATAATTACTCGACATAATTACAACGACGATTTACAGTCTTACCAACTAACGCACGCAATAAAACTAACTTATAAATAATCCGGAGTCTTCGTTCGATGAATTTTCTTCGTTCGATGAATCTTCGTTGGACGAGTAGTCTTCGTGCAACGATGAAGATGATTAACTGTTGTACTCCAGCTGAAGCAAACTAATAAAAATTAGTCACAACACAATGTAAAAATCAAAGTAAAAGAAGACGTTGAAACGATGACCATGAAGATAAAATGAGAAATTACTCCAAACCCCGCACACGAGTGCGGTCTAACGAACCAGAACATGATGAAGAACTCAAATCGAGACCACATCAAAACGAGAATAGAAACCACATCAAAACCAGAATAAAAACACATCAAAACCAGAATAGAAACCACATCAAAACCAGAATAGAAACCATATCAAAACCATATTCGAAACAGAATCGAAACAAAATCGAAACTAATTCGAAACCAAATCAAAACCAAATCAATGAATAAATTGTGGACGCAACGATCTATAAGCGACTCGGGTTGCCCCGGGGACGCGACACCCCGTACCCACTCACGGGCCCCGTCCCGTGAGTGAGCCCCTGAGGGAACTCAGATCGGAGGAATATCAATTTCAAGACAAAAATATTAATTTGGGAAAGTTGAACCTTGAAAGTTCGAAAGCATATTTCAATTACAAATCCAAAAATTAATATTGAAGATGTTTGTTGATGGTACATGTATTCTGAAATAAAAACTCTGTATTTCGATTGTTAATTGAAAAGAAATGCTGAAATTGGTACAAGGGAAAACGAAGGAAGTATTCAGTGTTACATTCTATTATAAAATACTTATTAACTAAAATTCTAAATGTGCAGCTATTAGCTCGATATTATCCACTACATGCAAAATGCTATAATTTATATGTTATAGCATTTTGCGAATTGTGGATAATACCGATTGCCCAGGTCTCACCACGAGGAGGTTGCTGCACAAGAGACCCGAAAAGGAGTCAGAACGAAGTCTCCCTTCGCTCTGTCTCCCTTTCTTACAACGAAGATTCTTAGAAACTAAGTTCGCAGGTCGCTAAATGGAAAAGTAGTCTTTTTCATGCAAAAGACTTCTTTTTCATTTAGCGTATGTCGAGTAATTATTGCGGGGCAAAGTGTGAATCGGAGAAGAAGTCTCCGATCCACGAGGGACCAAGGGCGAATCAGGCGGAAGGCTCTGATTCTTTCAAAGAGACAAACAAGATCGAACTAGAGCAGAAGGCTCTGGTTCAAGGGTAACGCGACGCGTTCAGTGCTTACAAGTCCTGAGCCGACCAGCCCGATACCCGTCACTCCATCACCAAGAAAGATGGCAAAGAGATGCGCTCAAACGGTTTCTGGCGCTACTGGATGACATGAGAACATGGCGTGTCCAGGATTACGTTAACACAGAGGATCGTCAGAAGACGAGTGAACGAGTCTCTTCGACATCCCTCTTAACGACTTCACGCCGGATACCGAAACTGGACCGGCTCAGAACCTGCAAGCAAGGCCGACACAGCAGAAGGCTGTGTCGGAGTCAGAAAACGAAGCGAGCAAAGTCAAGTTACGGCAATAATTACTCGACATAATTACAACGACGATTTACAATCTTAATAACTAACGCACGCAATAAAACTAACTTATAAATAATCCGGAGTCTTCGTTCGATGAATTTACTTCGTTCGATGAATTTTCTTCGGTCGATGAATCCTCTTCGTCCGACGATGAAGATGATCACCTGCTGTACCCTAACTGAAGCAGACTAATAGTTAGATACCATACAATATATGAACCAAATTAGAACAATACGATGAAAAGATGAGGGTAAAGATGCCATAGATATATGACACTATACCCCGTACACGTGTACGGCCTACCTATGACCAACAAGAGCAAGATGAACAACCCAAATCGAAACAGAATCGAAAACCAGTCGAAACAGAATCGACACCAAATCAAAAACCAGTTGAAACCAAATCGAAACCAAATCGAAACCAAATCGAAACCAAATCGAAACCAAATCGAAACCAAATCGAAACCAAATCGAAACCAAATCTAATGAACTCTGAACGCAGCGACCTAACGGCGACTCGGGTTGCCCCGGGGACGCGACACCCCGTACTCACTCACGGGCCCTATCCCGTGAGTGAGCCCCTGAGGGAACTCTGATCGGAAGAATATCGATTTCGTGACAAAAATATCAATTTCCTGACAAAAATATCAATTTCCTGACAAAAATATCAATTTCCTGACAAAAATATCAATTTCCTGACAAAAATATCAATTTCCTGACAAAAATATCAATTTCCTGACAAAAATATCAATTTCCTGACAAAAATATCAATTTCCTGACAAAGATATCAATTTCCTGACAAAGATATCAATTTCCTGACAAAAATATCAATTTCTTGAGTAAAATATCAATTTCCTGAGTAAAATATCAATTTCCTGAGTAAAATATCAATTTCCTCAGTAAAATATTAATTACCTGAAAAAATATCAATTTCCTGAAAAAATATCACTTTCCTGAGAAAAATATCAATTTCCTGAGTAAAATATAAATTTCCCGAGTAAAATATCAATTTCCCGAGTAAAATATTAATTACCTGAAAAAATATCAATTTCCTGAAAAAAATATCAATTCCTGAAAAAAATATCAATTCCTGAAAAAATATCAATTTCCTGACAAAAATATCAATTTCAAGACAAAATTATCAATTTGGAAAAGTTGAACTTTGAAAGTACAAGAACAGATTTCAATTACAAATCCGAAAATTAATATTGAAGCTGTTTGGTGAATGTACATGTATTCTGAAATAGAAACTCTGTATTTGGATTGTTAATTGAAAAGAAATAGTTAAACTGGAACAATGGGAAACGAAGAAAGTGTTACGTCTTACATTCTATTATAAAATACTTATTAACGAAAATTCTAAATGTGCAGTTATTACCTCGATATTATCTACTACATGCAAGATACTACAATTTATAAGTTATAGCATTTTGCGAATTGTGGATAATACCGATTGTCAGAACGAATAAATCGTCTTAAAACGATGATTCTTCAAATTAAGTTTTACGATTTTTACAAAATAAATAAGAAATTTAAAACTCTAAGGTCTAATATTCTAGGTCAGTATCTTCATAACTACTTTAAATCGCGGCTATTTATTCGTAATATTAACTAGACATTAAGTCAACTTTAAAAATTAATACGAGTACAACGCGTGTGACAATTGTTTCGCAACGCTATTTGAAATCGCGGATGTGTCCATCTGACAGTTGGTCGTTGCAACTGGAGCATGGGCGCCTGAAATGTCGAAAGATTCTAATGCAAACGCGAGCCATTGATGCGCAACACTAATTTATCAAATCGAAATTCAAAATGATATTTTCATAACAAATTTAAAACTCTAACGTCTAAAATTCTACACTGGTATCTCTAGAACTACTTCAAATTGCGACTATTTATTTTCAATATTAACTAGACGTTTAATAAGTTTTAAAAATTTATATTAGTGCAACGCGCGTAAATATTTATTTCGCAACGCTACTCGAAATCGCGGATGTGCCCATCTCGCAGTTGATCGTTGCAGCTGGAGCATGGGCGCCTGAAATGTCGAAATATTCTAATACAAACGCGATCCTTTTCATGCGCAACGCTAATTCAACAAATCGAAATTCAAATTGCTATTTAAATAAGAAATTTAAAATTCTAACGTCGAAAATTGTAGATCGATATGTCTAGAACTACTTTAAATCGCGACTATTTATTCGCAACATTTACTAGAAATTTAATCAAGTTTTAAAATTGATACTAGTACAACGCGTGTGACAATTTGTTTCGCAACACTACTCGAAATCGCGGATGTGCCCATCTCACAGCTGATCGTCGCAGCTCGAGCATGGGAGCCTGAAAAGTCGAAAAGCTCGAAAGCAAACGCGAACTTTTGGTACGCAACGCTATTTCAACGAACAGAGATCCAAAAAATGATTACTCTACAGTTTGTGCAAAACGAATCGCGACTATTTGTTTCGCAACGCTATACTTTATACAAGCTATATCGCTGATAGAAACAGATTATAATTGGTAGAAAGATTAACTTTGATCTCTGTTCAAAATCGACTAAATGCAACGCGTGATTTTCTCGCAACGCTAGTGCAAATCGCGGATGTTCCCATCTCGGCTGATCGTTGGGGCGGCGAGGCCTGCCCATGCATGCAACTAACTACTTTCACACTCTACTACTACTACATTTCTACTACAGACAAGTATATTGACAAGGTAATGACGAAATGACTCACTCAAAGATGCGAAGCTCTTGAATGACAGTTTGTCAGGCATCTTCGGCCCCATCCCGACAATTTGTTCCGCAACGCTGCTCGAAATTGCGGCTGTGTTCATCTCATAGTTGATCGTTGCAGCTCGAGCATGGGAGCCTGAAAAGTCGAAATACTCGAAAGCAAACGCGAACTTTTGATGCGCAACGCTAATTCAACGAACAGAGATGCAGAAAAGATTACTCTACATTATCAGGGAAACGACAACAATATGATCTTTAAAAGCGGAATTATCAAAATGAAATGTAATTTTGAACCGCGACTATTTTTGATTCGCAACGCTACGCTATAAACAATCTATATCGTAATGTTAACTTTCATCTCTGTTCAAAAACGACTAATGCAACGCGTATTTTTCTCGCAACGCTAATGCAAATCGCGGATGTTCCCATCTCGGCTGATCGTTGGGGCGGCGAGGCCTGCCCATGCATGCAACTAACTACTTTTACAACTACTCTACTTCTACAGACTAGTACAGTGACAAGATAGTGACGAAAAGACTACTCACTCAAAGATGAGAAGAAGAAAAGCGTACAAGCGTTAACATGACTTCCGCAGTATGAAGTTGGCATAGGACGAAGAGGATTCTGAATGACCAAGTCTCTTAGACATCCCTCTCATTGATTTCACGCCGGATACCGAGACTGGACCCGTTCAGAACCCAGGGTAAACGAAGGGAGCATTGAAGAGTCCATGGCCCCCCTCCGAGCTAGCTTAAAGTAGGCCAAGGAAGTTTTAAATAACCCTTGGACTACCCTAAGCTAGCTAAAGGTGGACCATGGTAGACAAGGGTAGGCCAGTGTAGCTCTGGAGGACCACTGGTCAGCCTCAAGGTAAGCAAGGGTAGGCCTGAGTAGCACTGGATGACCATTGGATGACCACTGGAGGACCATTGGTCAACATCGGGGTAAGCAAGGGTAGGCCTGAGTAGCTCTGGATGACCACTGGATGACCACTGGTCAACCTCGAGATAGGCAAGGGCAGACCGAGGTAGGCCACTGGTCGAGGACCCATGGTCAAGCTTAAGCCAGCTGAAAGTACGCAGCTGTAGGTCAGAGTAGCTGTGGAAGACCATTGGTCAACTTCAGGGCAGTCCACTGGTAGAGAACCCTTGGTCAAGCTTAAGCCCGCTAAAGGTAGGTCTGGGTGGCTCTGAAGGACCACTGGTCATCCCCAAGGTAGGCACGAGAGGCTAGGGTACCTCTGGAGGACCACTGGTCATCTCCATGGTAGGCAGGAGAGGCCAGGGTACCGCTGGAGGACCCCTTGCCAGCCCAAGGTAGCCGAAGACCCTCTTGGTCTCCGAGCCCATCCGCTCCTGCCGGAGGGCCCGGCCCGACTGACTGACTGAGCGCGCTCCGCGGACTTAGGTAAGCAGTGATGCGCAGCGCGCAGCGAAGCGCAACGCTCCCCACCCCAACTAATTTCGTTAAATCTCGATTACCGTGATAATAATTTTGATAAATGTATTATTTCTGGCTGTATAATGTTTATAACAATTCCTTTTGCCAACGATGTCAACAAGCATCCCCTTGACTATCTACAATCTCATTTTTTAGTAAAAATTGCTAATAGCATTCGAGATACAGAGTAACATTTAACACATGAATATTACCAAACAATATTATATCAAGCAAATGTAATTAATAAAGTTACTATCTCGGCTGTTTAATGTTTATAACAATTCCTTTAGCTAATTATGTCGATAAGCACTCCCTCGACTATCTGACCATCTAATTTTTTAGTAAAAATATTTAATGGAACTCGAGATATTGAATAACTTTTAACACATGAATATTCGCGCGCATTAATTTATCGAACACAATTCACTGATAAATTTATTATGTCTAGCTGGTTAATATTTGTGATAATTCTTTTTGTCAATGATGTCGACAAGCACTCTCTTGACCATCTGGCAATCTAATTTTTTAGTAAAAATAGGTAATATAACTCGAGATGCAGAATAATTTATGATCCATGAATATTACTTAGTATAATTATATCGAGAAAATTTAATTAATGAATTTATTATCTCTGCTTGTTTAACGATTACAACGACGACGATTACCTCACCACCTAATTTTTTAGTAAAAATGGCTAACAGTACTAGATACAGAGTAACTTTTATGCATGAACATTTGGAGTATACAAGATATTCAATTCTCACTAATATGCACAGTTTCAGTACGACAAGAGTTACAGAAATTATTTATAACTAATTAACCTCTTCCAGAATCGAATTGAAAACTATACATTAATGTTGCCGAAGGTACATTCTATATTATTCCACAGCTAATATTTATAAAAATTCCCTGATTAAGTATTTATTAACAATTTGTGAGGAGGTAATTTCCATCTTCTATGCCCGCAATGTGTAAGACAAGGAGAGTCCGACTATGTGTCAAGGATAAACACACAAGTCGTTATGCCACCTGTCTATAAATCGTAAATAACTAATTAATTAGCCGTCTAATCTACATAAAACTGCAATGGGAATGTAGTTGAGACATCATTCTAGATCCTCCGATCGAAAAAGTGCATAAATTAATTCTCTAAAGTTGGAAGATTATTTTTTACCACAGATCTGTTAAGTTGTTTGAGTTTATTTTGAAACAAGACTTAGAATAATTGGTTATAACTGTTTAATCAGAAATAAAATGTGATGAAAAACTATATGTGAATGTAGCTGAAGGTCAACAAATATTTATAAACAATTCCTCACAAGTGCGTAACTAATACATTTTCTGCCGAGTGTGCACATTATTCAGCACCTCTGTGTCTGTCTTTCTTTCTCTTCATAAATGTGCATAAGTTCGTCCTTGTTGGATACCAACTTCGTTATCATGTTCGCCAAATTTTTACCAGGAGATTCAAAGTCCTGTAAAAAAGTAGGCGGCACGAGTGAAGTATTATACATTCGCAACATTTGGATATAATGCTGCGTATGTATATCGGTTTTCGTCGAAAAAATTGGTTTATATTTTTTTTAACGAATAATAGCGGTAATATCTCATTATTAAACTAATGTCCAGGATGGTCGCTCTTGAGCTTCGATATGAAATATGTATTTTTTTCAACTTTCTCAGGTTTTCATTTTTTAGAACTAAAGTTTGCAACTAAAAAATTCGAAAAAATTAAAATACTTGTCATTGTAATCAATATTGTATTTAATTTATACTTTATATAAAATATATAGTTACCTATTTATATAAAACAATTAAACTGTAGGTTCTGATGCCGGTCGAAGATGATGTAGGTTCTGAGATGTATGATACATATTGCATATTGATTCGTTATTAAAACATTGTTTTATATTCAAATTGAATAATTGGTGGAAGCTAGTTCTGATTCATGTGTTAGAGGGGGTAAAAAGATCAGGTAGGATCTGATCCAGGCTAGATTTAGACTAGGGGGCTGCACTGTACCGGAGCCGACAAAACTCCGGGGGTGAGCACTCTCATTTCTCTCTGCTCGTAGTAAAAATTAAGTATACCGAATATTCAGTTCTTGCTAATACGCCTAAATTCGTGATCTATCGGTAATATTGGGCGCGAAATCGAAATGATACGGGGGCCATTGTGGCTCCCTGAGGCGTAGACAGAAAAGTCCACAAGGGGCAATGTCTGTACAGAATACCGTTTAACAAATGAATATTACTAAGCATAATTATATCAAAGCAAGTATAATTAATAAATTCATTATCTCTGCTTGTTTAGCGATTATAAGAATTCCTTTTGCCAACGATGTTGTCGATCCCTTTTTTGGCTATTTTATTAATTTTTTAGTAAAAATGGCCACCGATGAGCGGTGAAATTTCAAATAAGATGTTAGCCAACGATGGTAATGGTTTCGTAGATAAGTCAGTGCTCTGTTGGTACTGTTGGTAATAATTTTCCATAGGTAGCGTTATCAGTCACAAAATTACACAACGCACAATTTTTTAGATTGTACACAGTACATTTTTATTTTATACAGTCCTTTATATTTTAAATGAACAAAAAAATAAGTAAATAGAATTCGTAAAAGATTACAAATTAAAAATATCAATTAAAGGTAAAAGCACAGATTATTTCAACCATAGTGTATTACAATAAAAAATACTAATTAATGCTAAAGACTAGCTACACAAATTTAAAAAATTAACAGTCTAGTATATTCTAAGAAAAAAAGAGAGGTGGATACAGAAATATCTTATATTGTAAAAAATAGTAGCAATTAAAAGTAGAAGCATGGTACATTGCAATGGAAGGTACCAATTACATATTAAAGGATGGTGTATTATTCTTATAAAAATCAAATTAAATATTACAGGATGGTGTATTATTTTAAAAAAAATCAAACTAAAGTTAAAATGTGGTGCACATATACTAACGTAGGAATAATTATTTTATTTATAAAAAAATCGTGGCGAAGTCGTCATGGAGGATTTAATGTGGGGTTCTTACTTTAGCCCGGTTGATGATTTAAAGAAATAAAAAGAAGGAAATAAAAGAGAAAAAAGCGAGTCGCAGACAGCGGCGCCAGATCTCAAAGGTACGGTAATACGACACGGACTTTTAAGGGTGGATAGAAGGGGTCAAAGAATCGGGAGGAGAATTACCTTGAGATTACGAAAAATACAGAGAGGCAGGGAATTGAATACGACACTGCTAGGTGGAACCATTCGCATCCGGGTCATTAAAAGCGGTTCCTTCTGAACCCTACGGACACTGCCGTCACAATGCGCTGCAATGGGAATAATATACTCTATTTACAAATTAAAATATCCGATTTCAAAATATTCCGCGCGGTATTTTATCAATATTGGCCCCATCTGTGCCTCGCGCAGCCTTACCGCATTATGTATCCCCTTCTACGATTTCTCTAATTATTTCCTTGGCGCTTGTGTTAGTTAATTGTCTTTGGGAACCTGGCATTATTGCTAATCATTCTATCAATATCCCTTGAACATTTTTCTAAAACTTTTTGGACTATTCTTTGAATTTTTTGTGAATAGTTCTTGAACTCTCAGCGGCTGTTAATTGAGAAATACATTCTACTGATTTGTTTAAATGAACGAACGTACAGGAAAATATTTGACGAATTCTTATGTGTGTGATGTGATTGTTAGACTGTGGGTTTTGTGTATTTATAAAACGTGTAAGAAATTCAAACATATTGTCTCATTATTTTCTAACGAGTAAAATTATTTAGGAGAGATATAAATGTTTATGTATCTTCTATAACTTGCAAATAATGCAGATCATTTTCATTTTGTACAAAAATCTGCAGTTTAATAATAATTAATTTTAATATATTGTCTTTTTTTTATATCATTTTTATATGAACTACGCCATAAAATGAAATACAAATTCAAAATGAAGCTGTTTCATTTATCTCGTCGCTTCGCAAAAAATTAATTATTCGTTTAAATGTTTCACTTTTTACTATAGTGATACTGTATCAAATATGTATTATACATATATTTAAAAAAATTGTTATATTGTATCATCGTTAATTAGTTGCACAGCTCGCTTCTTTTTAATAATTACTTGCAGTAGAAGTTCTTTATAATCATTTCAGGGGTTAAAATCAATATTACAGCAATTTTCAATCTTACCTATGTCATAATAAACGGCTGATAAATCGAAAGAATTGTCAAAATAATTGAAGGTTTTTTATTATGTAATTTTTTTAATTCATGTGTCCGTAGTCTGATTATTGAAAGTTGATTTCAATTTTTTCAAAATTCACACTTCGTGCATTTAAAAAAGGCCTCGCTACTGTCGCAAAAAAGAAAACTGCGCGAAAGAAGAGTGCCGCTAGTTTTTTGCACCAATTTTTTTAGGCAACCTGTCGTAAAACTCCGTAAACGTGCAGTTTTTTCCGTTACTGTGACAATGCTAGTGGGACCGATTTTTTCCGTTAGAAAATATACCGTTAAAAAAGCGACGACCGAATAATTTACAACGTTATCGTTTTTCCCCTCGGGCGGAACCGAGAAAAAGGATAGAAAATGAACCCTGTAGCTGGCAATTTTTGTCTGCGTTATTAAGAAAAAATTGACGCTAGAAAATAACAGCTAGGAAACAGTGTTCGCTCAAAAACGGATTGTCGTAAACCTAAGGCAAAAATCCGTTACTTAAAAAAAAGGTGACTTTCCGACTCCGTCCCTCGACTGTTCTGTTGAAGTACAGTTTTTTGGCCTCCTGAAAAATATTAGTCCGAGCATTTTTCAAGCTGGGATACCGTCAGTTTACGACACCCTTTTACCGTAAAAATTCTAACAGTTTTTTCGGTGGAAAAACTGTTGGTAAAGGTTTAAAAAGGCATTCGGGCTTTCCGCATATTTTTCCAATCGCAGCACTAAGAAATATGGCACGTTCTTCTCCTCTTTCTGTACAAATAACATGGAACAGCGTATTAATAATTACAATTTTGCTTGCTAGATTATTAACTTTTATGCATCTATCGTAGGTATACAAATATCTTAAAAAACAAGAGTACGGACATATAGAGAGAAATTAATATCTAGTCTGTAGATTTTATGCAGTTATAGGTGAAGACCTTATACACATTTTACTTTATACACGAAGACCTTATACACGTTTTACAATATTTTCGTTTTATTAAACTATAAGACTTACTTAGTCGAGTAACCTCAAGAGTAACCTCAATTTTCTAAAAAAAAAAAACAAATATTCTTTCCAAAATCGATAAATTAACATCACGACCACAAGGACCTGATAAAAAACGCCATTTTGAAGAAAACGAAAACCGAAAAAAGTATTTTCCTATTCTCTAACGTTTGCTTAGCGATGCTGGAAGGAAAAGTTTTAGCCTTCTATTTTTTTCAAAAAAAATTCTAAGCCCTATGGTGGTTTAAAAATTGCACCCCCTTTACAAAAATACTGATAATGGTCTATTTAACACTGTAAAAATCTTTCAAGTGGATTTTCAAGTGGTCACCATTTTTCTTCAATTTTGTTACCATCCGTGTGCATAGCTAAAGAATTACTTTTATAGAACATTTCTTTAGACAAAAAATCTGTATTTGTGAATACTCCAAGCGATTGTTTAATTCTTAATACTAACTTAATTGTTAGTATTCGGTTTCGCCGGTTTCGTTGAGCACGGTTCGAAATGTCTGCACCCTCCCTGTTTCATACGCGCATGCATTTTCCTCGTCACTTCTTGGTGCACATTATTTCCGGTTCCTCCTGGTAGAGCAGCCAACGCGAGCTCCTTTAACGAGATTAGAATGTCGAGAGATCTCTTGTGTCGAGGCGGCTCCACAATGTAATATGGAAACATTTATATACAGAGAGGCGCAAACTGAAACGGTTGTTACCGGTTTCCACGGTTGTTCGCCGGCGGTTTCCAACGAGTACGTGAGCCCGGATACGCCCTTTGGGAACGGTACTTTCAATAAATCCCCGGAAACTCAGAAATTTTCCGTTTATTATTTTAATTAGAGCCTTCGGGCCACGTTTAACGAGAGAGAGTCCCCGGCTCTCTCCGCGTTTACATTCTATATACATGCACAGCCAGCCCGGCGTGACAATGGAATATGATATTATCGACTTTCGTGTAGCGTAATCCGCGGTACGATCGTGCAACAGAGAGCTCCCAGTATTTCTTATTATCCGTTCCCGGTAACAAGCGACCCACGCCATTTTACTTTTTCTCTTTTTGGGAAAATTAATTATACACTGGCACGCGGCTGCAATTTTCCCGCCATACCTCTGCCGCGAATCCCCGTGGACCTTTAAATAAGTTATATTCGGAAGCGTTCTCGCTGTTAACGACGATTAATCAAGGATTTTCTGACAAATTTTTAGCGGCCATTATTTTCTGAAAATCGATGTGAAAATTTCTTGTTTTTAAAATAAGTTAGAAATATGCTATTCATTTTTATTGAATCTCACACGTTCATCGAAGGCTATATCGAAATCTATATACAGGGTGGGGCAATAACTATTAGCACCTCAGATATCTTCGAAACTATAAGTTTCACAGAAATATTTGCTGAAATAAAATTGTACAGTACGAAGGGGGCCATCCGGTGGCGATAATAGTTTTTTTGCAGGTGGAGGTACTTCGGACATTTGAAGGTCACCTCCATTTTTTTAAATGGATCTTTTTTTGCTTCCCTATCATGATAGAGGATCTTAAAACAAGTTCAACGACCTATTACATAAGGTCATTGAAGGTCATAGAAAGTAGAGAAAGGCGATAATACTTACGGTTTTGGTAGTAAATGAAACATACGTATTGTAAACAGTAGAGGAAGGCGTAACGCTTACCGTTTACCGGTAAATGCATAAAATCGGCAGTCTACTTACAATGCAGAAAATTTTTATTTTTCATTAAGATTCCCCAGTGCTTTCCTAAACAAGTCTCTCTGTCATTTTAGCATAATTCATCAATTTTAATAAAAAAAAGGCAATTCAAACAGCAGAAATTCCAGAAAATATTTTGTAATATTGTTTAAGGCGAAAAATTCCAATTAAAAAAATAGTGGGGTATAGTTTGCGGTCTAACGCAGCGGGCGGAGCGATTATGGTTCTATGGAAGACGTTGGCGAAGAATATAGTGTCGACAGGAAGGAAAGATATTGGTCGGATGAAAATACTATTAAAGAGAAAATAAGGTCGAGGGAAACGGAGATAGAGGCAGAGAGAGAGAAAGGGAGTGACAAAAGAGAAATAGAGGGAAGAGGGAGTAACCACGAAGAGGGGTTGGCGTTTTCATCGGAAAGGAAGGTCGGTTCTGGCGTCTCGTTACAGCGGTTGGTTGCTGAAAGCGTTGGATGACGCGGAGGTGGCGTGAGGCGGTAGATGAAAACTCCCGGAGGGTGAAGCCGGTCCTGCCGTGTTTTTCGCCGATTGAATCAATTAAAGAGGAAAAACTCCCAGGGTAAAATATTCGAGACGTGTCCTTTCAGTCTTGTGCCGCGGGTATAACCATACATGTATGTGTGTGCGGGCTCGTGTGCTCGCGCATCCGTACCAATCGAGACGCGCGATGATGATGGCCGGCTTTCAAAATTTGTCGGACTTTGTGGACCCCGGCCGGAATTGGTTTTACCTTTGCCCCTGGGTCCGGCAAGAAATATTGCAGATATTATTGCTGGCATGTTGCTAAATCCCTGCTACCGAGATTATAGTAGTCGCCGGCTAGAGAAACTCTCCGAAGTAATTTATAAAATGGCGGAAGTTCGAAAATTTTATCTAATCTAGAATCATCTGTATATTAACAAGATATTATAGATATTTGTTGCTGGATGCTGCTAGGCATTTATTATGGGAATTAATGCGTGTTCGTTCATCGACTAGCAACCATAGAAATTCCATAAGGTGATTTGTTTCACAGTAGAATGTACTGAATTTTATGTAATCGAAAATCGTTTGTATTTGATCAAAAAATTGTAGATATTGTTACTGGATTTTGCTAGGTTCTTATTATGGGAATTTATGGGATGATTGACGAGCAACCACAGAACTTACATAAAATAATGTTTGCAATACCAGAACTTTAGAATATCATTCAATCTTGTATTACATTGATTATTGCAGACAATTGTTTATTTTGCATAAAGATCCGTAATCTAATTATTAATCTTACATGTTTACAGACTGTCTTGAGTCTGACGCTTTGTCGTTACTGATATATTTCTATTTTTTTCTGTTTCAACAAAGTAAGAGATAGTTAACTTGGCAATGATAGAACATGCAAAAAAGGCGAGCAGAGAGGGGAGAGAAGAGATCGTGAAGTGTCAGGCAACAGGGTTTAATCTCTTAATTACCGGGGAATAGATTCGCGTGCAGTCGCTCTAAAGTCGTTGCAAAGATTAGAGGTAACAGTACTCTGGTAAGCTCTTCATCCGGCTTGTTTGTTAAATAATATCATCGCTAACTTGCTACAGGAGTGCCATAATCTCTTCTGCTCCTGTACAAGGTGAACGGAATACTTTGCTTCAACCATTCTTTGCCAGATGCAATTTTTTACTTAACACGAGTTCAATTTCCTTTTGTATTCCTACGTTTGTATTCTGCGTACTTCCAAAGTTCCAGTAAGATTATTAACATCAATAACAACAGTGGGTATAATACTATCAATTTGATTAACATGAGCATTGGACTCGCTGGGAAAAATAGTACGTTTGTTATTGTTCTTAGGATAATTACATAAGAAGAGTAGTTGTTCCCTTAATAATTATAATGGATTGAAAATATTGCTATTAATATTGACTATAGGTATACTCAAATGGTAGTAAGAAATAGATAGGAATTGATTTCTTGTCTTAATAATTTTGATAAATTGGGAATATTATTGTTACCTATATTGATTGCAGTTAGATAAAAGCAGGAGTTAAATAGCAATTGATTTCATCTGTTTACCATAGTAATCAACTGAAAACAATACGGCTGTGTTACGTAATTCCTCCGATTCATTTGCTGTTCTTGTGTTTAATCTGCTTGTTCTTGGCCTACATGCATAGAATTGATAGCCTAATGCTCGTCCAGAGTCAGCACATTTTTCATCGCGACAAAAAGAAAAATTAAGTTCAATGTATACAAGCACTATTTTAACACTAAACCTACCACCGCCGGTTATATGACCGTTTTCAAATTTGTTACTTTACAATTATAGAAATTACAAAAATGCTTTCACTGGAAATGTTTATGCATACTTTTTTATTCCAGTATAGATTACTGTAAAAATGGTACAAAATCTAAATAAATTTAAATGTGCCATTTTTATAAGGGAGCACATACTAGAGTCACATTTAATGGTCGGTATGTTTAGTGTTAAGTCACATTTGTAAATTCTTAAATATTTCTATATATATTTATTTATTATATAGACATTTTTACAATTTAACTACAGAGTCGCCGTCACCTCTGGAAATTCTTCTACGTGATATTATACTGTGTTGCTCAAGGCGGTTCCGGAGCCCACCTTAATAAACTGTAGATCCTTCACGCACACTTCCATACATACACATACACACACTCATCGTACACTCACCGATTACCGTACCAAGTCTCACTGTTCGACCCCCGTCGCTAATAACCTCAGCAGTTGATGCGACGTTAAACAATAAATTAAAAGAAAGAAAAACTACAGATTACATTAGTTTTAATTCGTCGAGTCGCCGATACGCGCGTATAAGAAATTATTCGAACGAGATATCTTGTAATCCCGTCTCAACTTGCTGTTTGCTATACATACGAGATATCTCATGACACGTACGTAATGTGTTAATTCACGTGCAATCAACAAATGACTCTATCTTAAGTCTACCGGAAATGAAATTGTTTGTTCGATGCAGACACGCTTGTTTCAAAGATTCCGTAACAATTACGTCTGACATTTCACGAATGGTATCGGGAAGGATCGATTCAGCAGATATTGAAAACGACCAACAGATTCCTAATTGACAGTTCCGCACGGTGCCTGCGTCGTTTCGATGACACGTTCATAGTCCCGCTGTTCCTGGAAGCGTTCGGTCAACTATAACTTCCGTGATACTACTCTTAACAGTACTGTATACATACAGATCGCTTATACAGTGAAAAGTACCTGATTTGCTGCATCGTTTGATCTTCATGATTATACAAATTCATTACTGTTTCTGCTCTTTTTCTTCCATCTGTTTAATAGGTTTATTGTAATCACGAGTATGGATAAAATACAAGAAGGCAAATGTATTTCAAAAAATCCCAGTTGTGAGAATTGTGCAGAACTTACCAGATTAAAAAATGTGACGTGAACAAACTACTTCAATGGAAGACACGATATTAATCTAGAGGTTAGCAGAAGGTCACACTAATCAGTACGTTCATGCTAATCAGAAGGTTCACGCTAATCAGAAGGTTCAGGCTAATCCGAAGGTTCACGCTAATCGGTAGGTTCAGACTAATCGGAAGGTCCACGCTAATCGGAAGGGTCACACTAATCGGAAGGGTCACACTAATCGGAAGGGTCACACTAATCGGAAGGTTCACACTCATTTGGAAGGTTCACACTAATCAGTAGGTTCACGCTAATCAGCAGGTTCACACTAATCGGAAGGTCCACGCTAATCGGAAGGTTTACGCTAATCGGAAGGATCACACTCATCGGAAGAGTCACACTAATCGGAAGGTTCACACTAATCGGAAGGTTCACACTAATCGGAAGGTTCACACTAATCGGAAGGTTCACACTAATTGTAAGGTTCACACTAATCGGAAGGTTCACGCTAATCGGAAGATTCACGCTAATCGGAAGGGTCACACTAATCGAAAGGGTCACACTAATCGGAAGGGTCACACTAATCGGAAGGTTCACACTCATTTGGAAGGTTCACACTAATCAGTAGGTTCACGCTAATCAGCAGGTTCACACTAATCGGAAGGTCCACGCTAATCGGAAGGTTTACGCTAATCGGAAGGATCACACTCATCGGAAGAGTCACACTAATCGGAAGGTTCACACTAATCGGAAGGTTCACACTAATCGGAAGGTTCACACTAATCGGAAGGTTCACACTAATTGTAAGGTTCACACTAATCGGAAGGTTCACGCTAATCGGAAGATTCACGCTAATCGGAAGGGTCACACTAATCGAAAGGGTCACACTAATCGGAAGGTTCACACTCATTTGGAAGGTTCACACTAATCAGTAGGTTCACGCTAATCAGCAGGATCACACTCATCGGAAGAGTCACACTAATCGGAAGGTTCACACTAATCGGAAGGTTCACACTAATCGGAAGGTTCACACTAATCGGAAGGTTCACACTAATTGTAAGGTTCACACTAATCGGAAGGTTCACGCTAATCGGAAGATTCACGCTAATCGGAAGGGTCACACTAATCGAAAGGGTCACACTAATCGGAAGGTTCACACTCATTTGGAAGGTTCACACTAATCAGTAGGTTCACGCTAATCAGAAGGTTCACGCTAATCGGAAGGTTCACGCAAATAGGAAGGTTCATACTAATCGAAAGGTCCACGCTAATCGAAAGATTCACGCTAATCGAAAGGTTCACACTAATCAGAAGGTTCACACTAATCAGCACATTATTGGTCCGTCTGAAAAAATTTTGCGAATAAAACATATAATTGCAGCTGTTTGTATCTTTAAAGTCGTGGCAATCCTGCAAACCTTATTAGCTCAAAAAAATGTGAGGCGAACAAACCACTTCACGGAAATGGTTGAAATCAATATTGCGGATAGCAGAAGGTTCACACTAATTCTACCAAGCAATAAAATAAAGATCATTCCCTTGACATAGCATAAAGAAATTCTGCACTATTACAAGCACCAGTAAGGCAAATGGTAACGCAATCTTTACCCCTGTTCTTTATGATTGCGGGTTGGAGATGATGAGAAAACGAGTATCATCGAATGGGCCTAATTCAAGAAATACAATAGCGTATCTGGCCCTTCATTTTCCAGTCACAGTCCCTTTTCTTAATATGTCCACGTTCCTGTGGAAACAATGATAGTTTGCAAACGAGATTAATGGTACAATGGCGGTCCGCCACGGCGAAGAAGAGGCGACCCCGATTTTATTTTATGATTTCCGATGTTCTAACGACGACTACCATTATCTCGGTGAAACGCATGGTGTTCAATAAATCCTGCGTTCCTTTGCAGGCCACGAGGTCGGTCAGTTTCGTGGACGCATCTTGGGGCTTTAGGGTGAAAGTCCTCCGCTTTCGAATTTATTGTTGTCGGTAGTATTTCTGTCCCTCGAACTGACTCGGACAGTTTCGGATCCTCTGGCCCCAATGGTTGGGCCCGGGACTCACACTGGGTCGTACAGTTTCGTGGTAGCCGAGCGAGTTTCGCGAAAAGGATTATTGCTCCTCGCCGGATGTTACGGATACGGCTCGTCTATCAGGCATTCCCTCCATAATCCCGAAACACGAGCCACCGTTTATGCTTAACAAACGATTTCGGAGAACCGAGCTGTCGAAACGGCGACCTCATCGACCATGTTGATTTTTCTGTCTAATTGTTTTTGTGAATTGATAAATTTTTAACGATACTAATATAGTATACGTACTACGTAGAAACTTGAATTTTGCATTAGTTTTTCGCAAGAAAAACGACGAAAAAAGCGGTTTTAATTTTTTTTTACTACAGTACAACTTACCAATAAGTGTGAAATAATTCATGAACAATACTTTACCTATACAATGATATTGTAAAAATATAAGTGATGTCGCTTATAAACCTCACTTTGAAATCTGCATTTTAGCGATTTTTTTAGGTTTTTGATTTGTTTCAAACAAGATTTTCAATTTAAAAATCCGAATTAATTGCAGGACGTGTATCTGGGTATTTTATGTTTTTTCGACTTTTTTCAGACTTTTCATATACAGGATGTCCCACGTAACAGTTTTCACGATTTTTCAAGTACTTGCGATGATCTGACAAAAAATGTTTTCAACAAAAGTTGATCAGTTTTCGATTGGTTATATATTGCAATAAAAAAAGTTCAAAAAACATTTTTTTTTATAGTATTGTCACCTTCATTTTTTTAAATGGCACTTTGTATTTTTGACTTAATAGTATTATAGCCCGTGTCAAGAAGAATTCAACGACCTAGTATACCATGACCTTGGAATGACCTTGAAGGCGAAGAAATGAAAAATTCAATAAAATATGACAACCTACTTGAATGGGTGATAATAACTTGTGTTTATTATTAAGACTCGAAATTACATTCAATTCAGAAACTTTGACTAAATGACCGCAAACGATTTCGTAAAAAAGTCACATCAAATGTTCGAAGTGAAATCCGTTTTGTTGTAGGCACAATTCCGTTCTTCGTAGTAAATTTGCATTGGTTGCTTTTACGATGCTGTCGTAGCGAAGTTTTTTGCATGCTGTACGGATTCGCTGCTTTAAATGTTCCTTATTTTATATCGGAACAGCATAAACTATTGACTGTAAATGACCCCATAAAATTGAATGTAATTTCGAGTCTTAATAATAAACACAAGTTATTATCACCCATTCAAGCAGATTGTCATGTTTTGTTGACATTTTCATTTCTTCGCTTTCAAGATCATCCCAAGGTTATGGTATACTAGGTCGTTGAATTCGTCTTGACACGGGCTATAATGCTGTTAAATCAAAAATACAAAGTACCATTTAAAAAAATGAAGGTGACACTGACAATACTACAAAAAAAACTGTTTTTCGAACCTTTTTTTTATTGCAATATATAGCCAATCGAAAACTGATCAACTTTTGTTGGAAACATTTGTTGCCAGATTATCACAAGTACTTAAAAAATCGTAAAAACACCCAATTGTGAGACACCCTGTATATGTTCAATAAGAAAAATAGGGAAAATGAGGTCCCATTTCAATCCTGAACCAATCAAATTAATTTGCTCTGAACTATGATACATATGTATATTATCATGTTTGAGCTAATTTTAATCAGAAAAACACCACGAATACGTCTTTATAAAAAAGCATCCCGAAAAAGCAAATAAAACGAATACAGTAATAGAAAGAGACAAATTGTTCTTAACTTTACTTGCTCTATAATTCTTCCCTAAATTACCTGTTACTCCAGACTACATTTTTAATCGTGAGAAAGATGGTAGCGGCGAAGAAATGAGAAGATAAAGAAGAAACCACTGGCCGTCTCACAAATCATTCAAGGACGTCAAAATTTTCCGGGGGCCCCGTCATATAACTTTTATAGGGGGCCACAAACCGGCTACCGTGTCTTGTCACTCCCTGTAGCTTCCTTTTCCTTTTCTTCTCTATTTTTTCTTCCCATCCCGAGCTATTCAAGTTTCTTCCAAATTTTCGGGAACGTAAAAACTTTTATGACACATGCGGTAAGCCAAGAATCGTTTCGCCACTCACCGCAGCTACGAACCTGGACGGTTTTTTTTTTGGGGGGCACCCGAGAAAATTCAAAAACCTCCGGTGCCAGAGCAGTAAATCATCTTCGACCTTTTTCCGGTGCTTTGTTTTTACTTTTATGGCAGGCACCGCTTTTATCCCGGCAACCACTAGTCAGTTGCGATCTCGAATCGGGAACGGACCTCTGGTTTTGCATCAAAAGAATTTCATCCTCGTTCTTCTGTGTTTCGCTTTCTTTTTTTTTTTTTGCCATTTTTGTTCGTTCGCATTGAGATGTGCAGAGTTGCGTCTACCCGTTGATTGCGACTTGTCTCACTGGTTTCATACATTTATTTCACAATAAAAACGTGAACTCGTTCGTAGTGGGTCTTCAATTTTCAAAATACAGTAGGCCCTCGACTTTCGCACATAATTGTTTTAAAGTATTTATCTATCAATATGTATACACAATGAAGTTAAAGAGGCGTGTGAAGTGCTTTTGGATGTTTCCTTTATAAAGTTGTCAAGAGTTAGTTGAATACCACCCATTTTTTTATTTTCTTGATAAAGATTTCTATAACATGCTGTGTCTTTTTCAATTGCCCTACGTGCTTGAGACATACGTTCTCCATCTTTAAAAATGTGCGAAATAGCGAATTGTGCGAAAGTAGAATGTGCGAAAGTCGAGGGCCGCCTGTAGTAGTAAATTTATGAGATTTTAAAGTCATTGTGTCGGGGAAATGATTGTCGGTGATTTAAAGGTAACCTCGCTATAGTGCGATGTGTGGATGTGATGTCGGACACGGACGTACAAACGCGTTTCGTGTTCTGGCTAACTTTACGTGTTATGACGTCGTGTAGACAAAAAAGGCTACGCTGGACGACGTAGGGGATGTAGGATCTTCTATGGTATCGCTGATGGTCCATGCATATGTAAAGATTTCTCGAAAGGGCTTCCTCTGTGGCAGTTCGGCTACAGAGATGCAAGAAGGGCTTCCCGTTCGCGTGTTCCCTGCATTTATTTTATGTAACCGTGGTCGTGTCACCCTGCTCCGGCATCGTTCACGATCATCCGGCAATGTTTTATATAAATTTTTAACTTGATTACACACAAGAAGCTTGCACACGCGAGATCTCTTGTTACCGCACACCGCACGGTGCGTTGAAAAGCGCGTTTTCTGCTCAAAATTCCATTACTTGACAAGTGAGAGATACGGAAAAAATGTTTCAGACAAAATTTTGAGAATATACAGTGCTTCAAAAACGTATTGGCACAGCCTTTAAAAAGAAATAATTTTTATATCGTGAATTAAAAATATTATTGCATTTTTAAAGGTACATTTTACGGGACCACTTAAGGGTTCAAAAATTTCCGCTAAATAAATTAATCGGCTTCTAAAAGATACCTTAAAAATATTCTTTTACATAATGATTCCAAACGAAACAATTAGATTACGTTACCGAGGGTGACTTGTTGATTGAAATTGATATTGCTGTTGAAGGATCCATTAAAAACTTCTTAGCCATGGACCATAGATGTTCGAAAATTATAAAATAATCGCCGGTGAATAAAGTGTTAACAAATCCGAATTGTAGAGATCGTGCAGGGATGCGTCAAGGATTGTTTCACCCCCTGATAAATTTTCATCGACGATGGATATCAACTTCGGAAGGGTTAAAAAGTAACAAAGACAGCACGGAAGTGAAAGGTAGATGGAGAAGGGAGGAAGGCTATGTGTATCCTTCTTGTCTAAGTGACGAAGGAAGGGATGGTGAGGATGCAAAGGGTGGTAGCATAAGCAGCATGAATCCTGGTTCGCAGGCAAAGCGCGTGGCGAGACGCGTACTGCTCCTGAGCGACGCATCCCGGACAGACCGGTACGTGTTTGGCTCGCTTTTAAGAGGGCACCGTAAATTTTGTGGCCCAACAGGGTCGTAAACTCGTACCCAACCGAACAAACGGCTCTCGCGAGGTAGGGGTGCCACCGACCCACAGGGGGTGCATTCGGTCCATCCTAGGCGCGCGCGAGCGCACGCCACGCCGCCGTTTGGTGCACCACGCCGAGCCGTCAACATGTCTGTCAACCTCTCTCCGGTTTCCTTGGAGAAAGTCCGCAATCGACTTTTGTCACCAGTAATCACAGTAATCTCCCAGTAGGGTAGAGTGGGGCTAAAAGTCTCGTTTTTCATATACAGTGCTTAAACAAACTATTGGCACAACCTCTAAAGAGGAATAATTTTTTTTTAAATTTTACCAAACGGTTTGAATTGTTTTTAAATATTAGATGAATTAGTTTACTAGCTAATGTGAACAAAAAAAGTTTTTTAAATTACTATTGATCAGAATTGCGATGAAAACACCGTGTTCGACGCTGAAAGTCCCTATTATTTAATAATAGGAAATATTATTAAACATTAGTAAACATATTTAATAATAAGAAATTCCTTTTGTAATGGTAAATTTCAAATCTGTTACGTTTAAATTTATACGACTTTCTACGACGATTCTAATCTAATCTAAATTGTAATCTAAGCTATAACGTTTCTTATTTGTTTAATACTATTATCTGTATGTACCTATAATGTTTATTTTACCGTTTTATTCTATCGTTCATTTTTTGCGCATGCAACAACTCAAAGGCACGTCCACAGAAATCTATTAAATTTGTTTATCCATACTGTGTGTGAACAACAGCAAATATACCAGTGGCATACAAGCACGTTAGAACGAATGTGACAAAAATAAGCATCAACGAAACGTTTGTAAGAAATTCTCTATGAATTGAACTTAAAAATGGGAAATTGATTATAAAGCCACGGGGAACGCAAGAACCTTTTCATGTACGTTATCAGTCGTAGCTAATTTTTACATATATTGATATGAAGATCGGAATGATAGTTAAACGAAAGAGTAGGTATCAGTATACTGTCTCTTTAAATTGGTTGTATAGGCAAGCGAGAAATTTAATTCAACTGGATTTCATATTCTTATTTCGTGTCAATATCTAATAATTAGAAATCTATTTACGTTCATAAAGTAATATTTACTAATACTGGTTTCCTAAGCATTTACATTAATTTTACTGTAAATATATTTTATGCCCTCTAAATATATTTTACGCCCTCTAAATATATTTTATGCCCTATAAATATATCTTATGCCCTATAAATATATTTCATGCCCTGTAAATATATTTTATGCCATGTAAATATATTTGATGCCCTGTAAATATATCTTATGCCCTGTAAATATATTTCATGCCCTGTAAATATATTTTATGCCATGTAAATATATTTTATGCCATGTAAATATATTTTTGTGCCCTGTAAATATATTTAATGCCCTGTAAATATATTTTATGCCCTGTAAATATATTTTATGCCCTGTAAATATATTGTATGCCCTGTAAATATATTTTATGCCCTCTAAATATATTTTATGCCCTCTAAATATATTTTATGCCCTATAAATATATCTTATGCCCTGTAAATATATTTCATGCCCTGTAAATATATTTTATGCCATGTAAATATATTTGATGCCCTGTAAATATATTTTATGCCATGTAAATATATTTTATGCCATGTAAATATATTTTTGTGCCCTGTAAATATATTTAATGCCCTGTAAATATATTTTATGCCCTGTAAATATATTTTATGCCCTGTAAATATATTGTATGCCCTGTAAATATATTTTATGCCCTCTAAATATATTTTACGCCCTCTAAATATATTTTATGCCCTATAAATATATCTTATGCCCTGTAAATATATTTCATGCCCTGTAAATATATTTTATGCCATGTAAATATATTTGATGCCCTATAATATATTTGATGCCCTATAAATATATTTGATGCCCTGTATACAAATATTTATAACGCGGTTCAACGAACATTGCCGACGTTCACCGAACCTTATTAGGGGACTCGCTTGCATTCCCTCATCACTCTCTCTCTCTCCCTCTCTCCGAAAGTCGTATCATTCTCATAGAATCGTCGGGCATTATACCCACTACGTAGTTAAACTGATGACGTGCATAGTTACTCCACGTACGCTCAGTTGAATTGGCGTTGTCGAGCGTGAAGCTTGTGAACACTCGAAGAGAAAACAAGATATTTTTGACTCGCCGCTGCAACAGCATTCTGTATGCAAATAGTCTCAGAAGGTGTAGAGTCAGTCACAGGAGTCCACATACACTGGGTACGGTTAAAAGATTAAGAAAGGAAATCAGAGATTTTGTGCAGTGTATATAGCAAGTAGCAACGCATCGTGTACGCATCTCCGATAACGCAGTATCGCATGAAGAAAGAACAGTTTCATTACCATCGTCCTTGGTGAATACTTACTGCAGTTTCGATTCTGATAGCCCTGATAACGCACGAAAATTCAGTGATGTAGACTAATAAAAAGAGACAGCACGGTTCCAAAATTCAATTTTGTAAAATCGGTTCAAACGGTTGGAGTTCTTTTTTTTTTAATGTTAGAAGGATCAGTTTACTAGATGATATATGAAAGAAGTTGATTAAAAATCACCGTTGGTCGAAATTGCGAAGGAGAAAGCAATGGTTGTGATTTTTAATATTTCAGCAGCGACTATAATAGAAATTTAAAATGTGCATTTCGTAGATATAATCGAGTTAAATACATGCACAGTTTTCCAAAATCGATTAAGGTTGCTATGTGAGTTATAAATGATTAAAAATGGTAGAAATTGTGAAAAACTGCGATTTAGATCAATCGTAAGACCAAAATGCAAAGATTCTTACGTCTCTCAATGCCTATAGCTTTGCGTCAACCGATTTCGATGAAACTTTGTGCACGTACATAACTAACTTAGATCTGTAAAAGACATATTCTAAATTTTCGTTATAGGTCCAGATGAAAAATAATAACCATTAATTTTTTCTTCGCAATTTCGACCAACGGTAATTTTTAATGAATTCCCTTTTATAAATTTTACCTATGGACGTGTTATACATAAATCTCAACGTTGTGACCAACTTCTTCCGTTGTCTCTCTTAACCCCTTGCCATACCATTTTCTTTACGGCTACAATAATTAGAACCTCTTCGCGCCCAAAAATTTCACAGAAGAGGAAAGAAAATTTATATTTTTGCATGACCACATTTACTTCGATACTTAAATATTGATTACACAAAAGTAAAATTTTGTTTCGTCTGAAAATAAAGGTATTTCATCTTTGCTGGTCTTTATTTAACATCTTCATCACGAGTCTGACTCGTTAAAGTTAAAATACGGGAAGGGGTTAATCTCTGACATATTCACGATAGACCTTGTTAGTCTTGTTACTCATTGGTACAAGTGAAATGAACTCCGTTTATACTCGCGTCTCTGTTGCACCGCATGCGTTAGTATTGGTGGCCACTTATCTTCTGTTCAGTCATTCGGATCGGGTGAGCTAACGCTTTCGTACTACTGCATATACGCGACAGCGAAAATGTCCGTTCACTTCGCAGTTCACCTCTATGATATTTGGCGTTCGATTAGTAAAAGAAACCTTTTGCGGAAAAGGATACAGACTGATTAGATGGTCAAAACTGCGCTTGGACCAAATGAAAAAGCTATTGGACCATTCGATAGGACATCAAGAAAAACCATCTTGTGTAAAATGTTAACCTTATATCTCGACCGGGAGGGTAGTTATGGGGTAAATTGGAAAAGATTAGTTCCTGGCTTGTTTTCTCTATTTAGTCATATGCGTTTTTTCTGAAAAAAATCTAAAAAATGTCAAATACCTAGATACGTATACTGTAATTAATTCAGATTTTTAAGTGGAATATCTTGGTTGTAAAAAAATCAAAAACCTCAAAGAATCACAAAATACAGATTTCGCATTGAAGTTTAAAAGCGGCAGCATCTATACTTTTACAGTATGAGTGTATAGGTGTAAGTATTGTTCATAAATTTTTTCAGATTTTTACCAGTACCTAATAATATAAAAATAAAACTGACACCGCTCTTAAACTTCTATGCGAAATCTGTATTTTCGGATTTTTGTTGAGGTTTTCGATTTTTTACGACCAGAATTTTCTACTTAAAAATCTGAATTAATTACAGTAGATGCATCTGTGTATTTGACATACGTTAGATTTTTTTTCAAAATTGTTGCATACGACTAAATAGGTCAATAATTAATCCTTTCCATTTTACCTCATAACTATTCTCCCAGTTGGGATATATGGTTAAAGTTTGAAACAACATGGCTTTCCTTAATGTCCTATCGAATGATCCTTTCAATTTGGTCCAAGGACATTTTTGACCATTTTATCCGGCCATATTCATTTCCACAAATATCGTGTACATGTCTTTCACACACGTCGAGACACTACCGCATTTTCCTAAAGTTTCTATTCGATCGCTGCAGAAAACTTTGGTTTCTCGCGAGGTAATTAAGTAATAGAGTTTAAAGTATGAAACTGATGTCTAATAACGATTTATTTTTTAAGATTGGAGACGGAAAACATGGAAATCTCCAGAGTCGATCTATTGACAGCGGTGCGAAATCAAATGTCCGGCCAACGGATAGACTTGCTGACGAGTAAAAAGTACGAACCATTGTCAGAAAAAGGACTAAACTTCCTAAGCAAACTTTTCAGAGTTACCGTGAGGTATAAGCTGCCTTCGCCTTCAGATAAAAAAATGTCTGAGAGTCGTTCGTCAACCTTCGTTGTCAAAATGGAGCCGTCGGACGAATATCCAAGATATATGGTTCATCAACAGGATCTATTCCTCGTCGAATTAAGGGTTTTGCGCGACGTTCTACCAATGATAAGGCAGATGATCCATCATCATGTCGGACCACATTTATGGCACTGGTGCGACAATCCTCGCGCGTTGATAATGAACAGTTTAGACAAGCAGATATATGTAATGAAAGATCGCCAGAAAGGCTTGACATTCGAACATTGCTGCCTAGTTTTGCAAATAATCGCGAAATTTCACGCGGCCACTGTTGCCGTTCACGAAAAGGTTCTTATTTTATTTTGAATATTTTATTTCGGAAGACGGTCGAGTTGTTCGAAAATTTGGAATTGTTTTCGAAAAAGCTTTAGAATCAATTTTCCATTTTTAAGTTGAAACATTCACAGAAAATGCAAATATTCCGTAAAACATCGTGTGAAGCCACTTAAACTCATCATCGATAGTTTCAAGATGAAGAAAGTATGATTTTGTAAAAAGGATCAGATATTATAAAAAAATGTGATTTTAATATGAATTTTCGATTGCTAACAAATTTCTGCACGTTGTTAAAGACAAAGACGATTTATGTACGAGGTTTTAAGTATATTTTCAATACTTCTATCACTGTGAGAAAGTTTACCCCACCCTCTGTTTTTAAATAATGTATGAACTTAGGGGTGCGCGAGTATCCGTAATTTACGAGCCGAGCTGAACTCGATTCGAGTCGAGCGTTTGAATTTTCCGAGCTACTCGAAATCGACGAACTGCTTGAAAAGAATGCGAGCTACTTGAAAAAATCAACCGGCCCAGCCCTCGAGAAACTTCGATTTACTCGAAAATGAATTTTCAGCTCGAAATTTTTCGAATTACTCGAATATATTCGAACAGATCTTTAACTTCCGAGTTACTCGTAAAAATTCGAATTGCTCGAGTTACTCGAATATTCATTTATTTATTATCAAATGCTATTCTAACTATAAGGAAGAAAAATATACTTCTGTTTTATTTTCATGTTTTCATGAAGAAAACATATTCGAATTTTTACGAGTGACTCGAAAGTTAAAGATCTGTTTGAATATATTCGAGTAATTCGAAAAATTTCGAGCTGAAAATTCATTTTCGAGTTAATCGAAGTTTCTCGAAGGCTCGAATATTCGACCCGGTTGATTTTTTTCAAGTAGTTCGCATTCTTTTCAAGCAGTTCGTCGATTTCGAATAGCTCGGAAAATTCAATCGCTCGACTCGGTTTGACAGACCAATTATTACTCGACTCGAAATTCGAATACTCGAATAAATCGAGTACTCGCACACCCCTAGTATGAACCATTAGATTTATTTCTGCCGTGATACATATTTTTTTAAAAATTACATATTATTATTATAAGCTCTTTTATGCTACTATATTCGAGTGCATACGAGAGTAAAGGTGTCCAATGAATTGTTTATGGTAACATTAGTGTGCTCGATCTTTATAGAACCCACGACTGATTGAAGAGTTCCGTAATGGTGGCATAATATCAAAGAAATGTCCGAAAGAGTACTTACGATTAATGGAAGTGAGTCTTCTGCGAATAGGCGAGGTGCTAAAGAGTTGGACGGACGAGAAATGTGCCAGAGCAGCGCCAAAGATAATCGAAATGGCGAAATCGATCGGAAAGGATTGCGTTAAGGCATATGAATATGATCGTGATGAGTTTTGCGTGCTAAATCATGGAGACTGTTGGATTAATAACATTATGTTCAGAGAAAATGAGAAGGGCGAACCGATTGATCTATATTTGGTAATATTCATTTTCTTTTTGTTATTATGCAATTCGAAAATTTCTAAGAACCACGCATCATTATCTAATACGCAACACGTATTTCCCATCGTTATCAGATCAACATTTCTAATCTTTCAGTTGTTGATCTTCAGCACAGGATTATTCATTTACTGCTTTTTCTAATCAATTCTGGTTTCCTTTCAAATTACTTGAATCTGTCGACTATTTCTTTTTTAATCATCGTTAGTATTTTTCAGTGATACAGAATATGCAATAAGAGTACTTGATTATTGAATTTTTTTGTCTGGCAACTGCACCCTCTAAGTTAGTGAAATGTTCGATTTTTGTAATTGTGTTTGACTCGCACATTCGTTCATATGCTCTTTTTTAAATGTAAAACAGGTGGTTGTAAAACTTGACACTTAGACGTTTATTTCTGTCGCATTGTGTCCTAACACCGCTTTACGACACTGTTATAGTTGTTTACGTAGTGTGGATGAATTTTATCAAGTTTCAAGTAATGAAACAATAAAAATCAATCGGTCGCTTA
The DNA here is from genome assembly GCA_913789915.3 of Sphecodes monilicornis. Taxonomy (NCBI): domain Eukaryota; kingdom Metazoa; phylum Arthropoda; class Insecta; order Hymenoptera; family Halictidae; genus Sphecodes; species Sphecodes monilicornis. The sequence continues at coordinate 7,787,022 of OU565298.1, forward strand.
ATCCCACAATTCACAACCATAACGTTTCAGGTCGACTACCAAATGGCCGTCTACAGTTCCCCAGCCATCGACTTGCTGTATTTTCTAAACATTTGCCCAGAATTCTCCATAATCTACGACAAAGACGATTATTTCCTCGAGCTGTACCTTAAAACCTTGAAGGAGACCATGGAAAATATTCGATGCGAAACGAGTCCACCAACTATGCAACAATTAAAACAAGCGTTGCACAAACGAAGAGCTTACGCAGTTTTCGCGGGTGTTGTGCTTCATTTGCGAATGATAGGGAATACGGAAGATACTGAGGATTTTACCGAAGTGTTCGAGAAACTACGTGGTGAGACCAGAATGGACGTTTTCCGAAATCCGGATGCCGTGAAGCTGACGGAGAAAATGGTACCTGTGATGGACGAGAGGGGCTATTTCGATTGATAAAAAAAAATTTAATTTATGCGAAATACTTGATACAACTTCCTCCTTTTCTCTTTTAATAGTTCTCATTGTAGTAAGTTGGAAAGGTTATATTCCTACATTTCTTTTATGTCTTCTATATTCTTTAATTTCTCTTCGTTTCTTTGTAAATATTATAAAGGAAATATTCCCGAGTGAGAAGATTTAGTATTGAATTTGTTAATGACAATAATACGTTGAATTTTTTCATGTTATTCTCAGATGAAGTATTAAGTATATTGAAAAGACATTCTTAAGATAAGAGTACTCACAGAACAAAATATATTTTAATACAGTTTTTATAGTAGCTACAGAAGCATTGAATGTATCGAATACATTTTTAAAGTAGGAACAGTCGCAGAAGCATTAAATATAGTGAATACATGTTAAAAATAAAAATATTTACAGAAGTATTAAATGCACAGAAGTATTTAATATGTTAAATACATTTTTCAAATAGAAACGTTCACAGAGGGATCAAATGTACTGAATATATTTTTAATATAGAAATATACTTAAATATATTGTATTTATTTTTAAAGTAAAATTTCTAAAACAAAAGTATGTTTAAATATTATTAATGAATTTTATTATTTTCATTAACTGTTTACAGAAAAAAAAGTTACAATACATAGCGGAGAATAGTGCCGCACAAAGTATAATCGAACAACTTTTCGATGTACACAACATTGGACGTTTGTATCTGGATAATAGTTCACGCTAAAATAAAAGTATCCTAGTGTTTTGAAAACGTCTTAGTGTCACCATGTAGAACACGTAATCAAGAGCCTAGGTTTCCACTAAAAATTTCAGTTGCAATCTCTACAGAGTTTTTCAAGGTTACTGCAATGTCAAACAAGTACAATAATCATGCAGTCTTTTCAATGTCTGACAATTTTCGTCTGAAATATTTTTTCGTATCACCAATACAATTTTCGAGTAACGGAATTTTGTTTAGAGACGTGCTTTTCAATGTTCTGCGTTGGGTCCCTGCAGCATCCTGATGGTCAAGGAAAACTGCCTGGCACCTAACCCAGTCGATGAACTTTCGAAAAGCTGCTTCGAGGTCGAACGTGCGTATTCGGCGGTCTGCCGGTAGCAATTGATTTATTGTAGGGCAGTAAAGCACTGGGCTAAAAGGTCTCTGAAAGCTTCGTCTCGGTAACCTACATCGTGAACAGAGAAATTGTTGTGGCGAGCCTCGATGGGGTGGCCTTTGCGTCGGATCGTTCCGTCTGCGAACGAAAAACACGAACAACGACTTGACTACCCTCGAGAGAAAGAGAGAGAGAGAGCGCAAGACAGCGAGACAGCAAGACAGAGAGAGGACTCTATCTTCTGGTTCAAGGTATTCCCCGAGTTGCTCTAGCTACCCACTAGCTTTCTCACTCTTTTCATCTGTCGCTGCGAGACTCGCCCGGTTAACGACACCCTCTTTCTCTACGAGGAGACTGAAGCTGACCTGGAGGATTCGTAAATCATTGTAGAAAGGCGAATGCGAAAAATTCGGTAGCCGATCTAGCAACCTCGAGAAAGTCGGGGTGCCTTGCAGAACAAGCGTCGGAGAAACTGAAGGAATAATAGAAAAAATAGCCGGCCCGTGAAGTATCCGGATTACTCGGTCGTCAGCGAACGAAAATTCCGGTAGCAGACCACGATTAGTCACGAATCCGCTCCGGGAAGACGACCACGGGGTGAAACTCGATTTTACTCGCCCCCATTCTGACTCGGGTCTCGATCTTATGGTGGAACGAGGCACGGTGTGGTGCTGATTGCGATTTTTGGGACGATTATCCTCTACCGGAAGGTCCTTGGACGTGAGCAGATTGATGTGTTAATTTTTCCATGAATTTAGAATCGAGCTTGCGGCCTGATGTTGTGGTGGAGCGATAGTGATAGAGATTGTTAAATTAAGCATGTTTGTGAGGAGACACTGAGTTGGGTTGTTTTATGGATGTTGATTTAATTTCTTGTCTTTGCGAGCATTAGGAGATTGATATGTCATTTTTTGAGTGAATTTTGAGTGTTGGAATTTTTGGTGTTGCTTTTGTGCATTTTTAGTGTAGTAGATGTAGTTGAGTGGTTTATAATTGGTAGATTTTGATTGAGATTCAGATTTAGATTTAGATTTTAGATTTTAGATTTTAGATTTCTAGATTTCTAGATTTCTAGATTTCTAGATTTTAGATTTTCAGATTTTCAGATTTTCAGATTTTCAGATTTTTAGATTTTCAGATTTTCAGATTTTCAGATTTTCAGATTTTCAGATTTTCAGATTTTCAGATTTTCAGATTTTCAGATTTTCAGATTTTCAGATTTTCAGATTTTCAGATTTTAGATTTAAACTTGTTCAATTGTACACGTTTGCGAGAAGACATTGATTTTGTTCATTCTATAAATGCTGCCTTAACTTCTCAGATGAAATTGGACTGATTCTGTGAAATGACGATGTTTAGTTAAAATTGTGAATAAATTAGAGAAGTTAGAAAGTGAACAAAACATTAGAGGAACTTAAAGATGTTGTTATATTATTTTTAACTTTCTGAGATGATTAATTCACTAAACTCTGAACATCTTCTTAAAACACAATCGTTTAATTTTTTAAAAATTTTATGGCGATGATAGGATAAACCGTTTACAAAAGGTGACAATAATTGGTTGAACGGAAACGCTTTCAAGCGATTTGAGTAATAGAATTAATTTACAAGATAATAGTGGTTTGTTACAGATTCCTTAACAGAGCGAAACGAAACGAAAGAATGACAGAATCTCTGGACCAAAGGGCAGGATAAATCGTTTGAAATTCTGAAAGGGGTTACGAACTAATCCTAAGATTTTTCAGGTGCTCCGGTTTAATATAGTTTTCACGACGAATTCATCAATGTCTTGCACTCGAATAACGTCTGCTCTTTGTGCGGTTTGTCAAAGGCGATTCTGTGCCTGAGAAAATTCTTCGGGAATCGTGAAACACGATTAATAAGCCGGTAGAATTTTTTTTGTCAAACTATGAATAACAGATGAATGAATGTCTGCATTGTTGAAAAGATTAGAACACTCTAAATAACTTACCTAAACATTAAACAATTTATCTAATGTATCTAATCAATTTACAAATTGTGTTATGTTCGAACTAAAATAGGAATAAAAGGACCTATAAAAATATGTCTATAACTTCCGAACAAAAAATTTGTTCAGTCTGAGATTTGTCATGCAAGTCCTCCAGACTAAGATATTAACATAGTAGAGAAACAAAATGTGTCTATTAAGCCTTTACATTTAAAACAAAATCAGCAAAATAGCACTTTCTGAAGGGTAAAACAAATAAAGGGCCTGTACAAATATATTTACAACTTCTGAACGAAAAACTTGTTCAAGATGAAAATTTTTATACAAATAGTTCATACTACGGTATTATCATAGTAAAAAAACCAAATGTTTCTATCGCACCGTTACACTCTAAAAAAAATCTGAAATATGCCATTTTCCGAAGGCTAAAACAAATAAAGGATCTTCACAAATATATTTATAACATCCAAACGAAAAATTTATTCAAGATGAAACTTTTTCTGCGAATTCTCCATACTATGCTATTAACATGATGAAAAAATAAAAAATTTCTGTCAAACCGGTTGAACCGAAAAAAAATCAAATTCCTATGCAAGCAAAACATGTGACTGCTTAATGAGTAAAAATTACAAGAAGATGGACAAGTTATTGTTACGAGGGAAGCTTCACAGCTCAGTGACCGAGTAATATGGATATCTATTATTGAAGAGTGAAAATTACACGTAGATGGACAAGTTATTGTTGATACGGGGGAAATTGATTTGTCTGTAATCGATTAGGAAGATTCAGTTCCACGTTCCACAGCATTCGGTTAGGGTCTTTGTCGAAAGATCCCACGACCACCCGAACAAGGCCCGCATCTTGACATCCGCCGGTACACCATTTAGCAATAATTTACTCGAGGTCGCCACGGAATACCATCGAAAAATTCAGAACGGCGTGCCGTGGTGTCGTTGACACCGAAATCGGGCTACAGATCCCACGGGTATATTGTTGTCCAATGACACGTTTGTATTTACACGTCGCGCGCCAAAATTGCATGTCCTGTCCCGGTGTAAATACGCCCGTATGCACCGCGAGCCCGGAGAATAATATTGATAAGTGGTTCCTCTTTTCTTCTTGCAGGCCGTCCTTGTTGTTTGTGCAATACAATCGCGGCACGATTTGTATTTCTCGGGTATCTCGATTGAATTCGATTCGAGATACGCCACGGAACAGGTTGATGAATTTCAATAAAACGATCAGGGACCACTCAGAAATATTCTAATAATTCCTGAATTATCCTTGCTTGGCCCTAATTCTTCGCTATTTGTCGTAAAAATATTTGCACACCGATTTCATCTGATATTCATTAAAATAATTTTGCATTTTCAATTTTACTGGGTTTAACCAGTCTCAATTTCTTTTTCATACTTCTTTAATATTTCTGTTGATAAATGTCAAAATTATTCTAGATTTTTATGTTCTTGGATGATCATAGATTAACCTTAATTAATCTCCATTTGAAATTATGAACATTCATTGCGCTATACCATAACACTTTTTCACAATTCTACAGAATGAGAAAATCGTTTGTCCGAGCAGATTCAAACGAAAGCAATAACTTCTTAACATTCGATCCAAAAATCAATATTACAAATAAGTTTCCATTTTGAATAAAGTTTTACAGATATACAGGGTGAGTCAATTATAGTGTAACAGACGTATATCTCGGAAATGAAGCATTTTGGAGAAAAATGTTTCAAAAGTTGTTTGGTTAGGGGGACATAAAATGGTGTCATTGATTTGACCTTGGATAGTCGTTTGAAAATCACGTGAAGGCCATCTTCAATTTTATAAATAGAACTCCCTATTTTTTATTGCATATTCTCGTAGCTTGTTTTGAGAGCTTTCCAAAACACTATAATAAAATATTTTTTCCTTAAATATTTTTCAAGTTATAAGACTTATGCAGGAGTAATGCTAATGCAGGCGGTACTGTCACTTTCAAGCTTTATAATTTGAAAAATATTTAAGGAAAAAATATTTTATTATAGAGTTTTGGAAAGCTCTCAAAACAAGCTACAAGAATATGCAATACAAAATAGAGAGTTTTAATTAACAGTAAATCTACCGAGCATTAAAAATGGCTAGCATGTATTGTCTTATAAAAATAACAAGACTGAATTTATTTAGATTTTTATGATAATATATACTTGAATAAAAAAAATCTATTAATCTAATTCTCATGAAGGCATCTGTATAATTTTAATATTTGTAAATAAAAGACACGAAACCGGTCATGTGACCGGTGGTATGTTTAGTGTTAAGAAATTGAAGATGACCTTCACGTGATTTTCAAACGACTATCCAAGGTCAAATCAACGACACCATTTCATGTCTCCCTTGAAACCAAACAACATTTGTCTGAAACATTTTTCTCCAAAATGCTTAATTTCCGAGATTTACGTCTGGTACACTTCAACTGACTCACCCTGTATAGTCAACGCTTTTGAAATTAGAATCGAGAAATAAAATTGTAAAATCGTACAAAATCTGCTGATTGTTTTATAAATTCTACGGTCTATTCTATAAATATTTACAGGACAGACAATTAAACATTGCATTTATCAAGTACAGTAGATTGATATGTATATGTATAATACAACAAAATTTTACCACAACTCGTACAAATACAACGAGAAATCGTAAATAGAGCAGTCTCGAAGTCTGGAGGTCTCGGGTAGTCGCTAGCGAGAAGCTTACCATTTGGCAAAAATTAAGAAAAATTTATGAGGGCAATAGAGAAGCAGCTGTAAGAATCGACCGTAGACCCGCAGTACGTAGAAACGAATATTCAGGGTGAATTGCGAATGCCGCGGTTCTACGATGTTTTGAAAATCTGCGGCCGCAACAGCAATGAAAGTCAACCGAATTTTCCTTGGCTTGGGCTGAACATAATCCTGGAGGACAGTAAATCATGGTGTACGGATTTATGGGTCAATTCCGTGTGGCCGGAAGGTAGAGTTGCCCATTCGGAAAGCTTTCACCTTGGTCGGTGGCTCTTTCACCGTGTCTTTGACCACTTTTCACGAGGACCTTGCACAAATTGCTTGCCAATGCAGTTACACCACTATCCTTTCTCCCCAGTCGACAGATATTTGCCGAAAAATATGGCTGGGTTGTTAAATGCGGTGTAACGACTTCTAGAACGTATAAACATTGTTGTAGATTTTCAAACGCATAAACCTATGATTTTTGTACATTATCGGAGGAATTCTAAAAAGAAATTGGAATTATAAAAGAATTGTTTTTTTTTTTTAAGTTGCATCAACTTCACAAGGGTTATTAGCAACTACAAGCTTACAATTTGGTGGTCATTTATATTTTAGATTCGGTTGAATAACTTTGCGTGCTTCAAGAATTTTATTAGTTTTTCGCGTAATGTAGAATCTGATGAATATAGACTTTTATAAGCGATTTTTCAGGTGTAAGATTTAATAAAAACGTTTTTATATATAGTTAGTATCTGTATTCAGTAAATAGACAACGGATCTTTATGCAAAATAAAAATTTTTTACTGGAATTGTAACAAACCAGAGTGAAATTTTATTTTCTTTGGTAATACGTTTAATAGGTTGAAACTAATAGAACAATATTTTTAAATTCTTCTAATGTTTTAACTGTTTTAAATTACACCTACTCATTTTAGTCATAAATGTATAAAATCCGCTGTCTATTAATAAGTATAGACTTTTATTAACTACCTTAGTCTTATGACTGCTATCAGCGTGAAAAATGAATAAATATAAATTTTTATAAGCTACAGGCAGTCACATATTTGATGGCACACACTACAAACTAGAATTTATAACACATAAACCAATCGAACAATTCCGGCGAAATTTTCAGTATGTATATAAATAACAAATCTACAAAACACATTTCTCAAATTTGCGTGACAAGCTCGAAAAAAAAGTTGGGAAAAGAAATTTTAATAATTTTTTGTCGTAATTCAGACTAAACACAATTTCTCCAAAATTTTCATGACATATAATCTTGTAAACTAATTCATCGCTAGCCTGGCAAAAAAATTGAAGTCGTTTTGTCCATTTATGAAAAGATTATTTTCATTTAAATTGTGTGCTATCAATTATAATTGTATATATTTTACAAGAACTGAAATTAAAGAACATATTTTTTTATTCCATTAAAATGGCGTAACATTCAACATTTTCAATAAAATTTAGAGTGCATTTGTTGAATACTATAATGAATTTCAAGTAATCATTGTGCTGTAAATGCATAATCATTCATAATCCAGTGATCACAGAAGCTGTTTGATATTTTAAAGAACTAAATCTTTATGATTATGATTATGATTATTGTATTTATCGAATACAATATATTAATATATAAATACAATGATAGACAATGCAATAAAAATGTTCTACCATTTTTATTTTTTTTTTGCCTTTTTTTTTGCATTTTTGCCTCAATTGAGACAAAATCGTCCCCACCATAGCGTCCGCTGTCCCCCACCAGCATCCGCCGTTACCATAAAGGAAGAAAGTGCTTCTCCCGTCGCGAACAGTGCGCAGGCCGCGTGCATGAAAGAAAGGCTGGTGGGAGAAGCAGGCGTTTGAGGGGCCCCTACCGTGCTCATTCCTTCTATATGGGGTCTATACAGATGGACGTAATTTACATTATGTTATAGAGTACAGTTTGAATGACATTATTGTTTAACATATCTGGTTATATACGCAGGTTGCATTCTTTCAAGAAATTAAAAATACGCAAACACGCCCGAATGTTGGGTCTAACAAAGTCTGACAAATATTTTACAATTCATTTTACCCAGTAAAAATAATATTCGATAAAAATTGTCCAAAAAATTACAATTTAAATAAGTAAGTTTAGAGGTGGATAATTTTTTTATTTATTTTAATTTGCAAATGAAACAAATTGCAGATTAAAAAAGAAGCATAAATTGAAAGGGAACAATGAAATGTCTACAATTTTAGTTTGAAAAATATATTTCTATTTCAACGAATAATATCTAAATAAAATAAATATACATGTGCGTGTGTGTGAATTAGATGAATTTTATCGGGATGAGAGGATCGAAACGCCAGAGATATCGTTTTTCCCCGGTGAAAATAAAAATAATGAAGACAATTATAAACAATGGTCGACGTGTGCAGAGTCGATTTTTTAGCCGCAGTGAGCTGTTTCAACGTGTGTAGAAACGAGCGCGGCGTAACGTGATTTGTGTGTTCGGACGTGATTTTTCTATGAAAGGCAGAAGCCAAATGCGATTATGATCGCTAGGGACATGAACAAGGGTGAGCGAATTATAACAAAACGAGAGCGCTGTTATAGTACTCACGTCGCGCGACACGTGGCGAATCGCGTTCTGATATTGTATCACTGTCTGCCACGTGACCATCACTTTATAAGTATACATATACACCGTATCACGCTCGGTTGGTGGTATCGAAGAACGGCTTTGAATCAAACATGACCCACGAGTATCACGGAACCTGAAACTTCGACCCAACGAGCCTTAAACAAATTTCTATATTCCAATTTTCAATAATTTTTCATTCAATCTTTCTTGGATTTTTTTTGTACTTCGATACTAGAAGTCGAAATAATTATTGGACCAATTGAATTTAATTACTATTTAATCACCATTTCGATGAATTAGGCTTAATTTACGAATACACAAACTGAATAAACTTTTGTCCGAATAAATTTTTATTCGATTAAATATTTATTCGATAGAATATTAATTCGATTAAATACTTATTAAAGAATATTTATTCGACAGAATATTTATTCGACAGAATATTTATTCGATAGAATATTTATTCGACAGAATATTTATTCGATAGAATATTTATTCGACAGAATATTTATTCGATAGAATATTTATTCGACAGAATATTTATTCGATAGAATATTTATTCGACAGAATATTTATTCGATAGAATATTTATTCGACAGAATATTTATTCGATAGAATAATTATTCGATAGAATATTTATTCGACAGAATATTTATTCGATAGAATATTTATTCGATAGAATATTTATTCGATAGAATATTTATTCGACAGAATATTTATTCGATAGAATATTAATTCGATAGAATATTTATTCGATATAGCCGAATAAAATTTTGTTCGTTAAGTACTCTTATTTATGACAAAGATGTGTTTATGAAACTTAAAATAGTGTAGGTATTAAACAGATTTGAGAATACCAACATATCATGTTTTGTTCGTTTAAATTATTAAAAGAGAAAAGAAACTTCTGTTTGGCTCCCAGTTCTTGCAATTAATATAGAAAATTTTTACTTTACATACATATCCGCAGTGTAATTGTTCTGTCAACCGAATAATATGTTGCCCAAGACAAGTTCAAAATCGGACATTTCCTATGCACAAATTTAATACGTAGACCCACAATATTAAAAAAAAATCAGAACAAATTTTTCGGATTCTTCGGAACAAATTCTACATTTATGACAAAAAGGAGACGGTAAACTTTAACACAATAAACACGTAGATTTAATTAATTTATTAAGAATATCAATATATACTGCTTTTTATTGATCAAAAATTGTAGCTCTTGTTTCTTAACACTAAACCTACCACGGTCAAATGACCTGTTCTCTATTTCACAATTATTAAAATAATAAACACGCTTTCATCGGAAATGATTCAACTGACTTCTTTATTTAAACACAGATTATAATGAAAATCGTAAGAAGTTAAAGTATATTAAATCTTTTCACTTCTATAAGGCATTTCACTTTTATATGTTTTGCGTTTGGTAGGTTTAGTGTTAAAAATAACGCAGAAGATCTTTATTTTCCATAAAGTTCCGTAGTCCAGTTGTCACAGTCAGAATTCTTATTTCCGTCGAAATAATATCAAGTATTTGGTCAGTCGTCGGCCCGAGAGTATGTCCAGGAAAGTGTCTATATGTGTGTGTGTGTGTGGGTCCAAAGCATGCGCCATTTGGTCCTTAAATAACCGAGAAAAGTGGATCAACATGTTGAAATTGTGAAAACAGGCGAGTCACAGTGCCGACGTCGTACGTGTCTGTTAGGGGTGTCAATTTGTCCACTGGAAGTGTAGTTTGTCCCTGTTTGTTTCCAGGAGAGCTTTATTTGCAGCACACAAGGACCACGAACGACAGCGGCAGTTCAAGGGGGTGGTGTGACGGGGTGTGAAGGGGGAAGGGGTGTGCAGGGGGGGGGGGTTTCCAGGGGTGGGCAAGAGGGTGAAGCCCATAGAGGACTGTGGAAAAGTGGACGCCTCGCGTTATAACGACGTCCTGATGCCAGCTTCTTGTTTCAGGACGGAGAAAAAAGATCGGTAACGAGGCGAGAATACGACAGAAACAGCTGTTTCACAAAAGCGCCGATCCGGGGAAACCGGGTAACTCTGAAGACTTCATTTCTCGGGAAAATACTGGTCCGAACTTCATTTTATAGCGTCCCGATAAGCGTTAGTTTTGAATTTTGAAAATTTTGCTTCATCGACAGTTTTCTTTTTGTTTCAGCTTCTTCCAATCTCTCAGCCAAGTTTATAAAACTGCAAATGGTGGACAAGTAGTTCGACAATATTTACAAATTGCATAACTGGTACGTTGTTTTACAACCATATTTAGTTACATTTCAAGTCTGCGTTTAAAAAAAGTGTAGTTGGTCTTCTTAATATAGAACAAATTAAGAGGGTTAATTTTATGTAGTAGTGTAGTTTAACACTGAGTGTCACGTCAGTTATTTATCTCCTGACACTACTATGTTCTTACAAATTTGAAAATCAATTTTATTACATTATATCAAGTAAATCAAATTTTGTTAGAGTCTACAATATACAATAAGTTCTTGCAAATAATAAATATTAGAAAAAAATGGTAGAGAAAAAAGTAATACTGTTTTTGGTATGGCGTATGTAATTTTTTTGTGTTTGCACTATTTTCTTAGAAATGAAGGTGACCTTCAATTTTTTAAATGATATGCTATGTATTTTTTTATATCATATGAAAGCGGGTGTAAAGACAAATTTATTCGTATACAACACTATGACCTTCAAGGTCATACAAGGTCAGAAATGGCAGGAAAATTTTGAATATTTCATACGTAATATTTCGTAAAGATATCATTCATGATACACAACGCCAAGAAATGTAAACGTCTTGCAAAGGAAACTAACGCACTCATGTGCATTAGTATTTCGGACAACGTTAGCAGAAGCTAACAAGAATGTAATTAATTGAGCCGAAATATGTAATCATGCACAAGGAAGTTATATTGAACATTTACTATAGCCTCGTCGATAAAGTATGCTTGTAAACGCAGTAGTACGAAATGTTCAAAATGTTTCTTCCATTTCTGACCTTGTATGATCTTCAAGGTCATTGTGTCGTATACGATTGAATTTGTCTTGACACACGCTTTCATATGGTATGAAAAAATATATAACATTCCATTTACAAAAATTGGAGGTCACCGACATTTTCATGAAAATAGTGTAATTACAAAAAAATTACATACGCCATTACGTTGTTTGCAAAAAATAGTATTACTTTTTCCTCTTTCATTTTTTTCTAATATTTATTATTTGCAAGAAAAACGCCGACTAGTAATAGCGCGAGCACCCTCTGTATATGTATTATTAACACTAGGTTTACGGAGCATTAAAATTGATTATTTTACATTGCTATATAAAAATAATAAAATTGTATTTACTTAGATCTTCAGCGATTTTTACTGTAATATGTACACAAAAAAATAAATCTGTTCAATAATTTCTCACGAATGCCTCCTTACACTCTTAATAATCGTAAATTAAAAATTTATGAATCCGTCATTTTAACGGGCCCCGTAAATCTAGTGTTAATCCCCAGTTGGTACAATGATATGTTAACAAATATAATCCAAACATAGTAACAATTTAATTAATGTTCAAGATTTGAAACAATATTAATATTTGTACGCAGCACATGAAGCAACATTTTATGCCAAAAAAGGATACAATTCAACAGAAGTCAGATATTTTGAAAATGAAAAGTTTCTTTTAATACAGTCAAGTGAAAGTTACTTTCTGGAGAGTTGTGTATGTTAGGATTGCGGAAGAAAAATCAATTTCCGTCAGACAAAGATGTCGGACATCGAACATGAGGGGTAGTGGGCTATCCGATGCTCTCTCGGAAACCTTGGGAATTGACCGATCCGGATGTCACATTTTGTCTGTGCGGCATGTTCTCACCCTTGTTGTTAGGGTTTCGTGCCCCGTTTGCACTCGATACGGCGCGCAACAGACGCACGTGCGTCAAACGCACATAATTCCCCTACCATCGTAGTGGCAACTACCACCCCGTGGCAGCTACGCTGCTACCGTTCTCTTCCCCCATAGGCTTTTCTATTCCTCTCCTACAATTCTCGGGCCCTCTCTTTCATCGAATGATTTGTCCCTGCGGCTTCGAAAGCAACTTTGGTTACAACTTCATCCACGTATGATTACTATTCGTCATCCTCGAGCATTGTTCAACGACAATGAAATTAACCATTGCGAAGGGCAATTGCGGTCACGCGTACACATTATGCTCTGTGATAACTAGCATCGATGCTGAATATGCAAATACTGATGTCTGTTGGCTAATTTTCTCGGGTTCCAATTGGAGCAAAATACCGGGACTCTTATAATGGCTCTACTGGCCTCTATGGAAAGTTAAACGCGAATGAAAGGTGGTCACATATTTTTTAAATGGGCATCGTTAATTTTAGAGAATTGGATATTTTATTATACGTTTGGTAGAAATCAAGTTTTATAATTATAGTATAATAATGGTATATAAAAAAGGAAGATTTCATTAATGACACTACAACTGTGCTACGAAGGGTGTAAAGATGAATCCGATGGTGGTAAAATATTTTTTAAGTAAATATCATCAATTTTAGGAAATTGTATTATAATTATAGTACAAAATATAAAATTGGAAGATTTCATTAATGGCACTACAACTGTGCTACGAAGGGTGTAAAGATGAATTCGATGGTGGTAAAATATTTTGTAAGTAAACATCATCAATTTTAGAAAATTGTACATCCCATTGTATCTGTATAGATTTACATCAAATACTCAAAGTATGCACAAGAAGAATTTGTAAATGAAAAGAACACGTAAGATTTAAAATTGGGACTGAAGGGGGTGGAAGGTTTAAACAGCCATTTTAGACTTCCAAAAGAAAAATACTTACAGAGACCTAATAATGGAGATAAAAGAAAGGAGTTTTTGTGTGTTTATCTATAAAAATGAATTGTTTTAAATAATTGATAAAATGAGCACACAACATATGAAACTTAAAATTGGGCTTGACAATTGGGGTTGATGGAGGTAAACAGCCATTTTAGACTTCCCAAAGAAATATAATAATAAGGAGATAAAAAGGTAGCTTTTGTTTGTGTATCTATGAACAAATTCCTTTAAAAAATTGATAAAATGATCACACAACATATGAAACTTAAAATTGGGCCTGAAAATTGGTGTTGAAGGAGGTAAACAGTCATTTTAGACTTTCCAAAGAAAAATAATTATAGAGGCCCAATAAAGGAGATAAACGAAAGGAGTTTTTGTGTGTTTATCTATAAAAATTAATTCTTTTAAGAAATTGATAAAATAAGCACAACATATGAAGCTTAAAATTGGGTTTGACAATTGGGGGTTGAAGAGGGTAAACAGCGATTTTAGGCTTCACAGAGAAAAATAATTACAGAAGAGTAATAAGAAATGAAGAAGGGGTATGCGGAGTGAATGACGGAGCAAATGACGAAGTAAATGGCAAAGACGGTTAGCAGATATTCGCAAGGTCTTCTATAGACGGTTACCATGACGTTGTTTTCGTCGTGGAAAGGACAGGACAGAGAGTTTCACCGCGATTGCTGTAACAGCATCGCCGTGACGAGAGACGCGCGTATCGGTAATGTAACCAATCATCGGGGACGAGTCTGTCTGGTTTTAAAGCTTGGTAGCGTCGGTGTTGGGTCGTGTACCCTCGGCGCGAGGTTATACTCGGCGCGAGTTGGTTTAGGTTCGGCTCCCCGTAACGAGGAGTTTAATGACATCGTCGACGTCCACGTCGGACACGTGAATGTCAGGGGAAAGTTTCTCTCTCTTCTCTATTTTGATGTATCTGTGTCCATCGACGTACAAAATTTACCTCTGCCAGCGTGTTACTGTGCGTTCATTTTCGGAACACGATTGTACACTGCTCGCTCTTGTATACATTTTTTTTGCAGGCTACAACGAAGGAACGAGGAAAAAATACAATTATAGCAGCCGCGACAATTTTAGAGTAATGGTGAGTGTTTCTCTAATTTGTTCACACAATTTATACCAATATTCGGTTCACCTGTTGTTTTTCTTTCGTATTTGTATTGTTTAGTGTTGTATCTAGCGGTCTATCAAATTTGCATTTACTTGTAACTATTTTGTTATTTGTTTCATCGAGGGAATACGTAGAAATTATGCATAAAATTAATTACAACCGGTTTTCCAATTATTTTTATTTTATTCAAATTATTTCAATTCAAATATTTTAATATATAAGAGCAAAGAAATTTCTACGACATGCAGAATATAAAAACATCTTTTATATTGAATAAAAAAATTTTTACAAGAAAGAGTGACGTCACAGTAAATGAAAAAGTGAGGCATCGTAAATGTTATTTTTTCGTTCAATACGAATTATGTTCATTCACTGGACACATCAGCCTAGATGGACTAGTCCCTAATTCCAAAAAGGATCGAAGCACGATCTGGAGATTTTTTTAGGGGTAACTAAAGTTTCCCCGTAGTTGCAAATTGGTTAGAGATACTCGCAACGACATTGGTGTAGAGAAAGGGGCACGTGTCCAACGTAACAATATTCCGGTCCCCCGCGGTTAAAACAGTAAAAAGATGGACGAGAGACACGCGGCTCTTATGCCAGTTAAAATAGGCACACGAGCCAAGTGACACGAGTAGAGGATGCGAACCAATGGTGCGTGCTTGTCCTAGTCGTTAACGTTCGCGAGTACCCATTCATTTTTGTATTAAAATCACCTTCTCTCTCTACTTGCATAGTTTTCTTTAGTACCGCCCTGACAACTGCGGCGACCGTCGCATTAAACCTGCAGTGTGATTTCTATTATAATTAGGTTTTATTTCTTTCATATCGTCTTTGCTCTTTCTCAATTTTAATACAATCGAATTTAAGCTCAATTCGAATTTCCTTTTCACTCTTCATCAATTTCAATAAAATAGGATTTCAGTTCAATTTGATTTTCCTTTTCACACTTTCTCAATTTTAATACAACAGAATTTAGGTTCAATTTAGTTTTCACTCCTACTCAATTTTAATAAAATAGAATTTAGGTTCAATTTGAATTTCCTTCTCACACTTTCCCAATTTTAATAAAATAGAATTTGAATTCAATTTGTGTGTGAATTTCCTTCTCACTCTTTCCCAATTTTAATAAAATAGAATTTGAATTCAATTTGTGTGTGAATTTTCTTCTCACTCTTTCCCAATTTTTATAAAATAGAATTTGAATTCAATTTTAATTTTCTTCTCACTCTTTCCCAATTTTAATAAAATAGAATTTAAATTCAAATTGAATTTCCTTCTCCCTCTTTCTCAATTTTAATAAAATAGAATTTGAATTCAATTTGAATTTCCTTCTCACACTTTCCAATTTTAATAAAATAGAATTTGAATTCTTATTGACTTTTCTTCTCACTCTTTCCCAATTTTAATAAAATAGAATTTAGAATCAATTTACTTTTCACTCCTACTCAATTTTAATAAAATATAATTTGAATTCAATTTGAATTTCCTTCTCCCTCTTTCCCAATTGTAAGAAAATAGAATTTGAATTCAACTTGAATTTCCCTCTCCCTCTTCCCCAATTTTAAGAAAATAGAATTTCCATCTCACACTTTCCCAACTTTAATAAAATAGAATTTGAATTCAAATTGAATTTCCTTTTTACTCTCCCTAATTTTAATAAAATATAATTTAAGCTCTATTTAAATTTCCATTTCACTCGCTCTCTCAATTCTAATATCATTGGATCTAAGTCCGATGTGAATTGCCTTATCTTTCTTTCTCACTTTTAGTAAAATAGAATTTCAGTTTAACCCTTAACTGGCACATTAGGGTCACTCATGACCCGAAGCTCATAAAGTACACTTTAAGTTTTCAAAAATATTCGAAGAGATTCATCTAGCATTAAATATACAATATTTTTAATCCTTTTTATTTGCGGTTTTCCATAACCCTAGCATACTAGTTAAGTTTCTGAAAAGCATTATATTTTGTACACTAATTTAAATTTTAAGGTGTCGGTACAATCCTCTTCGAACCCGTAGAAGCTGTGGAAATTTTTGACAGACAGAATAGTGAACTATAAAATAGCAAAAATGAGAATAAAGATAAGAGTCTTGATAAATAATACTACTAATAAAAATTTGATAAAGTATATGTAGTTTTTGAGAGGATTTTGTGGTGTCGATAATTTTTCGACGCGCTACTGTCACACGTGTGTAATAATGAACTGGTAACTCTACCCTCAGGATTATAATATTAGATTTCTTATGGGCATCCTTAAAAATCCTATACATTTTCTCGAATCGGTTTTACGACACTACGCCCACCCACGCTTTAATGTTCGAGACAGTTTAATGGGAATTTTAAAGGTCAATTTTGACAACATTCTTGACTGAGCGGAAGCGTGAAACGAGCATTTATTTCAGCTGGTTGTCACCCTTTTATGAAAAGACTTAGTGGAAGTGATTTTTATGAGTCTTAAATTAAAATGTAATAACAGCTGTATCAATAGAACGTGTAAATAATTTTTTAAATAGACACTATCGTGTGTCTGATCAGAACGAGAGCTAAATCGGTTATTATTGTATCTATTAATGATTTCGTAAATTTACAAGTGGAACAAGAATATAATAATTTCATGAAGTATTTATTTATGGTATTTAATTTCAAATATTTTGTACACTTAATCGTCCCATACATTTTTAAAATTTGCCATTTATTATCCAGTTACAATGTTTTTAGTTTAGGAAATCGAATCAAAAAGTTCACAGTTCTAATTTATAATATAAGCAAGCTGAAATGTTTTAATCAATCTTTATTATCAAAAGGATAATTAAATATTGTTCTGTAGTAGTGTATGAACATATATATGCATAATACTTTAATGGGATTTTTAGTCATTGAAAGTATGGAAACTGTATAATTTTTTCAAAAATCGAGAAATCGGTCTTTTTCCACGAAACCAAGAAAACCCGGAAAGTTCACATGGCTACCATAGTCGTTAAGGAATAGCACATACAATGTGTTAATCTTCGAGAGTTTACGACGTGTTTTCTGTGACTTTCTTGGTTATTTACGAGCTATTTTAAGCGTTCTTCTAGTTCCAATAAATCAACGTCGTTCCAGTTATTTTCAAGCTGGCAGGGAATCGATCGTAAAATTTGATCCGAGATTCGAAAACGACGGACATGCTCGCGGAAGCCCTGAAAATTCAATGCACGTCACGAAATTCGATTTTATAGTTTCTCACATAATCCTCTGCACGGCTGCTGGTGAACTAGAAAAAGTTTCTCCTTCGGAGTCAGAGCAACAAAATTATTTAATAATCAATGCTACCAAATCTATCATCTTATCAATTTTTTAACGAAACGTACAGAATATACACACAAAAGTACATACTTTGAAACGTATATATTATTTTCTGAATAAAAAATAATTTACCTCTCAAAAAAATTGGCGAAATCCACTCTGAAGCTGCAAAGCTGCTTCACAAACATAGTTCTACAAAGCCTTCTGCTAAATCGTCAATTTTACCAATTTTTAAATGAAACTTGCACAATATACAGTTAAAAGTATATGCTTCGAGACCAATATACCAATTTTTTAATAAAATATTATGTATTTCCTAAGAAAATTATCAAAGTTCACCCTTAAAGCAGGTAGCTGTTTCATAGAACTAACTTTTCGAAGCTCTCCCTCAAATCGTCAATGTTATGAATTTTTTAATGAAACTTACAGAGTATACGCACAAAAGTACATACTTTGAAACAAATATATCAATTTCTGAATAAAAAATAATTTGCCTCTCAAAAAGATTTGCAAAATTCACTCTGAAGCTGCAAAGCTGCTTCACAAACATAGTTCTACAAAGCCTTCCGTTAAATCGTTAATTTTATGAATTTTTAAATGAAACTTACACAATGTACAGCTAAAAGCATATGCTTCGATACCAATATACCACTTTTTTAATAAAATATTAGGTATTTTCTAAGAAAATTATCAAAGTTCATCCTTAAAGCGCGATGCTGTTTCATAGAACTAACTTTTCGAAGCTCTCCGTCAAATCATCAATGTTATCAATTTTTAAATGAAACTTACACAATGTATAGGCAAAAGCACATATTTCGAAATTCATATCTCAATTTTTCGATAAAAAATAATTTACTGCTCAACAAAATTATCAGACCCCACTCTAAAGCTTCGAAGCTGCGTCAGGCAACTAGTGTCACAAAGCTCTCTGTCAAATCGTCAATTCTCTAAATTTTTTAACGAAACTTACGCAATGCACAGTTAAAATTCCATGCTTCAAGATATATATACCAATTTTCTAACAAAAAATAATGTCCTCCCCAAAGAAATGACCGAAGTTCATCCTTAAAGCCGAAGCTGTTTCATAAATACTGTCTCCACAAAACTCTCTGTCAAATCGTCAGTTCTATACATTTTTTAACGAAACTTACGCGTTATGCAGACAAAAGTATACTCTTTGAGATGTATATACCGATATTTTCTTAAAAGTTGATTCTTCCCCTGGATAAAATACTCAAACTCCCCCCATTCCCCTTGTCCACATCCACAGCTCGCACTTACGGTTACCGTCGGCGGCGTCCCGCGAAATAAAAATGGAGCAGCACCCGGAGGCGCGCAAATTAGTCGAAAGTTAAACGAGCGACAAAGTGCGGGTTTGAACCGAAAAAAATAAAAAAAAATACCCCCTAAAAAAAAGGTCGAACCCGTGGTTGTCCCGTAAGTCCGTAAAGTCACGTACGATCGGCTCGCCGAAAATGATATTCACTTTATATTCAGCGGTGTTGGGGAAGAAACGGTTTTGCTCAAAGGCTCGTTAGCGGCGGGTCGGCCCGATGAGGATTGTTGTCGGACCGGGGGCAGGTGAAAAAAGTCCCATCCACACCGTAAAAGTCCGTTTGTTACAGATCGTTCAAAGTCCGTTTGTTACAGATCGCTCAAAGCCCCCGAACAGATTTGCGTTGCCCACGTATAATAATGGGGCGTGCGCGCACGTCCATTCTTGTCCATTCTTCATTCTCCCACTCTGTTCTCTCTCACTCTCTCTCCCTGGTTTTGGCCTCTTCGTGTTCCCTTATTTTGCTTCTTTTAAGAAGCGTGCCCGGAACCGTGGACGGAAAACGCAAAGGATCACACCCCGAGTTTTTAACACCGTCACCAATGACGTCTTAATAAACGGCACCAGGTGATGCGCTTTTCCGGCCGCTTTCAAGCGATTCCGACAATACTTGGTCTCCCGGGTATTACTTTCGCGTTAGAGTGACCATTCACACCGATTTCGTCGGTGGAGGTTCCATTTTGAAGTTGCACAGCACTTCTTAAATAGTTCCTGATTATTTTCTATTGATTGTTGTATGTTTTATAGTTTTTTGTCTGCTTCTTTTATGATCCTTCGTGTCGACTTCGATAAACCTTAAACTGTAGAGGGCTGAACTGCACTTTAGAGGACCAAAAATTTTCAAGTTTTCTGTATGGGATGCTACACATTTTGACGAGAAGATGATAGACGTGTAAGTTTTAATACACGAAATTCAAGTTTTGGTTACCGGAGTTCACTGGTTGAAGAGTTATACACGTGTAAACATGAGCAATTGTAAGCGTTTTTGACAGGTTAGAGCGTCGCGAATATTGGATATTCGTTGGGTAGTAGAGGTAGGCTGTTGAACGCATGCGCTGGATAGATGGTGGGTATTCAACGCATCGGCTAAGTAGTGCTGAGCGGTATAGTCCAAATTGGTTTGGGGTTAGTTGAAAGTGCTCAACTTTACACGCGTATAACTTCTGAGCCAGTGAACTCCTGGCAATAAGACTTTCATTTTCGGTGTTTTCTCGTAGAAATTTATAGGACTGTATAAATAAAAGTGAAAAAAAATTGGTCCTCCAAAATACAGTATAACCCTGTAAAGGGAAGTCATTCGTGTCCGGACGATTTTGAATAGTTTGTAAAATTAATAGAATTCTGTTAGAAATACCAAAAGTAATCGTTTGAATCAATCAAAGGATGTACGTTGCTTATATCAGTTGTAAAAATATTAATATCTAAAGAAATAAAAGTATGATGGCAGTAGACTACTTCATGTATTGTTTCGGTGTAAAGAGTAAACAGAGAGAACAATTATCGTGTAATTGTACGTATCACGCGCCTCGACGGTAAGGGTCGAATCGTATAAGGGCTGAAATCGAATTTGTAGGAGTGAAAATACGACTATACGGGGGAGGGGAAGTTAGGTATTTAGATGGTGGATTCACGTGGCGAGGCATCTGTCGGACAACTTAACAACTACCCTCCCTTTGTCAGCACTCTCTCCTTTACATCCCCTTTTTATATTGTAGCACTGCAGGGTGATACACGCTTGAGACGCCCCGCGGCTCTTTCTTTACCTTTTTCCCTTTTTAGATTTTTTTTCTCTCTTTCCGCCGACAAATAAGGGCTACTGCATTAGTATACATATTATTGTGCTCCTAACGAGTCATGTAGCTACAATTCACAACCATACTGATATTCCTCACCGTCCAGGGCATTGAATCTTTTTATAGCAAATTTTCAATCGTGATTCTCTTATATGTGAACCCTTTGACGTTGTAAACTATAGTAATGCTAGGACAAATGTGGAGTTTAGTAGTTTATATTAAATACAAATGTAGTATGATATAGTATGATAGAATGAAATATTTTTTAAAAATTGAAGAAATGGAGAGGGAGGAGATAAGTCGAGCAATAATTGAAATTGAAAATTCTACAGATCAGAACCAGTCTATGTGGATGTTTATATAAAATTGTATTTTTATAACACATTTTATAAGGATCAGAATATGGCAAATATTTTTTGATTACGAAATACCTTGTTGGAACAAATTGAATAAAAATTTCTTTATACAGCATACAGGAGTCACACCAGTGATGCCAGATCGGTTAAATCGAGGGGAATACAGTTTACCACCTCTCTGATGACCAGAGTAATATGTAACACGTTGCGCGGCACGTCACGTGACCAGTCTACGGTCTTAGTGGGGGTCGTTGAAGTGTGCTCAGGTAGAGGAATGGGATAGTGGAAGGGGAAAAGGAGGAGAGGAAAAAACAACCAGTTCTGGTTGTTTCTAGTATTACTGAGTCACACTAGAAATTATTATATTCATAGAACTGTACTTTAAATTTTAAATCAAAACAATCTGTAATGATCTACTGACATACACAATCGTTCCTCATTGTCTTAATAATTTTTTAATAAATTGAAAACAAGATAATGTTCATCATAAATGCATAGCATCAGATCATGAACTAATTCCGTTTAAAATGTACATTTGAGAGCAAAACAAAATTTTAATAGTTTGTGGTTGTTTTCCCAAATGTATGTATTTGAAGGGTTAACAAATGTACGATTTTCAAAATGGTGGAATTTTAAGTTACTAGTTGGAATAGTTAGAAAATTGTTGGATAAAATGTTTGATAGGCCGAGTTAATAAAAAGAGAATTTTTTAAATTAAATCCCTGGTTGGTCGTCGTCGTCGTCGTCGTCAGGGGACGATTTCAGTGTATCTGTGAGATTCAGTGTCGCCGCAGGATTTCACCGGGTACTCTATTTAGCGCTTGTTAGCACCGACAATACGCTGCAGCTGATCCCCTTAACGAGACCGATGCTTACATTATGCGACGAGGGTGTGAGCTCACCACGTGGTCTCGCTCCTCCACGAGAAATGCGAGCACGCGACACAGACGTCCACTAAATCGTTACTTCTCATCGGTAGCTTCCTCGAAACTGCGATTCAGAAGCTGTTCCGCTTAAGAATGCTTCTTTCACAGCTGGAAATTCTGTTTCATCCTTCCGCTTAACGCCTGCGACGGTTCTCAAATTATTGTTAAAAATAGGAGACAGTAGGCTGTAAAGGTGTGCGAGTACTCGATTTATTCGAGTTGAGTAATGATCGGTCCGTCGAGCCGAGTCAAGAGTTCGAATTTTTCGAGTTATTTGAAATCGACGAACTGCTTGAAAAGAATGCGAGCTACTTGAAAAAATCAACCGACTCGAATATTCGAGCCCTCGTTAAACTTCGATTTACTCGAAAATGAATTTTCAGCTCGAAATTTTTCGAATTACTCGAATATATTCGAACAGATCTTTAACTTTCGAGTTACTCGTAAAAATTCGAATATGTTTTCTTCGTGAAAACATGAAAATAAAACAGAAGCATTAATTTAGCGTCATATTTTTCTTCCTTATAGTTAGAATAGTATTTGATAATAAATAAATGAATATTCGAGTAACTCGAGCAATTCGAATTTTTACGAGTAACTCGAAAGTTAAAGATCTGTTCGAATATATTCGAGTAATTCGAAAAATTTCGAGCTGAAAATTCATTTTCGAGTGAATCGAAGTTTTACGAGGGCTCGAATATTCGAGCCGGTTGATTATTTTCAAGTAGTTCGCATTCTTTTCAAGCAGTTCGTCGATTTCGAGTAGCTCGGAAAATTCAAACGCTCGACTCGGCTCGAGTAATCGAATCGAGTTCAGCTCAGCTCGTAAATTACGAGTACTCGCTCACCCCTAGTAGGCTGCATGATCTATCGTCCAATGAATGAACATTCTTTACTCTGCATATTAAATTTAAAGCATAGTTAAAATAACATAGACAAGTGAGTAAAAATTATTTGACACATAATTCAACTAAAAACAACTAATTCATTGAATCTAAAAATTTTAATTATACATGTAATGTATACTCTGAAAATAGTGTTCAATTTGAATTCAAATTATTTCATAGAAAATGCCGTCTTTGTTTGTAGAATAGTTCTGTTTAACTCTGTCAGATGGGACTATTTAATTATAGTTTTTTGGAAAATATTGTCTAGAAACGCGAAGCTATTATGAGATTAGTGGAATCTGTCACTGACGATAAACAAGTCATTTTCAATTTCAAGCGAGTATATTTAAATTGATTTTAGCAGCCAATTAAACGAAAATAAATATGTAAACGAAAAGATTGTGTCTCGTCACACACGACGTTGTTCTACTCGTCGGAGTGGACTTGTGTAAACTAATTAGTTTGCGTGAAGAGACTGAAGTATTTATATCGAAATCACGTGTGCTTAAAGAAGCAACTCCAACATTCCTCTATAGTCATCTTGGTTTTTTTTTCTTGTCTCTTATTTGATACTTTTCGTACGAGCACCGAAAACCGGAGAATGTACACAGAAACTTATGGTGTTTTAACCATGTCTAATATTTCTAATTAATATGTGATCATTAGACTGCGGATTTTATGAAATTATGATACAAATGAGTTCGCACAATTTAAAGCAGTTGTCATATTAAAAAGATTTATGGACATCATTATTTATTTTTTTTTGATTATAGCACCTTGATTATCATTTGAGATTCAATCATAAAATAAATAAATTAGGGGTATAAGTGGAGATAATAGAGGGGGCGGTTAAAATTAGAATTATGGACATTATAATATATAATTTAAGTTAATTTAATATATTAATTTAATTTATTTGACTCCTGCATCTGGCAACCAATGCAAACATTTTTTATTTTGCATAACGATCCGCAGTCTAGTGATCACATATTAATCTACTAGAGACACTGTGATAAATATTTCCATAATTGTGCTACGTCAGAAAACGGTTTAATCAATTTTCTTTTATACAGTAATTCTAAAGGAAATGATTCAATAAATGTTATGTAATTATATTATTTGTAAACTGCGGATTTTTATGCAAAATAAAAATTGTCTGTGGAAATTGCGACAGATTGGAGCCGAATAGGCATTTCATTCTTACTTGAATAAATCTAACGAGAAGAAAATAATAAATAGGCATTCTTAAATTATTTTAACCTTTCTACTTCTTTAAGTTGCACCTACCCATTTTTGCCATAAGTGCATAAAATTCGTAATCTAATTATCAGACATGGATTTTCAGTGTTAACCATCGTTAACAAATAGCTAGGAATTTTTCAACAAATGTTTTGTGGTTGCAGCAATTAAATCGTGAACTAACATATATCGTGCAATCATTTCTAATCATCCCTACTTGAACTATTATTTAACAGTGTAATAGTACTTTGGAGGCTCTTATGACCTAAGCAAAATTTTATATCAATTTTCATTACTGTATTGACATTTTTTAAACTTTTTTTGAGTATATAGATTTTGAAATCATACACTCATACACTTAAAAGTGTTATAGTTAATTTTTATGGAGTTTTTAGAAAGATCTGGCTGTAGCATTTCATTATCTATGAAAATGGAGTACCAATGAATAAAAATATAATAATCGTTATACAGTATAAAAATATCATGCATGTAGTATTTGAAAATTATTCAGTTTATGTACAGTGAGTGTAAAAAGTATTCGTACACTTTTAAAAATCAAATAACGTTTTTTAAATTAGTCATGTGTATCATTACTATTTTCGTTGCAATTTCGACCAATAGCAATTTTTGTGTAAATAATTTTTTCTAAAAAGAGCTATTGGTCGAAATTGTGAAGATAAAAGAAAAGGTTACAATTTTTAACTTTTTTATCTTTGCCTATAATGAAAATTTAAAATACGCCTTCTGTAGATCTACGTAAGTTATATACATTCACAGATAAGAGATAAAAAACACAGATAAAAAAGTAAAAAATTCTGATTACTATTTTCATGACAATTTCGACTAAGTGCAATTTTTAGAAAAAAATTATTTACACGCTACCTAGTAAACTTATGCGTCGTCTGACATCTCAAAATAATTGAAGTCGTTTGATCCAATTTCAAAAAAGTTATTTTTAAAGGTGCACGAATACTTTGTGTACAACCCACCGTATTGATTGCAATTTAGAGGTGCTTACTCTAGTGAATATTAACAATCTTTTTGGCATAAATTGAAGAGAAGACAAAGTACCATTTCAGGGTTTAAGAAGGTGGCAAAATTTTGCAAGTGTTCAAAACAGTGATACTTTTGGAGAGTGTCGAACGAGTTAGAAGAAATATGTTACAAGAACGTCGTCGCAAGGCTCTAATAATAGTAAGAGAGGAATTAGTTGGAAGAGTTAGTAAACGCCGAAGAGGGAAAGTGTATCCGAGCGTTTCTCTCGGAAGGATTAGCCTCGTCGGTGTATAATCGTCTCCTGGCAAGTCTATTTGTAAAAACTGCTGTCGAACCAGGCGTCTCGTTTTCCACGCAAGGTGGAAAATGTCGTCCCAGTTACGGCTCGCTCGTAGATCTAAGGGATTTGTCGACGTACCGACGAAACGTGAAACACATTTCGGGGAGGGTTGATTATATATCGGTTCCGGTTCAGTTTACTTTCAACAATAATCCCAACGGAGACAAATTACTCCTCCTTGTTTACTACGAATTTGCTGCCATTATTTTCACAAGTGCATATTTTCTCAAAAAAATTAAGATAACCAATCAAAGATCATGTAATACAATATTTGATTTCTCTTTGGAGGATTTTTACAGTTCATAATTCATATTCAATACTTTGCTCTCTTTGTTGGTTTTACTATTTTTTTTACAGGTGTGTAAAATTAAAATAACCAATCGAAGATCATATAATACAACATTTTGTTTCTCTTTGGAGGATTTTTACCGTTCGTGATTCATATTCAATACTTTGCTCTCTTTGTGGGTGTTACTTTTTTTTTTACACGTGTGTAATTTTAAAATAACCAATCAAAGATCATGTAATACAATATTTTATTTCTCTTTGGAGGATTTATACAGTTCATAATTCATATTCAATACTTTGCTCTCTTTGTGGGTGTTACTATTTTTTTACACGTGTTTAACTTTAAAATAACTAACTAAAGATCATATAATACAATATTTTACTTCATTTTGGAGGATTTTTACCGTTTATGATTCATATTCAATACTTTGCTCTTTTTGCGGGTTTTACTATTTTTGTACACGTGTGTAAAATTAAAATAACCACTCAAAGATCATATAATACAATATTTTATTTCTCTTTGGAGGATTTTTACAGTTCATGATTCATATTCAATACTTTGCTCTTTTTGTGGGTTTTACTATTTTATTACACGTGTATATCTAAAAATATATTTTATATGGTAGAAATCTGTTTATACAGTAATTATTATTAGATTGTGGATTTTTATGGAAAATAAAAGTTGTTTGCATTAGTTACAAGATACCTACAAGAATGTGCTCAGAATTGATTTCTTCTTTTAATTTTTGCACTCGAGTGGTGACCAGTGATGCCAGATCGGTTAAATCGAGGGGAATACAGTTTACCATCTCTCTGATGACCAGAGTATTATATGACACGGTGCGTGGTATGTCACGTGACCAGTATACGGTCTTAGTGGGGGACATTGGAGTGTGCTCGGTTAGTGGAATGGGATAGTGGAAGGGGAAAAGGATGAGAGGAAAATCCACTCAGTTTTGGGTGTTTCTGGCATCACTGGTGGTAACTTTGAGCCACCCTTAAAAATTGCTATACACTATCCAAAATATTTTTCACAATGTTTCTCTTTGTATTCAATAGACTACTAAAGATTTAAATATTGTACGAGTATATCGCATCAGTTTCACATGCATAAATTAAAAAAAATTAGATAGAATTGAAATATTGTAGAGGAGATGTTTGGTTTTGCATCTGAAATAGTTCCAAGTGCAAAGGATTAATAAATACTAGAGCTATGAAAATATAAATTGCAGAAGATTACAAGAATAATATGACAATGTTAATTTATTTTTGACTGGACAATATTCTTAAGAGAATGAATAAATTTTCATCTATTGTTCGCGAAAGTTCTTTTCCCAATGAAATAATCATTTTAAATAAAAATATTTGTAATTTAATTACGATTTGATTAAAAATGTTTGATTAAATATTACCAATTGATTGAACGTAGAAATCGGAAGTTGGACAAGGTTGAGGAAAATCAGAGCAGAAATGAATAAACAGATTTTTCGTGTCTCTTTCCGCAGAGATGATGGATCATTGAGTGATCCATAGAAGAAGGGCCTCTACGAAAGAAAAAGTGGGCATTGTAAGCGTGATTTGCATGCGAGGCTGGCATGAATGCGATGTGATTGCCTTTGAATCGAAGAATGTCTCCATCCTGGGAACAATCTCTCGCAACTGGCTGGTTTTTTGAAATATTGTTGTACGTACATGGTGAATCTTTTATTCTTGATTTTCTGGCTGTTGTCATCTTCTGTGGGAGAGTTCTACTTCTCCATTCAGTTTGCTTTTTGAATTGATTACACTGAGGGAGCACAACCAACGAAATCTTCCCATACTATTTCTGCATATCTGTTTCTTTAGTCACAAATAGAATGTTTTATTCTATTCGATTCACTAAAATCAATTAAAGTCATTCAAAAATAATTCTACAAATAACTTTCACAGTTACCATTCAATAAAATTGTTATACCATTTTCCAAAATCGTAAAAATAAACGTAAGAATATTTATTCTATATAATCACATAACTTTCTCTAAAATTGATAAAAAAGATTTAATTTCGAACAGTATTTTTGGAAAAAAAGGACACCGTCCACTCCACAGTTTCCAAAAATCGTGATCTATCAGCTGACTATGTTCGCGAATAAAACATAGAATAAATATGATTAGTAGTGGACTGCGAATTTTACAAACTGTGAAAACATTTCAAGAAACTAAAAATTATACTGTATTACTTTCAGCTCATTAAAATGATTCGAAAAAGAAATAGAGAAGACAATTTTTATCTTGCATGAGAATCCGCAGTGTAATGATGATGAATAAAAGCAGAGTATAAAATGCATAATCTTTGGAGAGCATTTACAGCAACATTTTGGGAAGAAGATAAGGGTTGCGCTTTTATGGTATGGTGTACTACCGATGGAAGGGTCGCGTCCTTGTACGTTTCCGGCAGTTCTCGCAGCAGGAAGAACCGTCAGGATGCAATCGAGGCTTGAAGCGTTTAGGATGGTCATTGTGAGTGGGCGCGAGACGCTCATATACCCTAAAATTGCGTATAACGTGACGGCTGAGGTTGGCCATTCGACTTTGGTCCCTTTGATCCCTTTGGTACTGGTCCATTCGGTTTCCCAGTCACTCGGCGCAGCAGGATTCGCGCAGGACCAACTATAGACAGGACAGGAACGCCTCTTCCTGCGGACAGCTCGATTATTGCACTTGACACGCGCCTTCGATACGTCTTCCTCTGTTTCTCAGAAAATAGAACACATTCGTCATGCAAAATTTTTTTGGCGCCTTGACGTCTACGTAAATTATTTTATAAAATTTATTTCGTCACAGAAACATGCCTTGCAACCGAAACGAATCGCAATTCTTTTTCCAACTGGCTGTCTTCATAGACCACTTTAGAAAATTCATTTTGTTACTGGAAGATCTTTTAAGATCGAAACGAAAAAGCTCTACTTAGTTTTGTTAATATACACGCTTTCATGTACTTTATATATTTTACTGATGTATAAAGATTCACAATATGTTTACCAGGAAATCTGGGAAAAATAGTTGCACGTCTTTATTATGTCGACATGTTACAACTAGAATGAGAATTTTGTTTATTTCAAAAATTCTATTGCATAATATATTGCTCTAAGAGGATTGTAGTATGTTGAATATAAATTAAAGTAATTTTTATAGTACAATACTATTTACCCAATAAAATTGACAAGAGGTTCCATGTTATGTTTCAGCAATTTTAAAAACATCATTTTCAACATGAAACAATTTTTCTTATATCAGACAATGCTCCTAGAAATTGACAAGGAGTTCCAAATTATTTTTTAGCAATTTTAAAAACACCATTTGAAACTTGATTAAATTTTTATTATACGATGAAATTCTAAACAAAATTGACAAGGGGTTCTACGTTATTTCTTAGTAATTTTAAAAATACCATTTGAAACTTGATTCAATTATACGATGAAATTTTACAAAAAAATTGACAAGGGGTTCTACATTATTTCTTAGCAATTTTAAAAATACCATTTGAAACTTGATTAAATTTTTATTATACGATATAATTCTACCAAAAATTCACAAGGGGTTCTAAATTATTTTTCAACAATTTTGAAAAATCATGTTCAACTTAAAACAATTTTCCTTACACAAGATAATTCTACTAAAACTTGACAAGCAGTTTTAAATTACTTCTTAGCGATTCTAAAAGCATGTCAAAGCAAATCAATAATGGAGAATCCAGTCTAAAACCGTCTCGGAAAATAATTGTAACGGTAAAGGACCTCTGGGTCGCGTCCGACCCGGTGTTCGCACGCGTATTCCACAGTCTCGGAATTATCCCGGTGTTCATGAAGCAAGGATACGGTTCCAGTGGCAAACAATTGTAACACTGAGCTCCGAGACTCGCACAGTTGCACAGCAGTAACGACATTGGTTCCGCAGCGGCGGTTCAGGAAGTCCCATTGAAACTTATCATCGCCAGGTTCTTCCGGAACAAATTTTCGGCGATGGCTCGCTTAGATGTAGCATCACGCTGAGCAGAATCACCAGGATCTCTTGAACGTCGTCTACGGAACACGCGCTACGGACGCGACTACATTTTCAACGCTCACCATGACCGATTAAGTCAAATAATCACTTGCCTTCTGGGAGGCTCACTTTTGTTGCGCACCGGGCCTTCCGGAGTTACTGTCGGCCATTGCTGAACACCCGGTACAAGAGGCTTTCATTGGATACCAAAAATCGTGAGTATATTGCGGATTTTTGTCCGAATTGCACAACTTTTTGATGTTTCACTTTTTGAAAATTGATACATTATCCACCGGCGATTATTTCATAATTTTCGAACGTCAATTGTCCATGGCGAAGGAATATTAATGGATTCTTCAACAGCAATAGCAATTTCAATCGTGAATTAACTAGTAACCATCAGTAACGTAATCTAATTACTTCTTTTGGGATTTTATTATTGATTGAAGTAGATTTCACTGAAAGAAAAGAGTTTGAGTATTATCATATGATAGGATAGCATCTTTAGACTTTTCTAAAATTTTTGGAATTTTTTGAATTTTCCTTGTGCTACCTGTAGTCATACTTATACAGTTAATGCAACGAAGGCCTCCATAAAATTATAAAATACAAATTTCAGGATTATTGCTTTGCATATTACGATATTTTTTGTTATTCTTAGTTTGCCGAAACTATTCATTTGAAATTAGTCTATAAAAATATAAATTTGTATTGAGAGCTCGAAAAACAAAGACCGTTTTAAGAATTGCTTTTTGTTGTAGTATGTCATCATTATACAGATATGGTGCATATAAATAGTGAAAAAACCATTTCTTCCAAATCGAAATATTTTCAATAAATACTCTTATGTGTTCACTACAAGCTCCTAAAAACTCATTTTCCTCGGTACGTTAGTTCTAGTATTATAATTTAATGAAAAAAAGTTCTTTACACGTCTGTAAAACCAACATTTTTTAAGATTTAGAAAAATCCTTTGAGATTCGTTCATAGGTTACTAAAGACTACAACATATTCAAATTTGAACTATCCGACATAGGACTCGAAAAATTTTCTTCTCTTGTTTGTTCCTTGCTTTCGACCGCGGTGTATCACCATCGCTCGACTTTTGTCGCGCGCGGCCGTCTCTGCCAATACGCCTCTAGGCCGCGCTCTGATTGGTCCGTGTTTTTCGTTAATAACTTCTTAACAAAGCCGAAACGACCATTTTTGCAAAGGAAAATGTCGCTTCAAATGGCCTCAGGAACCTCCCCTTTGAAGGAATCGAGACATTTTTAGGACACCCTGTATATCTACAACCCCCAATGGTAGAACAAATTTTGGGACAATTATTTCAGTATTTTTAAAAATCGCCATTATCGCTAATTAATATTGGGTTGTAACATGAGTTCATACCATTTTTGTTGGTTGGTAGCGTGACTGTCCGTAAATGTCCGTAGATAAACAACATTTTCGGCATATTTTGTTTTTTTATTACCGGAAAAGTCGTTTGTGTTTATCGTCCGCAAAGTGTATCGTCCTAAATAAATATATATAGACAATTAAAAAGAATTCGAAGCACTGCGTTAATCAAATTCTACAACATAAATCTACGGGTCTCCAAAGACCCATTGATTTTCTCCAGTGCTTAATCAAACGCGTTCCAGAACCGTGTTTAGCGACGCAAGCGCCAAACAATCCCGCAAGAAATATTCACAAAGCTCCGAATTTCCTCGTAAACGAGCATTTTCGCGCGAGCTGTTGGCGGCGTCGATTATTCCTGGAATCGAACCCGTTCTAATTGTGTGATCCGGCGTGTTGGAAGATCGGCGGATTCGACTGGCTGGCCTCGCCTACTGGATTTAATCAACGGCGAGGCTTCAAAGATCCGAAGAAGTCGCCCCCTCGGTGTAGTTTGTTTATCGTCGGCTCTTGCCCGATCATTTCCCTTTTTTCTCGCTCGGAGAATTCGTCCGATCCAATAACTGCTCGAGCTGTTTCCTGGAAGCACGCCGAGCCGGTCTCTCTCTTCACTCGCCTAACTGACAAGCACCAGCCCTCCTCTTCCGGGACAACTTTTCTCGAAGCTTTTTTTCGAAGACGTCGTGTCGGGCCCTACACGCCTCTTCGGTAAACTTTACAGCGATTTGCCGTACACCGGACCCGCTTCCCTCGTAAATCTGTTACACTGAGCCATCGTTTTCAGAATACTCGAGAAATTTATCGCTGTATAAACGTTTACTTGTGTCAATACTGTCAACGCGTGGGAGAAAATTCTCATTAACGTGCACACAAGCTGCGTCTTATCATTGTTTGTCACGAAATACAAATATTGGAGTCAAATAGCATTTTAAATATAGAAGGTTTATTAATAGACTTTTTTTTAATGGGCAGTGTTTATGTTTCTATTTGGTGTACAATTTCGAATAAGCTTTTTATAGTTGACTATTTCTCAAGAAATATAAATATTCGAATGAATTGGCGCTTCAGCTACCGGAAGTTTGTTAACAGGTTTTTTTTAGAGAGTGATGTTTTATGATTTTGGTGGATGTTTAATTTAAAATAATTTCTCATGGTTAGACATTTGTGGCTGGTAAAACGATTTTATGCTGACAAATGTTATTTGATAGGCTAAGAAACGTTCGGCTGCAACGTGCCACGGGTCTTCTGATAAAAAGATGCAAGAACTGTTGTTATTGCATCGGGAACCACTCGGATCTCCCGCGGCGGGCTTCTCGGTGCTGAGTAAACAGTAAATGGACGTCTAGTTAGTTTACACTTTGTTTTCGGAGATGTTAACAAAACACGCGGGTACTTTGAAGCGCCGCCACCAACCGCGAGTCACCAATGTAAACCATGCCGCCATTTTCTTCGCCGCGTACATCTTTTCGGTAGTCTCCGATCATCGAACATAAAAAAATCAACTTGCCTGCTTAAACATTTCCCAGGGAATCATTTTATTAACCATTTATAAATTAGTTAAAATCAGAATTGGCAGCCGATTAAATAAAATTTTACCATTTATAAGACATTGTCTATTTTGAGTAAATGTAGACATTGTCTTATAAATGGATTCAATTTAATTGGATATACGTTCAATTATGGTAAAGATATAAATTTTGATGTGATTAAAAAGTGAAAAAATTAATTTGTGCACTTCTATATGTATATAATAAAGCCCAGAAATATAATATGTTTAATGTTTTATAATCATATGTAACTATATGTGATATAATAAAAATAGCTCGATTTGATCAGAACAAAGCAAGAAAATTGAAAGATAATTTACTGAATGTAAAGTGGAATGGAAAATTGTGAAGTGGCAGGATTGGATTTCTGTGTGGTTTTTGAACATTTGGAAATTGTGTGTTAATGAGCCAAGCATCGGGCAAAGAAACACTAGAAGCATCGTTCGCGTAAGCACACGCTTCGATCAAATAAACCAGTGTCTATGGTTTATTTACACGTTGTTGGTCTAAAGTGGCCGCAGTCAGTCAAGTGATAGTCACCGACTGTTGGCCGAGCCAGATTTCGTAGAAGCAACCAGTCGACGGACGTAGATCTTATTCAACGAGATTAGAAGCTGAGTTATGAGTCGATTACGCACGGGACGATTAGTTGATTCAGGCAATCATTATTCTATTACAGAAGCACGTTTACAAACGCAGAATGTAAAGCGTCGATTAACTTCTCTAAACATTTGCCGGCATTACGCGTTTTACTCTGCTGTGCTCCACATTCATATTTTTCATTGATAATCAAGTGCTGGAGCTTTGCTGGCCTAATTGATTAAGCAATGATCTTCATACAAATTCCTATTTTTGGCTCAAGTGGAAGTAAGAACATATTATGACTAAAAAATTGTCCGGTGATCTTTATACAGATTTCTATTTTTGTCTCAAATGGAAGTAAGAACATATTATGACTAAAAAATTGTCCGATGATCTTTATACAAATTCCTGTTTTTGTCTCAAATGGAAGTAAGAACATATTATGACTAAAAAATTGTCCGATGATCTTTATACAAATTCCTGTTTTTGTCTCAAATGGAAGTAAGAACATATTATGACTAAAAAATTGTCCGATGATCTTTATAAAAATTCCTGTTTTTGTCTAAAATGGAAGTAAGATCATATTGTTACGCGAGCGACCGCGTAATATAGGCATACTCAATAAAAGATCGTTATAAAAAGGTAATTAATCTCTTTATTAAAAGAGGAAGGGAATTGCACGTCCGACCGGTACGATGTTCGTGAAGCGACTCTGTCCTTTGTCCTTGTTATAGTAATCCGATTATCTTGAAGCAGTGTAGTAAGAACATTATTATTTTTCTCACTCCAAAAAATGGATGAATAAATAAAAAATATTTTTTAGTCATAATATTGTTACGAATATGGCACAATATTATGACTAAAAAATATTTTTTATTTATTCATCCATTTTTTGGAGTGAGAAAAATAATAATGTTCTTACTACACTGCTTCAAGATAATCGGATTACTAAAATTAATTTCCAGTTACGATAGCTGTTTGAAAATACTCCGTAACCCCGTGATGGCCGCGGTAGAGGCCCCTCAAACGCAAGCTTCTCCCACCAACCACTCTTTCATGCGCGAGGCCTGCGCACTGTTCGCGACGAGCGAAGCACTTCCTTCCTCTATGGTAACGGCGGATGCTGGTGGGGGATAGTGGGCGCTATGGTGGGGACGGTTCTGTCTGAAATGAGACAAAAATGCCCATCCCTGCCGTAATCAAATAGAGAAATACTAAATGATCAAAATAATATATTACGTATGAAAAACATTAATTTTATTGAATCCTGTTCTTAGAATCGTTGGAGTAATTTACGAAGTTAGATCGAACCTCGAATTCTCGCCTGTAATTCGACCAAAAACATACTAAAATTTAATCAGACCGTCAAAAGCACCCAGTGCATGATTTCCGCCGAGACTTTCCCCAAAAACAGTCAATGACACCACGTGAGATGACTCTCAGCTAGGGGTATGCGAGCACCCGTAATTTACGAGCTGAGCTGAACTCGATTCGATCGCTCAAGCCGAGTCGAGCGTTTGAATTTTTCGAACTACTTGAAATCTACGAACTGCTTGAAAAGAATGCGAGCTACTTGAAAAAAATCAACCAGCCCTCGTAAAACTTCGATTTACACGAAAATGAATTTTCAGCTCGAAATTTTTCGAATTACTCGAATATATTCGAACAGATCTTTAACTTTCGAGTTAGTCGTAAAAATTCGAATTGCTCGAGTTACTCGAATATTCATCTATTTACTGTCAAATACTATTCTAACTATAAGGAAGAAAAATATGACGCTAATTTAATGCTTCTGTTTTATTTTCATGTTTTCATGAAGAAAACATATTCGAATTTTTACGAGTAACTCGAAAGTTAAAGATCTGTTCGAATATATTCGAGTAATTCGAAAAATTTCGACCTGAAAATTCATTTTCTAGTAAATCGAAGTTTCACGAGAGCTCGAATATTCGAGTCGGTTGATTTTTTCAAGTAGCTCGCATTCTTTTCAAGCAGTTCGTCGATTTCAAGTAGCTCGGAAAATTCAAACGCCCGACTCGGCTCGACAGACCGATCATTACTCGACTCGAAATTCGAATACTCGAATAAATTGAGTACTCGCACACCCCTACTCTCAGCAGCTCATCCGTTGCAGTCTCGAAAGCAAAAGTTAGTGGCACACGGTTTTAACGACTTCATCTTCCTAGGTGATTCCTGTTACGGTTTTCACAGAGCTATTCGTTTCCCATTGAGAAGCGATCCGGCCTATTCTAGATGAGAAAGAGTCTCGGCCACGTTCCCTTTTCGTCGTATCCGCAGCAGGATACACGTGTACGGTCAATGTATTCGCAGAGTGGGTCATTGTGGCGGGTTTGTCCGGTAACTTCAAAAGCGAAGAATCGCGCCGAAGGTTTCTTCTTTAACCAATCATCCCCGTATTCACGCTTCTGTCAGTTTTCATACGTTCTTCCATCGCCTCTATCCTCTACATATATCTAATGACTGCCACGACACGAAATGAATGAACAACGGGAACCGTTGTAACTGGACACTTACCTGACCCTCACTAGGTCAGGCTTCTACCTTGATTTCCTTTCGTACCTTCATTCACCTATTTCCAAAGTACACTACGAATTTATATGAGGTTCGGTATTAATCGGATTTTGTATTGTACAACAGCGCAGCTGTTCTTATCCAAATAAGACCAAATGGATGTTCAAGTAGACATGTCCTACATTCAGTCTGCATCATGGATTATCCTACTTAACCCTTAAATTAACCCTCTGCACTCGAATGGTGACTCTGAGTTACGAGTACAAATTTCCATACCATTATTCAAAATCGTTTCCATCTTCTTTAGCAACTGAGAAACTGAAGACACATTGCTTCTCAAAAATGCTATAAATTAACACCTCTGTAGAAACATTAACAAATTTTGTTCTTGGATGAATCTACTTCAGATTTGGAGATTGAAGTCTCCTCTTTCCAACGACGCCTTAAAAATTGATGTACGATTTTAATTCACAAAATTACAACAGTTCAAACATCATCGATAATTCTCTAAAAATTTTAAATTTTGTGTATGCCTTTCCTCACATGTTACTTTATGCAAACAATTTTTATGGACAAATTGGTGATAGTTTGTAAAAGTAGAGGCTTCAAGCTTTGAAATAAGTCCAAGATTCTGTT
This sequence comes from Sphecodes monilicornis, assembly GCA_913789915.3. Taxonomy (NCBI): domain Eukaryota; kingdom Metazoa; phylum Arthropoda; class Insecta; order Hymenoptera; family Halictidae; genus Sphecodes; species Sphecodes monilicornis. Next base: position 7,824,091 of record OU565298.1, read on the forward strand.
CCTATGATTTTTTTCCACGAAATTAGAACTGTTCAAACATCACCAAACATTTTCCTCACGCAGGAAATTTAGTATTCTAAATGCTTTACAGCTGATTGCGCGTATAAACGTAGAGAAGCGTCTTAAACCGTGCAGGTACTGTTCACATAATGATCTTAAATCTGAGATTACGAGCATATATAGTTACCGAGTGCTTTCTTCTTCTTGTGGCGTCCTACTGTACCGGAGTCTGTGTGTAAGGAAATGATCGGATTACAGACAAAGATCCATTGTGCTATGGAGAAAAACAGAACTGTATCTTCCGAGACATCATCCACCGTTTGTACACGCGATATCAAATTACGAAACAGCCTGAACATTTCCAGTGGCAACAGAAAAACAGACTGTACCAATAGTTTCCAGCGAAGACCGAACTATTTTCGCAACAATAAAAACACTAGGAACGAATTGGAAGACGAGATTATCTACAGAAAGATTACAGACTGTAGACTTAAACGTTATCAAATGGCAGGAGATTGTTTACATTCAAACCAGAGTTCTAAATAATTTAACAAGTTATGAGCGGCGTCAGTCACTGAGAACTGTATCGAATTTACAGAAGAATATACAGGGTGTTAATTTTAACTCGAACACCTAAATTATTTCCGCTACCATTAAAAGTAAGAAAAAATAACTCGATAGGATGTACATGGTTTCAGAACTCGCTCCAGGGGCGGGCAACTCGGACATTTGTCCGGGGCGCCATTTTGGCTTTATTTAAAAAATATATATTCTTAAGGGGCGGCAATTTGTCTTTTTGTCCGGGGCGACGTAACCGCTAGAGCGGGCGCTGATGGTTTTAAGGCGTGCATCAGATGCTATTAAAAAAATTCCATTGAAGGTCATTTTAACGGTTTTTTTCAAGGTCACCGTATTTTTTTTCATGCTAACATGTATTTTTCATAATGCAGTGTGCTAGTCGGCGGCAAGATGAGTTCAACGACCTACACACCATGACCTTGAAGTGACTTTTAAGACGAAAAAATCAGTTTCAGTTTGGAGAATACAAAAGTATTGTGTGATGAAGAATGATTGAATGGCATTTATTATGGCATTTCCGCGATTCATGGTGCATTTCTTCTCTGATAGATTTAATTGATATAGATTAAACGGAAATGGTGTGAGCAAGTATTGGCGTCTGCACAGTCGTATTTTTGTGTTTAAACTTAAATAAAACGTGACATGGAAAGTGAGACAAAATTGCTCCGTGCTTAATATGTTAATATCAAGGCCCCGAATTAATTTCTACAAAAAGAAACTTTTTCGGACAACCGAGTTTGTTTTTCGTTTCGATATTGTAACGGTTCAGAATTCTCAACGAAAAGTGGAAGTTTCCAATTCGGTCTTGAACTCATAAATTATATTATTAGCGAATAGTTCATTAGTAAATTTCTACTGTCGTAGAATAGATTTGAAGAATTTCGATTCTTAGAAACAAAGGTCTATGTAATTTTGAGAAATTGGTAATAACCACAATAGAGAGCGATAGGACAATAACAAGATTAAGAGACGAGTGTACCCGTAGGTGTGTATAGCACCTCGGTGCCGAGAAACGGGTCGCATATTATGAGTGAATAGGTCAAAATTTTCAGTATGCCGGTCTTAAGCCGGCAAGAAACCCCGGCATTATTATATGGAACAGATAATCCGGTTAATAAGATTTCACTAATAGGATTAGAATGACATTTCGTTGCTCAAACACTGAAATGCTGTACGATCTGTGCCATCAAAAGTAATATTTTAAGCAGAACTGACACCGTTACGTTATTATATTGACAATGCGTGGGGACCGCAAAGACACTGAGATGTATGCACGGCCTCCGCTAAATCGGCAAACATTGTTTTATTGTTCCATCTTCATCAAAAAGAATCTCTTCTTATGATAACACTGTTTTAATACTCAGTTGAATATTTATCTAGTTGTTTCTTCTAAATAGATTAAATAAAAACCAATTAGACGAGTCACATTTTTTATTGTATTTAAAAAAATGTTACTAAGGCCCACTAAAATTTGTACAATTTTAATTAAAAAATTGCTACAAGTAGATAATTAATGAGCTGAACCCTTATTTCAATTAATGTCTATTACATTTCATTTGAAAATATAGCTTCCAATATTAATTTTAATATTTGTCTAAATGTATCTCTTACACGAATAGGGTATACACCAATAAAATTGATAAAATATTGGAAAAATTGTAAAATGTGATCTAATAATATTTTTATAATTTTATCGATACGACTACTTCGAGTATATATTAATTATATGACTCCTGTTGTTCATTAATATTTTTATCATATTTTTTTGTCCAAGAAAAATTTTTTTTTCTTTATTTATTTTACGTCGCTCTCAACTCTTTGCTAAGGTTATTTCGCGAAAGGACCTACAGTTTATTAAGGTGGGTTTCGAACCACCTTGGGCACCACAAAAAGTAAATTTTAATCGATCATTAATTTTTCTAATTGTTACTTATTTTAGTAGTAAAACTAATTTGATTAGACTGCTAGATGAAAATATAAATAAAGATGAAGATGCTTCTTAATGAAGATGAAATATTGACGTGCGCCAAGGTTCAGATTATTAACAAGTCTTCGAAATAATCTTTCTATCAGAAACGCCTATGGTTTCCGTGTTCCAATTAATCGAAGGAAAGTTATGTCCTTTTGTAACAGTTTATGTGACTCATCCTGCACATCCTCGAGAATTCAGTAGCGAGCTTATACGTATTCAGGAAAAGTGTCCGGTGTCAAGTCCGAAGCTGATCCGCGCAAGGATTAATGGCACGCTATAAATATTGACACCAGTTAGAAATGCAGCGATGTACATAGCCATAAATTCCGAAAAATGTGCCACAGTATACTTTTATCGATGTAACCGAATGCCAATTATCGACGCCTCGAAGAAGAGAAAGGCGAAACCTTATAGCGCGAGGCATCGTGATCCGGATTCATGTTCGCATCCTAAGCGCAAAAACTCCGAGTCAGTCGCAATATTTCTATAGTATCGTATACGTTTTCCTACCCTATACTTTATTTCCCTGGAGACCCACTATTGTTTTCCTGTAAAACACATTCTAGAAAAAATCTGTTTCCCAATTATCAAAATCAGCTTGCTACTTTAATAAAAACAAATGAGAAAACAGTTTCATTATCACGATTTAGTTTACAATCATTTAACTCTGCAGAGACATATTCGGGTCGCTTAAAAATATTTCAGCAACTGTTGCAAAATACAGAATAGCCGCTAAAGACTTTCTTCCTTTATTTAATAATTTTAGTAAGTCGAAAGTGAATACATCGATACCCCTCAATCCTTTTAATCTTTCTATTATGCTAAATTTCAATTACTCAGTTTTGTGATAAATGCAAAAATATCTCCAGGCTACTCACGACCCCAGAAAAATTACTAGGCAGATCTAGTTAGATCTGCTTTGTCAATTATGAGAATTATTATAATTCTCTGTAACCTTCAATAGATTATTTTTGTACTTCGCTTTAATTGAGAATAATATTACTCTGCAATGCACCACCCTCAGATTCAAATTGCAAATAGAGAAAATAGCTAGAATCTAAAATTCTAACGTCTTCTTTTAGATTACAAGTCAAGAAAATAAGGTAAAAATAGGAACTGAAAGTTTAGCGTCCCTCAGACCTAGATTGCAAGCACCGAAATTAAATGAAATAATTATAAAATGATATTTCAACGTCTCTGAGATCCACTGAGTAGTCACATCGAGGAACTATGATCCATCCGATCGGTTGTACCAGAGTCAAGCGGATAATCTGACGGAAGTCTCGACTTTCTTCGGCGCGGAGCCACGGAAGTCACCAGATAAACTCAGGTTCCGTGCAGCTTATGGTCTCGATAGCCGCGTGAAATACTGTTTCCACGGTTTCTCGATCCTCTGGTGAACAAGTCAAACGGATGATCTACCCCGGGAAACGGCGAGCAGGACTTTTGAGCCTAAGCCAGCAGCCAAAACGCTGCGAGAGTTGGACACGTCTCAAGAATAAAAGACGGAAATGAGATAAACCAGCCTAATCTTCCACCGCTTCCGAGAACAAACCTTCACACGGAGATGATCCCTCCAACGAACGGGTTCAGAGCCCGAAAAAAAGTGTTTTGTCGAAAAAGTCAAGCAGATTCGGAGTTCCGCGAAACTCGAGGTGTGCGCTTAATGCGATTTGCCGAATTTAAAAAGTTAAGACTCACCTGTCGAAAATAAACCGATCATCTGACGTCCATCGCGGATCTGTGGCTGAAAAAATTTACCTACTTTAAGCTGTCACCTGTAACGGATACCTTACAAAACCTTTAGGACCACTGACAGACATTTTGTGCCTGCCATAATTTTAAATTAACATTTTAAGATGTCTGGAATACGTTATTTTGATAACTCTTAAGTGGGGAAACTGTGTTCAGGAAACATTTAATACGTAGCTTTCTCTTGATAGCAATTTTTACGATGGCGGGGTGAAATCAATCCTTAAAGAAATGGTTGAAAATGTTTTATTGATTTAACTATGATTTTAACACGATTCCTTTAACAAGCCTCTATTTTCTACTGTCGTTGTATAACTTTCATGAATATTGTATATCAATTGGATTACTACTATACAGATATTGAAGTCGTGATGTATTTTCTTTCTAGTAAAAACAATTTACAAAAATTACCTATTTCGTGCTAGATAATATTCGTAACTAGCTTTTGCCTGCGGCTTCGCTCGCAACAGTTTAATACCCTCGGAAATTGATATTGTTTCTCCATAAAACCTTTTAACCCCTAATTCACCCCTATAGAGTTTTAATTTTATGTCATGTCGCCATCTTAGATTTCAAAATTGATGCCATTTTCGTAATTATCATCTCATGTTTGATTAATTATATCAAAGAGCATTAAGATCAAGTTTCAAGCAACTCCGACCACAAATAAAATATTCCTCGTACAAACGTTGCAACCCCTTTTCACACCCATAGGGGTTGAATTTTGAAATATCCTATCTTATTTCTTGTATAGATCATAAAGGAAACCTCTGTGCAAAATTTCAGTTTTCTAGGTCCAAGGGTTTAGTCTGGGCGTTGATGAGTCAGTGAGTCAGAACTTCCTTTTTATATACAATATAGATTGTTCATAATCTAAATCGTGAGTTTGCGATTTTTCTTTGCAAAACGTACCCACCCAAAGAACTACACAAATTGCAAACACCAACTATGCCGACAATGAAGTCATGAAGCATTTATTTCTAATAAAAATAATTTTTCAAAATTGGCAGACAATTTTCGCGAATTTTCCCGATTTTTATAGCGAATTTTCAAGTTTTCCTTGGAAAGAAAACACCGTAAGATCGCGTCTGATCCATTTCGTTCCGGTGTTCCTTGGCTTTCTTGCTGCGATCCGTCGACTTTGAATGCATTCGCTGGTCCTCGGATTAGCGTAGTCGCTTCTAGCTCTAATCGGGCTTAAGTTCAGCCAAGCGGAGGCCGTGGTCGAAGTGGTTTATAAAAATAGTACGAGTCGAGGATGGCGGCGACCACGAGGAATTTGGTGAATGGCACGGGGGTGGTCTGTTGTCTGGTTACTTCGGCTTGTCTCCTAAACACGGGGCGGCGTAGACTTTTGACAGAATTAGAGAACTTTTATATTCGGTCTCGTTTTCATCGAGACTCTAGGAATCGCTTAGGGTCATGGGAACCCTGTGCAAACGAAACCCTTTCGTTCAGAACGAATCTGTAACGCATTCACTGTGGCTCGGGATAAGCTGGTTAGAGTCAAAAAAACCCGTCGAAGTCAGCACGCCGACGTTTGTCAACCTTCTTTCACTATCAAAGTGACCAAAGGAATCGAAGGAAGCCATTGACGAGATTATTTTCACAGTCGCGACTCAATTTTTCTGTGATCTCTGCATCTCTGACAAATACTTCTGCTTTTGTTGAATGTTGTCACTAGACTGCGATTGTTCAAGCAATTTTCTATTTTTGTGGAACAATTTTGAGAGATTGCAATAGAATGGAATTATATTTTGGTAATTATTTAGAAGTTTGCCCTCCTCATTGATTTTGATGACCTTCAAATATGTTGCCAAGGTTATCATTCTGAACAACTTTTCTGTATCCATGTTAGCGCCAGGTTTAGCCGGTAAAGTAGATTTCCTGTTTTTTATAAACCTGCAAATATCTCGGGAATTATGCGAGATATGGCAAAATATATACAGTCCTTTTTGTGGGAAATATGAATTTCCTATAAAAACATTAAAATGAAATATATAACCTAACCTAAATTAACCCAATCTAACCCAGACCTAACCTATTCTAACCTAACCTAATACGTCAATAATATTTACTGCTAATTGAATTTTAATACATAGACATTCCTTGTGTCTCATATAAGCAGTTGTGAACGGAGCCTTTACGTTCCCCCGACCATCATTTCGGGAGGGAGGCAGTTGTTCTGCAACTTCACCGAAATATTAATATACTCGGAAACTGCGCAGCTGATAAAAAATGTCATACAACATAAATTGTTGGAAATTTAATTTTCTACAAAAAAGATCTCTTGATATTTTGCCATATTTCGCATAATTGCCGAGATATTTGCAGTTTTATAAAAAGCAGGAAATCTACTTTACCGGCTAAACCAGGCCCATTCGATACATGTGACATACACATTTTTTTCTTAAATTACGTCAAGAACACAAATTTAACCTCTAAACAAGGGGCCACGGAAATCGTAATCTCTCCCTAGTTCAAATTCTGGATGAGAACTACAATGCAACGATTATGCGAATAGAGTGAGTTGTGGTTAGGTCGTGGAAGGGGCGGAGAGGGCTACTAATTACAAAATGAAGTGTACTCGTAATCTAAATTTGACTAAAGATTTTTGCAAATATTTCGATAACTATGCGGTATAAGTATAGCGGTAACATGTAAAGTTGTTCAGAACGATGACCTTGACAACATATTTCAAGGTCATAAAAATCGATGAGGAGCGCAGACTTCTAAATAATTACCTATATTTTCTACAGTGATTGTCGTTTGTTCATCAGGAATAAATAAAGACTATATTAAATTCTATCGAACTTTATGTTTCATGTGAGGTACACAAATTATTTGCACAAAATTTGAACTGCCTTATTGTACTTTAAAAAATTATTTCTGTTGGTGAAAGTGACTTCTATATGTATATTGGCAGCAATTTTGTAATATCGATAATGATTGGTAACGCTCACTGTAATTGTGATTTATTCATCATTATTCAATTGTCGTTTGCATAAAGACCCGCAGTCTAATGATGACATTCTTGGAAATAGTATTCGCTATAATGTTTCAAAATGTCTTCAGGCCCTTTTCCATCACAAGATTTTATAATAAGTGGGATGGTCAGGTTCGCAAGTTATTCTATTCAGTTTCCGGGGATAACTCCGGAAAACTGCTGGCTCTATTGCGGTCATCGGTCACATATTTATGACGGATAGAGAATCCGCTCTGTGGTTTTTGATGCGGCTGCTGAGAACACGGCCCTCGTAAAGAAGCGAGAACTCTGGAACCGAAATTTACGACGTTATTGCTCGGCACCGGAATGAAAAATATTTATAAGCCCATCGACGCTCTCTCGCGGACCATTCTTTGCGACTCGAGATATTTTTTCGAGTTTACCTGTTTTCGGGTAATGGCTCTGGCCGCAAGCGGTGTCCGTCTTTCTCGTACCTTAATGGTCCGAGAATTTTTCACGCAGCAGAGACCCTCATTTAACACTTTACTCGATGATAAATCCTAGTTTAAAAATGAAAATTGTTTTATGTGATGCTCCATTAATTTCAAGACTCCTGATTGGGTAAACGAAATGTTGTGGAACATTGTTTGAAGTACGGGGAATAATACAAAATTATTTTGCTATCTTCCAAATGCATTATGAAAATATAAGAGGCTGCAGTAATAAATGTACTAGTCGCTGGCATTAATATTCAGACACTCTTAAAAAAGATAATAACTGTTTAGAACAATTAGTTTACTACATGATGTGAGAAAAAAATTTGAAAAAACTGCAATTGGTCGCAGTGAAAATACTAAAAGTTTTCCACAATTTTTTAATGGGGGCCTATATCAAAAGTTGAATAAAATATGTTTTATAGATCTGTATCGATTACATACAATTCAAAACAGAATGTGAGTGAATTTTCACCGCGAGGAACATACTGAGGGTTGAAATATGAAACACACTGTAAAACAAGGTAATTATTTATTGAGATATGTGATCATCTGAAAGAAATACATTTCGAAAAACAAATAGAATAAAATAAAACGTTTCAAATTAAAGAGAGGCAAAAATAGATGAATCTTCAGTCGGAGGAGCATACTTAGGGTTGAACTATGAAACGCACTGTAAAACAAGGTAATTATTAATTGAAATATGTGATCATTTGAAAGAAATACATTTCGCAAAACAAATAAAATAGAATAAAAATTAACTAGAGGCAAAAGTAGGTGAATTTTTAATCGGAGGAGCATGCTGAGGGTTGAAATATGAAACACACTGTAAAACAAGGTAATTATTTATTGAGATATGTGATCATCTGAAAGAAATACATTTCGAAAAACAAATAGAATAAAATAAAACGTTTCAAATTAAAGAGAGGCAAAAATAGATGAATCTTCAGTCGGAGGAGCATACTTAGGGTTGAACTATGAAACGCACTGTAAAACAAGGTAATTATTAATTGAAATATGTGATCATTTGAAAGAAATACATTTCGCAAAACAAATAAAATAGAATAAAAATTAACTAGAGGCAAAAGTAGGTGAATTTTTAATCGGAGGAGCATGCTGAGGGTTGAAATATGAAACACACTGTAAAACAAGGTAATTATTAATTGAAATATGTGATCATCTGAAAGAAATACATTTCGCAAAACAAACAGAATAAAATAAAAATTAACTGGAGGCAGAAAATAGGTGAATGTTCAGTCAGAGGAGCATACTGAGGGTTGAAATATGAAATGCGGTGTAAGAAAGTAATTTATGGTCGGAACATGTGATCGACGGAAGTGCATGCGTTACGTAGAAGCAGAGTCGTGTCGTCAGATGAAACACGATGAATTGTTGAAATCAAAGGGACGCAAGAAAGGCAAGTGAACACGGACAAATACGATGTTGCCGGACGTTGAGCGAATTGAATCACTTAGTCGGACGACATTCTATGATCCATCTTTTGTGCGTGCAAATATTGGCTTTCTTTGGTCAAGCCGGTTGGCTGCATTAGAATCAATCGTTTTATAGCCTCAACGAGATTCGTTTTAAGTGCTTTGTCTGTCAATAGAGTCCATCAAGGCTAAGCGTCTAGTGTGGCCCACAGACTAAACTTTAACGGACCAAGGAACCAATGCTTCAGCTCCTTTTGCTCACTACGTTTCATCATGTTCATCGTAGCACTTGCAAACTTTCGAGAATTTTGGTATACGAAGCTTATATTATGGAAAATAGCTTTACAATCATTTCGTAGGAGGATCTCTATAATTATTGAAGAATGGCAATTTTATTAGTCTCCTTTGCAATCCATGCAGCCAGTCTGTACTGGGTTGTAATATAAATAGGTTCTGTTATGTTCAGTATCTTTTATTTATTTATTGATGACACAAAGAGTTATGTTCAATCAATTGCATGATTTCTCGAGTGAAAATTGCATCTTTTGTCTACTCGTTTTTGACATGAATGCATCCACAGTCAAATGATCACGGTCAACGAAAATACAATTTTACAATTTATACCAATGTGAAGACTATAATACAATTAATTGTGAACTAAAATTTTGTTTAAATGTATCTACAAACGAATGACGCAGTTTGTAATGGAAGTACAAAAGGACATGATAAAATAGAAAATATTAGTTGAATTAAAAAAACAATTTATCGATTATTAAGTGAAAAAGTTATTCGTTAAATTGAAGAAGAGATGATGACTAGACTGTGGACTTTTATGCAAAGAAAACATCACAACAGGAATCGCAACAAAACAATTTTTGTTGTATACTAAATGAGTTTATAAACTGAGGACAAAAAGTTTATTTTATAAAAAAATTTCTAGATATATTTATTTTAAATGATTTTATGAGAAAGTTACCCTAAGTCTTCGTTTTCAGTTGGAAGGTTTCCGGTTCGGGTTGCTGCGAATTTGAGTGACTGCAAGACAGTTGCAAAAGCAGAGCATGGTGTAAGATTGCGTTCCTGGGTTGCAGGGAGTGTGCCTGCGAGAGAACGAGCCGCAGAAACAGGCACGTGACAGTTGTGAAAAAGGGACGGCAGCGTCGAGGATTTCCAAAAGGAGGCATCGGAACAGAGGTAAAGTACGTTTTTCGGGTCGCCGGTGGGACATCTTTATACGGGCTGCTCGGCCCCCCATCGTGAAGACGTCGTCACCCCGTGGCGAACCATAGATTTAGTTGCATCCTTGCTTGCGCCCACCTTCGCGGTACGCTCGTACTTTCCGTGATCCTTCCAGCGACGGCTTTAAATAGCTTGCGAACCGAACAAGCAATTAACAATACCCTAAACCCTCCAACATTCTCATATAGTCTCCATAATTCTTAAATTCTCAGTTTCCCTTATTTAACCAACGGACAGCGTTCTTACAACTATATAATTGTTAATGTTTATGACTACTTTCAACCAATATCTATTTTTGCTCAAATAATTATATTGAATGTTTACGAGTTTTTAGCATATATCTTTCGGTTTTGATAATTTTATTTAATATTTATGAATCTTTAGCGGATCCATTTTGATCCGAATAATTGTATTGAATATTTATAAATTTTTAGTAATCCGATTTCTCTGATATATATAATTTGTTTTAATGGACGACTATGTGTATTTAGTACAATTTGGAAGATTTGAACAGGGGCATGTTCGTTCAAACCCATCACTAGACGGGAAGTTCGGCACAGGTTGGGCAAGCGTATCAAATCGTAGTCCCAGAACGTTCATTACTTCATTATCATAGAAGAAATTCGCATTCGTCACAGTTTCGAAGACGGGGCCCGACTTTTTCTGGCTGGCTGAAAACTTTAGTCTACTATTTCCTCGAAATTTCTCAATAGTTGATACATCTACACTACACTGGAGCAGAATAGCTGAATCTGTCGATGGCAAACTCTAATATACTTGATTTTTTTACCGAGTCATGTCCATCTTCACATTTTTCGTGTCAACGACAAATGGTACATTAATTAAAGGCAACAATTATTATTATTAATCAAACACTTTGATTAAAGGCAACAATTAAATACAGAAGTACATGTATACTCTATCTAAAAGTAGAATTACAGACATTAATATAAAGATAGGGCAACCGCAAATTCCAGAGATTATGTGCCATTTAAAATGTTACAAAAACGATTACGTTAACCAATAATATATACAATATTTCTACATTAATTCCAGTATGAAGAATCTTTTAAATCTCATAGAATAACAAATTACACACTACAATTCCATAAACGACCCTTTTCTACACTCTACATCAATCCTTTGGTTAAAAATGCAACAAAATAAATAATGTTTGTTTGTTCCAACATCCTCTAATAATCTATCACATACTTGAGCTCAATATACACAAAATTATTTAAACATTGCTGCGTAAAAATTTTTAGAAAACCCCACTAAACAACCAATCACACTAAAAGAAATGCGAGAAAATCGTTCTTCAACGATCATGTTTCATTTTTTCTCTGGAAACGTAATTTTTCCTCCGACCTAAAAATCTTCAAGTATCACACAGACTTCAATGTTAGGAGGATAGCGATTGTTTAAACGATACTCCGTAAAGAATGCGACGTTGGTTGGGCATGGGCGAGCAGTAACACGAACCTCCGTGTCGAATCAGGGTAGTCCGAGCACTCATTGCGTCATTATTGGCAGAGTGCGCCGTGGTGGGTGCATGGTGCATTCTTGTCGCGGGTGCGCGGGGGGTACGGCGACTTCCAGCCGCGTGTTCCGGGGCCGCTGGGCCCGGAGTCCCTTTTTCACGGGGTTAGGAAATCGGTTTTCCGGAGCGTTTCCATTATTTCATCCTCTTGTCACGCAGCCGCCTTTGGACGGGGGGCACGCAGGTACCAGGAGTGGACCAACAAACGAGTCTATTTGCTCAACAAAGCGGGGCCCTCGGCTTCGATGTCTCTCGCGAGTCACAAACTTACACCTCGACGAATCAACGATTCCTACACGTGTCTGTCTCTCTGTCTGTGCTAGATACATATATTGCGGGAAATGCAAGCTGATCGATGAAAGTCGTAGCTATTGTCAACCGACGCCTCCCCTTTACGCTGGGATGCACTTCTATGACGCTTGCACCGCTAACCGCGGCCGTGGATGCGAGAAAATGACGGCAGTCGTGCAAGAGGTGTTGTTGAAGAGGTTTTATTCAATTGTCCGGTCTCGTTCCAGTCAAATATTCTTTCCAAGGAATCTTGATCGAACCTAGAACGGAGCGTTACCGATTGTGTGAACATGCGTATTTAAAACCATGTACAGTAGAGTCTTGATGTAAGTCGCGAGGAGGTATGCGATCTTTGTCAGTTCGTCTACCCCCTCCACTGGGGACATACCCCGCGAACGGCCGATAAGCTCGAGCTGCCTCTGTCGCAGAATAGTGTAAACAAGGCGCGTAATCCAATACCGGTCGAGTATATCGGTATGTTATTAATCCAATTACAAAACTTCTTTATTTTTCATTATTTTTGATGGGACTTTCAGCAACATATTTGAGGCATTTTACTGATGAAAATGATATTAAATACGATATAATTTGACCTGTGTTTAGTCTGTCCTTTTCTACGTTCGGCGCGACTTGAATGTCTAAAATAGTAGCGGCACACGATGTATGTATATGTCCGAGCACGGACCCGAGAATCTTAGTTCAAGACTTTACCGTAATTTATATTTGATCGGATCGGGAGTGGACAGATGGTGTGTATGGACCCTAATGGTTTCTTGGAAGTAAAGGATTGCGTCCCGCCTCTACACCTACATATTACGGATTTTATGCGTTTATGACAGCAAGTAAGCCGCGAAGCTTAACGCGATCATTCTGAAAATTAATTTTACCAACAATCTGCATTACACAAAGGATCTTTGCGCACAACAGGTAGCAATTGAGTGGATCTGTTGCAAGATACCGTAGGAATCTTCCACTGAACTACGGCTGTCGATTTGGAAAAAGTATCTGCAGTCGACGGCTGAACGGTTCCTTGGAAGCGAAGGGTTGTGTACGGTTTCTACGTTGCCGATTTTATGAGTTTATGGCAGTAAGGAACAGTGAAATTTAATGTGATCCTTGTCAGAATTGATTTTAGCACCAGACTAGATTAGACTACTCATCTTTCTGCAGAATTCGATTTCCGAAACATTTCGAATCTCTTTGAGCGTCTTCACTGTTTTATATTTAATCATTTTTCTTACACGTGCATAAAATCCGCTACATAGTGACCAGTCTTTCAATCCCTCTGCATCCCTCAGTCCTAATCAAAATTAATTGCCTTCGATGCATTGTCAAAGTTTGCTATATATATCAATATTTAAATATATAAAGTCAAGGTCATTTCAAGGTCATGCTATTAAACATATCTAAATGTATTTTTCGATCAGCTACACGATGCAATAATACATAAAAATGTAGTTATGTGTAAAAAAACACGGATGACATTGACAACTCCGAAAAAATGCCCTTGGGGAAAAAAAATTCTTGCCAGATATTGGTCCTTTCACACCATTACGTAAAAAAAATTTTTGCATCACAATAAGCTGAAGAGATATTTAGGTGGCCTTAATTAAAAGGACCACCCTATATATTAAAATACATTTTCACTCTACTACTCGAATTAGAGTAATAATGTAAATCCAAAATTTTGATTTTAGATATATTTTAGATTAAATGAGTCCTTATAATTTCAACAATTTTAAAATAAAATATCTGAGACCGGTGTTAAAAATGAACTGGAATTGAAGCTGAGTTTGTAAAAATTTGTAAAATCGGTTCGATGGCGAAAGGAAACTGTAATCGCGTGTTTAATTGATTGTAGTGGCTAATTAGTGGTAAATTAGCATGTCGCGGAGCGCATCAATGGCGGTGTAGCTCGTCGCAGTGGTCGTTATTGTTTTGTCGTTAGATCGTGGCGAGGCACCTTAAATTAACATTGCGTTTAAAGCATCAATGTAGTCGCAGACAATAGCTTGTGCGTGGCTCAATTGAATCGTCTGGATGAGATAATAGCCACCTGTGAGTCAAATGACCAGAGATGCGTTCAACTATAATGGTCGGCGCGTTTGATGTGTATGTGTATGCCATTTTATGGACGTGGTAGCACGCACGCTTTCAGGTCGGAGCTCGTTAATCCTCCGGGAAAAAAGGTAGCGACGTCTCCTTTTTTCGAGAAATAGTGTCTTTTAGATCTCATCTGTCGATGGGAGAACCTCCTGGCCCGAGAAGAACCAGAACACACAAGATGTTTCTCCTTTTTCGGTAGAACAGATCGGACAAAGCCATTAAAATTTCCCAAAAATCGTCCTTAAGGATTTTTATAAAATTCAGAATCATTCCCTATTTGTTAACACTAAAACCACCATTAGCGGCCAAATGACCGTTTCCAGATTTTATATATTACAATTATTGAATTTAACAAGATCCTTCCATTGGAAATGATTAGGTTAAGGTTGCCTAATTTGGACCATCTTTTAAAAACCATGTATTTCTTTTAAACTAATAAATCTTTAAATCTTTCTTTATGACATACGCTTAGTTGGTGTATTTATGCATTTGCTATTTACTTACTTAATGGTAAATAGTAAAATTTGCCTAATGAATTATTTTTACTCACGTAAACAACACAACTACGATAGAAGAGACCCACGCGAATTATGCATAGTATGCTAAAAAAATGCGTCGGTCCAATTTAGGAAGTGGTTCAGTGTAGGCTATCTTACCCTATAGACATGTCTTTAATCGAGCACATGTTACTACATATATCTGCATTTCCGTCTGCATCGATTACAAGATTCTTTTGAAAATCCCATAATAATATTAAAGTGTACCGGTATACGGTATGAAGGATTTAACAGTACTATCTTCGAAAATTCGACTTTGAGCGAGAGTTAATAGGCTTTCCGATCTTCAACACAATAAAGATATTCAGTTTAACATTTGTGCGAGGCAATTTGGGAATTACGGCGATGGTTTCTTCCGTTTCTTGCAGCGGTCAGCGCGCGACACAGACCATAAAGTTCAATACTAATAGAATCATGGACGGAAAAGGGTGCAGCGGCTATTGCAGGTGGCGGAAACCTCGAACGTAGCTTTAGTGTTGACGAATTAATCCTGTTAGGTTACAATAGTGGGAAACAATGGCCGTGGGCAAAGTTTATCCGATTTACCCAGGCGGGATTACTCCTCCCCACCCCGAACCACCCTATACCATAAACCATCGTCAATGCTCGCTACCCTTAGCGTTGCCACTTATCCTTTCCAAGTCCGTCATTTACACGTTAGTTGTGGGAACCTCATTAGAGCTACTGAAATCGTCCCTTTTAATCCCGCAGGCCCGTGCAAATACCGTTTGCCAACTATCAATTGTTAATTGTTTGAAGCGCGTTTCGTGAAATCGATACGACGCTACCCTAGTAGCACAAAAATATTGGTTATCTATCACTTTCAAATGTTGGAGAATACTAAATCATGTCATTAACACAGATAACACTTGTATTAAAAAAATTTTTTCTGCTAAAAGTGAAATTATTGTTTTTTATTGCAGCATATTATTGATATACGTCTAAAAAATGTTGCAAACTCTTGCAGTAGGCGGTCCCTGAGGTTATTTAAAATAACTTTGTTCTTTGCAAAAATGTCCACCTCGGTTTTGTTAAGGAGTTATTAAAGAAAAAAACGGACCAATCAAAACGCGGCTATAGCGAATGCATTCCAGCTCAGCGATAGGTTTCGCTGATCGTGGCGTTGCCATTGGTCGAGCCAGAATCCGTCTGCTGTAGCCGCGTTCTGATTGGTCCGTGCTTTTCGTTGATAACTCCTTAGCAAAGCCGAGGCGGCCATTTTTGCAATGGAAAGCGTTACTTTAAATAATCCCAGGAACTGTCAATTTCAAGGATTTACAACATTTTTGAGATACTCTGTATATTACTAATGACAACATTTTTTTAAGTACTTTAATCAACGTTCTTAGTCCAATGTAGTTCAGAATCAATGCATTTAATATTAATAAAGTACCACATTTACAAGCACTATAGCCGTATTTGTAAATAAGTGCCTATCCGTATGACATTCATATGCAGATATTCGGTTTAGAGTTTAGAATCTGAACCGTTCCATTATTTTGCAATTGTACTCTCGTTATAGTGGTTGTAGATCAGGTTCGACAAGGAGGAATCACATCTCCAGAACTTGTTCTGTTATGATTGCGGCTCGGTAAAAGGGAGCGTGCGATCAAAAGCGTGCAGCAACGTCAATTCGAACAATAACATTCCAATTTGAACTGTTTGCAAAATTGTACACATAATATTAAGTCAAACTATGAATACAAGATTTTATTAACCGCAATTAAGCGCAATTCGTTAAAAAGACGCTGAAAGTCTGAAAGCCGAAATAGTGCTCAATTACCCTAGAAGAATTCGAAATCGCCGGATCTTTACGGTTCGATCAAGTTCGTGCAAACAGGAGCGGTTAGAGCATGAGCTAGTGTCAGCGGGAGCATCAACAAAGGGCATTTACCCCCTTTCGTTCGCGTTCACATGTGAGCGAGCAAATCGGTCCCCACGGAGAGAGCGTCTCCGCGACTTAAGGGAGAGAAAAAGTGTTCTGCCGACCGCGATAGAGTAACGGAGAAAGAGAGAGAACCGTAAGAGGGCGTAGAAACGCAGCAATCACGTTTGGATTTGTTTGTATACGCGGGCTCGCAGTTTCTCCTGGGGATAGTTGCGGCTGCGCTCCCCACTACCGCAGGATCGTCGATCGGCCACCTTCGAAATCCCTGCCCTCGCCCTAACCACGCGTTGTTTGCACTGTTTGCTGTCAAACATTGGCCGCAAAACATTATGGTGGGGGTCGCTCTCCCAGCCAGTGGAGAGCGAGCGGTCTGCCTCGGGATTGGCCGGCGCCCCTCTACGCCAGTTCGCCGCTAGCTCGGTGGGCGTGACCACGCCGTCCGTATAAATACGCCGCGCGGCTGGCATGACGGCAAATTCGCGACACAGCTTCGTCGGAGTAACATCTATCGTAGTTCGTGCGTGACATACAAACAGGTTTCCGTTGAGAGGACTCTTTAACAGTTTCGGTTGTTCCGAAGCTATCGTGAACACAGTGCTTGTGTGATTGCCGTGAACTTGCCTCTGTGAACAATTACAGTGTTCTTTCATCGTCACGCGCCTAGCAAAGTTTTTGCAAGGTTGATAAACTGAAGTGACGTCGAAAAGCATGGTGAATATGGAAGGGTCCAGCGAGCAGCATATAGTGACAGCCTCGCCGCCGCCGAGGACTACGTTGAACAGCAGCTTCAGTATCCGCAGCATCCTTCCCGAAGCTTACGCGTGCACTCCTGCGCCGGTCGATAGCCGATCGGCATCGCCGGACGCGAGCCACGCCGACGACAGCTCGGACTCCAGTG
This sequence comes from Sphecodes monilicornis, assembly GCA_913789915.3. Lineage (NCBI taxonomy): Eukaryota > Metazoa > Arthropoda > Insecta > Hymenoptera > Halictidae > Sphecodes > Sphecodes monilicornis. The sequence goes on from OU565298.1 coordinate 7,841,787, forward strand.
ATCTAGACGTCACAGGCGATCTAGACGTCACCGGCGATGGTGGCACCGAAACTCCTCCGTTGGACTGCTCCACGACCGCGGGAGCTAAGGTCAACCCCAAAGAATCCAAAGAGTCCAAGGACCGTGAGACCGACGAGAAGAAGAAGAGCGAGAAGCCGCCGTACAGTTACAACGCGTTGATCATGATGGCGATCCGTCAGAGCCCTGAGAAACGTCTCACCCTGAACGGCATCTACGAGTACATCATGCGCCACTTCCCTTACTACGAGAATAACAAGCAAGGTTGGCAGAACTCGATCCGGCACAATCTCTCGCTGAACAAATGCTTCGTCAAAGTGCCTCGTCACTACGACGACCCCGGCAAGGGCAATTACTGGATGCTGGACCCAAGCTCCGAGGACGTCTTCATCGGCGGAACCACCGGCAAATTACGCAGGAGGACCACGGCAGCTACCAGATCCAGATTGGCTGCGTTTAAGAGGAGCGTCGTGTTCGGAGGACCGTATCAGCCGCAATACGCCGTTACAGCGTGGCAACCGTCGATCTATACGATGTCGTATTTGCATCGGGCTGCTGCGAGTTATTCGGCGCCCTCGGTTACATACACCACCCCCGCTGGCTATCCTTCCAGTATGCTACCGGGCACCGTCACCACCTGCACCAGCAGTCTCCCGTGCAAACCGCAGCCGCTCCCAGCATCCATAGCACCCCCTGCCCACGGCCCCTTTTCCATGGAGAGGCTTCTCCAACCACCCACCATGGGATACCCTACATCGAGCTCGCACTACGATTTCTACACCACCCTGAGATCCCTCGCAGCTCGACAGCAACAACAGGCCTCGGGGATCGTCTTCGCGCACAGCCAGCAGCCCAGATACCACCAGCCCACCATCCTAGGACAGATGAACTCCACCGCATCCCCTGGAAGCAGCCCGGAACCAATGTCTCCGCATTCGCCGCCTGTCACGATGTGCAACTCTGCGCAGCAGCCTCGATCCATGCAGCATGCTACTCCTCAGCTTCTGCTCAAGCCGATCACCGTGCTCACTGGGAGACAGAGCTGAACGGCGCTGTAGAGCGGCGATGTTTGCTGCACTCCTGATTTACCGAGGTCCTGCTTTGCCGAGGACCTGTGACTCCTGATACGTAAGAACCGAATTAGGAACGAGGATGCTGAGGACTGAGGACCAAGAACCGAGTTATCTAATGACTTGGTTCGAGGAAGATGGAGCATTTGAAGACGAGTGAGGACTGTTCTCTTCGGCAGTGATATACGAACTTTGTAGATACGAGAGCGTTTGAGAATGTCTGCTAGTCATTACATATCGGTAGTACTAATATAAATCGCGGGGATTAATTATAAATTAAAATCGGAAGTCGAAGGTGGGGATTTGAGGATGGAGTATTGTTTCGTAAATCCATCTTCAGTGGGTTCGCCCGTTGCAAGTAGTAGGTTTAAAACGAGCGTTCAAAACACTCGATGCCAAAACGTGTACCGTCGGACAATGTGAGATTTATGCGATAGAGCAATGTAACATTGTTGTAAATATTTTGTCCGTCTATATGATCTCTCGAGTCGTCGATCGAAGACCACGAACTTTATTGACTATATTGAAATTATAGTGACGATATCTGCTGTAGATAATTGTCTAACATGCGTTATGAGTATTACGAGAGGCTAATTTACACGATCGGGTATCGTCGACTCTGAATTCATTTCTGTACATTCGGGAGAGATTGTTATTCGTAAACGCATGGATTTCGTATGTGTATATATGTGTATGTATATATGGAGAATGTGAATATGCGTAAGTGTACGAACGTCTAATAAATGTTCAGACCTTTCATAGAAAATTTCTGTGTTTTGTTATCGAACATCATTTTCTTCTCACCCCTCACAATTCTTCGTTTTCATAGCACTCTTCTCGTGGGTTTGTTGGGTTAGTCTTGTAAATGGATTTTTAAAAATTGTTTCAATCGGTCTTCTAATAATTTTTGGCGATTTATTTAAGTTTCTTCCGTTTATTCAGAAAAGAAATTAAGATGCAGTGATAGAGTCGCATTTCTTTGTTTTCTCTCCAATTCTTCTTCGTTCAAAAAATATTTAATAATATTTCAATAAGCGGAGGGGAAATATATTTGATTCGTTGCTTGGAAATTTTCTTTATGCAATTTCTTCATGCGTTTCTTTATTCCACAAATTTTATAGAAAACTCTTCTCGTTGATAAAACTTTCTATGATCTTTGAGTCTTCGTTTTTTATTTTCTCCGCGTGGTTTCTTAAATTTTCTCTTCTTCGTTTATGAAGATTAATTAAATCGCCCCGATAGATTTCTTGCTGATGAAATTTAAATTATGTTTGAGTCAGTCTTTTAATTTATTACTTTTTACGTGGTTTCTTTTTGAAGTTTCTTTTCCTGATTCAAGACTATTGATCAAAAGAGATATGACAGTTTTGCTACAAAATAAATTAAAGTACGCTCGAGTCGATAATCTTGATTTCTCTGCATGACTTCCTTAAGTTTCTTTTCTTGATTTATGAAGATCAATCACAGTGTTGCAGGGTGGATTTCTTGTTTGAAAAGTTGAAGTACCTACGTTTCAATCAATGTTTTTAATTTCCTTTGGAACTTCTTCCATTTTCTTCATATGGGAGGATCGTTCCAAGAATATCTAGACATTCTTTGATCCCAAAGAATTTTTCTTTCATACAATTTCTTCTCGAAAATTGGTCAAAGAATTTTCCCTTGATCAGAAAATTCGAATACTCGAATCAATATCTTCAATTCTCCCTGCACTCTTCAGTCTTCAATTTTCTTTATTCAGGAAGATCATTTGAAGAATATTCTGACATTTTTGATATCCAGTTTTCTTCACCTGATTTCTCAAAGAAAAAATTGATTTAATGGTAATTCTCTAAACAAGCAAACTAAAATAGATTTTGAGTCACTGTTCAATTTTCTTGGAAAGGATCCATCAAGCCTTGATTAAAAAATATCTCCACAATTGTATTGTACGAAAACCATCAAAATGGTCATCGAACTACTGTTTCAAGATTTTCATATATAGTCTTCTCGACTCGAAAAAAGTTTCGTCACGTCTATCCCTTATTCAACAAGATCGATCGCGTAGGCGGCTGTCACGACAGTTTTCTTGTTCAGAACACTGAAACACGTTCACTGTGCTCAATTGTTGTATGTACCTCATTCAAGTTTCTTTATGCCAGAAAATCGATCGACGAACGTCTGGCCGTTTTTCTACAGAAAATTGCTCCAATTTTCTCAATCTCGTGTGCTTTTTTGTCTCCTTCGATATTCGAACTTTTCGATCAGGCCAAATCGACTAACAAACTTCTCTCCACAGTTCTTACTATTGAGGCTTTCGACTGTAAGCCGTTTCTTTGTGGAATTGTTTTCCCAACGTTTCGCAAGCATTGTTGCTAGCTTCATCAGGGGGTCGAAAGACAACACTGGTACTGGTGTTTGTGCCTCATGATGCTCCTCTAATATACTGGAGCTAGCTCATGTTCCGATTCATTGCTTATCAATCAAAAAATATTTTAATTGGTCAGATGAAAAATTAAAAATCTCGGAGGAGGGTGTTCCAGATTGAGTTCAGGTGGTAGCCTGTATCCCTGTTGATGTTATTAGGGTGTTTCAGTATCTGCAACGTTTCTCGATATTTTCTGGGAAAGTATCCTTTAGTCTTTGCTATAACCTCAGTTTCGTTGAAGAGTATTTTGTGACCTGTTGTTTTCTAGTGTTCTCCTACCCCGGATGAAGCTAGTTGCAATTAGTTGCAATGCTTGTGAAACGTTGGGAAGATAATTTTTCAAGGACACGGCTTACACCAGAAAGCCTCAATAGTAAGAACTGTAGGATGCTGGGCCGTGAAAGCCTCAAAAATCTCTGATTATTCCATTTCTCTGCCAAAAAGAGTCGATTGAAGCTTACTACTTCCATTGGAAATAAATCTCAATTTCTATTCTTAACACCACTAATTGACAAACATTGAAAGAACTTTTAACATATTATCTGCTGGCAGATATCAATACTTCCTAAAAGAATGAGATACTTATTGTGAAAGATTTATTTTAAAAAATTTCTTAACAGTGATACCAAATTCATTTGTGCAGTTCGTTGATGCAATAAATTGCATCGAGTAATACAATCTATTCTATCTATTCTATGTTTATGTATATACATATATACAATTTAATTATTTTTTCCGAATTACTGTTTCAAAAATGATTTCGCAGCTTCTGTTTAATGTAGCGCAGTATTTCAGAAGCTTATTAACACGTTAATTACTATATCGGTCCTATGTGGGCTTATTGAAATTATTAGGAAAAGAAATGAATGTCTATGTTTTGCTGGTGTATTGTGCAATTAATGTAGACAATTTTTATTTCCCATTAAAATCTGCAGTCTACTAAGAAGTGTTAATTTTGCTGATGTCTAAATAACTCTAATTTTTTGAGAGTTTTTTGGGGTGTGATTGTTCGGCAGTATTAATAGATTACCGATAAACAAAGTGTAAAATTAATTTGTACTGTTTTATCAATTTTCTGTAACCTTTATCTCGCGATGTTAGTCGATTTGACAAGAACTCATTTACGATGTGATACTATTTCTATTAACAATAACCGTAGCACGACCAAATTTCACATTTTGTGTTTTAATTATCGGAATTACAAAGATGCTTATATTAGAAATTATTGAATAATTGAATAATGAAAACAGTGTTTTATGTATAGTATACAGTGTACAGTTAATATTAACACCACTGATTGATAAACATAGAAAGATCTTTTCAAAATGGATGTATACTATTTTATTCATTTTTTCTACCCTTTCGCAAAGTTAGTGGGTTTGGTAAACGATTTTTGGTGGTCAAATTGAACGTCTGATATTTTTCTTTCGACAGCGATATAGGTATTGTTTTTCATCGTTAACGCGTGGACCCTCGAACTCTGTCGGTGACAACATAATAAATTTCGTAAAACACATAGCGCCAAGTCTTGTCCACGGCGATCGTAAAAGTAACAGGCAGAACCCGCCGGCTGTCAAAACACGGCCGAGAATAAAAGTTTCTCTCGGCAGAGTCAACGTATAATGGTGGAACGGTGCAGCGAGGTCGAGCCCTTCGAAATAGGAAATTGCTTTACTGCTCCAATATAACCATAAACCATCTTTCGGCGGCCTTCACGAACATCCTTGTTCTTTGGTTTCACACAACCGTTTGCCCAGTACGCTCTGGCCGTCGAATAAAACCATCCTCGATCCCGGACGTCTCTCTTCGGCTTTTAAACGAAATAAATATTATCCGGCGGTTACCTTCTTCTTTAACCCTAACAACACTCTGCTTGGAGATTCGGTAATCTGTATGGACCCTGGTTTTTATGTTATAGTATTTCCCGTTTCTGTGAATTTCGGTTAGATGTTTGTAGGGGTGTGCGAGTACTAGATTTATTCGAGTATTCGAATTTCGAGTCGAGTAATCATCGGTCTGTCGAGCCGAGTCGAGCGTTTGAATTTTCCGAGCTACTTGAAATCTATGAACTGCTTGAAAAGAATGCGAGCTACTTGAAAAAATCAACCGGCTCGAATATTCGAGCCCTCGTGAAACTTCGATTTACTAGAAAATGAATTTTCAGCTCGAAATTTTTCGAATTACTCGAATATATTCGAACAGATCTACAACTTTCGAGTTACTCGTAAAAATTCGAATATGTTTTCTTCATGAAAACATGAAAATAAAACAGAAGCATTAATTAAGCGTCATATTTTTCTTCCTTATAGTTAGAATAGTATTTGATAGTAAATAAATGAATGTTCGAGTAACTCGAGCAATTCGAATTTTGACAAGTAACTCGAAAGTTAAAGATCTGTTCGAATATATTCGAGTAATTCGAAAAATTTCGAGCTGGAAATTCATTTTCGAGTAAATCGAAGTTTTACGAGGGCTCGAATATTCGAGTCGGTTAATTTTTTCAAGTAGCTCGCATTCTTTTCAAGCAGTTCGTCGATTTCAAGTAGCTCGGAAAATTCAAACGCTCGACTCGGCTCGAGTAATCGAATCGAGTTCAGCTCAGCTCATAAATTACGGATACTCGCATACCCCTAGATGCTTGTTTTAAAAGAAATTCATATTATCCGGTGGCCAACTTCATTTTTAACATTAGGAAGAATTGACTTCGACATTTAGTAACATGTGTGAATTGTGGAGTTTGTGCTGTTTAGTGTTCATGGACTTTTTTGGAGCTTCCTTGGATGGTTGATTTTAAAAAATTAATGTTGTCCGGGTGGTTAACTACATCTTTAATTCTAGGGAGACTACAAATTTTTAATATTAGGAAGACTTCATTTTGAGATTTGGTAACATCTGTGAACTGTGGAGTTTGTGCTGCTTAGTGTTCATGATTTTTTTGGAGCTGGCTTGGATGGTTGATTTTAAAAAATTAATATTGTCCGGGTGGTAAACTACATCTTTAATTCTAGGAAGACTACTTATTTTTAACATTAGAAAGACTTCATTTCGAGATTTGTTAACATGTGTGGACTGTAGAGTTTGTGCTGCTTAGTGTTCATGGTTTTTATGGAGCTAGCTTGGATGGTTGATTTTAAAAAATTAATATTGTCCGGGTGGTAAACTACATTTTTAATTCTAGGGTTTCAAATTACTGTTTCAGACCTTTTCTATTCCTCAGATCGCAAGGAAATTTTGTACACTCACTCTACCAATGTAAAAATTAATTTTCAATTCTGTATAAATAATTCCGTCACCCAGATATGGGTGACATGGCGATCAAAGTGTTAAAGAGTTTCAAGATACTGTTATTTTATCTTGAACTCGCTAATATTATTAAGAATAGAAATAAACTTTTATATAGCTCCTACATCTTCCCATCTAGGGAGACAATTTCTATTTTGCATAAAAGTCTGCAGTCTTCGTAGGTTATCTATATAAGACAGCATAAACATATAAAAAATAACGGGGATTAATCTTTTCAGGACTCGGATACAATTTTGGTAGTTCATAAACGAACAACAAGATCACGAATTAATTTGTCCATACAGTGCGTGCAATAATTTAGTTATGAGACTCGTATGTCTGGAATTGCGGATCAGGTTTTTCTTGTGGGGGGTAAATGTTTGCACAGTTGGTGTATCGCCTGAAGGACCTAGGCCAGTTTTCACGTGGGCCAGAATACAAAAGTGTCTGTTGTTGCCTCGGTACGAGGCGGCTGCTCGATATTGGTATGATGCATTGAGACAATGAGGCGTAAATAAGATAATGGCGCGCGCTCGCGTACGTCTAACGGGGGGGATTTAAGCGTTTGGTTTGAAGGGCCGAGAAAAGCACACGGCAGAGAGACAGAGAGGACAATACCGATTAGGATCGGTAGATGAGATTGTGACCCGCGCAGCCTCTCCACTGACAGACGCGTTTTGCATTCTTATATCTTTAACCAACATCGACGCTGCGCTTCAATCACACGGAATTGCCACTACACCTCTTACACGCGCTGCTCTGCGCTAAATATTCCTGTATGCTCCCTTGTAACGTGATCAAAATGATCTCTAGAAGCGCTGTATATGTGTCTTCTACGTCGCAGTAAATGTACAGTATTTTTAAACAATTTTTTTATACATTTATTCCACATTTACTGCCACATAGATCTAATACCGTGAACAGTACTTAATCAATTGCTATCAACACTTTTACTATTTTTTAAATGAAAATGAAAGACATAAAGTGCTCTTCTTGTTGAATACACAAATATTCTGATTTATTAATAAATCAATTCGCATTGTGAGTGAATATCATCAATAGACTGCGGATTTTCATGTAAAATAAAAATTGTCTGCATTAAATACAAGACATTGGAGATGCATAGATATTTATTAATAAATCAATTCGCATTGCGTGTGAATATCGTCAATAGACTGCGGATTTTCATATAAAATAAAAATTGTCTGCATTAAATACAAGACATTGGAGATGCATAGACATTTTTTAATTAATCAATTCGCATTGCGTGTGAATATCGTCAATGGACTGCGGATTTTTATGTGAAAGAAAAATTGTCTGCATTAACTATTTGCGGACGCGTGTCTGCAGACAATCGCCCAAGTAAAATTGCTACTCCGTGACCAAAAATCACTTTTTAAAAAATTATTACTCTCGAAAAACACCAAACAAATTTTTACTAAACACAACACTTGCTCCTTCATTTAATTCTTATGCGTAGCTTTCAGTACACCATTTCATTTCCCAAGGAAAATTGTACATTCGAACCGTCGATAAGTACGCTAAACATAATTCCTGTCCGCAAAGGGTTAAATACAAGACATTGGAGATGCATAGACATTTATTTGATTTCCGAACAACGTTATTGGATTGAAAACTATACAATTGTATATACGTTTAACTTAGTTTCATATTTTTGTCGTTTTGCATTCGACCTATCCATTTTTGTCATAAATGCATAAAACCCGCAGTCTAATCATCAACAATTTTATTTCAATTAAATATTAAACATTAACATACAAGAATGAATTTTTCTATTTATTTGCAATCGAGTAAAGAAAATTGTACCTTTCATATCATCATAATCTTCTATCATTGCCATTCTCAAAACTTTGAGTAAAGAATCAAAAAGAAATTCTCCGATCTAAAATAAATAAATAAGTTTCTTTTTTCATTTAGTTTCAATCGAAAATGGTACTTTCTCACCATCTAGATACCGTTGCCATTCCCCAAAACGATGAATAAAAAATTAGAAATAATCGTCTGATGTAAGATAAACAAATTTAGTTTCAGTTGTAATGATTGTTTTAATGATTTGTTTTTGACCTTTTGACACACTTAAGGCCCACACGGTTGTAACAAGATTGTTCAAAGTGCGTCGACTGGCCGTGTTTCTTAATGGTAAGAACACGGTCAGGCCCGCAGGCTACTGCGCGTTATCATTGTACCGATAACAGATGACAGCGATACATAAAGCAAAACTAAACGAATATTGCATAGCATCACGTAGTCGAAGGGGACAGTAAACACTTGCGTGGTCAATTGCTCCAAGTGGCAAGTGGTGCTATGTGCGTGTGTAACTTCTCCGTGCGTGATAGATATTCTTCTCTAGCTATATATTGAGAAAATTGAATTCGTCGCTCGCCTTTCTCACTAAATCAGTCGCCGCCTGACAAATCAATCGAATGTAGTTCACCTTGATCCCCATCTAAAACTCGTACAAAACCATATTCATTGTATCTCCTCCTCGTTTCCCAGTCAATTAAACTATATCCAAAATCTGATTAGTAAAAAATCGTTCTTAACCCCGCTGTTCATTAATTAACAATACACTGAGTATTTAATAAATTATCCTACACTTCCCAAGCTAAGAAAACAATACTCTACGAAAGAGATTCGACAAATCAACCCTTGTAGTGTTACAAACAATTTTTTATCTTCACTGTTTCCTACGTTTTCCGACACCAATTTTTGTGAGAATATAAAAATGTATAAGAATATAAAAATATATTTTATATAAGAATATAAAAATGTATTCATCGAATCTTTGTAACAAGGTATTATTTTCTTAGCATGAAGAGCGGAGAATAATTTTTTTAAATACTCGTTGCACTGTTAATGAATAAACAGAACATCAGACAAAGATTTGTCATAGACCAGCTTTCAAGATTTATTTTGGAAAATGAGATAAGTATACGGTAATAGCAATTTTTACGTTTGATCATTATGCGAAAAGTATGTGAATCAACTCCAAAAATTTGCTATAAATCTTTTGATTTTCTTTAAAGGAAAATTGAATTATAGCTTGGAAAAATGTATTGAACATTAACCACTTCGCTTACAATATCGTGTGAGAAACAAGATGAAGATTCTGAACAGAGTCCAATAAAGATGTATGTTATTAATGTCCTTTAAACCGAAATATAATTCTATTTTATTGTTGTTAATGTACAGCCATTGGAGAACATATAGACATATGATAGATATACATTTTCTCCTTTTTCTAAGAGATTATGTACTACGAAGAAATTCTAATCACTAAAACCGTAAAATAAATTGTAAGGGGTTAAAAGTAGTGGTGTGCGAGTAATTTACGAGCTGAGCTGAACTCGATTCGCTTGTTCGAGCCGAGTCGAGCGTTTGAATTTTCCGAGCTACTTGAAATCGACGAACTGCTTGAAAAGAATGCGAGCTACTTGAAAAAATCAACCGGCTCGAATATTCGAGCCCTCGTAAAACTTCGATTTACTCGAAAATGAATTTTCAGCTCGAAATTTTTCGAATTACTCGAATTCGAACAGATCTTTAACTTTCGAGTTACTCGTAAAAATTCGAATTGCTCGAGTTACTCGAACATTCATTTATTTACTGTCAAATACTATTCTAACTATAAGGAAGAAAAATATGACGCTAATTTAATGCTTCTGTTTTATTTTCATGTTTTCATGAAGAAAACATATTCGAATTTTTACGAGTAACTCGAAAGTTGAAGATCTGTTCGAATATATTCGAGTAATACGGAAAATTTCGAGCTGAAAATTCATTTTCGAGTAAATCGAAGTTTCACGAGGGCTCGAATATTCGAGCCGGTTGATTTTTTCAAGTAGCTCGCATTCTTTTCAAGCAGTTCGTCGATTTCAAGTAGCTCGGAAAATTCAAACGCCCGACTCGGCTCGACAGACCGATCATTACTCGACTCGAAATTCGAATACTCGAATAAATCGAGTACTCGCACACCCCTAGTTAAAAGCCGTTTTCCGTCATTTTGTTAGCGTTGAGTACATTAAGGATAGTTTGCGGTGGTTAGCATGATCTTTTTCCAATATATCGGAGCACAGGGTCTGCGAAACGTGTAAAGATCGTAAGTGTTCCTAGCATTTTAGTAAGTAGTCGGTAACTCGCTGAATCACTTTGCGCTATTACATTATTGTCGATGTCGTCAGCGTTATTCGCAGAGTCGCTGACTAGGGTTGCCGTCGTGATGTCTTTCAGAGCCCTTGTAATTTCACTAATGCCGCATGATTGCCGGGTTATCTATAACGGTTACGCTTTAAAATCGTCATGTTCTTGTATCGCGACCATTGTCCCCTCTTCAAGATTCAACATGTCAATTTACACTTTTTAACCCTTTCGCAAACCATATCAAATCATAGCTGAAGTATCATTCCTAAATAATTCCTTTAAAAAATCCAATTGACGCTCGGAAATATTTTCCCTTTATTCGACAATCAAATAAGCGATTGAAAACATACAAAATCTTTAAAAATACTGTTGTATTAATACCGACTGATTAAAATTATTATTGTAGCTATATGTAGATCCTCTATCTTGTAATCGAGGCAGATAATTTTTATTTTGCATAAAAATACTTGTGAAACATGTTGTGCATACTTGTATGCATGGGAAAAGAATGTTCACAAATGAAGAATAAATGTAAAGTATATGAAACAGGAGATTACACTTGTAAAATTAAATTAATGTTTTAAATTATATAATAGTTCCAGTAACACGGAAGTATATATTAATAATTCGAAAATAATCAATGTAACACAATTTAGGAAATAACCTTTAAAAATATTATTATTTTCCATTTCAAATGCAATTTTACCGAGCAGTGGTCTAGGAAGAGTTTATATTTAAAATAGAAACTTTAAAACAAGAGATACACTCATAAAATAAATATTTCAGAAAGTATTTCAAATAACACAAAAATAAATGATGAATGCGACGCAATTCAGAAAATAAGCTTTTAAAATATTATTATTTTCCATTCCAAACGCAATTTTACCGAACACTAGGAAGGGTTCATATTTATAATAGAAACTTTAAAACAAGAGATACACTCATATAATAAATATTTCAGAAGGTATTTCCAATAACACAAAAATAAATGCCGAATGTGACGCAATTCAGAAAATAAGCTTTTAAAATATTATTATTTTCCATTTCAAATGCAATTTTACCAAGCACTAGGAAGGGTTCATATTTAAAACAGAAACTTTAAAACAAGAGATACACTCATAAAATAAATATTTCAGAAGATATTTCCAATAACAAAAGTAAATGATGAATGTGACGCAATTCAGAAAATAAGCTTTTAAAATATTATTATTTTCCATTTCAAATGCAATTTTACCAAGTACTAGGAAGGGTTCATATTTAAAACAGAAACTTTAAAACAAGAGATACAGTCATAAAATAAATATTTCTAAAGGTATTTCCAATAACACAAAAATAAATGATAAATGTGACGCTGAAAATAAACTTTGGGAATTTTCCCATTTCCCATTTCTATTTAATCAAGCAGTAGTCTAGGATGGTTTAATGTTCGCCTGAGAAGTTTGGGGTAAGGAAGCAGGAGTGTTCGAAGAATGATGCGATGATTTCCACCATAGCTACGACCTCCTCCATACCACAGACGTTGCAGGCCCGTGTTGCGTGCAGCTTCATCTGCCCCCTCTTTCATTTCTTCCCCTGCTCAGACGCGGACGTTTATGGAGAGAAAGGAATAGTCTGGTTTCGCTATCGAGCAGAGGGTTTCCTCTTACCACAGGGGTAGATGTGCCCATGGAGAAGGAGAGGTGGTTACCAGGCGAATTTCTGGCCTATGGGGAACCCCGCTCCAACATCATGGTGGTTGATTTGCGGTTTATCCCGAATGCATTCCGACATTTCGCTCGCTGTTCGCACCTTTGCGGGATACGGATTCAAAGCTGTTTGATCACTTGCTTCAATTACTTGGAACGTTTAACACTAGATCTACCGAGCCCTAAACGAAACTGATATTATTATTCCTTTACAATAATAATGGGATTGAATTGAAGTATATCCAAAAATTTGTCAAGAAAATATTTCCATAATTTTACGAATTGTAAAAGAAAAAGAATCTGAACGTCATTTTGACGGGCTCGGAAGTTCTGGTTTTAATAGTTTTGCAACGAACATATAGGAAACATAGTGAAACTACATGCAATGTGGTGATAAAGTAGAAACTAGTGCGAAAGAGCCTGTGTGGATAAACATTTCTCTGGAGATTGTACTTCATGAAAAGTATTGTGAACATTTGGAAACAATTTTTATGTGGAATTTTAGAAATAAGTTTGTTTTATTTTGGTTTGCTAATTCGAGGTTGTGATATACAGGGTGTCCCATTTAAGTTGTGATTGTAAAATATCTCGAAGACATGTGACTTAAAACAAACAAACTGACTCATGTCCTTTAGTGTTTCGAGTGGGGAGTCAAACGGCACTACTAGTTTTCTAATGCGTGGGCGTTTTCAAGGTTATTTCAAGGTCATTTTGTCTTTTTTAGAATAAACCCATATTTTTTATTTCGGAATCATATTGTACCTAAAAAAATTCAGAAATTTTGTTTGAAACATCTTTTTGTAAGTTCAGTATTTCTTAAGATATTTAACTGATTTTTCTTGTTTATGTCAAGGATAATTTTGTTTTTCTATTCAAATGAGAACGTTACTTCCTTCTGGAAGATTTTTTATTTCATTTAAGAACATCATAATAAATGCTCGAAATTTTTACCCTCAACTTCTAGACACTTAGTAATTCGTTTAATAAAAGATTCATGATCACATAATAAAGTTTTTACAAACTTACAAAAAAATGTTTCAAACAAAAGTTGTGCATTTTTTTACGTAGAATATGATTTCGAAATAAAAAATATGGGTTTATGATAAAAAAGACAAAATGACCTTGAAATAACCTTGAAAACGCCCACGTATTAGAAAACTAGTAGTGCCATTTGACTCCCCACTCGAAACACTAAAGAACATGTGTCAGTTTGTTTTTTTAAATCATATGTCTTCGAGATTATTTACAATCTCAACTTAAATGGGACACCCTGTATAATGTACAATACATTAATAGTAGTGATGGTGAATTATTATTTTAGAGGTGGATCAACCGGAAATTACCTGTAGAATACACAACTATTCAGTAAACGTACGTGCGAGGCTAAATATCGAATTGCAACATAAATTCGTCCGATTGTAATCTAAAAATATATTCGAATTTTAACGATTCAGTTGTAATGATTCAATCGAAACTGCTTATAGTCACCGAACTGATCAGTTCTCCATTTTGTTAATAAATAGACTGCGGATTTTCTTGCAAGAAACGTTTGTTGCAAGAAACAGGAGTCACTTTTTATTACTTGAGTTAATTATTTGAATAGATCAAAAGTAATATATTGCTACTCTTCAATTATTTAAATCTTACCATTGTTTCGAATTGCAATTACTCAGTTTTGTCATAAATGCATAAAATTCGCTGTCTATTAATAAATGAGAAGATATTGAAGACAACTGAACGAATTTATAATAACGATTTACCCATACGACTTACAACAAAGTAGATTTTTAATTTTTAAACATATTTTTGAAGATACCTCTCGTAGACCCGTTAATTAATCGTCCTGTTGTTTTTGACCTAAATCATTTGATTGAATCAAGGGAAATTGAGTAATTGAATATGAAGATTTTGATATGATGGGTCAAACTAGACCCAGCCGGCACTGTCGGAGGTTTAAACTTTACAGGAGCGATAATTCTAATGTGTTCATAATGATTATGTCGCTCTCAGACGTTTTTGGGCCAGTTGCAACGAGTGCGATGTTTTATTTGCGAACTTTTGCGAACATTGTCGAATATGACAAGTTCGTTGGTATTTACAATTTGCAATAGTATGATAATGGGCATCGGTAATGGCGTGTAGGGTATGTTGACGTGGCACTTTGATTGCGGCCAATTTCGTGGAAGATTCAAGGATAGCACGAGTAGCAAAGCTGCAAAGTACCATGTTGCTCTTGTCCACGCACACATGACGTAAGGCCCCGCGTACCTATAGCATGTAAGTAGCCGTATATACGTGCTGTCGTTCTGGATGACTCGGTTAATTTATTTAAGCGTCGAGGAAGGGTTATACCAGATAGAGAGAGCGAGAAAGAGCTAGAGAGGGAGCGAGAGAGCGAGAGAGAGAAGAGAAGACGCTCGGCCGCCAACAGTGCCATATTTCTTGCCACCTCCGCATAGTTGGTAGCAATTACGAGCTCGCGATTATTCGTCTGGAGTGAACCAGTTTGCGGGCTTTCAGTCGCGTCGCCTTTACTCGATGCGACGCCCACTTTTCGTCCAGCTACGTCTCGGCGAACGTTTCTTCATCTCAATCGACTGGAATTACCTTTTCCGATCAAAATCCTGCCATTCTATTCAATTCTTTCAAAATTCTTCACTCTCAAAATACGAAAGCAAGTCCAACCCTTTATTATGCTACTTCAGAATGTTATGACTGTTCAAAAGCTAAAAGTACCTTAAGGTTCCATTTTTTTTTGACTTTTTATAGATATTATAGATGGATTAAATAAATATACAAGATAGCTCAAGTACCATTTCTTGTCCAGCTACGTCTCTGTGAACGTTTCTTCATCTCAATCAACTGGGATTACTTTCTCCGATCAAAATCCTGCCATTCTATTCAATTCTTTCAAAATTCTTCACTCTCAAAATACGAAAGCAAGTCCAACCCTTTATTATGCTACTTCAGAATGTTATGACTGTTCAAAAGCTAAAAGTACCTCAAGGTTCCATTTTTTTTTGACTTTTTATAGATATTATAGATGGATTAAATAAATATACAAGATAGCTCAAGTATTAGCTTCAATCGGATTACCTTCTCCGATCAAAATCCTGCCATTCTATTCAATTCTTTCAAAATATGCAAGCAAATCCAACCCTTTGTTATGCTACTTCAGAATATTATGACTCTTCAGAAGCTAAAGGTACCTCAAGTTCCATTTTTCTTTTGATATGCTACTTCTCTGCAATTGTTTCTCAGTTTCAACCTAAAGGAGTTACCATTTCTTTGACTTTTTATAGATATTATAGATGGATTAAATAAATATACGGATAGCTGAAGTACCATGTCTTGTCCAGCTACGTCTCTGTGAACGTTTCTTCATCTCAATCGACGGGAATTAAGTTAGCTTATCGAAATCCTGCCATTTTATTCAATTTTTTTCAACTCAAAATTCGAAAGCAAGTGCAACCCTGTTTTATTTTACTTCTTTGACTCTTCAGAAGCTAAAGGTACCTCAAGGATCCATTTTTGCGACCTGCTACTTTTCTGCAATTATTTCTCGGTTTCAATAAAGAGGAGTTATGTTGGAAACCAGAAACCTGAGTTACCAATCATTAATCCCAATCGCGACATCTTCCTTAGGATTAAACAACAATGTATGCATTGTAATGAGGCCGGCCTACTTGAGGAAACGGGAGGCACTCACTCTCTGTATAACGGCGCGTGCGAAAAGTCGTTTGTGTTTATCGTCCGCAAAGTGTATCATCATAAATAAATATACATATAGACGATTAAAGAAAATTCGGAGCACTGCGTTAACAAAATTCTACAAGTTATAATATCGTCATAAATAAATGTACATGGTGTCCCATTTAAGTTGAGATTGTAAATAATCTCGAAGACATATGATTTAAAAATAACAAACTGACACATGTCCTTTAGTATTTCGAGTGGAGAGTCAAATGGCACTACTAGTTTTCTAATTCGTGGGCGTTTTCAAGGTTACTTCAAGGTCATTTCGTCTTTTTTATTATAAACCTATATTTTTTATTTCGGAATCATATTCTACGTAAAAAAATGCACAACTTTTGTTTGAAACATCTTTTTGTATGTTTGTAAGAACTTTATTATGTGTTCATGAGTCTTTTATTAAACGAATTACTAAATGTCCAGAAGTTGAGGGTAAAAATTTCAACCATTTATTATGGTTCTTAAATGAAATAAAAAATCTTCCAGAAGAAAGTAACCTTGTCATTTTAATAGGAAAACAAAATTATCCTTGACATAAACATGAAAAATCAGCTAAATATCTTAAGAAATATTGAACTTACAAAAAGATGTTTCAAACAAAAGTTGTGCATTCTTTTACGTAAAATATGATTCCGAAATAAAAATTATGGGTTTATGAAAAAAAAAGACAAAATGACCTTGAAATAACCTTGAAAACGCCCACGCATTAGAAAACTAGTAGTGCCATTTGACTCCCCACTTGAAACATTAAATAACATGCGTCAGTTTGTTTGTTTTAAATCTCATGTCTTCGAGATTTTTTACAATCTCAACGTAAATGAGGCACCCTGTATATACATATACACAATTAAAGAAAATTCGAAGCACTGCGTTAACCAAATTCTACAAAAAGTTATAATATCTAAAACATCAAAAAGTTGATAAGTAAATCAGTCAAATGTGCGGAAAATCAAAGTACCATTTTATCGTCAAGCTACTTCTTGGCAATCATTTGTTTTTACTTCGATTCAGGGAAATTTTGTTCTCCGATTAAAATCTTGTAATTTAATTAAATTCGAACGGGAAAACAATTCCAGAAGAACCCACGGCTTACACCGGAAAGCCTCAACAGTAATAACCGTACTGAAAGCCTGAAATCTTAAATAAGATCGTAATTCTATTTTTCTTTACATCGTTCAATTGTTACAATTTATTTCTTTGAGCCGGTGCACGCTTCACAAGAATTCCTCTTTAGGACGGAATCAATTAAAACAGTATTGACTCTTTCCACGTGAATGGCCGCCGCCAGCATTTACTGCATCCACCAATTCGGCTCATCTTTCCTCATTCCCTCCTTTCATTCTTTCCATACTATCTTACGTCCGTACGACAACGCTACACACAGTAGCCGCTCATTCATCCTACCATTCGATGACCGTACCATTCATTCATTCATTCGTTTAATACTTTTGTGTCACACGAAGATACGGGTCTTCTGTCGTGGCTTGCCCCGCGCCATGGGAACCTTTTAACTGTTTTGCATAACGTGATTAATTCAATCTCGTCGCCCACTTTTCCTATGGTGCATGAATCATGTTTTGTTGAATCACAATTTTCGGACAGACGAACTATCTCGTTTTTAATTACGAACGCTAATTGAATTGGTAGCATTCGTCAATATCTGTCACGATATTCAGTATAATAACTATACTGCGGATCTTTAGGCAATTTGCAATTTTTGTAGACGAATTTTAAGAAAGTGAAATCAAATAAAATCTTATTTTCTGTGGTAGTACCGTTTGCAGATCTGAAATAAATAAAAATCGTATTAACACTAAACCTACCACGGTCAAATGACCGGTTTTATATTTTACCATTATTGAAATTATAAAAATTAATTTATGGAAAATTATGGAATAAATTTCCTTATCCAAGCATCTATTATATTGAAAATTACAGACAATCTCAATAAATTTAGTGTTGCCATTTTTGTAAGGCAACATTCACAAGATACTTTTAATGCTTGGTAGGTGTAGTGTTAAATTCTGTCACATTCTAAACTATAGGGCTTTTTGAAATTTTTCAGAAGCCGTCAATGCATAAAGATCCGTAGTCTAATAATAACATACAATTCATACGTTAGGTTGTCCCAAAAGTTTGTTTCGTTTTCGATTGTTGCACTGTAATGCAAATTCAATATGGCTACGCGAAAGGAAACTTATTTAACGATATTAAAATTACATATTGAATAAGAAATTTTTAGGAGATCCTAATAAAAATCCTACTCGGTCTATTACACTGTGGGTGCTTTATAAACACTAATGAACGCAGGGAGAAGTTATGATCGAAATTCGTTTATAATCTCCAACAATTTATTCTGAAAAAAATTAAAGTTTGGATAACAGAAAATCCAGTAGTAGTAGACTACTCGACTATAATTATTTTTATTAAGTCAGTTGTCGTTTTACGGACATCGACATTTGCAGAAACAAAGTTTGGATAACATAAAATCCAGATAGTAGACTAATCGACTGTAATAATTTTTATCAAGTCAGTTGTCGTTTTACGAGCATCAACATTCGCAGAAACAATGTTTGTATAACAGAAAATCCAGATAGTAGACTAATCGACTGTAATAATTTTTATCAAATCAGTTGTCGTTTTACGAGCATCAACATTCGCAGAAACAATGTTTGGATAACAGAAAATCCAGATAGTAGACTAATCGACTGTAATAATTTTTATCAAGTCAATTGTCGTTTTACGAGCATCAACATTCGCAGAAACAAAGTTTGGATAACAGAAAATCCAGATAGTAGATTAATCGACTATAATAATTTTTATCAAGTCAGTTGTCGTTTTACGAGAAAATCCAGATAGTAGACTACTCGACTATAATAATTTTTATCAAGTCAGTTGTCGTTTTACGAGCATCGACATTTGCAGAAACAAAGTTTGGATAATAGAAAATCCAGATAGTAGACTACTCGACTATAATTATACTCATTTATCAAGTCATTTGTCGTCGAGCATCGACGTTTGCAGAAACTTCCGCAAAAATAAAAAGAAATAGCAACAATATTAAATTTCCTCCTTGGATCCAGCAATTCCAGAAAACTCGTAACTTAATTGCACCGTCGAGTAATTTCAGAGTGCCCAGCAGCATGAAACGGTAAATTAGCATAATGCCTATTGGTGGAGCGACGCGTAGCGACGACGTATCCATTGAAACGCAGAAAAGAGCAAACGATGCGCGTGATGAACGCGATAGACGGAAAAACGGGTTGCGGGGGTGGAGGAGTGAAGATAACAGAGAACAGAAGACAGAAGCGAGAAAAGAGAAGAGAGAAGAGAAGAGACGGCGTTTTTAAAGGAGACGTCGTGGAAGGGATAAACGATACGGCCGGAAATGTGTCGTGTCGCAAAGGCCTAACGACAAAGACACGAGAAGACACACGAGGAAGATGTTCGTAGGCGCTTCATTCGGCTTTATTAGACGGTGGAAACGAGCAGTCCGCTCGTTTAGTTTACACACCAACGAAACCCGGCGATACTGAGTTTACAGGGTTGCTATACACTCTTCTTCTTCTCTTGCGTTCTCGTCCTGCACTGTCGTCTCCTCCGCGTCACACCAGCTGACACCGACACGCTCGCCATGATCTTGAATGGCTTCAATTAGCTTCGTTTAGGTCGGCAATTGTTTCTTGAGAATTCCCGTAGAAAGCTTCTTCTAGCAGAACGCCGTGAAATCGCGAGCTTTGTTCGGAAACAAAGTGGGGGCGGGATGGGGTAAAATAGCGGTGACAATGGAGAAACTGTGGAATCAAGAATAGTGAACTTTCTTAGGTTTGTATTCCTTCTTTACGATTTTTATGGGAGCTTGAAAAGAGAGTGATCCGCGAAATCAAAAGAATATTGAATTGTAATTGAAAGATTGTTGAACGCCTGCAACTTTCTGTTAAAAATTCTTAGAATATTCTACTTGAGCTTATTTTCAAGGATGAAGTCCCTACTTCGATACCCCCGAAGTTCACTTTTCCAAAGATCCTTTTGGGTTACGTCAAACATGGGCACGGGTGGAGCCCCTCAAACGCTTGTTTCCCCCACCAACCTCTCTCTCATGCGCAAGGCCTGGGTTAGGTCTGGGTTAGGTAGAAAGCTTCTTCTAGCAGAACGCCGTGAAATCGCGAGCTTTGTTCGGAAACAAAGTGGGGGCGGGATGGGGTAAAATAGCGGTGACAATGGAGAAACTGTGGAATCAAGAATAGTGAACTTTGTTAGGTTTGTATTCTTTCTTTACCATTTTTATGGGAGCTTGAAAAGAGAGTGATCCGCGAAATCAAAAGAATATTGAATTTTAATTGAGAGATTGTTGAACGCCTGCAACTTTGTGTTAAAAAATCATAGAATATTCTACTTGAGCTTATTTTCAAGAATGAAGTCCCTACTTCGATACCCCCGAAGTTCACTTTTCCAAAGATCCTTTTGGGTTACGTCAGACATGAGCACGGGTGGAGCCCCTCAAACGCTTGTTTCCCCCACCAACTTCTCTTTCATGCCCGAGGCCTGCGCACTGTTTGCGTAGTCAGTTTGCGCAGGCGCAGTTTGTTCTCTCCACGCCGATCAAGAAACCGAGTAACCGACCCGCGTGTCATAAAACAATCAACGATCATCTTTTTAACACGGGAAGCGAGCATATTGGTAATTGGTTTGTCGCGTCACGGCGCTATGGAAACGGCGAACGGTGGTGGGGACGGCGTTAGCTCCCGGAGCCAAGTTTGGACATCGCTGCTCTATGGTAACGGCGGATGCAGGTGGGGGACAGTAGGCGCTATGGTGGGGACGGTTTTGTCTCAATTGAGACAAAAATGCCCATCCCTGGGTTACGTTAAAAAAGCAATAAGAAGTCGATGCTGTTTGCTTGCTTCTATTTATTTAGTAATTTTATGAATTCGAATGACTGTATTATTTAAAAAAATTTGTTATCCATTTGTTTTAACGTAATCTTGTAAAAGGAGATTTCCCCTTTTATAATGATCTAAGTATTATACTTTAAATGAAATGTGAATGATTCTTACAATTGGTGCAGATAATTTTTCGTTTATTTTGATATAATTGTTGCTTCTTTTACTAATAAGTAAAATTGATATACTAAAACAGGAATAATGTACGACTCTACCTAATGAATTGAGAGAGAAAGGAAGTCGGTGAGAAGAGGAATCCTGATCAAGACGGTGGCTAAGCAGTTAAATATTATGAGATTTAAGTAGTACTGAACGGGCTGGCCTAAATGGTGAGTCGTTAGAGGAGCGGGAGACAAAAAGGGAGAAAGTGAGAATACAAAGGCACATACCAGCCCTGATTGCACTTTAATTCACCTTCTCCTTTCTTCGTTGCCTGTGGTCTATTCCATGGCTCGAGCACGAACGAGTCAGAGGTTTAAGCAGGAAGTTGTACCCTGAGGGAACGAGTCTCGGCTTTCATTGGCGAGAAAATTTTTTTTTATTGTCTCGTTTGGTGCACTTAAATGTTCTACTACAGATTCGAGCGTTCTCTCGTTAAGAGAAACGCATTGCGGGCCAACAGGAAGACCTGTAATCTTAAACCGTTTTACTGGCCGTGGATTCCGCTCTCTTTTCAATATGAATTAAAGAAGGTATGGCCTCGAAATAATGGACTAATTTGGTCGAGGATTAGTTGTTTCAAGCTGAACCTTCATGCTCGAAAATTGTGTGTTTGCTATATTAGTTTATCTAATTTTATATATTTGTGGATGTTCACACGTTTGTAATTGAAGACCTTGGGGTAAAAAATTAGGTAGGCCTAGAATTTGAGAAATATTTAATTGTTGCACTAAACGATCAGCAATGTATAAATTATTTAGATTTTAATTATTTATTTAAAAGATTTGACTATAGTCAATGGACTTTGCTTATTTGTTCTATAATTGGAAGATCGAAATGATATATTTGTGGATATTGATGGATCAAATAAAATGAGATAGAACGGAAGCCTAACGCTGCGCAAACAGCTCTGCGCTGACCTATTGCGCCAAGTAATTAACCTCTCCCGCTTGGCGGCTCGTTTTAAGGTTTCCTCGTTTGGATGCTTGAATTGAAACACTTCCGACAACGCATGCAACGTGAAAGAAAACATGACGACCGTATGGGCTTTCAATTTCAAGCTTGACAGAGCAACAACTCCCAAACTTTGATTTGCAACTTAATCTCAAGGGAAAAACTGCCAGTGCTTTTAGAAAATATTGTTAATTAAAATAAATAAAAATTTGGGCAGTAAGTATTTTAGAAAATTTATGGAAATTTGGGAAGTAGGTACAGTACAAAATGGAAAGGTAGGTAATATGCAAAATGGAAAATTGAAGGGTAGGTACTATGCAAAAGGGAAAATGGGGGTAGATACTATGCAAAAGGGAAAATGGAGGTAGATGCTAATATGCAAAAGGGAAAATGGAGGTAGATACTATGCAAAAGGGAAAATGGGGGTAGGTACTGTACAAATTAGAAGCTGAGGTGGAACGTGTAAAAAATAAATGGAAATGTATAGGCAAATACTATACACAATAAACGAAAACCTGAGGAGATTTGTAGGTAGGGGAAACCGGAGCAAGTTGATAAACTTTTCAGTTTGTCATTTCTGAAATAGCAATACAAGAGGATATATGGTCGGTTCAACAGAGATACAAGAAACTTATGAGCGTATCGCAGTACCAATGATCCACAATACGGTGGATAGTTTTTATTGCCTTATAGCAATAAAAGGTCGATTCAAGAAAGACACAAAATGACCAGTAATCACATTACAGCAGCAATGGACCACAATTCCGTGAAGCGTTGATCGGCACACCGGAGATTCCCAAAAATCCGTCGCATATTATAGCAGCCATGACACACATTACAGTAAATAGTTAAATGCAAATTTGTTTTTATATAAAGTCTAAAGTCCAATCAACATCCAGGTCATTAACGACGAACTTCCGCGATGACTTCAAATTTTGTGGTAGTAGTTGATTTATTTAAGGAATTCGATAATATTTCTTTGTGTGCTTTTCGGATGTGAGGGCAGTGTTCGAGTTGATTTTGAGTTTGAGTCGTTGGGTAGAAAATGTTTGGAAGTCATACAAAAGATGGTGTACTGTGAGTGGGGTTTCGCAGCAGAGAGGGGTCTGTTTTCTTTATGAGAAATTCGTGTGTTATCTGAATGCAAGTTTGGGGTGCATCGTAGCAATAAAAGAAAATTTGGTCTATACACCGGCGATTCCGGTGAAAGTCAATAATACAGCAGCAGTGGTCTACGATTTCGTAGAGCGTTAATTGAAAATATGGGATGCATCGTAGCAATAAAAGAAAAATTGGTCAGTACACCGGAGATCACCGAAAATCCGTCGCATATCGCAATAATCTCGAGCGTGGCAAGGGTTAAGTCTGCCTCGCCTGGTTCGGGGATGGGTCAAGGTAAAAGGGAGAGTCGGGAAAAATGGTCGTCGGAGAGAGAATGCAGTGGGTGGCACGCGCCCAATGCCGTAACTTCAATATATAAACGCTTAACAGGCTCGGCGTAACACGAGACACACCGGAAGGGACGTCAGCCGAGTGTCACTCAGTCATTCAGTCGGCTCCACTCGTTTCATGCTTGCTCCGCGCTCCTTCTCTCTTCGCAGAGTCCCTCTCCTCTCCTGTTTCGCTCGCGCAAAGCGGCAAAGCAAGGCGAAATGCTCTCTGTTTGTATACGTATGTATGTACGAGCATGTTCCGCGTGCGCAAGTAGAAGAACAGCGCACGCGTACACGCACCCGCACACCCATAGATCCCGAAGGATGAGATCGAGTTCCGCGCAAACCACGATAAGAGGCAAGGGGACCAAGAACATGAGCCTTATCTATTCAATGCGACCCCTCCTGCGACACACGCTTTCTCTTAAACCAACCCCGGACTCGTCAACACTTCATGATTTTTATCCTGCTTTCGCATAAGTATCTCACCTGGTAACTGGGGAAACGTCACACGTCAAACGGTGATCTTCACGATTTTTGGTGATTGGTTTTAGCAAATTCTTGTGGCGATAGTGGTCTGGTAACATGTTCTCGTAAAATTCTTTCGTAACAGTTTTCAAAAATATTTTAGTAACAGCTTTTGGTAACATCTTCAGATAACATCCCTTGGTGAAGTCTTTTGGCAACGTCTTCAGGTAACGTTTCTTGGTGAAGTCTTTTAGTAACATTTCTTGACAATATTCCTTGGTGACATCATTTGGTATTATTTTTTGGCAATATTTCTTGATGATGTCTTTGGGCAACATTTTTGGGGGATATTGATTGGTTACGTCTTTGGGCAGCATTTTTGGGGGATATTTATTGGTTACGGTTACATATGGTGATGACATTTTTTGGTAGTATGTTTTAGTAACATCCCTTGGTGAAGTCTTTTAGTAACATTTCTTGACAATATTCCTTGGTGACACCATTTGGTAATACTTTTTGACAATATTTTTTGATGATGTCTTTGGGTAACATTTTTGGGGGATATTTATTGGTTACGGTTACATATTATGATGACATTTTTTGTTAGTATGTTTTAGTAACACTTCTTGATGAAGGCTTTTGGTAACATCTTCAGATAACATCCCTTGGTGAAGTCTTTTGGCAACGTCTTCAGGTAACGTTCCTTGGTGAAGTTTTTTAGTAACATATCTTTACAATATTCCTTGGTGACACCATTTGGTAATACTTTTTGACAATATTTTTTGATGATGTCTTTGGGTAACATTTTTGGGGGATATTTATTGGTTACGGTTACATATTATGATGACATTTTTTGTTAGTATGTTTTAGTAACATTTCTTAATGAAGTCTTTTGGCAATATTTTTTTATGGCGATCAATGGATGAAGAAGAATGGCAAATAAGTTGAAGTATTGTTCTGATGTGGGCTTCAATCGGAAATAAACGAAGACACATCCACAAGACACGTGTTGATACGATATTGTTACAAGGACTATACCTATGTAGTATGTATAGTTTAGTATGAGTCACGTGTAGACTAGATGCGTGCACACGCATCAAGGATTTCGGGAATGACGAACAGCCCCGGAAGATAAAATAGTCCACGACGCATTAGAGCGAAAGAGGACCTAACCCCTAACTTTCCCATGGTGACTTTAATTTGATCCATTGTTCCCCATTCGGCATCGACCGGTCGCTGTCTTTCCTCCCTTCGGCGGTTTGTGTTTCTGGAAAACACCAACCTCCCATGAATTGACCTAATGTAGCGTTAATAATGTCGTCCACAAGCTTCTGATCCTGTTTACTGGACGGAAGCTGTTTATGGAGGTTGTGGATGGGATCTTTGCTCTAAGGACAACTTTACCGTTTGACTGTGGAGATTATGCTTGTAGTTAGTTCAAAGTTGAAGATGCATTAGTGTTCCTGGCAAAGGCAGATTGCAATTTTCATGAAAAATTGGGCATTTCTTTAAGATATTTTCCTCTAGACAATTCTTCAAAATTTGTAAATCGTGAGCAGCCAAATTGTTTTGATTCTGGTAATGACAAATTAAATTATACGATCTCAATAATCAATAATGAACGAACAAAAATAATTACTGGGGTTGAAGACAATTCTACGGTCTTCACGAATAATTTTAATAAATGATAAATAAACATAATATAATTTTATATATTACAATATTGTTACGGAGGCTTCCTATATCGTAAACATATATTCAAAATTATATTCATTAAATTTAACACTAATAACTAAACTGCGGATTTTATGCATTTATGACAAAAAATGAGTTAGCACCATTTAAAACAGAAGGAAAGTTGAAATAATTAAAGAATATCGACGTACTATTTTGAACTTGTTAAAATTATTAATGAAAGAATAAAATTTGTATTCGGCTCCTGTTTGTTGCAAATAAGAAAGACAATTTTTATTTTGCATAAACATCCGCAGTCTGCTAATAACAATCAACTAATAAAAATAATGTCTTTGAGACAATTGTACGAGTTCCAAGAATAGTAACACCATAAGGACACCGTGCAAGGGTAGAATAAAATTCTACTGTCTTCGTGAACGATTCTAGTAAATTAAAAATAAATATAACGTAATTTTATATTTCATAAAACACTCAGAATTATATCCATTAAACTCTACAGTTTATATTTTTATGATTTACGAGGATAGTAACACCATCAGAACAATTTGCAGGGTTGGAATAAAATTCTACTGTCTTCGTGAACGATTCTAGTAAATTAAAAATAAGATTATATAATAACTGATGCAAGAATTGTATAGCAAACACAGATTGGTATAGCTCTGATTCGACCGTCGAAGCATTCCATCGCCATGAATCCTTTCGCTTCCAAGCACGGGCGATAGTCATAGAGCATCATTCATTGAGGACTCGGTGTCAAGCCGGTGATTCTCGGAAACGCGGAATCCATGAATGAAGCTGGCAACGGCACACGTACTACATACGCAGCCGCGATAAGAATAATTGTTGGACGTTGTCTAGGGGGCAGCTGGTAGTGGTCGCAAGTCAAGGAGTTTGACCCGTGGGCGCAGCCGTCAATGAGGCAAGGGACTAACCAAGACCCAGGATACGAGGTCGTCTACTTGACCCCACAGCGCGCGCCGGATGCCACCGTTTTTCTCTCCAGAATTGACCGATTCAATTGGAACCGGCCACGCGTTTGCTCGCGAAAATTTACCAACTCTGCTTTCGTTATCCTTCAAACGTCAACAAGTCCAAGGATCATGGCAGCGAACCATCATAGAGGATCAACTGCTCATCTTACTACAGACCTTGGTGAATAGCACCAACATTCCAAATCTGTAGGAGTTTGTTGTGGGCATTTTTTATTTTCAAGCAATTCAGGCTGCCCACTGGGACTGACATTTACAGTATTTCATCGTTAATTGTCGCCACCGCGGGTCCGGCCGGCGTCTATTATCGTGTAGAAGATACTATTTTGCGACCTCTGGCGAACGGAAGGACACTGAAGCACGGGAGGCCTCGACCGCCGAGAAGTGTAACATAATACGGGTCGAGTATATATTGGTGAGATTAATCCAATGACAAAACTACTTTATTTTTTATTATTTTAAAAATAATAAAATAATAAAAATGTAAAGTATTATGTTACGCTTCTCGGCGACTGAGGCCTTTCGAGCTTCAGTGTCCGTCCTTCCGTTCGCCAGAGATCGCAAAATAGTATCTTCTACACGATAATTGACGTCGGCCGGACCTGCGGTGGCGACAATTAACTATGAAATACTGTAAATGTAGTACCGAGGCCTCTCTAGTTTCACGGGGCCTCACGGGGTATACCCCGCGGAAGGAGGGATTGTTCAGCGACAATTATCGTAGAGAAGTTCACGACAATTAACGATGAAATACTGTAAATGTAGTACCAAGGACTCTCGAGCTTCACGGGCCCTCACGGGGTATACCCCGCGGAAGGAGGGATTGTTCAGCGATAATTATCTTAGAGAAGTTCACGACAATTAACGATGAAATACTGTATTTTTAATTTACTGGAATCATTCACGAAGACAATTAAATTTTATTCAACCCCTGTGCGCTGTTCTAACCGCGTCACGATTCTTCCGACTCATAACAATTTATCAAACTATTTTTGTTTGTTCATTATTTCTATATCTTGGAAAAGACGTACAAGTGAGGTACAAGTCCGACCGTGCAACCTCCGCGTGGTGTACCTTGGGTAATGCTAATGCCGGCGGCACACTTTTCATTCGACTTTCAATAAAATATCAATAATAATAAAATCATATAAAATAAAAATATCAAATATACATATAAAATCGGATCATTTTATTGATTCCAGGAGCAAACAGTAGGATAAAAGGGGATAACTTGATTTACAAAATGAAAAAAAATGTTAACATGTGACCAGTCAACGTCCAAACGCGAGGTATACTTGTGAAGTTACCATGACCGATTACTCACGAGTGGAAAATGTATTCTTTAGCCTGTATTAACGGCTGATTTGCTACAGGGTCGTGTTCCGTGCAAAAGGGGTGCGCGGCACGATCACGAAAAACGTGTCCGCGGTATAGTGAGCGTACAGTGAATGTGTTAACCCGTTGCCCATTTGAACAGCTTTTGTGACCCTTTAAAACAAACAGGACGTCGTACACGGGAACAAAGACCGCGCGAGGGTACAAGCGGCGGAGAAATGAAAACGAAAGAGAAAAAGACGGAGCATATATATATGTATATAGGGCGAGAGAACGAAAAAGAGATTTATCGGGTTTAACCCTCTCCTCGATGCTCGATTTCGTATAAGTGGCGCGTATTATACATACAAGTGGAGCACAGCTGTGGAACAAAAAGAGCCCTATTATTTTCAGGACTTACACGACTCTTCACCGGAATTGTTCAAAAGGAACTGGCCACGTTCTTGTTCGACGACAATTAAGCGTGATTAGGCGAGCCTGTTGTTCCTCTCGCCAAATGAACAACTAATAAGCGGGAAACGATTGATACTATCGCTGTCGCATATTTTGGGCAACAGTATTATTTTCGAGAGAAGCATGAGTTAGATCTTGTGTATTATTATTATACGAATTTTATGCATTTGGAATAAAATTTTGGGACCATGTGTACATTATTTTGAATTCACAAAAATTCTTATAGAAAGAATGAAATTTCTATTTGGTTTCTGTTTAATGCTACTGATGAAAAACATTTTTATTTTATAAAATATATTGAAGACAAATTTTTGTTTATTATTAAATCAACGTGGAACTATCTGATTAAAAAGATATAATTTATTTTTAAATCGAAAATGAAACGGGTCTGAGTCGAGTAAAGGTATCAATCAAAAAATGCATAAATTGTCAGATTAATAATTTTATATAGAACGCATTTTTTTTTTAGTAGAAATTAATTTTTGTATTGGATACAAGACCAATAAGCTTGTACAAAGAAAATTAAACATATCATTTTTATTCAATTGAATTTCAGTTACAATGAGAGAAATATTTACAAAAACGTAAAAATTGTCAGATTAATAATTTTATATAGAAGTTATTTTTTTTTTAAATAGAAATTAATTTTTGTGATGGATACAAGAGCAATAAGCTTATACAAAGAAAATTAAACACATTTTTATTCAATTGATTTTCAGTTACAATGAAAGAAACATTTACAAAAACGTAAAAATTGTCAGAATAATAATTTTATATAGAAGGCATTTTTTTAAGTAGAAATTAATTTTTGTAATGGATACAAGAGCAATAAGCTTGTACAAAGAAAAAATTAAACATATATCTTTATCCAATTGATTTCCAGTTATAATGAGAGAAACATTTACAGAAACGTAAAAATTGTCAGTGTAATAATTTCTTCTATTGCCTTAGAAAAAATATTAATTTATATAACAAGTGTTGGAGTAAACGAGGTAGCAGTGAATGACTATATTGTTTATTGGAAGACTCACTGCAACCAGCAAGGAATGACAAAGCTAACTCGCGGATGAACGCGCGGTTAAGTTTCGATTCGAGTTAGAGGAGAGGGTGAAAGATCGACTGTGTCGTGATCGATTAGACACGGTACCCGCGTGAAGGAAGGGTGACTTTAAGTTTCGTCCGGGCAGATTACTTTAGGCATTCGTTCTGTGGCTGATCGTGAACAGAACGACACACCCCCGCACGTGGTGGCCACTCGATTCCCGATGACCTCGTGTCTGCGAGGATCACAAACCATAACGACCTTAAATTACTTCCCTTAATAAGAACGTCCCTTGATTTCACTATTTTTCTTCATTCGCTTCAACAACTAACAATTTACATGTTATCAGTACAATCAACATTTTGTGCTTTTATGACAAGGATGAGTAGCTGCAATTTGAAACAGTAGAAGTATTAAAAACATTAGAGACTGTGAATGCAATATTTTCGGCCTGATAAAATTATTGAGAAACTTCCAATAATAATTTACATGATATCAATGCAATCTAGATTTTGTGCATTTTAGACAAGGATGAATAGATGTAATTTGAAGCGGTAGAAGTATTAAAAGCAATAGAGACTGTCGGTGCAATATTTTTCTGACCGACAAAAATTATTGAAAAAATTTCAATAATAATTTATATGATTTCAGTATAATTCAGATTTTGTGCGTTTATGACAAGGATGAGTAGCTGAAATTTGAAACAGTAGAAGTATTAAAATCATTAAAGACTGACAAAGCAATATTTTTGGCTTGCTAAAATGATTGAAAAACTTCCAATAATAATTTACATGATATCAGTACAATTCAGATTTTGTGCGTTTATGACAAGGATGAGTAGCTGCAATTTGAAAGAGTAGAAGTATTAAAAGCATTAGAGACTGTCGATGCAATATTTTTGACCGACAAAAATTATTGAAAAAAACAACAAAGTTCTTAAATGGTTTCTATTTCTTGAAACAAACACAGATAAATTTTATTTTGTATAAAGATTCGCAGTCTAGTTGTTAGAATAAACTTTCGTAAAATCTAATGGAAGTGAATGAGAATGTTTAATGAAGATTAAAAAGACTTCCTGACTCCGATTCATCTCGAATACAGAAACCAGCGACGAGAAAATCATGTCAATTACGCGCCGTGAGTAATCGCATCGTTGATTCATCAATTAGACTTTCGTGACACACTATACCGAGACCGTAGACGTTTATGTAAATTCGCCAGTTGTGACATTGATGTATGAAAAATGTAATTTGATGGTTTGGTCGGTGTAGTAGGTACATTAATATGACTAGCAAATATTTAAACATCCACAAGCATTAAATCTTCTTATATACGATATAGTATGAATTTATTAAAAATGCACGAAATAAATCGTACGATTCACTGACTCTTCACATACCAATTTTTGAAGTAATTATTACCTTAAAAAAAAAAACATTGAAGAATGAGAAGAAAAAGAAGTACAAGTATAGTGACACTGTCGTTTGTTCGGACATGTATTAATCGAGTGCATTAAACGAGCCACTTATTATTAATAATTGACGTATGTAAAGTTGCATCTGTCTAAATAGAACGTAGAAATCTTTCCCCACCAATTTTTCTAATAATTATTATCCTGGGCACCGAAAAAAAAATTTAGAATAAGAAGGGAAGTAAGAGGAAGAAGTTAGGACAAGTAGTGGCATATCAATTTTTGAAGTAATCTGTGAAAAAAGAATGGAAGAATGAGAAGAAAAGTAAGAAAAAGGAAAATATAGTAATCGAGTGCATTAAGCAAGCCATATGTTAAAAAAATACGTGTGTAAAGTTGCATCTGTCTAAATAAAACGTACAAATCTTTCCCAACCAATTTTTCTAATAATTATTATCCTGGGCACCGAAAACAAAATTTAGAGTAAGAAGGGAAGTAAAAGGCAGAAGTTAGGACAAGTAGTACCAATTTTTGAAGTAATCTTTAAAAAAAAAGAATGGAAGAATGAGAACAAAGGAAGAAAAAGGAAAATATAGTAATCGAGTGCATTAAGCAAGCCACATGTTAAAAAAATACGTATGTAAAGTTGCATCTGTATAAATAAAACGTACAAATCTTTTCCCACCAATTTTTCTAATAATTATTATCCTGGGCACCGAAAAAAAATTTAGAATAAGAAGTGAAGTAAAAGGAAGAAGTTAGGACAAGTAGTGGCAGTGTCGTGCGTCTCGGACACAGTATTCGAGCGTATTAAACAAGCCACTTGTGTCGGGTCCCTCATTCTCATGAGACGCGCGGGCGCACGTGGATAAACGTCGGGTCGTGCATATCGCGTGGTTATGCACCGACAACAACGACAACCGTCGATGACAACGGCTTGATAATTGTGTGCGTGTTACCGCTACCAGTGACGTCGTCGCGTGCGTCCTCTTCGTACGAGAGCAAGCATGCTTGCTATAGTACACACTGTACACTATACATATCTGTGTTTCCTGCGGCGGTGGCTCGCGAGTGGGCGCCCCTCCAGCAATTTCTGCGTACAAACAAAGCCTGCTGGGCCACCGTAAAATGCGTCTCCGTGCTTAAACGGCCGATCAACGGCACGCCGAGGAAATTTGTATGGCCTTCGTTCTTGTCAAATTCGTTAACGTTTCCCTTTGCCCAGCGGCTTGCCCCTGCTTTCTACGCGCGACGCCGCGCGTGCTGCGTTTCCGCTCGACCATACTATCTTCCTCCGTGAACAGTATAATCGGTGGACGAGTGTCTTGGACGTGGAATTGCTCTGCGGAGTTGCTGGCATCGGTAGATTATGGTTTTTGAGGGGTTTTGGTACTGGGGTTGTTGATAATGACAAAGTGGTCTACTAGTGATTGGGTATGTGCGATTGCTGGATAGATTGTTATGCAAAATTAAATATATGTCGTTGAAAAATGAATTTTCTGATTTAAATATTTGTACGTGTATTCTTCAAAGCTTTATCAGAATGTAGAAAAATTCTCACAAATTTATATTCAGCCGCTTCAGAATAAAAAATTTGTAAACTACTTTGCGGAACATGTTTTCTTATCTAAATAGAGGAAATCTTTAAAAAATTAAATTTTTAAGCTGAACATTTTTGTGTATATTCCTCAAAGCTATATATAATTATAGCGTTTAACAATAACCATCGTTTAATAATTAAAAAATGTCCAGAATAGATTTGTGTTCATCTATTGGTAGCGAAATTTATTTAAAAACGGGAAATCTTAAAAAAATCACATTTTAATGAAAAATGAATTTCCCGAGCTGAAAAGTTTTGTGTACGTTCTTCAAAGCTTCATCTAAACATAGAAAAATAATAACAAATCTGCAACCAGTCGTTTAACAATTAAAAATTTATAAAGTAACACCTGTTTCGTTTATGCGAAGCATATGTTTTATATATAAATAGAAAAACTTTTTAAAAAATCATATCTTCTGGAAAAATAAATTTTCTAAGCTGAAAATTTTTGTGTACGTTCTTCAAAGCTTCATCTAAACATAGAAAAATAATAACAAATCTGCAACCAGTCGTTTAACAGTGAAAAATTTATAAAGTAACACCTGTTTCGTTTATGCGAAGCATATGTTGTATATCTAAATAGAAAAACTTCTTAAAAAATCATATCTTCTCGAAAAATGAATATTATAAGCTGAAAATTTGTGCATGTATTCTTCAAAGAAAAGTCATCACAAATCTACATTCAGCCGCTTAGCAATAACAAAAATTGTTAGAATAGAACCTTTCTAGAAGAAGCACTTAGAGAGGCAATTATATCTCATTAAAATATAAACATTCAATACTGAATATCAAATATGAAAAATGAGTACCAGTAATATTGTAAAAATTCCAATGGATGACTACCGTCATCCACGCAATAGACGGTTGTCATCACAGCAGGGTTAATTAATTTGTCTACGAATATGGGAAAAGTAAAGATACATATGTGTTTCTTGGTAAGAAACGAAGGAATCCAATCGGCGGGTCGCTTCGCACAATGAACGGGGCTTAAAGGTAGAGGACTGAGCATTCACGGGAGGAATTAGCGGTTGCTTTGGAAGCGCGGACACCCCATGGTGCCATCAAAAGAGTTACAGGCCTTTCGCACCTCGACACGGGGGATTACATGCCATAAAATAAATCCTCCTGCACCCCCCGACGTCGCTGCTCTTGTGACCTTAGATTATAATGTTTTGCTCACGCATGCTTCAACGTCCATGAAGAATCTCCTTCCACTTTTTTCTGTCGCGGTCTTTTTACTAGCCGGGGAATCGAAAGCGAGCATTCGTAATGGAACTTTTCGAGTAGGTATCCTGCCTGGATGATCGATTATGATCGGTGGACTCCGGATTTTTATGCAAATACACATCTCCCTTTGTTTTCCAAGACTGCGAACTAAACAGCAAATTATTTTGTTTCTTCGTACTCCAACTATATAACATTAGTGTCCCGTGGTATTTTTATTACATTATTTTGCAGTGTGCAATATTTATAAAAGTGCAGTTTTTATTAGGAAGAATGTAATTCTTTTTATTACATGCGTCCACTTTTCAAAAATAGAAGTATATTAATGGACGAGTTAAAATACAGTGGATATTAAAAATTAGACTAAATTCACTACTAAACGAATTTAACAAGCAATTCCAATTAGAAAATATACGATGGCGTTTGAGGCAGATTATCTTAAAGACTCGTCCTATTTTTTAAAATTAAGGGTATATTGATGGACCAGTTAAAATTCAGTGAATATGAAAAATTAAACTAAATTCACACTTAAACGAATTTAACAAGTAATTCCAATTACAAAATATTCGATGGCGTTTAAGACAGATTATCTTAAAGACTCGTGCTATTTTTTAAAAGTAAGGGTATATTAATGGACCAGTTAAAATTCAGTGAATATGAAAAATTAAACTAAATTCAAACTTAAACGGATTTGACAAGTAATTCCAATTACAAAAAATTGAAGTCATTCATTACGGAAATAAAATGGAAAATAGAACAAGGCGTAAAAATTCGTGCGATTTGTGTATGAATTTTGGATAAAACATTGTATAAAAGAATGAAGCGTAATCAGTTTGTCGGTAGAGGAATCATGATTCTGCCGTTTGCGGGAAAAGGGACAACGATGGCGGCCGGTGGCAACGGAATTCAGAGGGGGTCGTGACTTTTGTCGTTTTTAATTGATTAATCGCTCACGCTATTACGTGATTATCATGGCTTCTCGAGAAGTCTCCTAGAGGGGCGGGGGGTGGCGGTGAAGAGGGGCCGTTTTTCGGCGGACAGAAGACCGTCTTCCTGTCGCGTGGCCCCCACGTTATCTTGCTTTCTCGTCTCCCTTCGCTAGAATTAACCTCTACATTGGGATTAAAAAGCGGATATATTAATTTGTCCGTTTCTTTCTCGCTCTTCCTCGTAAAACGCCGCGGGCTTGATCGTGTTCTTGAAGAATGCATGCAAAAAGTTCTTTACAACAAAAAGACCATTGCTGTTTCGTTTTCAAGTAGCCAACAGTGCGTTCTCTTGTCTTAAAACATTATACATTGCAAGTCTTTGCATTCATCAGTTTATTTTAACAATCAGCGCGTGATCTTGTCTTAAAACATTATACATTACAAGTCTTTACAGTCATCAGTTTATTTTAACAATCAGCGCGTGATCTTGTCTTAAACCATAATACATTGCACGTCTTTGCATTCATGATTTTACTTTAACAATTAGTGCGTAATCCTGTCTTAAAACATAATACATTGCACGTCTTTGCATTCATGATTTTACTTTAACCATTATATTGTGCAAAATAAAAATTGTCCGAGTCAATTGGAATAAACAGAAGTTAGATAAAAATGAATTTTTTTCAAGAATTTTCATGAGCCGCACATAGTGTAATAATATTTTTAAATTCTTCTAATGTCTTCTCAGTTTGGTACTTCATTAATAAAAAAATGATCTTATTATGTATTACCAAACAGTATGGAGACCAAAATGTATGGAATACACTAATATCAATAATATAAATATCGGATGTAGCAATGCCAGAAAGTAATAGCATTCGACAGCAATAACGCTAGTATGTTGCCAACTTCATTTAGGTCGCGCAACTTGAAAATCGAAGGAGTGGGGAGGCGGGAGTGGGGGTGCGGCAAGCGTGTAAAGTAAATATACTTCCCGAGATTTGAGTATTCGGCAGCTCGAATTTGTCATGTTTGGCTGATTATAACTCGATAACTGTCCATTATTCAGCTTTGTGCCCATTACATCTTTTGTTCAGTAGATCATAAGCTACAACATATGAAAAATCCAACTGATTTTACCGGGATAGATTTTCCATATGATTAGTGCGGGGTTCTTTTGTCAAATAATTTCGAATTTCGAAAATCACTGTCCATATTGAGTCATCTGTTTCCTAGTACATTCGACGTAGAAAATCACAACAGACTTTGAGACGGCGACAACTTCGAGATCAATCTCCATCGTTCCTCACAATAGAGTGACACTTTGTTCGAGCACGTTTGCGAGGGCACGGCTCGCACAAGTCTAACGTGAATTTACATACGAATGTCTTCTCGTGATAAAGACAGAAAAGTTGGACGTCGTCCGTAACTAATCGCCCCGTTGCCTTCGGCTATTCGTCTCGACGAACTCTTTCTTCGGCGTTTCTTCTTTCTTCAACATCGTTTCCCGTTATAGTTTTGTTTCTGTGGCGTCGTCGAGACACGAGATCGGTCTTCAACGCTTTGAAACTGTCCTTGGCAACAGATAATTAGGTACATTACTAAAAACTTGAGTACACGAAAGCATTCAATTAATTAACATTTACTCGATCGTCGATGAATTTAATTACATACTTCGATAGACGGAATTGCGAACGAATGTCATAATTAGGCAGCGGATGCATTTATGACAAAAATGGGTAGGTGTAATTTAAACAGTAAAAACAACAGAAGAATTTGAACGTATTGTTATATTATTTTCAGGCTATTTAACATTTTAAATAAGAAAATAAAATTCGATTTCACTCCAGTTTGTTGCAATTCAGATAGAACATTTTTATTTTTCATAGAGATCCGCTGTCTAGTCATAATAATAGTTTATAATTAATAAAATTGTTTGACGTTAATTTTCAATATGAAATATAATCACTCGCATTGAATTTTATTTTACGATGCGGTGATCATTATCTTTTATGATCTTTTCATAATTTTTGTAATTTTTGTGTTCATTCTTCGAACAGTTTTTAGTATTTGGCCATTCAGAATTCATACAAAGCTGATTGCACAGAAGAAATATATTCATACTACACATAAATATTAATATAAATACAATTATTAGTTTGTGGATCTGTCTGCAAATTCCCATGTTCACATTTAATTTTATAAAAGCATTCACTTCTTTGAATTAAAAAGATTTTATAGCAACACTGAAATGAAAATATTTTAATTTCTTTTAGGATACGCTCTCATCATATAATGCATAAAAATCTGCAATGTAATAATCATATATATGTTAGAATATTTAAATGTTAATATACTTTAATTATTCATATTCATAGACCTACTATTGTAAATTAATATTATGATTGCTAATGTCAAGGGATGTCATTAATAATGCGTAACCTAAGTAAACATGATTAAGTCAGATCACAACGTCCACTAAAAAATGTCTTAATTTAATTCTCTTCTGCTAGATAATGAACATCACAAGTGTGCAAAGATTATTGAGTCTATTAGACTATGAGTTTACGTTGTACAAGCTAGTTACAAGAAAATATCAGGATTAAGGTACAATTAGCGAGAGTCTAATAAATTAATCTCAGCCTAGGTTCTCCCAGACATTAACAGGGTGAATAAATGAAGAATGTTTGGAACCAGCTTGAGAATCGTGAATGGAGGTTGGTTCCCATTACGTGAATAGATCAACGAGGTCAGATCTCGTGGCATTTGACTTTTTCGTCGGGAGGTCGGCCCGGTTCAGGCTAAGAAAGTCATTTCTTGTGTCATTAATCGTTCCCGAGAGCCCTTATCTAAATTGATTGAGTAACCACGAGACCAGAACCGTCAGTATTACATTACAATTTGCTACTGATTCTCATCAATCATTTCTCGCCCGATCGAATTAGTCGACGGCGACGACTTGTTACGTTTCGCCTATATGTGTATCAAGTTTGCCTATCTAAAAAGAGAGAATCCTCAAAAAATCATATCTCATTGAAAAGAGAATTTTCTAAGTTGAAAATTTTGGCATATATTCTTCAAAGCTTTATGTAAATGTAAAAAATTCGTCATAAACTTACAGTCAGCCGTTTAACTATGAAAAATTGCTAGAATAAAGTTGCTTGCATCCATGTGAGGCAAGTTTAATTATCTATTATAAAATTAGGAAGTCCTCAAAAAAATCATATCTCATTGAAAAGAGAATTTTCTAAGTTGAATATTTTAGCATATATTCATCAAAGCTTTATATAAATGTAAAAAAATCGTCACAAATTTACAGTCAGCCGTTGAACTATGAAAAATTGCTAAAGTAGGGTTGTTTGCATCCATGTGAAGCAGGTTTAATTATCTATTATAAAATTAGGAAGTCCTCAAAAAATCATATCTTCTTGGAAAATGAGTTTGCCGAGTTGAAAATTGTTGTTTACATTCTCCGAAGATTTCTATAAATGTAGTAAAATTCCCACAAATTTCCTTTCAGTTGTTTACGATCGAAAATTTTTTTAAAATAGTACTTCCTTCGTCTACGCGGAGCATGTTTGTCTACCTAAGTAGAAGCCCTTAAAAAATCATATCTCATTAAAAAATTAATTTCATAAGCTGTAAATTTGTCTATAGTCTTCAAAGCTATATCTAAATATTGAAAAATCTGCATAAATTTACAAGCGATCGCGTAACAATAAAAAAATTGGGTAATTGTTTTCGTTTATGCGAATCAACGTCTATCTAAAACAAGGAAGTTTTAAAAAAATCATATCAGTCGTTATTCAATAAAAAATTCCAAATTTTAACATATTTATATTTATAATATAGACATTTCAGAGATCCGCCTGCAATATAACAATAAATTTTCATTTTTACATTGAATTTGTCATAAAACTGAATTGTTGGGCTTCTCGTAAAGGTTAAAAATGTACACTTCGAGGGGGAATCTGTTTCTCAATGTGACAAAAAAGATGATCCAGTTGAGGAAAGATGAGTATACATTTTTTCTAGTATTTGTCCAGTTTAAATATTTAGAAAAATGTTTGATAAAGAGGAACATCGAAGCGGATTGGACAATTTTCGAACGGTTCGAAGGAAGCGGAGCGTTTGAGGTGTTCTCGAATGGCAGAGTGGGTCGAAACTGGCGAATCGAAAACGTCGAAGGGAGAATTTCGAGACGAACGATTTGCTTGGAGGTGAAAGGAATCCTTGACCGCGGGAGCCACTTGTTGCACAGCACTAGATTCCTGTTGATTGCTCTCCACGGGGCACGACTTACGCTACCGATTTCGAATGCCGTCGAGGACCGATTCCCTGTCGTCAAGCTGGGTACTGGCCTAATCGTCCCTTTATTCCTTGCCTAATCGATTCCACGACCGTTCGAATGGATCGCCCTGAAATGTCTGTTTCCTAGAGAACACCGGTAAAGATCCTGTGAATCGGCCTCCGCTCGAATTCTCAATTCAACCCTGAACGCCGACCATTTTTCGTTTCTCATACTAATCGGCCCCGGTGATTTGAAAAATCGGGATCAATGTGCAAAAGGAGAACAGTTAAAAGGATTCTGGATCAGATATTTAGTGGTTGAAGAATTTTTTAGTTGATAGAACGGTTTTTTGGGAACAGTATCGAAATTTTTTGAGGGTGGTTTTTAATTACTGTAGAGGATGATCATGTTTGTATACAGTGGCGTATTACCCTATGGGCAACTTGGACAAATGCCCGGGGCCCCAAGCAAAAGGGGGTACCGAATACAAACCAAATATTTTGTATTTTTATGTAAAAGGTTTTCATGGATGAAGGAGAATTTATTTCACTTTTTATGCTATAATAAATATGTAGATGTTTTTACAATTGATTCATTTTTTCCAAAGTGAAAGTTATTTAGTTGGAGTTAGGGGCCCCGAAATTCTACTTTGCCGAGGGCCCCCAAGTAGTCATAACGCGCCACTGTTCTTATAACGTGTATTTCTTCGATTTGAAGTGCTATTAAGGTTTTAGACTATGTTATTTCTCGGTTTGATCGTCCTGGATAGTTTTAATATTTAATATAATTTTATTTCGTTATATTAAGACATTAAGTTTAGTTTTTAGGTTAGGTTTCACTATTCGATGGATGTCCACGGCAATAACAATACGTTTTTTTAATTCTCCTTTGAAATATAGATTGAGTATTTTTCAGTATCCTATTATTTTAGGAAAAATCATGAAGAAACTGAGAAAAATGTATTTCGAAGCATTTGGTTATGTATAAATATTGTTCATCTATCAAAGAACACTGCAATGAATTTTTCTGATAAAAATGTAAGAGGCTCAAAAGAATTGTTTGGACTTGTTCAAGAATTACAAATAACGCTAAAAAATATGTGAAGAATGTTATTTTCTTGGTCCATAATTAAAAATGGTCAACAATGGTAAAGAATGGTAAACGATCGTAACGATTTATGAAGAATATTATTTTTTTGACATGGAAGGGTACGACATCACAAAGGAAGGTAAAACAATTGTAGAGAATACTAAAAATGTGTGAAGAATGTTATTTTCTTGGTCCATAATTAAAAATGGTCAACAATGGTAAAGAATGGTAAACGATCGTAACGATTTATGAAGAATATTATTTTTTTGACATGGAAGGGTACGACATCACAAAGAAAAGTAAAAGAATTGTAGAGAATACTAAAAATATATGAATAATGTTATTTTCTTGGTCCATAATTAAAAATGGTAAAGAATTGTAAAGGATAATACAATATAGAGTCTTAAAGAATATTAAAAAATGGTACAAAATGGTAAATGACGATAATGAATAGTAGAATCGTAGAGAATACGGAAAGAATATTAAAAAATGTTGAAGAATGCGACTAGCTGGAGCTTTGTTGAGATAAGGGGCCGAAACAGATACAAAATTGACACGGGATGTATCTTTTTATTTTCGAAAGAAATTCTACGGAAAAAAGGGCATCCGTTTAAGAGACATAAATTGGCGTGAGGAAAACCAACATCGGTGGATCAAAGAAGCGGTGCACACACACCGACGTTTATTAGCTTGATTTAATTCAATTTAGGTACCAATAATGACTGCGGCGTTTAATTGGTCCAGTAAAGATGTCACACGGTATTTTTTGGATCAGTGACATGTAATGGCCGGTTACAGCAGAGCATCGGTATCTATTACTTAATTTACACGTCTGTACGCCTCTTGAAGAGGGAGATCTGTTCGCCCATTAGAAGTGTCTACAATCTACGATAATTAATGCGATGCTATTTGTCGCGCTTAATTGGTAATGTAACGTTATTAGCTGTCGTTTGAAGTGCCGTGTTACATGGGAGCCACATTGCACTTACTTACTTATTGTTAAGTAAATCGTTCCATTATTGATCGTTGAATAATCCGATTGCTTTAAAACAAGCATTATTTATTATAAGATACAAATAAACTCGTTGAACTCTTTTAGTTTCTCTGAATTTATGAAAATAAATAAAGAAGGAAAGAACTTTTTATTTTGCTCCCATTTTTATTAGTTATTAATAGACAGCGGATCTTTATGCAAAATAAAAATTTTCCACGTCAGTTGTAAATCACGGAAGCCAAATAGAAATTTCTTGTTTTCTGTAAAAATTTTATAAAGCTGAAAATTATATATTAACGCCCTTAAATTGTTTTATTTTTCTCGCAGTTTCAAATTGCACTTATTCATTTTTACCATAAATGCATAAAATCCGCTGTCTAATGATTAATATAGACAATTTTGATTTATACAATATTCAATTTTGACTAGCATTTTTATCTTTACTTTTAGAAAGAAATTTAGACATTAAGCAAAACCAAAATGTTATTTTCTGCATCAATGAATACACTAAAGACATTAATATAAAAATCGAGATACTATAATACATAAAAGTTAAGATTGTTATGCATTATGGTTGCATAATCATCTAAAATTTAATTATTTATACCTGAAACAGTAAATACAGTGATTAATGAATAATAAGTGGATTAAAAGCTATTATATTTCTACCACCAACAATTGTTCGTAATTTTGAACAACGTGAGCGTTACGGTCATAATAAATAGGGACATTTAGCTTGGTGGAATGAAGGAAAGCATTGTTTAAAAAATTATCGAAACACGTCAACGATTTTTCCTTTATTCTCTCACTCTATTGAAACGGTTGGCAGTCTCATGAAAAATTTATAAACGCAAACCATTAAACGTTTCCAGTCAGATGGATTTTCGAGATTGCGGTAACGGCTGTGAGAAAATCAGCGTCAACTGTTTTCCAACAATAAAGCGATCATGAACGGATGATTGGATATCAATGACGCCGGGGAATCGATCGAGAAACACATATCGATGTCGTGACTCTGAAACTACCCTCCGTTCCCTTTTCAAAAAGCAAAGAGCCTCTCGGCGAGCATCGATTAGAAATATTTTTTTCACGATCATTTGCATTCT
Organism: Sphecodes monilicornis; assembly: GCA_913789915.3. Taxonomy (NCBI): domain Eukaryota; kingdom Metazoa; phylum Arthropoda; class Insecta; order Hymenoptera; family Halictidae; genus Sphecodes; species Sphecodes monilicornis. The sequence continues at coordinate 7,884,275 of OU565298.1, forward strand.
GCGCTCAACATTCGCTGTATCGAGTGTTTCGAAATTTCACGAGCCTCCGGAATCATTGGCGAGATCTTAATGCTTGTGGGAACTTGTCGACAGAATACCTTCATTCATTTATAATTACATTGTAACAAGCAATTTTTATTCATTGTTGCTTTCAGCTGAAAATTTTTAGTATATTCTTCAATGCTTTATCTAAATATAGAAAAATTATAGTAAATTTACATTCAGTGGTTTAACAATGAAAAATTGATAAAATAATGCCGCTTTCATAGAGTTCCAATAAGGTTAGGTTTATGAAAGGACGATGACCTCAATAAAAATAATCATATCTCATGAAAAAATTAATTTTTTAAAATGAAAATTTTTGTGTATATTCTTCAATGCTTTATCTAAACAGAGAAAAATTTTCATAAATTTACATACCACTGTTTAAGAATAAAATATTGACAGAATTGCGTTGTTTTCGTATATGGGAAGCCAAGTCTATGGAGAGAGAGGAAGTGTTCAAAAAATCATATCTTATTGAAAAATTAATTTTCCAAGCTGAAAATTTTTGTGTACATTTTTCAAAGCTATATGAAAATATAAAAAAATCCTCACAAACCTAAATTCACTTGTTTAACAAGGAAAAATTTGAAAAGTAGTACTAGTTTCATCCATGCGAAGCATGTTTACTTAGTAAGTGGTATTCCTTAAGAAATCATATCTCATTAAAAAATGAATTTTCCGAGCTGAATTTTTTCCTGTATATTCCTGAAATCTCTACCTAGCAACAGTAAAAATTTAAAAAATTTCAATTCAGGCACTAAGCACCAAAAAATTGCTAAAACAGAGCTCCTTTTGCATTCGCGGAGCAAGATAACGATCGCGAGCGCGTCATTGGCAACGGAGAGGCAAGAACAACAAGCTCGAAGCCAGGAAGATCAAGAAAAGCAAGAGTGGCGGTAGAGTCTCGGCTGTCAGCGTTGTTAAATAAAGTGGTCACCGTGGATCGTTCGCTGCGGACGCGACAGTTAACGGTAAACCGTGGACGACGAAGTTGGTTAACGCGGCTCCGGCCGTGGATAGCTGGATGTCAGAGTAGAATAGACGTAGAGTACGAGAGGCTCGGGACACGTTTCGTTAACAGAATAAAATCACAATAACCGGGATATGTATAGAGTTATTCGTTGTCTGGCGAACTTGACTCGGGATCGCCTCTTTGACGAGACAAGCCGCGCCGCACGGTGATCCATCTTAGCTGCCAACCCTTGCTTCAGTCTTGCTCCGTCGCCATGGGACTGCAGCCAATGACTGCGATGCCACTGTCCGTTAGACCTGTCCTCCTCGATCATCTTTCGATCACACTGATTCCGCTCAGAGAATTTCCACTTGCCTCCTTCTCCTTCGACACTGTCCTTCTCCCGCGTCCGATTCTCTTTGAACCAATTCGAATCGAATCACAAACATATTCATTTAAAAATAAATGTCACAATTAGATGGTACAAGGTTGGTTCAATTTTATTGGAAGGTTAGGTTGGTTGGTTTTTACACCAAGGTCCTCAATTTTCAATTAAGAAATCTACTTCATCTTCTTCGATACACTCCTTCATCCGCATACGGCTTTCTTTGAGTCAATTCGAACCGAATCACAAACATATTCACTTCAAAATAAATGGCACAGTTAGGTGGTGCAAGGTTGGTTCAATTTTATTGGAAGGTTAGGTTGGTTGGTTGTTACACCAAGGTCTTCAATTTTCAATTGAAAAACCAAATATTTCCCCTTGCCTTCATCTTTTTCGATACACTTCTTTCGCTTCCAGGGTTCTTTGAATCAATTCCAACCGAATCACAAACATATTCATTTTTGAAAATAAATGTCACAATTAGATGGTACAAGGTTGGTTCAATTTTATTGGAAGGTTAGGTTGACTCGTTTTTACACCAAGGTCCTCAATTTTCAATTGACAAACGAAATATTTCCTCTTGCCTACATCTTCTTCGATACAGTCCTTCTTTCGCATCCGGCTTTCTTTGAGTCAATTCGAACCGAATCACAAACATATTCACTTCAAAATAAATGGCACAGTTGGGTGGTGCAAGGTTGGTTCAATTTTATTGGAGGATTAGGTTTTTTGGTTTTTACACCAAGATCCTCAATTTTTAATTGGAAAACCAAATATTTCCCCTTACCTTCATCTTCTTCGATACACTTCATTCGCATCCGTGGTTCATTGAATCAATTCGAACCAAAGCACAAACATATTCACTTCAAAATAAATGTCACAATTAGATGGTACAAGGCTGGTTCAATTTTATTGGAAGATTAGGTTGATCCGTTTTTACACCAAGATTCTTAATTTTCAATTGACCAACCAAATATTTCCTCTTTCCTTCATCTTCTTCGATACACTCCTTCGTCTTGCATTGAGCTCTCTCTGGAACGAATCGGACTGATTTCAAAAAGGTACCTGTGTCAAGGTTGAGATTGAATACTTCGTTGCAAAAACCGAGTAAGTCAAGGTTGTGAAGGTTGGTTCAGTTTTATTAAAATTTACTAAAATTAAAAATCAGTATGATTTATCTTACTGGTTCCACCGCACTCCACCAGTTTGCAAACTCACAAAAGCTGACATCCCTACCGAAGCTGAGCAATATAATCCAGGTCTAATCCAGGTCACACATAATTAAATGTTATTATTCCAAGTGGTCGAATAGGAGGATTACGTGTCACAATCTGATGAGACACAACAGATTCCAATAAAATAGAAAATAACGGAGTTAATAGACACGCCCAGTTATTTTCCTTGCTGGCTTCACTGTACTCCATCAGTTTGCAAACTCACAAAAGTTGGCATCCACATCGAAGCTAAGCGGTCTAATCTAGGTCACTCATAATTAAAAGTTATTATTCCAAGTGTTCGAGTAGGAGGATTACGTCTCACAATCCGATGGGACACAACAGTTTTCAATAAAATAAAAAATAACGGAGTTAATAGGACACGCCCAGTTATTTTTCTTACTGGCTTCACTGTCCTCCACCAGTTTGCAAACTCACAGAAGTTGGCATCCCCATCGAAGCTAAGCGGTCTAATCCAGGTCACTCATAATTAAAAGTTATTATTCCAAGTGTTCGAATAGGAGGATTACGTCTCACAAGCTGATGAGACAACAGTTTTCAATAAAATAAAAAATAACGGAGTTAATAGGACACGCCCAGTTATTTTTCTTACTGGCTTCACTGTCCTCCACCAGTTTGCAAACTCACAGAAGTTGGCATCCCCATCGAAGCTAAGCGGTCTAATCTAGGTCACTCATAATTAAAAGTTATTATTCCAAGTGTTCGAGTAGGAGGATTACGTCTCACAATCCGATGGGACACAACAGTTTACAATAAAATAAAAAATAACGGAGTTAATAGACACGCCCAGTTATTTTCCTTGCTGGCTTCACTGTACTCCATCAGTTTGCAAACTCACATAAGTTGGCATCACCATCGAAGCTAAGCGGTCTAATCCAGGTCACTCATAATTAAAAGTTATTATTCCAAGTGTTCGAGTAGGAGGATTACGTCTCACAATCCGATGGGACACAACAGTTTACAATAAAATAAAAAATAACGGAGTTAATAGACACGCCCAGTTATTTTCCTTGCTGGCTTCACTGTACTCCATCAGTTTGCAAACTCACAAAAGTTGGCATCCCCATCGAAGCTAAGCGGTCTAATCTAGGTCACTCATAATTAAAAGTTATTATTCCAAGTGTTCGAGTAGGAGGATTACGTCTCACAAGCTGATGAGACAACAGTTTCCAATAAAATAAAAAATAACGGAGTTAATAGACACGCCCAGTTATTTTCCTTTGCTGGCTTCACTGTACTCCACCAGTTTGCAAACTCACAAAAGTTGGCATCACCATCGAAGCTAAGCGGTCTAATCCAGGTCACTCATAATTAAAAGTTATTATTCCAAGTGTTCGAATAGGAGGATTACGTCTCACAAGCTGATGAGACAACAGTTTTCAATAAAATAAAAAATAACGGAGTTAATAGGACACGCCCAGTTATTTTTCTTACTGGCTTCACTGTCCTCCACCAGTTTGCAAACTCACAGAAGTTGGCATCCCCATCGAAGCTAAGCGGTCTAATCCAGGTCACTCATAATTAAACGTTATTATTCCAAGTGGTCGAGTATGGGGATCACGTATTTCCGCATCTTACAAGCGGCTGGTGGCTCAACAGTAGCCAGTATACTTCCGGTTCCAGAGAAAGCGAGCTCTCATAATAGCATCTGCTCGTTGAATGAGGGAAAATCCGCTTGTGCACCAACCAGTGGACGTCCGAATGCGATTATTCGAAGGAAAACCTCTTTCTCGGGGGTAATTACGACAAATATTTAGCCAGCCGGTTAACCCTTCTTCCAACGGGCCAGCCACGCGAACCGGGAGATTAGAAAGAGAGAAGAGAGCCAAAAGAGAGAACCGGGCTTTATTCAACAGGAAGAGGGAGAAGAGCAGAGAGATGGAAAAGAGAAAGAGGTTCCGAACGGAATCGGATAATGCAAATATGCCCGCGGGATAATATCTTTACCGGAATCTAATCGGTTCTAATGGTTGTCGACAGTTTATTGTACCGTGCAAATCCCATAAATATTTTTCTCTATATTTTCGAAAACACTATTCGGAGGAGTTCTCGAGCGCAGAAAAGCGGTTTTGCTAATGCTGGGCATTTAATAGAGATTCTGCTGGTGGACTCAAAGGAAAATGGATGAAAAGACTGCTTTCCGGTTTGGCGAGGCGGTAAGTAAATAGCGCGAGGCTTTGATGTGTGATTGGACCGAGCATCTTTATGCAAATTTAGGTTTTTCGGAGACTGATTGGCCTAGATTAGTATTCTGTCAGATAAAAAAGATTGTAAAGATTTTTATTTGGTGTATTTTCTGCATGAGCATTTATTGTAAATTTTTAAAGAGCCTCTGGTTATTTATAATACCATGAAGAACATTTCTTACGCTGTCTGTCGAAAAAATATTGCCAATTTTTTGTAACGAAACAGATTAACATATCGCATTCAGACTTCTTTGGTCATATTTATCAATCTTTGGAGAATGTACAAGAATTTTTCGATCCGTGCATAATGATCCTGTCCAAAGTTATGGTGATTCTATCGAGATCATACATTTGTTTCTCCGTCTTGTGTCAGAGAAATAGATTTAACCCTTGGCACTCGAATGGCGACTCTGGGGCGCCACTATAAATTGCTACAGTATTATTCAGAATATTGTTCGCATGATTAAATTGGTTGAAATGTAATAAATTACAAAACATTTGAATGTTGTATGAGGTACTATATCATTCTTGTACGCATATAATGAAAAAAATTATGTACAATGGAAATATTCTAGGTTAGAAGAAATGTTTGGTTTTTTAGTTGAAATAGCTCCGAGTGCAAAGGGTTAAATATTGTAGTGAAAGTGAAACCTTCGAAATAAAGATTAGTGTGTCAGATGCAACAGTTTCGGTGGATGAGCTGGTATAGTGAGGCGAAAAAAGCGCATAGGCGGTTCGAACAGATAAATGGTTCGGTGAAAAAGGAACGCGAGGGTGGTAGCGCGCGTGTCAAGGAGGCACAAGACGATCATTAGCTGGTTACGACGAGATTTACTAATAGGCAGTGGGAGAAGGAGATGTCGTGACTCTCTTGGGCCTGGTTCGATGATACGACCCGGTCCCAAAGGCGGCTCCTTTGATGGGCCCCGATGCCTCCTTCGTCCGCTTCGCGGAGCCGAAAGCCGGCGTTACGACAGATACACAGAAAATCTTGGCGACTTATTACTTACCAACCGTCCCCCGGATACGTATTTATAATTCATCCGCCGAAGTATGCCTCGCCCGTTCGTGACACGCATCCTGACAGTGGACAAACGATCCATATTATCGGCTTATGGCCGTTGCGAAACCACGGTGACGCTGTTTTGACGCGAATTTAAGAACTCGCCGAGTTCCAGAGCAATGTTTCCTAATACGGGGAGGATTCTTTTCAATGGATCATAAATTTCAAACAAATATAAAATTTTGAAATTTTGCATTTATTGCTTCTATATTATTAGATGTAAATTAGAGTCACCGGTAATTGATCCCGTATCAGTAATTGACCATTTTTCATGAAAACGTGAGGAATATGGTTTTTAGAAGTAATAATCTTTCGTAAATGTTGAATGTGATCAGTAGACTGCGGATCTTTACGCAAAATAAAAATTGTTTGTATTGATTGCAAGAAATAGGAGCCAAATAGATATTTCTTTCTTGCTTTATTGATTTTAATAAGCTCATACGAAAACACTAATATTCTGAAATTCCTTTAATCTGTCCACTGTTTTAAATTACATCTACTCATTTTTGTCATAAATGCATAAAATCCACAGTCTAGTGATCAGTGATGCTAGAAACACCCAAAACTGGGTGGATTTTCCTCTCCTCCTTTTCCCCGTCCCCCCCACTAAGACCGTAGACTGGTCACGTGACGTGCCGCGCAACGTGTTACATATTACTCTGGTCTTCAGAGAGGTGGTAAACTGTATTCCCCTCGACTTCACCGATCTGGCATAACTGGTTATGTCTTCCAGTACAGGGGTTAATAAATTTATAAATAATACCATTTTTAAAGAACAATTTTCAGCTGCTTTTATTCGATTTTTACTTAAACGAGGATTATTTAGGGACATTGAAAATGATTGTACTGTGAATCGACAAAATATTTACATTAATAAACAAAACAGTAAGAAAACCATAAATGTATAAAAATCCGCAGTCTAATATCACGACTAATCTAAAGTCACTGTATTTTCATTAAAAAAACAGTGACCTAATAACTTGTGATACAAATAGCATGTTTGAAGAAACTCACTGATTTTAAAGATTATTTAAAAGGTGCGAGTTTTAAAGCTGTTATAGTCTAGCGTTAACTATATTCCCCTCGATTTAACCGATCTGGCATTACTGTATGTGATAACGACAAGTTTGTCAGTAAGTTAGAAATCAATGATATCAATGAGAACAGATTTTTCTGTGCGACACCTATGTATGTATACATATAGTTACATCTACCTAATTGTAAACTGCTCAGTACCTGTACGACCAGACACTAAAGCGAAAGCAATTACGTTCTGTGTGTGTCAAAATAAAATACTAAAACCGAAATTCTACAATGCTCACTCACCGCTCTCAACAGTAAAAGATGCGATAAATATGCTGTACCATCTGCCAAATCAATTTCGAAACACTTTTACTTAAATTTAATTGTTTATTATAATAACTGACGATTGATTTTCCACTGACGTTGGTTATATGTGTGGCTATATTCGTGCAGAATACGAATCCGAAAGCCGTTTGTCGCCATCAGGCTCGGTTTTTTGAGAAATTTATTTTTCATGTCACATCGACGAATGTTCCCAAAAATTCGGGCGAAAAATTGTAATCCTTTGTGTTCTGAGTCATTATACGGACTTCATGCGATGGTCTCTATTCTAAGATAGTTTAAATGACGATCGTACTATGGAGACGTAATTCAGGTGAAAACCGAAGCATTACCAAAGTGTATCAAAACGTTAGAACAGAGTAGCTCGATGATGCTTTTAGTTTCAGCTGATTTCTATCGCGTTTTCCAGAGTATCGGTTTCGTCGTTCACAGGAACCTTTTCTTCCCTAAAGTTTTATCTTTTCGTGATCTGTGCCTCGGAAAGAGAGAGAGAGAGAGAAAAAGAGAGACAGGTACCTGAAAGATCCATCAGGAATCAGTCGTATCGATGACAAAAACTAAACACACGTGTCAAGAAATTCCTTAGGGAGTCCCATCGTTTTGACAGATCTTTCCTTTTAGGATCATTACGTGACAAACAACTCATCTTCGTCTGTATCGCCAGCTGCAGACACGTCCCTGGAGAAACTACGAATTTTTTTCGAAACAATAGACTTAAACAGAAGAAAAACAAGACTGCCCTCCATACTACAGATTCATTGTGTTCATTTATTATTAGTAGACTGCGGATCTTTGTGCATTTATGACAACAATGAGTAGGAGAATTTGAAAACGGTAAAAGCATTTAAAGAATTTAGGAATATCAATATAGGATTCACAACTTCTTAAAATTGTTAAAGAAGAAAAAATATGGTGGCTCTTGTGTCTTGCAGTTAATGAAGATCATTTTTATTTTGCATAAAGTTCCTCAGGTAGGCGGTTGATTGCAATGGAAGACATTTTTAACGTTACGTGCATTAAAAATCATTTACGCAGAACATCTCTGTTAAGAGCAGCAAATGGGAGAGAAAAGGAGCAATGCTGATAGAAGTGAAGATAGAAACAGAAGAGAAGAGGGGGCAAAGGGGGTATAAGGGGTCGTCGATAAAAATCCGCAAGTAAGGGGTTAATTGCAATGGAAGACATTTTCAGCGTTAAGTGCATTAAAAATTATTTATACAGAACATCTTTGTTAATAGCAGAAAATGGGAGAGAAAAGGAGCAATGCTGATAGAAGTGAAGATAGAAACAGAAGAAAATGGGGGGCAAAGGGGATATAAGAGTCGTCGATAAAAATCCGCAGGTAACGGGTTAATTGCAATGGAAGACATTTTCAACGTTACGTGCATTAAAAATCACTTATACAGAACATCTCTGTTAAGAGCAAAAGATGGGAGAGAAAAGGAGCAATGCTAATAGAAGTTAAGATAGAAACAGAAAAAAGAGGGGGAAAATGGGGTATAAGGGGTTGTCGATAAAGATCCGCAAGTAAGAGGTTAATTGCAATGGAAGACATTTTCAGCGTTAAGTGCATTAAAAATCATTTATACAGAACATCAGCAGAAAATGGGAGAGAAAAAGAGCAATGCTAATAGAAGTGAATATAGAAACAGAAGAAAAGAGGGGGAAAATGGGGTATAAGGGGTTGTCGATAAAGATCCGCAAGTAAGAGGTTAATTGCAGTGGAAAACATTTTCAGCGTTACGTGCATTAAAAATCATTTATACAGAACATCTCTGTTTAGAGCAGGAAACAGGATAGAAAAGGAGAGATGCTAATAGGAGTGAAGATAGAAACAGAAGAAAGGAGGGGGCAAAGGGGGTATAAGGGGTCGTCGAGAAGATGAAGAAGAAGAAGAAGAGGGAGAGGAAGAACCCCCCGCGGTTGGTAAAGGGTTTACGGTCTGTCAGGTTCGCATACGCGCCGCTCGTTCTTCCTTCCACGTGAGCGTTTCAGCTGGTATCGGGCATGCAATCACACGGAGGATTAAAATGGAGGCGGCGTAAAAGAACGCTTGCTGGAGGAAAGGGAGAGCAGCGCGTTCGCTCTCCTATATGCTCGCGTTTAGCTCCTCTCCGGCTTGGATCAGAGAGAGGAGACCCGCTGACGGATTATCCTTTCACGGCAAGTCGTGGACACGAACATTCTTCACGCACAAAAACCATCCGACTCGGCTCCACGGACGTGACAAAGAGAAGAAATTTGTTGTTTTCCGTTGCGGCCGCGCCACGCTGCCCCGGAAAACCATATGTCTTCATTATTATTAGACAGTCCGAGCAATTAGAACTCCACCGACAACGGATTATTGCACCGGCGCAGAATGGGACGAAACGATGACTTGACGGTGATCAAAAATCGATTTTTACAAAATTTTCAAATAGAACAAAATTCATGTTACTTCACAGAGAATTAATTGCATTACGCTATTATACTCCATTTTCTTGAGAGCGATGCTTAAAGTCAGCGGAAAATCACAATTGTCACCAATAGGCAATTTCTACACCTACTACTAGACTGCGGATATTTATGCAAAATAAAAATTGTCTGTTTTAATTTCAGAAAGCCTCGAGCCAGATTATAAAGTTAATTTTCATTTTAACAATTTTAACAAGCTGAGTATAATAGATTGGCATTCTTAAACAATTTTAAACTTTCGACTATTTTAAATTACTCCTACCCATTTTTGCCATAAATGCATAAAAACGCGCAGTCTACCTACCTACATATCAAAGACGTAAAAATTACTCTACAGACGTGTAAGTTTCGAACTGTTGAATTGCTGACTTGAAAATTCCCTCGAAGTGAAGTTTAACCAAGGAAATTAGTCAATACTGTCAGAGTGATCCGGAGTTGAGTCACAAGTGTCCAAATACTTCTGAACGTCGGTGTAGAATGACTCGTTGGACAAGTGAGTCAAAGAGTACCGTCCCGATCGGGTCTGCTTACGAGGTACCGTAGGAAACACGCGATGCATACCAAGAGGACGCGATGTGTATTAAGCCCTGGAGTATTGTGCGTCCCGAACAGGTTTTATCTGACAGTTTTATTGGAGCGTGAGCGAGTGTCACGCCCGTAATGGAGAGCATTGTAACGCCCGTGAACGAATAATGCTCTCCTCAAAGATCTACACGTGACGCAACCACCTCTCCCGAAGATTCCTCTCGTTTCGTTTCGTTTCGTTTAGTTCTGTTAGGCTCGTTTTCACTTGTGGCCCCCACCTCGGTTCCATAGTTTGATCGGCGAACCACCACCACGTGCTCACGGCCCACAAAGAATGATGCGGGTGTCTGTCCCGTCTGATAATTCCATTAGCCTGATGTCGCTAACGCTGACAGAGCAGATTGATTCGGTATCGAGGCGATATCTCGTTCAGGGCCCCGAACAAGAAGTCGCACACTTTGGACTATGCAGGCCCTCGGATGGAATCGATCGGCCACACAATGACTATTACGCCAATTTCCAAGGTGTCACGGTTCTTCGATAATATTGATTTCCGGCGTATCATCCCGTTCGATAAGCATCATTGATCGTTACGCTGCGGATCTTTATGCGGAATCGACATTTTCTGCATCGATCGCAAGGTATAGAAATTAGAAGTGCATTCACTGTGGACAATAAACCCCTTGTATTTTCTTTACGGCTACGGTGATTAGGACATTTTTATCCCCCAAAAATTTCACAGATCATGAAAGAAAATTTATATTTTTCTTAAGGCTACATATTTGCATTAATGCTTACATATTGTGTACAGAAAATATAGCGGAATCGAAGTTTTCTGCATCAATCGCAAGGTATTGAAATTATAGAAATTAGAAGTGCATTCACTGTGGACAATAAACCCCTTGTATTTTCTTTACGGCTACGGTAATTAGGACATTTTTATCCCCAAAAATTTCACAGATGATGAAAGAAAATTTATATAATTCGTGTGGCTACGTATTTGCATTAATGCTTACATATTGTGTACAAAGAATACAATTTTATTTTGTCTAAAAAGAAAGGCATAAAACTGATATATGTTTGACTTTGTTGAAAACCTTCATCACGAGGCTGACTCGTTAAAATACGGCAGGGGGTTAAATAGTAAATGACCAATAGAAAATATTGTGACGTGAAACGTCACAAAATAAAAAAGTGTATGAAAGATGTCATCGTTGCTGAAACAAAAGATGGCTTCCAATTTTCCCACCTTCCACGGCTTGCGAAAACTCAAACAGCAAATTGTCAAAGGAAATTTTGCAACGTTCAAAAGTATTAAACTGTATGAGAGAAGGATATCATCGCTAAAACAATGATTTTCTCTCCGACTTTTCTGCAGTCCGCTCACGATAATAAATTCCACTGGCAACTTATCGAATAAAAGTGTAATTATATCGTATGGCTACACTCGCATAAAATTCTTACATACTGTGTACAAAGAATACAATTTTATTTCGTATAAAAAGAAAGGCATAAAATTGATGTTTTTCTGACTTCATCACGAGTCTGACTCAATAAAATACGGCAAGGGGTTAAATAGTAAGTTACCAATAGAAAATATTGTGACTTGAAAAGTCAAAAATACAAAAGTGTAGAAAAGATGTCATCGTTGCTGAATTTAAAGATGGCTTCCAATTCCACTGCTTGCGAAAACTCAAACAGCAAATTGTCAAAGGAAATTTTGCAACGATAAAAAGTGCAAAACAATGATTTTCTCTCCGACTTTTCTGCAGCTCGCTCACGATAATAAATTCCATTGGCAACTTATCGCATAAAAGTGTAATTATATCGCAAGTCATTGATACTGCCGACTCGATCAAACCAGGAACTACTCCACGAGAATTCCAGAAGAGACAGGAAAGAAAGGTAGTCTTCTGTATACGCAGAACGTGAAACACTGGACCTGGATCCTTGACACTGACACGATCTACTCGATGCCGGCAGTAAATCGTAGCTACACGTCTAACAATTGTTAAGTACAGTTATGGCAAGTCATTGGAACTTTTGTGCCTCTGCCAGTTGATCCTACAAGCCCATGGCCGATCGCCTCTCGTACAAACGTACATAATATTGTCGACTCACCGTGCGAGTCGGTTCTAGTGGCTTCATCTGTTGATAAAACAGATAAATACGTCGGCATATTGAAGCCTACTTGAATTCAAAGTATGTATACTCTTTTGCACACATCGACAACCACAGACGAGTTCGAAACCGTTTCGTTTCCTATAAATGTTGTCTATTCAATTTTACAATCATTCACAGTTGAACCTGTCTCAAACAATTACGTAAAATCGAATTAGTCCAGTTAGCTTCTTTGTTATTTAGTCTGAAAAATCCGGGGATGGTAGAAGAAGCGTTCAGTATGCTCTATTTGTAAAAAGTTCAACGATTTTCATATTATTTTTATTACAAATGCGGTATGAGGACAGGCAATGTAAAAAAATGAAGAACACTTCTTTATTGCACTTTGACTTTTTAATTTGTGTCGAAAGTGTTAAAGAAAATGCAACTAGAAAATTGCAAAAAACTCTAATAACTACTTTAGAACTTACCAATTTGATTAAAAAATGAACTTTAAAAGATGGATGAAGGATTGTGCACATTTTCATCCTCTTCTAATAATGTTCTTCGTTTAAATTTAAAAATGTTTTCAATCCATTAAACCGTAGGAGTACAATCAACCCTTGGATGGCAGCGTCTGGTTCTATTTTGACCCAGAACATCATAATCGTCGTCCAACTACTCAGCTTCTAGTGATTACTATGAATTAACGATGCATTTATCTGGAAAAGACAAAATTTGTCAAGATATGTTTAAAAAATTGACAAACAAGATTACAAATAATCGTAAATATCGTCTAATATTAAAGAAAATGTTAGGTGTGCTTCCTCATAAGTGTAGCTAATAAAAAATCTGCCATTTTGATCAATTAAGAATTTATCTGACACTACCGGTCATCAGTAGCTTAAAAAGAAAATGTTTCCCAAAACTGAAGCTCTAATAAAATCTAATGTGCAGTCAAAACAGCACAGTGAACTAAAGATATTAATTAATAAACCGCAGATTTTTTGTTCAAAATTCAAATTTCTCAAAACAGTGAAATAAACACAAATTGCATTAATAGAATATGAATATCTGTTCTAAAGAATTTTAATCAGCTGAAGACAATCCTTAACATTTTTTATCTATAATCAGATATAATTAAGTAGATTTAATCCCACTGAATATTTCACGAATGAAATCCGAATGGAATGGAGTCCACTGATTAGTATACTGATCGAATCGCTGATTTCGCCGCAGATTTTCGTAGAATGAGAGAAAAAAAAAGGAGTAGAAAGACATGGCAAATAAAGTCACAAGCTGAACAGCAGGTGTCCCGACACAGTTTCCGGCGATCAGGCCTCAGGATCCCGAAATCACGAGGATCCATTGTGTGCCGAAGCGAGAGCTGTCGTGGGATCTCTCTGTCGGCGTCTTTCATCTTTTCCAACCCCCTTTTGGACACCTTGGACGCCCTCTTCTGCACATTATGCGACAAGACACCCCGGGCTCGGTGATCAAGCGATCACTCTACGTCTTGGACGATCGGCAAGAAAAATATGTTGACAAGATACCCACGGCTACATTATACACGGCTTTCAAATGGACCCGATCCCATTCATTCTCACGATCCTGTACCATTTCGACCATTATTAGCGGAACACGCAATTCAAATCAAACAGAATGCAATTTTCTATCTGAAAGAATTCTGCAAAGACGGAAGCGATTTTATATGTGAAAGAATTCTGCAAGGATGGAAGCGACTTTATATGTGAAAGAATTCTGCAAAGATGGAAGCGATTTTCTATCTCAAAGAATTCTTCAAAGATGGAAGCGATTTTATATGTGGAAAAATTCTGCAAAGATGGAAGCGATTTTACATGTGAAAGAATTTTTCAAAGACGGAAGCGATTTTATATGTAAAAGAATTCTGCAAAGATGGAAGCAGTTTTATATATGAAAGAATTCTGCAAAGATGGAAGCGATTTTATATGTGGAAAAATTCTGCAAAGATGGAAGCGATTTTATATGTGAAAGATTTCTGCAAAGATGGAAGCGATTTTCTATCTCAAAGAATTCTTCAAAGATAGAAGCGATTTTATATGTGGAAAAATTCTGCAAAGATGGAAGCGATTTTATATGTGAAAGAATTCTTCAAAGACGGAAGCGATTTTATATGTAAAAGAATTCTGCAAAGATGGAAGCAGTTTTATATATGAAAGAATTCTGCAAAGATGGAAGCGATTTTATATGTGGAAAAATTCTGCAAAGATGGAAGCGATTTTATATGTGAAAGAATTCTTCAAAGACGGAAGCGATTTTATATGTAAAAGAATTCTGCAAAGATGGAAGCAGTTTTATATATGAAAGAATTCTGCAAAGATGGAAGCGATTTTATATGTGAAAGAATTTTGCAAAGACGGAAGCGATTTTATATGTGAAAGAATTCTGCAAAGATGGAAGCGGTTTTCTGTCTGGAAGAATTTTGCAAACTTGGAAGCGATTTTCTATCTGAAAGAATTCTTCAAAGATGGAAGCGATTTTCTATGTGAAAGAATTCTGCAAAGATTAATCAGAAAAATAAGATGAAAGTGAAATTTTATCGAATCTTGAGTTCTGCAATTTTCTGTTAGCATTTTTATACATTATACAATCATAAAGATGTACAATTTGAACTTACTAGATTGTGTAGCTTCAAACAGAAGTCTCGTAAAATTTTCTAATGTATGGTTTAACAAATATACTATACAAAATACAACAATATACAATTTCATAGATAAATTCAACGGAATTAGAATTAATGGAAACGTTTCATGTGTGTGTAGTTAGTAATGATGAATATAATTTTTAAAAATTGATAAAATAGTATGTCAGAGTTATAATAACCCAGGGACTTGTAACGAGTAATTTTTGAATAAGAATATGTTTCTATAGTAGGTCAGGAAAGTGTGAAGCTGCGTTAGAACGCGCAGAGGCGCAAGATTTTTCCAAGGAGAGAAAAAGTTGCGGTGTAGGAAACCTAAAGAGATGAAAACAGAATGGGGTGCTAAAATTTCCCGGCGAGCAAGAGTTCGCTCGAATAAACTTCTATAAGGTTGGGTGTCAAAGGCACCGATCCTCCACTACTCGTTTTTTTCATAGTGATTCACGTGCAACGTCTCAAAGGACCGAGGTAGAATGCATCTTGAGAGACACGTACGCCGTTTTCTTGTGAAAATATCTTCTTCACACTCCGTTCATCACGTAGTCCATTGTACGACACACTATATATTTTTTTACACTGCGCTCGCTCGGCGACAACTCATTTTTATTGCACTTTTACCATTAAAAATGTAACAGAGGAAACGTATTAAAAAGACAATATAACTGTAAAATGATATCTGAGGCGTTGGAAATTATAATGGAATAGTTAGAGAAGGTTCTATTACCTATTTAGACTTTTATTGTTACACTGAACTCATTTTTAGTACATTTATAGTATACAAATCGCCATTAGTGTGATAAAAGAGAGGAAGAATTGAGGAAAAAATTTTTTAAATTATAAATTAAAGTCTGAGATAGTGAAAATTATAATGTCGAGACTGATGAATATTAATAAAAATGATTGTTATTGAATTTTTACTACAGAAGAATTTTCCTAGTTGGTACAATAAATTTGTCCTTATTCAGCTGATGGTAAAATAAACTGTGAAAATGGAATTTCATATAACATTCCGCATTGATGCAAAAATGTAGATCATCTATCGATCTCTTGTAACATCTGGAAGATGAGGAATCTATACGGAGTTGTATTATTTTGTGATAAAATTGTAAGAAGCTCATTTTGTTCTTTTCGCCAGTGATTTTTATAAATTGCTATTAATATCTGCTAATATATATGAAATCAAATGATAATAGCTTAATACAGAAATTAGCAGATATTAATAGCAATTTGTAAAAATCATTGTCGAAAAGAACAAAATGAGCTTCTTACAATTTTATCACAAAATAATACAACTCCGTATAGATTCCTCATCTTCCAGATGTTACAAGAGATCGATAGACAATCTACATTTTCTAAAAAGAAATAGTGACACAGATACGACTATGGAACACTAAAATCAATATTAAACATCTCAACGATACCAAAATCTGATTCTAAACCAGCTATCTTTATCTCGATTCGAATCACAAATATTTCAGCTGCTAGTGTCCCGGTCTAGTATGTCCAGAATAGTTCTTACATATACATACATATACATATATGTATAATGGTCCACATAAGATTCGACCGAGTGACAAGTGCCACGTTACTTTCTCCGGTCCGAGATCTCGCTACTTACATATGTAGATACCATAGATCGTGTTCGTAGATCGTAGACAGCGGGTGGTGTCGCCGAGTTCCAATCTTCTTGTCGACATGTACGGAAAATGAATCTGTGAATTTATCGGCGGGTACAATCGCTTCTGGAGTGACTGATGATCGTTCCACGAAGGAACCGTTTTTGTCTGTCTCTGGTCAGAGAACACGCGGCAGTTAGTATACTGTTTCTCCATCTTGATTGTTTCCCGAATGATCGATTTTTCCTTTGACACTTCTGTCTACTCCTCGAACGCTTCTTTCTTGGTCTTTGTGGAAGACTTTTAGTCTTGAGACTAATTGTGAACAACTCATTTGCATACTTATTCATCTGTTTCTGTTGACACAACTCTTTGAATAGAAAATGTATTTGTTGAAGTACGAGCGAGCTTTGAATATTAATATTGCAGATACCAGCGATGGAGAACATTTTTTTCATATTTTTAAAGGATAGAATCTTATAAATTTAATTTCAAATATATTAGCGAAAGAGAGATATTTTTTCTTAATTGTTTAGGGGATGCAAGAGATACTTAAAATCAATATCTTGAAGACAAAAGCGATGGGAAAGTTTTTTTACATTTTTTGAAGGTTGCAATCTTAAGAAAAGAAAATATTTTTTCTTAATTTTTAGAGGATGCAAGCGATATTTAAATTTAATCTTCACGACAAAAGCGACAAAAAATATTGCTTTTTCATCTTTTTAAAGGATGGAGTCTCACAAATTCAATTTCAAAAATATTAGCGAAAGAGAGATATTTTTTCTTAATTTTTTAACGGACGCAAAAGATACTTAAAATCAATCTCTTGAAGACAAAAGCGATGGGAAAGATTTTTTCCATTTTTTAAAGGTTGCAATCTTACAAATTGAATTTTGAAGATATTAGTGAAAAGAAAATATCTTTTCTTAATTTTTACAGGATGCAAGCGATATTTAAATTCAATCTTCGAGACAAAAGAGACAAAAAATATTTTTTTTTCATCTTTTAAAGGATGGAATCCTACAAATTCAATTTTTAAGATTAGTGAGAAGAAAATATCTTTTCTTAATTTTTAGAGGATGCAAGCGATATTTAAATTTAATCTTCAAGACAAAAGCGACGAAAAATATTTTTTTTCATCTTTTAAAGGATGGACTCCTACAAATTCAATTTTGAAGATAGTAGTGAAAAGAAAATATCTTTTCTTAATTTTTAGAGGATGCAAGCGATATTTAAATTTAATCTTCAAGACAAAAACGACGAAAAATATTTTTTTTCATCTTTTAATGTATGGAATCCTACAAACTTAATTTTAAAGATGTTAGTGAAAGTGAGATATTTTTTCTTAATTTCTAAAGGATGCAAGAGTACAATTATTTTACTGTTTCGAGCAATTAATGTTAACAATTTTTATTTTTCATAAAGATCCGCAGTCTGCTTGTAAATAATTTAGACACAATCACCGAGTATAAAAAATAAAAAATTAACTTACAATTAGACCATAAAAGAATGTATTTAAAGCTTCTAGAACGATTTACACAGTCAAATACTCAGAAACAAAGTGCATCAAGTTCAGCAATGCAAACTTTCGACAATGCACTGCACTGTCAAACTTCTAGCAATACTATCAAGCATCTAGAGCTTTTAGACTCTAGAAGCTAGAATCTACAGCAGATTTAGATCCCACTCGAAGCCCTAATATTCCCCTCTCGAACCTCAATTAGCGTGGACAATTCCGAAGGAAGTGCCCAGCGACCTGGCTGCAGTTTCGCCTCGGCGAACAAAAAAAAAATTCGAAAAAGGGGGAAAAAGTATAAAAAGGCCGAAGAAATAGAGCGGCATCCAAGGATCATGCGGCCGCAGGACACCGTGTGTCCTGGCTCTCTCATTGTCCCGTCGAACCTCCCGAAGAACTCGGGAACATTGTGCAGGTTAGAAGAGAAGTTCGCACGACGGTAACCTGATCGACTTATCAATAACCGCGTAATTATAGTACCAAAGAGTTGGTAGAGCTCAAAACAAGCCATAATAAGACGTAGGCATCTTTCCCACAAGTAACCTTATATCCCTGACGAAGGAGACCCGTGCCGCGCCCGACGTCTTTTCAGCTTTCAGCCTTCAGCTCCGAGAGGTTCTTCAAGAAGATGGAGGCTAGGCTCTTTCCTTTTTCCTCTATCGTCTCCCTCGCTCTTTTACACTATTTAGGCTGCTCTCTCTCTCTCCCCCCTCTCTCTCTCTTACTCTCTTTCTTGATCCTGCTCTATCAGAGTGGGTCGCTTAGTCGAGATCCTTGCAATTTTTCGACGGGAGCACTTTTATGCCATTGAAGGTCCGTGACCCTGTTATTCACCGTTGTTTTGGTCCCCGGGGCTTTGTCAGCGAATTAATTTATTACGACCCAATTATTAGCGCGTTAATTGTGCCCTCTATGCACAATTAACCCCTACACTACTGGTCCGTGCTACACGCGTGTTCGAATTACCGAAGTACACTAACGATTTGTGATAAAATCGCAATGTGATAAATCGCATTCGCACGACAGTAGGGGAGCAGTAGGTGATACTTACAATAAAATTTATCATAATTATAATGTTAAATTATATAATTGATGATTACATATTATATTATAATTAGACTGCGGATCTTTATGCAAAATAAAAATGGTTTGCATTAATTGTAAGCAGCAGTATCCAGATGGAAATTTCTTTATTGTTTTATTGATTTTAATAAACCGGACGTAATATATTGGCATTCTTAAATTGTTTTAAACGATCCACTGTTTTAATTTTTAATTGTTACTCATTTTTGTTGTAAACGCATAAAATCCACAGTCTAATTATAATATATCATATTATTTCTCCAGTTAGAATAAACTACTTTTATTACCCTGAAGAACAAATTCGGTTCCATCATCTTGTAATCCATGTAGAAAAATGTTTATTTTCCGTTAAGATTCTATGTTACACGTCAAAGCGATGACAATTGTCAAGGCAAGTTTCTAATGTTCCGATTAATATGAAAATCATTCCGATTACTCGGGACGAGGCTCGCGTCGAATAAAATCTTGGGAACCGCACAGTTCGATGGTTCATCCTTGTAGAGCTTGAGTGACAACCCATGAGCCTTCGAGGCATGAGAAGACCCATCTTCGGAGTCCCGCGGCACATCAAAGACGTTAATGCTTGTTGCTCTTTCTTTTTTCCTTTTGTCTCTTTTCACCTCGTGTTCTTTCCCTTCTCGCACGCTGTTCCGCGGTTGTTTCAGCTCCATTTAATATCCCCACTAACATTCTTCGTCTCGCGTGCTGCTCCCCTCTACCTGATCGAATTTAGAACCGGGTGGAACGCATGCCGATACGCGATTTGCCATTTTACATCGTATCTGATTAGATAACTACATTACAAATGTTTCAACGAGAGCGAATTTCATGGAGGCCAACAACTGAAGTCCGATCAAATATTCTCCGCAAACACCTATACGCACAGTGTAACAAATATTGCACCTTTTAACAACAAATCACCTTCAAAATTGGACCAAACAGCTCTCTAAATTTTTTTATGCATATTTTTCTCATGCAAATGTTGAATTTTTAGCAATTTATAGAATAGTGACGAATCCTATAACATGAAAATTGTTTTCAATAATGTTGTAGCAATTTTTACTGGTGAGTCGCCATTTCTTATGCATATTTTTCTCGTGCAAACACCTATACATATATGTAACAATTATTGCACCTTTTAACAACGAATGACCTTCAAAATTCGACCAAACAGCTCTCTGAATTTTTTTATACATATTTTTATCATGCAACGGTTGAATTTTTAGCAATTTATAGAATAGTGACGAATCAAATAGTGAGTAGCCATTTTTTATGCATATTTTAAGAACGAATGACTTTTTCGAAATTGGACGAAACAACTCTTTGAATTTTTTTATGCATATTTTTCTCGCGCAAACACCAGTACGTACAGCAGGGATGGGCACGGTAGGGGCGCCTGCTTCTCCCACCAACCTCTCTTTTTATGCGCGAGGTCTGCGCACTGTTCGCAACGGGCGAAGCACTTCCTTCCTCTATACTCTATGGTAATGGCGGATGCTGGTGGGGGACAGTGGGCCCTATGGTGGGGACGGTTTTGTCTCAATTGATATAAAAATTCCCATCCCTGACGTACAGTGTAACAATTATTGCACCATTTAACAACGAATGACGTCTTCAAAATTGGACCAAACAGCTCTGAATTTTTTATGCATATTTTTCTCGTGCAACGGTTGAATTTTTAGCAATTTATAGAATAGTGACGAATCTTATAACATGAAAATTGTTTTCAATAATGTTGTAGCAATTTTTACTGGTGCGTTGCCATTTTTTATGCATATTTTTCTCGTGCAAATACCTATACATATATGTAACAATTATTGCATCTTTTAACAACGAATGACGTCTTCAAAATTGGACCAAACAGCTCTGAATTTTTTATGCATATTTTTCTCGCGGACCAGTTAAATTTTTAGCAATTTATAGAATAGTGACGAGTCTTAAATTTTTACTGATGAATCGTCATTCGAGTGCAAAGGGTAAATCTATTTCGTGACATGAAAATGTTTGAATTAATTCCATCTATTTTATTAGAAAATGGCCGACTGTGCGGTGGTTAGTTTCGTATAATAGAGGAAGCGACGAGGAAGAAAACCGTTGACAGTAAGAGAAACTGCTGGATAAAGGGAAAAAAGAAAGAAGAAAATAGCGAACCGGGAGGAGCAGTACGGAGTAGCGGGATGGAAAGGCCATTTCTGTGAGAGCCAATTACGACGCGACTTGGCGTGTAAAGGGCAATCCTATTTGCATAACGCGTCGCGCGAGTTACCGCCGCGAGAGCACGATATCTCCATTAAACCCTGGTGTGTGTGCTCCGCTTCGTCCCTTTTTCCTTTTCTCTTTTTCCTTTTCTCATGATCTACCACTCGCCCCTTCCTCCTCTTGGGTCTGTGTTGCCCGTAGATTAAGTCCCGCTGGGCTTTTCGACTCACCGGTTATTTATTGAAACCAGCCGAGTTGGGGTTAGGTCTACACACTCTCTACTATTCCATGGCAGAATTTCTGCGAGGACACTTCAGGCCCTGTTCTAGTGTGACAGGTGTTTCTTAAGCTATTTTAGAAATTTAGAAATATCTTTTTCTAATAGTTATTGACGCGTTTTCATTGGACAATGCACGGATAAATTTTTTTAGATCTATTTTCAACAATACGAGCCCATGAATCCCACTGGGCTGTTATAACAATTAACACTAAACCTACCGAGCCTTAAAAGTAACTGGTATATGTTGCCTTATAAAAATGACAAGATTAAATCGATTTCAACTTTGTGCGCTTCGTATTATAATAATAAGTGCTCTACTAAATATATTTACTTTATCATTTGCCAGTTTATAATTAAGTCATCTTTATAATATCAATAATTGCGAAATCAAATATCTGGAACTGGTGAATTTGACCAGTGGTGGTGGGTTTAGTGTTAATATATTTAGAGCAGACCATTTATCACATGGCTGCTTCCCCACCATAGCGCCCACGGTCCCCCACCAGCATCCGGCGTTACCATAGAGGAAGGAGGGGACCCTACCGTGCCCATCCCTACTCTGAACCATATATGTTTTATATAAAACAGTTATGTAACTAAGAAGAACATCAATAATATTGGAAAAACTCTGTAAAATTGTTCAATTTCTCTTTGGATATGTTATGATTAGATTGCGGATCTTTATTTAGGATTGAAAATGTACTTTTGACATGTGCAAAGAAAAATTGACATTTTGGACCTGTAACAACATCATACTTCCTGAAATCGCCGTTATGTCTGCTTCTCGGATATGCCAGCCTCGAATCAACCTTATATAACAGTCGTTCCAAGCTCGTGCGATCGATCTGATTTTACTCGGGCCAACGATCGGATCGATCGCCGGCGTCGATAGCTACGAACAGGTATTCATTTTGATAGAAACGTTCGACCGTGTCTTTCTTGGCGTTTGAATTTGCCCGACGCTTTATTGACCAGAAAAATTGTTAAAAACTAGAGATAGTGAATTTTTAACAGAAATGTAATGTTATAGTACCTTGAAAACAATTCGTCGAACAGAAAACATTGTTTAAAGCTAAGAGTTCAGATAAATATACGCAGTTTAATGATCACAGTATTTGATACAATTTTTAGTTGCATTTTATTCGCAAATAATACAGAACACAGTAAAAACATTACTGGAATTTAAAAATAATTTGTTCTTATCTTCGAGGTATTTAGAAATTGAAAAAATGAAAATGGAAATGAAATTTATTAACAAAAAAGGGAGATCTATGTCACTTTAATCTATTGTGATTAATATCCAGACTTCCTGCAATTTATAATAAAAAGGAGTAGGTGAACTTTAAAACAGTAAAAGAATGAAAACAAATTTAAAATATCGATGTGTAGAAAAAGGAAATCTATATCACTTCAGTTGTGATTAATGTCCAGACTTCATGCATTTATGATCAAAATAAGTAGGCGAAATATATAAAACGGTAAAAGAATGAAAACAAATTCAAATTATCGATGTATTACATTCAGCTTGTTAAAATGATTAAAGAGAGAAAGAAATACAGCTCCTGTGCCCTGTAATTAATGCAGAAAATTTTTGATATTGCAGTATAAATTTAAAATCAATAAAAAAGACATTAATAATTAGATCCACAGTCTAGTTGTGGTTGAAGTAGAACGTTTTTTTCCGCATAAACATCTGCAGTTTAATAATTACCAGTATCCCATGAAGAGCGTCAAATCGAGACAAAGAGTGAATGAATTTGGTCAGACTATTATAAAAATGATTTTTCTGTATAGCTTAATTGTGTTTTCTTTCCTGCCGCCGAATAAGCAATCGAGTGTACAAATATTTCACGGAGGGTCGTAAATTTCGACAGAATCGATAAGCAAATACGGAAGGATGGTGCGAGAAAGAGAGAAAGAGAGGGAGAGAGAGAGAGACCATCCGCTAAAACGTTTTCTGAACTTTTGTGTTGTGTCGAGTACGTACATAGAATCGTATTAAATTCCATGAGATTCCCGGAGCCAATAAATCTGTTTGCAATTAGCGCGGGGATCTACACGCGAGCGTTGGTCGCTGGTACCGGGCTAAGGATCGAGAATAAATGACGTCATAAGAAATGGGGTCCTTGATGATCGCGACCGCCCGTCGCGAAGAACGGGCTCGAGAAAACGGATAAAAAATTTGAAAACGACCAACGGAGTGGGAGTCCTTCGACTAACTTCACCTGTAAACAAAACTGTGCTCTAACGAATTTTTACTGGCGTTTTTAACACGTTCGCAATCATTTTTTACAGCGATCCGTGTCCTCAATTATGGAGATTCAAAATTCTTATTAAGGAAACAGTGGCAAAAGAGTGTTGAAAATAAATAATTGAAGCTTAATAATTTTCATGCTTGAATGTTGTCACTGATTGGCGATTTTTATGCAAAATAGAAATTCTCTCTCTCTCTCTCTCTCTCTCTCTCTCTCTCTCTGTGTTAAAACAGGAACTAATTTGAAATTGGTTTAATTCTTTAATTATTTTTGGAAAATCAAAAGTAATATATCCCCACTCTTCAATTCTTTTAATCCTTGCGCTGTTCAAAACTGTAACTTCTCAATTCTGTTAAAAATGCAGAAAATTCGCATCCACTAATCACTATCAATTTTTTGAATTTTGTAGCATTACTGTGTGAAGCCCAAGAAAACAAATTTTTATAAATGCAATCACATACATTTTCTCTGAAAGCGAAATTTATTTCATTCGGACAGAAAAATCCAAATATTATAGATTATACAAATAAACAACTTTGTATATATAAAAATAATCTAATAGTTACATCGATTTTATAATAGATAAAAAATGATGAAATTGAATTAGGGATCGTCGAACGAAAAAAGTAAAGTTTCCAGTAAAACCAACGTTGATCCGATCCAAAGCAGAAAACTCAAGAAAATATTATAAGTGAAGCGAGCAGAGCAAATCAGGTGTTTAATTTATTTCTAATTACTTGGTCCGGCGTATCGATGCGTGATAATTGGATTAGCATCGCGTATTTCTAGAAACCGATAGGGAATAGTGTCGATAATTCGCTCGGCCATTAATCGTCCGCTGAGGACCCAGCATAATTGCTTTCCCTGGGTTAATTGCGGCTCGCAGGAACTGCGGCGTGGATCACGCAGGAACTTTGCACGGTGTGCATCTGCAACAGCAACACGGTGCATCAGGCCGGGAATCCACACCGGATGCTGTTTCGTCCCCGAGAAAAATGTCCGGTGACCGCGGGAGCGAATCGGGATCCGCTAGTCATGCGTTCTAATTAAGATCTCACGGATCAAGCACACGCGATCCACCGTCTGATCCACCTTTGCCTCGCTACGTCACATTTCATCCCTGTTAATCATTATCCGCAGGAAGTATCGCTATTGAGAACTCCGATACGAGTTTATCCGGCCGTTGTTTATAATTCCTGGATAATTACATCCGCGTAAACAAAACCGGAAGCTGAGCAGGAATATTCTGCATACGGCTCGTTCGACAAGATGGAAATTATTCGAGGCATGGGACGGCACACTTTTCATTCAACGTGCAATAAAATCGAGAGAAAAAAATCGCTGATCAACTTTTGAGTGGCCATTGTGAAGGGGAAACTTCCTTTTACAAGATCACGTTGAAATCAATTCCGAAACAAATTTTTTAAGCTCTGTGCAGGCGTTTGAAAATTGCAAAAGTAGAAAAGTGAGCTAGCAGCTCCAGCTTCTTTTCAATTTTCATTTAAAATACAATAAAATTATGACAAAAATCGAGGATCAATTTTTGAGTGGTCATTGTGAAGGGGAAACTTCCTTTTACAAGAACACAGTGAAATAAATTTGGAAAAAAATTTGTTCAGCTCTGTGCAGTCTTTTGAAAATTGCAAAAGGAGAAAAGTACGCTAGCAGCTCCAGCTTCTGTTCAATTATCATTTAAAATACAATAAAATCGTGAAAAAAATCGAGGATCCATTTTTGAGTGGTCATTGTGAAGGGGGAACTTCCTTTTACAAAATCACAGCGGAATAAATTTGGAAACAAATTTTTTAAGCTCTGTGCAGTATTTTAAAAATTGCAAGAGGAGAAAAGTATGTTAGCAGCTCCAGCTTCTGTTCAATTATCATTTAAAATACAATAAAATCGTAAAAAAAATCGAGGATCAATTTTTGAGTGGTCATTGTGAAGTGGAAACTTCCTTTTACAAGATCACAGTGAAATAAATTTGGAAATTAATTTTTTAAGCTCCGTACAGTCGTTTGAAAATTTCAAAAGGAGAAAAGTAAGCATCCATTATCAGGTCCTTCCACTTTTCACTTAACGTATAATAAGGTTGCGTGAAAAAAATCGCAGATCAACTTTTTAGTAGTCATTGTAAAGAAGACATTTCCTTTTACAAAGATCATATTGAAATAAATTAAGGAAAAAAATTGTTTGATCTCTGTGAAATTGTTTAAAAATTTCAGAAAGAAGAATTGCATGGAAGCAGTTTCAGTTTCTTTCACTTTTCAGCTCAAAAATTGATTTGCCATAGTAACAAGCAATTATTAACGCCAGTGAAAAATAATAATATGTTCGATCCGCAGAAATGAATTTAGCACGTGTCGTTCGATCAGGATGGCGGCGTGAGGACACTACGGGACGCCTTTGCACCTCGATGGTGACTCTTAATTACCTTTCCGAGACTTTTAATCGATCGTCCGATTCCACAGCGTTGAAAGAACAAATTTTACGACGACCGAGAGGCTCATTACGTGACCAATCTCCCATTCGTATCCCGCGGCGTCTCGTGTGTGTTCACCGTTTGGCCAGGTGTCGGTCCTGGTTCACCATGGGGTCCCATGGGCTTCAGACATCGCCTAGATCCTAGACTCGACACCATTTCATTCCTGAGATCCTTTTTTCTTCATTTGTGCGATGGGGCTTATAAAGAATCAGACCGTATACATTAACGCTCGCAATTATTCAAACTACTTTGACACGTTCGCAGCCAACGCTGGTTGCAACCCTTCCGTTTCAACCCTTTTTAACCCTTAAGTACTCTAAGACGTATGTGAGAGTGCTCAGCATTTTAATTCATCTCTATACTACTTTATTTTTAATTAATTCTTACTGCAAATTTGACTTCATTTTTATATTGTTCCAATATCACTAAAAACTAAGTCTGAAAAATTTGAGATTTCTGAAATTCATTAACTAGGTGTAAAACAATCGTACAGGCTTCTGTCTGTGCTCAATTGAAAGAGTAAAATCTCTACTTCCAAGCCATTGAACTCTATTCATTTTTTAACTTCTCTTTTGTTGTGTTTTATTAAACAAAACGAGGAACTGAAACTGCTCGATTTGCGTCCTTTTTCCTATTTGCAATTATTTGGATTCAAACGGCTCTACAGTGGCTACAGGGTTTAACAAATTTTCTTCCACATTTATTTCAACGTGTCCTCGTAAAATGAAGTCTCCTCTTTATAATGAGCCCTCAAAAGTTGATCTGCGATTTTTCCTCGCGATTTTATTCTACTCCAACTAAAAATTGTGCCGATATTCGTTTCTCCTGCAAATTTTATAAATATTCGAATGTACACACTTTAAAAAAATTAGTCTCATATTTCTGTCAATATGATCTGATAAAATGAAGATTCTCCTTTATAATGGGCCCTCAAAAGTTGATCTGCGATTTTTTCTAGCGATTTTATTGTACATCAACTAAAATTTGTGCCGATATTCGTTTCTTTTACAATTCTATGAATATTCGACTGTACACACTTTAGAAAAATTTATTTCATATTACTGTCGATATGATCTGATAAAAGGAAGTTTCTCCTTTATAATGAGCCATCAAAAGTTGATCTGTGATTTTTCCTCGCGATTTTATTCTACTCCAACTAAAAATTGTGCCGATATTCGTTTCTCCTGCAATTTTATAAATATTCGAATGTACACACTTTAAAAAAATTTATCTCGTATTTCTGCAGATATGATCTGATAAAAGGAAGTTTCTCTTTTATAATGAGCCTTCATAAATTGCAGCGCGATTTTTCTTCGCAATTTTATAATTCTTTAAATGAAAACTGTGCAACGTCGACGTTGCCTTGAATCATTTTTATTTGCTACATTTCACCTCCGCTTTGAAAAATTCAATAAAATATTGCATGCTGTATTTTGGATTTGTCAACGTAACAACAACGGTGACATCTTCTGTCCACAGTTCTGAAAATCAATATCACCCACTCGTCAATGTGATTTTTTCAAACAAGACAGTGGGAGAACACGTGGTGAGTACGTGCTCCGAGCGCGTTTTCTTTTCGAGTATTTTGATAAGGCAGCCGACTCTTGGTTCTCCGCTGGCATTGTCGTTCGCTCGCGTAACGACAGGATTTACATAATTAGTCCTGGCATTATTTGTTCAGATACCATCCGAAATGCTGGGATTTGCGCCGGGCACGTGTACAGTGAAAACACCTTTCGCTTTGCCAACACGTGTCGCCAAGATTTTAAGTGACGGGACACTCAAAACCAACTATCTACAATAAAGTACAGAAAAATTCTGCTAATAGTCATCCAACAAAAATAATAATTATTATTAAACTGTAAAGATTCATTCATGTAAAAATTGATCGTATAACTAAGTGGGTAATATATGTTATTGCTAGATTGTTCAGTTTTATGATTTTATAGATAGTAGTTGAAAAATATCCAACATAGAAAAAGAAACAGCTAAAAAGAGATCAATTTTAATACAAGCATATTATGCGACGCAGTAATGCGATTAAAAATATAACTAATAATGCGACCACATTAAAATAAACTGCAAATACATAAATAATAAAATAGAATTTTATTTCGGCTTAAAGGAAATCAATACATATTTATTCGACGTGAAATTCTTGTCACGAGTCCGATTCCTATATCTCATAACCAGACTGCGGATCTTTATGCAAATTGTAAATTTCATGCCATATTTTATAAAAACCAGGATAAGGAACTGCAATTATATAAATGATAAAATAGAATTTTATTTCGGCTTAAAGGAAATTAATACATATTTATTCGACGTGAAATTCTTGTCACGAGTCCGACTCCTATATCTCATTACCAGACTGCGGATCTTTATGCAAATTATAAAGTGATGAGCATAGAGCAGGGATGGGCACGGTAGGGGCCCCTCAGACGCCTGCTTCTCCTACCAACCTCTCTTTTATGAGCAAGGCCTGCGCACTGTTCGCGACGGGCGAAGCACTTCCTTCCTCTATGGTAACGGCGGATGCTGGTGGGGGACAGTCGACGCTATGGTGGGGACGGTTTGTCTCAATTGAGACAAAAATTCCCATCCCTGGCATAGAGTATAGATGACGGTAATGTTTTTAACCGCACATGCTATACATACATGAAGTTTCGAAGTCTACTTATAAAACAGATGCAGAGAATTTTTATTTTGCATAGAGATCCGCAGTCTACTCATAAATTAGATCAAATCTGGGCTAACCCTAAGTCTCCAGAAACGTTGAATTTGCTTGAATATCCGCAGTGTGGTCTTAGAGAACAATAGTGTGCCATAGTGACACAGGATCCTTTATGATAAAACATATCGGAGGACAAAAGAGGGAGAGAGAAAAAAGATGGAGGAAGGGAGTGAGATAGGAGATGAGCTCCCTTGGTGTTCCTCGGAGGGAACTGTCAGCCTGGAGGAGCCATAATAGCATCATATTCGATCTCTGACGGTCTTTCATGCGACACCACGTGCCTAAGTGGTACCACGCCAACGTATACCCTCTTCAAGGTCCTCATGGTTCACGTGCCAATCCGGAAACGGAAGCTGGCCCTCCTGAGGTGAGACTAGCGTGGAGGGACAGGAGGAACAAGAGGGATGCCCAAGCTATAATACATACACACATATGTATACTTAACCCTTCGTGACTGACAATGAAGAAGTCTAGGAGATAAAGGGAAAGCCAAACTGCTGTGGCCCGCCACATGTAGAATTGATTCACCATTCGTGAATGAATGCCTAATTTGCCCCAACACTGCCGAACACTCGCATTAAGAATTGGTATGCGTACAATCAATCACAATAGATAGAATGCACCTGCTGAATCCTAATATTTTATTGTTTTGTAACATCATTTCATCCAGTTGGAAATGTGTACTGATTTTATCGACTTTGTTATACTTCGATGCAAATCCAGTGATTAATTAAAATCTACCTGTAGACAATAATTTTATAATAGATGTGTGATAAAACGAGATTGAAAGCTGATAAATTCACTGGGTATGAATTAAAAAATTGTTTGGAGAATGAAAAATAATTTCAGAAGGCAAGGAAGAAGAATACAACGACTATGAAGAATAAATGCATTCTAAGCTTAGAAATCGAAATGACGAAATTGAATGATTTGTTCAACCATATCCCGAAAGAAGAGGTTTATAATTTCAATTATTGCAAAACAAAATATACAAAACCGTTCATTTGACCAGTGGTTTTAACAAATTTCTTCTGAAAATAACAAATAATTCCAAGAGATAGTGATCGATGCGACAACGATTAAAAATGAATGCGTCCTAAGCTCAAAAGGAATAAAATTCAAAATCCGCAAAATTTGCCAAAGATAAATTAAAAAATTGCTCCAAAAAGAAGGAAAAATTCCGGAAGATAATAATCTATGCAATAGCGATTCAAAATAAATACGCCCGAAGCTCGGAGTGATTAAAATTCAAAATCTACAAAATTTGCCAAAGATAAATTAAAAAATAGCTCCAAAAAACAGGAAATAATTCCAGAAGACAATAATCGATGCACTAGCGATTCAAAATGAATGCGTACTAAGCTCAGAAGGAATAAAATTCAAAATCTATAAAATTTGCTAAAAATAAATTAAAACATTGTTCCAAAAATAAGAAATAATTCCAGAAGACAATAATCGATGCAAAAGTGATTCAAAATGATTGCATCCTAAGCTCACAAGAAATAAAATTCAAAGTCTGCAAAATTTGCCAAAGATAAATTAAAAAATTGCTACAAAAAACAGGAAATAATTCCAGAAGTCAACAATGAATGAAACAAGAACAGAGAGTGAATGCATCTGGCTGAAAGTCATCAAAACGCATCATTACTTCCTCTACATCACGGGCTCGCGAATTTCGTTCGCGAAGTTTGTTGGGTTCGATCAAGTGCGGTGATAGTTTGTCAGTTGTTGCCTCGTCTCGAACAATACAATACACATAATTCCCAGTTAGCTGGTGAATACGTTGGCCACAGAACGTTGGTCGATGAAGGGTCGAACCGAAAGCGGATACACGTAATCGTTCTTTGCTCGACGTCAGCAGCTGTCACTGTTTGTTGGTTTGCGTCGGGGATTACTTGAAAATAGATCGCGGGGAGACCGGCCTGAAATCCAACACCAAACGTTATCCGTATTAATGATGACCCTCGATGTGTCCTGCATATGAGAAACGCGGATGAAAAAATATTTACCGAAATCTATGCTAGGCCGGGACACATTAGCTGTTGACTCTCGTCTCGGTAATCGAGCGGAGACTTCAACGGGGCGAAATAGTAAAATACCTGTCCGAATGATCGATTAACCTGTTTATCAAGATCTATGACAAGATCCATTGCATTCGACTGTGTTGCTTAAATATCTTAGATATGTACACAGACACTGTGAATTTTGAAAGAAAATTTCTGGGACTGCACTATTAGTAATAGACAGCGGATTTTATGCATTTATGGTAAAAATTAAATTAAAAATTATGATAACAATGAGTAGGTGCGATTTAAAACAGCAAACAAATTAAAAGAATTTAGAATGTATTAGTTTCAGCGTATTGAAATCATTAAAGTAGAAAGAAATTTCTGTTTGGCTCTTGTTCATCATAATCAAAGGAAACAATTTTTATTTTGCATAAAAATCCGCTGTCTAATTATTAAATTTGAGATTCCTTGATCCGAAATATGTTTTATCGTAATTCAGGGATGGGCATCTTTGTCTCAATTGATACAAACCGTCCCCATCATAGTGTCGACTGTCCCCCACCAGCATCCACCGTTACCATAGAGGAAGAAAGTGCTTTGCCCGTCGCAAACAGTGCGCAGGCCTTGCGCATGAAAGAGAGGTTGGTGGGAGAAGCAGGCGTTTGAGGGGCCCCCACCGTGCCCATCACGGTCGTAATTAATACGGGTTTTTTTAACCCTTAAACTTGAATTCTGGTTGATCAAAAATATCTATAGTATTATTTAAATAATACAGTTCATTATAAATGTGTGCTTGTACGTAATACATTTTTTAAAAAACGAAGATCGAACTAAAAGTTAGGAGAAAAGAACAAGAATTTCGCATTACGAGTAATAATTAGATACGTACATGATAAGGGTTGATTAACTATTGAAGGATAGCTGGAAACGATCTATAAAAATTCACTAATGTAACCGAACTATACACGAATGTACTTGCGAAATTTCGTAAAGAAATTTAGCTCAGTTTATTAAAAAAAAAAATTCTGTAAATTATTCCTTCGAGACAGACTAGGAAATAATAGTAGCAACTTATTCAATAGAAATTAAGAAAGCAGGCATTGCTTTTGGAAAGAAATGAATAATGTCTACCTGTTATAAAAATAAAGATCCCTAAATTTTAAACAATTACCGAAAAGCTTTAAAAATTGTACGTTCCAAGAGAAAAAGTTGTTTCTTTTTCGATTCCTGAAGAGCAATGAGGACTGTGTTGCGTTTTCCGATTTTTGTCGATTCGAACGATCGAAAATCGTAGATCCACACAATAAATGGTTCAAATAGGATTTCGTTTCCGCCCCCAAACCGACAATTACGCCAGTTAATCCTTATCCCCGCGACAGTTCTGACGTAACCTTTCAGAAAAGCCTCGACGGTAGCCCAAAAGAGTTTTTCCCGGGGAATAAACGTTCCTGGAGGATTGTTGCGGTTGCACAGCAATCCTTTTGATCCTGCGTCCAGAAACGTCGAAGGAGCGCGTTTCACGGGGTTTTGACTCGTTCGTTTTTTCACGTTCGTTAAATCGTTTTAGCTGTTGAACGTCGGGGATCAGCTGTGGCTCGGCGCTACCGCAGAGAAAGAAGGAGAGGATCCTTTGATCGTACACCGAGAAACCACCTGGCCGGTGTTCGGCTTTAACGCGCAATAAGATCGCCCCCCTGAGATTACTATAACTATTATCTCGTTAATCGGGAAAGAGTTTGACGAGGAAACCGGCTCCACGCTTCGAACCGGAACTGTGTCCCGAGACGACAATATGGCCGGCCGAGTTTGCATTCGAAGTTATGATTAATTTATCACTGGACGGAGGATTTTATTTATTTATGACTAGTCTGCGGGTCTTTGTGAAAAATAAAAATTTTCTTCGTTTGATTATAGAACACAGAAACCATATACAAATTTATTTCTATCTTTAAATATTTTAATAAATTAAGAATAACATGCATGGATGTTCTCAAATTGTCTTAACGATTTTACTATTTGAATTTACTAGACAGCGGATCTTTATGCAAAATAAAAATGTTCTACCCAAATTGTAACAAAATGAAGTGAAATAAGTTTCTTTCTGAACATGTTTACTAGGTAGAATATAATATAACAGAATCTTCAAGTTCTTCTAATGTTTTTATTGTTTTAAATTGCACCTACTCATTCTTGTCATAAACGCATAAAACCGCTGTCTAGAAATTACACTCGCCCATTTTTGTCTCGTCCATGACGTTGCATGAACAAGATTGAATCGCGAGATATCTCGTTTGTGGTAGCGAAGGGTTTAAGGAGTTCTGGCGCGAAATTCAAAAATAAAATTTACCGTGCCGACATAGCGACGGAAGTAAAAAGGTAGCTAGGATACAAGCTGCGTGAGAGGGTGCACGTTCGGGGGAACAGATGTCGGGAAGACACGTTCGTGTAGACGTACAGGGGAAAAAATAGTAACAGGAAACGGCGTGGGCCTCGGCGAGTGGCTAATCTCACTAGCAAATATTTGGATTGTCGCATCGATGGCATTGATACATCGAGTGCCGTGTAGGTAGCCACGGTCACGCTCCGGAGAGGGAAGCCAAGGGAAACCTGAAAGGCCCCGTATATTATACACAGAGCCCCGTGAACCTTGTGCCCCATGGACGCGGGAACCGGCGCGCCGCGGCCAACGTGTGTTTACACGGCGTTTCACCCAGCGGAGAACCATTCAATGCGGATCCGGGAATTCTGGTATTAAGATGTTCAGATAGAGTTGTGCGGATCGCGACGGCTACCGGAGATAAGCTCCTTTCGAAATACCGATGATCAGCTAATATGGCTGTGCCGCACCCCCTCCCCCCTGCTGCACCCTGTTACACCGGCAGATGCAATTTCGAATGGGGAACTGGAGCCGCGTGGTCGAATTTAACCCGTTCGCTCGCACAAAGTGGTATTCAATGATCCTTTGTTGTATGGGGTAAACTCGGGTAATCTGAAGCACCCAACATAAGAACTGTGAAGCTACTTATGTACAGGGTGTCCTAAAAATGTTGTAAATCCTTGAAATGGGCGGTTCCTGAGGTTATTTAAAGTAACTTTTTCCTTTATGAAAATGGCCGCCTCGGCTTTATTAAGGAGTTATTAACGAAAAACACGGACCAATCAGAACACCGCTAGAGCGGACGGATTCCGGCTCGGCCAATGGTAACGTCGCGCTCAGCGGGACCTGTCACCGAGTGATGACAACACATCGAAATCGATTTACGCATAAAACGTTATAGGCATTTAAAAGTAGAAGAATCGATGAATTTTGAGGTTACGATTGACGTAAATCATAGTTTCTTACGATTTTTGCGATTTTTAATCATTCGTGGCTCACATCAAAGTTAATCGATTTTGATGAAACTTTATGCACGTACATAACTTACTTAGGTCTACAAACAGTATGTTTTAAGTTTTCATTGCAGCCACAGGGCAAATAGTTGTAGGCATTGAAAAGTGTAAGAATCGATGAATTTTGAGGTTACGATTGATCTAAATCGCAGTTTCTCACGATTTTTGCGATTTTTAATCATTCGTGGCTCACATCAACGTTAATCGATTTTGATGGAACTTTATGCACTTAAATAACTTACTTAGGTCTACAAACAGTATGTTTTAAATTTTCATTGCAGCCACAGGACAAACAGTTAAAAATTGTAACTTCTATTTTTTTTTATATTAAAAGTTCTTTCGACTTAGGTTAATTAAATAAAAACGAATTCGTATGAAATTTTTTGTATAGTTGAAATTAGTAATAGGATATTGGTAATTTTGTATAGGGTTGAAATTTTTATTTAAAAAATTTATGTCATCGAATTTAGCTTCAATGCATGAAGTTGATCATCGATCGAGTCCTCAGACTGTGCTAGACATTTAAATTGAACAGTAAATAAATTTTACAAAATGGTATTTAGAACGTGGTCGTCGTTTTGGTGTCTGTTTTAAATAAAATTAAGAACAGTCCACGGAGTTACTCTGCAAGGTAGATGAAATCCGGTCCAGGGCCGGTTCAGGACCAGCCTATCACGTGAGAATCTGCTCGAAGTCCTGCAAAATGATTCGTACCAACGCATTCCTCGAACGAATCCTTCCTGAGCGACTTAGCATCCTTCCTTTTATTTTTTTCAAGTTCTTTCTCTTGGTCCTCATCCACCGTGAGCATTCCTCTTTGTCTATTCGTTCGCATTCTCCCTGTCCACGAAGATTATCGAACATATCGGCTGAATTAATCTGATTGGAAGTTCGATCACATTTTAAATATCCTCGTCTAACTTCAAGACCCCAATTTCTTTTCTTTCGTCGTGGAAAAAAACGATCTTTTTACGGAGTCTTGTAAAATATAAAATATCACCTAAATTATAATCTTCGGGATGTAACTTCGTTGTAAGCACAGTTACAGAAAAACTTGAAAGGAAAAGGATTAATGGTTTGGAGAGTATTACATCTGTAGGACCCTATCTTTTTTTCAACTGCAATGGTACATGCGCAATCAACAATTTCATTATCTTCTTGAATGGAAATGCATACTCTTTTATACATAGATATGTACATTTATTTCTTTCGGTAATTTACTTAAGAAAGTTCTGGGGCAGAATGACAAAAAAATTATTAGTTATGGAGATATGTTGAAAAAGTATCTTTATTGAAGAAGATAATAGAGATATTTTTTTAAATATTTTGACAAGTAATAATTATTTCGCCATTCTAACCGAATATTTGTTTGCATGTAATGACGAGAGGAATCGATCTATGCAAATAAAACTATGCATTTCTATTATAAGAAATAATGCAATTATTGATTGCACATGCATCATTGCACTTTAAAAAAAAAATAACGTCCTACAGTACTCTTCAAATCATTTATCCGTTTCCTTTGATGTTTTTCTGTGACTGTACTTGTAACGAAATTATAGCCCGAAACAATTGCATGAACCACCCTGTATAAATAAGAATATTACCTAAACTAATAGTTTTTGCGATATAAGAAGGTTAATAACATTTCTGTGAAATACTGAATGGTGCATCGACTGGTGTATTGATAAATAGGTGGTTCCATAAAAAAGAAATTGAAAGTGACCTTCATTGCCCTCTACTCCTCCACCTATTGTATATTTCTTCCATTAATAATTTCAGTACGTTACAAATATTATAGTGTTGGTTTAACTGATTGCTAGACTACGGATGTTTATGCAATATTCAATTGTTCTATTAAAATGTGGAATTCGATAAAATCTTATTTTTACTCTTTGTAGATCTGAAATAAATAAAAATCGTACTAAATTCTGTCTACACTCTAGCATTTTTGGAACATTTTCATAAGTTATGAATGCATAAACGTTCGCAGTCTATTGATATTAATTATAAATATGCTACAGATTTTTATGCAAACTAAATATCTTCGGTATAAATTCTACAAATCAGGTGCCAAATAAAGATTTAATGCATTCTTTAACGATTTTAATTAGCTGAAACAAACACATTACTTTGTATAAATTCTTTTAATCTGTTCGCTGCTTCAAATCGCAGTTATTAATGTTTGTCACTTTATTATTAATTTATTATTACTTATCAGTAGACTGCGGATCTTTATGCATTTATGGCTTCTGAAAATTTTCGACAAATGCTGAATATAAAATTCAACAGAATTTTATACGATTATTATTTATTTCTGGTCTACAAAGGTCGCTACCACTGAAAATAAAATTTTATTGGATCCCATTTTCTTAAAATTTGCCTATTAAAATTGAAAATTGCATAAACAACCACAGTCTACTTATCAGTTTTACAGCGCAAAGCGGTGCGTGCGAATGATCAAGCATCGCTAAGAGGAT
Organism: Sphecodes monilicornis; assembly: GCA_913789915.3. Lineage (NCBI taxonomy): Eukaryota > Metazoa > Arthropoda > Insecta > Hymenoptera > Halictidae > Sphecodes > Sphecodes monilicornis. The sequence continues at coordinate 7,921,312 of OU565298.1, forward strand.
GTGTGTTCGATGACCGGTGCGGTGGTTTGATGATCGAGGTTCCGTGACAAGGTTCCTTTACCCCCGGCAGCCGAGCTCGCTCTGAGAAAAACTGTCTGCCGATGTTACGGTTTCGTGACAATCGTGGCATCGGTCGTTCGTCTCCGGGATGAATCATTGATGAATTGGCGATGGGGTCGTGGGACTGTCGCAGCTGCGATCGGCGACTCTTCTATTGCAAGGTGCTCCTCGGGATGCCCCACCTTCATCCTCCCTACCACGGAACTTCTCTTTTCCCTGTGTATAGCCTCTCTCTTCCTCCTTCTCTTCTCTGATCGCCTATGCAAAACACGGGAAAATTACAGCCACTTACAACAGAGAGTGTGCCGATATCCAATATTGTGCTTACGTGATGCATTGTCAGGAATCGTTTGTGATACCCACCACCACCACCACTACAACCACTACTATCGCTAGCCCACTACTGTGGGCCTCGAGTTAATCGATACCTAACTATGGAACAATGAAACGTTGACACTGCGCTTGAGCTGCTGTCGACGACTGGATAAATGTTTAATCGATCCGACTCCGTGGAAATATATTTTATTTCTCAGCAAAATCATGACATACTGCCCTTTTGAGACGGTTTCACGAAGAATGGTTGGTTTTGGTAATTGTTTGATGAATGGTTTGCTGGGTTGGAACAAGTAATTTAAATACTAACGGAACACATTTTTTTTTTAAGTTGCATCAACCTCACAAGGGTTATTTAGCAACTACAAGCTTACAATTAGGTGGTCGTTTATAATTTAGATTTGGTTGAATAATTTTGTGTGCTTGTTCCAAAAAAGAACCGGAAATAGTAACAAAATCTCTGCAGTGGTATCCTGGGAACTTTCGTGATCAGAATACATTTTCTGTACGCTAATTGTCGCTACTGTATTGCATGACAACTGTAAATATACAGTGTCTAAGTTATTGGGAACATTTAGGGTTTTCAGTCCTAACCCTTAAATTTTACACCGTTAACCTTTGAAAATCGATCTGATTTCGTAAAAATATATTTATTTCGAGCGAGAATGTAGCATGGCGCTCTTTGAATACATCTTTTAATATTCTTTTCTTTTAAGTATTCGAAGCGTTCTATACTTTTGTGCGCCACTCTAATTTTGGGGCACCCTGTGCTCTCTCAGGGTGGTGCACGTGTACTTCGACGGCAACAGACGCCGAGAAAGTGTCCTGACCGAGGAACGGAGACACGAAATTAGTCGGTGACATAACCAATGAACCATTCGACCGGTTGATTCAATAAATCCGTGCTACGGAGCAGAGTTGCGCGTCGCGACCACGCTTACGATTAATTCGACTGAATTAATGTGAACCGCTGACACCATGCCGGGAGGTTAAGTCGTTTGGTTAAAACCATGCGGCTTAGATCAACCAGGGTTCCTCTTCCACGGTCGTGTCGTTTCGCTATCAATTTTTGCATCGTCCTGCCGAAAAAATTACATTTGAAAACACATTATCCTGCAATAGATCGCGAACCGGTCCGAACCGATAAGATTCGATCGTTTTTCCTCGGGTATGTCAGAAATGCCATAAACTCGTGACGATTGGCGTAGGCCGCGAGGTCACTTGATCGCTTATTGACCATTGTTGACTCGTGTTGACACCACAGACCTTACGTAGATAAATACACCGTTAAGACGCGGGTCAAGTGGATATCTGCGCCGCGGTCGCCCACATCAGGTTCAAACTGACGCAGGACTCCATGCCCTTCGGAGATTAGGCTCGTAATGCGGTTAGGATAGCTTCCGAAAATTGATTAACGCTTCTGATTACGCGGCGCTTGGATACAGAGACTGGAAGATGGTTGCTGAAGTGCAAGTGGATTAAGTGGGCGAGATCAATTGGAGATTGACAAATTGGAAATCAAGTAAGTGAATTTATTTCGGGATCGGGAACATAATGTTCTTCGAAATCAGGACCCTGAATTTTTTGGATGTGTGTGCGAGAGGTGTACAAAGTATCCGCATAAGTTTAAAAATCGAATAGCTTTTTTAACTTTCTGACTCTTTCAAGCAGTATAAACAATACCAATTTAATCATGTTTTTAACGGAGGTAATGTTCTTCAAGTGTGTACTTCTATGTTGCGCTTCGTTTATATGAAAATTGATCATTTAATTCAGTGAATAAAAATTCAATCATTCTTCATTGGAGGCAATTGTTACAAATTTTTACAATTTCACCCAGGTAATTATGATTAATATTGCCTTTTTATCTGGAGGATTTTAACTTTTCAACATAAGAACAGCAAACTGTGTTAAGAATAATTGATTTCAATCAACTATTTCTGAAAATCACATTTATGGTATTTATTAATCCTTAAAATAGACTAAAATAAGGTATTTATTAATACTAAAATTAGACTAAAATAAGGTATTTATTAATACTGAAATTAGACTAAAATAAGGTATTTATTAATATTGAAATTAGACTAAAATAAGGTATATTTTAATACTGAAATTAGACTAAAATAAGGTATTTATTAATACTGAAAGTAGACTAAAATAAGGCATTTGTTAATACTGAAATTAGACTAAAATAAGGTATTTATTAATACTAAAATTAGACTAAAATAAGGGATTTATTAATACTAAAATTAGACTAAAATAAGGTCTGATTCACCAGACTCGCATTTTAAGGATAACGAAATTGTCTTTGCTCAAAATAGAGACTTGCTATGGCTGAACAAAACTGTTAAATTGAAAAGAATCTGTTCTTGTTAGATATTAATGTGAAAATAATGTTATTCATTATTCTGATCAGTTTGAATTTGTTTAAAGTTACTTGGAAGCTCGTGTGTTTGCTATTCAGAACATGACGTAAGTAATAATGATATAATGACAGTAATGTTTGCGTCCCTTCGCCCAAACGAAACTACGAAAATATGTCACTCTCTTGAAATAAATTTAAACCTAGTGAATATTCATTCGAAGTATACACAATTATGCCAATATCTCGTGATTTCAGGGTAAATAAGACTCGGGAAAAGCGGATATTAATGCAAAGAAAGTCATGAATCAAGTCGTCACGACAGGGACACGATAGTCTGCTATAAATATGCGTATTACTTGCACTCGGGAAAATGACGAAACAGTATCTCCGATGAATTAAGAGAGATTATGCTTATTTGAATACTGGTGGAACCATACTACCTACTACTGTCGTAAATTGTCAATAATCCACTAATTTACTAACAAACAAAATTCCTGTTATTTATCGATGCTTCCACAGAACGAAACATGAAAGAAAAGGACAATCTTTTTTGTTAAATGGATGTTATCAAAAATTCCTGAATTTCTACTATTTTTCTATGACACACTTACAGTGACTCGCAAGAATTACTTAGAAGAACCTATTCCATTTATTTAATTCAAATTATGTACCGGAAGTAAAAAAAATAAAGCACAAAAGAATATTAGAACACAAGACAACCAAAATACATAAATAATTATCGCAAGACAATATACTTTATTTTTACTTTAAAAGTATGTGATAAAGCTAGATAAAAATAAATTTCTCAACAATTCTTTGACTTGTTGACAACATCAACGAGGTTGTACATATACAGGGCGTTCACGCTATTACTAGCCAGCGTTTTTCCTGCAAATAATAAATATTTGAAAAAAATGACAGAGGGTAAGGTAATACTATTTTTGGTAAGTAACATAATGGCGTATGTAATTTTCTTGTGTTTGCACTATTTTCTTAGAAATGAAGGTGACCTTCAATTTTGTAAATGAAATGCTATATATTTTTTTATATCACAAGCGTGAGTCAAGACAAATTTATTCGTATACAACACAATGACCTTCAAGGTCATACAAGGTCAGAAATGGCAGGAAAATTTTGCATACTTCGTAAAGATATCATTCACGATACACAACGCCCAGAAATGTAAATGATTTGCAAAGGAAACTAACGCAATCGTGTGCATTAATATTTCGTACAACGTTAGAAGAAGCTAACAAGAATGTAATAATAGAGCCGAAATATGTAGTCATACACGAGGAAGTATATTGACATTTACTATAGCCTCGTTGATAAAGTATACTTGCAAACGCATTAATAAGAAATGTTCAAAATGTTTCTTCCATTTTTGACCTTGTACGATCTTGAAGGTCATTGTGTCATATACGAATGAATTTGTCTTGGCACACACTTTCATATGGTATGAAAAAATATATAGCATTCCATTTACAAAAATTGGAGTTTACCGACATTTCCATGAAAATAGAGGAAATACAAAAAAATTACATACGCCATTACGTTGCTTGCAAAAAACAGCATTACTTTTTCCTCTTTCATTTTTTTCAAATACTTATTATTTGCAAGAAAAACGCTGGCTAGTAATAGCGTAAACAACCTGTATATTTATTCAATTATAAACTGTACATCTACTTTATTTTAATTCTTGGTCAGTAAGAAGTAAGATATTGAACAAACTATACTAATCTATCATAGTAGAATTCAAACTCTTTAATTTGAATATGAAATGACACAAACTAAAATTTGTACACATGCGTAGTTTTCGTTAAATAAGAATCGCTTGAACTAAATAAAAAAAAACACAGAAGCAGCACTATTTTTCAAATTTGTACGAAATGTATCTATCAATACATATAATAGCGACCGTCAGAAGATTGATCGTGGTATACGGATGTAAAATAACTGTTCTAAAGATCGTAGATCCAATCATAGATCAGTATAATCCGATCGAAGCTCGGATATATCGTGTACGTCGCACGCGATCGAAGTAGAAGAAAGACCGAGCGAGCAAAAAAGCATCAATTTATTTGGATGCTTAGCAAAGAAGCAGCAGCAATTATGATATTTGTCCCCATTAGGTGAATTGGGGTGGCGACTTGCGTGACCCCAACTGATCGCGGCGGTCCGTTAACTCGCGCAATGGGCCCGGGGTCAAATAAGAGCGCTTCTCTCCTCTTCATTCACTTGATATTTTCCCTCTTCGGCAAACCCCACCTTCTTGTTCCTCTCCCCAGCCACGACCTCGGAAATCTTCGCGTTTTCCCGTGTCACACAAGCCCATTCGTCATGCCATAATCACGAGATTATAGTCTCCCTCCGACGTCCACCGAGGAAGCGTTTTCTCCAATTTTATCATCATTTTTCGCTCCTGAACCGTAAGAAATTCTAAACACATTCTAAAACCTCATATAAAATCGTAAAATTTGCAAATTTGTTTATTTGTTATTTATTAAGGCGTGCCATAAATAATTAGACCTTTATATTTTTTTATTATAGCACCTTGAATCTCATTTGAGATTCATTTTGGCGTGCCATAAATAATTAGACTTTTATTCTGTTGTGTTTTTGAAACTTCACATACGTCGTTTCATAATTTATACTTCACTGTTTATACTTCATTCATAATCTATACTTCAACCCTTCCTCATTTATATATTATAATTTATGTATCATAGATATCATAAATAACGAAGGGTGTTCCTCATTTTGTTCAATTTAGAAAATGCTATTATAGAAAAGTAATAATTGCGATTATGTTCTAGTATTTTGATTTTTAAAAATATGATAGAAAATTCACCTCATTTATGGTTTGAAATATACGTATATATGTATACGGTATTCTTTTGTATTACACATATTTAATCGAAGCAGATAAATTCTTTATGTATCCACAATTAAATACAGAAAATTCGACACAAACGTTTACTTTTAAGTAAAATTGACCACAACGGAAGCTTGCATTAATAAATAAATAAGTCGAATATAATATGAATTAAATGAATCAATTCACAGTGGTGACTTTTATATCTCTTGCATTAATAAAAATGAACGAATCGAATAAAATAAGAATTAAATGAATAAATTCTCAGAGGTGATTTTTATGTCATTTTTAATCAGAAAAATAGAAAATTGGAAAGAAAGCTTTAATTTTAATTAATATTGATCGCAGCGAACACTTGCATTAATAAAATTAAACGAATCGAACATAATATGAAATGAAATGAGGTGATTTTTATGTATTTTTATCAGAGAAACCGAAAATTCGAAAGAAAGCTATGATTTTAAGTAAAATCATCACACATGATCACACCGAAGACTTGCATTAATAAAAATGAACGAATCGAATAAAATAAGAATTAAATGAATAAATTCTCAGAGGTTATTTTTATGTCTATTTTAATCAGAGAAACAGCAAATTGGAAAAAGGCTTTTATTTTAATTAATATTGATCACAGCAAAGACTTGCATTAATAAAAATAAATGGATCGAACATAATATGAAATGGAATGAATAAATTAATCAGAATAGAATTTAAATAATATGGAGGAGCAAACCTGTTGGAATCGTTCCCCGACACCTATACCGTGTCGAATTCATGCACAAGACACCCGTGGCGCTGCATAGCCCATTGATAAATTGGGTCAAACGAATTAACGAGTCGGTTAAGTGTGACGAAAGCAATCATTTAGACAGACAATTTTGAAAACACGTGGGATGTCATTAAACGTGGACATAGTTGGTAACAATTACTATACTTCTTGCGCGTTGTACATATATTCTCGCGAGCTGCCAAGAAGTTTGTGCATACATACACTTTCGTATCGATTCACGGTTGTTATCGGACGATGGACTTTCTCTGCGATACATTTATATAATAGAAGGAGACGTACAGACGAACACACCACGCGACGACTAAAACTTTTATAGTATCTGATAGCCTATTTATTGCCTGCACTTTCAACTTTCTTAACCGCCATCTGCCCCCGGTGTGTCGATTTGCGATAAATGTGAAATGGCAGTATGTCATGCACGGTGGTTTTTTATTCAACGACGACCACTGCAATCCTATGTCTGAATACACTGACGGTTTAATGGTTGTGGTGACAGTGCACCGTGAAATTTTATGAATTGTTCGTGAACAAAAGTCTGTCACAAATTATAGTAGGTATTAGAGGATAAATACTTTATTGCGTTTTACTGTCTTCGAATCTTTCCTTTCGAATTATTTTGTACGTGTAACTGTTATCAAAACTAAAACTGTGAAATTTGTAATTTTATGAATAGCGAACAAAAGTCTGCCACAAATTACATTAGGTATTGAAGGTTAAATAATTTAGTGCGCTTTACTGTTTTCGAATCTTTCCTTTCGAATTATTTTGTACATGTAACTGTTATCAAGAGTAAAACTGTAAAATTTGTAATTGTATGAATAGTGAACAAAAATCTGCCACAAATTACATTAGGTATTGGAGGATAAATGATTTATTGCAGTTTAGTGTCTCTGAATCTTTCTTTTAGAATTATTTCGTACATGTAACTGTTATCAAGTGTAAAACTGTAAAATTTTGTAATTTTATCAATTTTTAGTGAACAAAAGTCTGCCACAAACAGAAGGAGTGAAGATATGCGTTTATGACAAAAATGGAATGATCAAATACCAAATTGTAAAGACATTATAAGAATCAAATGATGTTGGCATATTCTTCCCGGATTATTAAAATTTTTAGAAGAGAAAATATACTTTTGTTTAAATTTTGTTTCCCACTATTGATTTGGACAATTTTTATTTCGCATGAAGATCCTCAGTCTACTGACCACAAGACTACGGATTTTATCAATTTATTCAAACAACGGGTGTATGAAATTTCAAACAATAGGTGGATTTAAAGAATTTAGGAGTATAGGGTACATCACACACAACTTATTCAAACTATTAAAAACAGACATAAATTCCTGTTTGGTTCCTGTATTTTACAGTTGATGGTAACCATTTTTATTTTGCATAAAGATCCCCAGTTTACTGACCACAAGACTACAGATTTTATCAATTTATTCCAACAACAGGTGTATGAAATTTCGAACAATAGGTAGATTTAAAAAAATCTAGGAGTATAGGGTACATCACACACAACTTATCCAAACCATTAAAAACAGAAATAAATTCCTGTTTGGTTCCCGTATCTTACAGTTAACGAGAACAATTTTTATTTTGCATAAAGATCCTAAGTCTACTAACCACAAGACTACAGATTTGATCAATTTATTCCAACAACGGGTGTATGAAATTTCAAGCAATAGGTAGATTTAAAAAATCTAGGAGTACAGGGTACATCACACACAAATTCAAACTATTAAAAACAGAAATAAATTCCTGTTTAGTTCCTGTATCTTACAGTTGACGAGAACAATTTTTATTTTGCATAAAGATCCCCCAGTCTACCGATCACCTGTGCTCATATTTTAATCGGTGGACTTTCCGTGACGGACGTAGACTTTTGCAGGATACTGTACGTGGTCTGCGAGGTGTTTCGCAAAGTGCTGAGACCCGCAAACCGATAGCAACGCGCTATAGCGAACTATACATAGTTCGCCTGCGGGCTGCGTTTTCAAGATCGAGGAGGGAGCCGACGCGAAAGACGCGAAGCAGGACTATAGTCGGAAGAGGAGATTTCCAAGGAGTGAGCTTGAAGAGAGGAAGAGAGGGAGAGAGGTTTATATCCAGAGAGCGAAAAAGATAGAAAGAAAGAGAGATAGAGGGAGAGAAAGAGAGAGCAAGAGAGAGGCCGGAAGAAAAGAAGAGAAGGGTGGAAAGTGGTCCCGCCCGATTTGTGCACCTCGCCAGGGAGATACGCGTCTGATTCGTCGGTCGGAATTGACGGAGGCGGTGCAGACAGGTACCATATCCGGTATGGGTTGGGTTACCGTTGCTCTCCTGCTCACCCTCATCCTCTCTTCATTGTCTTCTTAACTCGGATAGAACCGTGCACGCATACACACGCGAACATTTATTCGCTGCCCCCCAGGTATTTCTCGGACGACTCGCTCGCTCCAGATTAATTCGAATTTCATTTGGTCGAAGGCTGACTGCGGATTTCAGGCATTTATTGTATATGGAATTTTTTAAATTGTATGTCCTGGTTGCCCTTTTTGATTCCGGTGCTCCAAATAGTTTATTTTTTCATTACGCGAATTCGAACCTGTACACGAGGTGGTTTATTTTATACTAAATTAATTTAATTTCTATTAATAGGTTAATTGACTGAAGATTTCAGACGTCCATAGTGCAGAGGATTTTTTTAATTACATATACTGGGTGTCCCGTTTGACTGCTGCACTTTGAATTGTTTATTTTTGGGGGTGCGAATACAAATTTGTATTCAGGGTGGTTTATTTTATATTAAATTCGTTCAGTTTCTATTAAAAGGTTAACTGAACATAGTATAGAGGGTTTTTGAAATTGTATGTCCTTTTTGCCCCTTTTGATTCCGGTGCTCCAAATACTTTATTTTTTGATGACGCAAATTCGAATCTGTACACGAGGTGTATTTTATACTAAATTAATAGAGTATAGAGGGTTTTTGAAATTCTATGTACTGGGTGTCCCGATTGATTCCGCTGCTCCAAATAGTTTATTTTTTGATGACGCAAATTCGAATCTGTACACGAGATGGTTTATTTTATACTAAATTAATTTAATTTCTATTAATAGGTTAATTGACTGAAGATTACAGACGTGCTTAGTGCAGAGGATTTTTTTAATTTTATGTACTGGTGTCCCGTTTGACTGTCGTGCTTTGAATTGTTTATTTTTGGGGGTGCGAAGACGAATTTGTATACAGGGTGGTTTATTTTGTATTAAATTCATTCAGTTTCCATTAAAAGGTTAATTGACTGCGGATTTCTGACTACTATAGTATAGAGGGTTTTTGAAATTGTATGTACAGGGTGTTTCGTTTGATTCTAGTGCGCCGAATAGGAAATTGCACTAGCTGAATTTCAATGTATTCAAAATCTTTTCTACACGTCATTTAATAAATCAATGCTTCTAATTACTCAAAAAAGAAGTGCAGTAATTTGGTGCAATTTTAAACAAATCATTCTGATTTAACTAGTCAGCTGTTGCGACCTCTTTGATAAGTGTGTACCTAAAATGTGTCGCAGAAAGTAAGCGAACTACTTTTTGTGCACACTGTATACGGTGTTTTCATAATAATTATTTACATTTTCGTATTTGTGCGTTTTATTTCGTCTTGGCCTCCAAATATTCAAAACATCTTGAAATTTAAGAATATATTTTAGTTTTCATTAAAATTGCAATGTAAACAGCAAATTATAACAAAAAAACAAAATAACAAAAAACTGCATGACGAGTATACTCGTCAAAAACAGCTGGTTAAAGGTCGGTCGAATACTTTTGTGAGCCATGTATACAATCTTTTTCAAACAGCTTTCTAATAACGTTACACGTAAATCTACCGTATCTGAAAATTATTTCTAAATTGCACCGGGGTGCAAACTGAAAGTAGAGAAACGGCATAAGAAAATAGAATACAGAGAACAACAGGAATTAAGCCGTTTCGCCGCAGTACCGTCAATAAGTTTCGAGTAACTTCCCGTTCTTATTTACGGTGTTTACATAGATAATCCCTTTAATGAGAAGAGATGGCGTGGTTTCTCCCGGAAGGTGAAGGGACCATAGTGAACCCATAGTTGAACCCCATAGTCCGCCTCGACGTCCATTGAATAAGAATCAGGGCGGAGCAGCGTTGTGGTTGCATACATTAGCGCCTGCGCGTACAACACTCATTAGCGGATTTATTGCCCGTTTTCTCGTTAAAACCCTATTCACCGTGGGCCGTAACCACGCCTTTCCCCGTCACCCAGGAAAATCTCTTTAACCATCGTGACCGGACAATTTTACCTCGAGGATCCTCACCAGGAACTACTAGATAAACCGAATGATCCTTGATTCGTTCCATACCCGCTACTTCCGCATTCTACTGCTTCCTCAAAGCCTTAACAACTTTTCACAACAACAACCACATTGTTTGGATACATTTCCCGATGGATAAAACCCTTCACGGAATAGTGAAACGAAAAACTTTTGAGGTATACTCGTTTGTCTTCGCTTTATAAATTAAATTAGCAGACCTTTGTCTTATTCTTGGTTGTATTCGGTTGTCCCAAAAGTTTCTTTCGCAAACTGTATGTTAAATAAAACGACATTGACAAGCATTTTTTCAAAATTAATTTTTCAAAATTCTAAGCGACTTATTCAGAGAACAACAAAAATATACATGCATTCATGCACTTCATAGTACTCCAAAATTCCTTGTTCTCATTTAAAAACGGATTGTACACTCACACACAGTAGGTAAATGCATTGGCGTGGTGCGATCGATGGTTCAGCTTAAGAGGGAGGGTTCTCATGTAACGACAGTGACAGCAAGCGATTTTTACGAACTTTTTTAAAATAACTATTCGATACATAAGGCCTTTTTGGGATGTGAACAAATATTCTTGAAATACAAGTGTTTTCTTTTTTACTTTAATTCTTCTTATCATTTACTGTATAATATGCAAGACTCTTATTGTTGGCGTGCAACGTAACGACCACAGTGATCAAAACACCAATAGTAAGAAATTTTCTTAAAGTTAGATACCTCATGCTGGGATTGAACCTATTTCGAAAGAAAAATTTGAAAAGTTGGGAAAGTCTTAGACCAGTTAAATTTATATTGATGACAAAAATATAATAAATAAAAAATTAAATTTTAGGTGCAGTCCCAAAAGAAATACATAAAGAAATGAATGAGCTTCGTCCGAAGTTGTTTATCTTACTAGTTCATTAATTATCGTGCAGGTCAGTTCAAAAGACATTGAGAAACGTGCGTGTATTATACAATAAATAATAAGAAGAATTGAACTAAAAAAAATGCACTTTCACTTCAAGATTATCTGTTTATAACCCCAAAGGATCTAGTTCCGTATGTCCAATAGTTATTTTGACAAAAAATTCTTAAAAATCACTTGTTCTCGCTGTCGTTACGCGAGAAGCCCCCCCCCCCCCCGTTAAAAGTGCCGTGATATGAACCGTTATGGGGGCGAAGCACTGTCAACGAAGGCAATAAATCTGCTTGCGGTTTGGAACGTCACACTTGTTTGTAAGAACGATGAAAAGCCTGTATTACAGAGACGGCAGGAGTCAGGAGGTCCTCGTAATCCGTCTAATTGGCAAACTCGCCGTATCTTTCGCCGTCGCTGGTCGTTGTTACCGTTCGCTACCATCCCTTTCTCACCCCTTTCGTTCGACTGTCAATCCATGGCTGTCCGTTGTTCACGGAACCGTGTATAATCGTGTATAGTTGTAATTTACGAGTGCGGTTTCCGGCGAAAGGATCTCGTTCAGTCCCCACAGGACTTCCGGTCAAATCATAATTCCGATCCTTACGCCCACTAATCCGTCCTTCATTTTGTTTGTAACTGTGCGGATTAGGCACGGTACGAGTGCTTAATGCGCAAAATATTTTGGTTGGATATTTTATTTGTAAGAGACATTACCTCCCAGGAACTTTTCATCTTCTTCTTAATTCGATGAATAACTTTTTCATTTCAATGTGTCATTCCATATTGATGTAAACTATGTTATATTTTATGTTAATTATGGTTACGTTTTTGTCATCTTAATTCTACTTGTGTTTCATTACGCATTTGTAAATGAACATGATCAAAAATATACTCAGTTGAAAAAGGTTCAATTGTGTGCAGTATGTAAATAGTATTATAAAGAATATTGAGAAAAGACGCGATGCATTGTTTAAAAATAGTATAGGTAAAAGAAGTATGTGTTTAAAAAAAGATTGATGTTTCTACATTATATAGAAGCCACATGCGAACACTATAAACAATGAATGTTTTGAAAAAATATCATTATCCAGGAAGTGTACACAATAATGAAATAAATAGATGATTTAAAAAGATCTGTAGTGCTACATTATGTAGAAAACATTTGCAGAGACGCTATAAAATACATTGTGTGGCAAAATTAAAGACATTTTTAAAACAAGGGACAATAAATAATTTAAAAGGTCGTTACGACTAACATGAAAAATACTGACAAGGATAAAGGAGAATAAATATTAAAAAGGAACTCGTATTATTACAAAAATGGATAAAATATAAAACCAATAAACATTTTTAAAAAGTCTATATGAATAATAAATGGAGTTTAAGAAATTTTCAGAATTATTTAAAGCGGCATAAGAATAAATGTTTAATACTACTAAGCTTCTCTACAATGTGCGTGACCCCTTCAAGAATAAAAGGTACGTTTCATCCCTCGTTGAGCTCATGAAAAATTCGTGTCCCGTCAAAAATTAAATGTCTGTCTCCTCGATCCCTCCAAGCATGTTTTCAAAGTAAAGATGTCATATCCGTGATTGTACAGTTGTCATTCCGGGGCAACGTAAATGACGAAGAAACCGATCGAAGGGATGGGTTCTCAGAACTGAAATCCAGGACGACGTTCTTCTATAATATTTCCACCCTTCGTCTTCTCTACGCTATATTATTATTCGCCCCTGGTGCACCTATTATCGCAAAAGACACGAATGTCGTTTGCTGAATTCTCGTGATACAAATTCTCCTACAAAGTATTGTACAACTTCTTCTACTCATTGTTTGCAACTTCTACAAATTCTACAAATTCTTCTACTAATTGTTTGCAACTTCTACAAATTCTACAAATCTTACAAATTCTTCTACTAATTGTTTGCAACTTCTACAAATTCTACAAATCTTACAAATTCTTCTACTAATTCTTTGCAACTTCTACAAATTCTACAAATGCTTCTACTAATTGTTTGCAACTTCTACAAATTCTACAAATCCTACAAATCCTTCTACTAATTCTTTGCAACTTCTACAAATTCTACAAATTCTTCTACTAATTGTTTGCAACTTCTACAAATTCTACAAATTCTTCTACTAATTTTTTTAACCTTCTACAAATTCTACAAATTCTTCTACTCATTCGTTGTACCTTCTACAAATTCTTCTACTAATTGTTTGCAACTTCTACAAATTCTACAAATTCTTCTACTAATTGTTTGTAACTTCTACAAATTCTTCTACTAATTGTTTGCAACTTCTACAAATTCTTCTACTAATTGTTTGCAACTTCTACAAATTCTTTTATTAATTGTTTGCAACTTCTACAAATTCTTCTACTAATTGTTTGCAACTTCTACAAATTCTACAAAACCTTCTACTAATTGTTTGCAACTTCTACAAATTCTACAAATTCTTCTACTAATTTTCTGAACCTTCTACAAATTCTACAAATTCTTCTACTAATTCTTTGCACCTTCCACCAATTCTACAAATCCTACAAATTCTTCTACCGATTCTTTTGCAACTTCTACAAATTCTGCACATTCTTCACCAAACACTTGTAGGTATAAATTGTTACCCAAATTCTTCTGTAAATTCTTTATCGAATTCTTCTGCAGATACTTCGAATTCAACACCAATTCTACATAATCTTCTGAATATTATCAAATCGAGTGAGATAGTTTGCAAAAGTACGCTAAATTCAATTTAGACATATAGGCAACTCTCGATGGCAAAATATGATGGTAAAATTCCAGTTGAGTTCGAATATTTTGAATAATATTCGAAGGCCGCAATTAATGGGATACCAGCAAGTAATCCCCTCGGGTGCGTGTAATTCCATTAGAATGATCTTGAGCAGCCAAGAGAGCGTGCGGTCCTCGAGGGAAACGTTTTGGAAGCTGAAAAGAGAGATCCGCGAGATTTGCTACCTGCGAACCCGAAAAGTCCCACGATCATGGCACTGCAGAAGCCAGGGCCCGTGAAGAATCGTTTCAGGTAACTAGCCCTGCGAGACTTGAAAACGCAGGCGAGCCATCAAGGTGTTAACACGGGGATAATTGATTAATTTTGAATTCACCGCTGCGCGAGACGAAATTACGCGCGATTGAACAAGCGCCGCTTGTCAACGCCACGGAAAAAACGTCCCCGATTAAACTATGAATTAGAAAATCCTGTCTTGAATCGTAATCTTGCTGGAAACGTATAAGCACCACTTGCGTGTTCTTCTGTGATTCGAGTGCCTATAATAATTCTTTATTGTACTGGTGCTCGGTAAAATTGAAGAAGAAAAATTGAAGAAGCAGCATTCTTCTATAGAAAATATTCTTAACTAAATTATATAAAATGGGATTATATAAATTTAGGTATACTTTTTTAAAATTGAAATGGCAGGTTGGAAATATAGTAAATTGCACGATTAAAATTTTAATGAGTAAACTCTGTTCATTTTTTTTTTGAGGAAATAAAAATTATAAAAGACGAGCAGACTATTGCAAATACCAATCAGATGAATTAATTGCAAGCTGAAATTATAAATTGAGAGACAATTATATATTGTAAAATGTATACACAGAATAGAATACAGAAAGAAACGCGTAATTTTATTAAGTGTTTTAACACGTTCAGCGCCCACTCCACAATCATAAAAATTACACAAAATCAAAGCAATATATTTAATAAAACAAAAACTAAGAAATTTAGTTTTGTGATATTAATTACTGTTTCAAACCTCTTCTATTCCTCAGATCGTAAGGAAATTTTGTACACTCAATCTACCTACGTAAAAATTAATTTTCAATTCTGTATAAATAATTCCGTCACCCAGATATGGGTGACATGGTACTGAACGTGTTAATATTTCTTTCGTGATCAACAATGTATTTTTCAATTTAGAAAGTTTGACTGAAAGGGTCAAATATAAAAATCGACGGCATCTTTTAGAGATTTGATATTTGAGAAAAACAGGTGGGAGGTTCTATTATATCTGCAAGGTGGCAGAAAATCTAGTATTTCTCCCGAAAAATCTGATCTCCCGAAAGTCTGAGTCAATTCAATGAGATTATATTGGTTAAACCTATTCTCTAAGCGATCCTTTCACAAGGATTCCAAGCACAATGCTAGTGAAAAAAAATACTAAATCTATTATAAGAAAGAAAATGGATGAAGCTAGTAAGGCGTGGAATTATATTTCTATGCGTTCTGTGCAACGTGTGTCTGTAACCCTTCAGGAAATCCGATTTATCAAAAATAAATACCATACACGTGTTTCATGTTACGAGGTTAAAAGTCTTTTGTTATAAAGCTGCGAAGAAGCCTCTGCACAAATAATCTCATGGTCCACATAAATTCATAGTCTCATTGATCTTTTTTTATGGGCATAAAATAATACGATCTCTCAAAAATGGTGTAAGTAGAAAGAAAAATTGTAATGAATCCATTTTGTACAGGTGGGTTCAAGAAAATTGAATCTTGGAAACAATCTCTACAGAAATTATAGTTTCATTATTGCTAAACTTAGGAACTATTATAGTTGGTAGTTTTGTCACGTGGAAATATCAGACGGAAACCTTTGCGTGAAGCAATCATGAAATCGATATATAAAAGTGTGACATCCGGGTGTGAAGAATAACGACACAATCAAATATTCGTAGTAGACTGTAGAGATTTGTAACACGACTTTGCAACACGCTGTTAATACAAACCTGTTGAAATTATTCATGAAAAACATCGATTAGAATTGTACGACTCATTTTGTTTAGCTGTGTATGTATATATAAATTCTTTTCTAGTAATGAGAAAGGTACTTAATTCATTTTATAACAACATGGTACTGTATACTACGATTCATTTATATTAAAATAAACCTAACCCTTCTCGGAAAATAATTGTTAGTCTTTCATATCACTATACAGTGGATTATAAAAGTATACTGTTAGTTGCTAATCATTTAAAAAATGCTTAACAAATCGTGTTCATATAAGTTGGCACATGAAAATATTCTTTCAGAACTTGAACTAGAAATTTTTCAACAACAACAACTAATAATTTTTCAATGAGTTTGCAATCTAGTTTTATAAAATTAATATTATATTAATTATACACATTGAGACCATCAACTAAATTAAATTATTCAACCCTTGACAATTTTACAGATCTACCAATTTGTCTATCTACTTATAGTGAGTCCTCGAAAAAAAACAAAAAAAGATGCTATTAAAAGACAATATAAGACTATTCCGATAAAATTGATCGTATAAAAATATTCATGCATTCAGAACAGTAACAGCTAGGGGTGCAACAATTTCCGAATGAATATCTAATTTAATTACACAGAAAGTCTCGTTCTTCTCGCTCCGAGAGCAACTAAGGAGCAAGAAGGATGGACGTATGAGTATAATAAAGCAGCAGCAGCTGCTCCCTCGGTGGCTCGCGTGTTGATAGCGTACAGTGTGAACCAGTCGGTGGTATAGCACCGCGGTATCATAACACCGAGCGTCTATTTGTTACACGATAAATATGTAACTGTAACACAATGTCCCTCGCCCCCGGTTCGAGGCTGCCGTGTCCCCTCCTTGCCCATGCGAGCCCCCTCCCTCTTTGCCCCGGCGGGCACTCGGGGTGTTGCTCGCGAAGTATTGGCCCTGACTATAGTGATGACTGGGGGGCGCGCCGCGTAACATTAAATCATACACGCTTTTCGATGGCTGGTATGTACACGTTTTTCACTGTGTCACATCGACGGACGATCCTCGTATGTGTATTTATACAGGGTGTCTCGCCTAATTTCAGCATCCCGTCTTTCTGTGAGCATCCATTGCAGTTAACACGTTAAGCGCTATTTCGGTCCTTCGGGACTGGCGGATAATATCGAATTTACAGAACAATATATAATATATAGTTTATGTAATATTAGAAAATTTTCAAACTGTCTCAACAGATTTAATGGATACAGATTATACATACAGGAGTGGGATGAAGAAGTCTTTTGTTTAAGCTTAAATAGAAAGTGAAATGGAAAGCGAGACAAAATTGCTCTGCGTTTAACGTGTTAATTAACATTATTTTGAACATCTTTTACGATAAAATGATTTTTTATGCATAGATATTTCAATATCATATTGTTTCACTATTTTGAGTGATGTTTTCATTCATCACTCAAATGTTGAGAATTCTTTGTACTCGAGGTTATCTGAAGGTCATAGTATTATAGGTCAAGAATTACTTATGTAGGACCACTGAAAAAAAAATTATAATCATCTTAAAAATTTGAAAGAGATCATCTTGAGAAAATAGTTTTGTGTTATGCTTTCCTCCCTGAATGGAAATATTTTCAACGTCTGACACTTCTGCTATGATGAAGAATGAGCGAGATTTTTGGGGGTGCTTAATTTAGGTGAGACACCCTGTATATGTTTTTCAGATCAGCGTTTCAGGACCCACGGGGACGGGCAAGTGGGGACAGATGGCCTCCGCGAAGTCAAAAGCTTCCAAATAAGGGCCCAACTACGAAAACATCAGACAGGGATGCTGGAAATTGGCGACCAATTGTTCTCAAGACGCTTCCGTTTCACCCTTCCACTGGATTGGAATCCTTTTGTTTGATTCGTTTTTGCGTTATCCTATCTACCACTTCAGGGCAACCCTAATTTTGTAAACGATCAAGGGGTAGTTTTGTAAAAGTGTTTTCTTTGCTGATGGAAAAGGGAAAATGTTGGTAATCTTTCAAGCTAGCATTCATATAGGTAAAAACAGTTTTGTAAAAGTGTTTAAGAATTTTATTAGGGGCTGAGTTATTTGTTGTTTTGACGTACAGTTAAATATTTAGTCACATTTTTCTGGAGACAGTGTTTTTAAAAATGATGCTAAATTACTGACAATAATGGTACAAGTTTTAAGAAATTAATTATGTTTGATTTGGCTTTAAAAATGATACTAATTGGTACCAACAATGGTCAATATTATTCAATGCCTTGAATTATGTTATTTTTATGTTTTAATGTTGTCTTTGTTTTTAGATACTTAAAATTTGATCAAATAATACAAATCGTCCTACAGTTTATTAAATAATCAATACACAAGTGTCTGGAACAGTACTTTGAACAAAATTAAATTAATAAAACAAATCTGAGCCCACTTGATTAAATATTTTAATAAAACTAATATTTGAAAATCCTTTAAGACATAAAGGGCTCCTAAAAAGTGTTCCTATGAACAAAAATTGTAATCATAAACAAATACTAATAGTAACCTTAAAAATAAATTAACTGTATCAAAAATTTGTTGAATTATACAAATAAGGTGTTAATAATATGCTGCAATAATGTACGCCAGTGGTGTATGTGTTCCCAAAATTGAATGAAACGTTTCCAAAATTTATTGAATTAGTTACATAAATAGTGTGTTAATAATATACTGCAATCATGTACATTTTGCATTAATAATGCGATGATTCGGAGTATGGCCGAGAGTCACAAGGCAAACGGAATGTTACATCGTGTTGCAGCATTTATCAATTCCATCGAACAGTGGCAGTTGTGTATACATATATGCATCTACTTCAACGCTATTGTTCTTATAGCTATTCTTACATCGCCCGTGAACTTTTTATTCACACCGTCATGTATCGATCGATCGAAAACTTCGCGTGCTAGCAATAGAAACTAAAGTGTCCGCACATAAAGGGATTTATGTACACGTATTGATTGTATAACAATTTGACAACAAAGGGAAGAACAGCTTGGAACCGATATAGCAGACACACAGCAGGATACTTCGTACTTTGTCATTATCATGCTTTTCTGTCAAATGCACACTTATCTGGCCACATGTATAACGCTATACTATAACAACTTTAAAACTCGTACCTTTTAAATAATCTTTAAAATTAATGAGTTTCTTCAAACATGTTATTTGTATCACAAGTTATTAGGACACTGTTTTTTTAAATGAAAATACAGTGACTTTAGATTAGTCGTGATATTAGACTGCGGATTTTTAAACATTTATGGCATTTTCCTGTTTTGTTTATTAATTTAAATATTTTGTCGATTCACAGTACAATCATTTTTAATGTCCCTAAATAATCCTCGTTTAAGTAAAAATCGAACAAAAGCAGATGAAAATTATTCTTTAAAAATGGTATTATTTATAAATTTATTAACCCCTGTACTGGAAGACATAACCAGTGATGCTAGATCGGTTAAACCGAGGGGAATACAGTTTACCACCTCTCTGATGACCGGAGTAATATGCGATACGTTGCGCGGAACGTCACGTGACCAGTCTACGGTCTTAGTGGGGGACGTTGGAGTGTGCTCAGGTTGCGGAAGGAGAAAAGGAGGAGAGGAAAATCCACCCAGGGTGTTTCTGGCATCACTGGACATAACTTCAGAAACCAGTAAATTCATCGTCAAACGTACCAAATTAAAATCGAATGTATTCACACCACAGACGAATTTCTTGCAATTAATTCCACCCAAACAAATTCAGTAATGTAAAAATAATTTTTATTACTATATATTTATTACTTCAAACCAAATAAGGCTTATATAGAATATACAATACATAAATAGTTTAGATACAGTAAGCAATATAATATGTTAATCTATGTTAACACAATATAACTCAATGTGCAACTTAAAATTAGTTAAAATAACTAATGTAAAAATGCTGTCGAGACTACTTCATAATAATTTCCAGTGCCTCCTTATGAGTACAAATTTTATTCGTCTAAACAGACCAAACAAAAACCGATTCATACCTTGAAAAAAAAAGACGTTCCCATAGTAACTTGCAAAAATAGATCGGACGTCCGAAACTTCCAGCAAATTTGACCAATCCCGACGCTAAATGCAAGTTGCAATTTGCATCCCGCGGCGCCGGCAAAACCATCAAAATGACTAGTAATCTAAAGCCGAAAGTATTCAAACAAACTTCTGTTACGCACGACAGCTATAAAAACGCGTCCTGGAAAAAATTAGCACGCTGATTTTTGTTCACCGCATACGATGCACGATGGTTTCATGGTGGATTCGTGACACAAGCTGTTACAGCTGTCCGGAGCAGTATTTACAAAAGCGTCCGGTAGTTGTTTATTCGCGATCGATGATGGAAGAAGAACTAAAGTTGAAGAAGCGTACCGCACATCAACGACACTGTTTCCGGTCTGTTATTTGATCGGCAATTGGCAAGAATGCACCACGGTTTCGTGCAACATGGAGGCGGTGATCCCCGGTGTTCTGGCTGTGGGAAACACCCACCTGCATTCGCGACTGAATCGTCCAGGTAATAACGACTTACATATCTCTAAACGCAACGCTACCGCGTTGCTCATCCGGCTCGCATGATGTCACCGGAGTATGTAAATATCTAATACGATAGTAGATCAACTACCCGCGCTGGTCACACCCTTCCGCATCACGATCGAAGGGTGCACACCCTTAATTAACTCCCGCATGTCGACGTTTTATTTTAAAGACTTTGTGTTCAGTGGCTTGACGCAGAAATAATTGCGGTTTTTGACACTTCAACCCGAGACGCCTCGTTTAAAATGGTTTGTTGCTTGAATATGATCGTGTTTTGTGCTGTTCCAAAACGCATTGTTCGGTTCACTGTTAATTGCGAATGGTTTTTGTTGTGATCGTGTCGGGATGTTTAAAATTTTGTAAAATGGAACAGAAAATGATTTAGAGGTCGAAAACAACCGCTAAACTTGACGCCGAGTATCTGAGAAACTATCAGAGTTACAAAGATGATTTTTGTAATATCTCAATTGGTTTGAAAAATACATTGAAAAATGACAATATAGCACTGCAATTAAAATCGCACTACCTTACATACAGATCTATATAAAATATTTGGTAAATATTACGTTTAGGGGAGGCACCTCGGATGACCTTGACCTTGACATATGCTGTCGAGGTCATCTTTCTGAATAACCCCCAAGAGGTTTTTCACGGCGCTCGTTGTTTATTAAAACGTTATAAAGAAGTTTTCAAAATATAGCAGTTATTTCAAGTTTTGAATGTTATCAAATCGCGCGTTTATTATTAAAAAGTTATGAACAAAAATATACCGATGCTACCACATTGCAATTTGCCAGTATCTACATGAATGTGATTTTGGATTTGACATACGTTAGCGAAGACATTCTCTGAAATTGGACGACCTCAAGATGGTTTTAAGGTTAAGTCTGGTAATCTAACCTAACCTAACTCAGACTTAACACCATCTTGAGTGTTTAGCCGTCGCTCGTTTTCTATTAAACACTGAAGATGGTGCTAATTCCGTATTAGATCTGTGTTAGGTCTTTACAACCAAAATTTAAAAAGGGTTTTTTGCAATTATCTCGGAAACCAAGTCCGAGCGGCAGGAAGATGTACAGAGAAAAGTTGTTCAGAATGCTGTCCTTGACAACATATGTCACAATAAAGGTCTTCCGATGTGCCTCCCCTAAACGTAATATTTGCCAAATATTTAAAGAACTATTTGATCCCAGTATTTCAAACTTCATAAACTCATTTCAGAAACTAGAATCCAGAGCCTGTCAGTATCTTTTCGTTTCTTTAGTCCAATTTTCATATCACACAGACCGGGTAAACTTTTTCTGCGGTAAGTTAGTGCTATAACTTTTGAAACACTTTTAAGAAGCGATTTAACGAAACAGCGTATATAATCAACAAATTTTATATTTCTTAAATGAAAAAATTACGGATTTTCATCGAATATATACTTTACAAGATCCAGTAACTTCTGCAAAAAAAGATCCACCCGTTTTTCCGCAAAAAAATTCTCAAAATTACATATTTCAGTATAAGTATTATGTATTTCGTACAAATACTTTTGTACGTCCGATTCGCATACTTTTCTCTCGACCCCTGATTGCCCTGATGCAGAGTGCATCGAAGGACACTGAAATATTGCGCGAGAAGAGACCGCTGAAACTATTCGATCTCGCGATTATGGCGTCGCGCGTGTTTCGCGGGGGGGCAAGGTAACGATGCGTATTCTTCGGCCAATGGGGGACCACGAATAAAGACATCAATTACGAATTAATGGTCGAAAAGGGAAGGAGACAACGGACATTCTTCCACCGGCCGCTTCATAAATCCAAGTTCGGGATTCGGCACGGTTCACGATCCTGGTCAGCCTTTCGGAGTTAATAACATCTCTATCAGACGGGGTCCGCTAGAACCCGGAGCGGTACCTTTGCATCATTTAATATTTAAAAACAAGCCATAAATATGTCGCCTCCGCGTGCTGGTCGTTTAAAACGCGACCGCTGGATTATAGGTGTGCGAACGGAAAGCAAGACGAATGCTATGTTGAAACCGGCGAGGTGTTAATGACATCGTTCTGTCGCCGGGGAACCTGGACACAGATCTTGCCACCTCATTGCGGGAATATTATCCTTACGATCTTCCTCTTTCACTCGAAATGCCGTGCAAACAATTCTGCAACCTTCCTGTTTTATAAATTTTTTCATGAAATTCGTGGAATTTACTCTTTGCTTAAAAATTACAACGTAATGATAATAATGAAGTTATACATTTTATGACAGACTCTCTGTCTATTTTTGCATGCAGATTGATCCCTTCTGGGCAAGTTCGGCACCCAGCTAGGTTCTATCTCGCCAAAAGAAGACATCAATTTGTTGTTGGTGGTAGGGGGTCAGCGAAAAAGTAGGGTTCGTACGTCGTGCACCCCGCTCTACAAATGGTGGAATTATTTAGTGTTAGAAAACCGTGTATGGACTGTACCCACCGTGAAACCGCCCCGCCTAAACAGTGCGTTAACCGATGATTTACGAGGCGCTAGTTCCTGGTCCTAGCCCTGTTTCTGGCACCCTTAAACTAGAACCCGGCGAAAAACCCTTTCTCGATCCGCTCCATATAGTAACGTGCCCATTGTCGGAATCGCCCCTGCTATCGTTCCACACATGCCCTGTATTTATTAAAACCCGACCTCGGCCAAGATTTCCCTGGAAATGATCGTAAATCGTCGTCAACTTCAACACTGGAACTATCATTTCGCACCGTACCTGCTGTTACCGTTACTATAACTGCAATTCTTGAGCTGTGAAGTTTAGGTGAGTTCACAATTTTTTTAAATTTTATGCTACAATAATTAGAAGTGCATACACAAATTTCTCACCCTCTAGGAAATAGATCCTATTGAAAATTTTATTTTACTTGTTTATCGTTACTATCATTGCAATTATTGAGCTGGGGATGTTTGGGAAACTTTATAATTTTTTAAAGATGACAGCTGCAGTAATAAGTGTATCATCCCTTAACACAAATATATTGGAATAGATCTTATTAGAAATTTTATTTTACTTGTTTGCTCTATTTGCAATTATTGAACTGGGTTGCTTGGGAAAGTTTATAATTTTTTAAAGTTGGCTGCTGCAGTAATCTGTGTATCATCCCTTAACACAAACATATTCGAATAGATCTTATTAAAAATTTTATTTTGCTTGTTTACCGTTATTAACATTGAAATTACTGAGCTAGGATGAGACTTTCTCACATCGTTGACATTTGACAAAATGATCTCGTCATCCGAATATAGGTAGCATGGCAGTGAAAGTGTTGAGTATGGAATAGAGTGTGGGAATTTTGAAATTGCAAGGCTAAGACAGCACCGAGCGTTCGTTAGCGCGCAAGTGCAATGCCCTAACGGCGCTGCTAGGGAGACAATGGTAATGGGGCAACGGATTCAAAATATGGATTATTGGAAATATAGTCGACGCGACGAATATGATGCGATGTGTAAATACCCGATGCCACGCAGTTTACATTTGGGTACGTTCACCCTAGTTCCGACGCCGATCTCGAACAGCTGAGCTCGACGTTCTGTACAAAAACTGTCGAAGGACGATCGTTCTTATACCTAATATACTCTAGCAAGAAGTGTAGTAATGAATTTTCACCAGAAATAGTATCGCGTCGCAGAAATTAAATTGATCAAATCTGTTAATGCGTCTTAAATAAGCTAATGGAAAAAGAAATTGAGGTAATAGTCAGAAAGACTATTAATAAATACTTATGACATAAATTATAACTTTGGACACAATCTTAAACAGTGATCGTTACAACACCAATAAGGTAAACTCACAAATCAAACAAATATTGAAAACTATAACAATTTTATCCCCTGTACTTGGAGCTTCATTTATGTTCATTAAAACATGTAGACTGAGTTACATTTCGATAAAACCTTAAATAAACTAATGGGAAAATAAATTGAGGAAATAGTCGGAAACATTTCGTACAAACTCTTCACTTTTACGTACGACATAAATTATAACTTTGGACACAATCTTAAACAGTGATCGTTACAACACAGATAAAGTAAATTCACAAATCACACAAATATTGAAAACTATAACAATTTTATCCCCTGTATTTGGAGCTTCGTTTACGTTCATTAAAAAATGTATACTGAGTTACATTTCGATATAATCTTTATTTTATAGCGTGGTAATCGTTCATTTTTATTTATGAAATAGATTATTACTCTGAATACAATCTTAAACAGTAACAATTACACTGGACATGTTTGTGGATCTTTATATCTTTCAAAAAATATAGTAAAAATATAAAGAAATATAAAAATGGAAGACCTACAATTACATTAGTGGAGATTTTGTTAATAATCTAGGAAAGAGGTGCACAATATGTGTTACAGGAAAAATTCTACCAAAATGCTAAAACCGAATTATACATTAAAAATTAAACTTGATCGGTTGAGAGAGATCTTAATAGGGGAGGGACAAGGAAGAATAAGAGGGGTGAGGAAAGGGGTGTGAAGGGGAATGTTCGCGAAGGGGATGTGGCCCAGCACGACAATAAAAAGAAGGGCGGTAATAATATATTGTCATTGGGCAACGTCTTGTTGCTGCGGGGAGAGGACGAATATATTATAGCAACCCGTAGATACATACACCCCTATACTTGCATCTTATATGCAATTCTACGCTGCACATATCATCCGGTCTTCTCTGCTTTCTCGTTCTTCTCGCACTTCGTTCTTCGTGAAGCTCTCTTATGGCCGATAATGCCACTCATAAGTCATAATGATGTATTTTTGTACGCGCCTTCGCGTGTAACGTTCTTTTATGGGGCCTATGCGAGTCCGCACCACACCTGCACAGGACACCTCTTCTTTTACGCTACGATTCATAATTTTCTATGCAATCTTTTTGACACTTTTTTTTTTATTATCTCACCTCCGATAAACTGATCATCGACTCCACAATATTAATCACTGAACTGCGGAACTTCGGAAGTTTTAGTTTGCAAAAATTTTTAATGGGCCACAAAATTGTCGATTTTATAAAATTCAGTATTGTCTCATTTTAGTCGTAATTTTACTAGGTTCGATGATGATGAAAATTTATTTTTGTCTAATTTCGTAACCAGGGTGCAGAATTTTATACGTTTCAGAGTATGTAAACAGTTACAAGAAATTATGAAAGGGATATTTTTATAAAATATGGTGTTTCATTTTAGTCAAAATTTGGCTGGGTACAATGGTGAAGAGAAACAGTATTTCATCAATTTTACAGGGTACAAGAATTATAACAAATTGTAAAATTAGGGATTTTGTAGAATCCAGTACTATTTCAATTTATTTTTAATTTTCCTAGGACGATTCGTGACGAAAATGAGCCTTCATTTAATTTTGAGGTTAGACTGTATGGTACTATGAAATTTCATAGTATACAATGTTTCCTAAATTTTTAAAAAATTCTGAAATGGGCAATTCGATAGAATTCAATGTTTCTCCATTTCTTATTTATTTATTGATTATTGCTTTAAACCAAATGGTTTATATAGCAAGTACAATATTATTACATTTGGCTTACATTAAATAAGTGCCATTTCTTATTTTAATTTTTCTGAAAGTGATCGTCCAATAAGGAATATTTACTTAATTTCAGAATTAAACTGCAGTCCATTGTGTATTTATAAAAATTCGTACTAAAAAGAGTGCGATCAATGTCTAGCATTATTATTTTTAAAATACGCGATATTAAATGTTTTAGAAATCACAATGAATATAATGATCGTCCTGAGTTCAGTGAATCGAATGTCTCTCAGTAACACTAGATTTACGGAGCCCGTCAAAATGACGGATTGAAAAATTTTTAATTTACGATTATTAAGAGTGTAAGGAGGCATTCGTGAGGAATAATTAAATAGATTTATTTTTTTGAGTACATATTACAATAAAAATCGCTAAAGATCTAAGTAAATACAATTTTATTATTTTTATAAAGCAATTTTAGTGCTTTTATAATCAATTTTAGTGCTCCGTAAACCTAGTGTTAAATGATGCTGGTTATTAATTTATTGATGCGCCAATTAATAATTTATTCGAAGCAGACACGACATCAACAGCTGTTCAACGTTCCATCATTGCGTATTCGTAAGCACGAGACAGGCCTTGGTGGTTTCACAAAGGTACGGAGATTATGGTACCTGTGTTCGCGTAGCTTACACTTATGCAATAATAGAATAGATAGTAATCTAGATATCGGCAGGAAGTAAAGAAAAGAAGTGGGCAGAAGAGGGGAAAAGAATAAAAGTGCGCCCGTGAAAAGAGCAACGTTGTATCATTCGAAACCAGGGTCTGATGCTCTAATCGGTTATTGTTACCATTATGCCGGCATTATAGTATGCTTCGCATTATACCTGCAATTTCCAACCCTTATCTGAGGATCCGATCGCCTTAACTTGGAACTCGAGTCCTGTGAGAGGCGAAGAACTTGCCATGACCACTACCATAAATACATAATGACCATTATGGGGACAGTTTTCCAAACGAGACACGCGGATACTTTAAGTATAGTCCTTGGCTGGAAGTAGTTGGAGAAGAAATTAGAAAATGTGTCATTACTAGTTAATTCATAGCTTTCTGACGAGACACTCACGCACAAGAATCTTCTGATGTATCTCGTCGAAGTAATTAGAATTTTAGTATGTTATTAGCTATTATGCTATTAGTCTCCGGATGTTTGTACCGTTTCCTGTTTGCGAAAAAGGCTTCCGGAGATTGACATTAAGTCAACAATTATAGGTTTTCTTTAGAATGAAATGTAAGTAATGTGTTCTGTTGAATTTATATTGACAAAATATTCAGCCACACTGTGTATCCGGTACAAATAATTAAAATGTAGCACTACATAAGTAATGCATTAGAAACGTCAGCAATCTCTGGTTTGAACAATTGTATCTTTACAAAACATTTCAGTATATTCCGAGATATAATATACAGGGTGGGGCATTATGAACAAGTCACCTGAATAACTCGCTTGCTTTTGAAGATAGAAGAAAATGCATCGGACCAAATTTACTTGATATCGAGGCGCTGGTAATCTGATGTCATTAATTTTTTTATAGGTGGAGGTCAAGGACGTCAAGGAGATATGAAGGTCAACTCTGTTTTTTTAAATGGAACGGTATGGTTTTTCATTTACATTCAAAATGGCGACCTTGAACTTGAAATTGGTCCATATTTCATTGATGGCACGCTAAATAGTCATAAATACGAGAGAATCTTAAAAGAGATACGGCCCGAAAATCCAGGAAATGGATAACAGAAGAAACAAGCAGAATTAACTCCTGTAGATAACTCTGATCATACATAGATAGGCTGAACTTCCAATTTTCAAAGACATTTTCTGGATTTTCGGGCCGCATCTGTTTATTTTTTGTTTGTAAACACGTTTATTTTTTGTTTGTAAACACGTTTATTTTTTGTTTGTAAACACCCAGTGTTTCTAAAAAGAAGCTTTCCGTTATGAAATTAACATTACCGATAGCTTTTTGCAAATATCTCGAAAACTAAAAGCGAAATCTATAATATATTAAAATTTCATCAAAATCGGAGTACGCAGACCTTTTCTATATAATTACCAAAAAATTAATGACATTAGATTACGAGCGCCTCGATATCAAGGAAGTTTGGTCTGATGCATTTTCTTCTATCTTCAAAAGCAAGCGAGTTATTCAGGTGACCTGTTCATAGTGCCCCACCCTGTACATTGCATCTTGGGAAAATATTCACACACAAAAATTCAACGTATCCGTTGAAAATAATTTAAATGAAACATTATAGAACTACTAGATCGCAGATTCACCATAAAATCACCAGTATTTAAAAACAAATTTTCGAAGATGGACATCATTCAAAAAATTCTACTTTCGTTCTGAATAATTTTTATACATTTAGTATAATTTATAACGGTATAAAAATATTAAAAAATTCTATTACAACATACATATCTTAACACATATTCAACCAGCACTTTTTCTCTGTTCATCATTCAGTTCTTTCTCACGCATTCTAATAAATTAAGACATCAACGACAACAGCAGGGTTAAAATAATGAAACTGTTTATTGAAGGAGACTCAAAAAAGCACGATAGGGTTAGCCTTACACATCAATTGATCGCAACAGTCATAAAGAACAATTTCAAAGCAAACATTCGAGAACGTCTGCCAAAATCACTTCGGAGCAGTTAGGGTCTCCGGGGCCATGTTTACCTGCCTCGCAGCCTAGACTTATGTATTACCTGACGCACACGCGGCCAAAAGGAAAACAAAGCGGAAAACTGTCTGGTATTTGTTACAGGATCTCGTAAAGCATCCCGGTATCAATGGATAGTTTGTTTTGCCGCGCGAGGAAAGCATAAAGTGCATTTGTCGGCGCGCTCCGAATCGACACTTCAGGATCTTCCGGGGGACTTTCAGGATCGTTGCCTTGGAAAAAAAGATACACTTTACGACGCCGGGAACGGGAAAGCTATGTCGCATTATCCGGCACGTTGCTCACATTGTGGCAGTTTGCTTTACGAGGCAGCTAGGAACCGAGGAGAACTCGGCCTCGATTACTTCCAGCTCCTTGACCGCATTTAACGTTTGTTTCTGCTCGCGGTCTGACCTTGCCTACCTCTCGAACGAACGTCATTTTTCAGGGGATGCTGGCACAGGGGTGTAGATCGGTGGGAGAATGCTGACAACTATCGGTGAGGCTGCATGTCAGTGCGTTTCGAATTGACAGTGCTCACTGAATGATAAGAGCAGAGTTAGAAGTTGAATTGTGATGTAAGATGCAGGTTTTCTGCTTTGGAAACGTCTTGAGCTTTGGAAGTGACAATGAGACGGGTCTAACTGACATAGTTGTATACTGTAAAGTCTCCCGAATATCATAGATTAGTTTAATGTTGAGTTATAAGCACAGAAAAATGTCTAAATAATTGTTCAAGTAGAAAAGACACCTAGAATGAAGATAAAAGGAAGACACAAATGTTCAGCTTTGAAGACGTCTCTTACTTTGACGATAATAGTTAGACGGATGTAATTGGCATAGATGTATACTGTGAAATCTCCCGAATATTATAGAATAATTTAATGTTGGGTTGTGATCGGAGAAACTTGTTTGAATAGTTATTAAAGCAGAAAAGATACCTAGAATAAAGATAGTAGGAAAACGCAAATGTTCAGCTTTGAAGACGTCTCCTATTTTGACAATAATAGGTAGACGAGTATAACTGGCATTGTTTTATACTGTGAACTCTTGAGTTATGATCACAGCAAAATGTCTAAATAATTGTTCAAGTAGAAAAGACACCTAAAATGAAGATAAAAGGAAGACACAAATGTTCAGCTTTGAAGACGTCTCTTACTTTGACGATAATAGTTAGACGGATGTAATTGGCATAGATGTATACTGTGAAGTCTCCCGAACATTATAGACTAGTTTAATATTGAGTTGTGATCACAGAAACTTGTTCGAATAATTATTAAAGCAGAAAAGATACCTAGAATGAAGATAGTAGGAAAACGCAAATGTTCAGAATTGAGGACATCTCCTACTTTGATAATAATAGTTAGACAAGTATAACTGGCAAAGTTGTATACTATAAATTCTCCTGAACATTGTAGACTACTTTAATATTGAGTTGTGATCACAGAAACTTGTTGGAATAATTATTAAACCAGAAAAGATACCTAGAATGAAGATAGAAGGAAAACGCAAATGTTCAGCTTTGAGGACGTCCCCTACTTTGACAATAATAGTTAGACGAATATAACTGTCATAGTTGTATATTGTGAACTCTAACCGAACATGATGGTATAGTTTAATGTTGGGTAATGATCACAGAGACAGAAAATGTAATTACAAAATCCCATTAGAAGCATTTCGAAATCTAAGAAAATGTAACAATTTATGAAAAAGTATTATTTCGTTGAACGGTGCCGTACTTGCATTTTGTTACTTTTTCTTCAGCTGACTATAGCGACCTGTAGGATCTATACCTAAATACAGCAAAGCACGAATTTTCGAACGTCATCTCGATCGATGCGACCCTTGGGATCGATGCTTCTATTCCAGATCGAAATTATAAATTTCAAATATCGGTGAAGCTAAAGAAAGGGGTGGAGCAGGAGGTGTGCGAGGAATTTCCCAGCAGCTCGAAGGTGAACGCGTGGCACGGACCAAGATCCATACATCACTCTCGATCATTGCCAAGCCCGGTTCTTTTTGAAATCTCCGCGCCGTTTATACGGAACAATTCGCCACAATGGCGGACTGTGGATTCGGAGGCTGGTCTCCTCTGAATCCTAGACCGCCTATCTTCGCGAAAGCTTGCTCATCCCCGGGGAGATTATGCTATGAACCCGACGAATTCTCTTGAGGTCCTGGCGAAGGACTCGTTGCTGCACGATCTCATTCCATTTTCCGATTATGCGAGGTGTGACCGGACTCTGTCAGTTTCCTTGCGAAGGTAGGTATTTCCCAATCGAAAGAGAATGTTATTGAACAGTGTCCTTAATTCTTCCTGACCGAACAAAATAATTACTGAACAGTGTCCTTAATTTTTCCTGCTGGTCTAAAAATATTGCTCGACCGAACGAGAATATTGTTGAACAGCGTCCTTAATTTCTCCTGCAGGACTGAGAGTACTGTTCGATCGAACAAAATAATTATTGAGCAGTGTCCTCAATTCTTCCTGCAGGACTAAGGGTACCGTTAGACCGAACAAAATAATTATTGTACAGTGTCCTTAATTTTTCCTGCAGGTCTAATATTTCTCGACCGAATGAGAATATTGTTGAACAACGTCCTTAAGTCTTCCTGCAGGACTGAGAGTACTGTTCGACCGAACAAAATAATTATTGACCAGTGTCCTCAATTCTTCCTGCGGGTCTAAGAGTACGGTTAGACCGAACAAAATAATTATTGAACAGTGTTTTTAATTTTTCCTGCAGATCTAAAAATATTTCTCGACTGAATTAGAATATTGTTGAACAACGTCCTTAATTCTTCCTGCAGGACTGAGAGTACTGTTCGACCGAACAAAATAATTATTGAGCAGTGTCCTCATTTCTTCCTGCGGGACTAATGGTACCGTTAGACCGAACAAAATAATTATTGAACAGTGTCCTTAATTTTTCCTGCAGGTCTAAAAATATTGCTTGACCGAACGAGAATATTGTTGAACAGCGTCCTTAATTTCTCCTGCAGGACTGAGAGTACTGTTCGATCGAACAAAATAATTATTGAGCAATGTCCTCAATTCTTCCTGCAGGACTAAGGGTACCATTAGACCGAACAAAATAATTATTGTATAGTGTCCTTAATTTTTCCTGCAGGTCTAATATTTCTCGACCGAATGAGAATATTGTTGAACAACGTCCTTAAGTCTTCCTGCAGGACTGAGAGTACTGTTCGACCGAACAAAATAATTATTGAGCAGTGTCCTCATTTCTTCCTGCGGGACTAATGGTACCGTTAGACCGAACAAAATAATTATTGAACAGTGTCCTTAATTTTTCCTGCAGGTCTAAAAATATTTATCGACCGGATGAGAATATTGTTGGACAGCAAAATAATTATTAACCCTTTGCACTCGGAACTATTTCAACTAAAAAACCAAACATTTCTTCTAACCTAGAATATTTCCATTGTACATAAATTTTCTCATTATATGCGTACGAAACTGATATAGTACCTCATATAATATTGAAATGTTTCGTAATTTATTACATATAAACAAATTTAATCATGTAAACAATATTTGTAGAAGCGCCTCAGAGTCGCCATTCGAGTGCTAAGGGTTAAGGAGTGTCCTCGATTATACCTGCAGAACTAAGAGTACTCTTCGACCGAATGAGAATATTGTTGAACAGTGTCCTTAATTTTCCCGCAAGGCTGAAAGTAATGCTCGACCAAATGGGAAGATGTTTGCACAACTCGTGCTCGAAACGAACCCTTTCTCGGCCATTTAATTAAGCAGAATTTCTCGTCCGGTTGAGTACTGTTCACAGTACAAACCGCTCGGTTGTCAGAAGTGTGACACGGGAAACAAAAAGTGATGCTTTGAACGGATACGGGTGTCAGGATAATGAGACTCGGACGGTTTCAATGTAGCCTGCCGGTGTTTAATACATATGCGAGGCAAGGAACTGGTCAGCATGGCCGCGTTTCCTGGACGCGTCTATTCAATTTCTAAGCAGCAAAATGCCGGGTATTCTAGATCGAAGCGTAATCATTACCCTGGGGGAGAAAGGGTACGAGTTAATTCTAGCCTGTCTTTCTGTCTGTCTCAAATTAAAAAAGGTAACACCTCCCTCCCACGAAACGACCATGCTTTCGCTCGTCGCTAAAACACAGGAAGCCGTCCGCTATCCACCATTCTTTCAACACAATGAAAATAGGCGAGGCGATGGTAAACATGATGAACAACTATTCCACTTCGATGCTGTTTCCCTGCAGCGTTTCGTCGTAATCATTTACCACCGTTTTACGCTTCTAGTTTCCATATGGAAATGTGATGATTAGATTGCGAAACTTCGTGCAAGATTTCAATCGAAAATAAATCTTAGTTATGTCTTCTTTGGTATGTAATTGAACTGTTCATACAGGGAAAAATTTTGTTTTAAGTTCAATTTGTAGAAATTAATGAGGTATATGCAGGGTGTCCCATTTATGTTGAGATTGTAAATAATTTCGAATATATATGATTTAAAATTAAAAAACTGACACATGCCCTTTAGTGTTTCGAGTGGGGAATCAAATGGCACTACTAGTTTTCTAATTCGTGGGCATTTCCAAGGTTGTTTCAAGGTCATTTTGTCTTTTTTATCATGAACCCATACTTTTTATTTCGGAATCATATTCTACGTAAAAAAATGCACAACTTTTGTTTGAAACATCTTTTTGTAAGTTCAATATTCCTTAAGATATTTACCTGATTTTTCATATTTATGTCAAGGATAATTTTGTTTTTCTATTAAAATGAAAACGTTACTTTCTTCAGTAAGATTTTTTATTTCATTTATGAACATCATAATAAATGCTCGATATTTTTACCTTCAACTTCTAGACACTTTGTAATTCGTTTAATAATAAACTCATGAACATATAATAAAGTTCTTACGAACTTACAAAAAAAATGCTTCAAACAGAAGTTGTGCATTTTCTTACGTAGAATGTGATTCCGAAATAAAAAGTATGGGTTTATGATAAAAAAAGACAAAATGACCTTGAAATAACCTTGAAAACTCCCACGCATTAGAAAACTAGTAGTGCCATTTGACTCACCACTCGAGACACTAAAGGACATATGTCAATTTGTTTGTTTTAAATCACATGTCTTCGAGAATTTTTTACAATCTCAACTTAAATGGGACACCCTGTATAATCTTCTTTCTCGATTACGAGATACTCAAAATGATTGTCTTGTGCTGTGACAGAAATAATTACACAATTCTAACTAGCATGGTAATATTCTGTAAACTCTACATGAACAAGATGGTATACTTTAATATTACATTACGAACACAGAAACGTGTTTGAAAATTAATTGAAGTAGAGCACCTGAATTGTGACTAACCAACTGTCTCGAATATTTGTCAATTTATTGAACAACTAAATTGAACTAAACGTGTAGCAGAAGATTTAATTACTACAAATGATAAAGTTATCTTACAACCTATGGATATCGTTGGTAAAAGTTGTAAATCATGTTTTGTTTTTTAATAATATTACGAATAAAAGTACAATTCGATTGGATTTTTCGAGACGCTTCTCGTGATTTTAATTCTGTGATTTAATTGTCATGAACGTTGGTTTAAAGACAACATGAGTAACATACAAATAATACTGGTCTTCCGTTTGCGGTAGGTAGATAAAGCACAGGTTTTACAATGCGAGGGTATAAGTATCGATGAAGGGAAAGACATGTGTTAGACGTACGAGCACTCAATGGCGGGATGCGTTTGCACGCACAGTGAATGTAATCGAAAACGAGGTGTGTGCTCTATCGGTGTTTTATCTTTCCGCTTTGGAACTTTATGCAGAGGGAACACATAAACGTTTGCATCGAGCATCGACAAGATTATCTTCTAGATTAATTCGCAATGCGGGAACCGTAGAAAACAAAATACACTAAAAGACCCATGTTCATTCATCAAAGACACGCTTTCCTTACGACAGTCCTTTATTTTTTCTGCAGGTCTAAAAAAAATTTTCGATCGCATGAGAATATTGTTGAACAATGTTCTTAATTTTTCCTACAGGACTAAGAGTACTGTTCAACCGAAGGAAATAATTATTGAACAGTGTCCTTAATTTTCCTGCAGGTCTAAAAATATTTTTCGATCGCCTGAGAATTTTGTTGAACAATATCCTTAAATTTTCCAGCAAGTCTAATAGTACCGTTCAACCGAAGGAAATAATTATTGAACAGTGTCCTTAATTATTCCTGCAGGTTTAAAAATATTTTTCGGTCGCATGAGAATATTGTTGAACAATGTCCTTAATTAGTCCTGCAGGACTAAGAATACCGTTCGACCGAAGGGAATAATTATTGAACAGTGTCCTTAATTTTTCCTACAGGTCTAAAAATATTTTTAGATAGCATGAGAATATTGTTGAATAATGTCCTTAATTTTTCCTGCAGATCTAAAAATATTTTTCGATCGCATGAGAATCAACGATGTCCTTAATCCTGCAGGACGAAGATTACCCTTTGACCGAAGGAAATAATTATTGAACAGTGTGCTTAACTTTTCCTGCAGGACCAAAAATATTTAACAACGTTGACATTATTTCAGAGTTTGAATAAGCGATTCAAATTTGAATAAAAAGCTCTCAAAAAATGTATTTGTGGTAGTCTAGAACCACGGAAACATGTGTTCTCCGTTTCAAAGTTGACCTTTAGCTGTGAAGCGATAGACACACTGCTGCCACCGCGAAAACGAGTGGCCGCAGATCCATCGATCATCGACATTTCGATGGACAATACTGTCAGGGTTGTTTTGGCAGTGGCACCGTAGGCGGGTTCCACAAATGAATGGACACCCGCAAGACGGAGGTGTAACCAATCTTGTCTAGCAGGATAACCCATTATGTTTCTCTAAGTATGCATACACCAATCCCGCAGCTTCGCCAACCCCTTCGTTCAAAGATACCGGACACTTGATGGATCAGCGATCTGAATCTGTAGAACACGGATCTACGTGATCCGTAAGGAAGTCAGTTGAAAAGACGAAGTGCACAAGAATGGGCAATCCGTCTTTGCAATTTCTATCCATTGATCTCTTAAGAAGCGTAGCTTGTTGAACCTGCTGCAACAAATTTGTACAACAAATTTTTCCTTGCTCGCCTTTCCTAACTTCTATAAATATAATTTTAATCGGAAGCACAAGAATTAAATTTTAAAATTGATTGCTTCAAAACAGCAATTATTTTTGCACCAAGCTAATGAATTTTTATTTAGGTTTCCATATAGACATTTAAGAGTGTCAAAGTGCAGATGATTTTTATTTCATAAGATGATCTCATAAAATGTATTGTAATACAGTATAATAATGTATCTTTAAAATTCTCGTTTCAAATTTGCAATTATTTTTATATCAATAAATTGTTTGGTTTGCCATGGATTTTTAAGAGTGCCAGTTTGGTCAGTAAAGACAACAAGAAAAAATAAAAGGACGCTGGGCCTGTCACTACGGGTGTCGAGACCCGGCTACGATTCGACGGAACTTTCATTTATGTTTGACAAGGCCTGAGATATTATCCGTGGGTATAATCCTGCAGGATGACAATATTTTTAATTCCGGGCAGGATGTAACAGGATCAGCGAAAGCCGGGGTAATGTTATATCGAACTTACCGCTAATCTACTTTGAGTCTCTCTCTCGGCGACGGCGAACGGGACATGGTTAACTTTTAATCTCCTTAAGTTTTAGGCATGAGAAGATGAACCATTTTGTCTTCTCCTCGAATTCGCGGGTAATACGTAATCCTCTTAGAGACGTCAGGTATCAAGTAATACCTACAGCCAGGTACGTTTCCTGAATTCTTTCGCAGTCGCCGGATATAATCCACTCTGCACTTCGTTTTACAATATTTTTCATTAGTTTATAATGTAAACCAACGTATCCGAGACTGTATTGCTTTACATTCATACAGTGGCTCACAAA
The DNA here is from genome assembly GCA_913789915.3 of Sphecodes monilicornis. Classification (NCBI taxonomy): domain Eukaryota; kingdom Metazoa; phylum Arthropoda; class Insecta; order Hymenoptera; family Halictidae; genus Sphecodes; species Sphecodes monilicornis. The sequence goes on from OU565298.1 coordinate 7,958,521, forward strand.
AGTGTTCGATCGCCCTTTAAATCAGAATAACTTTCTTAAAATTTGACCAAATCACTTGACTTTTTTTGAGCAATTAGAAACATTGATTTAGTAAATCACGTGCAAAAAAGATTTGCAAGAAATTGCAATTAGTAGGAATTACATGTACAAATAAAAATGGCACTTTTTAAAACTTTATTGTTTCAGCTCGTAATTAAAATTCAAAATATGCATTTTGTAGATCTATGTTATTTACACATATACTGAAAATTTCATCGAAATCAGTTAACGAACATATGAGCTACAAAAGGTTTGGTCAGTTTCTTCTTAAAACCCATAGTTTTTTTCTGCGTCAACTGATTTCCATGAAATTTTCAGCATACGTATAACTAACATAGATATACAAAAGGCATCTTTTAAATTTTCATTATGGGCTAAAATAAAGAAGTTTTAAAAAGTGCCATTTTCATCTCTTCGTGTAATTCCTGCTAATTGCAATTTCTTCAAACTCTTTTTTGCACGTGATTTACTAAATCAATGCTTCTAATTGCTCAAACAAAGTCAAGCAGTTTGGTGAAATTTTAAAAAAGTTATTCTGATTTAAAGGGCGAGCGAATATTTTTATGAACCACCGTAACTGTTTTAACTTCAAAACCCCATATATTTCCTTGACTATCATACGCTCCTTAGAAATAGTTGCATTAAACAGCTTGAGATAATAATTCAACCACTTCTGTCTCTTTACATGCAACCAACAAATTATGATTCATATATAAAAAATCACATTTTTAAAAAATACGTCTCACAACACATACCATACCATAATTTTTAATGATATCTCAGACCCGCCATTCAACTGCAAAGGGTTAAACCATGCCGACTCCTTTCATAAGAAAAAAGAATTGCGTGACTAGCATAAATTTAATAAGCGTTTATCTTTATGCAAAATAAACATTTTCTTTATTGATTGCAAAAAACAAGAGCCAAATACATATATCTTTCTTCCTTTAAAAATTCTGTATAGATGAAAATAATAGTGACATCGTTAAATTTTTTATAATTTCTCCACTGTTTTAAATTTCACCTACTCATTTTATCCATAAATGCATAAAATCCGCAGTCTACCTATCATAAACAAAAATTACAACATACAACAAATTTTAATATTGCAGCACATTTTCTAGAACCGTGTCTCTAGCAAGATCGACACAGATGAATCTCTTGAAATAAAAATTCTTTGGAGCGTCGCATAAGTCCTAAACGCGTGACGAACACTATAGACGAATGAAATATCACGAATCGGTTCCCGGTTGCTCGGTTTCCCTCCGTTTAGCAGAGTCGGTGCGTTTCATATCGGATCAGCTGAAATATGAGAATCTTTAGTCGAAGACGTAATCGTTGTCCGCGGCAAATAGATTCGACCGATGCCGGTGCAAACAAAAAACGAGAAAATAGAGAGAAGAAGAGAGGAGCAGAGAATGAGAGAGAGAGAGGATAGAGGGTGTTGGTGGTATGCAGGATAATCGATCGTCATTAGCGCCCCACGGACATACACGAATATACACACAAGGGAGCCGAACTAAAAAACCACGGTTTCTTTCGTCGGGCTAAAAGAGCCTACACTTTCGGCTTTCCCGTGTCGGGGAAGCATTAATCCAGGACAAACCGCTGACAAAATGGTCCGGGACCTGTCCGACCACCCGCACGATACAAATGTGGGAGTTGATGGGGAGAACTTTTGATGCTGTGGAGGATTTTCTCGATGGATCGCTGCTTTTTATCATTTTCTGGCTTCTATGGTGTTCCAGTCTCATACCAAAGATTTGCTTTATATTAACACTAAATCTACCGAACCTTAAAAATTACTAGTATATGTTCTCTCTTTTTTATTTATTTATTTTACATCGCTCTCAACTTTTTGCTAAGGTTATTTCTGCGACAGTATTATTTAAACTTGCTTTATATTAACACTAAATCTACCGAGCCTTAAAAATTACTAGTATATGTTTTCTCTTTTTTATTTATTTATTTTACGTCGCTCTCAACTCTTTGCTAGGGTTATTTCCGCGACAGTATTATTTAAACTTGCTTTATATTAACACTAAATCTACCGAAACTTAAAAATTACTAGTATATGTTCTCTCTTTTTTATTTATTTATTTTACGTCGCTCTCAACTCTTTGCTAAGGTTATTTCTGCGACAGTATTATTTAAACTTTCTTTATATTAACACTAAATCTACCGAGCCTTAAAAATTACTAGTATATGTTTTCTCTTTTTTATTTATTTATTTTACGTCGCTCTCAACTCTTTGCTAGGGTTATTTCCGCGACAGTATTATTTAAACTTGCTTTATATTAACACTAAATCTACCGAAACTTAAAAATTACTAGTATATGTTTTCTCTTTTTTATTTATTTATTTTACATCGCTCTCAACTCTTTACTAAGGTTATTTCCGCGACAGTATTATTTAGACTTTGTGCGACTCGTATTATAATTGTGTGCTCTACTTAATATATTAACTATAACTTCAATAATTGTATGAAACAAAAAATCTGAAACCCTAATTAATTGCGTTATTATTGTATGTTTACCAGAAGAATTCTTCCAGTCTATACAACACATACTTTTACGATTTTTACAAAAATAATTCGTAAAAGAAGGACTTCGCATAAAAATCCGCAGTCTAGTTATTAATTTAACCATCAAATAGCATTTTCAAAGTAAAATTAAAGCTTCATTGGATGTTAGTAGGGGTTGAACGATTTTTGTCGATAAAAAATCCGTTTTCGAGCAATAGGTCAGGTAGCCGAATACAAGGGGTGACCTTTTTGAAATTTATTATCGGAAAACGGTTCGACCTTCGACATCAATGGGTTACCAAATCGATCATAAATGCGTTTTAGGTTCGCCAGGGAGAGAGATGCCCGTAATTTCGTAGGTGAATTCGATTGAACAGCTGCGTCAGGTAAACCGTATATCGGAATTACGTATTGTGCCCCAGAAAAAGATCGGAATTGCGGAGCCAGTCAGCCGTTTGATTATATTTAATGATCGACATTTGATTCCGGGTTTGAACCCAGCGGATCGCCGGGTAACCCTAGGACCACGACCTGTTCCAGAGTTTTTTAACTGACGTAATTTTCCTGACATATTTTCCAGTACTCCCCACCTATTCCGACGTTTCGAAAGTTTCGAGAACCGTCACTGGTAACGATAAACTGTCGCGAGTATGTGAACTATTTTTTTTTTAATTGGGGAATACGCGATTCTGTCACAGATGCCATTAACAGTTGCAAACGGCCGATAATGAAACAGGAAAATATGGGTAAACTCGAAAGTACCGAAACGAGTTCGACATTTCCCGAAATGCAATAATTTTTGACTATTTAGTAAGAATTTATCGAGTTCGCAGATTAATGTGTTTTTAATGCTAAGATTGATTTAAACAATTTTAAATAGTGAAACGTCTAGTTTATTCATGTACAGTGATTGAGAAAAGTATTTGCACATTTTTTAATGATTTTAGTTAACTGATTGAATTTTATTTATTGTATTGACTTCTATTGATTTAATACAACTTGCAACAATTAAGAAACTTGTTTTAAGTACAAGTAACTGTTTCACGTAAAAATATTGTTAAAAGACCAATAAAATTGATTTCAACGAACCTCATCATTACGTATACAATGATTTTGAATATTTGATCGACTAATTTAATTACAGTAAGTTAAGGCTAGGTTTCTTTTCTGAATTGAAATAATAGTGGAAACAAAGATGGCGTCAGAGGATGCCAAAGTAACCTAAGAGTGTTAGGTAACCACTGCGTAAATAGTAAAAAGGCGCAGATCGCCAGTCGAACTGAAAAATGAGCAAAATACCCTAATTGTGGAAATAAAGATGGCGTTAGAGGATGCCAAAGTAACCTAAGAGTGTTAGGTAACCACTGCGTGAATAGTAAAAAGGCACAGGTCGTCAGTCTCACTGAAAAATTAGTAAAGTACCCTAATTGTGGAAATAAAGATGGAGTCAGAAGGTGCCGCAGTGATTTCGTAATATTATGCGGCCATTTTACGGGCAGTGAAAATGCAAAAATTGTCAGTCTAACTAAAAAATTAGTTAAATACCCTAGTTTTGGGAATAAATATGGCGTCAAAAGGTGCCACAGTGATTTAATAATACGTATTGTGCAGCCACTTTGCGAGCAGTAAAAACACCGAAATCGTCAGTCTAACTATAAAATTAGTAAAATATCCTATTTGTATGAATAAAGATGGCGTCGGAAGGTGCCGCAGTGATAATATTGTGCAGCCATTTTGCGAGCAGTAAAAACGCAGAATCGTCGGTTTAATAGAAAAATTAGTGAAGTGTGCTGCTTGTGGGAACGAAGATGGAGTCAGAGGGTGCCGAAGTGATTTAAGAAGTCGTTTCGAGGAACGAGGGCCGGTCTAGTTGACATTTTTCGAGAATCCACCGTATTCGGTAGCGCCCCGAGATTTTAAAGAACAATGGCGGCTCTGATGATGACAAACGTCTTGTAACACGATACAGGAACATATGTCGTCCAAAACTACCCTCCCAGTATTAATCGCGGGCGAACCCAATCTCTCTCTCTCTTTCTCTCTATGTGTATGCACTACACATACACACGCACAGGCGAAGCTTGTGGAACCTTGCGGCCAATAACGAAACGAAACGAAACAACATGATCGAGCAACAAAAGAGGCCATGGCCTGAAACCCTGCAGCTCGATACAAATGTGCAGATATGCAGGGTTATAGAGTTACACAACGGGACCGAAGCCCTCGAGGGATGGAAAGGGCACGGCTTCTTGCGCACTGAACTTTTCCTAATCTCTATTCGGTTTTGTCGCATCGTAATTCAATTTCCGATGGGGCCCAAGCACCAGACATCATGCTAATTGTTGATCGAATGGTCCTCGATGCGATACTGTTGTCACACACCTGAACATGAACTTGTCTGAAGAGGTAGACATAAGTTCCACCTTGACCGTTTAAAAATGTGCTATGTTTTCGGGAATTCTTTTCAAGAACAATTAATGAGTGAAAAATTCGGGATTTTACAGTGATGTTCACACAACTCTTAAATTTATCGTTCATTTTTTTCACAGCAAAATGTTAAGAAATGGCGGAGTTATTCGCTATTTTTTGAAACAAGCTTTTATTGGTACTTCCATGGACGACAGCCATTGCTGCCAAGAATTGAAAGGTTTGAAATGAAATATTTCTTTTATGAACAAAACTAGAAAGTGTTATTTAAAATATAGTATAGACTTTGAAGGAATGACATCGTTTGTAGAAATGACAGCGGTTTGAATCGAAGAAATCGCTTTTTACGTTGGAAAATCAACTTTAAACAATTATTATTCTGCTAAAGAAATATGAATTATTGAAGTTATTATTCTGCTGGAATTTATTGAACGACGTTGTATTAATTATTTATACTATACTGGCTATGACTATAGCATACTTTTTGCTTTCACGCTCTCTTTATTCAAGCACAGTGGCATTTATAAGAAATGTATAAAGATGAACTGTATGTATAGTCTTACATAGCAAACACACTTACTTTCATTTGTTTATCACACTGAGGATCTTTAAAAAATACTACATAATTCTCTTAGTGTGATCTAAGAAGCCTGAATCGAGACATTTTTAATATTGTGGTACTACTGAATACTAAAATTTAAAGTACAATTCATTTGAATACTATTTTTAATTTAATGTGAATATTATATTAGCATGCAGGAAAGAATCGCGCAGAAAATCACTGACAAAGTTTATTCACTTCAACAATACACTGTTCTTTCAATCTAACCCAGAAAAGTTTACTCAGAATTTTATACGAACAAATCAATTTCTATACGAATAAAGAGTTCTCGTTCCTGTTTCCTAGATTATGTTGAAAAGTTGCATGTCCGCACAAGTTTCTATACACATTGTCGTTTATACTCACTGATTATCCGTTCACTGTATGGTTAAATATACATTAAACAAAGTTTGCGTTACGAGGACAACTTAAATTGTTAGATAAGAATAAATTAGAATAGAGAATAGACGTTCTGAACATTGTTCGGTGGACACTAAACTTTCTTTTCTACCAGTGCATTCGCTCCGTTTGTTAAACAATTCATTAAATGCCCTCGATATAAAGAATGTTCTTATCTTAAGCTTTCAATTGATTTGCTAAAAAACACGAACACTAATTTGATAATAATTGTAATTTATTCAGACAACTCGGTAAGTAATTCTCATGGTTTGATTACCTATGCTATCAAGAATTCTAATTCCAATATTAATACAATATTATGAATGCAATTTTTAATGTAAAATTTGAATTAAAAAAGCTGCAATTTAAATGCTACAATTCGAAACGATTATACTAAAGTTTAATTGTTATGCACCTTTCCTGTACAAACGTGTGTGTTATTAAAAACGTAGTTACGTTCCGTACTTACAGCGTGAGCTATTAATTTTACCATATAACGAAAGGGGGTGGGGGGCAGATGGGAAACGCAGTTGCTTAATCAGTATAAGGCTGCGCGGTGAATTAACAAGGCGAGAAAAAAAACCTTCGTACTGATCAAGTTTTGACAGATACGGTAAGTGTGCTCGAGTAGAAATACAATTTATTAATTATTGCGTCTGTCTGTCCGTCCGCTGTCAGGGCACAGTCCTTAACGATCCGATAATTACAGATTTCATGCGATCGAGCCGCCACAGCTGTTCAACGTTGAACTGACAAGCTCGTTCCAAGGAATCTTCCTTTGGACAGCTTTATACTCGGCTTTGTGTGCTACCACTGCACGCGTCATCCTCTTTCATTTATATTAGGAGTGCACTATGGCAATGGCCGCCTCTGTTAACAGAATCTCCACCAAATGTTCAGCAATTCGTTCAGTAACGATTCTTCTATTTTTTGATTATCATCTTTCGTGCAGAAATTTGATACCAAAACTTACTATTCAACGATTTGACAGACCTAACACTCATAAATTGATTTTTAAAAAAGGCAGAATAGAACAAATTTTGCTAGAGATAGTAGTTAGTGCAATAATAATTTTTTCATTTCATACTGTCACATTTTGAGCAGGAATTCCATATGAAAAATCGCTAAGTAACCATTTGACTGACCCAACAGTTATAAATTAATTTTTGGACAAAGAAATGGAATAAAACAAATTTTGCTAAAACTAGTGATTAGTAGTTAGTGTAATAATAATTTTTTTATTTCATACTGTCACATTTTGAGCAGGTATTCGATATGAAAAGTCGCTAAGTAACCATTTGACTGACCCAACAGTTATAAATTAATTTTTGGACAAAGACATGGAATAAAACAAATTTTGCTGAAGCTAGCAGTTAGTAGTTAGTGCAATAATAATTTTTATATTTTATACTGTCACATTTTAAGCAGGAGTTTGTTATCGAAAGTCACTATTTATTGACTGCCATGACAATAAAAAATTGAGCAGGAATCTACTATTGAAATTCATTATTAATTTCATTGATATGACTGACATAAATTGATTGCGTGTGATAAATGAAATGATTCTAGATTCTAAATGATCTTTGTGATGTTAGCATGCACAGTCACGTGCATGCTTCTAAAAATCCCATGTGGAGTTTTATAGCTTAATAATAAAAAAAAACTGAATCAGTTTAGGTGAAAATGATCAATTAATAGAGTTCGGGATTTTGTTTTTCTACTATCTGGTTTTAGTTACGCAATTATGAGTGAAACTACGGGTTCCATAAAACAAATAGACACGAATGCATCGTCTGCAGCGAAACATTGCACTCGATTCAATTAGTATGGGTTCGCTTAACACGGTTCTTTGTGCTGAAACCTAAAATAACACGCGCAGCCTGTCGTATCTTGTTATTCGCTCGTTCGAAACTGTTCGAACGACCGGGTTTCGAATAGAATCGCATCATCACCGTTCTTAATAAAATACGCATTGTGATGAACAAAGCGATCCGGAAATTAGTAGTCCTTTGCCTTACGAACAACCGACTCCGAAAGATTTCACTGCACCACTCTTGAACCTTTTCTAGTCTAGTGTTATCTTAAAAAATTCGAAATTTTAAAAATCTCAATCCACTCATTTATAATCTTACACTAATACATCTCTTTTGTTAGTTTCCTAAATCATGTAGAAACAAGTTTCTAATATTGTTGCTTTTACATTAAATCGAACTTAAAAATCTAATAATCTGTAATCACAAGCTTGAGAAACTAACCTAATATTTGTTAAATCATAGTAAAATTTTTTTATTATTTTATTCTCATATTCTTGTACATATTCGACAATCCATATGCAATCATTGTAGAAATAAGTTCCTAATTTCGTTGCTTTTACATTAAATCGAACTTAAAAATCTAATAATCTGTAATCACAAGCTTTAGAAACTAACCCAATATTTGTTAAATCATAGTAAAATTTTTTTATTATTTTATTCTCATATTCTTGTACATATTCGACAATCCATATGCAATCATTGTAGAAATAAGTTCCTAATTTCGTTGCTTTTACATTAAATCGAACTTAAAAATCTAATAATCTGTAATCACAAGCTTTAGAAACTAACCTAATATTTGTTAAATCATAGTAAAATTTTTTTATTATTTTATTCTCATATTCTTGTACATATTCGACAATCCATATGCAATCATTGTAGAAATAAGTTCCTAATTTCGTTGCTTTTACATTAAATCGAACTTAAAAATCTAATAATCTGTAATCACAAGCTTTAGAAACTAACCTAATATTTGTTAAATCATAGTAAAATTTTTTTATTATTTTATTCTCATATTCTTGTACAGATTCGACAATCCATATGCAATTTGGGGGTCGCTCATCACTAAACTGCAGTTCTGAATGCAGTTTTAGCACCTATAGATTTTTAAAATTAACATGGATAAATTCTGAAAAATCTAATTATACAATGAAAACACCAACATTTTACAGTAAATTTCTTTAAAAAAAAACAACGCTATTTCACACCGCGAGAAATCCTTTGGGCATCACAATAAACGTTTCATCCTGGTTTTTCGCGAGACAAACCCTGAAAAATGGGAATGCAGTTAGAATAAACATGGCAGCCCATCGTGTCCGATGATGGTCGATTTATAGAGGACGCATAGTTGATCGTGGCGAGGCTCGCAAACAAATGTATCTGTTTCTCAACACTCGTTTATCCTCTGAAATACGATAGAAACGTATTCATCGGGAGATCTACGAGTCGCGCATAAATTTCCTTATAAGCGCGCAGCAGGAGCAACAGGACACGCGGACTTAGCTGTTAGATAGAGAGCTCGTTGCACCAAGCCTTGTACCTCGGTGCAAGATGCAAGCTCTGTGTCGCCATATTGAATCTCATGGCTCGGAAATCTTTGCCGATTGCGTTAATAACGACGTCCGGGGGATTCGTCGTGCTGTAGCGCGTCTTAGGACATGCATAACGTCGGGTCACCGTGACTAAAACGGCTAATCATGACAAATGCAACCGTTACTGCCTCCTCAGAGGTCCAAGAAGACTTGAAAACCGCCTTCTCCGATGCACGAGCAACTTCGTTCCCAGGATAGGTCACATTCGAAGCTCCTGGCGTCGATTTTATACCGCAATGCCTCGATATGAAGTCGTATCAATTATATTAATATAATCATGTTATTATATTAGACTGAGGAGCTTTATGCATTTATGACTTCTGAAAATTTTCAAAAAATGCTAGAGTATAAAATTTGATATCAATTTAATACGATTTTTATCTATTTCTGATCTACAAAGGCTACTATCACTGAAAATATGATTTTCTTTAATCCCAGTTTCTGAAAATTGGCCTACAGAAATTGAAAATTGCAGAAGCGTCCGCAGTCTAGTTATTATATTAATTTAATTCTTTTTTAAGGTTATTGGTCATTTTACTCAATTTTAATCCAATATTCAGAAATCCTTTGAATGTATTCATAGTTTTGTATTGCACCAATCCATTTATATCATAGATGCACCAAATCCACAGTCTATTGATCAACCAATGTAAATCATTCAGTGATCAATAGATTGCGCGGATCTTTATGCAAAATAAAAATTTCCTGCACTGATTGTGAGAATCAATGAATAAAAAAAATACATTTCCACCATTAACAGTCGTGATACAAAAAGAATAATAAGACAATGCTCTTTAATTTCTTTGATACCGTTTTTTTTATTTATTCATTTTCCTCATAAATGCTTCAAGTCCGCAGTCTACTGATCAACTAATGTAAATTGTTCTATGATCAATAGATTGCGCGGATCTTTACGCAAAATAAAAATTTCCTGCACTAATTGTGAGAATCAATGAATAAATAAAAATACATTTCCACCATTAACAGTCGTGATACAAAAAGAATAATAAGACAATGCTCTTTAATTTCTTTGATACCATTATTTTTATTTATTCATTTTTCTCATAAATGCACAAAATCTGCAGTCTAGCGATTAACTATGCACCTAACCTAGACGAAATGTTATATTGATACATGGCATATGTTGTAACGAAAGTAAGAAGCTTGTTTTTGGTTCTACACTGCATTGAACCGTGAACTAGACTTACTTTAAGTGTCCATTGTTTCTCTGAAAATATCGTCTGCCCTTCGAACCAGCAGGAGCAACAGATGACGATCCTACCATCAGGCTATTTATTTTAACGTGCTTCCAAGGCGCTGCATCTGTGCTCAGAAATTCGATCCTTGCACGCTCTTGAAATTATATTTGGTAATTATTTTCGGATGTTTATGCGAAATAAAAATGTTGTGTATCAATTGTAAAGAACAGGAGCCAAGTAAGTTCTTTCTCTTTTTATGAATATTAGTAAATTGGAAATAGTACTGTGGTGTCTCTGAACTCTTTTACACTAAACCTACCATGGTCAAATGACCGGTTTCTTACTTCACAGTTATTGTAATTATAAAAATGCTTCCATAGGAAATGACTCAAATGACTTCTTCATTTACGCGCATATAATAATCAAAACCGTACAAAGTTCAATTAATCATTACCCTATTTTAAATTGCATTAGCCCATTTTTATCATAAATAGACTGCAGTTTTCTATGCAAAATAAAAATTGTCCGCATTTATTTGTAAGACACAAGAGCCTCATAAACGTTTGTTTCTTCTATTTTCTCTCTTTGTTTTTGCTTTTGTCAATGTCTTTTGCATCTCTTATAATTTTTTATTACATCTTTCAAATTGCATCTTTTATAATTTTTGCATTTCAATAATTTTAATGTGTTGTACACAATACACAATACAATAATAATCTTAAATATTCCTGGTAATTCCATTTTGTGTTTCAACCGCTCATTTCTATCAAAAATGCACAAAATTCATAGTCTATTAACACTAAACCTACCACCGCCGGTCAAATGACCGTTTTCAAATTTGTTATTTCACAATTATTAAAGTTACAAAAATGCTTCCACTGAAAATAATTATGCATACTTTTTTATTCCAGTACAGATTACAGTAAAAATTGCACAAATAAATAAATGTGAAATAAATTCAAATGTGCCATTTTTATAAGGGAGCGCATACTAATCACATTTTTTAGTGTTAATGAAATTTATTATTTATCAGTGACTTCGCGAGGAAAAGTGAGCATCTCTTTCGACACTGGCATTCGCGGAGCACTCCAAAAAAAAAAGAATGAAAGTTCGTTGCTACTGTCGAGACCGGTTGTTTGCGAGAAACTGCCCTTATTGATTTGTTTTGTATTCCGTATTCATCGAAACAACCGGGAAACACGACACCTAGCCGCTTTGTGACGGCTCGTCCGCTCTTTTCGATTCTGAAAAGGCCAAGTCGCCTATTGTAACATTTTCGAGCCATGGACAAAAATCGATCGCGACCAAAAAGGAACTAGAGAGTAAAAAATAGGAAGAGGGAACGTTGGGTCTTCATTATAAAATTACGCAACTGTAAATTGAGCAAATACAAACGGCCCCGTGTGCCCCTGCGCTCTCTCGTTCAGGTCTGCGCCTTTTTCTCTTCGTCTTCGGCTACCCTAATCTACGTATCGAGTTACCAGCAACCAAAGTAACTGCTATCTGACGAGACATCTATCAGAGCGAAAAGATTCGAATGGCCACTTTTTTTTTCCTTTCGTCAAAGAAACGTCTTTCATTGCGCTAAATCAATCGGCTTGGACGTTGGAACGCTTCCAGCGCCTGAAACGTTGTAATTATTACGCCATTTTGGATATACTTAACAGAATGGATGAAATTGCTCTGTACGTTATGCAAAATTAGTGCTTCTGTAAGCCAATCTATGGACACGGGCTGTTATTGTAAATTTACAATTTTTGTGGCTCGTAAATATGATATTAAATGTCTTTGTCTCATTATGATATAATTAAATATATAAGATACGAAGAATATATAGAATATATAGTTCACGCTAGCCAGCGTTTTTCTTGAAAATAGTAAATATTAGAAAAAAAATGAAAGAAGAAAAAGTAGTACTGTTTTTATGCGCAACACGCATGTTAATTACACGCGTGTTTGCACTATTTTGTTAGATATGAAGGTGACCTTCAATTTCTTAAATGGAATAATATATGTTTGTTTATATCACATGAAAGCGTGTGTCTAAACCTAGACGAATTCATCCGTATACTGCACAGTGACCTTCAAGGTCATGCAAGGTCAGAAATGGAAGAAACATTTTGAATATTTCATACCAATGTATTTTATATATTAATATATAAAATATAATGTGGTGTATTAACATTGAGGTTCTCTCAAACCCACTGTTTTAATATTAACCTTTTGCACACAGAGTCGCCACCACTAAAAATTGCTATACCATTATTCAAAATATTGTTTACATTATTAAATTGATATTCAATAAATTAGTTATCAAACATTTAAGTATTCTATGAGGTATTATATCAGTTTCATTTCTTCAAAATGAAAAAAATCATATAGAATGGAAATATTCTTGATCTAAAAAAATGTTTAGTTATGGAGTTAAAATACTTCCGAGCGCAAAGGGTTAAAATAGCAAAAATTAAACGTAATAATCAAGTAGCAATTATCAATTAATTTTTCTATTCCATTGTTACATTAACGCTTTTAATACCTTCAGAAAGGTGTGAAATCGAATATATGAACAATATTATAAAAGTACTCAATAAAATCCTTCTTTAGCATACAACTAAAAATATTGTATAGAAAGTATTTATAAAAATCGATTACTATATGCTCCTTAAATCAATAAATTATCGTGTACTATAAAAGTAAGCGTTTCTAAATTAAAGAAACAAGAGAAAACTGTTCGCGTATGATATATAAATATTTGGCTACACACACTTTCTTCGAATCAATAAATTATCGGATTACAACGGATGAATTACGGCTAAGATAAAACACAACAGTTCTGGAAGTTGTAAATTTTGTGCAACGTATTGTTTGTCGCGTGTAACTCGTCTATCTAGATAAGCACTTGAAAAGGCGTCTAAGGAAAGCCTAAGTAGTGCATTTACACTTGAAATTCGCGTCGCGACGTGCCATTGAAGTCAGATTATCCTGATCCAGGATTACGCAGGCTCTGCCCTCGAAGGTAAACGACATTGTTGGAGCACTATCTAATTCCGCAAATCCAGAATATCATCGACGACCATGAATAACCGTACAATGCTCCATTTAAAGCTAGCAATGCCCTCGATGCAGATAATCTCACGGTCTTTCTGTAATTCTCTGCACAATTAATTCCGACGATTCCGGTAAGTACACTTTCACTGCAACTCAACCGAAAAATTAGGGTATTCTTCAATTTCATAGATTGCCTCACATTTATATTTTTTTTTACATTATTCTGAAAATTATGAAGACATTGCTGTGGGAGCATAATAATTTTATTTTCCGAGAAATAACTTTGATTTCTAATTTCAAGAAATACAGAGAGACATTTTATTCTATATAATATTGTATTTATATTTATTTATTTGTTATTGCTTTAAACCAAGTGGTTTATACAGCAAGTACAATATTATTAATAGTATTTATATTTTGTATTAGAATGTTTATTGAATTTTACATTCTGTATACTTTGACTGAACAATTCTTTTTTCATGACGAATTTCCTTTTTTATACGTTGCTTTCCGTATTTATTTATTTATTTCAATTTATATAATATAAAATAGTTTAAAAATATGCAAAAAATGAATTTTCATTCAGAATCTTGCATAAAAATGAAATGGAGCCTACACTAACCCAAAAATTATATGTTTATCACATAAAATAAAGAACAAAGGCAAAACCATTACAAGACACAGAGGTTAAAGTTTACGTGGAGTTTAATCAATCCAAAATATGTAAAAAAATTTGTGAACCCACTTGAAAAATCGTTCAAAGCCAAGAGTTTAAAAATAATTGGACTAAAATCGGTTGTGTAGAAGGTTGCTAATAAAGTAGTTCTCGCACAAAGGAAGAATATACAATATCAAAGAACGGAAACCTAGAACGGGAGGTCGGTGGGGTTTCATATGACAGCGTTTCTTTCGCCATTGTCCTCATAACTAGGAATGACATGCGAACGCGTCCCCCAAGACTCGTCGCTGGACCCTGAGCGACTAATTTACCGAACGGCAGTGTAGGATAGCCTTATTGTTGGATACAATTGTCCTTCGTATTGTATTGGCAGAGTGACGGGTGACAATTGAGCCGCGTCCCTTTGTTTGCTTGTTTGCGGCTTGTTCAGAGATCCGAGATCCAAACGTTCGCGCAATCTGTGAATGAAATGGGCAACAGGATACGGTGTCGCGGTTGTTAAAGTCACTTGTTCATGCTAACATTCCTAATCCCGCTAGTCCAATTCCAAACGACGCTACTGCAAAACACTCCAATTGAAAACTAGATTTTACCAGTGCTTCGAAGTCGGAGTCGGAGTCGTGGAGTCAAAGTCGGAGTTTGAGAGTAATTGCTGATCACTGGAGTTAGAGATCGGAATCGGTTTATAAATCATTAAAAGCAACCAATGTCTCTATGAAATATTAGAGATTATATTAATTTTCGAAAATAGGACTTGGCTAGAGGGCGCGCGGTGTGAATGTTGGGGAATGTACAAAGGAAGGAATTTGTAGAGTAATAAAGGTAATTGAAGTAGGTAATTAGGGCAAAGCAAAGTGAGAAAGCGAGTAGCTGGAACGTTGGAGTATGGGCACGAAGAAATAGATAAGGGAGAAGAACGGAGGGCTGATAGATCGGAGGGTAGGAAAAGTGAGGTTATGTGGCAACGAGCTAAACAAAGTGGTAAGACAGGTCAAATAATATTAATTTTTGAAAATGGAAACTTTATCGTTAGTATTTCTCAAATT
This sequence comes from Sphecodes monilicornis, assembly GCA_913789915.3. NCBI lineage: Eukaryota > Metazoa > Arthropoda > Insecta > Hymenoptera > Halictidae > Sphecodes > Sphecodes monilicornis. The sequence continues at coordinate 7,973,886 of OU565298.1, forward strand.
GATACGTACTTTCTAATAATTTCCTGAAAGTGGGAAAGTAACAAGTCGTGTTTTGTTGTATCAAAGTTATCTGTTCCGTATTCATAGACTTCATACAATATTTTAACTATTTATTTAGTTCTATTACGACTTTTAATTATTTTGAGTTCATATTTTTTCAATTTTGAAAGTCGGAGTCGGAGTCGGAGTCGGAGTCGGAGTCGGAGTCGGAGTCGGAGTCGGAGTCGGAGTCGGAGTCGGAGTCGGAGTCGGAGTCGGAGTCGGAGTCGGAGTCGGAGTCGGAGTCGGAGTCGGAGTCGGAGTCGGAGTCGGAGTCGGAGTCGGAGTCGGAGTCGGAGTCGGAGTCGGAGTCGGAGTCGGAGTCGGAGTCGGAGTCGGAGTCGGAGTCGGAGTCGGAGTCGGAGTCGGAGTCGGAGTCGGAGTCGGAGTCGGAGTCGGAGTCGGAGTCGGAGTCGGAGTCGGAGTCGGAGTCGGAGTCGGAGTCGGAGTCGGAGTCGGAGTTACGAATTTTGTCTACCGACTCCGTAGCTCATGATGAACATTCCCAAGTGTTCTTTTGATTTTCTAAATTCTGATTTTGAAGTCACTTGTTCGGGATGCTGAATCTAGATTTTAAGAGTATAAGTATATGATGATCCACGAAATGCATCAATTAATAAGCTCACTACCAATTATAATTAGTAGACAGCGGATCTTTATGCAAAATAAAAATTTTCTACTGGTATTGTAACAAACCAGAGTGAAATAGAAATTTATTTTCTTTTGTAATACGTTTAACCAGTTAGCTGTTCTTGACGAGTATACACGACATGGAGAAATGGCAAGGTTTTGTGTTACGACGAATATACTCGTCATGCGTTAGAAGTAGTTACAATTTGCTGTTTGAATTGAAATTTTCGTGATAACTAAAGTATATTTGTAAATTTCAAGATGTTTCGAATATTTCGAACCCAAGGCGAAATAAAACGAACAATTAAAAAAATATAAATAATTACTATAAAAAAACTCTATATAGTGTGAACGAACTAATTCTCTTGCACTTTGCGACACATTTTAGATACAAACTTTTCAAAGAAGTCGCAACAGCTAACTGTTTAATAGGTTGAAACTAATAGAACAGTATTTTTAAATTCTTCTAATGTTTTAACTGTTTTAAATTACACTTATTCATTTTTGTCATAAATGCATGAAATCCGCCGTCTAATAATAATTAGACTGCGGATTTTATGCATTTATGATCAAAATGAGTCGATCAAATACAAAATAGTGAAAATTGTAGCGAATGACTTCCAGTGTGGACGCGCATTAGGATAGACAGGCGGAGAGTGGGGGAAACCGAGAGTGTGTGTGTGTGTGGAATGCCTGGTAGCTTGCGTTGTAAGCGTGCAACGATGAGAATCAGTTTTTGTAGTTTATATTATAATAAATAGTTTTTAATCGGTAATGGTGCATTGATTCCTCTGTATCTCTACCACGTGGCTTTATCCACTGTACACCGCGATCTTCCAACAAAAATATTTAAACCACTTAAAAATACCGTTCTATTATTTTCATTCTATTAAACTTATTAAAAAAAGAAATAAATTTCTACGTAGCTCCTGTATAATTAATTCAGACAATTTTTATTTCGCATAAAAATCCACAGTCTAATTGTAACATTTTACTTTCTAAAATCACTAAATAATAAAAAAATGAGGAAGCTAAATTTATGCAAAATTGTGAGATTTCACTTATTCTATCTATTCAGAAAGTAGAGTATCTTTGTTGCTGCTGAATAAAAAGCATGAATAAATCCATAGAATATGATAAAGATTTTTTAGAGTGTTAAACAAAACGAAGGAACTGCTACGAATTAATTGGCAAATAAAAGAACATGTAATATTGATATAAATTAACGGTACTATTATTCGTTGCCACAAGGAGCATCACAATCAGCGAAATAAATTTTCGGATTCCAACAAAATAGAACTAAGAAAAATGAAAAAAAAAACTAAAAAATCTTGTTGACACGGTGAAGCGGCATAAATTTCTCTAATATGACAGCCTATCATCATTAATAGCGATTCGGAGGTATAAAAACGTAGGTTTATCGTCAGAAAATTGATTGTCAAAGCACAAAGCGTGGAATAGGGCTGGATTAATTGATTCAACGGCACGATGCATCTTATTATCGACGCGGCTACCAGAAGAATGCGAAAAGCAATAAAAAGTGTAGCTGACGGTGTTGAATGGAGAAGGTGAACACCTCTCTGAACATGTCCGCTGGCATGGGCTGCCTCTAACTCAGGATTGCTGTGAATGCCTCATTAATCACACGGTGGGTACCCGAGTCTCTGCCACGTCAAAGATGAAAGAGGGCAGAAATAAAGGCGGAAAGAGATCGTGGCGAGCGGCGGCAGCTAAAAGACGAGTTTCCATACCAACGGGGCACCATAATAGAGATGTAACCGTGAGCGAGCTCTCCCGACTAATGGCAATAATGTTAGAAGCTGTGTTGTAAACCGCATGACACGTCGCTAGGCTGACAGAAAGGAGCCGCGTGTACTATCAACAGGATTCGAAGCTCAACACGCGTGGGCGACCGAGAAAAACTTCCGACGACTATTCAATCAGCTGACCATCGATTTTTTGGGAACGTGTGAAATTATAAATTCGGAGAAATTGTTCTCCTGAAATTGTTCACCCTGCTGCTACAATCTAATAAGTGCTGATTTTAGAAATTGCTTAATTCTTACCGGAAACAATCGGCAATGTATTAGGTTGTTGCATATGAAGTGTCCGATATTTAACAGTAACTTTAGTAATCGCAACTTTTTTCGAACTAAATTTATTGAACAAACTAAGCACCATTTTTAATTAACGTATACTGTCCATGAAGTGTAGGTTTCTGATTGTATTACGGTGGAAATTGAATTTTTCGGTCACTTACATGGTTCATTTACAAGATTGCCAGCGCCATTTTGTAAGTTGTCTTTACTATCAATGAATAATGCGTTAATTAGTCACCAAATATCACATAAGGCCATCGTTAATATTTTGTTCTTCCACTCATATAAAAAGAGTGCATCGCATTGATCAACGTTGAAATAAAATCAATCTAAAATTAAAATTATATATTTAAATTCAAATTCAAGATAGGACCTTAAGGATTAGCTTCGTACCTAAAAGTCAAACTGTAATAATATTGTACTTTTTTTATCAAAACGTTTTATAACATTTGTGCACTCTACAATCGAACATTTCATGTGCAATAACCTAATATTAAACTACGTACAACAACAACGAGTTCAATTTTACTATAAAATGAATTGATTTCATGTTACCTTAACCATTACCTAGATACCGGAGTACCTGGGTATCCGTTTTCAATGTGTTTGCGTAATTGCGGATTTTATGCACTCGTAAAATCTTCTAAAACTCGGCGCGAATAAAATGTTTAAAAAATCTCCATGGAATATAAATTTCCGTTAGAGCTTAATAAACAACCCATGACAAGGTTAATTAACAATCGTCTATTAATGGCTCAATATCTGTGGTTTTCAGGAAGAACGCCGCAAGTCACATACTTTCACTTTCGAGATATTGTTTAACCGTTTAAAGTTTTGATCACTAATGCTTTGACATAGGGCATCGGTTAAATTGCATTATTTTTTTGACCCTTTCAAATTTGTTTTCATGACTTTTTTCTGGTAAAAACGTAAATCCTATACTATAACTCTCAATTAATGCATAAACTCAAATTTTTTGTAATTGTGACGCGTCGTGTTTCCGTGTAACCACAGACATAGCAACTGGCAACGTGCGAAAAATAATCCCTCCGTCGAAGAATCTTTTGCAAATCCGAAAAACAGAGTGAGAGGTTGTTGATAAACAGCGAGGATGGCAGAAATGGATTCGCAACGTGAATGGGGAGGAGAAGCATGAGAAAAAAGATGGAGGACGTTGTTGAAGGATCGAGATTTCCTGAAGGAGAAATAATTCGGATTTATCGAACGATAGGCAGCGTGCGGTTGACAGAGAAGGAGGGCTGCCAGGTGTGAAGCCGGCCAGCCTCGACCTAATGGAGCCACAAATCAATGACACGATGGGCCATCATTACATTCGCTAACAGAACGTGTTTACCACACAGAAAACCAATGCCAGCCTGGCAGACACTGATCCACCACTCATCCCCTTACGCTCAATCGCCTGTATTGTGCCGCCCCATGTAACGCCGAACAAAAATCATTTGGCGCTTTCTGTTTGCTCCTTCATGCTAATCGAACGAGACTAAAGCTGACCCCTGCTTTCACCTATACTATACTTCTCTGCACGCGGTATCCACGAGAGCACATATAATAACGTTCGGTGCGTCGAACAGCGAAAAGAACATTTCACCTTTCACATTTTCATGCAAATCTCGCGAGCAAATGTGCGCGTTGAGAAGATTGTTCTTTGGAAATGGCTTGGTGACAGATACGCCAAATGACTCAAGAACCCTCGTCATTAACATTTAAATGTGCGATAAAAATGGTGGACAATAGTACTCACTTAAAGTGCTGTAGCATCATGTGTAATTAAAAGTATGCACAAAACTGTGTAATGAAAATTATTAGACAGCAGATCTTTATGCAAAATAAAAATGATCTACCTGAATTCCAACAAATTGGTGGGAAATAGAAATTTATTTTCTTTCTTAATATGTTTCATTGGTTGAAAATAATATAACAGTATTTTTAAATGCTGCTAATGTTTTTACTGTCTCAAATTACACCTGCTCATTTTTGTCATAAATGCACAAAAACCGCTGTCTAAAAATTATATACAAGACTGTAAAATTATAATTATACACAAGACTGTGTAATGAAAAGGATGTACAATAATGTGCGATTAAAATAATCATCATTAGTGTACGATTAAAGTGATGTACGCCAAATTACTCAAGAGCTCTCCTCATTAACATTTAAATGTGCGATAAAAGTGGTGGACAATAGTGGAGGATTAAAGTGCTGTAGAATCAAGTGTAATTAAAATTATATACAAGATTGAATAATTAAAATTGTATACAAGACTGAATAATTAAAATTATATACAATACTGTATAATTAAAATTATATACAAGACTGTGTAATTAAAAGGATGTACAATAATGTACGACTCAAATAATAACCATTAATGACCAATTAAAATAATGATCATTAGTGTACGATTAATGTCATAAAAATCGATGTAAAATTCAAATGAAATACAATAATCCACGACTAAATTGATATTCATTACTGTACGATTAAATTAATGTACGACAATCTACGATTAAATTAATGTTGATCAATGTACAATTAAAATGATTTATATTAACGTGCGATAAAAATGAAATACAATAATGTTCGATTAAAATACGTGCGTTAACGTACCATAAAAATTAAATATAATAATGTGCGATTAAAATGATGTACATTAACGTACGATAAAAATGAAATCCAATAATGTACGATTGGAATGTTGCAAAGTAATGTAAAATAAAAATGTTGTATAGTAATGTAAAGTAAAAATAATGTACAATAGTGTACAATTTTGACCCCTCTGACATCTGTATAACGGAATTGTTCGTCCCTCTTGAAAAATGAATTTTTATGATAATATTAGAAGAGGAAGTAATTATTGCACTGATTGAGACTAATTGTATTCAGGGTTCTTAGGGTGTTCAGAAAATATCCGAATGCTCCGGTATAATGTTACGGGGCACAATGTCGTTAAAAGGAGAAGACGGAGAAAAGGGACCAGATGCAGCTAATTTCAATGATTCACCGTGACATCCCAGAAAGCAACCTTCTGGGGATTTTTCCTTGAGTTCTTTGGATACGCCATTGAGCCTGCCATCAGGAGTCGGTCACACTTGTTACGCGGACGCGTTTCCAAAGAAAGCTCGTACAAGTTGTACAACAGAAATGTGTATTACAAAATATTGTTAGATACAATACCGTATTCCTTGAACACTAACATTTCAATTTACTCTTTGTAAACTGTCCCAACGAAATTTTCATTTACATCAGAATCCGCATTCTACCGGTGACGGTTTAATTCCTCAAGAAAATGTTATTTTGCATAAACACCTGCAGTTCACTATGTATAATATAGTATGTTATGTCAGTAATAGTACTCTATTGTCTAAAATAATTTTGCAACCATTTTGATAATGTTGAAATTGAAAAAAAAAGTATAGGAAACGGTTGCATATGTTATTTTGCATAAAGGCCTGCAATTCACTATGTATAATATAGTATGTTATGTTAGTAATAGTATTTTATTGTCTGGAATAATTTTTCATTTTGATAATGTTAAAATTGAAAAAAAGTATAGGAAACGATTGCATATGTTATTTTGCATAAAGGCCTGCAGTTCACTATGTATAATATAGTATGTTATGCTAGTAATAGTATTCTATTGTCTGGAAAATTTTTTAATTTTGATAATGTTGAAATTGAAAAAAAAAGTATAGGAAACGATTGCATATAAAAATGGACAAATTTTGCAAGGCTAATCCACGCTTCGATTCACACATAGAAAAACTGCCACTTTTGGCATCTGAACCCAACCGAACGCTACCATAGTTTAGCTGGGACAACTGAACTAACAGATCAACACTGGATACAATGCGATCCTCTTTGCTCAATGAAAACAAGCCCTTTCGGAGGACTAACTTGGGATGACATGTGGTATTCAGACATTTGACTACAAAAGAGCAAATACTTGGCCAAATACTTTGAATATTTATGATTTCGTTAGCTATTTAAGTGCGCTAAATTAACTGAAAAGGCCCAATAGAAAATTTACATAAATATCCACAGTATTATATAGTATCAATGGGAAAAAATTTTTCGCAATCTTCAACCACCAAAGCATATTTTAACCAAAATTTATTGAACCAGAATGGTCAGATTATGTTCGTAGATGAAGATTCTCAAAAAATCATGTTACATACATAATTACTTCAAATCAAATAGGTACATCACTTTAAGTTTACGTTAGTGCATCTATTTTAATCATACATAATTGTACATCGTGTTAATCATACACAATTGTGCATTTTATGTGTATCACCTAGCAAATATATCAATATGGCGCCGTTTTAATCTGTCAAAAAGGCTTTAAAAGTGTTCAACTTTACACGCGTATAACTTTTGAACCAATGAATTCCTCACAATAAGATTTTCATTTTCGGTATTTTCTCGTCGAAATCTATAGGATTGTATTAAAAAAACTGGAAAGATAAGAGTTCTCCAAAACGCAGTTCAACCGTGCATTATTTCAATCATACATTATTGTATTTCATTTTTATCGTACGGCAGTACAGTATTTTAGTAGAGTATTTTAGTCGTAATTATACATTAGTGAATATTATTTTAATCGCAAATTATTGTACAATATGATGTGCATTATCGAACATCATTATAATCGTACATTACTGGGTACCATTTTATTTTTAGAAGCTATAAGAATGTGCTAGACAGAAACCACCTACAAGAATGTAAATACGTACAACTAAAATAGTGTACAGTAATGCAATTATAACATCCATGCAGTATAGTATTCAATATGATATTCTAAGAAACTACATATAATATTCTAAAAAAGTGTTCGAAGTATAGTAGGTGTATAAAAAGTTGTTTAAAAGACTGTAACAAACTTGCTGTCACAAACGATACATACAGTGAAAAGCAAAAGTGTATCAATACCATTTGAAACAGCATAACTTTTTTAAAATTCGAGACGCGAATAAACATAGCAAGGGGGTTCCGCTAAATGCCCATGGTGGCCCCGCTGTCTTTTTTTTTTCTCCTCTCTCGTTCCCCGTGTCTCCGCAGACACCCCATAATCCGAAAATGGCCTCTACCTGCGCGTACAGGCTCCTGGCGGCAGCTGTTCTCTAATTGAATTATCTAGTTTCCAATTCGACGCGGAGATTCCGGAGCCGAAAGGCCCGACGAAAAGTCATGATGACTAAATATTGAAAAACATGCCAGAGTATTGTCGGCGTTTGGCCCCCGGCTCTTTTCTTCTCGGGGGCGGGGCTGTCGATTTGTGAGCGCTTTTGTTTGTGGTGGTCTCCGGCCCTTTATCCCGGATCCAGATGCTCGCTCTCGGAAAACCGGTGATTTCGATGACGGTGGCGGCGATGATGATGACGGCGGCGATGCCCCACGCAGAATATTCGCGTCACACTCCGCCGTTCGACGCTTTTCAGAAAACACACCGTGGAGAACAGGATGAGAAATGGCCCCCTGGCTTTTCAACAGACAGATTTGTTGCTTAGGCTTGGATTGAAACGTTCTTGCGTCGGGCGACTTGCGCACTAGGCGATTTGGCATCGATAAATCTGTTTGTGTTTAATTAATTACTAAATATTTCAATATTGTACGAGTAAATTGCATCGGTACAGAACAATTAATAAATTCTTCAAGGGCAACAGAAAGGTTCAGCATAAACCAATAACTCACCCTCAGTAACGTGTTCTAATAATTCTGTTTGGGATTATTGCGCAAAAGAACAGCACAATTAATAAATTCTTCAAGAGCAACAGAAACTTTTAGCATAAACCAATAACTCACCCCCAATAACGTCTTCTAATAATTTGGTTTGGGATTATCGCGCAAAAGAACAGCACAATTAATAAATTCTTCAAGAGCAACAGAAACTTTTAGCATAAACCAATAACTCACCCCCAATAATGTCTTCTAATAATTCTGTTTGGGATTATCGCGCCAAAGAACAGCACAATTAATAAATTCTTCAAGAGCAACAGAAACTTTCAATACATGATGTATAAACGAATAACTCACCCTCAATAACGTCTTCTAATAATTCTGTTTGGAATTATTGCGCAACAGAAGATTTCTGAGCTTTCATTCGATACAACACAATTAATAAATTCTTCAAGAGCAACAGAAACTTTCAGCATAAAGCTTTAACTCACCCTCAATACACCTTCTAATAATTCTGTTTGGGATTATTGCGCAAAAGAAGATTTCTGAGCTTCCATTCGATACAACACAATTAATAAATTCTTCAAGAGCAACAGAAACTTTCAGCATAAAGCTTTAACTCACCCTCAATAACGTCTTCTAATAAATCTGTTTGGGATTATTGCGCAAAAGAAGATTTCTGAGCTTTCATTCAGTACAGCTCAATTGATAAATTCTTCAAGAGCAGCAGAAACTTTCAGCACAAACCGTTATCAGTTCCATATACATAAATTGAAAAGAATCAGATAGAATTGAAATATTGTAGGTCGGAAGAAATGTTTGGTTTTTGAGCTGAAATAGTTCCGCATGCAAATGTTTAATATTTGCATACATTACACCCACGCATTTTTGCCATAAGCGCATAAAATCCGAAGTCTACAGGATCAGTCTCGTTTGGGCATCGACAAGTTCCGGTTTCGCAACAGTTGAACGCGTTAATTTAAAAAAACAATAATGCGCAGTGAATGCACAGAACACGTCGAGCCGGAAAAAATTTTCCCCAAAAACTGTGAAGTATGTAATACGAAACTGCAACGATCTTCGAATTTTCCCGAGGCAAAGGGCTGCAGCAACTATGCACCAAGGTCTCGCAAAGTGCATAGAACCGGAGACACACGGCGTCCGGAAAAGTCGGAAGAAGTCGACGGGTGGTCAGAGACTAGGGTTGTAAATTACTGATGTTCATTGCGTCACGGTTAAACGTCCCGGATCTATGGAACGTCTCGCTCTGGAAAAGGAAGACTACCGGCTGCCGGAGGTGGAGGAGGCGAGACGTGTACAGTTTCCTGGCCCTTTGGAATATCCCGGGAACAATGGCGGACTAGATCAATAGCGATCTCTCTCGTAGACGACAAAGTCGCATTTTTTCCCCTCCCGTAGAAGAGTCGCATGGCTGGCAAACACCATGGAATCGTCTCGCGCGTATACCCGGCCCCGGCATTGCCGTACAAACGGAAACGGATTTTGAGTGACGCCCGTGACGACACGGATAATGAAATGTCGTAAAACACTAATATCCTATCATGACGAGACTTTCTGCTCACGGGATCTCCGTCCTCGGGAATTCCTATTGTCGGACCAAGCTACGGATCCCGTGTCCAATTTAACGAACCGTTACAATTACACGTAGGCACCCAGACGAAAATCTGTACCGGCGATCACGGACGCGATTCATCTCGCTCCGCACGCGGCATCTCTTCCTTTCAGACATCTCTTCCGCTTTGAGTACACGGAATTTCGTCGTGACACTTCTACGGGAATATTCCTGACATTTTTCCGATTAAAATGACACCCAACACGATACCATTTGGATTATAGGTGCTCATTTAATCCTCGATAGAGTGGAACCTCTGGTATCCGAACTGGTCATTGGAACGTGATTGTTTTGATAATAGAACAGATATTACAGCTACAGTAGTAGATCCAAATTTTACTGACTTATAGAATTGTATAAAATTTTATGTTTTTCGATCGAAATTTTACAATAAATGTGTGATGGTTTCGGCGCACAGGTTCGATCAACGCATGCGCCGAAACCATCGCACATTTATTCTAAAATTTCGATCGAAAAACATATAAAATTTTATATCATGAAAGACGAAATATCCACACACAAAGAAAGATTCTATGCGTCAATGTCAAGAAAGTACGGCGTAGAAACAGTCAAAATGCTCAAGGATTGGTCATACACAAATACATCTATAAAAAAAAAATGATCGAACCTGTGCGCCGAAACCATCACACATTTATTATAGACTTGTGTTGTGTATGGATCGCTTTGGTTTGAACTATTTATCTACGTGTAAAACATTGCAGACATTACTGGTTCGGATAATCGAGATTCCACTGTATCGTGGATTAATCAAGTAAAAGGAATCGAAATTGTATCGTGCTTGGTATCATTTCAATCGGAAGAATGTCGCGGATATGATGGTCGAAGTTTCGTAAAAGAATAATTAAAAATAAGAATGTTTTGTCAATGAATTCAGTTTTGTAACAAAATCAGTACGCCAGGTTTTGTTGCTTCAGCGTTAAAAAACAGTCTGGAAGCAACTGAGTAGGCCTCTTAAGCTCAAAGAGCACGATACATCGAGCGATTATCTCTGCTGCCACCGGAACTGTTTTCTCGTTTGTTTAACGTTCAAGTGGTGATAATAACCAGAAGCGCCGAGGGCCGTAGAAGTGTTCTGTTTTCCAACAGAGGGAAATTCGGAAAGAAAATATTTGAGGACTGGTTCTCTCGGAGCTTCTAGGTGTTTCAGAAGAGAAAGAGAGATGGGGGGGGGGAGAGAAAGAGAGAGGTTATGTTCCCCGAAAGAGATCGGTGTCGGCAAAAAGGAAGAGAGAGGAGTTTTGGTGGTCTGGGTGAGAGGGCTCGTCGGCGTTCTCTGTAGTTCGATCGTGGGCGGAGCGTCGCGGCGCGCGGCGTCGTGTGTGAAGCAGAAATTGTCAATGGACGGTATTGTTAGCGGGCCGGTGCGTGGCGGGAAATAATAAATGGCCGGGCTGCCATGTTCCGGGGGCCCGCCGTTAAAAACGCACGACATTGGGCGACACCCTACCTTTTTTCCCCCGTCGATACTGTTAATGGGCAAAATCTTTGCACCGGCGCGAGCCTCTCCCTTCTTTCCTGTCGGCCAACCTACCGACACCTCCGCATGCTTGATCAAAATGGAATCTATTCAATGGATTAGCCCGGGGAAAACCGATCTCGATCCTTTCGCGCGTCCTTTGAACCCGGTCGAACCCGGCCAACACCCTTTCTCGATCCTTCGCCTCGAGTACGGATAAATTCGGCATTATTCGATCGGTAGGTACACTTAAACATTTCGTTTTCTTTTACTTAAAAAGCTTGAATTCATTTTGGCTAACAGGAAAATACAATTTTAAGAAGCGTGTGACTGTATTCTTATTTTATTCTTTCACAAATATTGAAATTATGAATATATTATCAGTAGTATTTTTAAAATAAACTTCTCTGTTGGAGTACATATTTAGCCCCTTGCCATACCATTTTCTTTACGGCTACAATAATTGTAAAATCTTCATCCCCAAAAATGTCACAGAGGAGGAAAGAAAATTTATTTTTTTGCACTACTACGTTTACTTCAATGCTTAAATATTGATTACACAAAAGTAAAATTTTATTTCGTCTGAAAAGTAAGGAATAACTTTCATCTTTGTTAGACTTTATTTAAGATCTTCATCACGGGTTAAACAAAAATTGTACGAAATCTGAAAAAAATGTAATCTTGGTGATATTATAAGACAATACAATAGGTTTAAACCGAAATAAAATTCTATTTTGTTGTAACTCGCTTCCAAGTCGAATATTCAAAGTTCAGGAGGTAAGTAAATTCTGTTACAACAAAATAGAATTTTATTTCGGTTTAAAGGAAATGGATAACATATAGGTACCGATTTCGGTTTAAAGGAAATGGATAACATATAGGTACCGATGTCAATACTGAAATAAAATTCAATTTTGTTGTTAAATCGTTTCCAAGTCGAAAATTCGAAGTCCAGGGCGGAAGTATAGTGCGAAATACAAAACGTCGACCGGAAGAGGCTGTCGTGTTGCCACGGACATCGGCGTAGCCTCGGGAAATAAGCGCTCGTCGTAAATCACGAGCACGGCCCCGGTACTTTCACGGTATTCTCTTACTCGATCTCCGAGTCGCCTTCATGCATTGTGATCGTTTACGACTTGTTTGATGATAGACGTATTGTCGAACCCGGTTAATGTATTTATTACTTTATGGCAAGGCTAACGCAACGAGGCACCACGCGACACTCCTTAGAGAAAATACAGCCTCGATGTTTTCACGTCTCTCTCTCTCTCTCTCTCTCTCTCTCACTCTCTGACTTGAAAATGACTTGGCTGTAAAGCTTAAAGGTCGACTGCTCTCTCAACCCGGTACTTTGTCCTTTCTGTTGTCGTAATGTCATGTAAGTGTTTACGGTTATTTCATAAATCAATGGCTCCTTGAAACTACGGACTGTCTGTCAGTCAAGGTTCAATATTGACGCGCGACGCTTTGCTCGTCGGTGACTCGTCAATGAGCATAGAGGCTTCATAAATTATAATAGCAGTCTTAACTATTCCTCAACGCGGTTTCTAGCACCTACTTTTTTTCTACATTCAATAATCGCCTTTCAACGTGAAAGAAACGTTTCTGCACCACAAGTTTGTTTTAAATTGCAGTAGGCAAAACTGTCTATAATCAGTATTTAACTACAAAAAATATTTTTCATTTTAGCAGGTGTCTTTAGAATATTTACTAATTATATTCTCGAGTGAATAATACTGTTTTGTGTTACAAATTGAATTAACATTTATGCACGAAGCTTTTATGAGGCGTCGAAGGATTTTGAATTTTTATGCAGTTTCTTTAAGGCTTCAGAAAATAATAGAAAGTTCAATAAATTTTGATGGAGTCTTGGATCATTTTCTATGTACAAAAGCAACTTTATAAAGGAGTAGAATTCTACTGATTTTCTTCTTGTCTGTCTATAAAAATGAGAATTTGTATAAATGTTTTCAGTATAGTCGAAGTTTGAAGATGGCCGAAACTTTCGTGTATCGTTTACATCTTTAACAAACCAACCTTCGTATCTATAATTTATTTAACACGTAAACAACCACGGTCGACCTTATAAAAGCACCGCAATTTTTTATTCAATCTTAAAACCTTGATTTTTGCAGTGATATACAAAACTACACTAAATTTGTCAACATTTTCGATATCAATCGGGTTAACTAAACAAAGTTTTGACTTTATGGGATTTTTCTGTACCGCAATTTTTGTAAACAAGTGTGAGTTTATCGAGGGAGGTTGTGAAATGAAATGTTTTGTGGAATATTAGAAGAATAGAGGTGTTGAAGGTAGAATGTCTGAAAAGAGGGCGAATTTTCGCGAAAATAATAGAAAGTTCAATAAATTTTGATGGAGTCTTGGGTCATTTTCTATGTACAAAAGCAACTTTGTATACAAGGAGTAGAATTCTACTGATTTTCTTCTTGTCTGTCTATAAAAATGAGAATTTGTATAAATGCTTTCAGTATAGTCGAAGTTTGAAGATGGCCGAAACTTTCGTGTATCGTTTACATCTTTAACAAACCAACCTTCGTATCTATAATTTATTTAACACGTAAACAACCACGTCGACCTCATAAAAGCACCACAAGTTTTTATTCAATTTTAAAAAAAGACTACACCAACCGTGTCAATATTTTCGATATCAATGGGATTAACTAAACGAAGTTTTGACTTTATGGGATTTTTTTGTACCGCAATTTTTGTAAACAACTGTAAGTTTATCGCGGAAGATTGTGACATGAAATGTTTTGTGGAATATTAGAAGAATAGAGGTGTTGAAGGTAGAATGTCTGAAAAGAGGGCGGATTTTCGCGATGTTTTATTTTATACTACTTAAACAACGATGTACAGTGGTGTTGGGGGATGAAAGGTTTCGCGGAACACACGAAGAACCCTTGCACCTCGCTCGTGCTAAGGACAATGGCGCCATATTGTGAAAATATTGATTACGATTCGCCAACAATGGAGACAATGCCGTCGACTTCGCTGCCGTGGCGACACTTGAAAAAAAGAGCTTCTCAAGTACGTCTTGTATGCCTCACGGCGTCGTGTTTCGCTGAAGTCGAATCGCCTCTACACTTGTATAACAAACTATGTACAAGTTTAGTCCAGGTGGTGAAAATACTTAAAATTACAAGCTTGAAGAATATTGTGCTGAAATATTCACTCCCCCCCCCCTTGGAAACTTCTTAACAACTTTATTGCAATCAGAATTTCAAAAACTCTATATTTAAATATTGTAGGTTCTAGATAAATTAAGAATATTGCACTGAAATACTAATCCCTCCCCTTAAGAATTTTTAAACAACTCTGATTGCAATCAGAATTTCAAAAACTCTATATTTAAATATTGTAGGTTCTAGATAAATTAAGAATATTGCACTGAAATACTAATCCCTCCCCTTAAGAATTTTTAAACAACTCTGATTGAAATCAGAATTTCAAAAATCCTGTATTTAAATTTCGTAGGCCCTAAGTAAATTAAAAATATTGCACTGAAATATTAATCCCTTTCCCTTGGACTCTTTTAAACAATTTTATTGCGATAAAAATTTGAAAGACCCTGTATCAAATTTTGTAGCACCTGAGCAACAACAATTTTATTTCTCATTTTTATATATTTCTAATCTAATAACCTCCCTGTTTGCTCATGGAGGTTCTAAATTATAAATGAATAGAAATTCTTCTTCTTTCAAGAGTTGTTCTAAAAATGCACAATTCTTTGTAGGATTTACAAAGGCCACGATTCTACATTGTGATTAATTGTAATTGTACTTATTTCGCGAATGGTTCAAAAAACTCAGAAAATGATCGAAAGTGTTAGATGCGCTACGAATAAATAAAGCGCCAAGGTTTAGGTGCAAGGTGTGTAGAAACGCGTCGGATATAAAGGAGCAGCGACAGCATTTAAATATTTTTCACTCTCGAGAGATCAAATAGATAGGTGGGCGGTTCGCTTCGTGCTCGCCAATAAGCCGTTGAGGTACTTGAAGAATTGTTCACGTGGTTGTACGTGTCCAACTTAAAATTGCTGACGTGCCCGCGGGCATCCTTGAACGTTTAGAAAACGAGCAGCGAGATGCTGCGGAATTCCTCCTCAGTCAAACAGACAACAAAGTGAAAACGTTTAGACACCATTCAATTCTAATCTAAAAACTCACAGGCCCAACAGCGACCATATCGAACTTTCTCGAATCGATCTTTCCGAAGAGGAACCCACACCGTCACAAAATGTGATTTTTACTTTTTCTTTTGTTGCAAGAACACACCCCCTTTTCAATTTTAAGCAGACGTCAAGGTTTGGACTGTTCAATCTTATTCGAAAAAATATCTGCTTACATTTCAAACAAGTTCCTAACATCAATTTTCACAAAACAAAATCCTCCGAAAAATTGTAGCTCCTTTCCAAACCTACTTTTTTAGTTAAACACCACCCTTTCCACGATTTCATCAATCATATGACTCCCTGCTTTATTTAAATCTTAACTAGCTAGCGAGCACTAAACGTGACTAGTTGGTATTGCCTTTTAAAAATAGCAAGACCGTATTCATCGAGAAGTTGCATGATTTTTCCAATATTGTTACAAAACTAAAATTAAAATTTTATAAAAACTGTCATCTATAAAAATAATAAATGAAAATTTTTCGCATTAATCGTAAAAGATGGAGGGGAGATAGGTACACATATAATTTTTGCTTGAATAATTTGAACACGTCGAAAATAATATGTCTTTATTCTTCAATTGAAAGAAATATCTTGATTTTTGTATTAAAATTTGCTTCGAGTGGAATGGGTTAACAATTACAAAATAAATAATCTGGGATCAGTTTGGCTGGTCCAGTAGCGTCTGGCTTCAAAGACATGAATGCAGGACGAAGGATGATATCCGCGTGTTGCACGTCCGTGTACGAAAAGTCTGACGAGCGCTAACCACCGGAAAATAAAAGCCTGTGGAATAATGGGTGACGAATGATGCATGTACGATTTTTTTACGGCGATTCTCTCGAATGAACGAGCCATTACGAAAACGGTCGGCCTCCTCTCCTCCCCAATGCCGACAACAAAACGCCTCTCCTGGGCTAGCGAAATGCTTCTGAATCGAGCGAATTTCGAGAGATCCGTGTCCGTGTACTCGCAAACCAGCACACGAGCATGAGTCGAGGCGAATGTTATACGCGCTCGCTCGAGAGACTAAATTGATCGTGGCCCCGGTTTTGTTTGTGGTCACTCTTAAAAACTCGAGTGACAAAGAGAATCATGCGCCCCTCGCGCCGATATGTTCGTTTTCGAGGCTTTCGATTTTTCTCTCGGCCCGCTGCGCTGGGCTCCGGTCCCCACCCTTTTGTTAACTTGCCTACAACTCTTTCTCGCATTTCGAAAACGGGCGACCATTGTTCAACGATCCTTCTAGCTGCCGAACCATTTTTCTCTCCTCCAAGAGGCTCCGTGCGTAGTACAATCAACGTTTATTACCCTAATAGAAGAAAGTTGCTGATGTTGTACCGCTTTAGAAACTTTAGTCCTCGAGGATGTTTGGTATGGTATTTTTTAAAAAATTGTATAGGTGGAACGATAGGGTGACATCTCGTTTTAACCCCTTGCCGTACTATTTTCCTTGCGGTTAGAGTGATTAGAACGTCTTTATCCCCAAAAATGTCGCAAAAGAGATAAGAAAATTTATATTTTTTGTATGGCTACATTTCCTTTAATGTTGAAATATTGATGACAAAAGAATAAAATTTTATTTCGTCTAAATAGGAAGGTGCACACTTCATATTTGTTAGACTTTGTTTAAAATTTACATCACGAGTCGGACTCGTTAAAGTACGGCAAGGGGTTAATATTACTAGCAGATAATTTATTTACAACGATTCGTTGCAGTTGGAAACTGTCCTATCCAACCCATCTTGTCGGCGACGTGAATCGTACACATTTGTCTCTAAATTGTTTTAAAAATATTGGGATTGTTTGAAACAAGAACCTAGTGTTGGCTGCATTCTCATTATCTTCGCAAGTATAATTCTTAATTAATAAGTATCTCGTTGTATTTAGATTTCGAGTAATCAATCGTAGTTGTCTTTAAATGTGAATGCATCTATCATAAAGTGTATTCTTCTAGCTTTAATTTAAGCCTTTAAACATTGCAAATTCACAACGAGAAAGTTTTCAAATATTATTTCTATTCAAGTAAAAATGACTCCTGCCGCTTCGAAAAATGACCCATCGCATTGGCTCCTATAATACTAAATTACCAGTTGCGAGTGTTTGATTCATGATATTTGATAATTGAAATAGCTAGAGTAAGTTCTTAGCAACGTTCTAGTAACAAATTACAATAAATTCAACTTTAAATTAATTAATTAATATTAATTTCCTGACACTATGCAAGCAGTGATCCTAATATGTTATATTTTCTCTAGTCTCATAATTTAATTGTGTACATTTATGGTCGGAAAAAATAGCCTGAATCTTGACACACCTACTGACAACATTTTAGAATAGAATTTGTGCATAATTAATCATATATTAACAATTTCAAAATGTTTGATTTTTCCTAGGTACGCGAACAATTAATTCGTACCGCTCTTCTCATAAGACGCAATGTAAATTCCGGCACGAATTTATTGCTGTTCCTAAACGTCCGTACAGCGCCAATTCATGCAGCGGCAAAACGCTCAAACTACTAGCCACATGTTACCTACAGAGCAGAATTAGTCGAAGACCGTGGCACCACTAGTGGCGAAATTGAGAAGCTCGGTGAAGGGTCCGTACAGCGCCATTCCACGTAGTGACAAAACGCTGAAACTGCTAGCCAAATGTTAGTTTCAAATCGACCGCTAGATAGCGGTGATATCAATTTCCATGAGCGTCGCCACACTTACCAACCGGCACTTACTTGTCGGTAACATTTGGCTAACAGTTTGAGCGTTTTGCCGCTGCGTGAATTGGCGCTATACGTATGTTTGAAAAGAGCAAATGATTCCTGCCGGAATTTACATTGCATCTTATGGGAAAATCGGCAAGAATTAATTGGTCGGATTTGTAGGATCGGTCAAATATTTTGAAAATCGTTAATATATAATTAATTATGGACATATTCAATTTCGTAATAATGTGAGGGGAGGTGTGTCGAGAATTGAGCTATTTTTTCCTAGCATAAAATGCTTTGTTGATTCATGCAATTTCCAGAAAACATGAAATGTTGGGAGCATGGTGCTTTTATAGGGGATGAAAGTAATTAGGAAATGAAGTACTATATTTGTTTAACTCGCTTGAAATTAGTTTTTATTCAATAAACTTTACATGCTGCACAATGCAATTATTATTGCAATTAAATAACAAGTTTTAATCTCTCCATTCTCTTATCACACATTACACATGGACGAATAAAATTAACATTAATTTTACATAGCAAGCTTCAGACACTGTATATCGACAGCATCCCCTTTATACCTATTTAGTTGACTTAAAAGTTGCAATTTCGAGTGTTCGCAGTGCATATGCAGTTCGTATGCGCTGCATATATTTAATAGTATAGGTTCCTGCAAGCTTTTCACAGGATTCTTTGTAATTGCACTTTCGTACAAATGCACGGCCTCCTTCAACTGGCCTGTGTACAAAAGACAAACAGCCATATTATTAAATAACGCGACGTTGGAAGGATCCAACATAGCTGCCTCTTGGAAGCACTTGTATGCTTCCTGAAAGGAATTGTTTGCTACAGCCATTAGACCCCTATCCATCCACTCTCTAACAGTCAGACCATCATTCTGTTTGTGATCTTTGATAAGCAACTTCTCTGCGGTTGCAACATCTCCCAAAAACAGGTGCAATCTCCCTATGCTTGTCTTTAATGCTTCCAATTGTTCGGTAGTCCAATCTGGAGAATCGCATAATTTTTCTAAAATGTCTATAGCCAGTACATAATTTCTCATGCTAACTGCACAGTTTGTAATGGATATTAGGACCCTAGACCTCCTTCCTTTCCATAAACGCATAGCATCTTCCTGTTCTGCAGCATTCACTGTAACACGAGATCCGTCTCCACTATAACCAGCATTAAAATTTGCTATTATCTGATTCACAGTGGCCAGAACTTTGTACAGATTATCCAAGGCCTCTTTGGGTCTACCGCAGTACATAGGTATCTCTGCTAAAAGCAATCGGAAGGAAAACGAGGCCATTGAGCCTGGCCTGGTACCGTACAAATCAGGATAAAATGTGAAATACATATCAGGTTTATCCAGATTACCAAATGGCTTCGATTCATTCTCTAGAACATCTATCTGCCTGAGTTTTGCCAATAAAGCTAGCCTTGTGTACCACAACTGCAAAGAATGTGGAGTATGTTTGCTAGGCTGGTTTATCTTGCCAAAACCTTGAGCATACACTGCTAAAAGTTTCCCCGACAAATTTATCGCTGCTTTATAACAACCAGCTTGTATTAAACTTCTCAGGCCACGTTCGTCTTGTGTTACATCCGAAGCTGTACGAACGTTTCTATGAATATTTTCGTCTTCTCCTAAGAAACGAATAGCAGCACTTTTTATTAGATCTATCATCTCTCCTTGTATCGCCAACCCTGGCATGGTTAGGTTCTCTCTCTCAAGAGAATTGCTTCCTGTGGTTGATGTGGCAATACTACGTAAAACTTTTCTTGTTTTTTCCGAAGGTATCCAAATGTCTCTGTGCGTATCGTTTGTCGCACTGTGATCGAGTAATTCGTTATCGAACAACGAGCTGGTCTTTAAAAACTCATTCGCACGGTCGCCCATTAATTCGAATTCCGGTATTCTACAAACACCGCCTGGTACGTCAGAAAAATCATTCTTTTTTGAAGGAGCGATCTCATCGAAGATCGTTCGTGATCCATTCTCGAAATAACGAGTGATATCCGATTCTTTATCCTTTGTAACCTCACTAGCACTGTCAGAGGTCTGTTTCATTGAACAATTAGGTTTGTCTGCCATCCCAGGTTTAATATTTGAATACATGCCTTTTTTAACGGTTAAGAATTATTTACAGATATTTATGCAAGCTTTGAGAATGTTATAATACACATGAATTACATGGTCAACTGTCAAAATCAGACGAAGACATTTTGTCATGGAGCACACCCAGCAGACACGCGTTTCTGACATGTGAACGTGAATGGTAAAATAGTAAATGAAATTGTTATTTAAGGGCTAAAAAAATTGGTTGGAAGCGTAGGATTATATTGGGGAATCCTCTGAATCCGTATTGCATAATCAAGTTTATTTATTATTGCAAAATGAAGAGTATTGAATATTTATTACGGCAACGAATGATTGTTGCCGCTTTTCCCATAAGATGCAATGTAAATTCCGGCAGGAATCACTTGCTCTTTTCAAACATATGTATAGCGCCAATTCACGCTGCGGCAAAACGCTGAAACTGTTAGCCAAATATTATCAACAGGTAAGTGCCGGACGGTAACAGTGATGACGCTCATGGAAGTTAATATCAGCGCCATCTAGCGGTCGATTTCGAACTTCGCAGTTTCGTCACACGTGACGCCACTACCTTCGACCAATTCTGCTATGTCGGTAACATTTGGCTACTAGTTTGAGAGTTTTGCCGCTGCACGAATTGGCGCTGCACGGACGTTTAGGAACAGCAATTAATTCGTACCGGAATTTACATTGCGCCTTATGAGAAAAGCGGTATGAATTAATTCTTCGCGTACCTAGGGAAAAGAAAACATTCTGAAATCGTTATTATATGATTAATTATGCACAAACTATATTTTAAATGTTGTGAGGTCGATGCGTCAAGATTTGGGCTATTTTTTCAGACCATAAAAGTGCACAATTAAGTTCTGAGAACTATAGAAAATATAAATTATTAGGATCACTGTCTTGGTATTTCATGTCACTGGTTGCATAGTGTCAGGAAATTAATAATAATTGATTAATTTAAAGTTGAATTCATTGGAATTGGGTGGGATTTTCTCCTATGCTTTCTCGTTGAGATTTTGCAATGTTTAGTCTCTCTACGAGTCTCTCTCTTATTGGTGGCCCTCGGAGAATTCTTTTTGAAGGTTCTTTTAGGATCTCCGGTTATTCCTCAAGGTGTCTGAAAGTCCCTTTTGGATAACCAGTGATTTCTCAGGGCCCCTAGAGAACCCTGAACGTCTTCAGAAGCTCTTGATGGTCCCTGCAGTCCCGTTAAAGATTTCGAACGACATCAGAAAGTTTCCGGAGGTTTCTGAGTGTTCCTAAAGGCTCGTCGAGGATATCCGGTAACTTCAGAAGAACTTCAGCAGCTTATGGGGGACTCTTGAATTCCGACATCAGATGCTGTCTGGAAGCCTTTCAGAAATCTCAAGTAACTTTTGAAGGTCCTCAGACGTACGTGGACGGCCACTACGTTATTTTTAATTTTATACACACCATTTTAATTACGTCATTGTATAATATCTGTGTGTATGCAATAAACTTTTGTACAACGACTATTGTGTAGTAAAAAAGTCATTTTCCCTTCCTCATCCCTTCAAAAAAGATGTACTACATTTATTTCCGTAAAATTTTCCTCCCTCGGACTGTTTGTAGAGTTGTACCATTGATTTGAAATAGCGAAAATGTGTTGCAGAGTTGTATTACTTAATAACTAAAAAGTTGTCGACGTCTGCCTTGTCGTTGACTTATACTACTAAAATTTCGTGCCACCTCTTTCGATATCATATTCTCCTAATTGAAAATCCAATTTTCGAGTTTCGAAAATACTTTCCGTACTTTTCGAATGTCCGACTTATCGTTGACTTATACTACTGAAATTTCGTGCTACTTCTTTCGATATCATATTCTCCTAATAGAAAATCCAATTTTCGAGTTTCCGAAATATTTTCTATACTTTTAGACTGTCTGACTTATCGTTGACTTATACTACTGAAATTTCGTGCTACCTCTTTCGATATCATATTTTCCTAATAGAAAATCCAATTTTCGAGTTTCCAAAATACTTTCCATACTTTTCGACTGCCGGACTTATCGTTGACTTATACTACTGAAATTTCGTGCCACCTCTTTCGATATCATATTCTCCTAATTGATAATCCAATTTTCGAGTTTCCAAAATATTTTCCATACTTTTCGACCGACTTACTTATCGTTGACTTATACTACTGAAATTTCGTGCCACCTCTTTCGATATCATATTCTCCTAATAGAATATTCAATTTTCGAGTTTCCATTTTCCTTGCTTTTCGACCGTCTGATTTATCGTTTGCTTATACTATTAAAATTTCGTGCCACCTCTTTCGATATCATATTCTCCTAATACGAAATTTAATTTTCTCTATTCCAAAAATTTAACCTTTCCCAAAATATTCGTAGATGTTAATTCAATTCTAATATCGAATATTCATGCAGAATGAAAGAACACTAACAATTATTGTAACTAATATCCTTTATTTTTCACCAAATAAGTTACAATATTAAACTTGTGTACATATACAAAATAGAACTGTAACGTCGCAACGCAGCGGCTCTTCCGCATGTACATAGGTCGAGTGGCAGTATACAGTTGATAGTAGCTAACACCTGGTTCTGGTCCGTGCTAAACGTGGATCTCGGTTCTGTTCCATGCTAAACTCGGTTCTGGAAATATATACTCCGTTGTAATAACTAATTCTTATATTAACCATTTTCTTCTTTTCTTCTTTATTTTATCGCAGCCTGTCAGAGAATAATTACCACAGATGAGGTAAACTGTCGTTTATGACATGATCGATGCCATCGCAAAAATGCGATTTGTTTCTGCAACTATCTGTGCAACTTATCGTACAGCACGAAGTATGACAAATCGTATAGTCTATAGGCCGTCTTAGGAAGACTTTCGAAGGGACACGACCAGCTGCTGTCGATGACCTAATACTCTATTGTTTAGTCTTTGTCGTCATCATCTGCGGTCGTCTGCCAGCAGGCTCTGCTAGTTTTCTGCCATGGCTGATTTGGCTATCTGGGTAATTGAGTATTAAAGAGACCATCGCAAAATTATAGTGGGGAGGGTCCAGAAAGACCCTGTTTATTTAGAGAGATTTATTTAGAGACTTATCTTTTAACTTGTATAACAGTTAAAATATACATTATCGAATACTTAGAATATGTAGTCGGACAGATAATGCGATAATGCGATTCTGAAATAAATTAAATGTTAATTAAGATTTTAATGTGATACGATTACTACAGAATCAATCTGTTAGTACTCTGTGTAGACTCGTGAATAATATTTATGCAGCATGATGGCTAATGGGAGATTACTTCTCAAGAAACAATTATTTTTCGATGAATGGCATTGTATCTGGTATAATAATGAACACTACTTAAAACGATGGCACAATCTGCGTTATTAAATTACTGAATCGGTTGCTGTATATTGAAGATCGTTCAGTAGTTGACACTTTGTTTTTTAATTTACTCACTTTTAAATGACTTTTTATTTTCATTCGATACTTCGCCTACTTCTCATGGATTGTTTAATTTATTTAATGCAATTTAAAAAACATATTCACTTAGGCTGTCGAAGTCTAAAACATTTAATAAGAAATAATACCTAATCTCGCTAGAAACATTCACTTCTTAATTAGTAATAGTAACATTAAACCTTGCACACGTGTCAACCACTCAACAATTCGAAATACCCAACTCAATACCTAACATTGTAGTAAAAATGAGTATAAAATATTGCCTAAAAATAGAATAATGATAAAAACGTAATGGGAACACGATGTCAGCCATTCTGACTTTTTCAGGCAAAAGTGACATTAAAAAAACGTAATTAAAAAATAAATTCTTAAAATACTATAGGAGATGATTCTTAAAATATATAAACATTATAGAAATACAAATAGTACTTTCGATATCGCGAACTAGCGCTAGTGGCAATTATGTTTCATAATCTATTACAAGTTGATCCTATAGTAACATGAAACCTGCTTCCTCTTTCACATTTCCTCTTCTTCCTCGCATGTTTTACTTTAATTGTGAGAGAATGATAGTTGATTGGATGAAAGTGAGATCGTTATTAATAATGTTCTTCGAATAACGCTTCCTTGTGGCTCGGTAACGACCAGAAATTCTGGTCTTTTCCAAATTCTTCGCCTTGGTTGATGGTCTGAGGAAGTTCATGGCCGAGGGTTTCCGGCAAGAAGATAACAGACATGGCGCCTATGAAGGCCACCGTAGAGATTATCAACATTGGAAAGCCTTCCCATACTTTTGCCTGTGAAACGAACAATTAAATAAATTATTTCTAATTCATATAACCCTCCATAGACAATACATCGATCAGCAAATACAAATAATAAGAAAAATGTTATAATGTCTTGATTATCAACTTTCATAACATGGTTAAAAATAATTACAAAATAAACCCTTCCACTTTTTGTCTACATTTCAATTTAACAATTGTTTACTACTAGACTATGGTAGACTTACGCATTTTTTATAGAATTGATTACATGAAATACATAATTGTGAAGACATTAGATAACACTGTTGCACTGTTTTCGACTTATTAAAATTATTAAAAGAAAATATAGCTTTTCATGTCATTTTGGTCTCCTACAGTTTACTTACGACATTTTTATTGTATAATGTTTTATTGCATAAAGATCTGAGGTCTGTTACGGTTTCGATATGAAAATTAGAGACGTTCTTTTATAGCTGTATTAAAAAAATTACTTACCGTGTCGATGATGTAAGGGGCCAAAGTATGTGCAATAATGCCGACAGTATGAATTAGTGATACACCTTGCGATCTAACAGGTGTTGGCAGTAATTCGACAGCGTACTGGAGGCCAATATTGGCAGACATATTGAGACAAAATCGTGCCAATACCGACATTACTAATTTGGCAACCACTGAAAAATAAAGCATAAAATAATTAATAAAATAACAGAACTCCTCAGTACGTTCATGGTGAACTAAACATTCGATTTTGTGTTATAATTTTGTAAGAAAGAACACTTTCAGATCGCGACCAAAGGCTTGTGAAAGTAGAGGCTTCAAGTTTTAGAATGAGCACAGATTTGTCATTGTACGATTCTTTTTCACGAAATTATAACAATTATAATACTGTATAATTGTATATAAGTATACAACATTTGAATATCACCAGTTTAAAAAACCGGAAATGTGGTGTTACAATACTTTTTGGAGTAACTTTATAATACTTACTGGAAGGTAGCATTAATTCAGCGATGCTGAAAAGACAGGTCGCTGCCAAAGTCAGAAATCCGCAAAGTCTGCGACCCCATCGATCCAAGAGAAGTGTCAACAGCAACCCAGCCGGAAGTTCCGTGGCACATGCGAGAGAAAATGACACGAATACCGAGCTCTGAAGAAGTTTCAATGAATAAACGTGGCCGTCGAATGCGATTAGGGTAAAACACCTGCAAGATAAAAATTTTCCGTCGTTTAGCTCTTAATTTTTTATTTAATTTATCGATGATGTTTAGATACTTGCCAAAACATAACCAGAAGAATGGTGTTCTTTGCTAATCTGGGCGATTTGAAGAGATCGAACACGGTTGCTGTTTCGCGTTCCTTCGCAAACTCAATATTCGCCTGAAATAATTAACAAACATATGCGGATTTGCAAAGTAAAATACTACCAAATTGTATACAATTTTCAAACCATACCTACATAATTTTTTATTTCGATTACATCGAAGAGCAATCAAATATAGTTTGCTTTACTTGGAATTTAAAGTAAGTCTCTTAAAAATGACTTGTTCCTGATTGTTTCTTTCGCAATTATTGAATTTATAAAAATATTTTCATCAGAAACTTTTCGATGAATTTCTTTATTCAAGCATATATTGTAATACAAAATTATACGAAGTTCTAATTAATGCTATTTTGTCATTCTTACGAAGCAATGCATGGAAATGTTTTTAGATGTGCAGAAACTCACGATTTTTCTTGTGCCTTTTAGCCGGAAATTTTTTAAACAATGATTATCAGATAATATACTTACGACTGTAAAGGCCTCGTAAACACGTGGATCTGGCTTCTTGCGATTTATACAGGCTATCCTCCGAAGTTTCTCAGTAACTTTGTCCATTCGCCCGTTTGAAACGTACCATCTTGAAAAAGAAAGTAGGTGCTTTTATTTATACGTCATAATTTAACGAACACGTTCACCGTCCAAGTATCGGATTATTCTCCGAAATATTATATTATATTTCTCAATTACAGTGAAAGATAATAACGTTTTCAGAATAATAGCAAATCTTAATACCGTGTAAAATAATTTCTATAAATTTTAAAGATACTTCAAAATTAATTACGTTTGCATTGTGATCAATTACGTATAATGTATATAGTTTTTGTTTCAAATTTTCCTAACTTGACTGTGAATTTTATGCATTTATCAATTGTTAAGCATCAAAGGAATGTAAGAGCATATCATGATTATATTAAAAGAAGACATAAATTTTTATTTCACTTCTAGTCTTCGCAATCGATGCAGACAATTTCTATTCTGCACAAAGATCAACAAATTACTTGTGGCCCATAAATAGGATATGGGACTGTGAATGTGTTGATATTAATATAAATAGTTTACCGAGCACTCTCGGGAAGAATCCACGGTGTGATGAACACAGACAACAACGGCACCGCGCTGACATAAGCAAAAATCCTCCAGTTCGCAATATAGTAAGCCATCCATGGCAAAATGGTACTGGCTGCGGCGAAATATATACCGAAGGCTACATTAACGACTATAGTGCGTTTCGACACTGCCATGTACTCGAGAACTGTGAAATAATTAACATTCAATTATTTAAAAACTAAATATACTGTACTGGAAATAATTATATCAAAGAAATAAAAATCTGAACAGATTAAAGGAGACTCAAAAGAAGTCAAATTAAAACAATGAACCCTTTGATAATCTTCAACATTCTTTAATGAATCATATATTTAAGCCATCTTGAACGTTTATATTTCTAAATAGATTCTCTGCAATAATGATTTAAATAACGATCGACATTTTTAATTATCCCCATTCTTAGCATCGATATAAACAATCAAAATAAAAATTGTCGTGAAAAGCTATCGTAAAGCTTCAGAATAACTTTAACATTTCGATCGTCCGCATAAATGATTTAAATAACGGTCGACATTTTTAATTATCCCCATTCTTAGCATCGATGTAAACAATCAAAATAAAAATGATCGTAAAAAGCTATCATAAAGCTTTAGAATAACTTTAACATTTCGATCTTACGCAAAAATGATTTAAATAACTATCGACATTTTTAATTATACCCATTCTTAGCATCGATGTAAACTATCAAAATAAAAATTGTCGTAAAAAGCTATCGTAAAGCTTTAGAATAACTTTAACATTTCGATCGTCCACAAAAATGATTTAAATAACGATCGACATTTTTAATCATCCCCATTCTGATCATCCATGTAAACAATCAAAATAAAAATGATCGTAAAAAGCTATCGTAAAGCTTTATAATAACTTTAACATTTCAATCGTCTGCGCAAATGATTTAAATAACGATTATCCGATGTGCGCATTGAACTCGAATTAACCCCTTGACGTATTTTAACGAGTCAGACTCGTGATGAGGATTTTGAACAAACGTTAACAAACATGCGTGTTATGCCTTTCTTTTTAGACAAAATAAAATTTTATTCATTTATAATCAATACTTCATCATTGAAGCAAATATAGTCATATCGAAAACATAAATTTTCTTTTCTCTTCTGTGACATTTCCGGGAATGAAGACGCTCTAATCACTGCAGCCGTAAAGAAAGTGATACGGCAAGGGTTTAATTTTAGCCATTATCTCTTACTACAGCAGGGTGATTAATCGTCTGTTGAACTTATCTGCGAGAATGTTCGCCTCTTTCACGAGAATTTCATTCAAGCTTACCGATTATAAGAGGAATATCGATGCAGTTGTCGAAGGCCCATCCGGTGAAGAATCTGCTAACTGCGAATGACCAAAAACTATTGGCGTTTGCGGTGGCGATTGATCCGAAAAGGGCTAGGGCGTTGCAAACCATCAATGCGGGTATTCTTCCTTTGTGATCTGCTATCCATCCGATTACGAAACCGCCGCAGATTGATCCACAGAAGAAAATCGCCTGGGACGTTGACACGAGGTATTCTCGCTCGCATACCCAATCTAGCTAATTACGAAGCGCGAGGAGTCAATGACGGAGAGAAGAACTGAAAAATTGCTGTCTATGGATTCTTTGTACTCTGTTTGCCTCTCTACTTTTAGTCTTTTAATCGAACGATAGCTGGATCGGGGTGAAAGATCAATGATCCAGTCCCCGGGCCCAATTTCATGAAGAAAGGACGGAACTACGGTGGCTCACAAAAGTATTCGCTCGCCCTTTAACCATTTGCACTCGGAGCTATTTCAACTAAAAAACCAAACAATTCTTCTAACCCAGAATATTTCCATTGTACATAATTTATTTTCATTATATAAGTAAGAAACTGATATAGTACCTCATAGAATATTTAAATGTTTAGTAATTTATTACATGTAAAGAAATTTAATCATGTAAACAATATTCTGAATAATGGTGTAGCAATTTGTAGTGGCGCCTCAGAGTCGCCATTCGAGTGCTAAGCGTTAAATCAGAGTATCGTTCTTAAAATTTGACCAAACCACTTGACTTTTTTTTGAGAAATTAAAAGCATTGATTTAGTAAATCACGTGCACAAAAGATTTTGAAGAAATTACAATTAGTAGGAATTAGACAAAGAACCTAATCATCCCGGAGGAAAAACTAGACCACGTGACACACTGTTGATGGTCGAAGTACAAGAAAACATTCAAAAGTTCTCCAAACCTGGCGATACTCGGTAGTAATTACATGAAGAGATAAAAATGGCACTTTTTAAAACTTCTTTATTTTAGAACATAATGAAAATGTAAAATATGCCTTTTGTAGATCTATGTTAGTTATACGTATGCTGAAAATTTCATCGAAATCGGTTGACGCAGAAAAAAAGGACGCGCATCGAAAAATGTAAGAAACTATGAATTTTAAACAGAAACGGACCTAAAGTCCTGAAAAACTGCGATTATCACCACTTTCAACCACTTGTAGCTCATATGTCCGTTAACTGATTTCGATAAAATTTTCAGCATATGTGTAAATAACATAGATCTACAAAACGCATATTTTGAATTTTCATTACGGGCTGAAATAATAAAGTTTTAAAAAGTGCCATTTTAATTTATTCATGTAATTCCTACTAATTGCAATTTCTTCAAAATCTTTTTTGCACGTGATTCACTAAATCAATGTTTCCAATTGCTCAAAAAAAGTCAAGTGGTTTGGTCAAATTTTAAGAAAGTTATTGTGATTTAAAGAGCGAGCGAATACTTTTGTGAGTCACTGTATATCACCTTTGAGAACTTTTTGCGTTTCAATTATAAAAGCGATAGGAATGGTTTTTTAGCAAGAAATCATTCTGTAGAGTCTCGTAAGTACAATGATATTTTTTTAAATAATGTTTGGAGCGTTTGAAGATGTTTTAATTATGTTTGAAACAAATGAGATGCGCTGTTGGTGTACCGTTTGCTTGCTTTAAGCATTTTTAAAAGCATTGTTTAAACATTTTTAAATGTTCAGAATGCTATCGGGAAGGGAGAGACTATAGAATCGTTCTGTATAACAGTTTATTTTTTTATATAACTATATAAGCAATTAAATAATGTTTGATGCGCGCGGGTCGTTGCTAACACGCGTCCTGCTCGCTTTGAACATTATTGTATGAACATGTTTGAATGTTGATAATGTTATTTAAAAGTATACGGCTATGTTCGGGAAAGTCTATAGAATCGTTCTACTATTATAATTTATCTTTCCATGACTTTGTAAACATTTAAACAATGTTTCGAGCACACGGAACGTTGTTACCGCGGCCATTTCGAATTTCACAGTATCCTACTCATTTCGAACAATGTATGAACATGTTTGAATGTTGATAATGTTATTAAAAAGTATACGATTATGTTCTGGAAAGTCTATAGAATCGTTTTACTATAATAGTTTATCTTTCCATGTCTTTGTAAACATTTAAACAATATTTGAAGCACACGGAACTTTGTTGACGCGGCAATTTCGAATTTCACAGTGCCCTACTCGCTTGGTACAATGTATGAACGTGTTTAAATGTTCATAATGTTATTAAAAAGTATACGATTATGTTCGGGAAAGTCTATAGAATCGTTCTACTATTATAGTTTATCTTTCCATGACTTTTTAAACATTTAAACAATGTTTGGAGCACACGGAACTTTGTTGCCGCGGCAATTTCGAATTTCACAGTGTCCTACTCGCTTGGTACAATGTATGAACGTGTTTAAATGTTCATAATGTTATTAAAAAGTATACGATTATGTTCGGGAAAGTCTATAGAATCGTTCTACTATTATAGTTTATCTTTCCATGACTTTGTAAACATTTAAACAATGTTTGGAGCACACGGAACGTTGTTACCGCGGCCATTTAGAATTTCACAGTGTCCTACTCGTTTCGAACAATGTATGAACATGTTTTAATGTTGATGATGTTATTAAAAAGTATACGATTATGTTCGGGAAAGTCTATAGAATCGTTCTACTATTATAGTTTATCTTTCCATGACTTTTTAAACATTTAAACAATGTTTGGAGCACACGGAACTTTGTTGACGCGGCAATTTCGAATTTCACAGTGCCCTACTCGCTTGGTACAATGTATGAACGTGTTTAAATGTTCATAATGTTATTAAAAAGTATACGATTATGTTCGGGAAAGTCTATAGAATCGTTCTACTATTATAGTTTATCTTTCCATGACTTTTTAAACATTTAAACAATGTTTGGAGCACACGGAACTTTGTTGCCGCGGCAATTTCGAATTTCACAGTATCCTACTCGCTTCGAACAATATTTAAACATATGTTTATATGTGAATAATACTATTAAAAAATACACCATTGTATTTGGGAGAGTTTATGGAATCCTTTCGTTTTATTAAAAAAGAATAAATTCTCAAAGCTGAAAATTTGACTTTAACTTTTTATAATTATATTTTTCAGAAAATAATTATTACGCAAAGAAATAAAGATATGTAAAAGGTACTTTACCTCAGTACCGATGCTAGGGTATGGAATCTGTGTGTAATTGTATTCCCAGCTGGAACATCCGACAGTTCGATTGGTCCATAGTTGATAGGACCGTGGATCATCACCGGATTGCAATATTCTAGTGAAGTTTAGATCCTTTCGATGACAACGATCGTAATAAGGGTACTCGTTCGATGATGGAATTGCTATTTGTACCCTAAACAACATTGGGAACAAAATATTCTATTTTCATCTCGATCTAATTCCACATTATGTATTAAAAGGAAATAAAGATAATGAAACCAAAATATAAAGAACAAAAAGTATGTAATTAAATATAGATCAGTGTATTAGAAATATCATGTGTAAATAAACAAGCTAATCTAATCTGAAACCTGGCCATTTTGATAAATTATATTTGATTTATACCGTTTATTTTCCCTATCTAGTAAATTCGATTAGAGTCTATAACGTTCGAATGATAAACGATATTAAATGATAAAGATGAATAAACATTTTCAATTTTGCTAATGTCTTCTATTTTCAATAAAAATATGACAGCAAAAGTATGGGCCATTATGTGTGTTCTATTTTTTGGATCGGTCAAAGTTTAAACCAAATTAATTTGAACTGTTTAGTTCGGATAAAAGAGGTTCTACTAAACAGTGGATTAAACAGTTAAATATGATCCAAATTGTATCGTGTTTGGTATCGTATTAATCAGAAAAGTGTCGCGAATATATTGATATAAGTTGCATGAAAATTCGATTAAAAAATACTAATTCAATAATCCAATTATTATAACTATTGGGTTGTTCGGAAAGTAATTTCGTTTTTCGTGCAGAGATAGTATTGCTTCCATTTATTATTACTTAACATTATTCTAAGTCGCAAAATCATTGTATATTTTCAGAACTGGCATTTCGGACGTCATTTCATGCCTTATAGAACTTTATAATCTTTCAAGCATTTATTTTGTCATCGCATCAAATATGCAAAATCAAAGTGAGCATATCCGGCACATTTTGCTTTTTTGTTACGGTTATGGTAAAAACGCAATGCAAGCAGGGAAAAAGATGTATGCTGTTTATAGAGAGGGTGTACCGTCGTATTACCATTTATTTCGTTCTTTTCAACACTTTTTAAGCGGTGTAACTATTATTTTAAATGAAGTCGTCAAAAGTAATACAACTCAATTATTTGCTAATAAAAAACAGGAATTCTACGAACACGGGATCTCCAAGTTACTAGAAAGATGGCACAAGATCATAGAACAAAATTGCCACTACATCACCGAATAAATAAATAAATAATGAAACATCGTCTTCATTTTCCCTTGGAAAAACAAAATTACTTTCCGAACAACCCAATACATAGACTTTCTTCAGAGATTGCTTGTTTTAATGCGCGATCATCTACTTATGCAAGTGGTGTATAATAATTTGGCCACTGCAAACCATTAAGTAATTATCGTATGTACTAAATGTTCTAATGACAAATTTGACATGTTAATAAATTCGATTAAATGTAATTTACCTGTCCTCCTGAGTGAAATTCGAGGTTATCAACTCGTCTATCTTGCACCAGTGCTCCGCGGGAATGATGCTTATGAAAAATTGCGAAAAATACAGAAAAGCGTAGATAACACCATAGGGCAACAACGCGAGCAGAAGCAGCCACTGGTATCTGCCATAATCACCGACGTATGGCAAAACGTCGTCGAACGTTTTCAATTTTGGCCTCAATGCTGTCGTTTCGGTTGGTCCTGTGGAGTTGTTTGAATTCCTTGAATTCTTCATTTTTCTGAGAAATTAAAAATTCGAACAATTATTACGAAGTATATAAGAAGAAGCATGCAATATCTCGAAGCCCACGCCACAAGTTCAAATAATAGTTCTTTCTTCCTAGAGAATTATAATTATTTGATTAGTCAGTGGCAAAAGTTTCGAAATAAAAATGAAATAGAATATTATATTGATCCACTATATTGTTATTAATTCTGCAATAAAAAATGAATTATTGATATCTCATTGCAACAATTATAGTTACACAATGTGTACAATATATTATATTAATAATTACAGCTATAATACACAGATTGTCAATGTTTAGTCATTGAATGCATTCCGCCCGAGAATACGAAACGAAATCGTTTGATGCGAACCAATTTGGTCAATTGTGTCCAAGAGAAGATCAAATGTCCCGTGACCAACACTATACATATATGTTGTCATTAAACCGCGAGTTTTCATGGAAAATAAAATTTCTATGCATCATCTGCAAGAAAAGAACGTTACTCACAGATTTTATTTCCTCAATTAATAATTTACTTCTGTTCACAATTTTTTTCTGTTAATAATAAAACGGAATCATTCAATTACTAGAAAAATAGCAGAGAAACGAACAACACCAAAAAAATAATCTAACAAATTATCTACATACAATAAGAAATCAAATAATCATCATCATTTCATTCATAATAAGTGGTACTGTTTTATTCAGAATAGTATACGAATATCAAATAAGAACCGTTGTTTGCAATGTACTCAATCAAATGAAATTATTCAATCATATTTGAAAAGTAACAGGGAAACGAATAAAACCAAAAAAATAATCTAACAAATTATCTACACATAAGAAATCAAATATTCATCATCAATTCGTTCATAATAAGTTGTACTGTTTTATTCAGAAAATATTATAAGAATATCAAATAAGAACTCGTTTGCAATGTACTCAATCAAATGAAATTATTCAATCATATTTGAAAAGTAACAGGGAAACGAATAAAACCAAAAAAATTATCTAACAAATTATCTACACCTAATAAGAACTCAAATATTGATCATTTCATTCATAATAAGTGGTACCTTTTTATTCAGAAAATATTATAAGAATATCAAATAAGAACTGTCGTTTGCAATGTACTCAATCAAATGAAATTATTCAATCATATTTGAAAAGTAACAGGGAAACGAATAAAACCAAAAAAATTATCTAACAAATTATCTACATACAATAAGAAATCAAATAATCATCATCATTTCATTCATAATAAGTGGTACTGTTTTATTCAGAATAGTATACGAATATCAAATAAGAACTGTCGTTTGCAATGTACTCAATCCAATGAAATTATTCAATCATATTTGAAAAATAACAGGGAAACGAATAAAACCAAAAAAATTATCTAACAAATTATCTACACCTAATAAGAACTCAAATATTGATCATTTCATTCATAATAAGTGGTACCTTTTTATTCAGAAAATATTATAAGAATATCAAATAAGAACTGTCGTTTGCAATGTACTCAATCCAATGAAATTATTCAATCATATTTGAAAAATAACAGAGAAACGAACAAAACCAAAAAAATTATCTAACAAATTATCTACACCTAATAAGAACTCAAATATTCATCATTTCATTCATAATAAGTGGTACTGTTTTATTCAGAAAACATTATAAGAATATCAAATAAGAATTGCTGTTTGCAATGCACTCAATCAAATAAAATTATTCAATCACACATGGAAAATCACAGGGAAACAGACAACACCAAAACTAAATGTCTAAAAATCGTCTCTACGCAAAAGAAATATAACATTCTTGAACATTTCATTCATGACAACAATGATTTAACATTTCACTCATAATAACAGGTCCGAGAACATAAAAAATTACGAGTACCAGTGTTCACAGTCTACAAACAACAACAAACTCATTCAATTACCTTCGAATCCAGAAATCAGCTCCACAAAATCAACGTAAGCACGCGTGTAACGTTCCAACCGTCAATTCCAAACTATTCACACAAGTGCGAAATAAACTTCAATAATATAGTTGAATAGTATAAGTAATAAATAAGCACAAGTGAACAAACAGAAGAACTACATAAGAGCTCCGGATCGTTACCGTTCGTCAACCGTGCACGGTTCGACTCTTTCCAAAACGACTGCTGCTCGAGGATTGTAGACAAAGAACCTAATCATCCCGGAGGAAAAACTAGACCACGTGACACACTGTTGAAGGTCGAAGTACAAGAAAACATTCAAAAGTTCTCCAAACCTGGCGAAACTCGATCACAAATGTCGACTGCCGATCTTCCTCCTCCCGTCTTGGTGACTGTTAACGATTAGGCTTCTTCGGTCGACGTTCCTAGCTCGATGAACACACGATTATGTAACGAACAGCGGGCGAACATACACGATCGCGATCGTGTGCCGGCTTTCTTCGAAAAACGACAGCCGAGAAAAGGCGTCGCTGACAATCGATGTCAATTGGATCAACGAAAGGTCTTTCAGCGATCGAGTCGCGTGGAATATTTTTCGGTCATCTCACTTTCTGAGATTTGAATTTCTAATTGTGTGATAGAGGCGGATGGTACACACCGTTAAAAAAAAAAAAGTTCGCGAGACTCGTCGCGACGGTTGCGAGGCCTTGCACGGATATGAAAGGGAAAGCAGCTCGAGTATCGTTAATATATGAGCTTGTTTCGAAGACGGATACTCGGTGACACGTGTTTGCAAATACAGAAACCGACCGGGAAAGATAGGACGACGAGAAATAGAGAATTAGAGAGAGAGAGAGAAAGAGAGAGAGAGAGAGAGAGAGAGAGAGAGAGAGAGAGGGTGTCTATGTCTGTATTCTGGTTGGCCGACCGGCACGAAGAATTTCGCACGCTTCTCGTATCGCGATCCGCGAGGACACGTGTTCGCCAATGCCACCGTTCTTCTCAATTTGATTTCTATCGATCCAATATGCTTTATTTCTATCTATTCATTCGTTTCCTGTAGCTGCGATTATTAAACAAAAAAGGATAAAATAGCTCCAAAAAGCGGAGATTCAAAAAGGATCTAAAATGTTTACAGACTACTGCGAATCTGCGTGCAGAATTGTTTTTATCAATTACAAGACACAGAAACTTTCTTTAATCATTTGAGTAGATTGAGCGTAATGTATGGACATGTTTTAATTGCTCCACTATTTTAAATTTCATCGTATACTCATAACGTGTATGATTGGATAATTTAATTTTCTTGTGTACGTTATAAATAACATTTTTTGGTAGCTCTTCTGTTTCCTGGACTATTGTCGTAAGTGCATAAAATTCGCAGTTTTTACTTACATCTCTGCGAATCTTTTCATCTGTGCCTGCAATGAAAATTTGAAGAATGCCATTTCCACATCTAAGTAAGTTATATGCACGCACAATCGATCAAGGTTGCGATTTCGATTAAACTTTATATATATGTACATAACTTACTTATTGTTAGATTTACAAAGGTCAACTTTGAATTTTCATTACAGGTACACATAAAATAGTTAAAGGTCGCGACCTTTACTTTATTCTTCCGTAATCGTTTTCAATAGCAATGTAAAAATAATTATTTATACATTACATAGTAAATTCTTAAATTCGTAGATTCTAAAATTCTAAAATTCGTAGATTCTTAAATTCTTAAATTCGTAGATTCTGAAATTC
This sequence comes from Sphecodes monilicornis, assembly GCA_913789915.3. Lineage (NCBI taxonomy): Eukaryota > Metazoa > Arthropoda > Insecta > Hymenoptera > Halictidae > Sphecodes > Sphecodes monilicornis. The sequence continues at coordinate 8,011,104 of OU565298.1, forward strand.
TTAAATTCGTAGATTCTTAAATTCTTGAATTCTTGAATTCTTGAATTCTTGAATTCTTGGATACTTGAATACTTGAATTCTTGGATACTTGAATTCTTGAATACTTGAATTCTTGAATTCTTGAATTCTTGGATACTTGAATTCTTGAATTCTTGGATACTTGAATTCTTAAATTCTTAAATTCTTAAATTCTTAAATTCTTAAATTCTTAAATTCTTAAATTCTTAAATTCTTAAATTCTTAAATTCTTAAATTCTTAAATTCTTAAATTCTTAAATTCTTGAATTCTTGAATTCTTGAATACTTGAATTCCTGAGTTCTTGAATTTTTAACTTCTTAAATTGTTTTTTTTCTTTCCGTTCTTCCTGTTCTTTCTTTTCTTTCTTTTATTTCTTCTTTTTCTTCTCTTTCTTATCTTTCCTTTCCTTCTTCTCTTTCTATTCTTTCTTTTCCTTCTTTTCTTTCTTTTATTTCTTTCTCTTCTTTTCTTTCTTTTGTTCCTTGTCTTTTAAGGAAAGTGGACCACCTCTGACTCATCCTATTAATAGCGCAATAACAACGGCCGGCTGACTGAAAAGTGATAGCAAGAGAGAAAACCATATCCTCAGTTCAACTATGATCCAAGATCGCGGAACTTCTTGGCAGTGATAAAAGTTTAGCGGCCAACGACACTGATAGCACGGGGACACTGTTACAGTTACAGAACCGTTGCCACATACTATTTCAGCAAGTTTAGCTCTGATACTTGTGACATTGACGCGCGACTCAGATACATATACGATTACATTTGTTCCGTGTCTAAAAATAATTTTGCAACTAGATAGAACAAAACATGCACCGTGCTATTTCTCTTCAGCTCACTGGCCTTTTTCAAAGAGTTCTTTAATCGTTAGGTACATACTAGACGAAATTATCAATTCTCATAAATAAAATGCGGCTTATATCGTACCACCTTACGTCAATACCTAGGTATCCAGTGGCTTACTTGTAAATTGTTTTTAAAATTTTTTTAACATCCTGAAGACTGCTTGGAAAAAGCTGTATATCTCCTGTGGCAATAAATAATGTACAGTAAATGTACAAGACAATTTTTTTGTGGCATTACACATTTTTCAGAGGCAACGTGCAAACATAATGTAGATAAAATGACAATATTTTGATATATTCAAGAAAAAATCGAATCAAGAAATATATATTGATAAAAAATAGAGATGTAAGAACTTTGCGCATTAAATAAACAATTTATAACTTATTTTGTACGTATTTTTCTCTTTAACGTACGAACTTTTCGCATTAAATAAACAATTTATAACTTATTTTGTACGTATTTTTCTCTTTAACGTACGAACTATTCGCATTAAATAAACAATTTATAACTTATTTTGTAAGTATTTTTCTCTTTAACGTACGAACTTTTCGCATTAAATAAACATTTTATAACTTATTTTGTACGTATTTTTCTCTAAGTTATGTCTGCAATATGTAAATATGAAGGTTCAAAGAATATTTTAAAAATTGCAGAAATGAAAAATTGAAGAAAGTGTCAACTTGCTGCGGTCTTCGCTACCTAACGATTGAAAATGGAATTGAAACTTGAAGATGACTTAAACCCTCCCCAATTTCAATTATACTACATCACATTATTATCCGAGTTTGAATTACGCTCTTGTTAACGAAATATAGTCAACAATGTATACAATACACGAATGAATTTTATCGTAAAAGTTATCTGTCCGGGGACCATAAATTATCATAATTAGTACTAAAATTAAACAATATTATATCAGTAATTTTACACACACAGTAATTGTATACAGATTGTATGTTATCATACGCAGGACATTATTTTTTACGTCTTTTTCTTTGAAGTCACATGTGTCTATATCTTCAGAAGGGGTACACGTAGATGTTACGTAAATACTTTTAATGAGCAGTTGTGTGAAGTCGTTTAAACATCAGCGAGAGTACTTACCGATTTTCCTGTGTAGAAACAATTTGAGATCCGACAAGGTTTCGTCAAATTTGCAGCATTTCAAGTAATTTTCTTATAAATGCATAAACACTCACGTTATTTCACACGCCATTGTGCACGATGTACGGTATACTTGCTTAAAATATACGTGGCCCAACATTTATGCAAATTTACCTGAGCCTATTAGTAACGCTATTAATCATTTACGAATAAGATTTTTATACTGTAAGAGGATATGAATAAATTCAGAAAAGCTGGTCTTAATAATTAAGATATGCAAATACAAATTTCTAGGAATAAACTTCCAAACGATTGAGATCGAATATTCATGTCGAATTATGATGGCAGTGGAAAAGCTATTAAACAGTTCCCAAAAATTGTGTTTACAATAAATTAACAAAACTTAGCAGAACTAATGGCTAACAAAACGAAGCTATTAACATATTAAAATTCTTAAACAAAGAAATAAACTTCCATCCAACTCCTACGTCTTTAAAGTTGTTCAAGAAATAATAATTTTGTATAAATAACATCCGCGTAGTTCAGCAACAAATAAAAATGAAAAGCGGGAGATTAAATATAAAAATACATACAAAATCATACGTTCTGTTTAAATATTGTACAAACTAGCTATCAGTTTCTGCGCACTTCCGGTCTGGAATAGGTGTCGGAGTTTGAAGGTGCTTGAATGATTTTCGTCGCATTTATTATAAAAATAGCCGCGAATGGTTTACAGTAACATGAAAAATACTTAACGCGGAGTTTGTGTACACTGAAGCTTACTAATATAAACTTAATAATGATCACGAATATACATACATATGTACAAAATCTACGATCAAAATCAAGAGCTGATTGCAATCTCGATCTAAAATCTGTATCAATCAATTTACAGAAAATATCCTCCTGAATGTCTGAAATAATAAAAATGAAATAATAAGCATACGCACAGCCGATGCTCCATAATTACCGATTTCTTTACACGTATAGAATGTATAATACTATAAACGATTAGATACAATACTCGTACAAAATCTACGAACACGGACTATCTAATATACAGGTAAACATTTTTATAATTCAATAAACGAACACTGAAAACACACTCGTCTCCGGCTTTACGAGACATCTTTATCGACGATTAAACTAACTATCACGTCTATGGCCTTTTAGAAAATAATTATCACCCGTCTTCTGTCTATAGAAACTTTACAAAGTGGAATGATTGATCGCAGGAGTTAACTATTAACGTTTCTGACTAATTAGACTGCGGATCTTTATGCGAAATAAAAATTTGGCTCTTCAATTGCAAGATACAGGAGACAGAAATTGATTTCATACATTAATAATTTTTCTACTGTTTTAAATGTCATTTGTCCATTATTATTCTGATTGCATAAAGATCAACAGTATATTACTCATCTTGCAACAGCTAATATAGTTAATTGAATAGAATTGTTTTACAGTTGTAAACGCATGGGTCTCAACAATGTCTGTAGTAAAATTTTTTTTTCATATTTAATACTTTTATTAGTCTTAGGAGGACCATCTATTCTCGAGTTGAATTTGGTATAAAAATAAAAATTTATTATAAAACCCTTTAGTGTAGTCAAAATCAAAATGTCAATTCAAACTTACAGCAACAATTTTCTAAAAATCAGTGCGAACTAATTTGAAATTCAGTACATACGCTTAAAAATTAGTACTGTGCTGACAAAATCAGTGGTCTCTCCATCCTTAACACATCAAACTTCGATTTACAATTTAGGAAACATTTTTCAGACATACCATAGTAGCATTTATGGTTGGCATTTCGTTGGGCCTACGTTGCAGTATTCGCTGGCCAACCGTTAGAAATGTCGCTATTTTTTTCGTTGGCCCAACGATCGCGGCCAACGTAGGGCCAACGATCATACCCAACGTGGAGCCTACGTCGCTATAATACGTTTGTTCTGATCTTCTCTTTTACGGTTGTTTTCACAGAATATAATAAATAATACTTAAACAATGTATCTCCACGGTAAAAATTGGAACAAAGAAAAAAAATTTCGTACCCTCGTCGGACTTGAATCTGGGATCCTCTGCGTAGTAAGTTGATACGCTACCGCCGTAACTATAGACATTTCGTGGTTGCATATGCTATGATTTGGGTTGCTAGATACGTCGACAAATGTAAATCATAATACATAAAGGGTTTCGTTACGGTATACGAGCACTAAGACCTCCGCATACTGTCGTTCTAAAAGCGAATGCAACACCCGTACCTTCCCCTTGTCAAATAGAGAAACTTAAAGAAATAAATAAACTCCAAGGCTGCACACAATAAAACTTTGGTGCATCAACTATCGCGCAAAAATTACAAATTGTGAGTATATTTAGAAATATGAAAAAAAATGAATTTGGAATATAACATGTTTTTGGTTGCAGCAACATTACATTTCTGGTGTCTGTTAGACGATATATTTAAATGTTGGCAGATGTTCGTTGGGCCAGTGTAGTATCACCGTCGTAAATTTCACGTTATTTAACCGACCATAATATCTGTAAGCCCAACGTTGGATATTCGTTGGCAAATTCACATCATTTTTCGTCGTCGGCCCTACGTTGGGGATCTGTAGGCAAAACCACTAACCATATCCCAACTAACTCCCAACCGTTGGCCACCGTTGGCCAACCATAAATGCTACTAGGGTAGTATTATCGATCAATGTAAAAATAAATCAACTTTTCTTCAACTGGTCACAAGATCTGCTTCTTTCAATTTAATTAATCAAAATGTACCCTGACAGCACCGTTCAAGGATTAATCCAAACGTGCCGGTCTCTGGGAAATATTTGTTTTAAATCTTTCCACAAAATGGAATTCATTGAATATCATCAGTCTCGTCATTCACGTCATCTCACACGAGCTGCTCGCGTCTCGATAATTCGAACGACATCGGTTCCACGCGACTTTCGAAGGTAACAGATCTCCTGATCGGCACCATAGTGACTGAAAAGTCACTGGCACCGTTTCGCTATAATCTTTCCACTTCCGTTCGCGGATTGGTGTTCTCCGTCCTCGATCTTACGCTTGACTTTCGAATCATGCTGCTCCTCAACGCCTCACCACGAAGAGGCGCTCTCATCGAGCTCCTCAAGCTGCCTCGGGAGAAGGTTTTGAATGTCGGCGGTGCTTCCTCCACTTCCGGTTTCCTGAAAAAAATTAAAAATCCATTTTGTTCACTTTACTGATTAACACGACTACACTATAATCATTAGAAATGCATCATGCACTATTTTCAATTCTATAAAATCATGCAGAAAAGTACTAAATGTTTATATGTAGCTCCTGTAGCTTGCAATTGAAAATTTAAAAATACTATTCCTCTATTTTCAATTCTATAAAATTATAAAAACAAGAAATAAATGTCTATGTATCTTCTGTAGCTTGGAATTGCTACAAACAATTAAACTGCGTGGATCTTTATACAAATTCCTATTTTTATACATAATTTTATGAAAACGAAAATAAAGGAAAAATTTCTTCCACGGATTAAAAGAGTTAGAAATTAGTACATAATTGCATAAAGACCTGCAGTTTACAAATAATCTTTATTCCGTAATTTTCTAGGTCCAATCTTCTATCTTAGGTCCAATCATTGTTCCATCTCGAATGTTGGGTAATCAATTACCTTCGAATACAAGGAACGTCCCACATTTTCTGATCTTTGCCAAAGTTCTCGCCATCCTGCAACGTCTGAGGAAGATCCTTGTCCAGCGTTTCCGGCAGAAATAATGTCAGAAGTCCTCCAGCGATTCCGATGATGCCTAACAGTAGAAGCGGCAGAAACGAAGAGACCACGTCGAGGTAGACGACGAATGGAGCTAAAATACTAGCGACGTATCCCATAATGTGTATCAAGGCCACACCCTGCGCCCTGACCACCGTTGGTAGCACTTCTGCTGCGTATTGAAGGCCTATGTTGTAGGATATGTTTATCCAAAATCGTCCCAGAATGGCCAATGTGGCTGAGTATATATCTGGCAAAAAGAAATATTCGTAAAAATGTGAAACAGTATTATAAATCCAATGATGAAACATTTTTATTTGTAATTACTTGTTCATGAAACTTTTACTGGCATACTCGCGACACTGCTGATTAAAATAATACCGAACATGATACAGTTTCGATTGTGTTTGCTTGATTAATCGACGATGCAGTGGAGTCTCCATTATCCGAACTAATTAGTGAAATATGAACATGAGGATTTTTATGCAAAATGTACTCTCTCTCTTAATAATTTTAATAAGCCAATAAGAGCGTAATAATGCTCCTAAATTCTTCTAATGTCTTCACAATTTTATATTCTATTCAATTTTATCATAAATACATAAAATCTGCAATCGAAACACGAGTGTTCGGACAACAGAACAGTTACTTAGCTACAGTGCTAGATTAAATCTGTACTAATTTGTATAATGAGTCATGTTTTGTATGGATTGCTTTAGAGTGAACCGTTTACATGTGAGAACACTGTCGAATTCAGTTATCGGTTCAGATAACGGGAGTTCTACTAAACAAGCCAATAAGTGAAGTAAACAAGCAAATAAGATCCCAACTGCGTCATGTTTGAATTCATTTTAAGTAAAAAGAAAAATGTCTCCAATGTGTCAATAAAGGTTTCATCAAAAAATAGTAAAAAATAAAAAAGTTGTCATTGGATTAGTACTTTTTGCTACTGTGCCAATTGAATTTCTAGTAGAAATTATGAAAAAATAACGCAGGTTAGACACGAACTATTCGAGACAGCGCAAGCCCAGATGCTGAAGATTCCGGAAACGACCAACGAGCCACAGGCCAGCCATCTTCTGCCCCATCTGTCAAGAACGACAGTGAGAAATGTGTCAGCGGGTAGCTCTGTCGCTGCCGCGATTGTGAATGTCACGAAGACGTTCAGACCTAAATTATCAACGTTTCGCACGTGGCCATCGAACACCAAAGAGATCGCCATCCTGAAAACAAGATTATTGTTAAAAGCTGTGCGACATATAGCTTTCGAATCTTTATTGTAGTTCTTTACATTGTTAATAAATGAGAGAGATGTTCAAGATAACCGAACGAACCGAACGTTTCATTGTAGCACCATTTAAATCGAAGTAACATTGAATTAGCACTGAAGTGTCATTGAATTATAATTCTAACAACTAAAAACCAGGAGAAATCGTGGCAATTACTTCCTTCGCACGAAAGAATGTTAGAAATTAATTGTTTTAATAAACAAAACATTTAGAAATATAAATAAATGATAGAATGCTCTACTTTAAGAAAATGTCTAGATAAATACCATATAACGATAAACAAGATGGTGATGTTCCGTAGCCGCGGAGTTTTAAACAAATCCAGCACCGAGTACGACCTCTCAGCTTCCTCTTCCTTGCATATTTTCGCACAGGTTTCCTGTTGCACATAAAATTATAGTAATATATTATATTATTATTATGTTATATAGGATTACGAACTATGTTATGCTGTATTGTAGTATATACGCATGCATGAAAACGAAGAGGGGAGTCCTCGCCAAAGTCGGGAGGCAAGGTGATAATGAATAATGATAATAGTAATATATTATACTTGTATGCATGAAAAATAATTGTTTACTCACCCTGAATCGTTTGTACACATCATCGGGCACCTTGGTACCATTTATTCGCTCGAATTTTCCCAAAATCGTGATGGCTCTGTCAACTTGATTTTGACTGACAAGCCATCGAGCACTCTCTGGTATCAACCATGGCGTTGCTACTGCCACAACAAGAGGAACTGACGTTGCTATGCAAGTCATTCGCCAGTCTGCTAAGAAATATGCGATCCAAGGTAGCACACATGCGGCGAACGTGAAGAACAGTGCTATAGACATGTTTGCGACGAACGTCCGCCATTTTGGTCCCACGTATTCGAGCACTATCAAGAAAATAACAATATCGTATCAATATATTATATTATTTATTATATACTAGCATACCATATGTATAATATTCTCGTGTCTTATATTATGTTATGTCTCAGCATTTCTTTTGCATTATATTCCAGTACATTATGTTATATTTCAGTGTATTATATTATATTACAGTATATTATGTTATATTCCAGTATATTACGTTATATTCCAGCATATTATGTTATATTCCAGTATATTATGTTATATTTCAGTGTATTATATTATATTTCAGTGTATTATATTATATTCCAGTATATTATGTTATATTCCACTATATTATGTTATATTCCAGTATATTATGTTATATTTCAGTGTATTATATTATATTTCAGTGTATTATATTATATTCCAGTATATTATGTTATATTCCACTATATTATGTTATATTCCACTATGTTATGTTATATTCCAGTATATTATGTTATATTCCAGTGAATTATATTATACTCCACCATATTATATTATGTTCTAGCATATTGCATTGAATTTTAAAGTTTAATTGACGAAGACTGACGCTGAGCGACAAAATGGCCGACACCGAGGGCCGAAATCATGCAATTAAATGCTTTAATAGTGACTGATCACCATCAAGCATGCATTGTCTCGTATCCTCGCCGAAGCATGCGATTCACGTCGAGAATTGCTAATCATTTTCTTTCAATGACTGCGAAACGGGCACTCGGCGCCTATCATAGTAAGTAATTGACAATTATAAGCAATAGTTCGTGCCTAAGGATGTTCGTCTCAAGGCTGGGAGGTACATTACCTTCGATCCTTGTTCCGGAAGGAAGCGAGGTCAATATTGAGAATGCTTTTATGATAACCTTGAACGATTAAAAATAATCGAGTAACTTTCACGTGTCAATATAATAACACGTGATCTACACGCCTCGTGGTTTTAATTCGACGATTGTGTAATGCCGCGTTCATTATAGAAAACACAAAGAAATTTCATGTCACGGAATTACACGTCTATTTTTACTCCCCAGAAAATGGAGAATAATTGTTCTTAACGAAGCTGCAATGTTGGACACTTAACGAAGCCTTGTTCTGTAATTCAGAATTACCTTTAATACGCCGTAAGTGCATCGTTTATTGCGAGCATTGTTTCTCCCGTATCATGTAACAAACTTCGCGTTTTCTGTTTGAGAATTGAGTGGGATTAGGCGCATTAGAATGATCTAGAATTCACTTCTCGGAAGACGAAGTTGTTTTTCAAATATTTTCTACGTAGAGTTTCTACCACAACAATATTTTTGTGACATTTGTATTAAATAGACTATTAAACATTATACACTTGTGGCTAATGGCAAATATTACTAATGTTTGTTAAAATAAAAAATCTCCAAGCATTTTATAAAAATTCGTAGTCCATATAGATAGTCATCAATTTATGTCATTTTTATATTTCATTCTGTTTAAAAAAGAAACCACATACCATTTTTATAATTATTAGAATAAAAAGCATCTAGATATATTTTAAACAAAATTATATTAAAATTTTGAGAATTTCAAGCATGTTTAGTGTACAACAACATGTTCATGATTGTATTACATTAATCGATAAACATTTATGCAAAAAATATTTAATTTATAATTTTTGTATGACAAACTCTTAAACAAATTCTTTAAATCGATTTGATAAATACATTTTAATGAATATAATGGAGGAGTTGAAGTATCTTGAGGACACAGGGACAATGAAGAAGAGACGCTCGGAAATTTCCTTCGTTGAAGATTGCAAACAGGATATTAAATATCGAAGCCTCGGAAAGATTTAACAATTTATTTTCTTGTCTCCTGCTCTATTAATTTGACTCCATTGTGCACAATCAAATATTCGATTCGAATTGACCAATATATCATCTCCTGTCAACTGAAATGAAATCTCGTAAAGTCAACAACGCTTCTCAAGTGCAAATTGTTTTTGCACTGGTTTGCACTGGTTGGATCCTCTCTCTACCACCTCTGATATCATCTGGATATCAGTCGCTATTTTTAAACAATTGAAGTTGATTTGCAATAACTATCTCAATCTAAATAGACAGAAGTTATAATTTAGACAGTAATGTAAACATAAAAACTAGGTGAATATATTCAGAGGAGTTCGTAGAACAATGTCATGTAAAAAAGGATCACAGAATCGTCACTAACAAAGCACAACAAATTATCAAATATAAAAATCTGTATTTTTCGAAAAATTATTAAAAATATTTAGAAATTTGTATTGAATACCAGAAAAATTAATATAGTGAACCATAGAAGTAAATCATAAAATATTATCTGATTAAAGAGCTAATTACTAAAAATCGCGAGGAAATTTACAAAAATGGCGTCCGTGATCGGTTTAAAGGATTCCCAGTGCTTGTAATTTTTTAAGCGCGATATTTCTTTCAACACAGCCATAGGAAAAAGATTAAAAGCAGTCTCGTTGGAATGAAAGGAATACCTTCTCCCGTCGTTAGCTTGATTCATCATATGCTAGCAAGGTTTATTGCCTCCGAGGTACGTAACTCCTTCAGAAACAGGACTCGCTTTTCTAACGGTCGTTTCCTCGGCCATTTGCGGCGAATATTCCGCTGCGAGCGGTCGTCGATCAGAAAAGCGTTTTTTAATTCATCATTTACTCAGCTCGAGATTAACGCGCACGATGATAAGAACGGTTTACACCTTGTTAATAATATCCGTGGAATACAAAGCGAGTTCGATCGATCAACGTTCACGGCGGCCGACGCAAGGACGCTGGTTTGTGTTTCGAAATGATGTTACATATTATGCGTTCCCACCCGACACTAAAAATCGTGACTCTAAAATTCACATTATAGTTCTGAAGACAGGTTTTTTTAATAAAAAGTTTCGACATTTATAGTTAAACGAATGCCACGTGGAAAAAGATCGTGGTTAACCAAGAGGTTGAGAAATGAGGGTTTATTGGGCATTTTTTTTCTCGAAAACTGTAAGATTTTATGAGAAGATTATTATTGTGTTCAAAATAGGTTATTTTAGAGAAGATCGCGTAATTTTTTTATGTAAAAATATTTATCAGTTACAAAGTTACAGATGGTCTCCTGCTCTCTGGTTGTAGCAGATCGAAACACAAGTTGGAATTTTTCTCTCGGAAACTGCAAGACTTTATAAGAAAATTATTATTGCGTTTAAAATAGATTATTTTAGTGAGGATCGCGTAATTTTTTTATGTAAAAATATCTATCAATTACAAAGTTACAGATGGTTCTCCTGCTCTCTGGTTGTAGCAGATCGAAACACAAGTTGCAATTTTTTTCTCGAAAACTGTAAGACTTTATATGAAAATTATTATCGTGTTTACAATAGATTATTTTAGAGAGAATCGCGTCATTTTTTTATGTAAAAATATTTATCAGTTACAAAGTTACAGCTGGTTCTCCTGCTCTCTGGTTGTAGCAGGTCGAAACACAAGTTGGAATTTTTTCTCGGAAATTGCAAGACTTCATTCAATGAATGTTTTTATGTTTAATAACATAAGTTTGAAGTTGACATTAATGGCATGTTTTAGAGAGGATCTCGTAAATTTTTTACCGTAAAAATATTTACCAGTTGTAAAGTTATGGCCGACTTCCCTGATCTTTGCTTGTAGCATTCATTTTCGAAGATACATGTACTACTACATGCATTTTTAATGAAAATTGGGTGCTGAAAAATTTGTAATATTGGAATAAATGTTTAGAGACGTTCAATGCTGCTTTGTTAAAAAATTAGTCCCACACTAGTTGCAAATTTACGATTCTTTTTAATCTTCTGGTACATGTTTGTATAAAATAAGGAAGCGAATTGTTGTTCTGCGAAAGCGATTAATTAGAAGAGATCAGGATGGAAGGAGAAGGTAATGGATGTTCGAGGTTTGGAAACTCGTTTCCTTGATCTCGCGGGCAAATTGGCCTGCGAACAAGATTCCATCAATGCGAAGCGAAACGATCTCACGAACCGTGACTCGATGACTCAAATCGGAGACCCGGAAAAATCTATGACAGACTGGACTGATTCCACTGGGAACTAGGCCAAGTTGACGGTGCCCGCGTGAATTGCCAAGTACTCCGGTTTCTTAATTGTCAATGTGACTTATGCGAACGCGATCGATCGTCTGCCGTACACCTTTCCCCTTGAAATCTTCGAAATCAGGCGAATTGCTAGAGTCAAGCTGAAAGACATACATACAGGGTGTCCCACGTAACAGTTTTCACGATTTTTTAAGTACTTGCGATAATCTGACAAAAATTATTTTCAACAAAAGTTGATCAGTTTTCGATTGGCTATATATTGCAATAAAAAAGTTCGAAAAACATTTTTCTTTACAGTATTGTCAAGGTCACCTTCATTTTTTTAAATGGCACTTTGTATTTTTGACTTAACAGTATTATAGCCCGTGTCAAAACGAATTCAACGACCTAGTATACCATGACCTTGGGATGACCTTGAAGGCGAAGAAATGAAAATTTCAACAAAACATGACAATCTGCTTGAATGGGTGATAAGAACTTGTGTTTATTATTAAGACTCGAAATTACATTCAATTTTGATGGGGTCATTTACAGTCAATAGTTTATGCTGTTCCAATACAAAATAATGTTCCAATATAAAATTTGATCAGCGTTTCTGAACAGTTTATCGACAATTTTTGTGAACATTTTGGTTCAGCATTTTGAAAACTGCATTTTAGCTTGTGATGTGCAACTTACGTTGTAGTTTGTGCATATTAATCAGTTAGCTGTTGCGACCTCTTTGATAAGTGTGTGCCTAAAATGTGTCGCAAAAAATAAGCGAACTACTTTGTGCACACTGTATACAGGTCTTTCGTAATAATTATTTATATTTTCGTATTTGTGCGTTTTATTTCGTCCTACCCTCCAAATATTCAAAACATCTTGAAATTTAAGAATATATTTTAGTTTTTACTAAAATTTGCAATGTAAACATCAAATTATAGCTACTTTTTACGAATGACGAGTATATTCGTCATAACAAAACACTGTGCCATTTTTTCATGACGAGTATACTCGTCAAAAACAGCTAACTGGTTCAAGGTAATAATAAGATCGATGTATCCTGAAATAGTATGGTAAGAAATGCATCTAAAGAAATTGGAAATAAAAATTTGAATTGACGCAAACCTCATTTTCAATAGTATCTTCAACATTATTCCTCTAGCAAGGATTAAGTACATCAGATGTTAGCCTAAGTCAAAGAGACCAAGAGTTTTCAAGATAATGAGCTTATTAGAAAAATTATGAAATCTAATAACGTGGACTGACTTAACCCAGATTTTATCAATTGTTAATACAATCCTTATGAATATTCGTCTTTCAAGTGTTAAATGCATCCAATGTTAGTAGAAATTAGAGGAATAGAAAGTTTGTCTAGCCATTTAGCAAGAAACTGAAAAACAGCATTACCTAATATGTACATCATGGTGAAGCAATTGTCGAAAGCGAATCCAACGAAGAAACGGCATAACGTGAACTGCCAGAAGTTTTGGGAAAACGCGGTTGCAACTCCAGCTAAAAATCCCATCATATTGGCTCCAATCAAAGCTGGTATTCTACCGTATTTGTCAGCTATCCACCCAAAAATCAATCCTCCAAAGATGGCGCCGATGAAGAAAATACTCTGCGCTGTGGTTGGCAGAGCGCTGTACTCGCACACCCATCCTAACTGCAGAAAATGCCATAATTATCGAGCATACTCAAGCTATGCAAAATGTAAAACAGTCGCCTGACTTCTTTACAAAAATTTTCAAGCCTACAAAATGACGCCTTAGACCAGTTATGTGCCCCTCTTCAAGGAACTATAACTTCTACAATTTTGGATATTATGACTTGAAAAAATTCTATTGTGTGGTCCAAATAATAGAAAATATGTATGCAAACCCTCGATATAAAACAGTCGTCTGATTTCTTTACAAAAATTTTCAAGCCTACAAAATGACGCTCTCGACCAGTTATGTGCCCTCTTCATGGAACTACAACTTCTACAATTTTGGATATTATGACTTGAAAAAATTCTATTGTGTGGTCCAAATAATAGAAAATATGTATGCAAACCCTCGATATAAAACAGTCGTCTGATTTCTTTACAAAAATTTTCAAGCCTACAAAATGACGCTTTCGACCAGTTATGTGCCCTCTTCATGGAACTACAACTTCTACAATTTTGGATATCATGACTTCAAAAAAGGCTATTGTGTGGTCCAAATAATAGAAAATATGTATGCAAACCCTCGATATAAAACAGTCGTCTGATTTATTTACAAAAATTGTCAAGCCTACAAAATGACGCTCTAACCAGTTATGTGCCCCTCTTCAAGGAACTATAACTTCTACAATTTTGGATATTATGACTTGAAAAAATTCTATTGTGTAGTCCAAATAATAGAAAATATGTATGCAAACCCTCGATATAAAACAGTCGTCTGATTTCTTTACAAAAATTTTCAAGCCTACAAAATGACGCTTTCGACCAGTTATGTGCTCTCTTCAAGGACCTACAACTTCTACAATTTTGGATATCATGACTTCAAAAAATTCTATTGTGTGGTCCAAATAATAGAAAATATGTATGCAAACCTTCGATATAAAACAGTCGTATGATTTTTTTACAAAAATAAGACCTACAAAATGGCACTTTAGACTCCCTTAAGATTCTTCGAGGACAGTTTTCCGTGAATTGTTATTTTACAATCGAATGCTCTTATTAAATTATAATTAAAGAAGAATCTAATGTCTTGATATACGTGAATGACATGTGCAGAATATCTGTGAAAAATCTACCCCTAATACCATAGGGGGCATCCCTCAAGAAGCCACGAGTCTTGACGTACCAGTGAGACAATAGTAATTCAATGGTATAACCTTTTTGTTTTTAATTATTTCTTTAAGAAACTTTCACCAATTTATTCGTCGCACTTTTCCGATTAAAATGAGCTCCGACACGATACTTCAGATACTTCAGAGCGTGTATAGTACGCGCGTTAGTGGAACCTTGATTATCCAAACCCCTTAGATTGACCCATTGATTGATCCAAACCCCTTTGGAGTTTGGAGTATTCTAGTGCACGCAGTTTCTCACCTCAGTCGCCACGGTTGCGTAAGGGATGTTGGAGTAATCAAATTCCCAACCATGTTCGCATTTTTTCGTCGGCCACGAAGAATCCGACACGTGGTTTCCATCTAGCAGGATCTGCGTGTAATTAACATCGTACATGTTGCATCTCGAGTAACCTTCGTGGGTGATTGGCACTGCCAACGATCGTCTGAAATAAGAGAAAATGAATTGCCAGATGGATAATAAATTAACTTGGATCTTTACGCAAAATAAGACTTATCCGTGTCAATTTGAAGAAACGGAAACCAAACAGAAAATTTATATTTACTCTTTGACAATTTTTCCTTTTATAAAGAATTAAAATTTTTAACGTAATTTCGTACAAACAGTATATTTTGTTATTTTAAACTTCATCTACTCAATTTTCATAAATTTTTATCAACGGACGCAACCTATAAAGAAAATAATTTAAAAACGGAGAAATTTCATTGATCGCTAACATTATTGTAATTTTCTCCGAAATTTTAAACTATGAAATTTCTTTAAATATGATAATTTGATGGTCCTTTACCATTCAATATAATTTAATCGAGCATTTACGCACTGCAGTGCGTTTTCATTACGTGCTTCCATATTGCTACATGCAGGTTGCAACTATTTATGTTAATTTAACATTATCTTAGACTAACTTGTAAGGTCAGGAGTGATTTATGTGCATACTGATTTCTAGACATTTTACACGCGATTACGTGTGCGATCACCAAAGTGCATTGAAAAATGCAACAATACGTCTTTATACTAATGAAATAAAATCCAAACAATCAAATACTTCTCAAATTTCGTAGAAGTAGATACTGTTCATCAAGATATGGTTGTTGATATATTATACAAAATGATATTACGGATAATTAAACTACGGATCTTTATACGAAACAAATATTTTCTATATTAATTGTAAGAAACAGAAGCCGAAATAAAAATGTTTTTCTTCTGTCAAGAATTTTTACGAAAATAATGCAAAAATATTTTTAAATTCTTTTTCATCAGGAACCCGTAAAATCCGTAAAGTCTACTGATATAATTAATCGTTAATCCCATAAAGACCTACATTCCATCGCACAATTGATAAATTAAACTATTATCTGCATAATGACGAAAATAATGTAATAATATTTTTAAATTCTTCTTCATCAGGAACCCGTAAAATCCGTAAAGTCTACTGATATAATTAATCGTTAATCCCATAAAGACCTGCACTCCATCGCACAATTGATAAATTAAACTAGTAGCTGCATAATTACGAAAATAATGCAAAAATATTTTTAAATTCTTCTTCATCAGGAACCCGTAAACTCCGTAAAGTCTACTGATATAATTAATCGTTAATCCCATAAAGACCTGCATTCGATTGCACAATTGATAAATTAAACTAGTAGCTGCATAATTGCGAAAATAATGTAATAATATTTTTAAATTCTTCTTCATCAGGAGCCCGTAAAATCCGAAGCCTACTGATATAATTAATCGTTAATCCCATAAAGAACTGCATTCCATCGCACAATTGATAAATTAAACTAGTAGCTGCATAATTGCGGAAATAATGTAATAATATTTTTAAAATCGTCTTTATCAGGAGCCCGTAAAATCCGTAAAGTCTACTGATATAATTAATCCTTAATCCCATAAAGACCTGCATTCCATCGCACAATTGATAAATTAAACTAGTAGCTGCATAACTTTCATTCGATTTCGTAACGTCGATTAACCTAGTTTACGCAACGTTTACTTTTACATACGCTATTAATCATATAGAATTTCTTACTACCCGCTTACGCGAGATTATCATAATGGAACAATTAATATTTACTGCAGCAAAGAATAATTAAATTTATTTCGCAACACGCAAACACGTCATTTCTACAATAGTCAGCGCCGAATTCGCAATTCCGATCACAATGTCTGATAATAAATACTGCGTGTTGAAATCGTCTTTATTACCGAGGAACGTAATTAAGGTAATCATTAGCGAGAGATCATTATCCCGGTTTCAGGTATATCCTTAATTTCAATGAAATAGCAAGATGATGTCATAGAGATCGTTGCTGGCTGATTCGAACCGACTCAAACCACTTATGTTCCACCGTAAAATTAAGAGAATGCTTTCTCAAGTTACACACGAGTATGTTTTCGTCATTGCGCAATGAAAATGAAACGGGGTAGTATTAACGACAATAGCTGTAACAACAACATTTCCAACGAACGCAATTTCAAACATCCGGCGCAACGAGATTCGCTATCTGATACTTTTAAATGCCGACAATGTGTTCGAGATTTCGATCTTTCGATGGAAACATTTAATTCGGTACTGCGAACATTTATTTTTCAAAAGTCAATATACAAATTGCCCGTGTTAAGAAGTATTTTATTTTGTTTTTATGCTATTTGATTATTTTATTCAAGTAGTTTATTCATTTTGATTTATTTTAACTTTATAAATCAGACACGATATGAACGTATGATGTTAGGGAAAAATTATTGTAAACCGAGTTCTATTAAATGGTCGAAAAACTCGAAAAATAAACTTATTATTATTAACCCTTAGCACTCGAGTGGTGACTCTGAGGCACTCCTAAAAATTGCTATACCATTATTCAAAATATTGTTTACATTATTAAATTGATATTCAATAAGTTAGTTACCAAACATTTAAGTATTCTATGAGGTATTATATCAGTTCCATTTCTTCAAAATGAAAAAAAATCATATAGAATGTAAATATTCTTGATCGAAAAAAAAAGTTTGGTTATGGAGTTAAAATACTTCCGAGCGCAAAAAGTTAATACAAATTGTCTGTACCATCCAGAAAATAAAAATCGTTTGCTGCAAGGAACTTGAAATAAAAATTTATTTTGAATTTGAGAATTTTAACCGCAACTTTCATGAAAATTTACTTCCCTTCCTAGATGTAATTATTATCTGCTTCCATAACTAGAATTGTTACGTTTATTATCAGACTTTTATTAGATTAAAAGAATTTAAGAATATCAATGTATATTAATTTTAGCATATTAAAATTATTTGAAGAAAGAAATTTCAATTTGGCTCCTGTTTCTTGCAAATGGTGTCGACATTTTTTTATTTTGTATATAAATCCGCAACCTAATCATGGCATTATCAAATTCTTCGAATGTTTTGCGATTGTACTATGAGTATCGGAGAACCCCCTTTATTTCTGTAAGGCACCAAGCTCGTGCAGGATCGAGTGTTACGTGTGCATAATTTTTCGCGTTCACGCTCTCATTATTTGTACGAAGGCTCCGCGCATAGATTCGTTGCATATTTTCTGGTGAATGGCCGTGCTGTAGACAACAGCAAGTATACTATCGCGTACAACGAACACTATTGCAACATTCTTCTCGTGAAGAGAAGGCGGAAGAATTTTCTTTTCGAAATCTGGAACGACTGTATCCGGAAGCTTCTTCATCATGAATATTAAAATATAATAAATAATAAAAGGAGATATAAAAACATCTATTTCTTTTCTTAATGATCTTAATAAGTAACAGTATTTATATAATTAACTGTATTAACAAAATAATATAACAGTATTTTTAAATTCTTTTTTTTACGGTTTTCCACTTGATGTACTCAGTTTTTATCGTGGGTGCGTAAAATCCGCAGTTTAATATGAAGCGTAATAATTAACTTAACAATTCTAGTTATGATAGTAGGTAATATTTATCTAGGATGGGAATTCGAATAGAAATAGATGTTACAATTACAGTATTTCATCGATAATCGTCTCCATCACGGGTCCGGCCGGCGACAATTAATGTTCAGATAATACTATTCTTTGACTTGTGCCGAACGTAGAAAAGAACAGCGAATTTTTTATTTTCTATTATTCTTTATTTTTTATTATTTTTTATGAAACTTTCACCAACATATTCGTGGCATTTTTCTAATGAAAATGATACCAGATAAGATGTAATTGCGATTATATTTACTTGTGTAATGGACGATGAAAGTTTCGGAAAATTATTGTAAATATGATCCGAATTATATCGTGTTTAGTATAGTTTTCATTAGAAAAATGCAACGAATGTGTTGGTGAAAGTTCTACGAAAAAATAATGAAAAATAAAGAAGTTTTTTCATTGGATTAGTAGTGGTCTCACCGATATACCGGACCCGTATGATGTCATACTTCTGGACGAGCGAGGCCTCTCGAGCCTCACGGCCCCTCACGGGGTATACCCCGCAGGAGTGGGGATTGTTTTGAGACACTGTTCAGAATGTTGTGACACTTATCGATTAAATACTGTAGAAAGTTAGTAAAAGTATTAGATGAGATCAGATGGAAGAAATAATGCTTTACTTCAACAACTACACACATCAAATTGTTTAACCCATTGCGTTATAATTAGACTGCAATTTGATGGACCAATAACAAAAATAAGTAGATCAAATTTAATATTATTAAGGAAAGAAATAAATACCTACATAGATCCTATACTTTGCATTTGATGCAGACAATTTTTATTTTGCATGAAAATTTACAATCTTACAATCGACGAAGATTTCAGACAGGATTGCAAAACACAAATGTTACTGATTTCCTTTAAATAGAAATAAAATTCTATTGTGTTATCAATATTTAGACATTGAAAATGTAGCATAGAAAATGTACAATTAATAACATAGAAGTTCTAATCACTATAGCTGCGAAAGAAATCGTAAGAACACGTTTCATAGTTTCAAAAGTGTTTACATTTTTGCATTGAAGTTATCAAAAAGATGATGGGAAGTGATACAATTAAAATGGTACACAATTAATTAGCTAAATAAGCATTCCAAGCAGCTAAGCAAAAAATAAACGCGAGCAAATATTTTGCATAAAATTTTGCACTCGTTTTCCTAATAAGGATATAAGTCGATACGTTTGAAAATGATCACCATAATGCTGACGAAAAATGCAGTTGCATTGCATCTGTCTCGGCAGACCAGTTCTGTTACATTCATGAATAAAATTGAATAAAATGATAGAGTTGCAGCTGATTGTCAATGGATGTACAAATTGAACGCAATTTTTCTCGGTACATTATCATACAATGTATTTATTTATTGCTGTCTTCGTAAATAGCCAAGATAAACTGAATAGATAAAATATAAAACAGTGAGGCCATTGAAAGAAATTGAGAATGTTATTACGTTATTTTTGATTTATTGAAATTATCAAAAGAAGGAACAGATTTTCAATTAACAGTTCTGATCCTCACGATTTATGCGCAAAATTAAATAGTGGAAAACGTCAGAAGAATTTGAAAGTAGTGTGTAAGATGTTTATTCCGTTTTTTATATGTTTACATCACATAAATAATACTAAATAATATTAATATTTATTATTAGCAATATTTATATATACCTCATATAAAATTTAAAATATCTTTCAAACGAATCTATTTTCAACACAACAACCCCAATGCTACTTTATCGAGAACAAAGAAACCTATCGATCGATATATAAAGAAGTTCATATACTGTCTCCGACAGTGCAAGGAAGATTGTAATTTCCCTTCAGAATGCAGCGGTGACCTTGAAACGTTACAAACACCTACACTTTCAGACGCACTCATCAGAGGATGCACTATTCGAAACGAAAGTGTTCGACTCACAGTTCAAACAATTGAGATTCTCCCTAATAGAATATGCTTATTTACATTTTGCTAACACGTACACATCGGAGAGACAATACTAATCCAATAACAATTTTTTTTGTTTTTATCTTTTTATGGAAATTTCATCAAAAAATTTGCAACTTTTCTCGAATTAAAAGGACATCAATCGCGATACAATTCGGAGTTTATTCGCTTCCTCAATCCACGATTAAGTAGAACCTCTGCTATTCGAACTAATCAGTGGAACATGATTTTTTGGATAATAGAACAATTTCCTAGCTACAGTGCTAGATTAAAATTATAATAATTTATGTACAGAGTCGCGTTGTAAATGACTCGCTTTAGATTAAATTGTTCGGAGAATTCAGTTCACTGTTCGAGGAAATCAGGTAACATCGGTTCGGATAATCGAGGTGCCCCTATATCGTGCATTAAGCACATAAACATGATCCAAACTACATCGTGTTTGGTATCATTTTCATCAGAAAAACATCGCGAATGTCCTTGTAAAAGTTTCACAAAGAAATAATTAAAAAAAGAACAAGTTTCATCTTTTTTTTTTTAGAAGATTAATTCTCGAGAGAAGTAAAACAACAATTTTCTCCGCTTCAACCACAAAAGCTACTCAAACGTTTCCTAAGCAGAACGATTCTATAGACCCATGTTTCCCAACGTGAGACCCACGCTCCACAGGGGGGCAAATTTGATTGTCAAGGGGGGAGGGGGGCAATTCGAGAATGGACTCGTTCAGAGTTTAACCGTATGTTTTGAAAATTTACTTACTGTGTTCCCTTTGCAATTCCCTAGTGACTTCTCCTATCACTTAAGTTACTTCAACGAATAATTTAATTTTATATAGTGGAGGGGGGCAGACATAAGAATTTTACAAAAGGCTTAAGTGGGGCATGACACAAAAAAATGTTGGGAAACATTGCTATAGACTGTCCCAAACAAGACAGTATATATTTTTAGCATGTTATAAATTTACACAACTTTTTATGAAACAAACAAGGCGCTCTCCCTTCTCACCGGTACGCTGCAGCGTCGACGGTTTGTTTACTCTCCTGTCGATCAAAAGGGTTAAGTTAGGAAAACAAAAGAAGCATCAGATACCACTAAGATTAATGAAACATAAACGCTGTAATGTAATGATTCACTTCTAAAAAATTCATTAAAGTGTATAAAGCAGAAGTTACAGATTTTTGATCATCGTCAAGTCGTTTTCCCCCACTATGGCGGCAGTTTCGCAAAAGAGCGCATGCTATCTTCCGCGCGTTTCCAAAGTTAATTTCCAGGAAAAACTGTATCGGTTGCATTGTTCCGCCGGGACGAAACTGGCGCAAGAGCATCGGCAAAAACGGACATCGCATCGGCGACTATCTGGGAAAGTGTGGAAACACTGTGACGAAACGAAGAAGGTGTAACCCGATTGCAGCTTCGCGTTCGGTTACGCGCACTGTCGTAAGCCGCAGGTTAAGAACCTTGCTGTTATTCAAATAATGTAACACCTCGATCGAATAAACCATGTTACGCCGTAGCGGGTGCACCGTTCGTTCCTTTCCTTTTCATTTTTCTTCACTTCGGTTGAAATCTCCGTTGCATAATGCATTATAAATTATCGCCGCTCATTTTCGCGGAACGCGCGCGGCGCCGTTTCAAAACGGCCGCCCCATCGCGAAAAATTAAACATTTCTACCATTTTCTTGTTATAAGATACTCGAGTCTTTTGAGATGGTATTCTGGTTTTGAGTTTTAATTTTCCGGAACTTTTTTGGGGAGTTAGTAAAATTTTTGATAAAAAAGATGTTGGCCATGATTCCAATTTTTGTTTTAAACAATTCGAATTTGCACAGCCAATTAATAGTAATTTTGCGCAGTCAAATTATCGTTTTAAAATGCCGTGTGTCTCCAACAATAACAAGAGATATTTCTTTCGTTGCAAACTCGTTAATTTTCCACATGCAACGTGATTTTACACGTGACCATGCAGCGTGATTTTGTTAACACGAACTTGTTAAAATGCATATTCCTTTACCGCCTGTTCATTGCGACATTTTAGCGAGAATTATTTTCTGTGACTCGCGAAATCTGCTGCGCAAAATTCTGATTGCAAAATGGTGTTAAATTTTGTTTAGCGCCCATGTTGTTGTATCCTTACATTTTTTAAGATTTTTTAAATTAGATTGAATGTACGATAACTGTGTTTAATAACGATATTTTTAATTGCTGCATTAATGACTCAATTTTAAATAGACAGCTGAAGTCAAGACTATCATGCGCTTTACAACGTGATCCAAATGTAATAAAAAGCGTGCTTTACTATAAAATTGTCTAGTTTTGTTATTCATTTTGGTCATTCAATTACATATAGGAGTTATATGTCTTACTCTTACAACTATTGCAAACAAGATACCATTGTAGGTTTTAGATTAGGTCTAATCTCTTTATCTTATACACGTTGGTTCATAAATAGTACTTTATTATTAATACCATATGTTTATATGTATACTGTCTTTTCAATTTTGTATTTTTTTAAACGATTAACAGACTGCAGATTTTATGCATTCGTTATAAAAATGAATAAATACAATTTAAAATAATCGAAACATTAAGAGGATATTAGAATACTAGCTTAGGTTAGGTTAGGTTAGGTTAGGTAATGATATTTAGGTAATGATTTTATGCATTCGTTATAAAAATGAATAAATACAATTTAAAATAATCGAAACATTAAGAGGATTTTAGAATACTAGGTTAGGTTAGGTTAGGTTAGGTTAGGTTAGGTTAGGTTAGGTTAGGTTAGGTTAGGTTAGGTTAGGTTAGGTTAGGTTGGGTTAGGTTAGGTTAGGTAATGATATTTAGGTAATAATTTTATACATTCGTTATAAAAATGTATAAATACAATTTAAAATACAGGATTTTAGAATACTAGGTTAGGTTAGGTTAGGTTAGCTTAGGTCTGGGTTAGGTTAGGTAATGATATTTGGTCCCCTCAGGGTTTCAAATCCATTTTTACCAATCTCCCCTTCTTCCAGTCTTCCACTCTCACTATCGCTTAATTTTTAGCCTATTTCAGCCTACTTTTCAGCGGAACCTACTGTTTATTAATGTTAGTACCGATCCACCTGATTTTAAAATTCTATTTTCAACATTTTTAAATTATTCTAAGAACTATTATCTTGAACTATTTCTAACATTGCAAAGAAAAATTCAGTTACACTTCTCAATTCAATAAGAACCAATATTAAATAAATTAATTGACGTGCTGTTCTTGTAAAATTCAATTTGGAAGTCTACATAACGATTAAAACGCAATATTATCCATAATATTATATTTTAACATAGTTGATGGAAATGATTGATATAAAAGAGATACTTTTTATATAAAGAGAAATATTATTGTAAATTAATAAAATTTCGGGTAAAATTCAGCCTGCACGACTATAAATTAATAAATAAAAAAAATCCGGAGCATGACTAATGCTCATTTATTTCACGAAGGATTATTACTTACTGATTCTTCAACAGGAAAAACATGAATCGCCGCTGGTCGATGCTCATCCATATTCATTTCGCTTTAGAAAAAGAATCATGCGTTCGTGGTAAACATTAATCTTCTACACTTTCTTGCTAACGAATGGGATTATTATAATAAACTAGTCCAGAACTGGATGCAACCCAATGGCATTTTTCATTAACATTTCAACTACCGGCATTGGTGTGTCTGTTCATTTCTCGATTTATGCGTAAGCGTTTGTACGAAAAAATGGCGCATAATGTTACATACGAGACAGACATTAGCGTTTAGTGATCTAAAAACTAAATGTTAACGTGCAAATTGTTAAATAATCACCGGTGGTGATTCATCGATTTCCGATAGGAAGCAGCAACAATGATCCAGGAGTAATTAACGAGAGTAATTTAATGGCCAAAGACGGTGGAATTTGCTCTGAATGGAAATGCACAAACCTGGAAATGTTTCCTACAGTGCATTGCAAAACATCTGCACTGTATTTGATGATAAAGCCTTACTATTTTATATGGTAATGCTAAGAAGATTATACTTGTAAAAAAATCTGAATGTTTGAATATTTTTAATGGAAAACAGAAATTTCTATTGATATACAGTAGATCCAAAAAGTATGTAAACTTTCTCATTTTTGAGAAATTGTCGATATTCGAACTGTGATAATTTCATTAAAAAAAATAGTACAACAATATACCTGGACTAATTTTAAAGCTTGAAGATGCTACTATTGCCATCGTCGTTCTTTTTTGTTTAAGATATTTTTGCATGATACAACGCCTGGGAAACTGAAGACACTTTTTTGGTCCAAAATGTTACAAATTGGAAAATCTGTAAAAACATTGAAAACTTTTTCTCGCGACTAAAACCACCGTATATTTAAATAATGAAGCTTCCTCTTTACAACGAAAGCTTAAAATTTGATATACGATTTTTTCCGATCGTTTTATAGAGCTTAGAACGAAAGGTGTACTGCACGTTTGCAAAAATATAAATGAAAGCCTTATTGGCTATGAAACAGCTCAAAAAAATCGTAGATTAAGTTTAAAGCAGTCATTGTAAAGGGGAAGATTCAATCTTAAAACCTGTAATAGATTCATTCAGAAAAAAATTGTTTCGAGCTTTTACAGACGAATGTAGCTTTTTCGATCAAAAACGTGTCTTTGATTTTTTCACCTGCTATATCATGCACAAATATTTTACAAATAAATTAATGATAATCTGCAAAAGTAAGAGCTTCAATCTTTAAAATGAGTCCAAAATTATTATTGTACTACTTGTTTTAACGAAATTATTATAGTTAAAATATTAACAATTTCTGGAGAATTGAGAAAGTATTCAAATACTTTTTAGATCCACTGAATGTCTGTATGTAATACAAATACAATAGAAAATCAAGTAACATGCTATGAATGTCATTAAGATAATATGCAACACTATAAATAAAAAATTTATATGTTTTCTATTATATTTTTTCACTGTAGAAAGCACTTACATCTTTAAATATTTTTGAGAAATACTTTTTTAAGCATATGTATTTATAAGAGTTGAAGAAAATGGAAGCGGAGATGAAGAATTACATAGAAGAGTAAATTATAGTGCGATGAATGCTACGATTTTTCACATGCCTCTTGTTACTTGAGTCATTTAAACAGCCTAGTCTTTTTTGTGCAAGTATATGTTCTAATTCAGTAAATGTTTCAACATAGCCGGTAATTACAGTTCAATTCATGGTGCTCTCTGCTTACCATGTCATTCAGATTGCTAAATCCGAAGAGTATCGGAAAGCGACATTCCTTCTGCGCTAACTTGGCAAAGGAATAATCAGTACGCGAACGCAAGATAACTGTCATTGACGTCAGAAATGACTATAAATTAAACAAAAACCGCTCAACTACCTGAACGTAAAATCCCTCGAGCTAACAATAAAATTAATCATCATTGCTGAAGAGTAGTTTCACTTATTTCCATTTAAAATTTTTTTATAAAAATAGGAATACTGCACACGGACATCGGCGTTCTGTCAACACGATAATTTTCAGCTTTTTTTAATATCATATATTTATTTGGCAATTCTCAAAATTGATGTTCTATGTAACGTGCTGTATTAATTTTAATTGACACTTTTCAAAATCGACGATGTTTAATACAGTAAATTAATTGCAATTGGCTACCGCAATAATGATCGGTTGAGAAAATTGCTTTTCACCAAGAGCTGACTACCACTTCCAAGAACCTGTGTGATTGTTACTATTTATAAAAAATATTTCTGCGAATATGAATGAAAACACCTCGAAGACATTATTAGAAGAAGAAGCGATGCTATTATATCATCTTCGAATTATGAAAAATATTAAACTATCAAAATATCAAAGATTTACTTGGACCATTTTTATTTTGCATTAAGACCAAGCGGTCTGCAGATAAACAAATGAACAAATCGTATAAAAGTGAATGGAGTGCAGCAGTTGGAAATGTAGCAGGTGTTCGTAGACTTTCGTGATCGACTCTCTATCTGTGAGAACGATCACAATGGAGGATTTTTTTTATTAGATCATTGCACGCGATATACGTTGTTTTTTTATAGTGCAAACTGGTATTCGATTATCTGCGACAATCAAAGAAAAAAGGGTTTCTTGACACTGCTATTATTAGAAGTCTGTCTTCTTGGAAGAGAAATTTTTAATTTCATTCTAATATTTAAACTATTGTATTAATTGCACTATTTTGTTAATAGATTTATCATGAATTTTACCTTCGAAATTTTAGCTAAACTTCATTTGGACGAATAATCGTGTTTCCATTTTATTTTAAACGATCTTGAAAGTGTTCTGTTAAATATTAATTTTGTGTATATTAATGCTTAATAATTAATATTTCATATCTACAAACTCCAACAAATATAAATTGGTACATGATTTAATTTATTCAGTTGCATATTGTATATGAATGTTAAATACTACGTTTATTATCATTATAATTATTAGTTTATCATTATTCACTATTATACACTTACTCATTTATTGTTCATTATTAAAATTGTATTACTATTATATAATTGTTAGTTTCTTAGTATGCATTTTCATTGGTCGATAATTCCAGTATTAAATAGGCTAATGTTTTATTGCAAAAATCTATGCGAGCGCAATTAAAGATTAATTATAAAAGTTCACCTTGATCACTATCATAAAAAACAAACATTATAAACAACAATTTAACATCAATGTAAATCTAAACCGTTAGAATGAAAGAATTATAAATAAATGACGAGAAACATTAATTATCTTATAACTTATACGAAATTATATGTTCTAATTGAACATATAGTCTACTGCTCCTGTGTATAACGAAGGCATAAAAATATATAAAGTTAAATAAAAAAACAATAATAAATATACTACAGATTTCATGCGTTTACTACAAAATCGCTTAGATAAAATTTAAAACAATTTAAGACCATCAATGCACCATTTTCAACTGACTAAAGTCAACAAAGAAAGGAAGACAATAGTCCCTGTTCCGTGCAACCAACACAAAAGTTTTGAGGTAAAATTCCTCTCGATCGAAAATGAAATATATAATAGATTTTGTGGTTTCGGCGCACAGTTCGATCAATTATAGAAACAGCAAATTTATTTAAATATTCTTCTCAACGTTTCGATCCCTATATGGATCATTTTCAAGAGAGACATTTTTGCGTTTGCTGTGAAAACAGGGAAAGCAATAAACAGAATATTAAGGAGTTACGGAAAACAACACTTTAATCCATGGTGGCAAATACGTAACTTAGTAGATACTAAATTAGATACTTAAAGTTTTGATTTCGCATAAAGATCCGCGTTCTAACAAATAAAAACACCAATAATAAATCCATCAAAAACGTACCTCTGATCCGCAGTAAGATTTTCGAGTTCAGGCACCCAGCACCAGTGTTCATCCGGTATCAGGGTGATGAAGATCTGCGAGAAGTAGACCCAGGCAACGAAGGAGGCAAAGGGGATCATCAAAATGAACAGAATCCTCTGATAGATCCCGAATTCACCAACATAGGGCAGCAATTCATCAAAGTCCATATCCCTTCCTTCATCCTTCTCCCTGTTCCCCTGTCCGGGGACCTCCATGTTCATAGGACTTTGGGAAGCCACTGCACCCTCGCCCTTATCCAGCTGCACCGGCGTCTGAAACTTTTCCTGAGGTGGCATCTCTACCCTAGGCTCCAGGACTCGATCACGACCAGCCAGAGAATACTCTGGAGACCTCGTAGAACCTCCCGGGGTACCCTAACAGACCCTAATTTTCACTGTACACGATCACTGTTCCTCATCGAAGTCTATCGCGTGGCCTATAATAGTTGAATGCATCGTCTTCAGGCTTCTTCGGAGCTTTGAGGCAGGTTGACACAGGTCTGTGTTGACGAACGCATTCGACGTTCCTTATCTGATTGTTCCGAAGATCCAGATACACCGATCTCTCAGATGTTTATTCATTCGGACGCCATCGCGAGAGGATAGAACCAGGAGAGCCGAGTCTCGGGACCCGATCGGTTGTCCAGGGGTTAAAAGTGGACAAATATCCTAAGTGAGGACTTCGAAACTGAAATGATCGGCCCCGTAGCCGGCTATATAACTACCGAGGCACTCCCTCTCTTTTCCTTCGCGAGCAGAATTCACCGGTCTGCGAGTGGCATTGAGCTGAGCGCGGATCGTGTCAATCATCTTCGTCACCCGTCGACGGCCAATTTCTTTTCTCGACCTTTTTTTTTTCCCGCGAGTATGGTTGTTCGTACACGGTCAATGGTTTATATAAACTGCCTTCCGAAACTGTTCCGATGTACGACGAGAGGATACAAGCGGTGCTATGTCGTATTAGGCTTCGGAAGATCGCGCGCAGATCAGCGAGGTTTAAATTTAGCGCTAATCGATTGAGGGAAACGAGCTGTGCGATAAACTACAGATCTGGTACAGTGACGAATTTTGCAGTTTCTAGGAATTTTGCCGAGAACAGAGCTGAAAGCAAAAAGGCAGTCCGTTTAGGTTCCCTGTTCGTTTCAACGTTGTCCTTAACGTGTTCGCTACCGGCAATTAATTCGTTGCTCAGCTCTGTTGTTTAAATACTTGATTAAGTACGATGTATGTACCTCCTTTATTTATGAAATACCGAACCAATTATGTTATGCACCGTGACTTTTAATACTGCGAGATTGCGATCATATGTGGTGGCGAACGTGTTAAAAGGGGAATTCTGGTTTTCAAGGTTGTTTTTGTACAAATTTTTGGGAATTTTTTCCAGAAGAACGACTGCATCTTTTGCATTCGGATTTTGCACACGTATTTATTGGTATTCGAAGCACATGTGTGATTTTTTAGAATTAAAGATAATCAAAATTACGTGAGTTATATATTTTTCTATAAAGTGTGTTTTGAAAAAAACAGGGTTATCACCCAGCATGCGTTCTTCAAACTTCATTATTCTTACGAAGTTTGTAAATTTCCTTACAAAAACATTTTAATATTTCCTTTAAGAAAATGTAGAAAAATCGATCTTTTCAAGGATCTAGATCAATAGACCTTCTTAATTAATTCTTCGGATTTCGTGAGTTCTCGCCGGGAAACAAATGAACGCGGTCAATGTCAAAGAATGAATCAATGGACACTGTCTTTTTTTTCAAAATTACCTGGGGAAATGATCGATGCAATTTATCGTGCATTCCCCGTTCCTGAAACCTAGAACGCAACGAACGCGTCAAGTTGTTTTTTTCCGTCATTGAAGCTGAAACGATCCGACAGACACCTGACTTCCTGATCCTGTCAGTAATAAACCAAAATCTTTCTACGAGTCTTTGCAACTGAGCCGAGTCATTCTCTTTATTTGACGGGTGCGTCTTATGACACTGGCGTTTAGTGTTAATGCATCAATATAATACGCCTCTTAAAATCACAAAATAATTGCGCGCATTACGATGCTGCATGTAACAATCAATTCCACGATCTTCTGTGTAAAGACGATTAACTATCGAATTAGATCGGTGGGAGCATGCAGTTATCTCGTGTACATATTTGTTTGTGAATCCTATTGCGAAAACAATGATATTTCCACTGTTTGTTGGTGCCATAATCCAGTTTCAATCTATCTGAGAAAATGCTTAAACGAAAGTTACATCGTTTTATGGTATCTATTGAATTGTTCAAAAAACGTTTTTTTTCAAAGATCCATAGCTTTTAGCAAAGATTATTTTAGCAAATGTTCGAAATGATTATTTTCAATATATAATATACAGGGTGTCCCACGTAACAGTTTTCACGATTTTTTAAGTACTTGCGATAATCTGACAAAAAATATTTTCATCAAAAGTTGATCAGTTTTCGATTGGCTATATATTGCAATAAAAAAAGTTCGGAAAACATTTTTTTTTACAGTATTGTCAAGGTCACCTTCATTTTTTTAAATGGCACTTTATACTTTTAACTTAACAGTATTATAGTATACCATGACCTTAAGATGACCTTGAAGGCGAAGAAATGAAAATTTCAACAAAACATGACAATCTGCTTAAATGGGTGATAAGAAGTTGTGTTTATTATTAAGACTCGAAATTACATTCAATTCCGAAACCTTGACTAAACGAACACAAACGATTTCGTAAAAAAGTCACATCAAATGTTCGAATTGAAATCCGTTTTGTTGTAGGAACAATTCCGTTCTTCGTAGTAAATTTGCACTGGTTGCTCTTACGATACTGTCGTAGCGAGGTTCTTCGCATGCTGTACGGATTCGCTGCTTTAAATGTTCCTTATTTTGTAATGGAACAGCATAACTATTGACTGTAAATGACCCCATAAAATTGAGTGTAATTTCGAGTCTTAATAATAAACACAAGTTATTATCACCCATTCAAGCAGATTATCATGTTTTGTTGAAATTTTCATTTCTTCGCCTTCAAGGTCATCCCAAGGTCATGGTATACTAGGTCGTTGAATTCGTCTTGACACGGGCTATAATACTGTTAAGTCAAAAATACAAAGTGCCATTTAAAAAAAATGAAGGTGACCTTGACAATACTATAAAAAAAATGTTTTTCGAGCTTTTTTTATTGCAACATACAGCCAATCGAAAACTGATCAACTTTTGTTGAAAATATTTTTTGTCAGATTATCGCAAGTACTTAAAAAATCGTGAAAACTGTTACGTGGGACAACCTGTATAATACAGAAAGCACGAGCATCGTCCTTGTCTGTTAACTTCCTTGAAGGTTACCTCAAGGTCAACAACACATTAAACATGATTAAATTTGTGTTTTCATTAGTTATAACGACACGCTAAATATCTACCTACACTAATCGGGGACCGCTTTAAAAAATGACCTTGATATATCAGAAAATTCGACCTTGAGAAAACAGAAGTCCTCGACACAATAATTTCTCCAGTGAGACAAACATTGTTTTCTTTTCACATTTTCTCGTCTCGATAAAAGCAACGGGGATATTTCAGGTGAAAATGGCAGGTGACTCACGACTTGCATCTCTTTACGCAAGTATGCATGTCTTCAACAAAGTATAGCGAGTGTTGAAAAATTCCATCGACCGTTCAAGAACAATAGATTAAAAGGCCGCGCATTATGAAAAAGCGATGATGAGTCGTGCAATCGTTTATTACATATCTGCATTATAATCGATCGGCAACGATACTCTCGGTAACAATGTACGCCTGTTCCTTCCTCGTATGTGATTTATTTTGAATAATTTTTACTCTGACATTTTAACAATAGATTGATACATTTAACATTGCGTTACATTCCTATAATAACATGTACAATTTATATACTTGAAAATTTATGAAGTTCCTTCAATGTACATAGTTCATAAACTGTGATCTATAGGTAGGTGTCCACTCGGTCGTTAGGAGTGGAAGCATGGGAGATACGTTTTACATACATAGCCAGTTTTGTCAACGTAGCACGAACGCATGCATACCTTTTTTCTTTTTTCTCTGTCCTTTTATGCAACTTTATTCGTGTTGCCTAGTATACGAGCCGCGAACAATTATAATAGCAATTTCATTTTCCATAGGATACAACGTTCTGCCGTGAAATCTATTCTGACATTTATTCTATCGAGTACTGTGTGTACGAATCGAAATTAATCATGCACTCGCATTTACGTTAGACAAAGTATACAAACCGTCTCGAATACACCGAGACCCCACGAAGTTACGTCGAAATGAATTCATTAAAAATTCAGTAAAATCTTAATTACGTCCGCTGTCTATCCATCACGGTATAATTCAAGTGTTATAATAATAATTATTGTTATCGGTTAGTATCGGTCAATTAAATAATTACGTTCGTGTAGCCACGGCCACTTATTTTGGTACATAGACGTTAGACGTTCTTCGATATTCAACAATGAACAAATCATTATGGAATAATGAAAATATACGGTTTTATTGCAAAAGTATTTGCAATGTAAATCTTACGAAATGAAACAGTCATTGTTCGTGTGGTAAAAAACTTACAAAACCGACTCAGTAGGTTTTCTGTTTAAAGATACGTGACTGAACAACACCATGGATAAAGTATAATCGTATATTCCATCTATTTTTATCATAAATAAAATTTCAAATATCGATTGACTATCAACAATTCAAAACACTTGATAAAAAGTTCATGGTCATCGGTCTGGTGATATTAAAGTATAATCGTATATTCCATCTACTTTTATCATAAATAAAATTTCAAATATCGACTGACTATCAAAAATTCAAATCACTTCAAAAAAAAGTTCATGGACATCGGTCTGATGATACTTTGTTAATTATATTAATTGTAAGTCCATATAATTGAATTGATTCAAGTCTTCGTATAGTGAATATTAAGAGAACCAACTCGTGTAACTGTTTGGAAAAAAGAATGAACTCTTTTGCATGATTGAGAAATATATCTAAAAGATACGTTACCGAAGTTACAATATTTATAGTTATAGTCGACTATTTTCAATGTAAAATTATTATATAAAATCGGTACACTTATCAGCCTGTGGATCATTATGCAAATTCCCATTTGCATACTTAGTTTGATAAAATAAGAAAAATATTTCTGTTGATCTGAATATTATTAATTTTTATTAATATTTACTTTTCCTTGTATTTTAGACATGTATTAAAACTGTGTAAAGATTCACAGTCTAATATTAGTTATATAATTCAGATTTACAGGGTGAGCCACCTAACGTTTGCACCTCAAATATCTTTGTTGTTTCTAGAGATACGTAAAATATGGTAAGGACAAAGTTGAATGTTACAATGGGGCTGACACGATGCCAAAAAAAATTTTGTCTTTATGTTATTTTCTTAGAGATATCAAGGTCACCTTGACTTTTTTAAATGGAACCACCCTTTTTTAAACACCTACAATGATAGTCCCTTTCATTACGAATAGAGTGACTATAATTACTCAAGGTCATTCAAGGTCACGGACAGAGCACAACATTCCTTCAAAGCCCGTTTACAGGCATGTATCGATGTTAAATCTTATACGTTATCTCTGTCCGCGACCTTGAATGACCTTGAGTAATTATAGTCACTGAATTCGTAATGAAAGAGACTATCATTGTAGGTGTTTAAAAAGGGGTGGTTCCATTTAAAAAAGTCAAGGTGACCTTGATATCTAAAAAAATGACATAAAAACAAAATTTTTTTTTGGTATCTTTAGAAACAACAAAGATATTTGTCGACTCGAATTATTTAAATCTGAAATATTAAAACCACATCATAATTCTTAAATAAAAAAATATCTTCTACTTTTCAAGATATGTGGTAACATACCCTAAGAATCTCAAAAAAATATGACGTACAGTTCTCTTGAAAAAAAAACTATAGATCACTTTATTTTTAACCTGTTACACGAGTTGCCTCTCTTGGATTCATAGTCCATTTTTTGAAAAAAAAAAGGTCTGAGATACACTGATAATTGCAGTTGGCAATCAATTGATAAGGATTGTAAGAATGTATACAAACATCGTGTCTCTCCTTTTGAAAAAAATAGGATATAATACCCGTGACCACTGCAACTCAGTATACTTTTTTCAGAAACTGTTAAACAGTTCTGATTTCGCTAGAGTCAATTCATAAAACGGATTCAGATGAAAAAAGATTCTGAATACATTCGGTACGATATATTATGAAACTGATCAATTCGCTTTTTCTGTTCGGATAATGGAAGTTCAGTAACGATAGATTTGATTGCAGCTTCCTACGTTTCAGTGTCATTTTGATTACATTACGATCTAAATAATTTTTTTACAATATACCAATACCGTACAATATACAGTACAGTACAGTGAAATATCTTCTGCAACAGTTCTCCATTACGTTATAGAATAAATGGATCATCGTCCAAAATATTCGTGTTTGTAGTTCGTTCGAACTGCTTTTTTTATCTTTTGCGAAACGAGGTTCCAAATGGACAAGTATCGATTGAATTTTCATGGAAACAAACCGACCTGTATATTACCATAAAACTTGCATTTCGGAACCCGATATATAGAAAATAGTCAATCCATTTAATTCGAGTGATTTGTAACTATATCTGACTTAGCATCGCTAATTAGGCTGAACAGAGGTGTGCTTACTTAATTGAATGGTCTCTCGATTTGTTAACTTAGTGCTGGCTGCGTTACTGCTAACTCGACGCGTCGAGACGTTTTCTGATCGCGCTAATGTTCTTTTCTTTCAGTATAAAAATCAAGGGCATTTATCAGATATCTTCTCTTTGAAAAGGCATTTATGTCATTTGTACAAAAAAACAAGTGAGAATAGTCCGTTTCTTTTTTTTCCCTGCTCTTTTCTATTTCTTTTCGATTGCAAATACACTTGGTGAAGATACATAGTTTCTTTTCATTTGTATGTACAGTGGCTCCCGAAAGTATTGGAACGTCCCTTAAATCAGAATAATTTGTTTAACATTGCACCTAACAACTTGCCTTTTTTTTAACAATTAGAAACATTCATTTACTAACTGGCGTGCAAACGAGATTTTGAAAAAATTGCAATTGGAAAGAATTACATGAAAATATAGAAAAGACACTTTTTAAAACTTTTTTATTTTTTCATGTAATATCTACTAATTGCAATTTTTCCCAACCTTCTTGCATGTCTATCTAGTAAATCAATGCTTTTAATTGTTAAAAAAGAGTCAATTTAATTTGTTCAATTTTTAAAAAGATATTCTGATTTAAAGGTCGTTCGAATATTTTCGTGGGCCACTGTAAGTGTTGAGGGTGAGCCGAATTAGTTATTGATCTTGGATTACAAAATTACACTGCTTATAGTTAACGTACTGCTGAAAATAATTCTATGTAATACTACTGCATAGTAGTGTATACGTAATATATATTAATATTACTATGCTGATATATACAATGATAGTACACAGTAGCATCACATAGCGTACTGACAAGAGCATGTATTCAGTTTAGTTATACTTACTCTTTAGAATTTTTCTACGGAAGTTGTTTATTTGTTCATTATGCTCCTTCGATTTCTGACCTGACCCACAACAATTTTCTTTGTATTATTAAAAGCCTGCTTTAGCTATTATTCTTTAAGAAAAACTTTGGAGTTCAATTTCAAAAAAAAAAGAAGAAACGTAATTAATTGCCTCGATATTAGAATCACCAACGAAAACCTCGTGAAATTTTAATAGACACATATCCCTAGAATTATTTAGATACACTTTTCTTAAAAAGCTCGTTTAATATAAAAACTTATGAAAATTTTACATAGCCTCGCAGGGAGCTTACTTATATATCAATATGTAGTGTTTAACAGTTTCAAAAATTATTAAAATACGTTTAGTGTATATAGACTTTATATTGATATAGCACCCAGTAGAATTGAATAACGCATGGATAAAATACTTTTGCATGAATCTTAAGTAGTTTATGTTCTTTTCTTTCCCTTTCGTAAATGAAACAAATGATGCGCAATGTCGGCAATGCCTTCGACAAAATTTCAGCAATTAACATATCTCCTTCCCGTTATCACGCATAATAAAACAGCAGGGTACGAAATCTCGAGAAAACGTTTCGCTACCTGAACAACCTACCTAACTCTCGAGATTGTTATCATTCGCTGCGCCATAACGCAACAAATCGTCGAAAAGAAGGAAATACAAAATTTGAATGTTACAATAAACGCACAATGAACAAATCTAACGTGTCTTATGTACAATATTATCATGAATACCCACGAAACGGATGAAAGGGTAAAGATTAATGTTAAAACAAAAAACCTCGCCTACACAGCTCCAGGAACTTAGTTCTGTTCAGTTATCCATATTTTTGATTATTCACAGTAAAATTTGTTACACCAACATTCATAGTAGCGTCAGAGAAATGGTTTACCCATGGATAGGATATCTTAAAGTATTGTTTCTTTTTTCTTTAAAAAAAAAACAAAATGCGAATATTACCTGCTCGTATTTAAAAATGAAAATAGGTGGGTAAAATCGACCTTAAACTATGCGGTAGCGGCAAGCTCCTTGGGTAGAAAAGTTTCAATATCCACCCGGCATATAGGACAGCGTTTGTTAGTACGCAACCACTGATCGACGCAGTCTATGTGAAATAAATGCATGCATGGAAGCCTCCTGCGGAAATAGGTGCAAAAATATTTATAGAGATTTTGTAATTTTCGTAAATAACCTGTAACAATGTACATAAGATATTTCAAAACCGTTAGTAGAGATCAGCAATTATTATACAAGCTCTTTTACTATTTAATATTTAACACTAGAATTACGGGACGCGTCAAACTGACGGGTTTTAATATTTTTGTTAATTTACGATTATTGAGATCGTAAAGAAAATTCTTTGTCTAACTAATTTTAAGCACGATATCGCTGCTCGATAAATTCTGAAATATCTTACGCTCGTATAGAAAATATTTTGTACCTGACACATTCGCAGTCTTCAAATTCAGACAAACATATAGTACATTTTTCAAGAGCACTTTCGCCATTCTCGACTTTCTTAACCTGCAGAAAAGAACCGACAATCAATTAACCAAGATAACGTAATAATATATGACATAAAAGAAACTTTATATTATCTAACGACGATTATCTCATCATTTTCGAAAGTCTGTGGTCTATAACTAAGGACTTCTTAATAAATCCTTCAACAGCAATAGCAATTTCAATCGTGAACCTACAAGTCAGCCATAGTAACGTAATCCAACAATTTCATTTGAAACTACTGTACAAAACAATATTTTTAAGCTTTCTTTTGGTACACCATAATTACTGAATATTCCATTAATAGGCTCTCAGTAGATAAAATTTTAATATGAGTATACGTGTGGTCTAGGACATCCTGTACAAGCAGTAATCTCGACATTACTAATCTTGGAAAACCTGCGTACGCATATATTAAATGATTCATTACCCGTTTGTACTTGTGAGGGAATGTATGCCTTTCAATAGACTCCTGTGTCGCTCCGCAACTAGTATGACCCATCCGTCGTAAATCAACGAGGCGTATGTAATCTTCGAGACTCGGTAAAGGTGAAACGGGCGACATCCAAGGTGACAATGGCATCAGCATATCGTGTGGAGCAGACCTCTCCTAGATGTTCAAATACACATATGCATTATACAAACATAAAATAGCTCTGCTGGAAATATTCACTAAAATTTACCACATCGTGAAGATGGGGATGAAGACCGATATTAACATGATGCAAATCGTTGATGTTATGATGCTGGAACATTTCATGTCTTGGATGGGCACGTTCGGGATGAGACAATGGATGAAGAGGCATCGGCGGCAGTATTTCTTGTCGTCTTGGTTCCACCACGACAAGCTCCTAAAAAAAGAAAATTCAATGCGAATTGCAATCAATAAAATTAGAAGATGTATTTGCGGCAGGGCTTGAAACGGTTCCGAAAATAACTGTTTACAACTATTTCGATTACGAATTTTTATAAAACTTTTATCTCTAAAACTTATATGAAAGGGGGCTTGGAGATTTACAATTTTTTTAAACACGTTCACCTAATCCGAAAAATCTGAAAAAGTAATAATCATAATAAAACGTAACTACCAACATAATATAAACGTGGTCATCTGGTAACTTCAATAAAAAAATCAGCAATTTTAAGTTTCTGGAATTTTTTAAAAATCGATTTTGCAGTAAGAAATTCGTAAAAAATTCACAATCGTGTATGCTGTTAGATAAAATGTCCATGAATTTTTTCGTAACTTTTTGGTGAGCAGAACAGAAGAAATAGAGCATAATTAATTAAAAACGTGTTCATCCTACAACTACTTGGAAGTTGCCACTCAGGGTTTTCTTTAAAGGCCCTATTAAATGACGCGACCAACTATCAATTTCGTTTGAGGACACTTTTGACCATCTTATCCGGTTATACTCTTTTGGTTCTTCGTAACAGTTTTAAGAACCGAAACCAATATTATAACAGTTTTCAAGCCCTGATATATAAGTTTTTCGAGGAATAATCCAAGTACCATTGCTCGTAGCAAAGGACAATTTGGACGAGCTCCTGGATCGTTATAAACGGTTCGTCGTGGTGATGTTGGTGAAAGGTATGATGGAAGATATTGTCGTGGATTTGAAATGTATGGAAAATAATATTCTCGAAATGCCACACTTTCCGAAACGTTGCAGCGATTGTTCGGTGGATTAGCATTCCCGCTGTTGCATATGTGTTGTTGGTAAGCTGGTTGACGCATGTGCCGGCCGCACGACATGGTGTTTCTAAAAAATCATTACAAGAATTACAACATAATGTAGACTGCTGGATTGTGATCGTTATACTAACGTGTGATGCGATGAAGATCCTGCGTAAAAGTATCGTCTGTGCATCTCTTGTATGTCCTGTTGAATCCTCCATAGTTTCTCTTGTCGAGGATGCATGCGTCTCCTTCGTATCCCGCTGATACCAGCTGCAACAAATATTTTTCGCGTAAACAAAAATACGCAATGACAAAGAGACACAGGACTAATTTAATTTAACAACAACTTAGGTCTTACGTGGCATTTGGCTATGTATTATAGGTATAACTGGTGGACCATGCCTACAATAGAAGTTGTTCTCGCTAAAACAATTAGTAAATTCAATTAATG
The DNA here is from genome assembly GCA_913789915.3 of Sphecodes monilicornis. Classification (NCBI taxonomy): domain Eukaryota; kingdom Metazoa; phylum Arthropoda; class Insecta; order Hymenoptera; family Halictidae; genus Sphecodes; species Sphecodes monilicornis. The sequence continues at coordinate 8,050,478 of OU565298.1, forward strand.
GGAAAATACTCGGTAGGTGTGTATGCAATAAAATATTGTATTCCATACTTATGTACATAATCCGCTGGTCGTGGATTTACTACGGGAGTTGTTGATGTAGACGGAGCATGTTCTTCGTCGGATTCCACAGTTAAATCAACCACGGTTACCGGACGATTATTCTCTTCATTGTTTTGTACAGAATTCTGCTGAACGATTATAGTTTGCATACTTAATGTATTAGATTGTTGCATATGAAATGTCCGATTTTAGAATGCAAATGTTACGAAGCGTTTTGATCAAGAAATACTATTACCATCTACAGGTTCATTATACATCACTTTAAGGTACAAAGCTGATTTTAAGGTCTAAACTTAAGATTATTATACATATTAACAATATCATGACGTGATGTTTGGTCAAAATGTATCGATTAATAAACACACTATTCGTTGAATAAAATTGATCATATTTTCTTACCTTATTACTGTGATTCACTGTTCCAAGAACTTCAACCGAACCATCTTCGTCGTCACTACTAGAGGACCAATCTAATTGTAAATCTGGTGCCGATGGTGCATCATCATTACCTAATGAATAAAATTTAATTAGAGCATATTTTATTTTGAATTGAATTAGAATCAACTCTACGAAACAATGACTTTACTTATCGGGCGAGTAGAATATTGTATAGGATTAATTGCGTTTGGCAAAATTTGATGATAATATGCGTTGGCTTCATTGGCACTATCATTTTCAATATTTTGTGGAACTCGATTTAAAATATTTTCAATATTTGTTGTCGATCTAATTGTGCTGGAAAGGGAAAATAACACGAAACAAAGTAGAAGTAATTGATTAAAATGCGATTCCCTTGTATTAATGCTTCATACCTATTAGGAACACTGTCTGACAGTCTGGATGGGCCAGCTATACTTAAACTATCAGCATGTTGATCACTTATTGACTTATGCATCTCACTTCTGGATTTTTGTGGATTTTGCTTGTGTAAAAATCTTTTACAAAAATCTCCACAAGCTCTTCCACCATATATGTTTCTTAACTGTTGTCTATGACATTCCTGATGCTTTGTGCTTCTATCATGCCTATTCTGGCATATATTGTAATTTATATGGTCAGGATTAATAGGAGTTACTTCAGATTCTTCTATATCACTTTCTGCGAATAAATGTTCATACTCCATTTCATTTCCTGCAACGAACAAATCATTGATAAGCATACACTATACAGTAGTTTGTTTCATTATATTCCGTTTGTACCTGTACTAAATCTTGGCTGAGGAGACGGATCGACTGTAGATGTAAATGCTGTATCAAATATATCTGCTAAAGAAGTAGAGTTAGCTTCCATTGATTGCGTCGCAGATTCTCCAGGATACAAACCACCCTGCTCTTCCACTTTAGTCTTACACCAAACTTTTTCGGAGCCTGCACTTTCCTCCATCCTATTTGAAATAGTTAACTACTCAACAATCATGTTTAAACAGACATAAACAGTATCTATATGCTGTAATTAGCAAAGATACTTGAACTTGAATTTTCATTTAATAAACTGATTATAATAGAAAGAAGTAAATACTCGATATTTCGTGTATAAATGAATAATTAATATAGTGATAAACAAATTACATTAAGAAAATGTTACAAATATAGGATATTGGAGCAGGACGAAAACGGAGAAGAATATGTCCTAAATACATACAATGCACATATATATCAGTACGTACATATCACGTAACGTATAATAATATATACAAAAATTCTTTTTATCACGAGAGTCAAATAACTCCGATTACGAATCTCACAAAAATATGTTTCCTTACTGGTTTATTCATAACGATTGATGTTTCATGGAAATTTTCCTATTCCTTCCGCGAACACTTGATGCAATATTAAAATTAAGGTTTAAGAAAGTGTAAAGTAGGTACTTACCTTGCAATTCCTTCGATGGTTTCGTAAAACGATAAAGCTTTCTTCACCACGTCATTTTTGTCGAGATATTTATTTTCTATACATCATTGTCATTATGTAGCACTATCTATGCACGTCAATATTAGTTAAATAATTGTTCCACTTGAAATTTTTACGAACGTTTAATACATATAAAAATTTCGATATAATTAAATTCTTCTATCAGTAATAAGAATAAAATCGAAGAAGCATTTACGTAGACTTTCTTTCGGTAATCTACATTTGGCAACTATGATACCATCAATCGTAACTTTCATTAACTACGCTCGATTTTAGGCAGTCTCCGTTGATTATATAGTATGCTACCTTTCCGAAGCACAGAACAATCGTTACGTTAGTTCCGAAATATTCTACTAACTATGTAACATCCTCGTTTCTTTACGTTTGCCGCACTCCTTCCTTTACGGAATCATTTTAATTCTTACACTGTATGCTTTTATTTAAAAAATAAAAATTTTCTGAATGAATCTACGATACGTTTCAAGTATACAGGGTGTCCCAAAAATGTTGTACTTCCTTGAAACTGGTGATTCCTGACATTATTCGAAGTAACTTTTTTCTTTGCAGAAATGTTCTCGGCAAAAAACACGGACCAATCAGAGCGCGACTACTGCTAAGCATGATGTTGGCATTGGCCGAGCTGGAATCCGTCCACTGTAGCTGCGTTCTGATTGGTCGGTCTTCTTCGTTATGAGAACATTTTCGCAAAGGAAAAAGTTACTTGAAATGACCTCAAAAATCATCCTTTTCAAGAATCTACAACATTTTGGGACACCCTGTATATGCCTACAATATAAATAAATTAAATTCATTTTGTTCATTACCATTTAAACTGATTTTGACAATAATATACTGTACAAGAAATACAGAGACTTGACTAACTCACTATTATTGGCAGAATTTAATAATTAATACTGAACTGCTTTATTTCGGTTATATCGTTTTAGCAGAGAGGATATCCTCTCTGGTTTTAGCTGCTAAAAATTTCTTGTCATTCATTATTACATGGTGACTTATGAGATTATTATGTTAGATATTGGCCTTCTGGATTAGGTCATCGAAAAGATATGAAATGTAAAAATTTTGCCTAGATTACAGGGAATTTTTAATAATTTATCAATCTGTTATCAGCTGTTATTTACATATATCGATGTCGATAAAATATCTTCATTGAAAATCAGATCGTAGGAAGAGGTTCGCGTTCCGACCGACCAATCGGTTTCGTGGTCAATGTTCCTGTCACTTGACAAATTCGTAACGAATTCGTGGAAGCAGATCCTACATGCGATAACTGCACTTTGTCCGTGTATTTTCTGTCGGACTAAGCCTTCTTGTTAGTCCACAGAAGTTAGTCCTCTTAATGGTGGTCCTCCAGTAATTTAATATTGTTCATTAACAATTTTTAACTGATACATCAATTAAAACCATGGCTGTGGCTGTCAGAACATTTTCAAAATTCACAGGTAAGTTTCGAATGATTTTCTCGTATCCTGCGACCTTAAGATTACGCCCCTCTCGATTTTTAAATCTATAAGTACACTTTTGTAGAAATACTGTGAGATTTCACTACTGCACACGTGATTCCTGTCGTTATTTTAGAAACTAAAAATACATTTGATATCCCGCGTTCACGTTCATACTCCATTATGTAAGGACACGAATAATTATTCGCAACTCAATCTTCATAGGGAAGCATGTCTTTTAATTAATTGACTTGTCAATGTAAATTCGTTCTAATATAATAATTAATGAATAATTCGACAATTCTCGGTTGAAATATTGCTCTTTTCGAACATCTACCTATTACTGAAATACAAATTTGGTTTTACAATATGTTCAAACTTTTCTTCTTATTCAATTCTTCACCATATATACTATTCAAGTTCTCCTTGTTAGTAGTACTTTTTGTTCTTATATCATGTGCAATGATTTGTATGCATATTTCTGTGACGATTAGCTTTTGCATCTGTCATACTAAATGTCATACCACTCAATTAAACATCATTGCATGATGTATATACAATGAACCTTGACCCAAAAGGAAAGATATTTGATATTGTCGCTATAAATAACATCTGGCTTAAACAATACTCGTGCGAAATATGTCTATGTCATTAAATAATATACCATTCCAATGCCTATTGAACTATATTTCAACGAAAGTTCCTTACTTTATAATAAACTTCTGCATATTTCTTCATAATAAATTATTTTTCTATATTTCAGTCAGAAATTGTGGAAACTTTTTACATTCTCAAGTAAGATTCAATTATTCAGAAACTAGGAAAAATTTAAAAATCGATTGCAATACCAAAGTTATATGTCAAGGATTTACTGGTAAACAAGGCACTTTTCATAGTCAACAGGCTATTGATTATGGTACCAAAGTAGTAGGAGGTGTTAATCCTAAAAAAGCTGGTAAAGACCACCTTGGGAAGCCAGTCTTTAAATCTGTGAAAGAGGTTTGTTACCAACATTCTTTTGTACATACAGATTTTTATTTTAGAATTTCTTCTGCTGTCCTATATTATGGTATACATTTCATTTTTATTTTTACTTCAACCGTGTATAACTTCTTTCTGTATTAACACAGTGAGTATGGTGCTCTGCTCGCTCAATATGCTTCCAAAGCACATTTTTGAGCTGGCTAAAAAAACTTAGTACAATCCATACGAGCACATTCTTTAATTCACATTTATAAATTCTTAAATATTACTATAGATTTTTTATATTATTTTATATCCTATGTGTTATATTTGTTATATTTTTTTTGGAGTCGTCTACATGTGAGACATCTTGTAACACATACGCAATGTGTTAACATGTAATATAAGGCTTTTTTACACACCTTGTATATGGTAACATAGAACAGTGGAAGTATAAAATATCATTTATCGAAGAATTCAGTTAAACTCACTTTTTAGGCTAAAGAGGCAACTGGAGCTACTGCAACAGTCATCTATGTGCCTCCACCAGGTGCAGCGGCAGCTATCATGGAGGCCATTGATGCTGAAATGCCCCTTATTGTATGTATCACAGAAGGTGTTCCACAACATGATATGGTCAAAGTGAAAAGGCGACTTCTAGAGCAGAACAAGTGTCGTCTTATTGGACCAAACTGCCCAGGAATCATAGCTCCTGAACAGGTACAGACATTTGAAATTCCTAATAAACTTGTATACGTATAGAATTACTTAATTAATTATTTTTTATTATTCATTCTTTTAGTGTAAAATAGGAATTATGCCAGGGCATATACATCAGAGAGGAAAAGTTGGTATTGTATCAAGATCCGGAACTTTGACATATGAAGCTGTGAATCAGACAACCCTTGTAAGTGTATAATATTTCCACCGAATAGATTATTTTACAATTAATTTAAAATCCGGTTCATATTGAAACGTGATGCAGATAATAATGAAAAATATTATTTCAAGGCTGGTCTTGGGCAAACGCTCTGTGTTGGAATCGGTGGAGACCCGTTTAATGGGACTGACTTCATTGATTGTCTAGACGTATTTCTTAGAGATCCAGACTGTGATGGCATCATAATGATTGGTGAAATCGGTGGAAGCGCAGAAGAGAAAGCAGCGGAATATCTCATTGAGAAGAATACTGTTGGTTGCTGTTCTGATTTATTGGTACCCAATCCTGACCTATCCTAATAACTAAGGTGTTCGAGAACCCGATGGTCGGGACGGGTCGAGAATTTTATTCAGAATTGGTACGGGTTCTCGAATATATCGAGATCCCTGAAAATTTTCGGGAATCCCAAAATTTTCGAAAACCCATCATGATCCTGAATAAAATTCTTGACCCGTCCCGACCCGACATTTTCGGATCTTCGCACACCTCTACTAATAACCCGTTGATCCTTTATCAATCCTAGTATTCCAGAAAAACCTATCAAACTTTTGAAAGTAAAAATTATGAAACTATTAACGCATGTGCAAAATTATGTTAACATACTGTGTTATTTCAGGGTGCTAAAGTTAAACCAGTTGTGTCATTCATTGCTGGTATTACTGCCCCACCTGGACGAAGAATGGGTCATGCTGGTGCAATTATTTCAGGAGGAAAAGGTGGCGCGCAAGATAAAATCAATGCTCTAGAGAAGGTATTATTTCATTCATTGTACTATTTCATTATTGTATTTACTATTTCATGGGGGAAAAATTGATTTTCAGGCTGGTGTAATAGTGACAAGGAGTCCTGCACAAATGGGAAACGAGCTTTTAAAAGAAATGACTCGTCTTGGTTTGGTCTGTAATTAAAAAACACATGCCACTATAAACATATGTAGTTCGCCTGATGTGCATGTATCTTCATAAAATAAATTGAAAGTATGATTAATTCATCGATAATCTAAAAAAAAACTAAACCAAGTAATGCAGTAAAGCATACAAAGTTATTTGGTCACTACGATAAAAACGTTCGTTGTAAAAAATGCCGAGCTGTTTCATTCCTGTAGATCAAATTTAACAGGAGGACTCTCAAACATTGTTTTAAAGAACTGAATTAATTTTAACACTGTACAGTGGTTATAAAATATTTGTATCGATGTAGCTTTTATTTTAACAGCAACAAGCACTCAGAGATAACATACAAAGGAAATATTTAAGGAAATGTTAACTGCCATTATTCTGTCACAATTTTCCTTGCCCTAAAATGATAAATTTTTCTATGCTATTACGCCATAATTTTATGAAACAGTTATTTAAGCAAATCTTATTACTGTAAATTATATCAAAGCTATATCTGTTATAATTAATGATGGAAACAGTTATAATATATACTCGTATTGTAAGTCATGTTTAAAAATTGAAATACATCAAATTATATTAATTGTTCATTTAATGTTCTTGTTTCTAACAAATAAAATGTCATATGGTTAAATCATAATACAATTTACGTATCTTAAACATCATTTCATCTTTGAAAATCCCATTATTTGATTTATGCATTCAGCAATATGTTCGCTTTTGTTATTAACATAAGGTCTAAGCTGAGAAAAGTCCATAGTTTGGATAACATTCAACAAAGTGTCGCAGGAACCATAATATAAATGTTTATCCAAATAAAGTTGCTCTGCTAACTCTAGCTGATGATTATGCATCAAACTATTATTTGCAATTACAATAAGATTTTTTTTATTTTCAAGAGCATCTAGAATGCTTCCTGCTCCTGCATGACTTATAATAAGATCCGCATCTCTCACATAGTCCAGTATGTTCGAATTCAAATTGAAATATTCGACTTTAACAAAACCATTACGCGGTGTACAATCTGGCTCAAGGGAAGACTTGCCAATTTGCAAAATTAGCTCGTTGTACCCTTTCAATGATAATGCCTAAAATAAGAATGCACATACAGGATGGGGTATATGTGTATAAATGGAAACACCTATATATTTCCATTGTTTATAAGCATTGAAAGATTGTTATGGAAAAGCTAGCTCAGGAAAACTTTCTTTAGATTTTAAGATCTATTGGGTTCTCATAGATCTATACAGGGTGTTTCAAAACATATGAGCACAACTTCAGGAATGAATTCAATACGCTAAAACAAAGAAAAAAGTGCATATAAACATATACCCGATGTGATCTTGTTTCTGAATTATAGCAGTTTTTGTATGATACCTGTTATTGTATTATGAAATTTATTAACAAATTTTCATACGTGCAATTATCAACAAAAGCATGTATTAAACCGATTGAAGCAAATTACAAAATACTGTTTAGATAGCAGATCAGAAAGTCATGCATGAGATAAGAAGCGTTATATGTAAACAATTTAAGGATACAGTCAATAGAGCTATCAGAATTACTTTATACCCGCATGTTATGAAACACCCTGTATAAATATACAAAGTAGCGCATAATGTTATATAAAATATAACATCTACAGTAACATATGTATAAAAATAAAATTGAAGAAAATGTTTATGTTTTTTACCTCTAATATATCTGCACTAAGAACTATTTTGATTAATTCATCAAATGTGGTTGTACCAACAGTAACAAACACTTTCTTTCTTGATAGTGTCATTTTAAATAGACAGTAACATTTCAAACCTTGTTATTAATTATTAGAATAACTCTTTGGTTTACATTCCAAAAAGTTTGGTTAAGTAAACAGTACACATTGAGTACTACATTTATGACGTCAGGTTACATGCTTCCCACATGCTATTTATTTTAATATAGTTTACTGTCACGAATTTGAATAAAACATGCCAGCTAAAGTGAAAAATAAGATACTAACTTATGAAGGTTGCAATTATATGCGGCATCGTTTGCTATTATCTACACTTTCGGGAAAACCTGTGCGAATAACAGGAATTCGAATTAAAGATGATGATCCTGGAGTTAGAGGTTAGTTTAAACATCCATAATTTTACGCTTTGCGGACAAATGTCATCCTTATAGCAGTAAACAATTATTATTCTCGAATTTGCATTAAACACAGCATCTCTTCCTTAATTTAACTCGTTAGTTCACACAATCTTATAAAAAAAAAGTTAAATTATAATATAACTTTTATAGAAAACTATAACAGAATTTTACATGATATTTTAAATACATTGACCCTTGTAAAATACTGTTGCTTTTAACAACTCCTATTTATAATTTATTAGAATACGAAGTAAGTTTTATACGTTTATTGGACAAATTGACAAATGGATCGAGGATAGAATTAAATGAAACTGGGACTAACTTATACTACAATCCTGGTTTAGTACATGGTGGCGATGTGGAACACGATTGTAGTTTACAAAGAGGCATTGGTTATTATTTAGAAGGTGTCATGATACTAGCCCCATTTTGTAAAAATCCAATTAATATAAAACTGAGGGGAGTGACCAATAATACAACAGGTAACTAAATTACAAAATAAAAAGTTTTGAAAGTAATTAGGTATAACAATAATATGGTTTTACTTTTTAGATCCATGTGTAGATAGAATTAAGGCATCTGCTATACCAATTTTAAAGAAATTTCTATCGGGTGATAATGAAGTTATATTTAATATCCCTAAAAGAGGAGCAGCACCTTTAGGTGGAGGAGAAGTTGTTTTCAAATGCCCTGCTAGTCGTTATCTAAGAACTGTACAAGTTAGTCTGCTTTAATTTGAAAAATATTTCTATCTAATATTTTTCATTTTACTTAAAAGAGAGTTTCTGTAGTTTCAGGAAAGTGGAATGGTAAAACGAATACGAGGAACAGCCTGTAGTATACGAGTCTCCCCTGCTATTGCTAATCGAATGGTAGAATCTGCTAAAGGTGTTCTACTGAAATTCCTACCAGATGTCTACATTCATACAGATCATTGTAAAGGAGCATCCAGTGGGAAATCACCAGGTGTGTATCCAGAATCATCAATGGGGTGTTGTAGTGTAACTGATAAAAACAATAATACATTGCTAATACGCATTTACATTACAATACCTCCTTAAATTCTTTTTGTACACAAAATACTCACTTAATATTAAATAACATATCAGGTTTTGGATTGAGCTTGTCAGCTATAACAACCAGCGAAGTAGTTTTTGGTGGGGAAGCATTTTCGCCTCTGAGAACACCAAATTCTGCACCTTGTGTGCCAGAAGATATTGGCAAAGAAGCAGCTATGAAACTGATCGATGAAATATACAGGTAAACAAAATTCTATCTAATATACAGGGTGAGGCATTTAAATGGGAACACTTAAATATCTGTTATCTAAATATATCTTAAATACCCCACTCAGTATAAAATGAAAAATTAAATGCATTAAAAATCTGTAATTTTAGAAACGGATGCATAGATTCACCTTTCCAAAGCATGACTGCAATGTTTATGGCACTAGGCAGAAAAGATGTTTCCAAAGTTGTAACAGGACCTTTAACACCAATAATGTAAGCATTTGTTTCTTCGTTTTATTATAATATTTAAAACGTTATGCATTGGATGAGAAGAAACACTACTTTTATAGGATACAATTTTTACGCGACATGAAAGACTTTTTTGGAGTAGTCTTCAAAATTGAGCCATATAAAGAAGAAGATGAAATATTGGATCAAGTTGTCCTAACTTGTGTAGGCGTGGGATATACCAACATAAGCAAACGGACTTTGTAAAATATTGTACTGTATTTAGATTTTGTTGCAACTATTTTATATTTTAGAACAATAAAAAAACCTTACCTTTTAAAAATATTAAAAAATTTATAACACGAACCTTTGCAAATGAATCGGTTTAATTGTCCAACCACGGAAAGAATCCTTTTTTAATGCGCTCCATGAAGTTTGGTACTTCTTCGACCATTTTTTACAATCAAAATAGGTGATCTTTTTCGGATACCTTACGCATGAATCAAAGTTCTGATATTTATCACATGTCTTTAAAAATACATCAAAAAGTGCGCGTCTGGTTACAAGTAATATGCTGCCTTTCTTTTTTTTAGTAGCTCCTTGCTTTCTACCTTCCACTGCTACTTCCGTGTTCCTACATAGTTATTAATTAAAATTTTTAATACAAGTTAGAATCTCATTTTATGTACTAGAACATTTTTTAATTATTGTATATCTAAAAGAAGCTTCATAATTTTCTTCTAAAGAAACTAATTTAGAAAACAGACTACGAAAGTCTACTAAATCGTCACCAGAAGTATAAATTGAAAAGATTTTATATAACAATTACCGATGCCTCACAGCACACCATATAATACTCGACGGACACGGGTGTTTTCTTTCGTTACTTTTTTGCTGTTTGAACAATACTTGACTTTGCATAATTTTTAATTTGTACACATTTTTATTGAATCGCTTATACAACCCCCGTTCCATTGCGTCTAATGAAAAAGGCAATCCCTTTCCGATTATTATACTCTCCAATTTTATTGGAGGTATTATTAGGGATAGAAGTGCACCTTGTAATCCAAGTATGTTCCACCTAAAAGAGATACAAATCTTATGTATCATCCGTACGTGTTTTGTACAAAAAAAATTATAGATTTTTGTAATTTCTTTTACTTTGCCATTTTATCTGAACAAGACATGCTAAGAGTAGGATTACCCCTCCCCGGTTTAGTGCGCAGAGGTCCCACTACGTGATAATTTACTCCAGGCTGGCGAGGGTCTTGGTACTCTCCAGTTTCAACACATTTTGCACCAGTTCTATAAATATCTTTAATGTTTTCTTGTTTCTTTTCGTTATCAGCTGGTTCTACAATTACATCACCAACATCGCTGTAATCGTGTTTTCTAATTTTGTTAGGTGGTGCATCATTTTCACAGTAGTCTCCTTTCGGAAATATAGAACAATCACCACAAGGCGTCTGGCTTGTGAAAAAATGGAATGATATCCCATTGTTTAGATTAATTTTTTTCTTCTCATCTAAAAAGAAGATGTCAGTTCCACCACCACTGAGCAATAAATCTATCTGTTCGTACAGGTATCTTAAAAAAGCACGTCTGGCTAGTATTTCCGCATGAGAATCATGCAATCTGGAACCTTCTTCATACAATTCCATATTCTCTAAATCCGCTTCCCCTAAACATTTTGTCCCTGTTGCAAGAGCTACTAAAGATAACAAACCATTCTGTTTTTTTAAGACTATACCGGATAATACAGTCCATTCCTTCTCTGATGGCTTCCCATTTTTACTGAGCATTGTATATTTTTCTATACAAAGTCTTGTGACTTGATCTGCAAAATCTTCCATGCTATTACATAAAGCTTTCGAAGATACAGATGTCTAATTTGATTTACATCGTTTATAATCCTTCAACAATTCTTCTAGATATTTTAAGGTATAATTAGATTCCCCTCCATATCTAATACTATCTTCTTCTTTCCAATAAATGACATGAACGCTGCCAATGGATTAAATATAGATCAATGTAAGTAGTATTAAGCATCTGAAGAAAGTTTTTGAGTGAATCTTCTATTCCTATGAAGATTCCATAATCACTTGGTACTGCCATAAACAACAGTACTACCTTCTATGTTGACTTTCTTTCAATACTTACACAATTTTATTGTAAGAGAAATATCACTTCTTCAAAGTTTGTATTTAAGTAATAATAAATCATTTAGAGCATAACCAATATCTTCTTCATTTCGATACACTCCGGCTGTGTCTATATAAAATAATAACATATTTAAATCCTTCATAACATGTATATATTATATAAGGTGTTTCAGTTAAATAGGATTATGTACGAAAATTGTATATTTCTTAATAAAATAGGTTATGTTTACCAGTACATCGGAAATCTGCTTGCAAGTTTTCATCAATAACTTGATATATTGTGTGTCTTCCTTGAATCTCTGAAGTTTCAATTAAAATAAAATAATTTGTCATTACATTAGCATTTCCATTTGATTGGTATTGTATGGGTATTATATCGAAATTTGTGAATGTAAACATATAATAATCTTACTTCCAACCAGAGGCATAACATGGCCACTTGAACGTTGAACACTTTGCATTGCACAAATAGATAAAAAACTATACAAATTGCAATCAAATATACATGCGCTTTCAATTTCAGATTGTCAATATTACTGAAACTAGCCGCATACCACCACCGTGAAGGCTCTGCTACGCGATACCACCATAAACGACAGTTTGAGAGAGAGAATCTCTAGGGTCATTCCATGCCAACGGTGAGATAAGCCACAGACTTAAGACTACTACAGACATTGCATCTTATGGGCTTTTCTGTCTAGGCCTCGGGGGGCCACACTGGCCCCCGTACCATTTCGGTGTCGCGCTCAATATTACCGATAGTTCACGAATTTAGCCGTATTAGCAAGATCTAAATATTCCGTATACTTTATTTTTACTACGGGTGTTTTGGAGGCTACTAATGTATAGGGCGCGTGTATTTGAACGGTGAAAATAATATTTATCAAGAATGTATTACAAAAATACGAATTGTAGTAAAATTAATTTGGTTTCTATACGTAATATTATTTTTATTACTCGTGTCACTATGAATGTATATTATAATAGTTTTATACACTTTAAACCAATAGTTTACTTTCTTTGCACTTAAAATCAATACAAATTCTATGCAGTTGATGAGTGCGTACACATTACACATATATTAACTATGCTTGTGTTTTCTTGTTTTTAAAATAAGTACTTGAAATTTTCATAAATTTATTAAATTCATTAAATTAAATTTTCATTATAATATTTTTAATGAATATGTATAAAGTAATACAAATGTTCTATTGTATTATTTGAGGCTTTCGACGACGTATTATAATCTGCATAATTTTTAATATATGAATATCAGTTTACACATGCTCGTGTACACTGCAACAATTATCATGCCGCGAAAGTTTATACATTTCTTAACATTTTCATATCGGAAAACAATACGTTTCGTGTTAAAATTCAAATTAGTTATGTTGATAAGTTAACATTTGTTAATAATATAAAAATGATGAAAATAATATTAAAACTACACGTGTGTTCTGCAAATTGCTTTGGTGAACATGGTTTTTATCTATATAATCAGGTGTACATACATGTAATAAAAAAACCACGAATTGAAAATTGCAAAATTTTTAACAATTTTATATTCGCATAAAAAATTTTAAAAAATGATAATGATTTTTGAAGAAGTCATCGAATATTCAAATGATCGTTCAATAAAATTGTGGTTTAGATTAAAAAGCAACGTGCCTCTGAATTTCCACAGCTTCGAAAAGCAGGACAAAACATTTATCTCATCGCTAGTGATAGAAACCGTTCGAACGATTTCGATGCGAGCATCGACAGCTTCTTATACGAACGTAATGCGGCAACATGGAACAGATCCTGCCTCATCTTTTTACCCCCTCTAACACATGAATCAGAACTAACTTTTAGTCCGGATAAGAACTCGTTTCAACCAATTATTTAATTTGAATATAAAATAATGTTTCAATGTCGAAATAATGTGCGATATGTAACGTACATATCAGTACGTACATCATATTTAGACTACATCAGAACCTACAATCTACTGCAGGAGTGCAAATCTATTTAACACTCGCTCACGAGAGCAAGAGTTACATGTATTCTGAAACGAAAACTTTGTATTTGGATTATTAATTGAAAATAATTGTTGAAGCTGGCACATCGGAAAAGGAAAAAAGTATTAAAAGTCTTACATTCTACTATGAAATACATATTTACGCAAATTCTAAATGTGCAGCTATTAGCTCGATATTATCCACTACATGCGAGATACTATAATTTATAAATTATAGCAGTTTGCGAATTGTGGATAATATCGATTGCCCAGGTCTCACCACGAGGAGGTTGCTGCACAAGAGACCCGAAAGAGAGTCAGAACGAAGTCTTCCTTCGTTCTGTCTCCCTTTCTTACAACGACGATTCTTAGAAACTAAGTTCGCAGGTTGCTAAATGGAAAAATAGTCTTTTTCACGGAAAAGACTTCTTTTCCATTTAGCGTATGTCGAGTAATTATTGCGGGCAAAGAGTGAATCGGAGAAGAAGTCTCCGATCCACGAGGGACCAAGGGCGAATCAGGCGGAAGGCTCTGATTCTTTCAAAGAGAGAAACAAGATCGAACCAGAGCAGAAGGCTCTGGTTCAAGGGTGACGCGACGCGTTCAGTGCTTACAAGTCCTGAGCCGACCAGCTCGATACCCGTCACTCCATCACCAAGAAAGATGGCAAAGAGATGCGCTCAAACGGTTTCTGGCGCTACTGGGTGACATGAGAACATGGCGTGCCCAGGATTACGTTAACACAGAGGATCGTCAGAAGACGAGTGAACGAGTCTCTTAGACATCCCTCTCAATGACTTCACGCCGGATACCGAAACTGAACCGGCTCAGAACCTGCAAGCAAGGCCGACACAGCAGAAGGCTGTGTCGGAGTCGGAAAACGGAGCGAGCAAAGTTAAGTTACGGCAATAATTACTCGACATAATTACAACGACGATATACAATCTTAATAACTAACGCACGCACTAAAACTAATTTATAAATAATCTGGAGTCTTCGTTCGATGATTCCTCTTCGTTCGATGAATTTTCTTCTTTCGATGAATTTTCTTCTTTCGATGAATTTTCTTCTTTCGATGAATTTTCTTCCTTCGATGAATTTTCTTCCTTTGATGAATTTTCTTCGTTCGTTGTGACTAACAAGAGCGAGATGAACGACCCAAATCGAAACAGAATCGAAAACCAATTGAAAGAAAATCGAAACAGAATCGAAAACCAGTTGAAGCAAAATGGAAACAGAATCGAAAACCAGTTGAAACAGAATCGAAAACCAGTTGAAACAAAATCGAAAACCAGTTGAAATAGAATCGAAAACCAGTTGAAATAGAATCGAAAACCAGTCGAAACAAAGTCGAAACAAAATCGAAACCACATCGAGCCCAAATCTAATGATTTGTGGATGCAACGACCTATAGGCGATTCGGGTGCCCCCGGGGACGCGAGTCCCCGTACCCACTCACGGGCCCCATCCCGTGAGTGAGTCCCTGAGGGAACTCCGATCCGAGCAATATTGATTTCAAGATAAAAATATCAATTTCCAGAAATAAATATCCAATTTCAGAAATACATATCAATTTTCAGAAATACATATCAATTTCCTCAAATAGGTATCAATTTCCTGAAATAAGTATCAATTTCCTGAAATAAATATCAATTTCCCGAAATAAATATCAATTTCCTGAAATAAATATCAAGTTCCTGAAATAAATATCAATTTCCTGAAATAAATATCAATTTCCTGAAATAAATAACAATTTCCTGAAATAAATAACAATTTCCTGAAATAAATAACAATTTCCTGAAATAAATAACAATTTCCTGAAATAAATAACAATTTCCTGAAATAAATAACAATTTCCTGAAATAAATAACAATTTCCTGAAATAAATAACAATTTCCTGAAATAAATATTAATTTCAAGACAAATATACCAATTTCCTGAAAAAAATATCAATTTCCTGAAAAATATCAATTTCTAGACAAGAATATTGTATCAATTTGGTAAAGTTGAACTTTGAATGACTTACAAAATTAAGTATTACCATTCTTACAAATTACATAAGAAATTTAAAACTCTAACGTCTAAAATTCTAGATCGGTACTTCTAAAACTACTTTAAATCGCGGCTATTTATTCGCAACATTAACTAGCCATTAAGTCAACTTTGAAAATTTATACTATTTCAACGCGTGTTACAATTTGTTTTTCAACGCTACTTAAAATCGCGAATGTTCTTATCTCACAGTTGATCGTTGCAACTGGAGCATGGGCGCCTGAAATATCGAATCATTCTAATGCAAACGCGATCTTTTTGATGCGCAACGCTAATTCAACAAATCGAAATTCAATATACTATTTAAATAAGAAAAGAACTCTGACGTCTAAAATTCTATATCGGTGTCTCTAGAATTACTTTAAATCGCGACTATTTATTCGCAACATTAACTAGGCATTTGATCAACTTTAAAAATTGATACTAGTACAACGCGTGTAATAATTTGTTTCGCAACGCTACTCGAAATCGCGGATGTGCCCATCTCACAGCTGATCGTTGCAGCTCGAGCATGGGAGCCTGAAAAGTCGAAAGACTCGAAAGCAAACGCGAACTTGTGGTACGCAACGCTAATTCAATGAACAGAGATCCAAAAAAGATTACTCTACAGTTTCTGCAAAACGAATCGCGACGATTTGTTTCGCAACGCTATAGTTTAAACAAGCTATATCGCTGATAGAGACTACTATTATATTTAGAAGAAAGGCTAACTTTGATCTCTGTTCAAAATCGACTAACGCAACGCGTACTTTTTTCGCAACGCTAGTGCAAAGTCGCGGACGTTCCCATCTCGGCTGATCGTTGGGGCGGCGAGGCCTGCCCATGCATGCAACTAACTACTTTTACATTCTACTACAACTCTATTTCTACAGACGAGTATAACGACAAGGTAGTCATAAAATGACTCACTCGAAGATGCGAAGACGTTGCAATGATTGTCCTTTTGAATGACAGTTTGTCCGGCATCTTTGGCATAAAACCTCGTCTGCTCCTTCGGCCTCATCCCGACAATTTGTTTCGCACCGCTACTCGATATTGCGGAAGTAACCATCTCACAGTTGATCGTTGCAACTGGAGCATGGGCGCCTGAAATATCGAAAGATTCTATTGCAAACGCGATTCTTTTGATGCGCAACGCTAATTCAACAAATCGAATTTAAAATGCTATTTAAATAAGAAATTTAAAACTCTAACGTCTAAAATTCTAAACAGGTATCTTTAGAACTACTTTAAATTACGACTATTTATTTGCAACATTAACTAGACATTTCATCAACTTTAAAAATTGATACTAGTACAACGCGTGTAACAATTTGTTTCGCAACACTACTTGAAATCGCGGATGTGCCCATCTCACAGTTGGTCGTTGCAGCTCGAGCATGGGAGCCTGAAAAGTCGAAAGACTCGAAAGCAAACGCGAACTTTTTGTGCGCAACGCTAATTCAACGAACAGAGATCCAAAAAACGATTACTTTAGATTATATGTAAAACAACAACAATATGAACTTTAAAAGCGCAGTTTCAAATTGAAATGTAATTTTGAACCGCGACTATTTGTGATTCGCAACGCTACGCTCTAAACAAAATTTTTCGTAACATTAACTTTAATCTCTGTTCAAAATCGACTAAATGCAACGCGTGGTTTTGTCGCAACGCTAGTGCAAATCGCGGACGTTCCCATCTCGGCTGATCGTTGGGGCGGCGAGGCCTGCCCATGCATGCAACTAACTACTTTTACACTTTACTACTACGGTATACTACTACTTCTACATACGAATATAGTAACAAGGTAGTAACAAAATGACTCACTCGAAGATGCGAAGTCATTGCAATGAATGCCCTCTCTGAGTCGATCAGCACGGTAATGACTGCATGCCGGATACTGAAACTGGACCGGCTCAGAACCCAAGGTAAACGAAGGAAGCATTGAAGAGTCCATGGCCCCCCCCGAGCTAGCTTAAAGTAGGCCAAGGAAGTTTTAAATAACCCTTGGACTACCCTAAGCTAGCTAAAGGTGGACCATGGTAGACAGTGGTAGGCCATTGGTGGAGGACCCTTGGTTAAACTTAAGCCAGCTGAAGGTAGACAAGGGTAGCTCTGGAAGACCACTGGTCAGCCTCAAGGTAAGCACAGGTAAGCCAGAGTAGCTCTCGATGACCACTGGTCAACCACAGGGTAGACCACTGTTGGAGGAACCTTGGTCCACCCTAAGCCAGCTGAAGGTAGGCAAGGGTAGCTCTGGAGGACCACTGGTCAGCCTCAGGGTAGGTCAGATTAGCTCTGGATGACCACTGGTCAACCCCAAGGTAGACCACTGGTGGAGGACCCTTGGTCCACCCTAAGCCAGCTGAAGGTAGGCAAGGGTAGCTCTGGAGGACCACTGGTCATCCCCAAGGTAGGCAGGAAAGGCCAGGTTACCGCTGGAAGACCCTCCTGGTCTCGGAGCCCAACCGCTCCTGCCGGAGGTCCCGGCCCGACTGATTGACTGAGCGCGCTCCGCGAGCTTAGGTAGCCAGTGATGCGCAGCGCGCAGCGAAGCACAACGCTCCCTACCCCAACTAATTTCGGTAGATCTCGATTGCCGTGATAATAATTATTGATAAATCTATTATTTCTGGCTGTTTAATGTTTATAACAATTCCTTTTGCTAATTATGTCGATAAGCACTCCCTCGACTATCTGACCATCTAATTTTTCAGTAAAAATATGTAATGGAACTTGAGATATTGAATATCTTCTGACACATGAATATTAGCGTGCATTAATTTATCGAACACAATTCACTGATAAATTTATCATGTCTAGCTGGTTAATATTTGAAACAATTCCTTTTGTCGATGATGTCGACGAGCACTCCGTTGACCATCTTGCCATCTAATTTTTTAGTAAAAGTAAGTAATAAAACTCGAGATCCAGCATAATTTATGATACATGAATATTACTAAGCATAATTATATTGAAAAAATGTAATTAAGGAATTTGTTATCTCTGTTTGTTTAACGATTACAACGATTATATGTTTGGTTACCTCACCACCCAATTTTTTAGTAAAAATAGCTAACAGCTCAAATAATGAACATTTGGAGTATACAAGATATTCAATTCTCACTAGTATGCACAGTTTCATTAGTACAAGAGTAACAAAAATTATTTATAACTAATTAACCTCTTCTAGAATCGAATTGAAAACTATACATGAATGTTGCCGACGGTCCATTCTATATTCTTCGAGAGCTAATATTTATAAAAATTACCTGAAGTAATTTATCAACAATTTTTGTGGAGGTAACTTCTATCTTCTATGCCCGCAATGAGTAAGACAAGGAGAGTCCGAGTATTTGTCAAAGATAAACACACAAATCGTTATGTCACCTCTCTGGAAATCGTAAATAACTAATTAACTAGGCGTCGAATCTACATAAAACTGCAACAGAAATGTAGCTGAGACATCATTCTAGATCCTCCGATCACAAGGAAGATTATTTTTTACCAGAGATCTGTTAAATTATTTGAGTTTATTTTAGAACGAGACTTAGAATAATTGTTTATAACTATTTAATCAGAAATAAAATGTGACGATAAACTATATGTGAAAGTAGCTGAAGGTCTATTCTATATTTCCTAACTGCAAATATTTGTAAACAATTCCTCACAAGTGTGTTACTAATAAATTTTCTGTCGAGTGTGCACAGTATTCAGCAGCTCTGTGTCTGTCTTTCTTTCTCTTCTTAAATGTGCATAAGTTCATCCTTGTCGGATACAAACTTCTTTATCATGCTCGCCAAATTTTTACCAGGGGGTTCGAAGTCCTGTAAAAAAATAGGCGGCACAAGTGAATAATACGTGGAGTAACTTCAGCGTTGTCACCTTTAAAACGCATTTGTATTCGTACAACAAATTCCTTAATTACATTTTTTCAATATAATTATGCTTAGTAATATTCATGTATCATAAATTATGCTGGATCTCGAGTTTTATTACTTACTTCTACTAAAAAATTAGATGGCAAGATGGTCAACGGAGTGCTCGTCGACATCATCGACAAAAGGAATTGTTTCAAATATTAACCAGCTAGAGATAATAAATTTATCAGTAAATTGTGTTCGATAAATTAATGCACGCGAATATTCATGTGTCAGAAGATATTCAATATCTCGAGTTCCATTACATATTTTTACTGAAAAATTAAATGGTCAGATAGTCGAGGGAGTGCTTATCGACATAATTAGCAAAAGGAATTGTTATAAACATTAAACAGCCAGAGATAGTAACTTTATTAATTACATTTGCTTGATATAATATTGTTTGGTAATATTCATGTGTTAAAAGTTACTCTGTATCTCGAGTACTATTAGCAATTTTTACTTAAAAATAAGATGGTAGATAGTCAAGAGGATGCTTGTCGACATCGTTGGCAAGAGGAATTGCTATAAACATTAAACAGCCAGAAATAATACATTTATCAATAATTATTATCACCTCGATCGAGATCTACCAAAATTAGTTGGGGTGGGGAGCGTTGCCCTTCGCTGCGCGCTGCGCATCACTGCTTACCTAAACCCGCGGAGCGCGTTCAGTCAGTCAGTCGGGCCGGGGGCTCCGGCAGGAGCGGACGAGCTCCGGGACCAGCAGAGTCTTCGGCTACCTTGGGGCTGACCAGTGGTCCTCCAGAGCCACCCAGACCTACCGTTACCTACATTTAGCGGCTTAGGGTTGACCAAGGGTCCTCCATCAGTGGACCACTCTGGAGTTGACCAGTGGTCATCCACAGTTACTCTGGCCTAGCCCTGCTTATCCTCAGCGGGCTTAGGGTTGACCATGGGTCCTTCGCCAGTGGCCTACCTTGGTTTACCCTTGCCTACCCAGACGTTGACCAGTGGTCATCCAGAGTTACCCTAGTCTACTCCTGCTTACCTTCAGCTGGCGTAGGGTTGACCATGGATCCTTCACCAGTGGCCTACCTTGGTTTACCCTTGCCTACCCAGAGGTTGACCAGTGGTCATCCAGAGCTACTCGCTTCAATGCTGTCTTCGTTTACCTTGGATTCTGAGCCGATCCAGTTTCAGTATCCGGCATGATGTCAGTACCGTGCTGATCGGTTCAGAGAGGGCAATCATTGCAATGGCTTCGCATCTTTGAGTGAGTCATTTCGTCACTACCTTATCACTATATGCGTCTGTAGAAGTAGTAGTATAGAGTAGTAGTAAAGTGTAAAAGTAGTTAGTTGCATGCATGGGCAGGCCTCGCCGCCCCAACGATCAGCCGAGATGGGAACGTCCGCGATTTGCACTAGCGTTGCGAGAAAACCACGCGTTGAATTTAGTCGATTTTGAACAGAGATTAAAACTAACATTCCGGTATAGATTGTTTAGAGCATAGTGTTGCGAATCACAAATAGTCGCGGTTCAAAATTACATTTCAATTTGATAACTGCGCTTTTAAAGTTCATATTGTTGTTGTTTTACATATAATCTAAAGTAATCGGTTTTTGGATCTCTGTTCGTTGAATTAGCGTTGCGCATCAAAAGAATCGCGTTTGCTTTCGAGTCTTTCGACTTTTCAGGCTCCCATGCTCGAGCTGCAACGATCAACTGTGAGATGGGTACTTCCGCAATATCGAGTAGCGGTGCGAAACAAATTGTCGGGATGGGGCCGAAGGAGCAGACGAGGTTTTGTGCCAAAGATTCCGGACAAACTGTCATTCAAAAGGACAATCATTGCAACGTCTTCGCATCTTCGAGTGAGTCATTTTATCACTACCTTGTCGTTATACTCGTCTGTAGAAATAGAATTGTAGTAGAATGTAAAAGTAGTTAGTTGCATGCATGGGCAGGCCTCGCCGCCCCAACGATCAGCCGAGATGGGAACGTCCGCGATTTTGCACTAGCGTTGCGAAAAAAGTACGCGTTGCGTTAGTCGATTTTGAACAGAGATCAAAGTTAGCCTTTCTTCTAAATATAATAGTAGTCTCTATCAGCGATATAGCTTGTTTAAACTATAACGTTGCGAAACAAATAGTCGCGATTCGTTTTGCAGAAACTGTAGAGTAATCTTTTTTGGATCTCTGTTCATTGTATTAGCGTTGCATACCAAAAGTTCGCGTTTGCTTTCGAGTCTTTCGACTTTTCAGGCTCCCATGCTCGAGCTGCAACGATCAGCTGTGAGATGGGCACATCCGCGATTTCGAGTAGTGTTGCGAAACAAATTGTCACACGCGTTGTACTACTATCAATTTTAAAACTTGATTAAATGTGTAGTAAATGTTGCGAATAAATAGTCGCGATTTAAAGTAATTCTAGAGACACCGATATATAATTTTAGACGTCAGAGTTCTTTTCTTATTTAAATAGTATTTTGAATTTCGATTTGTTGAATTAGAGTAATCTTTTTTGGATCTCTGTTCGTTGAATTAGCGTTGCGCACCAAAAGTTCGCGTTTGCTTTCGAGTCTTTCGACATTTCAGGCGCCCATGCTCGAGCTGCAACGATCAGCTGTGAGATGGGCACATCCGCGATTTCGAGTAGCGTTGCGAAACAAATTATTACACGCGTTGTACTAGTATCAATTTTTAAAGTTGATCAAATGCCTAGTTAATGTTGCGAATATATAGTCGCGATTTAAAGTAATTCTAGAGACACCGATATAGAATTTTAGACGTCAGAGTTCTTTTCTTATTTAAATAGTATTTTGAATTTCGATTTGTTGAATTAGCGTTGCGCATCAAAAGGATCGCGTTTGTATTAGAATGATTCGATATTTCAGGCGCCCATGCTCCAGTTGCAACGATCAACTGTGAGATAAGAACATTCGCGATTTTAAATAGCGTTGCGAAACAAATTGTAACACGCGTTGTAATAGTATAAATTTTCAAAGTTGACTAGATGTCTAGTTAATGTTGCGAATAAATAACCGCGATTTAAAGTAGTTTTAGAGACACCGATATAGAATTTTAGACCTTAGAGTTTTAAATTTCTTATGTAATTTGTAAGAATGGTAATACTTAATTTTGTAGGACTTTCAAAGTTCAAATTTACCAAATTGATACAATATTTTTGTCTAGAAATTGATATTTTTCTGGAAATTGATATTTTTTTCAGGAAATTGGTATATTTGTCTTGAAATTGATATATTTGTCTTGAAATTAATATTTATTTCAGGAAATTGTTATTTATTTCAGGAAATTGTTATTTATTTCAGGAAATTGTTATTTATTTCAGGAAATTGTTATTTATTTCAGGAAATTGTTATTTATTTCAGGAAATTGTTATTTATTTCAGGAAATTGTTATTTATTTCAGGAAATTGTTATTTATTTCAGGAAATTGTTATTTATTTCAGGAAATTGTTATTTATTTCAGGAAATTGTTATTTATTTCAGGAAATTGTTATTTATTTCAGGAAATTGTTATTTATTTCAGGAAATTATTTATTTCAGGAAATTGTTATTTATTTCAGGAAATTGTTATTTATTTCAGGAAATTGTTATTTATTTCAGGAAATTGATATTTATTTCAGGAAATTGATATTTATTTCAGGTAATTGATATTTATTTCAGGAAATTGATTTTTATTTCAGGAAATTGATTTTTATTTCAGGAAATTAATTTTTATTTCAGGAAATTGATTTTTATTTCAGGAAATTGATTTTTATTTCAGGAAATTGATATTTATTTCAGGAAATTGATATTTATTTCAGGAAATTGATATTTATTTCAGGAAATTGATATTTATTTCAGGAAATTGATATTTATTTCTGGAAATTGATATTTTTATCTTGAAATCAATATTGCTCGGATCGGAGTTCCCTCAGGGACTCACTCACGGGAAGGGGCCCGTGAGTGGGTACGGGGACTCGCGTCCCCGGGGGCACCCGAATCGCCTATAGGTCGTTGCGTCCACAAATCATTAGATTTGGGCTCGACATGGTTTCGATTCTGTTTCGACTGGTTTCTCATTTGGTGTCGATTTCGTATCAACTGGTTTTCGATTCTGTTTCGATTTTGTTTCATCTGGTTTTCGATTCTGTTTCGATTTTTTTTCAACAGCTTTTCCATTTGGACTCAATTTTGTTTCAGCTGGTTATCGATTCTGTTCAAGAAAATTCATCGTGCGAAGAAAATTCATCGAAAGAAGAAAATTCATCGAAAGAAGAAAATTCATCGAACGAAGAGGAATCATCGAACGAAGACTCCAGATTATTTATAAATTAGTTTTAGTGCGTGCGTTAGTTATTAAGATTGTATATCGTCGTTGTAATTATGTCGAGTAATTATTGCCGTAACTTAACTTTGCTCGCTCCGTTTTCCGACTCCGACACAGCCTTCTGCTGTGTCGGCCTTGCTTGCAGGTTCTGAGCCGGTTCAGTTTCGGTATCCGGCGTGAAGTCATTGAGAGGGATGTCTAAGAGACTCGTTCACTCGTCTTCTGACGATCCTCTGTGTTAACGTAATCCTGGGCACGCCATGTTCTCATGTCACCCAGTAGCGCCAGAAACCGTTTGAGCGCATCTCTTTGCCATCTTTCTTGGTGATGGAGTGACGGGTATCGGGCTGGTCGGCTCAGGACTTGTAAGCACTGAACGCGTCGCGTCACCCTTGAACCAGAGCCTTCTGCTCTGGTTCGATCTTGTTTCTCTCTTTGAAAGAATCAGAGCCTTCCGCCTGATTCGCCCTTGGTCCCTCGTGGATCGGAGACTTCTTCTCCGATTCACTCTTTGCCCGCAATAATTACTCGACATACGCTAAATGGAAAAGAAGTCTTTTCCGTGAAAAAGACTATTTTTCCATTTAGCAACCTGCGAACTTAGTTTCTAAGAATCGTCGTTGTAAGAAAGGGAGACAGAACGAAGGAAGACTTCGTTCTGACTCTCTTTCGGGTCTCTTGTGCAGCAACCTCCTCGTGGTGAGACCTGGGCAATCGATATTATCCACAATTCGCAAACTGCTATAATTTATAAATTATAGTATCTCGCATGTAGTGGATAATATCGAGCTAATAGCTGCACATTTAGAATTTGCGTAAATATGTATTTCATAGTAGAATGTAAGACTTTTAATACTTTTTTCCTTTTCCGATGTGCCAGCTTCAACAATTATTTTCAATTAATAATCCAAATACAAAGTTTTCGTTTCAGAATACATGTAACTCTTGCTCTCGTGAGCGAGTGTTAAATAGATTTGCACTCCTGCAGTAGATTGTAGGTTCTGATGTAGTCTAAATATGATGTACGTACTGATATGTACGTTACATATCGCACATTATTTCGACATTGAAACATTATTTTATATTCAAATTAAATAATTGGTTGAAACGAGTTCTTATCCGGACTAAAAGTTAGTTCTGATTCATGTGTTAGAGGGGGTAAAAAGATGAGGCAGGATCTGTTCCATGTTGCCGCATTACGTTCGTATAAGAAGCTATCGATGCTCGCATCGAAATCGTTCGAACGGTTTCTATCACTAGCGATGAGATAAATGTTTTGTCCTGCTTTTCGAAGCTGTGGAAATTCAGAGGCACGTTGCTTTTTAATCTAAACCACAATTTTATTGAACGATCATTTGAATATTCGATGACTTCTTCAAAAATCATTATCATTTTTTAAAATTTTTTATGCGAATATAATATTGTTAAAAATTTTGCAATTTTCAATTCGTGGTTTTTTTATTACATGTATGTACACCTGATTATATAGATAAAAACCATGTTCACCACAGCAATTTGCAGAACACACGTGTAGTTTTAATATTATTTTCATCATTTTTATATTATTAACAAATGTTAACTTATCAACATAACTAATTTGAATTTTAACACGAAACGTATTGTTTTCCGATATGAAAATGTTAAGAAATGTATAAACTTTCGCGGCATGATAATTGTTGCAGTGTACACGAGCATGTGTAAACTGATATTCATATATTAAAAATTATGCAGATTATAATACGTCGTCGAAAGTCTCAAATAAAATTCTTTCTTACATATTGTATAATAAAGCAATGTCTCTTTGGACACTTTAGAATTAAACTAATACAATAGAACATTTGTATTACTTTATACATATTCATTAAAAATATTATAATGAAAATTTAATTTAATGAATTTAATAAATTTATGAAAATATCAAGTACTTATTTTAAAAACAAGAAAACACAAGCATAGTTAATATATGTGTAATGTGTACGCACTCATCAACTGCATAGAATTTGTATTGATTTTAAGTGCAAAGAAAGTAAACTATTGGTTTAAAGTGTATAAAACTATTATAATATACATTCATTAGTGACACGAGTAATAAAAATAATATTACGTATAGAAACCAAATTAATTTTACTACAATTCGTATTTTTGTAATACATTCTTGATAAATATTATTTTCACCGTTCAAATACACGCGCCCTATACATTAGTAGCCTCCAAAACACCCGTAGTAAAAATAAAGTATACGGAATATTCAGATCTTGCTAATACGGCTAAATTCGTGAACTATCGGTAATATTGAGCGCGACACCGAAATGGTACGGGGGCCAGTGTGGCCCCCCGAGGCCTAGACAGAAAAGCCCATAAGATGCAATGTCTGTCTGTGATCAGTGGCTCTCCGACACGTGTCTAATATCTTTGTCTAACCGACGGAGAACCCCACTTTTTCATTTTTAGGTCGATAAAGCAGTCAATTTGAATCATGAATATCCACGATACGTATTCTCATATGTATCTCGTTTATGTAAAAGCGTTGCCATTGCCATCGGGAATTTATAGTCTCGATCCGATGTAGTTGTTATTAATTGTGAACTAAATAAAGGCAATCAACGAAACTTATACAATTGTTTGTTTCCGCTTGTATAAATATAAAAAATACATAAAAAATGCCGCGTATTATGATAAAAGGCGGAGTTTGGCGGAACACCGAGGTAAGATACAATTTTTAACCTGGAATTTACATTTTGATATATCCTTCAATCTATGCTGTGCTTGCAGGATGAAATCCTGAAAGCTGCTGTGATGAAATATGGCAAAAACCAATGGAGTCGAATAGCATCACTCTTACACAGAAAATCTGCCAAACAATGTAAAGCACGATGGTTTGAGTGGTTGGATCCAAGTATCAAGAAGACCGAATGGAGCAGAGAAGAAGACGAAAAGTTATTACATCTTGCTAAATTGATGCCGACACAATGGAGAACCATTGCACCGATCATTGGACGTACTGCAGCTCAATGTTTGGAGCGTTATGAATATTTACTGTGAGCTATCTGTATAATCGTAGACAATTTTATTAAAATCTAGATTTGCATGTACTCAGTATGGTTTCTTTATCAGTGATCAAGCTCAGAAGAAAGAAGAAGGAGATGATGCAGCAGATGACCCTCGTAAACTCAAACCTGGAGAAATCGATCCGAATCCAGAAACAAAACCCGCCAGACCCGATCCTAAAGACATGGACGAAGATGAATTGGAGATGTTGTCGGAGGCAC
The DNA here is from genome assembly GCA_913789915.3 of Sphecodes monilicornis. Classification (NCBI taxonomy): domain Eukaryota; kingdom Metazoa; phylum Arthropoda; class Insecta; order Hymenoptera; family Halictidae; genus Sphecodes; species Sphecodes monilicornis. The sequence goes on from OU565298.1 coordinate 8,077,982, forward strand.
GTGCCAGGCTGGCGAATACTCAGGGCAAAAAAGCAAAGCGTAAAGCCAGGGAGAAGCAGTTAGAAGAAGCCCGCCGATTGGCTGCCCTACAAAAGCGCAGAGAATTGAGGGCTGCCGGTATTACTGTCTCGCAGAAGAATAAACGGAAACGCGGAGTTAATTACAACTCTGAAATTCCGTTTGAGAAGCGGCCCGCAACTGGATTCTATGATACGTCCAATGAACATGTGGATCCGCTTGCTATTGATTTCTCCAGGATGAGACAGCAGCATCTAGATGGGGAATTGAGGCAAGAGAAGGAAGAGATGGAACGTAGGAAAGATAAGCAAAAATTAAAACAGCGCAAAGAAAATGATATCCCAATGGGAATGCTTAATAATGAGGAGCCAATAAAGAAAAGGAGTAAACTAGTTCTACCAGAGCCACAGATATCTGACCAAGAATTACAACAAGTTGTTAAGCTTGGAAGAGCATCAGAGGTATAGTCTAATATTAAATCCATATTACATCCATGAATGATCCATTCAATGGTACGGTCCTGAGGGTTTTGCTTAGACCGAATATCTACTGTATCACATGTGCGTTTTGCAGGTTGCCCGTGAAGTTGCAACTGAAAGTGGAATCACATTATCAGACAGTTTACTGGCTGATTATTCTTTACCAACAAACGCGGCTGTAACTCCTCGTACTCCGGCTGCTACAGATAGAATACTTCAAGAGGCCCAGAACGTTATGGCTCTTACTCACGTTGATACTCCACTGAAAGGTGCGTAAGATGTTTTATCTAAAGATGATACACGCTGAAGATACTAACGCTTTGATTTTTTTCGTTTGTAGGCGGGTTAAATACTCCACTAACCAATTCAGACTTCACCGGTGTTGTTCCTACTGCAAATGCCGTGGCAACTCCGAACACAATTTTGGCTACACCTTTCCGTTCGCAACGTAGCGACGGAACTCCGGTGAATTCGTTCAACACACCGACGTCTATACGAACGCAAAACGGAGTTTTGGCTACTACGCCTGTCCGCGACAAGCTTAGCATCAATCCGGACGAAAATCTGGACGGATCGGAGACACCGTTGATTCAGAAACAAGTTAAAGAACAATTACGCGCTGGACTCAGCTCTCTTCCAACGCCGCGTAACGATTACGAGATAGTAGTCCCCGAAGGGGAAACGAGAGATGAAAATGCGTCTACACCTGCGACCGAAATCGTTGAAGATCAAGCAGACATAGATGCCAGACAACAGCAAGAATTAATGGAGCAGAGTGCGTAACGATATGAATGTAAAACACTTTCTTATCTAGTAGAAACTATTTTGTTCGCTATGATTGTATTATACCTTGCAGGGAAGAGAGAATTAGCACGTAGATCGCAAGTGATACAGCGAGACTTGCCACGGCCGATTGATGTGAACATGAATATTTTGAGGCCGTTTATGGATACTTCTTTAACAGACTTGCAAAGAGTACGATCACGTAGAATTTATTATCGTTTAACATAGCTGCTACACAGAATTATTGTTAATGGGTATTTCATTTTAGGCTGAGGAGTTGATTAAAAGAGAAATGATCACGATGATGCAATACGATTCACTTCAGAATCCATTGCAACAAAATCGTAAAGGTTCCTCAAGTTCGGTAGCACAAGCTTATTTAGAACAGCATCCGTACATTAATTTTGAAGAAGAAGAGCTTATTTCTGTAAGTGTAAAAGTACAGGCTGCGCCGTTTGAAGGTTTATAAAAAAGAATGTATAATTATTAAACACGTATATGATTTAGGCCAAGAAACTCTTGATCGACGAGATGTCAGTTGTGAAAGAAGGTATGGCGCACGGAGAGCTCAGTTTGGATTCCTACACAACTGTGTGGGAGGAGTGCTTGTCCCAAATTTTATATCTGGAAACTCAGAAACGTTACACTAGAGCAACGCTGGCTTCAAAGAAAGACCGAGTAGAAGCATGCGAGAGAAAATTAGAAGAAAATCGGATGCACATGACTGGGGAAGCCAAGCGAGCTGCCAGAATGGAAAAGAAATTGAAAGTTCTCACCGGAGGGTATCAGGTATTCCCACTAATGTTGCTATAAAAAGTTAAAGCAAAACTTCCAAAAACGGGTTAAACCCGATTGTGCTGAAATTTTGCAAATAACTTCATTTTTTTATTAAAAAACGTTATTAAGGATATTATTAACGTCATTCAAAACTTTTCAAATAAATAAGCACCACAGAATGCAAAAGTACAATATAAAGCATCACCCAGTTGACAAAAATGACAATGGCCGATATTATAATGTTGGATTATGTTTTTAGGAAGGTAGTTATTTGTTTGAAAGGTTTGCTCGTTAACAATTCGTTGTGTCAGTATGGTAAATAAAAAGTGACATTAAAATTTCTGAATCGCCAAAAATCCTTCTCGCAAATACTTTTTTAATGTAAAATTTCAGCCCAAATTGGGCTTCACCGGTTTTCGGAAGTACAGCCAAAGTTAATGAAATATCAATATCAGATTTAGTTGCTCACTCATGTAATTATTTCAATTATAGACTAGAGCACAAGTATTGACGAAACAGCTACACGATTTGTGGGAGCAAATAGAGCAGGCGCATTTAGAACTGTCGACGTTTAAATTCTTGCAAACACAGGAAGAAGCAGCGATACCAAGACGAGTGAATGCACTTATGGAAGATGTTAATAGACAAACAGAGCGAGAACGTGTGTTACAAGTACGATACGCGCAATTACAAGATCAGTTATAGCTGTTACATGAAGAAAAGTATTAAAAATAAATCTTGAAACCAACTTTTACTTTAGCATTACTATTCATTCTAACCATGCAATAGAGTATATTCTGTTTTAAAAAAACTGAACCACTCATTTTGTAAAATTTGTTACTACCTTTAAGCAATAATGTTTCATTTTGGTTGGTTTTCATAGAAAAAGTGAAGTATAATGTAAATTAATAACTAAGACAGTAATTGTATTGAAAAGTCATTGCAACTCAACGTCAGAGTGCATAAAAAATGTATAATTCTCTGTATACTTATAAAATGTAATTATAATTTGTGTTGTAATTTTGGCAGATGATTTTTGCATTTTAAAATAATTGGATTACGAATATCTTAAGCCTCCGTAAGCAACTTGAGTCATTTATGTTCACGACCTAATTTTACGATAAAGCATAAATATTGGAAAGAATGAAATCGAGAGTGAAATTGCAGTCCGGTCATAAACAATCCAGGTTGCCTACGGAGGATTAATTTACGATGTCTCCAATTTTTAAAGTTTTAACATTATGTAAGAAAATTGACCAGCACAGTGCAACGTGAATCCGATATTTACATCTGCGATGAAAGAATACTATGACACGATATGTTCACATAAAAGAGATAAGAAATAATAATAGAAGTGCACCACATTATAGAATTAGTTAGTAATCTCAACCATATACAGACAGTGCGAATCCCGTGACTGTTTTCTCGCATTTAGAGCAGGTATATAAACGGTTCAAAATGTCAAGTAATCTATTAAATTACTTGCTTTATTTAAACGAGTAAAAACGGCTTTATGTATAAAATATATTATGTTCCTATAACTTTAAGTAATCGCATAATCAGATGTAAATATGTATACCTAAGTTTGAATGATTCAAAGCCATGGCCTCCATCCTACATATGTACGGCCTAGAATATTTAAATCGGTTGCTTGATCCAGCAAGCAGTCAATCTAAAAATGTCATTAATATTACAATTCAATAACGATACAAATAATTTTGTATGATGTATCCACCTGTCCAGCCTTATTAAAATTATGAAGAACGGTTCTATAAAAGATCTGAAAACTTTTTAATATCTGATTCGCAGTTAATCAGGATGAACAGGTGATCTTGGAACACCCTGTATGAAGAATTACCTGTTCCTCAGGACTGAGACAATCGTTCTTCATTGATGCTCGGGGTCGTTTAATATCATCTTCTCCATTTAGTATAAGATAATACCGATCAAGATATTTGCCCTCGTGTTGCTCTTTTAATTGTTCCAGAATAATCGAAGACGGTTTGATCCCGTTCAATTTTTTGGTAACGGCTTTGATCTTTTTCTTGGGCATCCATTTAACGTCCGCGACATCATCTTCGTCTTCCTGTTGCTTCTTGTTGACGTGTTCGGTCCAATTCAAGGGTTCGTGAACGAAAACATCCATACAAGACAGAATCGGGCCCGACTCGTTTCTGAGTGCTTTTAACGTGTGCACCATTATCGCTCGTAGAAGATCCTTCTCGGTGAAAGGTCTGAGCAAGCCAAGGATCTGATGTGTTAAACGAAACGGCATCAATTCGGGAATCCTTAGATCAACACCGGCGTCAAAGGCTAGTCCAAAATCGATGCCTAAACAACGACCGGATCCAACGGCGATCAGAAGATTGCCGAGATGCCGATCACCAATACCCAAAATCCAATGAGCAATACACATGGTGGCATAAGTGGTAACAAAGTTTCGACGCATTACAACGAAGCTTTCTACAGAGGGGCATAACACTGTGAACGTTCTGCGCAAATTATCCCAGCCAGTTTTACGTATAAATTCGTCCATTTTAGCGATCACTTTCGCCGCGCTGTATTTCACTGTCGCCTCTTTGTACCTCTCGACTTGTTTCTTGGAGGGTGCAGCGCTTTGAATCCACTGTTCATATTGTCCACCTATCGACTCGCATCGTTTCTCTTCTTCTTTAGATAACGCAAAGTGTATGAATTCCTGCAGAGACCTTGTGTTGTCTATCCATTGTATCAGCCCCACCGTTTTCGACAAAGGAATCACCTGCATAAAAGCAACATATTTGTTACATTTCTTTATATTTTAACAAGGGAACACATTCAAGTTACGCAAGCCGATTTTATTGAAATTTTTGTGAGAGATACTTAGTTATTAGCAAATAAACATTCGAAGTTTTAAGATATTTGAAATTTGTTTTCGCAGATATATTCATTATAAGAAAAATATTCAACTTTGTCATTTAAACCATTCCTCCAGCTCTAATAGTTTCCAAGGAATTCAATAAAATATGCTTTTTATTTCTAGGACTGTTTTTACCCCTTCAATATGGACGATGATAAAAAACCATGTGTCGAATATTTTTCTAAGAACCACCTCTCACAAAAGTTTCATTAAAACCGGCTCGCTTAACTCGACTATGTTCCCTTGCAAGACCTCAATAATAAAACGTTTACAACAAATTTGCAGACCCACCTGATAAGTATCAATAGACAACTGTCTTTGCTTGCAAGCAGTGTCGATGCGTAACGTCTTGTTCATCACAGTGAACAACTGTTGCAGTCTTTGGTCCTGTCTCAAATCTTCACCGAATTTCACTAGGAAGGAATACTCCTTTGCGTCGTTACCGATCATAACCATTTGAATGGGCTTGCGCAGGGACTTGAGCACCTTTACTGAAGGTTCTATCTTCATGATCTTGGCATGATACTGTGGCATAGGCTTCCTGTCGCCAGTGTACTGTCCAGGTATCTCTATGTCCTTTCCAGAAAACCTGTGCAACCAAGGACTGTAATCTTGCAAATGTGATTTATCTTTCCGCCTCCCAAATGAGTTCTTAATCTTTTCGATCATCTTATACACATCCTGCTTAATCTTCTCAGGCTTCCACGACTCCCATCTCTTTATTTGACTTTCATAGGCTCTGATCTCATTGAATATCGTTCCTGGTTTCAGATCGTGTTCGATCTCTCCTTTCTTTGGATATACTTTCTTCAGAAGCATGCTCACAGCTGTAGCAGGCCCCAGCGATAAGTTTTTCACGAATTCAAGCAGGTAATACTGTAAATATAATTCTGGCTGAACGAGGTATTGCATTGCCAATAGAAAATTATCGATTTCTGATCTCTGATAAAGTATCTGCCGAATCTCATAGGTTCTGGTCTCATTGAGAAGAGCAGGGTTGGTTTCCACCGTCAAACGGAACGTATACATCACAGCATTTGGATAAGTTTCGACGATGCGTTTCAGGATTGGTATGATCAACGGTGCAATGGCCGTTCCTAGATGTGAGAATAGCTGGGCTTGCCAAGACAGGAACAACCAAGTTTCGATCGCCTTGCTCTCTTCCAAGAAAATCTCCTTTGTCTCTTCGTCCTCGAAATATTCGGACTTCAGTAAGCAGGGGAAATAGTGAGCTGCCTCAAGAGACCCGTTGCTCATTGCTTTCAACGTAGAACGCACGAATTGTTTACTTATTTCAGCATCATTGCTATCGCGTGATAATTTGTCGTAACAATACTTCGAAAGAGTGTAGTAGCACTCCGTGATGTTCGGAGATGACATAGTGCAACACTCTTTTAATTGATTCAAGCTATAAGCATTCAATGACTCTTGAATAGCAGACGCATCACCATTTGCAACATTAATTCCATCCAAGATCACAGTGTTCTCTGTTAGCAAATCAGAGAACGTTGTATCTTTCTGACTCACCTCTGCGATCTTCGAAGCCATTTTACTGATTTGATGCCGGACTTGCACATTTATGATTGGATCGAGATCAGTTTTCTGCAGGAGATCTTGACAGTGTACCCAGCAAGAAGTATAGTTGGACAGCTTCTTCTTTATGTCTGTTTCAATCTCACCATTCAAGTACTTCGCCTTCGCAACAGCCAGCAAGAATTGGTGTTTCATGTCTACGTAATAATCTAATAGATTCTCCTCTATCTGGTACAAGTATTTCCTCGCTATGTATTTATTCCTTTGGCCCAATGCTGTATCGATCATTTTCAGTCGCATGTTAAAAGTTGCTGTATACAATTTCTGAACAATCCCTACTTCTTCTCGGTCCGGTACACTTTCTGAATCTTGTTGAGTTTCACCCACATTCCATTTCGCCAATGTGTTTCTTAGTGGCCCATTGACAAACTCGATTCTATAGGATGTTAACTTGTCCCATGGGATGATGGCATCTTGAACAGACGGTAGATTGTTATTCCAGAACTTCAAGATGTCTTGCAAGTCGCCCGGATCCTCAGCTGTTTTCAGAACTTTTATGTACCAGTTCACATCATTGATTATTCGCAATTTCTGTAGCATGCGGACCCGCAACTGTGTAGAGAGTGGATGAAGTCTGATCCACTGTTCTCTCATTTCGTTCAATGTGCTAAACGTTAAGTCACGAGCAACTTCCACTTGATCGTGCAACCAGAACATGGTCAATTCACTGCCAAATGATCGTTTCATATACTTCACTTTCGCATCGTCTCCTAACCAATCCTCGATGAGCTTATAGATGTCGAGAAGTGTGTTATTAGAGTTCTTGTCTGTTAATCTTCTTATGTAAACCTCGAACAACCATGGGAGCATCCAATCTTTCCATGGGTCATCCCAAATATTCTCTACATTTCCATTTGATTTAGTTTGTATATGCTTGTCGATCTTGTCCCAGCGACACATATTGCTTAAACACTCGAACAAGCCTTGCAGACAATGCTCTTTGACCAAGACTGAATCTGTTTCATAGGCTTTCTCGTAAGCCGCTTTCGCTTCCACCCAATTGTTAGCTGTTTGAGCAAACGATGCTTCCTGTAATTGAAAAATCCCAATATTAACTCTCCGCGTACTAGGCAAAGAAAAGTTACTCCTTGGACCAGATGAGGTTAACTTTGTCCCAACCATTGTCCATCTACAAATACACTGTTTGAATAAAAACTCACTTTACAATCGTGTTTCATCGCATTTATAATAGGATCAGCTACAAATACAACAAAGATTTATCTTTCTACATAGTTCAATAAATAAACACATACCCGTATATCCTCATTTGTAATATGATTCTGGAAGATGCTGAGGACCACGTCAACGTCGTTGATGGACTCGTAAAGATTCGCCAATTGCAACCATTCTTCCTGCAAACATTGTTGCATCGTTGTGTCTTGTGCATCATAGTTTCTCGCTCTTTTCTTAGGCGGTTCGATATCGTTCCTACGATAAATTAAATTTTCTTCTATAACAAGTGGACCAAGGAAATTCAAACTATTTAATCTTGAGACCCTTGCGACGACTTCCGGCGAGCAATTAATTACACGAGTAGCCTGCAGTATCTCTAAACTCACAGCTATCATAGAATTACTTCCTCGTTCACTTTCTGCGATAAGTTTCAAACTGTCTGCGACGTTCTTTACGAACTCGTCTTCTCTGCATTCTTTCAGAAACGTGCAGACGATTGAAACTGTTAAGTCCTTACAAATCTGCGAGTCTTTCTTTGCCAACTGTTGTAACGGTTCAATCAATGCCGAGTGGAATATTTGAATATCTGGAAAATCACCTATTCTATATTTTCTGTACAATTTCACACTGCTTCTTTGGCGAACGGCGTCTTCTTTTATCATTTCAGCACGTCGTATATTCTTCTTAATCTCTTTTTGTCGGATGGCCGACGAGATCTCGGTAGAACTGTTCAAGAATCGTTTGGATTTCTTATTATGAGCAGGTTCCGGCACCGCTGGCATTTTATACGTATCGTCGAAACTATAATCATTCGACATCGATATAGGTTCTTCATCGAGAAAGGTCGGCTCAAATTCTAGATCTTGTGTGGCCTGCAGATCAAACTCGGAATTCGTGTCCATGTACGGTTTTGTGTACGAAGATTCGAACGAACCTGTAAGTGTAGCGCTCATTTGAGTGAACGTCTGATTCATTTTACTAGCTAAAGACGGGACGAAAAGTGGAGCCTTCGATCCCAGATTCTTCGTTCTCCACGAGGGTGTTATTTTATAATCTCTGTAGCTACAATCCTCGTGCAATGGTTCGTCGAATATAGTCTGCATATAATTCTTTGACTTCTTAGTAAGGTCCAGGATCATGAGAAGCAGAAACGGTAGAAAGTTGTCGCAAGCACCGGGTATATACGCGTTCAGAGTCTCCAGCAATCTCTGTTCGCAAGTGCTCTTCAAGTGTGCACCTTGAGTCCAGAAGTCTAGAATCTTTTCTTGTACCTGTTCAGCGGGATCTAATATGCCATTGAACAATATCTCTTTGCTACTGTGTATCAACTTTCCTACGTCTTCCTCGTCAGACGTATCAACGATATACTTCTTATAAATAGTAATAAATATGTTATAGGCACATTCTCTGTATTCGGAAGAATCATGTTTCATATACGGAGTCACCAAAACAACTAGTGACAACAAATACGACGGAGGGACAATCGAAACCAAAGCATGAATGATCTGTAACGCTATCTTCTCGTAAGGTAAAACTTTGTTTTTCAAGAGATCATGAAATTTAATATATTCTAATTCCTTTAGCACCTGTTCCTTGTTGAACTTCGGTATACATTGCAAGAATATTTCCAAGCAATATGACTGTCCCATTCTGTCCACCCTGAACATGTTTGCAGTGACAAAGTCGAAATAAACGATTCCAGCGTCCGGGTAGCTTTTGCACAGCGCGCGAATGCATTTGATTTGTCTGGCTGCAAATGACGTTTGCATCTGCCTTAAGACGCTTCTAATTTGTTCAATGATAAGCCCCACTTTGCTCGAAGGACTATCATGCTCGTTCAAGTGTTTCAAAGTCAAACCGAGGCATTCGCAACACTGCAAAACTATCTCCTCGTCGTCCTTCCAGTTTTGCAAAGATTTCTCCAGAAACTGTAGGATATCATCCCTCTCGATCATCTTGTCGACCATTCCATTCACCATACAAATCAATATTAAATATACTGTAGCTCCGGGCGCGGTTTGCATTTTGCTACCTAAATTATGCGGCAATTCCATGGAAGTACGCCACATTTCAAGGATCACTTTGATCATGTACATGTTATACTTATAAACAGCTTTGGAAATATCGGCTGTCTTGTTCACCACAGCTTTCTCGATCATTATTTCCCATAACTTCTGCGCGATGGCTTTTTCTTTGGTCGTGTCAGGCAGGGCTACGCTTTTCCAATCTATCAACATCTCTATAACGTCAGCAATAACGTAGTTCAACGGATTTCGTATTAAATACGAGTAGGTGGCATGTATTATTATCGGCAGACAATATTTTGCATAAGGTTTGAACACGGTTTGCATGTTCAATATAATTTTCAGCTTGAACAATCTGACATTGTCGCTGCTAGTTGGGCTACAGAAGCATTCCAACCATTTGGGTATCATGATATCCTCATCAACGTTCTCATCAGGCGGTGTAGATATTTGCTTAGATATCATATGATTCAACACACCGCAAATGGTTGCCATGCATTCGTGGTTATTCAATTCGTCACTTTCGAGCAACACGCTCATGCTTTCTTCTTTGGTGTCCGTGTTGCTACCGCTGTCGCGCACAACAGCTTCATTGTAATCATAAGCGTGTATGTCTTCGCTTAAGGAGCAGTTAGATAAATCATAACTATAAACGTAAGAGTTCTGAGCGGCGTTCGTCTGCTTTCTTATGCTTTTCCTTATGTTAACCAACTTCTTATAGTGCTTCGGATACTCCTTGAACGTCTGTTGAAGATTGTACCGCTTCTGGCAATCCACAATGTTCTCCCAAATCAACTGCTCCTTCTTTCGGTTCTCGGCAAAGATGCTCTTGTAGGTGTCCTCGTCTGTTTTCAAGGACACGATCGCTATGGAAAGATTATACGCGGAGCAGTGCAACAGTCTCATCACTTCTTTCTGTTCCGGATCAGGCGTCTTCAACATACGTACATGTAGCGAGCTCTTGTACAAATTTCTTAGCAGTTCTTTACCAGTTTCCACTTCGTCGATGGCATTTTGTGTAATGACGCTGTCGGGATCGTCGATCTCATTGATGTCCACCTTCGCAAACATGATTGCAACGAGATCGTAGCAGCCTATCTTTGATACTATCAGTTGACTCATGTCCGAACTGCTCCCAACAATTGCTTGCTCGATTATGGTATATATCTCGCGGATATTTCTCTCGAAAAATGTCTTAATTTCCGCAGTCTCGCAGAATTCAAATAACGGTAGAAGAAATCGCCGTAGAATGTCGAATCTCTCGTTTATCGGCATGTTCAGGCTCAAGAACAACTTGTAGGCAGCATCTATAGAGCCTAGAGCATTCACAGGGCCGATAGCATTGAAATATTTTTTTAGATTCTCTTCCGTTTTATCGTCCCATAAGTGTTCAGCGATCCCAGCAGCGAATAAAATTACAGACTTGAATACTACGATTGATTTAGTCACGGGCAGCAATGTTAACAACGTTTGGAAACAGTTAATAACTTTCAAAGCTTTCACGTCCCTTTGCGAGAAATCGTTTGGACACAGGGCAGCCCTGTCGCTTCGCAGTGTACGTAGAATGGCAAGCAGTTCTGGTTGAGAATCGGATTTCATGTCGGTCAGACATACGAGGAAATTCTGGAGAATCCTGATCTTGTGATTGACATCATGTGACTCCGTTAATTGATTGAGTATCCACGTGTGAAGGTCTTTGTTCAATGACTGCACCTCGGTTGGCCTTTCCTTCAAGTGCACAACGACTCCGTAAATGCTTATCAGCTTCTCTTTTCTATCCTCTTGATTGTTCACGGCTCGTTCGAAAACTGTAAATCTTTTAACCATAGCGTCCGCTAAAGATTCTTTGTTTTCGTGTAAATCATTTCGGTGTCGTTGAACAAACAAGAACAGTTGCTCGATCGTTGTTAACAGAAGGGACGAATTTGTTCGCAACAACGTGTCGAATACTTCCATAGTCTTCTCTGCATCCTTCAGCATGTATTTGAATATCTCGTTTTTAAACAAACGTAGAAAGTACATGCCATGTTCAATTTTCTTGAAGTCCCAGTCGATCATTGTGTCGTTTCCAATTAATGTAATCAGTGTTTTCGTTATTGATGTCTGCAAATAATTATACGTTTTAATGATCAAATTTATTGGTTCACCATCACTTTGGAGCAGGGATTGAAACTGTTATGATATCGGATCCTGTTCTCGAAACATTTATGAAGAATCGAAATGATGTTATAACTGTTATGAGAATATCGGTTCTGGCTTATATCGGTTACGGTTACGGTTCTGGAGAAGTGATATTATTTCGGTTCTGTAACTGTTATTTTTCGGTTCTGTCTTCCGTCATTCTGTATTCTATTCTATATTGTGTTCGGCCTTCTACAATATATTTATTATTTACGTAGTTATTCACTGCTATTTATAATTTAAACAATTTTTAACTAAATAAATGTTTATAATTTGTTTTCATATTCATTATTTGAATTGTTATTTCAACAATTTAGTGTTATTAAAAGAATTGTTTAAATAAATACATTTTCATAATTTGTTTCTATACTTATTATTTGAAGTATTTCAACAATTTGTTGTTAAAATAATTGTTTAAATAAATTAATTTTCATAATCTGTTTCTATAATTATTTTTCGAAGTATTTCAACAATTTGTTATTAAAGTAATATATTCATTATTTAAACAATTATTTAAACAATTATTAAAACAATTATTTAAAAAATTTATTATTTTAACAATTATTTTAACAACAAATTGTTGAAATACTTCGAAAAATAAGTATAGAAACAAGTTATGAAAATTTATTTATTTAAACAATTATTTTAACAATAAATTGTTGAAATAACAATTCAAATAATGTATATGGAAACAAATTATGAAAATTTATTTTTTTGAAACAATTATTTTAGACAATTATTTTAACAATAAATTATTGAAATAAGCATTCAAATAATAAATATAGAGAAAATTATAAAAATTTATTTATTTAAAATTGTTTAAATTATAATTAGCAATGAATAACTACTTAAATAATAAATATAGAAGGCTGAACACAATACAGAATAGAATACAGAATGACAGAAGACAGAACCGAAATCCAGGACCGAAAAATAACAGTTACAGAACCGAAATAATATCGGTTCTCCAGAACCGTAACCGTAACCGATATAAGCCAGAACCGATATTCTCGTAACAGTTATAACATAATTTCGGTTCTTCATAACTGTTTCGATCAGAACCGATATATAACAGTTTGAAACAGTTATTTCCAGAACCGTTTCAGTCCCTGCTTTGAAGTAACATACCTCGTAACGAATGAGGAACAATTCCATCAGAATTTGCAAATACTCCATCACTGGCGTTTTGATATTCACGCAAACAAATTCGCCCATACGTTCTCGTGCTAGAACCTTAAAGATTCGCGTAATTTTATCCTCCGGTTGATCAATCGAATAAACTCCCTAAAAAACAACATAGTAATTAATGCTTAAGCATCATTGATGCGAAAAACTCAAAAAATGTTATCAATAAAGATTACATTGTACATCTGACTGAGAATATTATGTTGCTCCAGAAAACTTAAACCGCGAACATATTCTTTCAGTTCACTGCAACTGCATGTGCTGGAAACAATCTTATCTAAATCAATGAAATTGTTTGTATGTTTTTCCACGTGCACAGATAGTTCACGTTTTATAGGATCCAGTATGGTGTCGTCACCCTTTCGTATTATCGATCCCATTAGTTCATGTAGAATTAGCGAAAGTGATTCGTTGCTTTCAAAATTGATCGTCTCGAATCCTACAACTTGAGGACACATTATACATTTTGAGATTAGCTCGAATAGATCCTTACACAGAAAGAAATCTGGCACATAATTTTCCTGAAATTGAAAAGCGAAAAATACGTCGACTTTGATCACAACAATCTTATGAGAATATTAACACTAGGTTTACGCACCATTAACAGTGACAATTTTACATTACTATATAAAAATAACGAAAATGTGTCTATCCAAATTTTTAGCCATTTGTTTTTATAGAATATATACCCAAAGAAATAAATTTGTTGAATAATTCCTCATGGATGCATTACATCTAATTCTTCATTTTTACGGGACCCGTAAACCTAGTGTTAAAAAAAAAACAATTTACTTACATCGGAATTGAGAAGAATTTGAAGGAAATCGAATATTGTTACTATCAGCTTGCACTGTAAAAATTGTAATTCGTCGAACTCTTTCGACAGCATCACCACACTATCATCGTCCGTTTCATTTTTAATCTTGTTGACTACAAAAACGAAATTCTTCGCGCAGTTAAAAAGTATTTCGTTCTCAGTATTAGATTTTGCAAATAAATGCTCCATCTTCAATAGATTATTTTTTATCAACCAAATATAAAAATCCAAACTCCTCAATAGAGGCAAAATAATACTGCAAGAAAGACTCTCTATCTTCAAGTCTAGACCGTTAAATATTATTGTATTAAACTCTTTGTTTCCATAGGCATCGATATAATTATTTATCATTGTTGCAACCGAGTCGCAATTTTTTATATGTTCAGAAATTTTAACCACTAGATCCATGCATTTCGCCCTGCAAGAGTAGTTTATGGAACCGCATTGAGTGAGCAGCCAGTACGCTGCATCTGTTAGAGTGGCTCCTTTGAATTCAGTTGGCAATTTACGTTTATTATGATTCGCGTTCAATAAATTCTTCTTTGCGATTAGCACTCTTTCAACATGGTCGAGTGCAACGACAATCGAGGGATCGTTACAACCATCTAAACTCTTCACAAAGCAATATAAAATTTCCAGCCAATATACGGAAACAATTTTTTCGTCTTCCCGTAAGATAGTATAAAGATGATTGAAAGCTGTTGCGGCTGCTATTCGTTTATACGTAGACGGATGAACCGCGAAGTTCGTCATTTTGTAAAGAACCTCGTCAATGTTCATTTGAGTTCCTCTGTCGTTATTAGACTGCTTTATAGACCATTTAGTAAATTCAGCTAAACAGGCTCCGGAGAATTCTCTGAGCGAAGAGTTCGAGTCATTGCTCAAAGCATTGAATACTGAATCTATGAAGCATGTAGTCGCCAGAGATTTGAGCATGAATTTCGAGCTCAACCAATGCATCAGCTGCAGCATAAAAGGCTGAAAGATTTGCCTAGCTGCTTCGTCGAAATCGCAGCCCAAGCTCAGTAAAGCTGGACATATTATATTATACAGAGGTGCGAATTTATCCAGATTCGATTTGGACGTTTTTCCTAAGATCAACATTATCACAGAATGAAGTACTTCGCAGGCGATGATCTTCGTTCGCCTGTCCCCAGAGTGTTGCGCTAACTGAGTCAGTCTTGGTAGGATTTTATCAAAATAAATATCAACTTCTGTATCGGACAAAGACAACGAATACTTGAGTAAATCTTTCTTGTCCCAAGTGGCTCCTATGTTCATGGATTTTTTGTACACAAAACTCATTAACGCATCTGTGTCGAGCGATGCAATAAATAATAGAACTCTCATCTGAAATCTTTCTAATGTCTTCTCGTTGTCTCTGAGCACGATACGCTTGATAACTTTCCTCTCGGATTTAATTATATCCTGTGACATTTCCACGCAGCTCTCACCGCTGTTTAAATACGGCTCCAAGAATGGCACAATCTCTAATAAAAATTTACTTTTTTGTTGATCGTTCGAACGGTGTGACCATCTCTCTAACGCGTTCAACGTGGTCCAAGCTACTTCGAAATCGCTTAATCCCACAGTTAAAGCTATCTTGAATGTTGGAATCGAACTGTCCAATATACGTTCTATGTACATTTCTGGTACATTTAGAATTAGAGATAAACAAGTAGTCAACAATTCACCGGTGAACGTGGGCATCAAGTTCAATATATTAATGAAGTATTTGTATAACAACTCCAGAGTTTCTGTTTCAAGCTCGTCTTCAGTAAAATTGGAAATATGTTTGAACGTTGCATACACTAATTTATAAAATCCTGATACAAGGGGACGCTTGTAAGACATATTAATGAACTTCAATAGGAATTTGTGAATAGTGCTACTCAATAACGAGGACTCTAATTCATTAATTATATCAACATATAAATCTACGATGTTGACGAACATTCGAAAGTCTGCCGCGTTCTCCGCTATTTGAGAAAAGCTTATGTCTGTGAGCATGTTATCATCCTTCACTCTCGTGTTCAGATTTAATTTCGTAATTAGCGTGATGCACACATGTATCGTCGAATCGGCCACGTCTTGAACAATGTGGTCGTTTCGTCTATACCTTTCTCGTTTCAGAAGTTGCGACCACAAAGGTAAGTAATTTTTGTAGCACATTACTCGCTCGTCATGGTGCTTCAATTCCCGTTCTAATTCTGCGTCGACGAATAAAGTGTGCGAACAGGTCCATATTATTCCGTTATAAACTAAATAAAAAAAGTAATGTTATTGTGCATAATTAAATAGTTTAGAAATTATATAAATATACGTACTTAAATTATATAGAAATTCTTCCAACAAGGTTTTGCTAACTGTTCCAATATTAACAATCGTTTGCATCAGTGAAAACACTGCAGCATTCTGATTAACTATGGGAAGATCGGGGAACCTTTTAATTAAAATAATACTGAGCTTTAAAATTATGTTAATCTGATCGATCGATAACTCCGACATGTGCAATATTATTTCAGACAAGGCTTCTTGATAATTGCAAATACTTTCCAGGTCTAATCGTCCTAAATCGTCTCTGCAAACATTGATACCAGCAATTTATTAAAGTTTGTTAATTATATTACTCAAGACAGCTTGTTGCTTTGGGAACACAATTGTTCTCATTCTTAAGTATTAAATTGTGCTCATACCTGGAACAAAGTGGCACAGCACAATGAGTGACTAAAGAGAACATGTCTCTTACATCATTATGCGTGAGATATCTTTTACATGGAGCAGCCATCTGACTAAAGCCATATACTACAAAACGTATATTTGCATTTACTTCCTGATTACTTTTCAATTGTTTTTCAAAAAAGTTTTTAAAATACTAAAATACAAAGATCATGATTATCACAATGATTATATTCAATTAGAATGACGAGTATTAAATTGATATGTATATATACAAAATTTACCAAAAATACAGTTTTGTCTTCCTCGGAAGTTTTGTCTTGTAACATGCTTCCGATCAATTTATAGAAGTTTCTCAAAGCACGTTGTCCACATTCACTACATTGTGTATTCTTGTCTTGAGCAAGATCGATTAGTAGTTTATACCAATGGTCATAATCGGCGTAAACAAATTCACGGAACAGGTAGATATGACGGGACAACAAGTTGACTGCCGATCTCATCGCGACTCTCTTAACTTGATATCTCTCTGGACGACTTAAATCTTTAACCCAGTCATACAATTCTTTATGATGTTTTTCTTCTAGGTCCTCCGAAAGTTCTTTCAGTAAGTCCGAAAAAACATCCAAATATATTTGAAATATATCAGTTGACTGATGTGTGTTTTGTGGATTATTCTACAATCAAAAATCCAAAAATAACAATTCATACGTTACAGCTATTCTCTGGTATCATATACCTGCTTTATAAAGTCGTTTCTTAATTGCCGGAAAATCGTAGTTGCATTTGCTTGTATTTCTGGCAGATCTGGTTTATGCTTTGTGATTTTACCAATCACACAGAACCATATACTTCTCTCTGGAATAATATACGAAGACCGTTTTAATTAAAGTTACTAATACAATCAAATATCCTCATTTAAATTCATATAATAAAATTTACTTGTTCAACAATAAACTCTTACCTTTTATATCTACAATAGTAAACGAAGATACCAATTTTTCTACAGTTTCACCTAATCCCATTTCGTGTTCCTTAAATAATTCGATTAACTTGTTAAAAGCATGGCAAGCTGCTTTTTTAATTAATGCAGAGCATTTTGTTTCGAGCACCTTTTGACATATGTTCTGTAACAAACTAAATTTATAATATATCCTAATTACATTGTTTAACGTATAAAACATGATACAATACTTTAGCGTCAGTGATGTATGGCACAAATATTTCCGAAAATTGTTCTATAATAAATTCGAGGAGATGAAACGCTTCCTTAATTGCTGTGTCAAAGTTTTTCTGAGGCTTTGATCTGTCAAATTCTTTGGTAAGAAAACAGATAATACCGTCCTGCTTATCGAAAAATATGGATAATGCCAATTCTAAAAAGGATAATACAAAACATTAGTGGGTATTGACACAGTCTGACACACTATATTTTCGTCGTAAATTTATTGTAAAATAAAATACAACGAGCAGAACATTATAATAAAATAGAGTAGAAGAAAAGGTAGTATTAATAATTCATGCGTACCGCTATCATCCTTCGATAATTTTTGAAAATACGTTCTACTGTTCCTCAAAATTTCTATAAGATCACTGCTGTTTCTTTCTTTCACAGCTCTGGTGAAAATGTTCATAAACGTTCTAAACGAATCCATATTTCACTGGTTCCTTGAATACAGTATGAACTCTCTCAATAAAGATTTTGTTAACCTGCGCATTAATTATATCAATACAAAAAATACAAAAACAGTCATAGTGCAAAAATAATCAATGATTATTTAACAATATTCTCGATAGTATCGTTTGAACTGTTACGACTTGTTTACAAAATTGCAACGCATTCTTACTGCAGTGAACTTGACTAGAAACGAAACTCTAGCTGATTTTTTGAAAGTCAATTTATCACAAAGCATTGTTGTTTTACTTTTTTAATGTCGCATATACCTTCTGTATATTCCTAAACGAATGTAAATACACAATTTTCCACAAATGTGAGACAATGATGACAGGAATTTTTAAAGTAAAATTCAATTTATCATAATCTTTATTTCCCGCGTTTTTAATTTTTGAATCTTAATATACGGTGTCTCCCTCTGTTTTATGAACTGATCCATAGAAACTGATGGAGATTTTGTCGGTAAAGACGGAGTAACATCTTATCATGACATATAATTCAGTCAGTTTTGATTATTTACACTTGGAAAAAGATGTGAACATTTGCAGAACATAAATAAATATATATGCAAAATGTCGATATCAAGAAACATATATTTTTTTGTAAAAAAATTCCTAAAAAGACCAAAAAAATGAAACTGTAGAATAGAATACTCACTTATTACATATCTGTTTCTAAGAAACAAATCGCAAAAAATTTAAATGACGACGCATGTTTACGAACTTTGGAAAGATAAGAAACATTTCATTATATGATCCAGATTTATCCGGTACATGTATCACGTGTCAGAAGCCATTCAAATAACTTGTTTCCATAACCCGGAGATAAGTCATTGCGGGGGGCATGTTATCAGCGCTCTGCACTTATCATTTTCGAATAACAATATCTTCCTCACACTGAAATCATAAATACTGAAATTTGTACATTTAGCGTAGAAAATAATGCCTTTTCTTTACGGCATTAATAGCAAAACAGGAAACAACAATGATTACTATAATTATAGAATTGTTTGTACTACCTACTTGATAAAAGTCTTCGCGCACATTATAATTTTAATCTAACTTTCGAACTAAATTGACAGAAAAATTCCCGAGTAACGAATAAATATTAATTTAAGTAAATATTTCAATTTTCGCGGTTTGATGGCAGAATGATCTCTTCGAACGACCAATCAATAATTGTGGTGCAAACCGGCTCAACAAGTGTCTTGTATACATCAAACAAAACAGATTGAAATTACATGCCGAGCGGTTAGAGATTGGTATTCATCGTCCGCGTGAGTGTTTTTTATTCTTAACTAGATATATCTGCGGTTACATAAAGAGATTCTTAGCGAAGTAAAATTGGAAAGAGAAAGTAAAAGAGACGGTGAACGGGGGAAAATGTTTTTTGAAGCGGTCTACGCTTAAATACATCGTTTGGAAATCGCAATTTTTCCGAACACGTTGCAACATGTGTCGATAGAAGGAGAAGAATCTGTACAAGATAAAGTTGAGACATTCACAAAGAGATAACGAGACTTGAATTGGAAATTGGTTCCAACACTGGATCTTTAGATCAGTCTCTTCGTGTCAGCCGCCGAGCACGGTAACAACGTTTATGATGACCGATCAAATCATGAACCCTGTCATTAATTTCGGAGCCGGACCAGCCAAACTTCCACATGAGGTACCGCGAATGATTTATTTTATTTATTACTTAATTTATTTTCCATAAAAAAATGACTGTGTAAAAATTATAAAAATATTTTTGAAAAATATCGAAACAAAATAATGTTAAATTACCCCGTTTTTTAAATGTATATAAATTGTTATAAAATTCATTAAAGAAGTGATACATTCTCAGAGTGGAAACCGGTTTACGATTCGCCAGTTTCGCGAAATATAAGTATACTAATAGATTAATTGTATAGAGGTCAAACTCGTTAATTCAACCATCGCGTGCGCTACGTAAGATCAATTAACATTAAATATTGGAGTAATTATATATAATTGTAGGTATTAAAAAAAGTGCAGAGTGAACTTCTTGCATATGGCAACACGCAAATCAGCATTTTGGAGTTGAGTCATCGATCGAACGATTTCAAAAATGTTATTGAAAAAGCTCAGGCTACTGTGCGGGAAATATTGTAAGTTAAGATGATAAATAATTTTGAATTTGTTCGAATTTAACTAAAACTCAAAATTGATTCCTTCAAATTTTTCAGACAAGTCCCCGATAATTACAAAATCTTGTTTATGCAAGGGGGAGGTACAGGACAATTTGCGGCAATTCCTTTAAACATGATGACTACCGGTACTGCAGACTACATAGTGACCGGTAAATTCCGCAATTTTTATAATTGCACTATATCCAAATAGTAATTTAAAGATCTTGTAAAAAACAATACGAAAAAAATTATTAACTTATGTTACTGGCTTACTAATTGATTTAAATTAAGTGTAAAATAAATTTTCAAGGGTCATGGTCGGCTAAGGCAGCAAAAGAAGCAGCGAAGTATGGAAAAGTGAACTTGGTTCTGCCAAAAACAACAAAATACACCACGGTGCCGCATCCATCTACTTGGAACTTAGATCCAAATGCATCATATGTTTATTATTGTGCCAACGAGACGGTTCATGGTAAATTGGTATATTTAGTATTATAGCATAACACCCGTGGCCTATGATTTATTCATGCAGAATAATTGTTTCAGGAGTCGAATTTAATTTTGTCCCCGAGACAAATGGAGTACCCCTCGTTGCCGACATGTCGTCGAACATTTTATCGAAACCTTTAGATATCTCAAAAGTATGTGCCTTTTAGAAAATCCTATTTTTCTTAATAGCTGATTTTCTATCAGAGGACGTAGCAATAATATTATATTTAGTTTGCAGTTATATTCGCCGGTGCCCAGAAGAACATTGGTCCGGCCGGTGTGACGCTCGTAATAGTGCGTGACGATGTTCTTAATCACGCCATGAAGGTCTGTCCAACAGTGCTGGATTACACTGTTATGGCAACTGATAACTCCTTGCACAATACACCGCCAGTATTTCAGTAAGCATTCTCGACGAAACCATGTTATCAACAATATTTATGTATTTAACAGACAAGAAATTATTTTTAATTACTTAGAATATACACAGTTGGACTGGTATTCGAATGGATCAAAGAGCACGGAGGTGTTGAGGGAATGGAGAAGCTGGCAATCATAAAAAGTCAGAAAATATACGAGGTAATCGATCAGTCTAAAGGATTCTATTCCTGCCCGGTAGAGTCTGATGTAAGGAGCAGGATGAATGTGCCGTTTAGAATAGGCAAAGATGACGAGGAGCTCGAGAAGAAATTCCTTGAAGGTGCAAGCGCTCGCGGGATGCTTCAGCTGAAAGGTCATAGGTCAGTGTGACTTGAAAAATAATGCAACAATAAGGCCATTGATTTCCCAGTTTGAATAATACTTTGCTTCCACTCTACCCGAATAAGTTATATGTCTGTTATGATTTTTTGCAGATCTGTAGGTGGGATTCGAGCGTCTTTGTACAATGCTGTTACTGTAGAAGAGGCAGAGAAACTTGCGGAATACATGAAGTTGTTCCACCAACAGAATTGATAGTGGACAAATTAATAGACATAGATATTTTATAAAAATATTCTGTACATATGCATCAGGTACATAATATTCATTCAAGCTTTACATGCAATCATTTTTTATATAATTTCCTTTTCATTTGTTTAAATGTCAGGAAAGCTGGCATTTAATAACTTTCATTATATTGTTGAGTATTATAAAATACCAAATTGCTTTCAATTCTCAGAAAGATACATTTTGTTTTTATGCTTACTAAATAAACTTTCGATGTATCAATAAACAGACTATTGGCAGTCTGACAGAGAAAATTTTTTACATCCACACATTTCCCTCTCTTTAGCTACTCGATTTGCATATATTAAATCTAATTCTCTCTCTAGAGAAAAATTAGTCTTACGACATCCATCTATGACAGCTTTGGCCCACTGTAATTTAATATTTGGTACAAATTTGTGTAATAAGTTTTGTGCCATCGCAATTGAAGGAAACATTTATATGGACCATTCTATATAAACTACCTTGTAATATTCTTTCACTCTTTCTGGTGTCCATCCTTTCGGTGTGGCTCTCTCAAGATCTCTCAAATTATACAATTTATCACCTAAAGTAATTAGCTTAGCTTTGTAACTTTTCTTAGGAGCATTTTCTATTTGCAGCCTCTTACGTTCTTCTTTTGGCAAACTTTTGTCGTCTGTTACTTCTTTAACAATATCTCTAACTTCTTTACCAAACTCAGCTTCTAATAGATCGAACGTTGTATCTGTGTCTTCCACAGTATCGTGCAACAGAGCTGCCAAAATTACAGCCGGATCGTGAACATTACCTTCTTGAACCAAAATGTTTGCAACACCTAAAGGAATTTCAAACATTTTTAAGATTAGTGCAATGAATGCATAATTGTCTCTGTAACAATTACAAAGCAATGAACTAGCCGTCAAAGAACTTGAAAAAATCTGAAAATTATGTGTGTAAAATTGACACACAAAGGCCCTTTTTGTAACAAATGTTGTCACATTTTCTTGTCGCATGTTTTGCTATTAACAATACTAAATATATATATTTCATGTTAAAAAAATAAAAGCCACGAAGATCAATTGTTCTAAAAATGGCAGGAATAACATTATCCATTACGTGAAAAATGTGTCAAATTGACACGAGGGACGGATGAGGGTTAAAGGGTTACAAACCTATAGGATGATTTATGTATGGCGTTTCTGCAGGGTCCTTTCTTCGTTGATCCTTGTGTTTTATCGCTGCAAAATTTACGCATTTCATTAACAGCGTTAACAGTTCTGAATTTGGAATTTCTGTGACACATGATTTACAAGGTCCACTTCGAATGAATAGGTTATCGACAGAGGTTTCTGACATATTGTCTTCCATGACTATTTATATGTAATTCGCTCAACAACACAAAAACTTTTGCGTACACTGCACACAATGAAAGATTGTTTTATTTTTTAATATCATGATAGCAAAAAATGATAAGCATATAAATTTAAATAAATCATATTTTTGTCACCTTTCAGAATAGTCCCAAAGTTCGAACGCAGAGAGCACAGCAAGCATTCGAATTGTATTTGCATATACGGTGCACCCAAAACATAACCTAAATACGAAGAAGTGCATCTGTGATTGCAGAGTATAATTTGCGTCTAAAAATGTCACTGAAACGGAAATTAACGCAAGATGATTTACGCAAAGCGATGAGCGAGCACAAAAAGAAATTGGGCGTTGTCAAAAAAATTGAATCTCCGTTAGCAAAATATCCTTTTCATTATCTTTTAACATATTTTTAGGTTAAGATTTACATCTTTCTTTACGTCAATACGAAAATATATCGAGTATATTTAATAATTATTTCGAAATATTTCATGCATTTTTTCTAATTTTTCAATGTATAATCGAAATGTTAAGTGTCAACTTGAAATATACACATAATCTAAAAAATCCTTAACCATGGTGAACACATATACAGATGCAGGGCAGCTAATGTGTATTCTATGTAAAACTGCTGTGCGAAGCGAAACAGTTTGGCCAGTTCACTTAAATTCGAAGAGTCACAAAGAAAACATAGAGCTAGCAAAGAAGACTAAACTAGAGGCTACAACGAAGACTACAACGCACACGTTCAAAAGGCCCGTGTCTCCTTCTCAAGAGTCTTCCACGAATAAAAAAGTAAGAGGAATATTGAAGAACCCTCTACTACAGTCGGCACAAATAGCGTCAAGTTTACCACCAGACTTCTTTGATAATCCTAAACAATCCAATGGTTCTGTACCGACAAATGCATCGATAACAATGCATAAGTCAGAAAATAAAGACATTGTGAACGATAAAGATGAGAAACACACAGAAGCAGAAGAAGAGAAGGATAAAGATAAAAATAAGGACACAAATCAAACTGTTCTACCAGAAGGATTCTTTGATGATCCAGTCTTAGATGCTAAAGTAATTAAACATTGTGAAATAAGTTTGATAATTGATAGTAGGCTTGGGTGTTATTCTGTATTTAATGTAATATTTATAATCTACCTGGTTTTAGGTTCGCAACGTTGAGTACAAAAATCCAATAGAAGAAGAATGGGAGAAGTTCCAGAAAGAAATCAAAGAAGAAACAGCGCAGTCTGCACAGATCATTGCAGATGATCAGGAGGAAGCAACTACGGAAAGACAATTGGATGAAATAGAAGAACAGATACGACATTGGTCTAGGTGATTAATTGTAAATAATTTTTTGAAGTTTCAGTTGGTATCGTTAACGAAAAATTCATGTTTCGATAGGGTAATGGATCTCGTGAAACGTAAGGAGCAAGTACAAGCTACAGATAGGAAACAAAAGAACACAGATGAGGATGTCTCGAGCGACGACGAGGCCGATTTCGACGAGTTCCTCGATTGGAGAGCTAAAAATTCTTACAAATAGACCTAGACCTTATCATGTACAGTATTTGCAGACTGTAAATATTTATAAACCGTATGTTTAAGAGTATTTTACATTTAGAGTGTTGTTATAACGATTCATCCTTCACACAGAATTCTGAATATTGTTTATATAAAAAGACAAAACAAGGAAACAGTGTTTCAATATTTATTTAATTCTCTTGTTGCTGTGATTGTGTGGAAAAACGAAATAAGTCGTTCTATTTTCAAGATATTTCTAATTAATGCTTTATATCGTTGATGTACGTTCCATATGAATTTACATTATTTTTCTAGTTATTTTAATTAGCGTAGACGATGAATAGTTGAACAATGCAAATGTAAGATTATTTATATTGGTTTAGTATATTGGACCAAGTTTTGTGTTAACTTTTCCACATAATATATTAAGTTTTCGAAATTACAAGAAAGTGTTTGCACACGGATGAAATTGATCCAATTTAATTTGACCGATCTTTAACAATCTGTATACAGTATTGTTACACCTAGCTAAAATCAAATTCTCTGTCTTCAAATAAGAAACACAATTCTGCTTTTATATTAAACAATTCACGAGACATTTCAAAGCAGTGGAAGGATTAAAAGAATTTAAAAATGTCCTGGTATTGTTTTCAATACATTAAAATCATTAACAAAAGAAAACTATTTTTACTTAGCTCCAATACCTTGTGACTGATGCACAAAAATTATATTTTGCATAAAGATTCGCAGTTTAGTAGTCATATTGAGCAATGTAAATTTTTTTCGTAAAAGAGCATGAAAATTGAATTGGATTTTCATCGTGGGTTACTGTATATTTGCCCTATATGCAAGAAGTAAATCCATGGCTTTTATTTCATTGCACTCTTATGAAAACAGACAAATCCGATGCATTTTCTTTCAATGGAGATATAAAATAAAATTTTTTAAAAAACATGACTTACGTTGTTTTTCCTTACACAGCCATTGATATATCCTCTCTTCCCTTTCTCCCTGAAATTGGTGATGGAACATTAATCTACCGTCCGGTACAGTGTAATAAGTTTATTAAAATGAATTCGAAGAGTTAGAATATAATTAAGTTTCAAATACAATCGTAATAGATCATTAATTATCCGTTATAAGCTATAATATGAAATGTATAATATAAAGGTTACAAGGTAGGCTAAGCCGCTAATAAAATAGTGTGGGTAGTATATTGTTAAAAGTTCAAGGATATTAATATATACCATATACGTACCTATACATACCGCAAACAATACGATACGTATACGATACGTATCCACTTTCGTCGCATACCGGACACTTTATAAAATATTGAAAATTGAAAAAATGAGAGACTCGCATACAACTTTACCCGCACCCATCCACGCGATCATCTATAGCGGATACACTAATCGCTACGCGGTATCCTCGCGTTTGAAATTTTCACTAAATATGTTTATCTCGATACATTATAATCTCTGAAAAGTATATGTATATATAATTTATGTGTGTATATATATATATATATATATATATATATATATATAATCTCCGTAGATTTCCAAGTTGCTGGCTAAAAATCGTATCGTTATATAATAATAATCTTCTTAAAAGTTATATATATATATATATATATATATATATATATATATCAACGTAGCGCAGTAATTGATAGAGTTTAATCCTTATGAAGTTACGCCTCAGAGTCGAAAGCGGAGCTACAGTTTTCACGAATTGCATCATCGTTTCCGTGGTACATATTACATATGGTAGTCCTATGTGTGTCCGTGTCTCCTGCAACTGTGTGCGAGAACCATTATGCATACACATATATATATATATATATATATATATATATATATATACATATCGTCTCGAGTAGACAATAAATTGTTAATATCATTTGACGCTATAGTCGAATCACAATGTTTCACCGACCCGCCAGTCGAATCAAAGAGGACGGATCGGAATCCCATAAAACAAGCGCGGAGTACAACGGAGATTTACTATGTATGTATACTAGAGTTCCCCGGAGAATTCTATAATAATATCTTCGAAGCCGTTCGAGTTACTATAAAAAGCAAGCGGCGTGAATGATTGTTAACAAACGCGTTAACGCTACGTGGAGATGTGACTACTCGATCTCGAAGATACCGAAGGGAACGATCTCGCGGTGCTCGAGTCAAACGGTTTGATACGGTGAGACATATGGATAGGATATATACACAAAAAATCCCGCGGAGACCGTAGATCGTTAAGATTCACGGGCTCGCGCTCCACGCGGATCGATATTCCCTGTCGCGCGATCCACACACTATGATCTCGAGATTGAATCACCTCGAGATCGGATTATCACGTCGATGATGATCCTGTCTCTGTTTAATCGTTGTCTCTCGGGATGTTTTCAGGAATCGAATTCCCGCGATTAGTGCGACGTCGATGATCCCGTAAAAAGACGTTCTCGAAAAGCGGCTTCGTATTTCGGTACGGATCTATACGTGTTCGATCGAGGGAGATCCTCGCTGGAACGACGACGGTAATCCAAAAACTTCCCCATACTTGGATTACCATGTCGTGCGATCCACGCGTGTCGATCCCCGAAGGATCATTTTCCGAAGGATCGCTGGCGAGAAGATTGAAAGATTCGTCATTCGACGGGCCCCCGTTCCTCGGAGACCTTGACCTTGAAACTGCTCGAGAAAAACCCGAGGTCGTCGCGTATCGGAGAAAAAGGTGAAGATCATCCGACTACGATCCCATTGGTGAGCACGAAGGAAGGAGAGACTCTACTGGAGAGAAACAAAGATCGAATAACCGAGTTGCGAACTCGCCTGACTTCCGGTATAATACATAACTATAGAAGTTACCGGCCTCTACCGCACGGTACAATATTAGAGGCGTAGAAAAAGTGAACGAGCGTCTTTCTTTCGACGAAGACGAGGCACCCTGCTTGTTTCAATTCTGCGTGTATGCATGTGTTTGTGTGGTTTTGTTTGTCCTATTCGTAAGGGTGGAGGGAAAACTAACGACTCGAAGCGTCTTAAAATCGACATTACTTTGCTAACGGTTTTTTTTTTATCAACGTTAAATCTAGTTTTTGTTTCTTTTAAAGCGGACGATTACTTTCCACGGCTGAGTATGATGGTCAACGACCTGACGCCGAGAGAACAAAGAACTGTCATCCGGTGGAAACGTTCTATCCGAAAACGGAAACCTTCCCCGAATTTCGTTCGCGGATCAGACCGACTCCTCCGGGTTTCGTTCTTCTTTCTTTCTTTTTTTCTCTCTCTCTCTCTCTCTCCTGTTACGTTAAACTCTTAGTAAGCTAGAACATTACAGCTTCTTCCCTAGAGCCTAGGGTGATTATTCATTGGCGTCAATCGTTGAAAAAAAAAGAAGGAGATACCTCTCCCGAGTGCTATACAAAAAATCGGCCAGGTGCGAAGAGAGAGGGAGACAAAATGTTTTTTTTATTCTTCTGTCTGGTGCGGGACGATAATTAACTAAACGAGTCGCTTATAACACGATCCTCGAACGCGCCTAAATTACCCTAGATATCGGTTAAGTATAATATATCGGTAACAACGACGGTAGCAAGAAGAATGCTGTATTTTTGTAGCTGTACGTTGCACATAGATCACAGAGTGGATACGATCGCTAGGCGTTCTCGAGAAAAAGTAATCCTACAAATAGTGCAAATAGTCGCGAGAGACCCTAGTTTGTCGCCACGTATATGCGTGTATATATATATATATATAATAGATTCCTCTTTTTATTTATTTCTTTTTCTCTATCTCTCTTGTACTGATATTCATATATAAGATCTGCTCTTTATATATATACATACGTCTCATCTCCGTTTCCTTTGCATAAAACGCTATACACGCGAGAGCGCAGGCACTAAATTGCTGTGAGATACAATCGTACCGGAATATCGATGATCCTCCGTTCGTAACGTCCATGTGTGTCTCCCTCTTTGTGTATATGTGTGTATATCCGTGATACTCGAAGAGGATGAATTTCGATGTGTAATATATATGTATGTATGTATATATATATATGTATATTTATATCGGTGCGCAGTATGAGTTTCTCGGTGTTGAGTATGTGTGTACAACAGATCGATCGAAGCTTCTGAATAAACGTGTGATCTTGTGCGATTCGATAAAGACGAGCGCGCATCCTCGACGCGGTTTCTTCAGCCTATCCGCTACGGTGGAGCATAGTCTGAGAACGTGTCTCCGGTGTTAATTAATCATTTACGAGATCCTTAGACATCATTCGAAGCGTCCCGTCGTTTTACATTCTAATCGAAGTATACGAGCGAGAGTCTCCTTAGGTGTATAGCAAAAAGAGAGCCTACAAGGTTCATCATTGAACGAATCCGGACGAT
This sequence comes from Sphecodes monilicornis, assembly GCA_913789915.3. Classification (NCBI taxonomy): domain Eukaryota; kingdom Metazoa; phylum Arthropoda; class Insecta; order Hymenoptera; family Halictidae; genus Sphecodes; species Sphecodes monilicornis. The sequence continues at coordinate 8,107,136 of OU565298.1, forward strand.
CCGTTCGATCGCGAAGCGATAATTAATTAAAAACTCGATCTAACTAGAGTGAAGCTAATATACCCTCTCCCGTTGCCTAGATTAACGCGGGCGGTTACCGATCGCGATCATCAATATGGCGGATTATAGAGATACAAAGCTACTTTTGACGGTGCTTAAGAAAAAACCGCGAGTTGGTCGCTACTCCCAGGATGTCGGTTCAAACGCGTTTGTGTCGTCTGGTCCCTGTCGTGTTGGCTTCTCGAAAAGCGGCGAGGATCTATGAGAACGCGAATCCATCTTACAAGAGGATCCATCCCGCGATTCGATCGTACGCAGCATCTCCCGAAGATTCATTCTTGTTTCGCTCGTCAACGCGCGCGTCGACCCGCTATCAGACCAGCTGACGGCTTGATTAATTACCTAACCACAGTTTCCGGGACCTTGTTCAGGGCCTTGGAACCCTTCGCCAAGGTCCCATCCGCTTCAGCCCAGTGATGCCAGAAATGTCAGCTTTTTCGCGCATGCGTACTGCGGCGCGCGAAGAATCCAGTAACGTATACGCGCCAAAAATGAGATTCTTCTAGGTGGCGTGCCGGGACCTAGCACTGCCATAGACGAACTTGAAGATAAAGGACGTGATTTTTTATTTATATAATTAAAAAATATATTTTTATTTTGGATACTGGAAAAGTTTTTGGCAGTTTTCTTTTGTCTTGCAACAAATGTTGGTATTCTTTATAGATTCAGCCAAATAAAATAAAATTTTATATTATGTTATTATCCTGTATAATCCGAAACTATTTAGGTAAAGTATGTGAATGTTGAATGAAAAATATTATTTTTAAAACAGGGCCTTATAGGACTCTCAAAAATTTGAAATTAGTACAGCACTGATGCCACGCGCGAATACGCATGCGCGCGGAATCCAGTAACGTATACGCGCCAAAGATGAGAAACATCTAGGTGGCGTGCCGGGACCTAGCACTGCCATAGACGAACTTGAAGATAACGGACGTGATTTTTTATTTATATAATTAGAAAATATATTTTTGTTATTTTGGATACTGGAAAGGTTTTTGGCAGTTTTTCTTTGTCTGGCAACAAATGTTGGTATTCTTTATAGATTCTGCCAAATAAAATAAAATTTTATATTATGTTATTATCCTGTATAATCCGAACCTTTTTAGCTAAAGTATGTGAATGTTGAATGAAAAACATTATTTTTAAAACAGGCCTTTAAAGAAATCTCAAAAATTTGAAATTAGTACAGCATTGATGCCACGCGCGAATACGCATGCGCGAAAAGCTGACATTTCTGGCATTCGTTCAGCCAGCTCCCGAGCCCAGAGGCTTCCCGAACGATTTTCAAAACGCAATGTGGTTGCAGATGAAAGGCGGACGATCAGCCATTCGACTGGCAACGCCATTTTCGCCGGGCGTAGAACGACCGATTGAACTCGTTGTGCATCGTTGCAGGATAATCGTTTACTTTTGTTTTATTACATATCTAGTGAGAATCAGCTTTGAAGCGACGCGATACACGCGAGAGTTTTCGTTTTGGTCCGAAACTGTGTCACGAACGATTTTGGCGAAGTAGTTTCGCTCGCGATCGTTCCCACAACGGAATTCCAAAGCATCGAACGAACGGTTCGCGAATAGATTTTACCTAAGCTTCCTTTCTTTTTCTTCTTCTTTTTTTTTTTGTCATAGAAAACTGTACGGTTTTTCTTGTTTTTTTTTTCTTTTTCTAGAAGACAGCGGAATCTGCGACGACCTATCCGAGTTCAAGGTTTTCCTAAGTTCCCGTGGTACACACTCGAATCGATTTGTTTAAAATTACGCGAGCTTCCGGCGCATCCTGATCCGTTGCTCTTCGTTTCAGTGGATCGGTTAAAGAGTGATTATCTCGGTAAACAATGATTATCTCGACATGGTCTCCTTCGATTATCATCCGGGATGAAATCATCGATACAACGAAGAAGCTCTATCGGGTCGCTGTAGCAGCTTATCATGTTGTCGCGATTAGTGTAGAGTAGTTTAGAGGAGATTCGCGGTGTAGAACGATGATTCGGAAATCTCGCTAGAATAGAAAAGAAAGGAATGAAAGGGTAGGTGAACGTTTTACACGAATAGCTTCATGAACGGTCGGATTTTTTGGACGAGAGTCGGGACTGGTGTTTTCTTTTTCTTTTCGCTTTCTCGTTAGCCTCTATATCTAGGATCTACGCCTTCGCCTCGAGAATCTCCACGGTGACGTTATCCAAAACGGTTTCCGTCATGTTACTCGGCTGGTTGTTCGGCGGTGACTTGTTCGACTTTGTTGAGACGGCCGACGCGTTTCCGCTGCTGCCTCGACTCCCCCGTCGTGATCCTGTTCGTGACCCTGGCGACAGAGAGTTTTTCGCTAAAGTATCGCGTGCTTTGGCTCGACAGTGAGTCGACATGACACGAAAAGCCAAAAGTAAAAGTTTAGAAGCGTTGTAGAAACCGTTCTCGTGCCGAGCAGGCGCTTTGTCGCGGCCCGGAACGTTGCAATGGCGGCCCGGTGATTCATTTTTTGATTTGCTGTACCAATTCTGTTTGTTATCGATATCTTGGGAATTTCATACGAGTAAGCACAATTATTCCAAAATGTTCATTACGTAAGAAAATGATGTCGTTTGGTCAATTTATAAAAATGTTATTCGGGTTTAAGGTATGTGTCTGACTATACGTGTACTTCATAAATTACACGGCTAATTATTATAAATACAATAGTTTCTCAAATAAATTGCTTATTTACGTTTCTACCGTGTGTCTTATTAGAAACATTTAATTATCATAACTATCAGAATACGAAAACAAATTTATTTTGTCACATTACATTTTGGATAACTTTCTTCAAAAAATAATAATATTAAATAATCGATAATCACGCAGGGACTTCAGACAGTTGATAAAATGGTTATAAACAATATTTTCATTAAAAAATATGTTAATTATTGTTAACTGAAGGATATCTATTCGATTGAACCCATTGAAATCCATGAAATGCACGGGGAAATCTTATTGAAATTAGCTAATATTTAAATTGTTGTAACTTTGAAACCAATGAGGCTATTTTAATAAGACTTTGACTGTAAGAGAGTGCGAAGCTTACGCTTTAAAGCGGCTTTTGTTGCACCTCGATAGGATAATTGGTTCTCGAGATATCATCGTGTAAAGACAAAGGTAATTTTTTTAAATTCGACTATGTCTTTCTCCCTTGAACAGTGTCTTTCTTTTTCTTGCATACGGTACTGACCTACCCCTACGCATCGTTGAGGCAGGTCAGTTTTTACTATTTACTATTACTATTTTATGAATGGACCCCCCACTCCATTCTTCACAAGCGAAAACTTTGAACGCTTATATCTCGAGAACGGATTGAGATATCGAAACGGGACAAAGTGCATCGGAAAGAGCATCGACTCTACTATTTTCTGCACGTATGAATCATGATAATTTCATTGTATTTAAAATCGTGATATAGTGTGGGTAAGACAGTATTAGCCTTAGACCATATGTTCTTAAGTATGTTACCGATTCAAAAAAGTTAGGAAACATTGATCTAAGGCAGCGGTTTCCAACTTGGAAGCAGAGTAGGGCATAAATCAATTAATAATTAAAAATGATTAATGGTCTCATTGATTGTTAGTCATAGCAAAATAGTCATTAGTCAATACTAACTATGCAGTTTCGTATTACGGAAACGGATAGAGTGAACCACTATATTGGATGAATTAGACTTCTTATCGCGTGCTCCGTTTCCGTAATATGAGTTTTGAATATGACTAATACTTAGTTTCGACTAATGACTATTCTGATACGACTAATAATCAATGAGACTAGAAGAAAGGATTTAGATCGCGGGGTTACTGTATTTACCAAAAATTTGTATAGGTTGGAAACCGCTGGTCTAAGGTATTAGCATAGGGCAAAATTGATTTCGTGAATCATGAACTACATCACTTATCATTCGCATTAGTCTCCATAATTTTTCTCAGACCAACAAACATAACTCGATTTTTCGTCCCCGTATCATTTCTTTGACAGAAATAAAATATAAACGACTGTTTCGTGTGTATCTCTGTGATAAATTTCAAACAAAACAATTGATTTATAAAATGTCAAGTTCTCTTATTTCAGCAATATTTGTAAACTAGTTTTACTATTGTCGAATTTCTTCGCGTTAGAAATCCACGATTTTCGAAGCGCATCACTCCCGGCCGCCATTGCGTGCACGCGCATGCAGTCGTCTAAATTGAAAATAGTGCTCGATAAGTGGAATTTCAAAGAGTGTATGAAATCCCGTTAGCCGGGTTCGCCGGTTTCTACTCTCGAGTAACAAGTAACAAGCCGCGCGCGCGATTGTTTATCGAGTGTTTATTATATGCGAGAGCGTATCGCTAAGTATTGCGTGGTATACATGCGGTACTTATTATTCATTTCCGGCGAACCCGATCGATAGTCTAGCTTACCGTGTAATCGAGTCAATTGACCGAGTTGCATTCCATCGAGTGCAACCCGGTCCGTTTAGAAAACTACTTCAGAACTCCGTGCGATAATGGAAATATGTACTCGAGAGTGCGTGTTATCCATTCTCATCGCCGCAACTCGTGTCTCGCAACGCTAATTACTAGTTGCTCATACTACGCGGAGGAAATAAAAAAATCCCTCGGTCAAACTGTGGCCGTATCGCGTCGAACAGCAACTTTTACGAGCTATTCCCGAATCCTAGATCGTGTTGCGATCATCGACGCGATCGCTCGGATATCCGATCGTTTCGTCGGCCTTCGCGAATCACAAGGGTGCAAGCTTGCAACAAGTTTCTTTCATGTTTAAGCAAAAGGAGCTCTCGTGCAAGAGTAAATGATTCCCAACAGCTATCTGATCTTAATCGGAATAGTAAGGGGTTGATATACTAATTTTAATAGTGAAGGGTTGACCTCCATGAAGTTGACCCCCCCCCCCACCGCTTATAATATTATATAATTTCTATAGTTCACAATATCCAAACAAAACATGATTTTTCAATGCATTTTTATGAAAATTATTCAACTCTTATGGGGACTCAAATGAAAGCTCAGAGGGTGTATTTTATGATAGCCTGATTGCAATTCGAATATAATTATATAAAAGTACCGAAAATATACAAAATAATGATCATTGATGAACAAAGTAAGAAAGCTCAGAGTAAGGGTTTTGTTAAAATGATTTTTCAATACCTCCTCGTGAATGTTTTTCAACTTTTAACCCTTAGCACTCGAATGGCGACTCTGAGGCGCCACTACAAATTGCTCCACCAATATTCAGAATATTGTTTACATGATTAAATTTGTTTATAGGTAACAAATTACTGAACATTTAAATATTGTATGAGGTACTATATCAGTTTTGTACGCATATAATGAAAAAAAATTATGTACAGTGGAAATATTCTATGTTAGAAGAAATGTTTGGTTTTTTAGTTGAAATAGCTCCGAGTGCAAAGGGTTAATATCGCAAATTAAGAGAATGCACTTTACGATAAATTCATTGCAATTCGAACATAATTTCGTAAACATACTGAAAATCTAAAACACACCCGATTATCCCGAGAATGCTCAGCCCGAGGTTTCTGCAAAAATAATTGTTCATATCTTTCCCGTGGATATTATTTAATGTTCAATATCGCAAATGAAAGCTGAAAGAGTGTCCTTCGCGATAGACTAATTGCATTTCAAACATAATTCCGTATATTACAAATGGTCCACGTCAGAAGTCTGACGTGCAACAAATTCCAAACTGACATGACGGCTCGACTGCATTTTGGAGAACTCCGTGTTCTTAACTTTTTTTTAAGTGATCCTGTAGATATCGATGAAGACATTCCGAAAATGTGTGTATGGCTGTTAGGAATTCACTGGTTCATAAGTTATGCGCGTGTAAAGATGAACAGTTTTAAACGTTTTTGACATGTTAGAGCGTCGCCATATTGGATATTCGTTGAGTGGTAAAGGTAGGTAGACAATTACGAATACACAACCGGATTTCTACGAATAAAATAAAAATTGATTGTATGACAGTTAAAGAATGATGATGACCACGTGATTGCTGATTTTTGCGTAAGTGCGTTTTTTTAAAGCGAAATTCAGCGAAAATGGCGTAATAAGTGACGGAACGATCGGATAACAACTTTCTTATTCCCTCCCGGGTTGATCTACCGAATTTATGTATGTATGTTACGTATCTATAGTCAGGAGTGACTATGATTCGAACGCAATCTCTCTACGATAGAGACACAAGCAATCTTCTTTTACTGTAGCAAGCAACTATAGTCGTGATCCTCGAATACGCTGGGTTAGAGGAAACTCTCTGGTCTATATGTTCGACAAGAATATTCACAGGCTCGTATAAATAAAAAATAAAAAAAATATATATATACCTATAAAGAAAAGAACAAACAACAGACTGACAAAACGTGAAACACTCGAAGTTCTGACGTATCCGAAAGAGGGTAAGTACCATCGGTGCTATGTACAAGAAACACAACAAAACACGCTACACGATACACCGTAAGTACATAATCACATATATATATATATATTGTATATGTAAAAAGTAGAAGTATCTGGTAAGTAGTTATGCGAAACTTACCCTCTTCGAAAGACGCGTCAAGTTTGAAAAGTGTTTTTTTTTGTTTTTATAATAGAGCACCTCATAGGTCCACAGTACAGTATGATAATCAAGATTTAACGGTCACAGACGGGATCATTAAACAGACTACTGCTATAGATGGTCGACTGCAAAGAGAGTCAAATTAATTGACTTAACCATTAAAAGAGAAACATGATTATGGCGAGAGAGGGATGCATCGTTCTGGTGATCCATCGATCGAGATCCAATTTACCGCGACATTCCCTCGGAATTTTCCATTCCATGGTCTCTACCTTATTCATCGGATAGTCCCGTGATCGTTTTATTTAAGATTAAATAATATTCCTAATTATTTAAAATTAAATGAAACTTTTATCGTATTCGTGAGTTGTTGGTTGTAGCAGAAAACATAGATAAAAGTTGCATGATATCAAGAAGGCCACGAAATAATTCATTGTTTATTATTCTTCATTTTTCCCCCAGTGTAAAAAGGTCATCTTTAATTTTCTCAATTAAATACTCAATATTTTTTTATGAATTTTAACGGAGCACCAAAAGTTATATTAAAGTTCGTCTACATAATGCAGTATCTAAAATTAATGCGTGGATCAGGAAAACCTACATACACTTTCAACCAGTGATGGGAACTCCGTGGGCGCTGGGCAAAAATACTACCACCACTCTGACGTACCGTCTTCCCCTACTTTGCTTCTACCGCGCACGCGCTACACACAAGCGTACCTCTACTCTACGCGGACAGAGTAGAGGTACGCTTGTGTGTACCGCGTGCAAGGTAGAAGCAAAGTAGGGGAAGACGGTACGTCAGAGGGATGGTAGAATTTTCGCCCAGCGCCCACGGAGTTCCCATCACTGCTTTCAATTATGTAAAACAGGGAGTTCCAACGTAGTCCCCTCCGAGAACTGCAAGGTCCCCACCATCGAACCGCATGCTGCGCGCGCCGCGCGGTCACGTGGTGGGAGCTTCCCACTACTATACATTACAACGATGAAGTCATCGATGAAGAGTGGGGGACGAACCTAAACGGGGAAGGAGCCTCGAATAGTTCCGGGAGCTACTGGTTGGAAGTGCCTGATGTAGAACATTATACCAAAATAATTTTCCAGAATTCAGAAATCTAGGAAAATTATTGCAATAAAAAGAAACACGGATAGTAGTTGGACAGGTCGACACGAAATCTCCATTACTACTTGCCCGATTTTGTTGAAACTTGGAGAGAATATTCTGTATAAAGTGTTCTACAATATTGCAAACTATTTTTTCGATTCCTCAATTACTGAACTTTTCATAAATATTTAAACTCGAGTTGGTCAGTGCTCGATGTTCCAAAAACATAGGTCCTAAAACAGACGAATTACTCCACAATTTTGCAACATTCTGACATAAAAACATTGCGAAATAAAGCAACAAGTTTCAGGTCGTCGAGTCTGAAAAAATCGGAATTTGTTAACTAAAAGATTTCTAACTAAAAATATTGTTCTATCCGGGGGAACTATTCCAATTCCAATTCAGAAACGTTAAACTAATACGAGCTTTTGTATTTCGATAAAAATGACGAACGATAAAAAATCAATTACTGCATCGCATAATCAGTTCGATACCACGCAAATTTTGTTTAAAACAGTTTTCCGTACAGTGAACGATTCACGAGTAATTTGAAGTCATCGCGTTAAGAGACTGTACAGTTGTTCTAACGATATTTACTTGGGGGATGGTTCGAGATAGTCATTCACTTACTAATTAACGCAAGGTGCAATTGGTATTTACATTTCTCCTGTTACAGGTATATCTACTGTCTTTACTATACAATGTTCCCCAATGAACTTACGGTTTCTAGGCGCGATACTTGATCCTGTAATTTCTGTTTCTGAAAAATCAACTGACTGTAGGAACACAGCTTTTCCATGGTTCACCGATAGTTAAAACATGTGTACGCATTTTCTATGGCGGATCTTCGTCAAATACTATAACACCGCGAAACTGTTCAGTCACAACGATGCATCCGAAATGCAACACATCGATATCTCGATGCACGCTCGCATTGTATAGGATGTGTTAGTAGAATTATTATATGTATATCTACCCTCTTGGCAGGCAATTGTGCATGCGAGAAATTCAGAAGGATTCTGCGCTGAACAGAAGGTTTCTAAAGTAAAGATAGCAAGAGTAGGTAAGTCACCTACTTTATGTACTTGTATCTAGATATTGTACATATATGGGATGTTCTACGGAAATCGATAGAATGGGAGACAGCTATTTTCGACGTCGGCTGATTAGAGGAATGGCTTCGTCACCGTTTAATCGACTTTAATCAACAACGGTTAGTTATGAAACAGGATCAGAAATATTAACCTTTTGCGGACGAGTATCGGCAAATAGCCGCCCAAGCAATTTTACCGTTCTGCGACTGCTAATAATTTTTAAAGAAATGATTGCTCTCAAAGAATATCAAACAAATTTTTATCGAACACAATACGTTTCCCTTCGTTGTATTCAAATACAGTAATTCCGCGATCTAAGTCCAACGGAACGTTGCGATCTATGTTCCTTGGCCTACTTTTTCCACTGCGAAGCTCGAGCTGCCTCGGTCGCCGAGCAGTGTAAACATGCCGCGTAATCTGATCCTGGGTCGGGTATATCGGTGTGAATCACTGCTAATCCAATTACAAAATTTCTTTATTTTTTATTATTTTTTCATGGAACTTTCACTAACATATTCGTGGGATTTTTTTAATGAAAATGATACCAAATATGATATAATTCCGATGATATTTACTTGTGTAATGAACGATGGAAGTTTTTTATTGGAGTTACATTGTACGGACACGCGGGCCTTAGAACCAGTGGTGGGAATACTGGCGCTTTTAACGCGCATGCGCGAGTTTCGGCAGCACCGAAGCTACGTCCGAAGTTTGTGGGGTACTAATGGAGCGAAAGTAGTGGGGGACCATTATTAGCGGGAACGTCTAGCGGAGTCCGTTACGACACGAAGCGCGAAAAAAGAGCGGAGAATTTCAGGTAAGTTAATATTTCATTAAATAATGACTGCTAATATTGGAAAAGGAGCTACAGACAGGTGTCAATTCGGTGAACTGAACAAAATCAAATCGTCATAAATTTTGCGAAATTAGCGGGCTACCAAGGTACCCGATTTTCGTACTTGACTGAGGCTAAAATCGCCGCGCATGCGCGTGAAAAGCGCCAGTATTCCCATCACTGCTTAGAACTGTGCCGGTGGCCACGACTCTTGTCGTCTTTTTCTTTCCTATACGCTGTCCTTCTTTACGTCCAAAATTTTAATCGTTTATTACACAAGTAAATATCATCGGAATTATATCATATTTGGTATCGTTTTCATTAGAAAAATGCCACGAATATGTTCGTGAAAGTTTCATAAAAAAATAATAAAAAATAAAGAAGTTTTATTATTGCACTAATATTGTCTCACCGATACGCTCACCGTCACAAAAGAATAGTGTCCCTTCGCGATCTAAGTCCCGGCAGGGAACCGAGAAAAGACTTAGATCGAGGAATTACTGTACTTATCTCCTCAGTACACAACTTTGTTTCACAAGGAAAATATATTTAACCCATCGAGAACTATGGTAAAAATAATTCCCGTCCGCTAAGGGTTAATCCCAAGCGTTGTTCGTTAACCCTTTGCACAATATTTCAATTCTATTTGATTCTGCTTAATTGATGCATATGAAACTGATGCAAGTTACTCGTGAAATATTTAAATATTTAATAATTTATATACAAACAAATTTAACAATGTGAAAAATATGTTGAATAGTGTGTTGCAATTTTTAATGTCTCAGAGTCATCACTCAAGTGCAAAGGGTTTAATATCTCGGAAAGAAACCCTCACTTTCTCGGATCGATATTCGATTAAACTTCTACATTCTACTTATTTATTAAAACAGTCTCTCGTTCGAACTCACGTTCGCCCTGAGAAATTCACCGTCGAACACCTCCTCGTCGATATCAAAGTTGAAAGTAGCGAAAACTATTAAACAAAGTCAAAAGAAAGAACTGCACAAAGCATTGCGGATTATTGAAAGAAATTGAATTGTATAATCAGCAAAAAATTGATATCTTGGGAATTGAGGTGATTGTGAAATTGATATTAGCTCATTGCAACGCGTCTTCCGCAAGTAAGATAGTTTTTGTTGTAGTTGAACAATTCTACAGAGACGCTGATATCTTGAAAATGTTATTGCTAATCGATCGACTGTTTTCATGTAATATATTCTCATAATTGTTTGTCGCCTGTGGATGTTTGTACAATAAAAAATGCTCGATTCCTTATTCAAAGCTAATGTTGTAACTACATCAAATTCAAATCGTGTTTTCTACAATCGAATAATTCTTTCGAGTTCTACTTGTGATAAACAGTATTCTCTCTATCCTAAGCGCATTCAGATCATTTAATCATGCTTGTACATTCATTTACGCGTCTGTACTACGATTTATTTTATAGTTACAGTGATCCGAATTTCTTCGCCGTTCGTTATTTCCTAGAAGAAAAAGAAAATTGATATCTACTGGATATCTATGCATTTTCTAACTGCTATATATATATTGTCAACAATATAATATACAATAAAATAGAAATTTATTCCCGTTTTGGAAGAAATCAGTGACATAATGCACAGGGTGAGTCAATTAAAATTATCATCTGAAATAACTCTAATTAGAAATAACTTTAATTTCGAATATTATTTGATGAAGTCGATTGAAATACAATTTATTGTATACGAGGGGCCTCATTATAAAAACATAGCTCAAATTTTTAGGGTTCACACATTTCCGCTTCGTCTTGAGGTTCAAGGTCGATTGAAGGTCACCTTGATATTTCAGAAAATATAAGGCCCTAAACAATCGAATTATTTTTTTCCAATAAACCCCCCTCCTCCGGGGATACAATAAATTTAATTTCGAACATTATTTGATGAAGTCGATTGAAATACAATTTATTGTATACGAGGGGCCTCATTATAAAAACATAGCTCAAATTTTTAGGGTTCACACATTTCCGCTTCGTCTTGAGGTTCAAGGTCGATTGAAGGTCACCTTGATATTTCAGAAAATATAAGACCCTAAACAATCGAATTATTTTTTTCCAATGAACCCCCCTCCCCCGGGGATACAATAAATTCAATTTCGAACATTATTTGATAAAGTCGATCAGTAAATGATTCATTTCATATTGTAATTAACTCACCCTGTATATATAGTAGATTTTGTACAAATCTTGTGTCACGAATTTGACTCGATGTTATAGTAGAAGAGGTTAATGGATCTTTGATACACGTGTACAATTTCTCCAATAGACCACAATGCATTTTATAATACACTCCTTAAACCTTCGAACTACCCCCACCTCCCTTGCTCGAAGTTGTTTCGATAAAACGAACGGAAAGATTACGGAAAGAAAAATAAAATACTTTTAATTAATAAATATATAAGAAACAAGGTATGCATTAAAGAGATTGAGTTATGGTCCCTTGATTGTGGCCGTGGGCAATGAGGGAGGGCGCCTCGATTTCCATCGAACACCCGATATACACCGGCTTGTAAAAGAGTTGCTTGTTTCGTTTTTCAACGGGACACTGTATAACAAGTTGCTTGCTTAGTAAGTGAATGAATAAAAACCCGTACGGCTCACTCTGTGCTGTGAGTGCTGAGAGTGTTTCGCACCTTGCGAGGCGTTCGGCGAGTAGGGGCGTAAGGAGGCCATCGAGGGTTGCCTCGAGGGAACCCGTACGCTCGACCTTGAACCACGTCTCTCTTGCGGGTGCAACAGTTTATTCTCCCTCAGCAACGAGACGTTCATCAGACGGGCGTTAGGCGTGTTGAAGATCGTGCGATTTTCGCGCCAGCGAGCCCTGGAAAAAAAAACACATTTCACTAACACTTCGACCCCATCGTCATCGCGAGACACTTCTTCGTCTAGTACTGGATTAAAACCTTTAAAGGCCCTGGACATTTAAAAGATTTTAAAGCTCCGTTATACAGGGTGTCCCAAAAATGTTCGAGTTCTTTAAAAAAAGTGATACCTGGGGTTATTCTAAGAAGCTTTTTCCTTTGCGAAAATGTCATACGCGTTTCTATTTTCGAGTTTTTAACGAAAAACACTGGCCAATCAACGCGCAGCTATAGTTGACGGATTCCGACTCGGCGCCGCAGCGCGGTGGCCAATTCTACTGAGCGGTAGCGATGTTGGCCTGTCGTGCTCGAATCGTGAACAAGGGAAGAAGTAACAGTAAAACTCGTAAATGCACTTATTGCACGAATTCTCTTATACGGCAATACCGAATTAGTTTTACCTAATATCGAACAATAATTGCACGCGTGCTGACGCCATTGTATTGCTCACGATTCGAGCGCGGTGCGTCTAATAAAAGATGAACTTGGAATGCAAAACTTGTACAGATTATACAGGTACAGTCATTGAATAAAGAAACTTAAAACAACTTTTTGAACTACCTCATCTTAAGACTGTCCAAAGTTCAAGTAATAGAAAAGGTTTACTTTTAATTAGATCGAAGTTTACAATATTTCATCGACTTTTTCAATTAGCAGATATCACTATAAACTCGATTGATAATAATAGTATTTCCTCTTTACAGTAGCAAACGCATGCGCAGGGGATGCAATCATCTGATTGGACGTCAATCCATTTTTTTTCTTTTTGCTGTCACGGTATGTTGCAATTATCGATCGACAAAACGCAAATGTGAAAAGAAGCAAAATAGTAAAAAGGTCACTGTGACAAGGTTTCAACTTATAGTATACACTATTATCTAGATATAGAATATCTATTTTGTTCAAATGACAAATTACTACTACATATAATTCTGAATTGTTCAGCGATTGTACGTGGAACTGGGAGAGTAACATTTTTTTATTTTCGCGCGAAGTATAAAAGGTGGAGACATTAAATTCACATTAGGTACGCAACAGTGGGAAGTCCATTTTCCGCTGAAAATGGTTTTCCCGGTGAAGTAGGTCGGCAAACTTTCATCGTTGAATTTTCGGGAATTGGTAAAGTTCAGAGTTACTACGGGAAATATAAGCAAACGAATGACTTACTTGCTGAAAAGCCTAAGAACCACACAGAGGATGATGAACATAAGGGCCATACCAACGAGAACGCCAATCATCGTCATGTCGACGTATTGCAGATTGGGTTCCTCTCTCTGCTCGGCTGAAACAGTGTTCCTTATTGTTAATAAAATATTTCAAACAACCAGAAAAAGATGGAAAGTCCTCTTTCATATTCATAGACTTTCAGAACAAATTCGAATTCGAAATACGAAAGACATTTGTGTATGAAAGATAAATTATCTGACGAAGTATTTGCACAGAACGTTTCTACCATTTTGTACCATACGATGAACTTCATAAATTTATCAAAATTAGTATACAATAGCTATCAATAAGTTGGTAAAAGTAAAAACTCAAAAGAATCCCTCTTTATTAAAATTCTTTTTATGAAAGTTCTCTTTTATTAAAATATTTCCATAGCGAGTATTAATAAGTCGACAGCGGAATTTTATGCAAAATAAAAATGTTTTGCATCTATGACAACAAACAGGAGCTATTTACAATTTTCTTTCTTCTTTAAATAATTTTAGTAGATATACATATATACAGGGTATTCACGCTGTTACTAGCCAGCGTTTTTCTTGCAAATAATATATATTAGAAAAAAATGAAAGAGGAAAAAGTAATACTGTTTTTTGCAAGCAACGTAATGGTGTATGTAATTTTTTTTGTATTTGCACTATTTTCATGGAAATGTCGGTGACCTCCAATTTTTGTAAATGGAATGCTGTATATTTTTTCATACCATATGAAAGCGTGTGTCAAGACAAATTCATTCGTATGCGATACAATGACCTTCAAGACCATACAAGGTCAAAAATGGAAGGAACGTTTTGAACATTTCGTAGTAATGCGTTTACAAGTATAATTTATTGACGAGGCTATAGTAAATGTTTAATATAACATAGTTGTGCATGACTACATATTTCGGCTGCATTAATTACATTCTTGTTAGCTTCTTCTAACAATGTACGAAATATTAATACACACGTTAGTTTCTTTTGAAAGTCGTTTACATTTCTGGGCGTTGTGTATCGTGAATGATATCTTTATGAAATATTACGTAAGAAATATTCAAAATTTTCCTGCCATTTCTGACCTTGTATGACCTTGAAGGTCATTGTGTTGTATACGAATAAATTTGTTTTGACACACGTTTTCATACGATATAAAAAAATTTATAACATTCCATTTAAAAAATCTAAGATCACCTTCAATTCTAAGAAAATAGTGCAAACACAAGAAAATTACACACGCCACTATGTTACTTACCAAAAACAGTATTACTGTTTCCTCTATCATTTTTTTCTAATATTTATTATTTTACTTTTTACTACTTTATTAATTACTCTTCAATTCATTTAACCAGATAACTGTGTAGCTCGACTTTGTATGTGGCTATTAAACATTTTTGAAAACTTTATTTATCACATATTGACCTCTCGTCAATTTCTTTGTTTCGTTTCTTTACTTCGTCTTTAATTCGAAAAATTCTAAAATTTCGACAAATCAATAATGCGTTTTAATGTTCACTACAATTTTAACATAAATAGCAAGCAATTAATTTTTATTCCATGACGAGTATACTCGGCAAAAACAGCTAACTGGTTAATATTTTTCCTGTTTCAAATTTCATTTACTCATTTTTATCATGAATGCATAACAACCCTCAGACTACTGATAATAGTTCGAGAAATACAGACTTTGTTCTGCCCAATTGATTCTCTTCGATGCGAAGAATATTTATAAGAGTATTAACATTGCAAAGAGGAACACAATTTTGCAGTATCTATATAAACATAGTTTACACGACTATTTCTATGATAAGAAATTGAAGTTTGAAGTTATGGACTACATTCTCGAATGAGTCTTGGGACAAAGGAACCTTGGATACGGCTCGTCAAGCAACTGACCTCATTCTAACTTCTTCCTTTATATTCTGAAGTATCCGAGTTTGAGCTTCGCGGAATAAAAAATAAGGTAAATAGCTAGTAGTAAAAGAGAAGCTTCAACCCTCTATGGCGAATTCAGTCACGAAAATAATTTTCCACCATATTGTCGCGGACGTTTCAATTTACAGGATGTTCGAGAAAAATACCCATTTCTAAAGAGGAACTGAGGAACTAGAAAACTGTACACCATCTGCTACGCCATATGCAAATGTATTTTGGCAAAAAATGAACGATGAGCATCGTGCAAGCTTTAAGCTTTAAAATGAGATAAGGTTTACCGCCGCATGATTTTGTTAACAATTTAAATAGAATTTCTCGGAAGTCTGAAAAGTGTGTTTACCGCCGTATGATTCTCTTTTACGAAATTATTACAATTTAAATAGAATTTCTCGGAAGTCTGAAAAGTGTGTTAATGCTTTTCGGAGCATTTCAATTTTTCAGGATAGAGGGGAGTATTTTCTGGTTGGCAAAATCCGCGGAAACCCGAGGTCGAATTTTCGCTTGAAATTCCGCGTTCCCCCACCAATGGGGCGTTTTCGATTGTTTAATCGAATTCTGCAGTTCGAGCGTCCAAGTTCGCCGCGTGCGCGGCCGCTTTAATTGATCACAAGAGACAGCTGACGAAGTAATGAAGTCTGCGAAATTGTAGGCCGGAATTCCATTAACAGAGAACACGTCTCATTCTCGCGTCCCCTGGCACGTCAGTGGAATCTCATTAAAAAGTGCGCAGAACTCGCTGCTACCACCCCCTGCATTTTCTCTATCTCTCTATCTATCTATCTGTGTCTCCAGTTTCTCATCCCTTCTTGTTTTTTACCGCATCCTTACCAACGCATACTGTCATGCCGTCCGGCTGTGTCACCGGGATCTTCTCGAAGATGCAAATACACCGGCCGTCCCTGCACTCGGTCTGGATCACTCTCGCCTCGCATTGTTCGTTAAAAAAGCAAGACTCGTTCACATTCACCGCTGAAAAATAAAACAACCATTAACGGCAACTCGCTTCGCACCGAAGCCAAACGGTTTTACTGTTACGAGCATGCTACGCGGAATCACACTATACTTTCAAATTACTCTTGCGAGGATTTGCAATTTTTCTAGGGGCTGGTTAACCCCTGTTACTAGTTTTTGAGAATGGCTTGTGCATGCACATTCTTTTTTGGTGCATTGGGTCAAGAGATAAATTTGTTTTGGATTTTTATGTGATGGTAAAACGTAGAAATATTTGTATGTACCCGCAGAGTCGCTTAATTCCCAGCAAATTATTTTTTTGAGGATTTAAGAGTTTTCTAGGGGGTGTTTTTACCTTCATTTGATGCATTATATTATATTGGTTTTTAATATGTGAACGAATAATTTGTCTTCTTTGTTTGTTAACATTCTCAAATAATTCTCAAATAATTCTCAAATAATTCTCAAATAATTCTCAAATAATTCTCAAATAATTCTCAAATAATTCTCAAATCATTCTCAAATCATTCTCAAATAATTCTCAAATACTCAGATAATTGTCGAATAATTCTCAAATAATTCTCAAATCATTCTCAAATAATTCTCAAATACTCAGATAATTGTCGAATAATTCTCAAATAATTCTCAAATAATTCTCAAATAATTCTCAAATACTCAGATAATTCTCGAATAATTCTCAAATAATTCCCAAATAATTCTCAAATAATTCTCAAATAATTCTCAAATCATTCTCAAATCATTCTCAAATAATTCTCAAATACTCAGATAATTGTCGAATAATTCTCAAATAATTCTCAAATCATTCTCAAATAATTCTCAAATACTCAGATAATTGTCGAATAATTCTCAAATAATTCTCAAATAATTCCCAAATAATTCTCAAATAATTCTCAAATAATTCTCAAATCATTCTCAAATCATTCTCAAATAATTCTCAAATACTCAGATAATTGTCGAATAATTCTCAAATAATTCTCAAATCATTCTCAAATAATTCTCAAATACTCAGATAATTGTCGAATAATTCTCAAATAATTCTCAAATAATTTGTCTACATTCTCAATTATCATTTAATATTTTCTGCTAAGGGTATGGATGAATTGTATGAAGGAATGGGATGAATTTTTGGTGAATGCGGTTCACGAGCTGATTTTTACAATATTTGCGATGTGAGAAATATTATAAAACACCAAAAAAGCACACTCAAGTGCTCTGAAAGTCCATTAGCATAAGTTTTGATCAAAATTTCAAGTCGTAAACTCTTTACCCTGTCTTATATAATTTGAAAACTTTATACGCGAGATATGAATCTCTTAACAAGGATTTGGGCACGGAATTGAAACACGTTAAACTTGAATAATAAATCAGATAAGACCCGTGCTAACTTAGGATTAAGAGCACTGACTCTGACCAATGTGTATGATTTCGAAAAAATTATTTGTAAAGCTTCTTATAACTATATATTTTTTCAAACATATTTAAAATGTACATAAAATACAGTTAGAATGTATTTAAAATATTAGTACTAATTCACCGAATGTATTTTTGTTAAAATTTAATTCTTTATTACTAAATTACCCCGTAATTAGTAACGTGACATCTGTAAAACATTTTCATTTGTAAATTTATTTTTGTGTCAGTAAGAGAAAAAGCAATGTTTAAATTTAATTTTTAATAAATACGGAGAAGTTTCTCTAATTTCTTGTTCTTTTACTTCTAAAAATAAAAATTAAAAATCACATATCTTATTAATATAATATATAATATGAACATACATTATAATAGTCAATGTATAATAATGATTAAATTAAATATTCCGTAAAAATATTCTATTAATTTCGATTTTTATTTCAAGGATACCTCGCCACAGACATTTCGCACGAATCGGTAGAATATACTTGAGGAAAAGTGAATGTAGATCTTAAAATAGTGTTGCTTTATCGCAGCCATACGAGAGGTGTGTCATTGTTGAGAGATCGCCGATATGTCCATCAATTATCGTGCGATGCCCCGATGCCCTACCATAACTTCAGTATTGTTTCGCATCGGGGTCACTTGTTATTTGATTAATTCTAAAAAAGATTCTCCCCCTATGTCAAGTTCATCCAACAACAACTCCAAACACTTTCGACCACGTTGTTGGGTATCAACTACCTCTGACAGCCTTCCAGTCCTTTGTGATAGATAACTTCCTGTTGTTTCGAACTTTTCGAATGAACTCTACTAAAAATGTTTACTTATGATGACCCAGTTCTCAAAAATCTTTGTGAATTTATTGATTATTTTCAAACAACTGAAATACATTCTACCCTCTAAAAAAAAAGATACAAAATTTCAGGAAACATCAAAGATGCCACCGAATCAAAGGAATCTTGCAAAAAACTAATAAAATTCTTGAAGCACACAAAGTTATTCAACCTAATCTAAAATATAAATGACCACCAAATTGTAAGCTTGTAGTTGCTAATAATCCTTGTATGGTTGATGCAAGTTAAAAAAAAAACAATCTCCATCACTGTCTACGCATTTACTGTATTTTACAAAAAATTAATATAATGTTTAACAGACTCGAATTCAAAATAAAGTTACATTTGATTAACTATGAGAGTCATGAATTAATTTCTACACCTAATAGATCCTAAAGTCGAATTGACTTAAAAATGATTTTGTATTTTCAATAGTGTCGAATTTTGCTTTATAAATGTTATAATTGTTTGAAATAGTATATTTTATAGGTCTTGAAGTGAAGAAAGATAGTAATCTAATTTGGTTAATTTCAGTTAAAATAATACTCAAAAAATTGATGATATATTAGAAGATGGAGTGGATAATAAAATCTTACAAATGTTTTGTGAAAATAACGCTTTAAAAATTTACAAAATTTTACTGGGTGGTGAAGCGTGAATAATAAAATGTTTCGAACGTTTTGTGTAAGTAATACTTTAAAAATTGATAAAATTTTACTGGGTGGTGAAGGGTGAATAATAAAATGTTCCGAACGTTCTGTGAAAGTAGAACTTTAAAAATTTACAAAATTTTACTGGGTGGTGAAGGGTGAGTAATAAAATGTTACGAACGTTTTGAGAAAGTAAAACTTTAAAAATTGATAAAATTTTACTGGGTGGTGAAGTGTGAATAATAAAATGTTTCGAACGTTTTTTGTAAGTAATATTTTAAAAATTGATAAAATTTTACTGGGTGGTGAAGTGTGAATAATAAAATATTTAGAACGTTTTGTGAAAGTAATACTTTAAGAATTGATAAAATTTTACTGGGTGGTGAAGGATGAATAATAAAATGTTCCGAACGTTTTGTGAAAGTAAAACTTTAAAAATATACAAAATTTTAGGAGATGGAATAGAGTGAAGAATAAAGTGTTTATAACTTATCGTTATAAGTGACGGGAAATTCCTCACAAAATTGGGTGACAGCCGTAAGCTTGTGGCCGACAGCGTGCAGCCAGTATTGGCATAGCGAGCCTGATCGACTGATTATACACCCGCACTGTCCTCAATATATCAACCACGAGCTCGCAATTAGGAGAGTGGCTTAATAGTGATCAGCCCTTAATCCTGGATCAAGTTTGCTCTATCCGAGAGATTTTTTACCCTGTCGTTGACCGACAGGTACATCGTGTTAATAAATAAATAGCATCGTGAACAAACTCTAAAGCCGATGAACCTAAGAGTTCGTCCCTAACCTTGCGCATTTATATGGATTTCAATTTTTCATCTAAAGAGATATCTAAAAATTATTTAACTCTACGCACATTATTACCTTAAAACATTTGTGATTATAAAAAATATTCAATTGTTTATGGTCGAATCAAAGGAGGACGATTCTATGCGAAAAATTGTGACAGAAACGTGGAACAAAATTTTTCATCACGATTAGCAACTTTTTCGTAAAAAGGAAGCTAAAAATTTAGAGAATAAAATTTTGTTATTTAGATAGTTAATTTCTATGTAAATAAAGAAAGACAGCAATGTAGAAAATAAAGTTTGTTTATTATAATTGGCAACTTCTAGGCGGAAAGAAAATTAGAAATATAGAAAATGCAATTTCATTCCAACTGGCAACTTTTATGAGAAAAATTAAGCTAGAAATATGCAATAAAATTTTTTTACAAAAATTAGCAACTTGTACGTGAAAAACTGCGTCGAATATATACAATACAATTTTTCAATATGAGGCTTTGTTTTCGTAAAAACCAATCTGAAATATTCATCGAACACGCGTCAGTAGATACAGTAAGTCATGATCAGACATATTTAATATCATACGTGCTTCCCGAATTTTTAAACTTAATTTTCTCGAAAGCAGAGAATGGTATACAGAAACTTTGTTCTATATTTAATTTTGTACGTGTCTGAACATAATCTAGTGTTTCTACTTGCGACGGCTTTATGAATTTTCAAGTTCGATGAAACAAAGCCTCAAATTAAAAAATTCTATACTACATTATTGGCTTAGTCTTTTGTATAAAATTTAAAAAAACCATATGAAAAATTTCAATTCTATTGTTAGACCGATGTTTATACAATTTCACATTTTCAGAGAGTAATTCAGACGAATTAAACAGAAATAAAGGTGAATAGCTTTGAACTGCTCGTCCTCGAAAGCAGAGCTTCGTACTAAAAGAATTTCGTTCTACACATTCAACTTACTTTTCGTTTCGTGAATTGTCCCCTTTGCTCTAAAGTAAAGCTTTACATAACAACAATTCTGTTCTACACTTTCAACATACATTTTTCCCTGCACGAACTGTCCTCTTTCTCATAAAGTGTCTGTTCACGACTCGCTGTATCCACTTCCGTGTACTTGACAAAATTTTCAAGCTCGATTTTCTCGAAAACAGAGTCTCATAAGTAAACTGCGGATTTGTTGCATTTATGTCAAACATGAATAGGTGCAATTTGAAAAAAATGAAAGATTAAGAAAATTTAAAAATATAAATGTATTATTTCTAGGTTATTGAAGACGTCAGAGAAAGAAGCACTACTATGAAACAAGTGGTCATTCTAGGAGGAACAAGCTCACAAATCATTGTATGATGTTCCCAATTACATAGACAATTTTTATGAAAATTAAAAAAAATGCAACACATACTAGTCGAATTGAGTAATCTGTTCAATTTCGATAAAAATTTTTTGTAAGAAGCCGGAGTCAAATATAAGTATCTTATCTTCTTTAAAAGTTTCAATCAGCTAGAAATAATCTGACAATATTCATAAAATTTATTTTATCATTTAATTTATTTCTTTGATCTTATTACTGTCTGGAGTTCATCTGCTCATTTTTGCCATAAATGTATAAAATTTATTCATAATTTGAAATTGTTGGAGAGGAAATTATAATATAATTTAAAAATAAGTAAAGGAAATTTAAAAATATAAATGTATTATTTCTAGGTTATTGAAGTCGTCAGAGAAAGAAGCACTACTATGAAACAAGTGGTCATTCTAGGAGGAACAAGCTCACAAATCATTGTATGATGTTCCCAATTACATAGACAATTTTTATGAAAATTAATAAAAAAAAGCAACAACACATATCGAATTGAGTAATCTGTTCAATTTCGATAAAAATTTTTTGCAAGAAGCCGGAGTCAAATATAAGTGTCTTATCTTCTTTAAAAGTTTCAATCAGCTAGAAATAATCTGAAAATATTCTTAAAATTTATTTTATCATTTAATTTATTTCTTTGATCTTATTACTGTCTGGAGTTCATCTGCTCATTTTTGCCATAAATGTATAAAATTTATTCATAATTTGAAATTGTTGGAGAGGAAATTATAATATAATTTAAAAATAAATAGAGGAAATTTAAAAATATAAATGTATTATTTCTAGGTTATGGAAGTCATCAGAGAAAGAAGCGCTACTTGGTTCCTGTTTGTTTTTGCAGTTAATGCAGGCAATTATTTTGTAGAAAGATCTGCAGTCTGCTCATAAGAAAAAATTTAATTTTACGTTCCTAACCTACGATTTTTCAGGAATATTGTTTCTTTCTCGTGTGTATCGTGAATACAGGATCATCCTGCATCCTAGCAGGCGTCAAAGCATTCGCGAAATACGTGCACACGCTTCATAGTTGTGGCGGACCGAATATGATGGTATGAATAATGAATCAGAGATAGTGGCATGTATAATTTGATTCATCGAACACTCCTCGGATCCACATTTATAATTTCTGACGATGCCTGGGACCCATAAAGGCCGGTGGCCTCGTTTAAATTCTACGGAGGGGATGCTATAAACTGCGATCCTTCGGCTTCCATATCGTTCCGATCATAAAACTCGTCTCGAAGGGAGAAACCTCGTGCACCGGACGTGACTAGAACCGAATCGTTCAGGACTACATAAAACTATCCGCGAACCTGCTATTTATCGTCTCGCTGTATCGTCGTTGTCAACTTGCTTCGGAATTGCGATTGTTCTGGACGCTGCACTATGAAACGTGTGGTCATTCTAGGAGGAACAAGCTAACATGTCGATTTGAGTAATCTGTTCCATTTCGATAAAAATTTTTTGCAAGAAGCCGGAGTCAAATATAAGTGTCTTTTCTTGTTTAAAAGTTTCAATCAGCTGGAAATAATCTGACTATATTCTTAAAATTTATTTTATCATTTAATTTATTTCTTTGATATTATTACTGTCTGGAGTACATCTGCTCATTTTTTCTTAAATTTATTCATAATTTTAAATTGTTGGAACGAGGCTTTTTAAGAGCTTTGGACCACTGCAGAGTGTTGTATATGTTATTGTAAAATTTTTAAAGTCACAATATCAAAATAAATGATAGTATTTGGAATAAGGTTTATGCAATATTAAGATCAATACAAAATGTTTTATACATTATTATTAATATTATTTTCGAGCTCAAAGTGAGAAATTAATTAATTGCGCCAGTTATGACGATTTTCTAAAGGAAATTCCATTTTCCATTTGCTATCTTGTCATTCGCTTTAAAATTTTGAAAGCGAGCTGATTCAATATACATTTTACTCTATTTACACATATATTACAATAAGATAATAAAATGATTTTACACTTTCAAAATCATCATTTGTACTCTGTAAGTCGAAATATCCCTTTTTCGACATTGAATAAATTGAACCGAAAATTGCAACACCATAAACAGTATAGCAAATATTAGGAGAGAAGGGGCATGTGACCTAAAATGTTCAATTAAAAAAAAAATGTTAGGAGATAATTTTTAGTCTGTTTTTATCGAGTTTAAAACAAATGCCTTGAAAGTTTCAAGGTGGTACCGTCTCAAACTTTGTAGTTATGCAATTTTAAAGATGACTACACGCGATAGAAAAGTGCAATTTAGAAGACCACAGGGAAACTATTATAAAAAGTAACAAACTTTACTTAAGGGTCTTAAACTCTTGCTTGCATTAGTATCCTACAGAATGAATAAAAATCAAACAATAAAGTACTGCTTACTCGACTTCAATTTTTCCATAGCCCAAATAAATGCAAAATATTAATCTTGTTAAGTTCAAAGTTTCGAGTCAATTATTTCTAAGTTTACATGTTGATTAAATTTTCAATCGTCGCAATAGATATTTCAGAACATGCAGAATCAATATTTATTGAATCAGAAACAATGAATAATGCAAAAATTACAAAATTGTTGTATTTACTTGAAAAGAGCAATTCCTAAGTTTATTTGAAATAACTTTTTCCTTTGCGAAAATCTTCTCCGTGGCTTTGTTAAAGAGTTATTATCAAAAAACACGGACCAATCAGAAAGCGGCTAGAGCAGACGGGTTCCGGCTCGGCGACACGTCTCGCTGAGCGTGGCGTTGTCATTGGCCGAGCCGGAGTCTGCTGTAGCCGCGCGTTGATTGGTCCGTGTTTTTCGTTCATAACTCTTTAACAAAGCCGCGGAGAAGATTTTCGTAAAGGAAAAAGTTACTTCAAATGAGCTCAGGAATCTTTTGAAGGAAGTACAACATTTGTGAGACACTCTATATAATTCCGTTTGGCTACGGCGCAGTTGGAAGTATACTAACTTACGGTTTCCACACTTGTCGATATGATTCGTAGCCTCGAATTCCTCCCTGCACGTGCATTTGTTCTTCTTTGGCTCGCAATACGAACCCGCGAATCCGCATTCGCGATCCTCCACGCATTGATCACCGAATTTCTTTGATCCCCTTCCGGTTAAATCTGGAACACAAATTCAAAAAAACTTGTCAGTTCAAGGCGGAAATTGCTAGTTTATATACAAATTAGTAATTTAGAAACGGTAAAATTGTATAGGATTGAAATTTTTATTTAAAAATTTAGGGGGTTTATTTATAATAATAAATTAGTGTATATATTGTAATCATATAATATACATTTTCGACTAATTTTGAAAAGAGTGATTTTCGGGAATTATTTCCTCAAAAACTATAAGATTAAATTAAAAATCTTCTCTCCAATTTAAAGTGGTGTATTCTCGAGAATCTTTCGTAATTGGTTTATTTAAAAATGTTGAACAATTACGAAGTTATGGCTGATCTCCCGGAAGCTATATAATGTACCGTACATTATAACTTGTTGAGTTCGAAGTTGGTAGAACAGCTTTCAGTCAAAGCTCAATTGAACAACAAATAAAAAATCGTATATCAAGTTTTAAGACGTCGTTGCAAAGAGGAAGCTTCAATCTTCAAATGTATATGATAGACTCAGTCACGAAAAAAATTTGCCAACGTTGTTACAGACGCTTCAATTTGTTGCATGTTCGAGATAAAATGCGTCTCTGACGAGGAACTGAGGAATTGAATTCTCTCTCCTATATGATGTAAACATATTTTAGAAAAAAATGAACAATGCATCCTGAAAGTAGAGACTTCAAGCTTTAACCCTTAGCACTCGAATGGCGACTCTGAGGCGCCATTACAAATTTCTACACCATTATTCAGAATATTGTTTATACGATTACATTTGTTTATATGTAATAAATTACTAAACATTTAAATATTGTATGAGGTACTATATCAGTTTCTTACGCATATAATGAAAAAAACTATGTACAATGGAAATATTCTAGGTTAGAAGAAATGTTTGGTTTTGTAGTTGAAATCGTCGTTCGTTTCTTTTTTTATGAAATTATTATAGTTTTCACGCCAACAATTTTCGAAAGACAGAAATGTAAAGATTTTGAGGTGAACTTTTTGGAGTTACTGTATCCCAAGAGTTTTCGGATGAAAATGATCGATGCTTTACGAAAATACATGTTTTAAGCTTCAAAATGAATCTACGTTTTCCGCCCTACAATTTTTATGGAACTAGGACAGTTTGAACGCCAACAATTCATCGAGAATCGGAGAATGATTGGAATATTTTTTGGGGGCGACTGTATATCACCGTACAGCATTTGACCTGAGCGAAACGCTTCGTCATAGTGAACGTGAGTGGTTGAGAGGGTGGTCGAACCCTCGTTGAATGATATATTTGCTTAACGTAGGGGTGAATTACGGTCTGGTTACGGGATGTGAATCCGTCGTGAGCACGGGGCCGATTAATCGCTCGGAATTCAATACTCGATTACACCGCGTTCTGCTGGATCTAATCGCGTACAACGAGCGGAAACTTAGCGAACAAGATCGGAACAATACGCTTTGTAGCGGTAACTTCTCGATTTCCATCGGTACTAATTTCTTTTTACGGTTCCTACTCAATTAATCCCTCGCCGCACAATTTCCAACGGTGCTTGCAATAATTACTCGCTAATAGTATTTTTTTGCAACACCTATTTTTGTCATGAATACATAAAATTCGCAGTCTAACAATAATATACAGCGAGCAACGAAATGCATTAACCCCTTGCTTTACGATTTATTTTACGATTTCAGTGATTATAACTTCTTTGTAGTTCAAAACTTCCTAGAAGAAGGAGAAAGTGTTTATCTATTGTATGTCTATATGTTCTCTAATGGTTGTACATTAACAACTGAATAGAATTTTACTTCGATTTAATGGAAATTAATAACATACAAATTTATTAGACTCTGTTCAGAATCTTCATCGCGTGTCTCACTCGATATTGTAAGGCAAGGGGTTAAATCTGTTGTATCGTGTCAGTGCTCAAACTGCGATTAGTGAGCCGCTGAGATAGACGCCTCAAAGATATGTAAAATAATAAAGAGAATAATCTGGTTCGGATAACTTGTAACTTTAATAAAACAACGAATGCAAAGAACACGGCATCTAAAAATAGAGTAGAGGTTGACTATGTATAAAATTCGACTTGTTCCAACTGTTACTATGTGACTTTATTTCACGACTGTTAATTCACGACTGATCTTACAAATAAGGCGCAAGAATCAAGAAACCTCGTGGGGTTGAAAATTCCCTCCACAAAATACAAAATAGTGGGGGTCCCAGCCAATGATACAATATTTGGGAGGCTACAAATGACCTCCCAAAACAAGAGCAACGCCCATAGTCACTGCGAGTGTCGTCAAACAGACGACAATCAGTTCACTGTAATTTCGCCGGAAACCATAATTTAGGGTTAGGGCCACATGCCCCCTTGGCGCTAGGTGTGGGCCTACGCTACGCCAATAAATACTTCATGGCTACGCCTTAGGTCCGTGTACGATGCAGTGTTCCGAGATATAAGAGAATCTGGTGCCCACAAATCACGGTTCGAGATAATTCAAAATGGTGGATAGCGCATGAGACGAGAATATATCCGTCGAATGAAGATACTTTTTTTATTCGAACCTCCGAATAACGAATAAAGATAAAGTATCTTTTATTCGAATCTTTATTTAAATAATTTTTTATCTAAATTATGCCCAACTCTGATTGTATTCGACATGTACACGTATACTGTTCTTACTATTCTTTTTTTAAATAAAGTAAGTTGTGAGGAAATAAATACAGATTTCATATTATCAACTTCTACATTGAAATTTAACTTTTTCCAAATTGATTTCATATTATCAACTTCTACATTGAAATTTAACTTTTTTCCAAATTGATTTCATATTATCAACTGCTACATTGAGATTTAACTTTTTCCAAATTATAATCAACAAAATGAGTTAGCGATATTTAAAATAATAAGAGCAAAGTAAAAATGAATGACTAATAAAATAAAATACATGTATCTATATTACAGTTACAGTTTCCATAAATATTTATACAGAATGAGATGCGACGACGATTCCCCTTTTCCTTCTAACACTTCACCTTCGCGGTACTGCGATTTCTCAACAGACTATAGCACTTTGCCCACAAGAGTCGTCTGCTAGGCGATTTAATCTCGGAACACAGCTAACTATCTGAAGCCGGGTCTATAAGCATATATGGACTAAGCACCAGATTCATAAAACAATAAATTCGTCAGAAGACGCTAGAAGACCCCTTGGCTCTGCCCAATGGCACTGTCCAAAATCGACCGTAGCGTAGACTCAAACCGAAATTCGAACCGACCATACAATAAGCACGTCTCAACAAAATCCTTCGTGCAGAAAATCATTATTTATACAGGGTGTCCCACATAAATGGGAACATCTAAATATCTGTCGTATTTACAGTCCTATCATTCGATCGGGAGCGCATGTGGTTTCAACATGATGGTTGTCCAGCGCATTATTCTAAAGTTGCTAGAACGGTGGTAAATACGAAATATCCTGGACGCTGGATTGGGCGACGAGGAACAATTCCATGGCCAGCCCGTTCTCCGGATCTGACACCGTCGGACTTTTATCTATGGGGCAAGATACAATGTATTGTGTATAAAGATAAACCCACAACGCCAGAGGATATGCGGCAAAGGATTACTGCAGCATGTGCTTCAATTACGTCTCAGGAAATCGACAATGTCTATAGATCATTTAATGCAAGATTGCAATATTGCATAAATGAGGATGGTCAACAATTCGAACATTTATTATGATATGTAAAGGTCAACCCGCCGTAAACAACGCGTAATCTTTGCTGAAACACGTAAGGTTTAAACTTCCACATTTTATCCGCTCCAACATAATTATTCTTGGTCAAGGACATTTCAAGGTCAAGAAGGTGGTATCCACTAAATTCAGTTTTTTATTGTCTATCATGCTATCGTAAAAAAATATACTATTCCATTAAAAAAAACATCGGTGGCCTTGAAATTTCATGAAAAAACACGACATAACAAATTTTTTTCTTTACCATTATATTTGCCCCGTGCAATAGTGTCACTTTATCCTCTGAAGTTTTCTGATAGGACTGTAAATACGACAGATATTTAGGTGTTCCCATTTATGTGGGACACCCTGTATATTCATCAAGACAGTGTCACGAAAATCCGAAAATGCACACGATTTACATTTATTTCATCTCACCGGAGCCTCAACTAGCTTCCTTTCGCGTTTATACATACGACGACCGGCAGGATAATTTGAAGCGCCATGTTACTGGGTAAAATCCTTTCTCTGAATTAAAGATCGAGGCGTACGAGAGTGTTCTAAACAAGTCGGTGTACTCGATTTTTTTTCTATCGCTAAATTAACACCTGGCCAAATGCCGGGCTCTCGAAAGTTCAACAGAACGTCGTCGGCGTTGACGTCGCTGGGCCGTTAAAGAATTTTGAGAGACGGCCATTCGCAAAGTCACGGAAGCAATCCTTTTTTACAAGGCAAAGAGACCCGGCTTGATTACTGCATTGTCGTTGCATAATGGCCGTCTACTCGAATACGATCGTATTCATGCCCGGGGAAGACGAGCCACTGGCTTTTCAACCTCGAACCAGCAGGGATGACGATCCAAGAAAGACGGTTCCCGGCTCGTTTTGCACGTTTGCCCGACCAAACGAATCGCAGAAATAACGGGGAACGATTGCTGCCATCGTTTCAAGCGCTGAAATCAATTTGGAGAAGTGCAAAACGGGAGAAAGCAGACGAATTTTGGACCAGTGCCTAGACTGGACCTAATTTGCAAAACGTGGACAATTAGTGTCACTGGGTACGCTGTAGACACTTTCCTTTTACGAGATGCAGCAGTAGATTGGAAACTAAATATTATTTATAATTGGACTGTAAATCTTTGTGCGAAATAAAAATGGTTTGCATTAATTGCAGGACATGGGAACCGGTAGGGGTTTGTTTCTATCTTCTGTAGTTTTATTAACACATTTTCTGCCGGCGATTGTTTCTTAATTTTTGAATGTCCGCGACTGTTTACGAGATAAAAGGACCTCTATTTTATATGTGCGCAAAATTTGACGCTCTGGAATCGTATAATAGAATAATAAAAATATTAACACTAGAACTACTGGTGTATATTGCCTTCTAATAACGACAAGAATGCATTTATTCAACTTCCGTACAACTTTTGTTTAAATATGTACTCTAATAGAGAAGTTGACTAAAACATTACTCCGGAAAACATTTTTATAATTTCAATATTTGTAAAAGAAAAATTTCGAAACCAGTCAGTTTGACTTGTCCGGTAGTTCTAGTGTTAATAAAGATAATTGCATGGAAATATTAGGGTGTGTTATTCTGAAACATAGCCAAACAACCTATTAAACGTATTAGTAAAGAAAATAAATTTCTATCTCACTCCAGTTTGTTGCAATTCAGGTAGTTTAACACTAGATTTACGGGGCCCGTCAAAATGACGGTTTCAAAAATTTGTAATTTACGATTATTAAGAGTGTAAGGAGGCATTCGTGAGGAATTAATAAATAGATTTATTTTTTTGTGTACATATTATAATAAAAATCGCTGAAGATCTAAGTAAATACAATTTTATTATTTTTATAAAGCAATGTAAAATAATCAATTTTAGTGCTCCGTAAACCTAGTGTTAATATTTACATAAAGATACTCTGTCTAATTATGACACTGTCTGTAGCCGTAAAAGAAATCGCAGGACAATAGGGGTTGAATCGTCTCCGAGGCGCAGAGGCGTTTTCCAAAATCGTGGAAAATGTAAAGAGGAAGAAGTGAACGTCCTCGAGGAGTGGGAGGATGGTAGATCGGTACACTCCTTGTCAAAAGCCGGGAGACGCGAGTTTGCTACCCTGTTACGACGGCCCTGAAGATGGTTTGCTGGTGTTCAGACTGCAGCAGGCGTGGGACGGCTCGCACGTGAGATCGTTGGCAGAGTGCCATAGCAAAGTGACCCACTTTCGACGCGTAGATTGACCCAAGTGTCGCCATTTTTACTGGGTGCCACCGAGTAGCTAGAGTTTCTTGCTCGCGAGTAGCCTTCGTGCGTTTGCCCTATGCGCGATCTTTCCTTTTTTATTCCCTACTTGTCCCCTTCTTGTTCAGGTCGTAGCAAGGAGGACAGATCGTTAACTGACCACGCAATTATGCGCGAACACAGCCGCCGAGGTTCTTTGAGGTTCGAGCTTTCGAGTTTCCTCGAGCGGCTCGCATCGGCTCAAAGCGGAAATTGCGACCCGCTGGCCAACCCTTTTACTCGCGCATAGTTTCCTACAGGACTTGTATATTTTATTCCGCCACTAGCTCTCTAGGAACTTGATCAATTCCAGAGCCTTTTAGCCGATGCCTTTTTATGCGGAATGGCACACTCAGCTGCCCGCGGTCGTCTTTTTACTGTCTATGGCGTGCGGAAAATACAACCCTAGTTTGCGAACACTTTTCACTTTACGAAAGTTCAGTACAGAAATAAAGATTGTAGAGAACAGTAATTCTAGAGAGTTCGTGTTTTTAATGACAATGGGTAGATCCTTTTAGTTGTGCATTAATTTTTCGAAACATATTTCTTTCAATACGAGTATTACTATACCGGATGTTTCCGAGGTACAAGCAACTGGGTGTTGATTCTACATGGAAAAACAAGTCGAAAATAACATTTTTCCGTTTGACGGCCCGTTTTCGAGAAAAACGAGTTTGGAAATTGATTGCGTTCGCTTGTTCTAGTATTTTCAGCTAGTAGATACAGTCGACTATAAACAGACGCAACATCCAATTCCCCATGTACTAGCGCGCGTACACAAACTCGATTTCCTCGAAAACGAAGCGTCAAACGAAAAAATGTTATTCCTTCTTTTCGACTTGTTTTTAAATATAGAATTTCCACTCAGCCGTTTGTACCACGATTTCGGAAACACTTTGCATAATATCGAGTTCGAATGCAAATCTTGGCGCGAAAATCGAGCAAGTACATTTTTCAACTCTTAAATGGACCTACAAAAGTGTATTCTAAAAATGCAATGGTTCACTTAAATTATATTGGTGGTACGGAACACACCTTAATAAACAGTAGGTCCTGCTGGAAAGTAGGCTGAAAAATTAGGTGATAGTGAGAGTGGAAGAAGGGGAGAGTGGGAGAAAGGGAGAGTGGAAGAACGGGAGAGTGGGAGAAGGGGAGAGTGGGAGAAGGGGAGAGTGGTAACTCAAATTACATTTAGTATTATGTTTACATTTAATATTCATCTCTACCGAAGTGTATCTAATTCCACAAATAGTTATATTATTAATAGTTCCACATTAAATAATTATTATTTTTATACATATCTAATTCTTTGACGTAAGAATCAAACAATTTTCAAAATCTGGGTTCACTCAGTTCCTGCACCAAGGTCTATACATACATTTTAGCATTATCATACAAAGATTGGACCCAGTACAATAATTTTCTAAAAATAAGAATAAATACTTGGGATTCTTTTTAATCAGTACGATGGATCGAAAATCAGTGGTGCGCAGAAAGGGAATGATTACGAATGGTCTCTGGTAAATATAGATCAATGTAGAACAACCTTGGTGGCACTAACGTCTGCAATCATGTATATGTGTCTTTCTATTTGACTGCAACGGCGTCGTTTCCATTTCCGTGACGATTAACAGGCATAAATGAAAAGTATAGCAGTGTCGTGAAAATCTCGTATTGCGATGGGTCACGGTCTGGCGTGGTTAACGAAGATAACCGGCTATCCCGAACTTGCATAGTTGACTTTTGCTCAACGAAAAATCGGTTCGTGATTCATCTACCAAAAAGTATTTCGCAGAAATAACCTAACCATCCGCATTCTCTCGTACCAGCCGGAAAATGAGACGAACTGGAACTGATATCGATTTTACCCGTCCATCCGCAATTTCTAATTATCGAGTGTATCTCGCGCGTAACGAAAACTTGAAGAAGCCCTATTCCCCAACCGACGCCATTTTGCTAATCATGATTTCGCATGCCGTATAATACCGCATCAACCACCTTGATGTACAGTCTGCCCAGGAAGCTTGCACACGTTTCCTAAATTTCGAGTAAGAGCTTTTAATATTCTCCAAGAATAAATATATTATAAATAGACTGCGGATTTGATGCATTTGTAATAAAAATGTCCCGGTCATATACAAAACTGTAAAGATTCGATTAGACACAGCAACAATAAACCCACATCTCGATTCTGTCGACTGAAAATGTTTTTACAGGAGGGTGGTTAATATTAAACAAAACATTGCTCTGGGTCAACAGGATAATTTATTCTATTGTAATAATAATATAATTATATTGCGCGGAATAAATTATATCGCACAGAATGAAGACGAATTAACCATTGCATAATATTTTCCATAACAAACAAGACCAAGAAATCTTTCATTCTATTCTCGCATAAAATGCAAATACGCGTCCCACTATTTCAACGAGAAGACCGACAAGTGAATGAAAATATGAAAAATTCTGCTTTTGCAACGTGGTTCATTACATATTTACCACGGCGCCGTAGAATATAACAAATGACGACAGAACATAAAATACACAGTGCATAAAATAATTTCCACGTATAATATAAAACATTTGAAGCTTCAAGAACACCTACAGAAAGAAATAATAAAGAGAAACCAATTATTTCGTATAATAAAATCTGTAGAATTAATTCATCTTCATCATTCTTCAATTCATTGACGTCTGTTTCTTTGTCTCGATGTCTTTCTCAGCCAATCAATGAACAACGAGACAAAGAGGCTTCGTTTTCCTGTCAATACTTCGCGTTTTGCCATAATTTGTATGGAAAGGCGGACAAAGATGATTCTATAGAAAAATTCCAAGATAGGGAAATACTTTTCAGCTGAAAGAATGCTTTGAATAATATTTTTAGATCTACAAGCTTTTTAATTACAGATTATGCGCTGTTCTTCTTAGTTGGCGTTCCTTGTCCATTGTTTGCGACGGGTCGATGTAATTGGAATAAAACACGAACCAATTACACGAATTTCTCGACTCCGATGGGATTTCTCGAGGACAGAGGTATCCATCGAGCCTCGAGGAACGTCCTTATACTTAAGTATACTGTGTCTTTAGTCTCGATTTTAGAAGAAGTGTGTCGCGTGAGCGGCCACAATCTCTTTTCTTTTCACAAAGTTCTCGGAAACGAGCCGGAATTGATTCTCGGATTTTTATTCGACTTTTAAATGTTCATGGAATAAATCCTTCTTTCAACGCCGTACTTAAATAAAATGGTTTTGGTATAGTTTCAACTTATTTATGGGAACAATCCCCTAAAACGCGAAGCAATTTTGTCTCGCTTTTCGTTCCACCTTTTATTTAACCCTTCTTTTGTGCTGTCCGGAAAATTGAAATTGAACGAAAAATACTGAGCCAAATTTATGATACTGAAGAGGAATTCATGAATGAAAATAAGATATTGATTCTAATATTATTAGAAATCTGTGAATTAGAATAGAACAATCACTTGACGGTTTTAATTAAAAATATTTGTTTGAATTATGATTTTAATCGTACATTATTAATGTTGGGGGATAGTACGATTTCCGTGGCCCCTCGTTTTGAGGTTATATTTGTGTTCTTGGGGTTATTTCAAGAAAAAAATGGATATATAACATGGTGCCAAATTGGCCTGGTTTAGCCGGTAAAGTAGATTTCCTGTTTTTTATAAATTTGCAAATATCTCGGTAACTATGCGAAATATGGCAAAATATCAAGAGACCTTTTTTGTAGAAAATGAAATTTTATTCGGATAATCTTTGTATTGTAGCTGTCATCCAGAATTTGAACTAGTAATGAAAAAATCATGTGAATAGAATGAGTTGTGGTTAGGTCGTGGAGGGGGCGGAAATCGTTCGAGGGCCCACGGAAACCGTACTCGTGCCTAATGTTGTATTAATTTGTTGTAAAGTTGTAATAATTTGTAGTTGTAGTAAAAAATGTTAAGTGATATCAACCATAAAGAATACAAAAAGTACTAGTACAATATATTGTTAAAAGTACATGAAAAATTAAAATAATTGTCAAGCGATACACATTGGTTCACATAATCGTTCAAGCCGACAGAAATAAGAAAATCGGGGATGTAGAGCAGCCATAAACTATTTAAATCCGCGGTCATAGATACGTTCACATGGCTCGATAGCTTTGATGCTTATCTGCTGCTCAAACGAAGACTTTATTGTATTCTTTCACGCGACTGAAATGGCCGCTATTTACGTCGAAGCGACCGGATGCTATAGTAGTCCAACAACAAGCTTCGGACTAATCTGCTCGTAATTTTGCCCTCGCAATTTCTCACATTCGCAATTCCAAATTTTGTGTATCACACATGTACAAGAATTATCATTAATTTAAATAATTTACTGGAGTCCCGAAGACTCTATACCGAAATTTGAATTTTTAATTTATTTCATAAAACAAAAAAATGTACTTCAAAACACTGTGTAAAAAGACACTGCACGAAAAGTAATAAAAATCTAACCGTACGAAATCTGAAATTTATAAAATTCCGCCACGTTGAATTAGGGAAAATTCAAAGATGTTAAATCATTTTATAAGTTATAATACTATAAGAACATTGTGTGCTATATACAAATTTAAAAACATTGTTATTGTTAGTCCAAATCTACAGTGGATCCAAAAAGTATTTGAATATCAAAATCCAATTTCAAAAAAGTGTTTTAAGAAGTGAATGGCCACTTACATTTAACATTGCAGCTACTACGTGTGTATACAGCAGCTATGTACATTACACACCTGCAAACGAAGTGTTTCCGCTTTCAACAGTTTTTAAAAAAATATTTAAAAAATGTTACAAACGAAAATATAACATTCATGTTTTTCATACGTCTGCCTAACAAAACTCTTCAAAATTCATAAAACTTTTCTCTTAAACAGTTTAAATATCATTCATAATATTCGAAAGAAACGTGGTGAAAACTACTAACATAAATGCACTAGATTATATAAAGTGGTGTTACAGGCGAATCTGCAAAAATCCGCCGCAAATTCTTGCAAATCCGGCGAAATAAATGTATAAACTAAAAGTTCCAACAAAAATTTTGGTGGAGCTTGGGGAGCACAATCAACTTTTTCTTTCCATCTTTAAAATTTATGCATAGCACTTTGTATCTTATTTTGTTACTAACATATACGTTTGATGATTAACAATATTTAACACATCGGTATTAAAAAACATTCCATTCACTTCCACAAACAGTATCCATTTCACAGAGTCGAATATAATACTTTCTAGAAAAAGTTATGCACTTCACACTGAATAGTCCATATTTCTGCTCACCTTGACGACAACTGTTCGACTGATGTTTACGCCGAAATTATCACTCAGGTATAAACATGTGACCATTTTCGCGTACACCCCACTATAGGACCATCAATACAGTATCCTACACAAAGGTCAACACGAGTCCACGAGAAAATTCATTTTCAAGGTTTTGACCATGTTTTCGGGATACGGGACCATTGTGCGTCGTGCGAAATTGTCTTAGGTAAACATGATTGATGGTCAGTAAAAGTAGAAGCTCTAAGCTTTAAAATGAGACTAGGTTTATTGCTGTACTATTTGTTTTAACAAAATTATCGCTGTTTAAGAATCGACAATTTCTCAAGGATAATTTAATGTTCAAATACTTTTTCAGTTGAACTGTACTTTGGAGGACCAATTTTTTAAAACCTTTTTTTATGCAGTCCTATAGATTTCGACAAGAAAACACCGAAAATGAATGTCTTATTGCCAGGAATTCACTGGTTCAGAAGTTATACGCGTGTAAAGTTGAGCACTTTTAAGCCTTTTTGACAGGTTCAGTTTTTTTGACAAAGTACAGTTCAACTTTTTCGATCCACTGTGTATACACACGAATCTTCCTTTTTGGATCGTGTTCTTCTCAAAATTATGTAAAAAAAGAGTTGGGTGTACTTCTCTAAACTGTGGACTTAAAAAACGTAAAACAAAATTTGTTGATTTAAAGTGTGAAGTGCTATTTATTGAAGAGTATTGCTATATTTTGAATAACTATTTCTGACAATGAGCAGAGTTGGGGTTATAAATGAACTTTCCAGTTGATCTGGTATTATTGTCTGTACGAGCTATTGCTAGCAGATCTATAGTCCGATCGACGGAAATCCAAGATTCTTTTGTATCATCGGCAGGAATGCAAGGATGCATTTGCGATAATACGAACTATTTCTGATTGAAATCGTTCTAATAGTGGCGAAGATGTAGGCGCCATTATAAAGAGGTCGTCTAAGCGTGTTACAGGTACGAATGCTATACATTTAACTCACGTATCGATCCAGCGGGAAATTCATTCTGCGGTTTATAGGTGCGAATGGCTACGGCTAAGCGACCAAAGGATGATCTTTCCACCCATGGAATTTTCTTTATCCCCCGGAGAGCAATAAATCATAACTGGCTGCTGTTAGAGAGGCCATTTTCAATGCAGAAAGTGCCGTATAAATTTCGCGTTTGACCTGCCTCACCTAATTGCTCTATGGCCGATCGAAGTCGCTGTCAAACTGTGGATTTTTATGCGTTCACCGTGCACACTACATTTGAAAATATTGGAACACTTGTTTATATTTCTTTTTATTTTAATTTTATTTATTTCAAGTCGCACTAGCATTTATGCTATTAGATCTGTTTATTAGACTAAATTTACCTAAATGCAAAAGAAAAGAAAAGAAATTAAGGATTAAAATACTTGGTTAAGAGTTTCAGTACAGTTAAGAAAATGTATTTTATTCAATTTTGTCATTATTAACAATCTTTCGAATCAACTCTGCTGCAGTTAAGGGTTGAAGATAAATATTTTATAGCCAGATTTAAAGAAATTGGTTTATTTTGTTAGTTGAGAATTTCAGTAGAGTTAATATAAAATAATATTATACGTAATTTAAGAAGTATCATCGTATTTAAATTATTATCAGTTTTTCGAATTTTTACAATTTTTATAAGCAATAAGCGCATGATCCTAGTCACATTTTATTAAAACTATGTATATATTATGTATAAAGTATGTACATATGTATATATTTATTAAAATGTATCTTTTTATAAAATATGAGATGTCATTTTCTCGAATAACATGATATAATTATGAATCACAACAAAATTAATTTAATTTCCTCTACGTGAAATATAAAGTTATGGTTCTCATGTATATGGAGGCTGCAGGCGATCATTTTCTAAATGCATTTCCATGCCGAGAGCTTCAAAGACTAGGTGAGAAGAGATTATTATACCATTTCATTACAAATAATACATTTACTATGTAATACTGTACGAACGCTAATCTCATTGAGGTTCTATGAACTATGTAGCACAGTGGACATGTGCAGAGCGAAGTCTATTAACATAACACGCCAATATGGCGGCGCGTGGCAATACCGACCTATTATGTCTTCATGAAGATCCGACGTTAATTGATAAATGGAGTACTGTGGGCATCGACATATCTGTTTCGTGATATTAATAAATCATATAATAATGTCGTAGGCATAATGGACGTAATTAGGTTATAATGTACAGGATGTCTTAACCGGAAGTTTGATGCACTACGAAGAATGTGAAGTGAGAGAAGAATATACAACATCAAAAATATAAACACCAATAGAATTTATAATATAAATAACTATAAAAAGAATTACTACAATATCTGAACAGAAATTTTGATTCTACTTAATTTTTAAAATAAATCATTATTGCCGATATTTATATAATACACAAAATTCTCTGCCTCAATTGTAAGAAACAGGAGGAAAATAAAAATTTCTATCTTCCTTTATTAATTTTAATAAACTCGAAGTAATCTATTAATATTCTTTTTCTAACTAATATTAAACTAATACTAAATAATAGTATATTTTCTTTCTGACAATAAGATCTTTTAATCTTTATACTGATTTAGACCTCACATACTCATTTTTGTTATAAATCCATAAAATCCTCATTTTGAGCACAATTTAATCATTAAAAATAGTATGAAACTCTTCAAAGAACACAAGTTTGTAAAGAACGAAAGTATTTTTCAATGCAGAAGTAATTTATTATAATAAATTAAAAATTCTAATTCTTTAATGAATTGATAAAAGAAGATTGAACGATTGAATAATAGTAAATAGAAATATTCTCTAAATAATAAGCCAAAGTTAATGAAAGGCCAGAGGAAAGAACGAAAAAACTAATCTGATAAAAAATAATGACAAAATCTTATTATAATCGTGGGCCCGCAGTTAATCCAGTTTCCCTCACGAAGATTTCATTTCGTGCACCCAGGATCCGATTCACGAGAGCTGGTATTTTAAGAGGTCCTCTCCTATCTTTTATACCGATAACGAATTTTTGCCGTCGATACGTCGAGTGCGACTCTTGTTTGATACTTGTGGCGAAGGGTGTGAAGATGGGTGGCCGCGATTCTATAATAGATAACAAAATGTCAGCCTGATGGCGCCGTTCTGCTTTTCTAAATTCCTCGACAACGTGAAAGAAACATAATACGATCAAATAATAAAATAAACGATTCAGAAGAAGCTGAGAAACATAGATATTAGCATAAATTGATAACATTTATTATTTTATTGTTTCTATAAAGGTCTGATCGGCATTAATGATCGGTAAATTACGGATCCTGATGCAAACATGAAAGATGAACTAATAATTGATAGAAAATGGAGTCGGAAAAAATTCTGTTTACATAATTGGAACTTTTCCAATATTCCAAGGAAGATAAAGATTTCATTAAACATTTTCAAACATTTTCCTATGCCTTCATTTATTATTTAAAAAATCAAAACTGCTACAAAAGCATTAAATCTGCATCGAGTCTAGCGATCATTAAGTCTAAATTACACTTGTTGTACTATAAATAGACCGCGTGAATTTGTATGACATGCAACAATTTCTAAAAGTAACAATGAACAGTATTTATTATTTTATCGCTGCCAGAAGGTTGTGAGGCATCCCCTTCGTTGAAACATGACCTCGGCTCCGGTCGCCGTGGTTAATGATTCTAAAAAGTATCTGACGTCGTGCGTCGTCGTTGGAGTGGTTAGCCAGCGGACTGATTAACTCTTGTTATTTTTATGAACACACAGAGGAACTAGGTGTCGTGCTTAACGACGTTGGCGGTTTCATAAAGATCGATTTCCACAGAGGTTGGCGCGGCGCGGCGGTTTTAACCCCGATCCACGATCGACGTGTTCCTC
This sequence comes from Sphecodes monilicornis, assembly GCA_913789915.3. Taxonomy (NCBI): domain Eukaryota; kingdom Metazoa; phylum Arthropoda; class Insecta; order Hymenoptera; family Halictidae; genus Sphecodes; species Sphecodes monilicornis. Next base: position 8,147,255 of record OU565298.1, read on the forward strand.
GCGTTCGTAGCGCAAGCAACCAGCAAGCACACAGTCGCCCCGGCAACTCGTGTGAAAAGTCGCATAATAACGATAATGGCGAAAAGTACAGCGGAGCGTTCACAACATTGCGTGAGGACGATAGGTATCGTCGCATGTCACCGCCGCCGTCACGGCACGCAACAACCACTCGCCCCGAGAAACTACCCGCGGTCGCTGCCTTTCACCTGGAAAATATTTCCACCCCTCCACTTAGGCCAATGAAAACGCTCTTTCTAATACTAATCATATTTTCTTCAACTAATTTCTTATACATTTACCGATCACTAGGCGCTTTGAGTTACCAATTTACAACCCCTTTTGGCTTACAACCACATCCTTTCTTTTGCTGGCTTGTCCTCGACAAATATTTCCACCTCTTTACTTAGGCCAACGAAAACGCTCTTTGTAATATTTAGAAAATTCTCTTTATACTATTCCTTGCCCTTTTAAGTACTAGGCTCTTTGAGTCACTGCTTTACTACCCCTTTTGGAGTACAAGTACTTCCTATCGTTCGCTGCCTTTCACCTGGAAAATATGTCCACCCCTCCACGTAGGCCAATGAAACGCACTTTCTAATACTAATTATATTTTCTCCAACTAATTTCTTATACATTTACGATCACTAGGCGCTTCGAGTCACCATTTTACAACCCCTTTTGGCTTAAACGACATCCTTTCGTTCGCTGGCTTGTCCTCGAAAAATATTTTTACCTCTCTACTTAGGCCAATGAAAACGCTCTTTCTAATATTTATAAAATTTTCTTTACACAAATCTTCATCATTTTAATTACTAGTGGCTTTGAGTAACTGCTTTACAACCCCTTTTGGATTACAAATACTTCCTATCGCTCGCTGCCTTTCCCCTGAAACATATAGTTTCATCCCTTCACTCAGGCCAATGAAAACGCTCTTTCCAATATTAATAAAATTTTCTTTAATTAATTTCTTATACATTTGCGATCACTAGGCGCTTTGAGTCACCATTTTACAACCCCTTTTAGCTTACAACCACATCCTTTCTTTTGCTGGCTTGTCCTCGATAAATATTTCCACCTCTTTACTTAGGCCAATGAAAACGCTCTTTCTAATATTTATAAAATTTTCTTTATACTATTCCTTGTCATTTTAAGTACTAGGCGCTTTGAGTCACTGCTTTACAACCCCTTTTGGAGTACAAGTACTTCCTATCGTTCGCTGCCTTTCACCTGGAAAATATGTCCACCCCTCCACGTAGGCCAATGAAGCGCTTTTTCTAATACTAATTATATTTTCTTCAACTAATTTCTTATACATTTGCGATCACTAGGCGCTTTGAGTCACCATTTTACAACCCCTTTTGGCTTACAACCACATCCTTCAATACGCTGGCTTGTCCTTGAAAAATATTTTCACTTCTCTACTTAGGTCAATTAAAACGTTCTTTCCAGTATTTATAAAATTGTCTTTACAAAATTCCTTATGGAAAATATTTCTACCTCTCTGCTTAAGTTAATGACAAAGGTCTTTCCAACATTTATAAGATTTTCTTTAATTTATATTTAGGAGTACTAGGCGCTTTGAGTCATTATTTTACGACCTCTTTTGGCATGCAACCACCTTCTTTTGTTCGCTGTCTTAAATATAAATAAATTTCATTTATTCCGCACGCCTTTCGTGTAAATTGTCTTTATTAGTATAAGGGTCCTAATTAGCACAGAGTGAGTCACAAAAGTCAACGTACCTGCACTAATTGTGAATATTTAAAAGCGGAATAAAGATTCTGGACCTTTTATGTGTGTTAATTAACTTGTCAGTTAACATTGAATAGATTCCCAAGAATGATAACGTTCCTTACGTTTTTAAAATCTTATATTTTCCGTTTTAGTAAAATAACATATTTGTATTAGTAAAAATTATTATATTGTAAGTATAGAACTAGAGGTATATTAACTAGAAATGTTAAAAATTTTCTAAAATCTTTTTACCTATGAAAAATATTAATGCAGTGAATAGTATATAACGAATTTCAACAAAAGTTAATAGTATAGAGAATGTAATAATGAATTCTTATGAAATACAGTATAGTGAATATAATAATGAATTGTTACAAAATATAATACCCTAAATATAACAATGAATTATTATGAAATGTAATGTATTGAATATAATAATAAATTGTAATGAAATACAGTACAATCTCATTTCAGTTTTCATTAACCAACATTAACAGTAAAGAAAATGATATTTCACCAAATTTGAATGCCTTGATACGAAGCTTTCACAGAAATGTAAAATTTATCATATCTGCACATATGTAGTTCTGCTTTTGCAATTCAATTAAAGGCTTTGAACCGAGAACTAAAATGTATCGTAGTAACACGTCTTTTCAACTAGGCAATCTCCTCCAAACGATCCGAAAAACGGGAATGGATTTGTTCTTTTAACGAGAGCTTTGCAGATAGCTTTACACGCTATATGGTATTCGATTACTGTTAATGTATCCCACCAGATAAGAAGATTTCGAACTCGAGTACTATCGATTATCTGAATAGAATGTCGCCGTGGTATAGCTTCTCGGCTATAGAAAAATCGTTTTATGGTCCCGTTGGAGTGAAATACTCCCATGGATCACCAAAGCAGTTCTTCTTCGAGTTTGCAGCTCGTCGTGGAATGGAAAACTTTACGTTTAAAAGTTGAAAATAAACTTTATTGTTGGATGGACTTATTTTTAAAATCGGTGCTTTTAGGTCACACTTTGATTCTCAATCAAATGATCATAATTAATAAAAAACATAGTAGAATGTGATACTAGAATGATTTATTCAAAACAATTTTATTAATGTAATTAGCAAAACGATTAGAATCAGTAAAGTAATAAAAATGTATTATTGGAGTGACTTAACCGAACTCTTTTTACAACAAGAACTGCTAAAATGATTATTAAAATAATCTTAATCGGTGAACTAATAAAAATATGTTATTGACATAACTTGTTCGGACATTTCTTACTATAACAATTAGACGTGCAATCATAATGAATGAAATAAGAAAAATATATTATTGAAGTAACTGATTTGATTTCCTTGTGTTAAAACAAATACTAAAATGAATCATCATTGGTGAAATTTTAAATATGTATTACTAAGCAAACTTGTTTGAACTGTATCCTTGTAAGTCATTAACTAATACAATAATTTAAGGAACAATGGAAAATGTTTCAACGCAATATGCCCGAATGAGGTACATCAGATAACTATATAGGTTTTTGAGCCTCAATATAATAGATAATAATTACGCAATATTACCAGGGAAAGAGCGAATGGTAGGAGAAGGGGTGAGGATGGGTGGGAGAATGATGAGAGACCGGAAGGGGGGGTCCTCGAGTAGGGAAGGATGTGGAGTAATTTATAAGGTAGTTTTTAAGGTACCCTTTTGTATATAGTTTTTCCTCTCTTTCTCTCTCTCTCTAATTAGGTCATAGTTCTAGTTATAATTAGTTTTAAGTTATTCAGGCAAGGTAGAGTAAATTTAAGTTAAGATAGTAAGTAAGGTGAGGGTAAGGAGAAGGGGCTGTTCAATGCCGCCTTGCACACTGGAACCGTCCGGGTGCCCGAGAGTTTAAGAAAATAAATAAATAATAAATAAAAAAGAAGGAGGGGTCGGGGAGAAAGGAGGTAGACGTGATAGAATTGTAACCCTTAGAGGAATCAATAAAGCTTTATAATTGAGTTGGAAAGATATTAAATTGATATTTTTATAATGATTGGTTTATTGAGATGATCATGTTGTTCGTAATAATAATTTCTGTGTTAATAATTATATTATAAATTGGTAATATTGCGTTATATATATACACAATATTGCCAATTTATAATATAATTATTAACACAGAAATTATTATTACGAACAACATGTTCATCTCAATAAACCAATCATTATAAAAGTAATACATTGATATACAATCTGTCAGGAATTTACAATAAAAACATTGCAAAACTATACACAATTTAATATCTTTCCAACTCAATTAATTACAATCATCATTACTATTGAGTCAGACATAAAACGAGAAATGCGCTAATATATTTCCAACTCAATTAATTAAAATCGTCATTACTATTGAGTCAGACTTGAAACGAGAAATGCGCTTTGTTTCAAATTGCACAAACGCGCGGAACGCAAATCACGTGCGTCCTATATGCATTCGGAGCGTGTTGCATCGTGCAACAAGATCCGTAATTGATGAAAAATGACTGGCGAGGTGGGTTTCATGAAACTCGGTGTTTCACCGTATGACAAATGACTTTTATCGGTCTATCTGCTTTTCATATTTTGCACGATGGTTAAAACATCCCATTAAGCACGACGGTCGCGTCGAAATCTTATGCAACAGATAGTTGCGGTAGTTGCGGTGTGATCATCGTGCACTCATCTTCGTGGTTACGTCGGAAGCCGCGATGTCGAATAAATCGAAACACGGTATCGGACAAGCAATTCTTGACTCTTTTATGCGAAATTAAGAATTGTCTGCGTTAGTTGCAAGAAACAGGAACGAAGCCTCATTCTTCAATAATTATAAAAGTTTGTAAATTCTTTGTACAACTTACGAACCCCCAAATTCTTTTTAATTTTTCTACGATTTTATATTGCACTCGTTCATTTTTATTATAAATGCATGATATTTGCAATTCATGGAAAACACTATGAACAAAATAAACATTTTATTCTGACACAACAGAGCAGCATTATTATTGATGTTATTGGTACTTGATTGAATGAATATAGTATTAACAGTGACACTGAAAATAGAATTAATTTAAGATGAATATCTTAAGATAATAATATACGCATGATACTTTTTTGTAAACTCACTTCTTATACATTAATAAATTTGTTGCACATTGATACATTTTTTGTACATTAATAAAAAGATATCTATATGTGCACAGTATTCATAAGAAAGATAAATTACATTTTGTATCAAACAGGAAGATATTTAAGCATCTATAATATTTGTTTTTTAATTCATAGGAAAATATCTGAACATCTATCATATTCACAAGATGTTTGTTTATTATCTAAACAATTTTTTACCAACATTTTTTGTAGTCCTATTTATAAAGCATATGATAAATGAAATCCATTTGAAAATAATTTGAAAAAATTGTCAGTCACTAAAAATCATTTTTCTGTTTTTGATCATTATTTTCTGCTTTTAATTTATTTCATTGCACAATTCCCAGATTTGTAGATATATATTACAGGAGCAAGATTCAATGATTTTTTACAGGAAAAAATTGATGAATTATAATGGACGGTGTTCAATGTTTTTTTACTGGAAAAATTGATAAATAATAATATTGTTCAATATCATCTCTGACATAAAATCGGATTTCTATTTCCGCCGGATTCTCTACTCCGACGAAACGTTGAATATTTCAATGATTTCGTAGGGGAACAGCAATGACGTTATAAATTATTGATGTAATTATTTCGAGCAGCGGATTCGCACTCGGAAAGACCAGGACTACGCCCTGAATAATTCGCACAACCCTCCGTTTCGTCTCGTTTGCACAGAAACGTTTCGTCCTGTTGTCGTTGGCAGAGATCTTGATTTCTATAGTAAATGTTTCCGAGCCACACAGCTCATTTCTTTGTTTAGTACTATGGTAATAATTGTTTCGATATTTGTATAAATTTAGTCACACAATTTTCCACACACTTTTAGTGAAAACTCTTAATTCTAACACTAGACTATTTGTTTCGAAGTTGTTTTCATTTGTTACTGCAGCATTAATAGGATATGAATATTTTCCAATGCAATATATTTGAAGGTATAATATTATGGTTGGTTCATTATTTCTAAAAATATATTCAAACAATTTTTCAATCACTTCTAATGCAAATGTATTTCAACTCTAACACTAGACTACCATCATTTGTTTCGAAGTTGTTTTCATTTGTTACTACAGCTTTAATAGGATATGAATATTTTTCCAATGTAATATATTTGAAGCTGTAATATTATGCTTGGTTTATTATTTCTAAAAATTTATTCGAACTATTTTCCAAACACTTTTAATGCAAATTTATTTCAACGCTAACATTAGACTACCATCATTTGTTTCGAAGTTGTTTTCATTTGTTACTACAATATTTAATAGGATATGAATATTTTTCCCATGCAATCTATTTGAAGCTGTAATATTATGCTTGATTTATTATTTCTAAAATTTTATTCGAACAATTTTCCAAACACTTGTAATGCAAATTTATTTCAACTCTAACACTATATTACCCTAATTTGTTTCTAAGTTTCATTTGTTACTACACCTTTAATAGATTATGAATATTTTTCTGATGCAATATTTGAAGCTATAATATTAGGGTTGGTTGATTATTTCTAAAAATTTATTCACACTTCTAATGCAAATTATTTCAACTCAAAATACTTTTCCCACGAAGTAAGAATAATATCCAGAACAAAGTTTAAGTATTCTGTACTCAAATAAAATTTTATCTAAATAAAGAACAGGTACTCTAATCACCTATTTCACGTATAAACCTGTTACATCGAATTATTTGTTACTTTATGCGATTGATTTAATTTAAAACTCAAATGAGAAACTATTCGAAGCAGAATCATGTGAAATCAAATAAATATCTCAAACAGTATTTCCACAAACAGTATTTCGACAGAAAATTTAATTATTTCAAAATAGCCAGTCCAGCACAGTTCAGAAACATCTCTGAATGCGCTTCTACTTTTTATTTCGAACACCACTGTACCCATTACTGCTTTCTATACCGTACAGCTCTCATTGAGCGCAATGATAAAACTTTCCCGGAGATCTCTGCAGAGTCGGATCAGAAATGAGTCCCGGTAATTTCATTTCCGCGTGCAATTCACTTATTAATAACGAGACGGAGCGGTTTTCGTGTTAGTTTTCCGACTGGTTGCCTTTGCCCGCATTGTTATCAGATCCGATTGTTACGTCGGTGACGTGGGCTCGTGAATGCTCTATTTCCGAATGGAAATTCAATCATCCGCCGCGGATACGTTAAGTCATTTTTGTGACATCTGTAGAATTTCTGATAGAATCGAAATAATAGTATGAAATTTTTTTTTTAAGTCTAAGCTTACATATTACAGAATAATAAAAAATAGAAAATTAAAGAAAACAAATGCTGAACAATCTTCAACACACGAAAATAATTATTGTAGTCAACTTTTCTTAAAAAAATTGGTGTGTGTTTAAACCACATGGCTGAAGTGAAACTTCTTTCTTTAATTTTTTTCGAATTTTTATTAACACTTTATGACATTTAATTTTCTATGATTCTATTATTGAAACAATTGGCTTGTGATATCTAAAATATGATATAAATATTCTTGATTCAATTTTGTCTAAATGTCTTGCAAATACTGCATCGAGAGTTGTTCCTGATCTTGTTGTCGCCTCATTAGGATTATTTACCATTTCCAATCTTAATTTAATTCTAAGAAAATCTATTAATAATTCTGATTGTTTCGATCCAAAGTTCACGTTGAAATCTCCACTGAGTATCATTGGAATTTTACCATAATCTTTATTAAGGAATGCCGAACCCTCAACTGTATATACTACTAGAATAGAATTTCGTTTCATCGTTTCATCGTTTCATCGCCAGATCGGTTTTACGCCCACCTCATCGAGGTTTTACTAAATCGTTTCATCGTTTCATCGTTTCATTATTTCATCGTTTCATCGTTTCATCGCTTCATCGCCAGATTGGTTTTACTCCTACCGCGTCGAGGTTTTACGCCTACCGCGCCTAAAGAAGTTCCACTTTAATAGAATAGAATTTCGTTTCACCGTTTCAGCGTTTCGCCGTTTCATCGCCAGATTGGTTTTACTCCTACCGCGTCAAGGTTTTACGCCTACCGCGCCTAAAGAAGTTCCACTTCAATAGCATAGAATTTCGTTTCATCGTTTCATCGCTTCATCGCCAGATTGGTTTTACTCCTACCGCGTCAAGGTTTTACGACTACCGCGCCTAAAGAAGTTCCACTTCCATAGAATATAATTTCGTTTCATCGTTTCATCGTTTCACCGTTTCATCGCCAGATTGGTTTTGCTCGTATAATGTGGTTAAATATTTTTCTTAGCATGCTATACAGATCCTGACAAGCTGTATTCATTTTTGACATCAAATCTGGGGTCTCTGAATTGTTTTAGTACCTCAACACTCTGGAAACAATGCGATTTGATTGAATAAATCGATTAGACTATCATTTCTAGTAGATATCGTCTCCACAGAAAGTAAATTAAATGAACCAAGATTCTGATCGAAATTTTGGAGCTTGCAATTATTTTTATCGTATTTTGTGTTGTTTTAGCTTTATTTTAAAAAATGTTTCATAGCTGTATCTCAATTCCATCGAAAGTTCTACGATTTTACGACCACAAGGTTCCCAGTAACTTGGTTTATCGCGTTTTTCGCTCTACTTTCCCTGAAAAATGAAAAATTGCCACCTGTTTCTTGTTAGTAATAATCGAAAAAACTTGTCGCTTCGTTCGTTTCGTTTTTCTCGTGACGAGAAAGGCGGATTCGAAAGATTGCATGACAATATAGCCGGTTACGATTGGTTATATCGCGATCACGATCTTTCTTCTTGTTTTCTTTTTTGTCTTTCGAGGATCACGTTTTTCGATATAAATTGCCGGAGGATTGGCTTTTAGCGTTGTTTCACACGATATGGGACACCGAACGACCATAAATTCCATGCCTACAGGAAATTGATTGCGAAATCACGCAGGTACCAGCCGTAGCATGATGTATGATGTATGGCGGACGGGTTACGAAAGAAGTTTGGTATAAACATTTTATGATTAGTGTTAGGAAACACGAGGATCCGTGTTTTCGTATGTTTAATTGTTCTTTAACATGTTTGATTTCCGTGTGATACACTAATTCACCCTTTATTGTCATTTTTATATTAACAGAGTACTGCTCTTGTTTGTAACTGATACAGAATGGTCGGTTGTAATAATATTTAATCAATAATGGAAGGAATATTGATAAACCACTGTCATAATGTTTTGACGCTCATTTGACAGTAGAGATTATAATAAAATATTTTTAAAGTTATGTAAAATTGTAGGATGGTCATACTGAATTAATTTGGTGCTGCTAAGTTTGCGATCTATATAAATGTTAATGAAACTGCATTTTTATGGAATGCTGCTTTTTTATTTAGTAAAATGATTTAGTTAAATCTGTAGTATATTTAAAAAATTAAAGAAGCTATGTTTTTAAGGAATTTTGTAATTTGATTGGCTAAAATAATTTAGTGTGACTAGCTCGATAATGTAGTTAAATATTCAAGAGCATGAAATAATCTTTATTTACAAAAAGTGCTGCTATTTTAATTACTAAAATGATTTGGTTAAATCTGTAATATATTTAAAACATTAAAGAAGCAGTGTTTTTAATAGAATTTTGTAATTTGATTGGCTAAAATAATTTAGTGTGACTAGCTTTATAATTTAGTTAAATATTCAAGAGCATGAAATAATCTTTATTTACAAAAAGTGCTGCTATTTTAGTTAGTAAAATGATTTGGTTAAATCTGTAATATATTTAAAACATTAAAGAAGCTGTGTTTTTAAGGAATTTTGTAATTTGATTGGCTAAAATAATTTAGTGTGACTGGCGCGATAATTTAGTTAAATATTCAAGAACATTAAAGAATATTTATTTACAAAAAGTGCTGAAATTTTATTGGCTAAAATATCATAATTCGGTGTTGCTAAGTTTGCAATTTATTTAAACATTGAAGAAATTGTATTTTTATATACTGCTGGTATTTTATTGGTCACAAAAATGTATTCCAGCTTGTAAAGTTTTTAAATATATTAAAGAAACTGTGTACGTTAAGAGTGCTGTCATTTTATTATTTAAAACAATCCAGTGTAACTAAGCCTGCAATTTATTTAAATATTACAGACAATTAAAATAGTAAAAAAGCTGTACTTTTAATAGCTGTTATATTTTTATCAACTAAACCTGTAAATTTATTTTAATAATTCTTAAAAATCAACATTGCTCTTATTTGCTACGGTACATTATTCAACAATAAACGCTCAACCCTGTTTAACATTACAACGTCTCAAATAATTAAATTATTAATTCTAGTTGACATTAAATGTTTCCGTTAATTTGCTTAGTTTGCACACGCTATGAGTACACAAAGTTCCCAAGAATAATGATTAATACAGCTTCACAACTTTCTGCAATGTAAAAAAACCGTTTCCACCGCGGAACTTTTGCGTTCTTTGTTACAACAGTCAATCAAACGAAGCATTTACCGTGACTTCGAAACTAAAGACTGCGTAGAATTATGAAAAGAAAATGATCGTACCACTTCAGTAATTGAAAGTGTCCACTATATTTTCACAGGGAGAGGGAACAAAACGTTTCTCTTTTCCATAAACGTGAAGGAAACTGCACTGGCAGTTTGTTGCGTCGTTTGTACCGAGCGCTCTTTAAAAAAAGAAATTAATTTCGAGGATGGCTAACGAACTGTTCCATTCTGTATTAATTTACAGCGTCGTTGGCCCCGCCATTATATTCCAGGCAGCAATGTTGCAAATCTGGTAAAACGACGTATTACGCAAGGAATGTGTTATATTAATTATGTAATTTCGATCAGAGTGGTTTCACTATCCCTCTGGAGGATAATGGACTTCCTATAAAATAGCTATTGTCGTATCACGTTACATAATTTCAAAAACCTTGAGCTGTAATGCTTCAAAAGTTTCAATTATCTGAATTACTTTAGAGGAAATAATGTTTTAATTAGTTTAAGAAGAAGCTATTTTTCAGATTACTACAGAAGAAATCATTTTTCTAAATTATTTCAGAAGTCACCATTTTTTAAATCGTTTTGGAAGAAACAAGTTTTCAAATTATTTTAGAAGAAATAATGTTTGAAATTGTTTCAGAAGCAACACATTTTTTATTTGATTTAGAAGACTCACGGTTCTAAATTGTTTTGGAAGAAACAATGTTCCAAATTATTTTAGAAGAAATGTTTTAAATTGTTTTAGAAGCAACACATTTTTTAATTGTTTTAGAAGTCCTACGGTTCTAATTTGTTTGGGAAGAAACAGTTTTCCAAATTATTTTAGAAGAAATAAGGTTTTAAATTGTTTCAGAAGCAATACATTTTTTAACTGTTCTAGAAGACCTACGGTTCTAAATTATTTTGGAAGAAACAGTTTTCCAAATTATTTTAGAAGAAATAATGTTTTAAATTGTTTCAGAAGCAACACATTTTTTAATTGTTTTAGAAGACCTACAGTTCTACATTGTTATAGACGACTTACGATTTTCAATTGTTCTGGAAGAATTAATGTTTTAAATCTTTTTAGAAGCAATATTTTTTTTTAATTGTTTTAGAAAGCCTACGTTTCGAGATTGTTTTTGAAGAAATAATTTGTCAAATTACTTTGGAAGAAATAATGTTTTAAATTGTATCAGAAGCAATCAATATTTTGAATTGTTTTCGAAGACCTATAATAAATTGTTTTAGACGACTTACGATTTTCGATTGTTTTGGATGAATTAATGTTTTAAATCTTTTTAGTAGCAATAATTTTTAAAATTGTTTTAAACGAAATAATTTTACTAATTGTTTTGGAACAAATAATTTTACCAATCCTTTTTTGGAAGCAATAATTTTACAAATAGTTTTGGAAGAAATAATTTTACAAATCGTTTCAGATACGCAGAAAGCAGAGGATTCGTTTAATCAATGCATAGTGCTGTATTTTTTAGAAACAGTAGTTGCTGCGGTTTTATTCGTGGACGAGGTGTATCCAACTTTGTGTTCGATGTTCGATCCTCTTTGAAAAGTTCAATCAACACAAGCACCAATTGTGCTCATTCTGCGATGAATATTTAGGTATTTAAATCTGTGCTCTTTCTATGTGCTGTATGTTGCACTATTCAAATTCAATAATATTCATACAGATTATTGTACTGATTGATGACTCCCTTTATTTGTTAAATACACTTATTGCGTGCAACTAAAAATCTTTCGAGCACACAAGATGTTCAATTTTACACAAACTGGTAAGTATTTGGTTTGCTACAGTTTACAAAATTGCTTTTTAAATGTTATTTTAATTCACAATTATACAGTTTTGTTTCTTTGGAAATCCCTGCAGTAAAATTTCATTTTTTTCCACTTTTTACATGATGCTCTGATAAAAGTGTCCTAAGCTAAAAGAATTTCCCAATATTTTAAAAGCTCTGTTTTAAAACCATTTTTTAAAAAGAATATCTAACTATGATTTAGAGATACATAATAAAACAAAATTCGTGGGTGAATGTTCTATGAGAAAAATGAACCAGAAATATAACATGAAATTTTTTGATACGAGAATTCATTTTCAAGAAAGTTTTCAAGACTGGTTTGAAACTCTACTGTGTCTGATCATAACTTACTGTTTCTACTTATACTTGATAAATCTTTAAACTTGTTTCTCTCGGAAATGAAAAGTTCTATATAAAATTATTATATCACTATTTTACTGATATTTTACTGTAGAATCATCCCCCCTTCAGGCTATTGTAATTTCATACCGAGTTTCCGTGTATATAAAAGATTATTAAAACATGCAAATGTTTGGTAATTCGTCAAACTGGATTTTCTCAAGAATGAATTTTGACCGACTTTTTTCATGTAATATTTTAATGCTTGTATACCTTTGTATTAAACAAAATCGAACGTCATATGATAAACTATTTTTACTTCTGATTAACTTCTACATTTTTTGTTTATTCTTTCAAGTAGAATCGTTCGGACAGAATCGAATAATTGTTGCTAGAAACGGTAACTTTACCAACTCGTTCGAAGCCGGTTGCTATGCAGTGTGGCGAAAGTTTCAATGATTATGTTGCAAGAATTCCAGGATGCCAGGCACTGGAAACATTTAGCCTTTTTTTTCTGACGAAATCGTACAACTTCTGATTGCATTACAATAGATCGATGAAACTTTCTGAAATTAACATTGAAACGTTGTATTATTCAAGAAAACTAAATTAGAATCTAATTTAGAATTAGAAAATTAGAAGTACAAATCAATTTGGAACCAGCATTTTCTGAAACAATTTCTAAATTGTCCAATACAACGGACGTAAAAATGGTAAAAACGTTAAAAGAATCATTTAAGACAGGGAGTTCCAACGTATTCCCCTCCGAGAACTGCAAGGCCCCCACCATCGAACTTCTTCCCACTACCACGTACGATGACGTCTAAGAGTGGGGGAAGAACCTAAGCTGGGAAGGTGCCTCGAATAGCTTCGAAGCTACTGATTGAAACTGCCTGATTTAAGAATTCCATTGTATATAAAATTCAGTTACTAATTTCAGAAAATGTAAACATAGAAAATTTTGTAATAAAAATAATTCAGATAGAAAATAAGTTCCCTATAAACTTCTATATTTAACAATTGCCACAGAAAACTTCTACTTTGCAAAAAGACAATATATAGTGCCTAAATAAACTATTGGCACACACCCTTTGAAAAGGAATAATATTTTAAAAATTTGACCAAACGACTTAATTATTTTTTTTCTCCACAATTACGTCCAATAATTTCGTCTAATAAACTAATCCTTGCAACATTTTAAAAAAGACTCGAGTCGTTCAGTAAAATATTTAAACAACTATTCCTTTTCAAATGTTGTGCCAATACTTTTTTCATAGTCTGGTGAAATTTTTAAAAAATGATTCCCTATTTAAAGGGTGTACTAATATTTAGTTTAGACACTGTATTTATGAATATACAGGATGTTCCATTTAAGTTAAGATTGTAAAAAATCTCGAAGCCATGTGATTTAAAAAAAACGAACTGACACATGTCCTTTAGTGTTTCGAGTGGCAGTCAAATGGCAGTACTAGTTTGCGTTTTCAAGGTTGTTTCAAGGTCATATTGTCTTTTTTTATCACAAAAAAATGTTTCAAACAAAAGTTGTGCATTTATTTACGTGGAATATGATTCCGAAATAACAAATATGGGTTTATGATAAAAAAAGACAAAATGACCTTGAAATGACCTTGAAAACGCCCACGCATTAAAAAACTAGTAGTGCTATTTGACTCCCCACTCGAAACACTAAATTACATGTGTCAGTTTCTTTTTTTAAATCACATGTCTCCGAGATTTTTTACAATCTCAACTTAAATGGGACAGCCTGTATATCAAAGAAAGCCCAGCTTAATGCTTTCAAGCACAATAACAGTGTTCATACAACATTATGGGAACTCGGTACGATGTTCAGATGAAAATAATAAGTTCTACAGCAAACGTTTGCGTTAATTGAAGAATTCTTATCCGGGAGTGGTCGTTGAAGCGGTCCGTAGCAGCGGAAAGATGCATTTCTTTGTTACATTTGTTGGGCAAAGCGTTCGTTAGTATTTTTCGTCGGGTTTAATTTAGTGGAGTATGTCCGAAACGCCGGCTCTTGTTTGCTGCTTGTTACAAGGGTGAACGATCCAAACAACAGACGCGCATAAAGACACTGCAGTCTGCACTGCGGACTCACGTGCAGTTAACTTTCTGCCGAACTGTGGCTCTGGCTTGCGCTCCACGCCTGCACCTTTTCCCCAGACTTGAACTAGTTTTGAATTCAATGTGATAACAAACAACGATCGTCCGGTGCACACTGGGAAACGTTTGGTCATTTTCATGACACAATCCTGGAACTTCTGATAGAATCACGATACGCCGATGCAACTATTTTCTTTAATTAACGAGCCCCCATCCACGGTTTGTTACATTTATCTTTCTCTTAAATATTTTATTAAATGCAATAACTTCTTTATAAAATTTTAAAACAAATTAACTGGAAAAAACTGATTGATTGTCCGAATGTTATTCTATGTTAGACTGCGGGTCTTTATGCAAAATAAAAATTTTCTTCGTCGTTTCTAATAAGGAGAAGACGCGGTCATCGGGTCTCAGATTTCGTCGAAACTTTGCATACTGGTAGATTTCGTTCTCCTGTTTATGAAAATATAGCATTATAGGCGTCGATACTCAATAATTTTTGATATTTACAATTTAAATTTCATTATACCCGTTAAGCTGTTAAGTACAGTTTTGGTTGAAGTTTTTGTCAAGTGCAAACGGAGTGATGGTAACGTACTAGATTCATTACCGGGAATGTCAGTGTTCAAATCCCTTTCCCCTTTTTTCCAGTTTTTTCTGTTCAGTTTATCTATTATAATTAATTGTATTTTGGACACGAAAAATATATTCATAATATCTATAGGAAACAAAATATAGAAATTTTATTGAAAAGGAACATAATATGAAAGAAACACTAACTTCATCAATCTTAACGTATCTCAAAAGTTGTTGAGTATCGACATTTATAATGCTACATTTTCATAAACAGGAGAACGAAATCTACCAATATGCAAAGTTTCGAGAAAATCTGAGACCTCAACAGTGATGCCAGATCGGTTAAATCGAGGGGAATACAGTTTACCACCTCTCTGATGACCAGAGTGATGTGTGATACGTTGCGCGGCACGTCACGTGACCAGTCTACGGTGTTAGTGGGGGACGTTGGAGTGTGCTCAGGTAGTGGAATGGGATAGTGGAAGGGGAAAGTAGGAGAGGAAAAAACAACCAGGTCTGGTTGTTTCTGGCATCACTGAATACAAAGCAGAAGGAAAATACTAAATAAAATCTATTATTAAAGTAAAATGTAATTGTTTGAACCAAATAAACAAGCTCATGTCCTGGAAATAACCATTTAACCAGATATTTAAATAATTGAACCATCTAAATAGTTATGTAGCTAAAAATAATCTAGCCCCATAAATTTCACAGGAAACGTAAATACAGCACTTTAGCCCCGAGAATGAAAAGATTCGAATCAACATGATCGAGATGTCTATGTATAGACTCTACGCGAACACAAGTTTGTCTATGTTTATTCCAAATTTTACGATACCACGTGGAGCGATTTAATTTATTTAATACATACGTTGCATTTGTTGCAACTGCAACGAGTTCGCAGGAATAGCTCGATTGATTAGTGTTTGCGAAACTTTTCCGACCTATCAGCAGTTTCCACATTAGGAAAGCTGTCGACCGAACGTTTTACCACTTCGCGATTTTACCATAAGGGACGAAAATTTACGGGTCGAGTTTCGATCGTAAACTGAGCTCTGCCCCCTGGAGCCAGACGGTATGACATTTTTTTCATAAATTTTACACGCTTACCGAATTTAATTTTTCACTCTCTTCCGGTGAGAAAAAATTCTGTTATTACGGATCGTTCGATTTTTAATGCACCAGTGCTAAAAATGATATTAATACTGTCAAAATGATATAAAGACCAATTTGGATTTTATGTGGAAAAGAGACAATTTCGAACGTGCGATTTTATTTTTAAACATTAAAATGACACGGGTTATCATAAATTGATTTCAGTGAATGTAAAATAGAATTAATTTTGTGGAATTTCATAAAGTGTAATGTTAAAGAATAATTATTAATTCTCTACAATCTTTATTTTATATTATAGACGATCTGAAAGATCGTTTGATTAAACATCTTCGTTGACTTTCGAAATAATTGAGCTGAAATTAATTATGCTAGTCTGCTGATGAACGTTTTAAATGGTTCTCAATTAATTCATCTTTAGGCATTTTGTGACTCTGCAGAAATTTTTCCTTAATTTACGACGTACCAGGTCAATCTTTTTGTATGATTAATAGACTATGGATCTTGTGCAATTATGCCATAAGGGAGTAGACGAAATATAAAACTGTAGAAAACCATTAGAAGAATATAAGAACACTGTTATATTGTTTTCTACTCTTTAAAATTGTTAATAATACCTTTCTCATTCAATGTTTATTTTTTATAATTAATTCGGTAGATTTTTCTTTTACCCAAAGAGCCACAGTTTAGTAATCAACGTCTCTAATTTTAAGTTTCTCTAATTTATCTTCAATTTCTAGATTCTAGGTACTATAAAATGTTTTATTTATTCATCCTTGACACAAATCGTTCATTAAAAATATAAAGCAGAATGTTACTGTGTAAAACAAAGATCATTCTAAGATCTTCGGTGCAACTCCATCTGAAAAAGGTAAATCAGAGTTGGCAAGTTGTACAAGCATAGTTAAAAGTCGCAGATTTAAATTACAAACCCTACGATTGCTCTCATTATAGATAACCTAGATTGGAAATGCATTCTGCATTGAAACAATATTCATAGCTTACGAAGGCAAACCGAATGCATTTCGTATCGAAGCCATTGAAGCACACGAAAGTGCTTCCTATATTTATTCAAAGTATTGAGTTGACCCATAACTTCGTGCGGATCTCGGTACGCGAATGAAATACATGTTGTTTATAATGAAAACAAATTTCATCCTATAACACGGATATATGTGCCTTCCTGTTCGAAAATCCTCCATCATTTTTCGCACCGCTTTATTATTTCTACACAAATTGGTATTTTGTATAAGACATTGTATACAGGTTGTAACTTGTGGTACAAAGGGGTGATTTTGCATAAAAAAATTGGTCGAAAATGTAGAATAGAATTTTTTTACATACGAGGCTTTATTGTCGAGGAAAACGAATTTGAAAATTTTCCGAGCACGCTTGCTATGAAATAGAAATCGTCCGACGCGTCTGGTCATGACCTACCAATTCTACTTACGAATGCTAGACACGCAAACTCGACGGATTTTCAAAGACGATTTTCTCGAAATCGAAGCCTTATATGAAAAAATTCTATTCTACATATTCGACTTATTTGACTTCATATAGAATAGAAGCCTTTCGGTTGCACCACCAAAATGGCATTCATATATGGCAATGTTAATGTGAAGAATGTACTATGGTATATGTATCCAAATGTGTTGGACGACTCGATATACAGGGTGTCCCATTTAAGTTGAGATTGTAAATAATCTCGAAGACATATGATTTAAAAGTAGCAAACTGACACATGTCCTTTAGTGTTTCGAGTGGGGAGTCAAATGGCAATACTAGTTTTCTATTGCGTGGGTGTTTTCAAGGTTATTTCAAGGTCATTTGTCTTTTTTTATCATAAACCCATATTTTTTATTTTAGAATCATATTCTACGCAAAAAAATGCACAACTTTTGTTTGAAACGTCTTTTTGTAAGTTCAATATTTCTTAAGATATTTAGCTGATTTTTCATGATTATGTCAAGGATAATTTTGTTTTTTTATTAAAATAACAAGGTTAATTTTTTTGGAAGATTTTTTATTTCATTTAAGGACATTATAATAAATGCTCGAAATTTTAACCCTGAACTTTTAGACACTTACAATTAGTAATTCGTTTAATAAAAGACTCATGAACACATAATAATGTTCTTACACACTTACAAAAAAATGTCTCAAACAAAATTTGTGCATTTTTTTACGTAGAATATGATTCCGAAATAAAAAATATGGGTTTAAGATAAAGAAGACAAAATGACCTTGACATAACCTTGAAAACGCCCACGAATTAGAAAACTAGTAGTGCCATTTGACTCCCCCACTCGAAACATTAAAGGACATGTGTCAGTTTGTTATTTTTAAATCATATGTCTTCCAGATTATTTACAATCTCAACTTAAATGGGACACCCTGTATATTCGTTTCCATAGAAGTGATTTATTTATAATAGTTGAATAGTGAATGTACGTGTGTTCAGTTCGCTGCATGTTCTTGTAATTTGTATGTAATCTATTCAGTGTAAATATATTATATTAAATTGTCCTAAATATTTCACTGTGCAAATATCTAGTACAGTTCAATTTTCTTGTAAATAAAAGAAATTTTTTTCCTTAACCATTTGATGCACAAGAGACATATATTTACCTACATTAAATTCTCTTCCCGTAATTTTTTTAGAGAGGTTTAAAAAATTCGAAAGAACTGTTGCATACTCTTCCGCGTTTCAAGGTTATAATTCAATTATATTTACCTACATAAAATTCCCTTCCCGTAATTTTCTTAGAGGTTCCAGAGGTTTAGAAAATTCGAAAGAACTATTGCATACTCTTCCGCGTTTCAAGGTTATAATTCAATTATATTTAACGATGTATGTTGCTTCAATCTTCTATAAATCCCCCATGGCGCATCTTATACTGTCTTGAAGTTGGCTACATACACTCAACTCAATGCTCGATAAAAATGTGCAAGAAAAATTGTATATCGAGTTTTGTCGGATCGTTTTAAAGAAAATGTATGTAAAATATTGAAACACATGACCTATAACAACCTAACCGTTTTTGATCTCATAAATTGTCTAAAATCGACAGCTTTGAATGGGTGTACGCCCTAATTCGAAGGGTTTGAAAATCGAATAAGAAGAAGCTCACGATTCGCGCGAAAATGATAGGTCCGGGCAATTACCAGGAGAATTTTGAAGAGGGTGCCGAAGCTCTATATATACCATGCTCTCTTTATCGCTCATTGTCGGATCGGCTCTCTTACCCGACGGCCCTTTGTTAGGCGAGGAAAGCCGCCTCCGCTCCTCGATCGTAAGAGATTTATTTTCGGGCAAGGAACCCACGGCAAACGGGTCGCCTGGTACTTAATTACCCCGGATACAGGCTTTTGTGTAAATTCTATGTGTCGCGGAGCAACTCTTTTATCAAACGGCCCGCCGCGTAATTAGAACACACCCTAAGGCCGGCGGCTCCCCTCGTTTTAAATTACACATGCAGATACACACGTGCTCCTATGCCCTCTATTCCCATCGGCGGATATCTGGGTTATGGTTAATGTTTGCTACGTGGAAATCAACATCGAGACCTCTGTCGCCCGGTAATTGAAAGCTATTTGCCTAGGACGCGGCTGCCATTCACACTGTGTCCACATCGAGCGACTTTTTGCCATCTCTTGTTTACTTTCTTCTACTTTTATGCGGCAAAAGCGACAACTTTTTGGGGATACAGTCACTCGCAATAATTTTCGGCACTCTTAACCCTTTGCACTCGGTGCTATTTTAGCTACAAAACCAAACATTTCTTCCGACCAAGAATATTTTCATTTTATATGATTTTTGTCACTTTATGGATATGAAAATGATATAATACCTCTTACAACACTTAAATGTATAGTGATGTATTAAATACAAACAAATTTAATAGTTTAAACAATATTTTGGATTATGGTACAGCAATTTTTAGTGGCGCTTCAGAGTCGCCACTCGAGTGCTAACCATAATAGCATTTATGGTTGGCATTTCGTTGGGCCTACGTTGCGGTATTCGTTGACCAACTGTTAGAAATGTTGCTATTTTTTTCGTTGGGCCAACGATCGCGGCCAACGTAGGGCTGGATCATACCCAATGTGGAGCCTACGTCGCTATAATACGTTTGTTCTGATCTTCTCTTTTACGGTTGTTTTCACAGAATATAATAAATAATACTTAAACAATGTATCTCCACGGTAAAAATTGGAACAATGAAAAAAAATTTCGTACCCTCGTCGGACTTGAACATGGATCCTCTGCGTAGTAAGTTGATACGCTACCGCCGTAATAATTTATAACATGTTTATTACAGGATAAAAATGTACAGTCTTATAAATGGTAACAACAAACATTCAAAAAAATACCACTCAGTATTGCAAGTTTATCTAATTGTTCGCTCGCATGCGAATCGCATAAGTAACGCTTAAAGGCTATGAGGGGTTCGAGTGGGGGAAAAAAGAAATATGATTTTTATTTAAAAAACCCCCGTCTCAGTCTTTGGTTGTGTTTATCTTAAAACTAACTTAGGATTACTTAAAGCTAGACTTGTAAAGAGGATAACAATAGTAAGTATAGGATGAGAGAGAAGAAGAAAGAAGGAGGAAAGAAAAAAGAAGAACGTATTTACAATATTTATATATATACATTGAAGGGGGGCCTGTAAACGCTTAGGCCATGGTAACTTAGTGACGCTACCGCCGTAACTATAGACATATCGCGGTTGCATATGCTATGATTTGGGTTACTAGATACGTCGACAAATGTAAATTATAATACATAAAGTGTTTCGTTACGGTATACGAGCACTAAGACATCCGCATACTGTCGTTCTAAAAGCGAATGCAACACCCGTACCTTCCGCTTGTCAAATGGAGAAACTTAAAGAAATAAATAAACTCCAAGGCTGCACCATGCGCATCACGTAAAAAATATTTTCTGCATCACAATAAGCTGAAGGGATATTTAGATAACCTAACTTAAAAGGACCACCCTGTATATGGGGATTTTAATTAGAATATTTGCGGGGCGAAGGGGTGAAGAGGGGAGAAGGAAAAACTGTGTAAGGATTATAACCCTAAGGAGAACAATAAAGTTATAATAATTAGGAGAATATTAACATCTTTTAAAATCAGTTTAATTGGGAATATACAAGGTATCTGTATTAATGTATACCAATAAAAAACCGAGAATACCTACGTCCACATGCGCAGCCTACCAAAGCACACGTATTTCGATCGCATCACCATTTGCATTTTGCGGACCGACGCGAAATGGAGCGTGGAACATTCGACCATTTCTCATGTTTAAAGCGTATATACAAAGTACAAAGAAATAAAACCAGCAGCCCCCGGATCGATCGATCACGGTATCATCGACGTAATGATGCGATCCAAAGTGTAGTCAATTGTTCAGAGACAGTTATAAATGGGTCCACCAAGGAACATCAAAACTCCTGTTCACTTTACACCACGAAATCGGAAGAGCAACTTGTGTTAGATTATTTCTTCGGCATATTGGACGTCGCTCGTAATCTGCCGGGCAATTTCGCTTGAAATTGTCTCCGAGAATTTTGTTCCGGGGAATTTAGATGATGATTACATTGCGGATCTTTATGCAAAATAAAAATTGTCCGAGTTGATTGTAAAAACAGAAGTTGAATAAAGATGTATTTCCTCTTGTAACGATTTTAACACTAGATTTACGGGGCCCGTCAAAATGACGGATTCACAAAATTTTTAATTTACGATTATTAAGAGTGTAAGGAGGCGTTCGTGAGGAATTATTAAATAGATTTATTTTTTGTGTACATATTACAATAAAAATTGCTGAAGATCTAAGTAAATATAATTTTACTATTTTTATAAAGCAATGTAAAATAATTAATTTTAGTGCTCCGTAAACCTAGTGTTAATAAATCGAAAATATTATGACAACATCCTGAAATTCCTCTAATGTTCCTATATTGTTTCTTCTATTAATTTTTGTCATATATGCATCAAATCTGCTGTCCAATCACAACGATTCAGCGGGTCTTTATGAAAAATAAAAATGTTGTGCATCAATTGCAAGATGCAGGAGTTAAATGAAAATTTATTTCTCTCACTAATCACTTTATTATGTTGAAAATAATGCATCAGTCTTATAAAATTCTTTTCTTTTCTCCACTATTTTGAATTTTACCTGTTCATTGTGAGTACATAAAATCGACAATCTAATAATTATGTATACCTTGCAAATGTTGCAGTAAAATACTGTTTTATCTCAGGAAGACATAATCATCTTTTTTATTAATTTTATATAACAATTGACTATTTTTCTGTGACCTCGTTGCTTAATTATTGTAGCTGGTATTATTAAACATAATCTACTAAGAAGATCTTCAACAGTTGAAGTAAATGCTTGATTTTATAATGTTGATTTGCCTACGTTCATTTGTCAGTGCTTCTTTCGTAGTTTATAAATACTGGTCAGTCAACGTACTTGTTCATGGGAAATTACCTTTGATAAAAAGCGATGAATCACGTTTTACAATTATTAGTTAAGACTCATACTTCATAATGTGCTGAAGGTTCTCAGAATGCAATTCAAAGCTGAGAACAATGATCACGATACGGAGGTTGTTCGTGAAAGATTGCGTCGCATTATATTTTAGAGATACAGCCGCCGCCGCCGCCGCGGCGTTCCCTCGTTGTAAGGACGTAGAATGGGCCCGGTCACGCGACTATAGTGAGCGTTGGTCAGAATTACACGCTCGTTTCGTCGACTGTTAGCTTCTACTTGATTGTTATGTGTTTTCTGCTCATTTCATCGAGATTCTTTCTCGTCGTTGCGTCGGCGACACTGGGACGAGACCGGCGATATAGCAATCGACAGTAAATCCAATAAATATTTTAAAAAAATACATTCGACGCATACCTAAATTATTACCAATATTACTGTATATCTATTACTGTATAATATTGTATAATACTGTCTGCAAACTGAGTCGTGTAGGTTCACGCATTTTCTTTTAGTTCTTCGGTTTTTAACACTTTATCTATCGGAAGCGTATTAACCCCTTGCCACACCATTTTCTTTACGGCAACAATAATTAAAACGTCTTCGCCCCCAAAAATGTCACAGAAGAGGAAAGAAAATTTATATTTTTGTATGACTACATTTACTACAATGCTTAAATATTGATTACACAAAAGTACAATTTTATTTCGTCTGAAAATAAATGTATAACTTTCATCTTTAATATCTTCATTACGGGTCTGACTCGTTAAAATAGTGCAAGGGGTTAATAGACATTTCAATGTATGAGCTGTATGTGACAGAAGCTGAAGAATTTTCTTTTAAATAATAATTTCAACATATGTTAGTATTGTATTTGCTTTATTTCAGCTTTACAGCTAAGAAATGTGACTTTATATTAACACTTTGCCGACCGGCGACACCACAGCGGTGTCGCGCACAAAGTATTGCTCAACGGCCGGCGACACCACAGTGGTGTACTGGACGGCATAGTGTTAATTGCGCATTATTTAATACTTACTATTTACTATTAATATTTAATATTTACATATGTATATCTTCCAAATTTCATGAAAATAGGGGGCAGGATTGAAAACTCATGAGAGGTAACGATGACATTAGTAAAACTTGAAAATTTATAATCACCCGATTACCTCACGAACGGCCGGCGCCAAGCGAAGAAATTTTTAACCTAACTGTACAAATCTATCTTATTTCACGTGTTCCGTCCATACTTTCTCTCACTCTTTTTCTTTGTCTCACTCACTCCTACACTGACCTTCTCTGCTAGTCTCCTAATTATTACTAACCCAATTATTGCATCCTTCCCGATTCCTTAACATTTGTTTTTTAGTTTGGTATATTCTTTGGTATATTTACTACTCTCCAAAAGATGTTAGTACACTATATTAATTCCAAAAATTTGTTGATTTAAGACTAGGATTATTATCGCTTTTGAACAGTGTGGTATTGAGAAATCTTCAACCATTGATTTTTTTTATTGTGAATATAAATCTCATTTCTTCATTTATCAGTAATTTCGTAATAAAGTGGTAAAATACTTGGTGAACGAAATTTTGAAAAAATGTAGATTCAAGGTTTACGAGAATATGTCGACGTAGTTGACTGAGGCCAAGTCAAAAGTACATGGCTCCAGGGCCTTGGAAAATGGCGAGCTCACGAATTGTTTCCAGAGCAAACAAAAACGTACGGAATGCACATTCGACGTCGCATTATTTCCTCCCCCTGATAGCTCTATCCGATGCGCACATCACGATACTAAGAAGGTTATATCGATCGTGAAATGAAGAAGGGTGTGTGTCCGTAACTGCCGTTCCTGGTTCTGTACTTTTTTTTCGTTTTATCTTAATGGTCTATTTATATCGATTAAAACGTTCAATGCTTCTCCGAGTGAAATCAGAACTGAAACAAGGACATTTTCAATTGGGCGCAAACACTATTATAAAACCGAGCAATCTGAAAATGTGTGTTTCGCACACTTCGGATTTCCTAAAACCATAATCGAATTGTGTAATGTCGAAAATGTCGAAATGAAATTCTCTCTCAATCGTCTTAAAAGTCAAAAATGATTAAACAATGTCCTTAACTAGTTAGCTGTTGTTTCCGAGTATACTCGTTATGGAATAAAAATTAATTGCTTGCTATTTATGTTAAAATTGAAGTGAAAATTAAAACGCATTATTAACCCTTAGCGGACGGGGATTATTTTTAGCATATTTTTTGATGGATCAAATAAATTATCTTTGTAAAACAAAATTGTTTGCTGAACAGTTTGGTGTATGAATTAAATGAAGGAAAACGTGGTTTTCAGTAAAAATTTGTTTCATATTTTTCGGGAGTATTAATTGTTTTAAAAATTATTCACAGTCGCAGAACGGTAAAATTGTTTGGGGGACTGTTAGCAGACACGCGTCCGCAAAGGGTTAATTTGTCGACATTTTAGAATTTTTCGAGTCAAAGACGAAGTAAAGAAACGTAACAAAGAAATTGACGAGAGGTGAATATGTGATAAATAAAGTTTTCAAAAAGTTTTAGTAGCCTCATACAAAGTCGAGCTACACAATTAACTGGTTAAATTCTTTAATGTCTTTTCAGTTCTGTACTTGACTTCTCCATTTTTGCCATAAATATGTGAAATCTGCAGACTAATAAATAAGTCAGTGTAGTCAAATATTTGACGCATTTATTAAAGGATTTTAGATCATTTCTTCTTGCGATTTAGTAAAATAAATAATAATGTCAAGCAATACATTTTCTCTGATTTTTGTAAGTCCATTATATTATAGGGACCAATAAAATATTGTAGATCATTTCTTTTTGCGATTTAGTAAAATCAATAACAATGTCAAACAATACATTTTCTCTGATTTTTATAAGTCCCTCCTATTATAGGGACCAATAAAATATTTTAGATAATTTTTTCTTGCGATTTAGTAAAATCAATGATAATGTCAAGCAATACATTTTCTCTGATTTTTGTAAGCCCCTCCTATTATAGGAATCAATAAAATATTTTAAATCATTTCTTTCTGCGATTTAGTAAAATCAATGATAATGTCAAGCAATACATTTTCTCTGATTTTTGTAAGCCCCTCCTATTATAGGAATCAATAAAATATTTTAAATCATTTCTTTCTGCGATTTAGTAAAATCAATAATAATGTCAAGCAATACATTTTCTCTGATTTTTGTAAGTCCCTCCTATTATAGGGACCAATAAAATATTTTAGATCATTTCTTCTTGCGATTTAGTAAAACCAGTAATAATGTCAAGCAATACATTTTCTCTGATTTTTGTAAGTTCCTCCTACAAATATTTGTATTTAATTAAATATTTAAATTGAGTGACAGGTTAATACTGTGTTTGACAGTGAGTTTATATTGTATCTGCAGAGGGTGGGTTTTGTTAGAACGATTTCATCATTCTGTCTCATAAATTCCTGAGAGGTGAGAGATAAAACTTTCTGTCGATTTTTAGTATGTTCTTTAAGGTACGCGAACTGTGTCCGACACAGCAAAATTTTTCCAAAAGCGTTTTCTTTGAAAATAGATCTTTATTGGGGTCAAGCATTCCAGCATCTGCAGTTTTATCGCTTGTGAAGAAAGGGATGGATTTTACTTCGATAATTACGATCCAAATTATCTCTCCACATGATGTCTTTAATGTTCTAATTTTGGTACTTTTTCGACACAAGTTAAAGGTGATTTTTACTGCGATTAATTATTATCAAAATTGGAAAGTTCTTCTTAATATGTTTGTTTTATTACTTTCTATGTATAAGATAGGGGTAATTTTTACTGCAACAATTATCGTCAAAATTCCATCCTAGAAAGTTATTTTTAATGTATTACTTTAATTACTTCCCACAGCAAATTTACAAACGAACTTTTCTTTCAATAATCACAATAAAAATTGAGAGTTAAGAACGAACTCTATTTTAATAATTATATTCAAAATGTCATCTTGAAAAATTCTTCTTAATATGTTTGTTTTATTACTTTCTACGTATAAGTTACGGGTAATTTTTACTGCAATAATTATCGTCAAAATTCCATCCTCAAAAGTTATTTTTAATGTATTACTTTAATTACTTCCAACACCAAATTTACAAACGAACTTTTCTTTCAATAATCACAATAAAAATTGAGAGTTAAGAACGAACTCTATTTTAATAATTATATTCAAAATGTCATCTTGAAAAATTCTTCTTAATATGTTTGTTTTATTACTTTCTACGTATAAGTTAGGGGTCATTTTTACTGCAATAATTATCGTCAAAATTCCATCCTCGAAAGTTATTTTTAATGTATTACTTTTATTACTTCCCACAGCAAATTTACAAACGAACTTTTCTTTCAATAATCACAATAAAAATTGAGAGTTAAGAACGAACTCTATTTTAATAATTCAAAACTTCATCATTGAGACTTTTGTTTTACTATCTCAGTTTTATTGTTCTCCGTATGCAATTTAAAACTGTATCTTTCTTCAACAAATATATTTAAACTCGTTCCTGAAAACTTTTAATGAACTGAACTTTCGTCATCAGTTTCCGCCGAAGGAAAATAAATCTTTCTTCGGCTTTCTTCAAATTCGTTACCCAACAATCGAAAATTCAACTGATAAATTCAAATCTGCCATTCCACAGTTATTTTTAATCATTTCTGGTTCAATGATTTGCACTTTCACGTACAACAAACATTGATCAATACCACAAACAAAGTTGAGGCAGCGATTAGAACGTTCAAATGATAGAATTACATTATTAGTAATTAGTTTATTTGTAATTAGATTTGATTTCGCCAAATTTTGAAAATTGCTCCGCAATTTCG
Source organism: Sphecodes monilicornis (assembly GCA_913789915.3). Classification (NCBI taxonomy): domain Eukaryota; kingdom Metazoa; phylum Arthropoda; class Insecta; order Hymenoptera; family Halictidae; genus Sphecodes; species Sphecodes monilicornis. The sequence goes on from OU565298.1 coordinate 8,174,929, forward strand.
TGAAATTTCGCAACCGAGGCCACGACCCACGGAATACAGATGATTCGATAGAATTATATGAAATGCACTTTCAATCAAAATATAGTTTCCTGTGTCCTGTTGTCGTACAATGGCTGCCATTACAGTGGCGCGTGTCTGTATAGCACGCTGTATACCACCGGTACATTTACAAATTGCGCAAAGATATAGGTTCGCAGTTACTGCCGCAGTGAAACGTTCAATTTTATTCGCTATGCGGCCTAATGTTACTAAGCTGTACAAACGAGATCCTTAATTAAATGCATGTAATCCCTTGGACTAATTGTTTAAGCCTCACGCCAGCATTTGGGTCACGGAGAAAGTGTTTATTCTGTCGTTATGCCAAACCATTCTTTTGCCTCGTAATGCTAGCTCATTTATTGTCATTACCACTGCTCATTTAGATATATGGACCCGTTAAATCATCGTGTACCGATCATTAACAGAAACAATGAATTATTGACACGAACCGCGCATTATGTACTTCGGGCATATTGTTCTCACTGAAATCTCATTTATTATTATTAATTTGCCCAACATTGACTGCAACAGTGTCTAAAAATGATCATATATAGCTAGCCTTTTGTTGAATAATATTTCATTAATAATCTATATTACTGCAAACACTATGTGCTATACACAAATTTTAAAATGATTCAACACATATTTCTAATGCCGTATCCTTTTAATCATTGTTTTAGTTAATTGTTTGCTAAATCAGCATTCACAAAAATTCCGCCATGTTGAATTACGTAAAATTCAAAGCTGTACAATGATTTTATGAATTACATTGCCACGAACACAAATTTAAGAATTATTTAATACTTATTTCCAAGAAATATGTTGTGTTCTTCTAGTCGCTGTTTTAATTAATTCTCTGTTAAACCAGCATGTGCAAGAATTGCACAACGGAACGCAATCGAGTGGGTCGCCGCTCTGTATCGGATGAAGAGAGTTCGAATGATGAAACTTTAATGAACGCAGGATAAAGTTATCAGTTAGGTTTTTGGCAACCGGAGACGTTCCGAGTTATTGTACTTGTTTTTCTCTCGCAAGGAGTTACAGCTCTCTCGAATTTCCACGTGGCCCTGCTGTTGTTGGCTCCGAGGGTGGCTTCATGCCAAGTTAACCCTAAACAAACCCTAAACAAGATCGTATTGGCTGTTTCCTCAGGTATCGATGCAGAAGCATCAGGTAGCGAATGCATATTCAACGTCGCCTTATCAATCGCAACATAGAACCTCGGCTGATAAGAATAATTCGAAAACACACACAGAAATTCCAATTTGAAAATAATACGATACTTTGTCTACAAGATCTTTTCATTTTGTATAGATTTAATTAACGGTCAGTGTACATACAATAGTTGGACTGTTTATGCTAAGTTCCTCTGAACAACCTGTTGTAAGTTGCACCACGTTGTCCAATTTCTGGAGGCAAGATAAAATCGATTATGTCAGATTTTACCGTCGGACGAACTAAACTCACAGTTATTATGTGGTCGTTGATTACTATGAATTTTATGCATTTGTGAAGAGAATGTGTAAATGAGAAACGAAACAGTAAAAATATTAGAGAAATTTTAAAACATTTATCTTCACCCGTTGCACCACGATTTATTTTATGACTTCAGTGAGTGGAATTGTTGCGTCGTTGTTGGTCTGTGTTTTTCGTTAATAACTCTTTAACATTAGAATTACCGAGCACTAAACGAGACTGGCGTATATTGCCTTATAATAAAACAAGATTGCATTTCTTCAGATTTCGTACAATTTTTGTTTAAATACTTACTCTAATCGAGGTAGGTACTGATATTTGGTCCCCTCAGGGTTTCAAATGCATTTTACCACTCTCCCCCTTCTTCCACTTCGTCCACTCTCACCATCGCCTAATTTTTCAGCCTATTTCAGCCTACTTTTCAGCGGGACCTAATGTTTATTACGGTGTGTTCCGAACTACCTATGTACTCTAATAGAGAAGTTTACTAAATAATTACTCTTGAAAATACATACATAATTTCAATATTTGTAAAAGAAAAAAATTAGAAACCAGTCATTTGAACTGGTCCGGTAGTTCTAGTGTTAATGAAGCCGAGGCGGCCATTTTTCAAGGGTTTACAACATTTTTGAGACATCCTGTATTTTCCTTGCGAAACAAAATTGTGTACAACTTGTGTCTCAACTTTACACGCGTATAACTTCTGAACCAGTGAACTCCTGGCAATAAGACTTTCATTTTCGATGTTTTCTCTTCGAAATCTATAGGACTGCATAAAAAAAGTTAAAAAAAATTGGTCCTCCAAAAAAAGGTTTAACCGTACTGAAAAATTAAGTATATGAATGAAATGAGCGAAAAATTGTTGTGTTCGGCAAAAAATTTGTTTGATATTTTCAGAGAGTAATAATTGCTTTAAAAGTTATTCACAGTCGCAGAACGGTAAAATTGCATGGGCGGTTATCGGCAGACACGCGTCCGCAAAGGGTTAATCCTCTGCAACACTATATCGAGTATACCAACACTTGACAGCATAAGTTTCCCAGCAAACAACGTGGCGCAGTTACACAGTCGGAGAGTTCGGAATATTAATTCCACCGTTTGCCACAATTAACCGTGAAGGTATTATATGCGCAGATACATACATATTCACGGCGAGCATTTTAACCGTAAAATCACCGGTTCTGCTGCAATCGGATACGTTTCAATTTTAATAGCACCGGAAACGCGACGCGCTAATCCCGATACAAACGTTGCCGTTAACATTTTCGTGACAGTGCACAGCGCGACGTTTGAATGGGTATTCGGGACATAAAAAAAATGTATACAGGGTGTACCAAAAATGTTGGACTTTCTTGGAAGGGGTGATTTTTTCAGTTAATTTATATGGTTAAAAATAATTTAAATATAACTTAGAGAAAATTCGGTATTAATGTAATTTAGTGATGGATGAAATTTTCAGAATATGAATAATTGACACAGATCTACGAAACGCATTTTCTCAATTTTCAATATGGGCGCACATAAAAAAGCTTCAGTATTTTCTTAGCAATTCCGACCAATTGCAATTTTTTCAAAATTTCTTCCTCACATCATGTAGTAAACTAATTGTTCGCACTTCTAAAAAAAAAGCCAAGTCGTAGGATCCAACATCAGAAAAGTTATCGTTTTTTTTTTTTAGAGCGTCCAAATATTTATGCGACTCACTGTATATTGAACAAATGATTTTTTAGTAATTATGTTTTGATGTGTACTCAATTTTGACTAATCCTCTATCGATTTTTTACGGAAATTAATGTTTACATTTGCATAGCTTACTTAACGACTGATGGGATCACCGAACAAATAGATCGAGATCGAACAACTATAAATTCGATTTTTGCCCACAATAGTTAACAGCGATGCGTGTTGTAAGGATTGATCGTGGTAATTCGTACCAAGCCTCGGTAAAAACTCGCCTGATCAATAGAAAATGATGTTACAAACCGTGACAGTAGGTCACCCTTGAATTTCTGCGACGCAGTCGCATGGTTAGCCGCCGCATTCAGAGTGCGTTTACCGCATCGGCGAATAATTGCAAAGCTCATCCGCGCGTGTGGCTTTACAAGTTTCAATTTCGGCCAGGGATTTCCCTCGTTTATTTATTTATTAGTCTCCACTGTTTCGTGCTACACTCGAACAGTCCTGTTCCGAAGGATTTAACCATTTGCTGTTCAAAGTGACCCCTCCTCTTCGTTTTACAATTTGTTACAGAGATGGGGGAAAATGTTCAAGTGAGCAACGAGAGAAGCATTAAAAAGATTTAAACCAGTAAAAATTAAACAAAAATGTTTTAAAAAGTGGAATTTCTTTCGTGTCATTCTCAGTAATTGCAGTTTTTTCAAAATCGAATCTGCACGCGGTGGCGCGTTATGACTACTTGGGGCTCCGGGGAGAAGTAGAATTTCGGGGCCCCTCACCCCAACTAAATAACTTTCACGTTGGAAAAAATAGAACAATTGTAAAAACATCTACATATTTATTATTGCATAAAAAGTGAAATAAATTCTCCACCATCCATGAAAACCTTTTACATAAAAATACAAAATATTTGGTTTGTGTTCGGAGCCCCCTTTTGCTTGGGGCCCCGGGCATCTGCCCAAGTTGCCCAAGTTGCCCAAATAGCCCAAGTATCCCAAGTTGCCCAAATAGCCCAAGTATCCCAAGTTGCCCAAGTTACCCAAATAGCCAAAGTATCCCAAGTTGCCCAAATAACCCAAGTATTCCAAGTTGCGCAAGTTGCCCAAATAACCCAAGTATTGCAAGTTGCCCAAGTTGTCCAAGTTGCCCAAATTGCCCCAATATCGCAAGTTGCCCAAATAGGCCATGTATCCCAAGTTGCCCAAGGTGCCCAAATAGCCCAAGTTGCCCAAGTTGCCCATGTTGCCCAAATAGCCCAAGTATCCCAAGTTGCCCAAATAGCCCAAGTATCCCAAGTTGCCCAAGTTACCCAAATAGCCAAAGTATCCCAAGTTGCCCAAATAACCCAAGTATTGCAAGTTGCCCAAGTTGCCCAAATAACCCAAGTATTGCAAGTTGCCCAAGTTGTCCAAGTTGCCCAAATTGCCCCAATATCGCAAGTTGCCCAAATAGGCCATGTATCCCAAGTTGCCCAAGTTGCCCAAATATCCCAAGTTGCCCAAGTTGCCCATGTTGCCCAAATAGCCCAAGTTGCCCAAGTTGACCAAGTTGACCAAGTTGACCGAATAGCCCAAGTTGACCAAGTTTCCCATAGGCTAATACGCCACTGCCTGCACGTTATTTAGTAAATCAATGCTTTCAACCCTTTGCGGACGGGAATTATATTTAGCGTACTTATCGACGGTTCGAATGTACAATTTTCCTTGGGAAATGAAATGGTGTACTGAAAGCTACGGATAAGAATGAAATGAAGGATCAAGTGTTGTGTTTGGTAAAAATTTGTTTGGTGTTTTTTGAGAGTAATAATTTTTTAAAAGTTATTTTTAATCACGGAGTAGCAATTTTACTTGGGCAACTGTCTGCAGACACGCGTCCGCAAAGAGTTAATTGCCAAAAAAAGAAGTGAAGTCGTTTGACCAAATTTTAAAGAAATTGTACTAATTTAAGGGGCGTCCGAATACTTTTGTGAGCCACTGTATGTCTCACTTCTGCTTGTACAGCGAATCCCAGGATCTTGAAGTTTCTGTCCCCAAAGCCACCACCCCATTGAACGGAGATCGCTTCACCGCGGACTACAAAAGCGACAAAAGTAACAAGTTATGGCAGTCGTTTCTCATCTGGGAACGGGTTCGCAGTCAGATAAGCAATTGACCGAAGAGCGGGGATCGGAAACGACCATAGTACGTTTCCGTTTAAGCCGTGCCAGCGACTTATCAGGGAGTGGTGGGGGGAGGGGGTGGAAGTTAAAGGATTAACGCGGGACCAAGCGAATCCTGGAGGGGATCCCGAGGTTGTTGGTGTGCTGTGCTCGGGGTGATTTGCTTGGAGATATTGTGTAACGATTGGAAAGAGGCGGCTCGGGCTTCTTCCCTGGGAAATAAGGACGCAAATGAGAACAGAAAGTTGCTGGAACCGGAGGAGGAAGAGGGAGGTAGAGGTTGGCGGGATTGGGGAAATAAACCGAGTCTCTTGAACGGTCGATCGTAGCCGCGAAATCTGAAGGGAGCATTAAGCTCGGATGACAATCTACTCTGAAAATTCCACGGATGCCATGCCGGTGACCGACATTCTAAGACCCGAGACGCGAAAATGAAACGGCGCGGGACGTGTGACACGGCTGCGAAAGTTTGGCGTGTCTTTGAACCGGGCGCCGATACTATGCTTGCACTTCGTTAATGCAATTTTTCAAAGACGTCGACGCGAGGTTTACAAGACCGTTTTAACTCCTTGTACTGCGACATCGAGTCAGACTCGTGATGGAGATTTTAAACAAAATCTACTAAATACAGTCACTCCCATTAATATTCGTACACTCTTAAAAAGACGATAACTTGTTTAACCCTTTGCGCTCGGAAGTATTTTAACTCCATAACCAAACTTTTTCTTTCCGATCAAGAATATTTCCGTTCTATATGATTTTTATCATTTTGAAAAAATGAAACTGATATAATACCTCATAGAATACTTAAATGTTTGGTAACTAATTTATTGAATATCAATTTAATAATGTAAACAATATTTTGAATAATGGTTCAGCAATTTTTAGTGGCGCCTCAGAGTCACCACTCGAGTGCTAAGGGTTAATATTGGACCATACGACTTGGACTTTTTTGAGATGTTAGAATAATTAGTTTACTACATGACGTGGAAAAGAAATTATAAAACAATTGCAATTGGTCGGCATTGCAGTGAAAATACAAAAAGTTGTGTTTTACAATTTTTTTATGTGGCTTATGTTGAAAATTTAAAACATCCATTGTGTAGATCTGTATCAATTGTATACATTTTCAATTTTTCATCCAATTTGGATTACGTGGAAAACAGCGACAGGCATCGAATGACGTAATAATCCTTCGATTTATTACAGTTTAAGGCCGAAAATTGTGAAAAGCTGCAATTTTTACAATCTTTGAACAGTTGTAACTCATTGCAACGTTTGCCGATTTTGGTGAAATATTCAGAGTGTATACAGTTGACACAGATCTACGAAACGTATTTGTTGAATTTTCAATATGGACACACAGAAAACAGTTATAAATAACAACTTTTAGTATTTTCTTTGTAATTCCGACCAATTACAATTTTTTCAAAATTTCTTTTTTTCAACGTGTAGTAAACTAATTGTTCTAACTTCTCAAAAAAAAAATCCAAGTCACATGATCCAATATTAAAAACGTGATCGTCTTTTACAGTGTACGAATATTAATGAGAGTGACTGTATGTATGTTATTAATTCCTTTTAACACTAAACCTACCACGGTCAAATGACCGGTTCTCTAATTCACAATTATTGAAATTATAAATCGCTTTCATAGGAAATGATTCAACTGACTTCTTTATTTAAACACAGATTATAATGAAAACCGTAAAAAGTTAAAGTAAATTCATTCTTTTCACTTCTATAGGGCATTTCACATTTATATGTTTTGTGCTCGGTAGGTTTAGTGTTAAACGGAAACGAAAATCTATTTTGTTGTTAAAAATATATAGCTATTGGGGAATATGCAATGCAATGCAATAAATATAAACTTTCTTCTTCTAAGAATTTATGAACGACGAAACAGTTCTGATCACTGTAACCGTGAATTAAATCGTAGGACAAGGGGTGTTAACCCTTTCCGTCCCTCGTGTCAATCTAACACATTTCTCACGTAAAGGATGATTTTCAGCATTTGTTGTAATAATGCATTAATAAACACAATTGTTCCCAAAAGCATAGTAGTTGAAATTTTAGCATGACCTTAGATGACCTTGTGCCGTGGTTAACGAACTCGCCGCACAGGGCATTATCAGACTGCAGGGCTCGATAGATAGTTTCATATTAAAAAAATAACCTGTGACCTTGAAATCTTGTAAAAAAAAACAATGACCTCTTATTTCATGTTAAATATTTTCATTAAATGTTAAGAAAAATTAAAGTCGTCAAGTTTCAGATCAATCGTTCTGCGAAAGGCAGAATAACACGTTTCCAAAACGTTTGCTTGAAAAAAATCACACATGTATTGTAAATACCAATAAATATGTGTGCGAAATCTCAATGCAAAAGGTTCAATAGTTTTCCGGAAAAAATGAATAGAATCAAGGCAATCCTCGATCCATATTTTTCAAAACATAGTGTACAAAATAAAAAATATAACTCACGTACGTTTGACTATTTTTACTTGAAAAAAATCACATATGTACTTTAAATGCCAATAAATACGTGTGCACAATTTCAATGCAGAAGGTTTAATAGTTTCCCCGAAAAAAAATGAATAGAACAAGGCAATCCTCGATCCATATTCTTCAAAGCATAGTCTACAAAACAAAAAATATAACTCACTAAAGTTTAATTATTTTTACTTGAAAAAAATCACATATGTACTTTAAATACCAATAAATACGTGTGCACAATTTCAATGCAGAAGGTTTACTAGTTTCTCTGAAAAAAAATTCCTAAAAATTCGTGCAAAAACAGTCTCGAAAGCAGAATACGCTTTAAATTCCATAAAGTATACACGGTCCCAAAGGAATTAAAATCTGGTAATTACATCTTGCAACAACGCAGCGAAAATTAATAAAACTTTGAGAATTTAATTTGCGAAATTAATAAAACCGCGACCATGAGAGTCCTTAGGGTGCCATTGCATCGAAAATGGAGGCCAGATGGAGCCTAAAAATTCATACGGAAGTAGTACATGGTAAAATTGCACTAACTTACGACTCACCCTGTCCATATCGGCGATGTTAGCAACAAATTTTCACAACTTGTCATATCGCGTGACGACGTACGTCGCGGCGACGGACGTAACCCCGACGCCCATGAGTCCTCTGCCTAAACCGACGCGTAAAACGACGTCTGTGCACGTTGATATCGATCGCGACACAGCTTTTACGAAGTCTGACATAATATGTCGACCAAAACAAAACAGAACGGGACGACAAAAACAAAAAAGCGAAGAAAATATTGCCGGAATAAAAATCGGGCCCGGTTCAAACGAATTCGATCCTGGACGCGCAGTAGGGATTATCGGATCAGAGACACACGGTTTGAAAGGTCGTGACACATCCTGCGAATATGGGTCGACCGTAAATAAATAGCACACTGTTCGATCGTTGTGAAATCTTTTTTATTCAGGGAGCATACGCGTTTTTACTGGGCCGGGATCATGCGGAAAATTGGGAATACCCTAACGCCGATCGATGTCCTAGCTTGTTCGAGCTTGGGGAGTACGAAACTGCGGGTTTTATGCACTTCCCGCGTGGATGTTGCTGATTGTCTCCGGGTCGTAACTGTTTAATAGCGCGTTTAATCTTTCATCGCTAAATTGGACAACGTCGTTTAGATGATCTTTTTGGTTAGCGCGTGTTATAATTGTCGCTGCATTTAGTTGCGAAATAGGGAATTTCACAGGTGGTCTGCGTAGTATCCTTTGATAAAGTTGTTTGACGTTTAATCCTGGGTCATTAATAGGCTGGGGATGTTTATGCAATTTACAATTTTTGTAGACGAATTTTAAGAAAGTGGAATCAAATAAAATATTATTGTCAGTGGTAGAAGCCTTTGCGGGTATGAAATAAATAAAAATCGTGTTAAATTCTCTTAAATTTTATACTCTCGCATTTTTTGAAACTTTTCAGAAGCAATAAATGCATAAAGATCCGCAGTCTAGTCATTAAATTGCTTTGTTGGTGAGGTTGTTGTTAAACATGTATAAAAGTGCAATTGTATAGTTAAATTCCAACATTTTCGAATATATTGTATTTTATACAAGAAGAGTCATTGATTTTATTTTATTGTGTTGTGAAATTGCTAATTTCATGGATATTTTGTATATTATTCTTTACTAATGTAGTTTGTTATTGATTATACATGATTTGACTATTCTTTTAGTGACGTTGTTGTTAAACATGTATTAAAATGCAAGTTCATATCTAAATGCCGACATCTTGGAATGAAATTGTGTTTTACACAAGAAGGGTCATTGATTTGATTTTCATGAGCTGTGAAATTGCAAATTTCATAGATGTTTTGCATATTATTCTTTACTGACGTAGTTTCTTATTAACCGTGTATGATTAAACTATCCTTTTAATTACATTGTTAATAAATATTCACACAAAATACAATTTTTATTATCAAATAATGAGTTTTTCGAAAAGAACGTTATTTTATATAAGAAGAATCGTAGATTTTCTTTTGTTGAGGTATGAAATGAATAATTTTATTGTTCATTTTCATATTATCCTTACTGAAGTATTTTCTTCGTAACACTGAATTACTAAATCGCCCTTTTAGTGATATTGTTACTAAACGCTCTTATAAAATACAACTTTGTAATAAAACAATGATAATTTCGATAAAAATACTATTTTGTACAAGTAAGACCATGGATTTCGTATCCTTGACGTATAAAATGGATAATTTCCTACATATCTTGCATATTATACTTCAATAAAGTAGTTTAAAATTAACCATAAATTCATTCGAAATACCAAAGACCAAAAATTTTCTTTATTTCACGTAGACAGAAAAATAAATTCAACTTCTTTGAGCTAAAGACGAAGATTAACCCTTAGCACTCGAGTGGTGACTCTGGGGCACCACTAAAAATTGCTATACCATTATTCAAAATATTGATTAAATTATTAAATTGATATTCAATAAATTAGTTACCAAACATTTAAGTATTCTATGAGGTATTATATCAATTTCATTTCTTCAAAATGATAAAAATCATGTAGAATGGAAATATTCTTGATCTAAACAAAAAGTTTGGTTATGAAGTTAAAATACTTCCGAGCGCAAAGGGTTAAAATTTTCCATACAACAAGCATCATTAAAGGTATGAAAGTCGCTTTGGTTCAAACGGAACATTATGATTCTTATCGTTCACATATAGTTATTCATACGTTTCCTCGAAAGTTTTCTGAAATGATTTACGACGCAATATTTGCAAATTTTCGTGCGAACTTTTTCGCTCGCTGTGTCCCATTACAAGATGTTCCTCCGAAAGGATTAAAATGTAGTACAAGGGATGAGACACTTTGCAAAGAAGTTATCCACCCTATGCGTTACATAGCATTAGCATATTCCGTAACGCAAAAGTTTGGACACAGTCTATGCATACCTGAACATAGCTAATCTCTTGAAACCGCAAAATATTCCCTCGGTGAACTATACCATTCGTTGATTACTGGTATACTGTATCAGCAAACTTTACACCTTTGCATTGTTAAAAGCAACATACCTCGGTCTTCCATTTGTTAACCCTGAGACCACTAGTTTTTTTAGAGTTAATCATTTCTCACTTCCTCGTAGCTATAAGAACAGAAATTGTACCCCCTACTTTCACGATAATTCATCGCTCATTCTCTTCGTTAGTTCTTTAACATAAACAAAAAACGTTAAAGAATTTTTTGTTATTGAATCTGACATAGTTTTGAAGATTAAGACTTTCCTTTTACCTAACCTAGACCTCTAGTTTTTTAGAGTTGTTCATTTCTCAGTTTTTCGTAGCTTTAAAAACAGAAATTGTACCCCCCACTTTTACGATAATTCATCGTTCATTCTCTTCATTAGTTCTTTAGTATAACCAAAAAACGTTAACAAATTTTTTCTGTAATTGAATCTGACATAGATTTGAAGTTTAAGGATTCCCTTTTATCTAACCCAGACCTCTAGTTTTTTAGAATTAATCATTTCTCACTTTTTTGTAGCTATAAGAACAGAAATTGTACCCCCTACTTTTACGATAATTCATCATTCATTCGCTTCGTTAGTTCTTTAGTATAACCAAAAAACGTTAAAAAATTCTTTTCATAATTGAATCTGACATAAATATGAAGATTAAAGCGTCCCTTTTACCTAACCTAGACTTCTTGCTTTTTTAGAGTTATAATCATTTCTCACTTTTTTGTAGCTTTAAAAACAGAAATTGTACCACCCATTTTTACGATAATTCATCGTTCATTCTCTTCGTTAGTTCTTTAGTATAACCAAAAAACGTTAAAAAATTTTTTCCGTAATTGAATCTGACATAGATTTGAAGGTTATGGCTTCCACTTTACCTAACCCAGACCTTTAATTTTTTAGAGTTAATCATTTCTCACTTTTTCGTAGCTTTAAATACAGAAATTGTACCCCCCACTTTTACGATAATTCATCGTTCATTCTTTTTGTTAGTTTTTTAGTATAACCTAAAAACGTTAAAAATATTTCGTAATTGAATCTGACATGAATTTGAAAATTAAGGCATCCCTTTTACCTAACCTAGACCTCTAGTTTCTAAGAGTTAATCATTTCTCACTTTTTCGTAGCTTTAAATACAGAAATTGTACCCCCTACTTTTACGATAATTCATCATTCATTCTTTTCGTTAATTCTTTAGTATGACCAAAAAACGTTAAAAAATTTTTTCGTAAGTAAATCTCACATAGATTTGAAGATTAAGGCTTCTCTTTTACAACGACACTTTGAAAATTTGGTGTATGATTTCTTTTTGCCTTTTTATGAGACAAAAATGGCGAACGTGATAGGTCGTGTAAAAGCCTCGTGGTGCAGCTTGTACTATCGTAAAATTGTGTATATACGTTTCACTCAAACCTCGGTAAAACGGTCCAAAAACATTGTACATCAAGTTTTATCGTGCTGTTGTAAAGAGGAAAATTCAATATTCGAATCTATAGCCGATTCATTTACGAAACAAATTGTAGAATGTTTACAATGACTGCTTGCAATGATGGTACTTGCGATGTCTAAAATTTCTGTTTTATAAAATCTGCATCATGAAAATTGAACCATTTTTCTCATTTAACACTCGGATGGCCGGGCTAAAAATTTAATGTTTAAGATTGGGAATGACTCTAGCCATTGTCGCGATGAAATTAAATGCATCTGCTGATGCAGTTGCCTATTTCCATTAGTAATAAACAAATAAATACATTCGAGTGGCTGATAGATGATCTAAGAAAACTCTCTCAGTGCAAGGAGTTCCAAGCATTATTACATTATTGAAACGTAACTTCTGAGCAGTTAGTATTCAACTACAAAGGCTTTGGCACCAGACGTGCACTTAGATAAGCTGGCAACGAACGTAACAAAAAAACTACAGATCTTCGTGCAAAATAAAAATTCTGTCCACAGATTGCAACAAACAGAAGCTACATTTATTTTTAGTTTTATTTTTAATACTATATTTTATACTATGTTAATATGTTTTACTAGTTATTTTTTAACCAAATAATCAATTCTGTATACATAAATATTATTTACTCAATTTTATTATCCAGCACTAATATAAAATTATGAGTGTATTATTGTACTAAAAAATTACAGTACTAATATAAAATTATGAGTACTAAGATTGTTTCGAAACATTTACTGTTATGGAAGGAAAAATATCTTTACAATATCTTTATAATATACATATAGTATCCTAATATTAAAATGATCACTAGACTGCGGATCTTTATGCAAAATAAAGATTATCTGCCTCAATAGCAAAAGACAGGAGCAAGATGAAAATGTTTTTCTTGTTTTAATCATTTCAATAGGCTTAAGATAATTTATTGATGTTTTTAAACTCTTATTCTTTTCTTACCATAAATTGAACTTACCCAACTTTGTTATAAATGCATAAAATCCGCAATCTAATGGTCACACACGAAACATAAGAAGATGCGAATTTTCGTGTTCAACCATTGGAGAACAGAAGACGTAAATTTCTGTCTCCCCTCAACATCCACAATAATTTTAATAAATCACGAACAATAATTTGAATAAATCACGAACAATAATTTTAATAAATCACGAACAATAATTTTAATAAATCACGAACAATATAGCCGTAACTTTAAAATCACCTGTTTTACATTTCACAATTATAAATGCATAAAATGCACAGTGTGGTGAGAATTGTCTCAATTTCCTGGAAAGCACACAGGGGTGCAATACCGAGGTCAATTTCGAAGATTCTTGCAGGTTCCTGAGGAACAATTGAAACTTTCCGGAATAGTGCACAAGAGTAAAATACCTATCACAGTTTCGAAAATTGGAAATTTTTGTACGCTCCTGAAGAACGGTTACAATTCATCAAGGTAAAAGGTGTGTTAAGAGAAGTCACCCTTCACGGTGGCTACTTCTTATGGGTCGGTCTGAATTAGGTTTTCGTGTAATTAATTAAATTTTGGTAGATTACCGAGGAACCAAAAATCGAACATTTCGTTGGACTCCTGAAGAACGATCGTATCTTATAAAATTGATTCCGGGTTTGGTTGTTTTTATAACTGATTAAACACAATTTTAGTTGACCTCTGGAGACCGTTGAAACTTGCCCGAAGACTGCACAAGATTCAAAAAAGGAGGAAAATTTCAAAAATCGAACTTTTAGTTGGACTCCTAAAGAACAATCGTGACTTATAAAATTAATTCTGGATTTGGTTGTTTTTATAACTAATTAAACACAATTTTAGTTGACCTCTGGGGATCGTTGAAACTTGCCCGAAGACTGCACAAGATTCAAAAACGGAGGAAAGTTTCAAAAATCGAACTTTTAGTTGGACTCCTAAAGAACAATCGTGACTTATAAAATTGATTCTGGATTTGGTTGTTTTTATAACTAATTAAACACAATTTTAGTTGACCTCTGGGGATCGTTGAAACTTGCCTGAAGACTGCACAAGATTCAAAATCAGAGGACAATTTCATAAAATCGAACTTTTCGTTGGACTCCTGAAGAACAATCGTGACTTATAAAATTGATTCTGGGTTTGGTTGTTTTTATAATTAATTAAACACAATTTTAGTACACTTCTGGGGACCCTTGAAACTTGCCTGAAGACTGCACAACATTAAAAAAACAGAGGACAATTTCATAAAATCAGCGTAGATTTCTGCGTAACAATTGGAACTCATGAAGACATTTCAACTCAGCTTCGAAAGTTGTGAGTTCTCGGAGTGTCGATCTGGCTTAGGTTTTGGTACAATTGATTAAATATAATTTCGTTAGACTTCTGGGGAACAATTAGAATTTTCCCGAAGACTGCACAGGGGTAAAATACCGAGGACAATTTCGAAAATTTGTATAGCTTCCCGAGGAACAGTCGAAACATTCCTGAAGAGTGCACGGGGTTGAAAACTTCGAAAATTTCTATAGATTTCTAAAGAAAGATTGGAACGCATGAAGATGCAAGGTGTTTCAAGAGAACTCACCCTCGAAGGTGGTGGTGAGTTCCGGAGAGTCGGTCTGCCCGAGTGCCAGGTGATCTTTGACGATGAGCCAGGACACGATGAAGACACAGACGAGCCTGGCCACGGGGTTGATCCTCCCCGATCCTTGAACAAAGGTGGCCGGCAGGTATGTCGTCGCCTGGACCCCGTCGACGTAGTGCATCTTCACGGTTGGCCCTTCAACACGCGGCAGCACTTCACCTCTCTCTCTTCCTTTCTTTCTCTCTCTCTCTTCCTCTCTCTCTCTTTCTCTCTTTTTCTCGCGGCAGCTTTTACCCTATGTCGCGTGCACGTATGTACGGTGTGTGGTGTACGCACCGTGTAGCACCTGCACGCAGGTCTAAGCCTGCCGTAGTTGCTTCCGGTATCACATATCCGTGGGATCAGGCCGCGTGATCGATAACACGGGCATATTCCCGCTTCTCACGGGGAACAACGCACACTGCTCTCTCAAAGCCCAGACGCGGACGACGAAGACGACGAACCAGAAGAAGAGGCGAATGAGAGAGAGGGAGAGGGAGAGCGGGAGAGAGAGTCGGAGTTTCCAGGCCGCGTCCTCTTCGACCCCTAGCCTCAGATTCGGTGGGGGTGGGCGAACGGAAGTAGGTTCATGGGAGACGATCGACCTGTCCTGCGGCAAGCAACCAGCAGCAACCACCCCCTCTCAGTTTCCCTCTCTCGTTCCTCCTCTCGCGAAGAACAATAGGTGATGTATGTGTGTGTTTATATGTATATATAGGAAAGAGAGGGAGAGAGAGAGAAAGAGAGAGAGAAAGAGAGAGACACACGCTCTCTCCTCTGTTTCCTAGCCGGAACCAGCACAGAGTAGATCCTCGGGGCGGTTTGTTGTTCACGGATCGACACGAGAACAGGTCAGAATCGATACGACTGGTGCAATGCACGCATATCTCGACGATGCGTCCGCGAGACTCCGCAAGCCGTTCATCGAGGTGCCCCGAAGACGAACCGGGGACAGAGTATAATAAGGTGAACACGGAACGAAGAGGCTAGAGACACCACTGGCCACGATTCGAGATGATGCTGTGTGTACACGCCAGCCCGAACCAACTTCACGATGTGGAGCCAGCAAACAACGACCGAATCGCAAAGGGGGTGGCCGCGACGCCAGGGCGCCGACGTCCTGCGCAATGCACGCGAGATACCCAGCACGCGTTGCACCCCCGACCTCCTCCTCGTCGATCCTCCTCAACGTTCAACGTCGTCGTCGCAGGGGCGCAGAGCTTCTGAGTCATTCCTCGCGAAACACCCGTCGACGTTCCGCACCGCGACGTAAATATGCATGATCCTCTCTCTCTCTACGCGAGGAACAAAGTCGTCGCGCCATCCCTCCCTCTCCACGCGATGCCTACGACCCCTCTACTAACACTTGCCGGAGCTACCACCACCACCACCATTGGCACACCGCTGTCACGGCTGCGACGTATACGAACCTACCCCCTTGGTGACCGTGCCAGCGACAAGCCTGAACGAGAGGATCCAAGGAGGATCGAGATCAGAGGGATGATCGATGGTTGGCTTTGATGGGGAGGGTTTTATGGCGTGCAAGGTACAGGAGAGAATGTAATCAATTTTATGATTTCGGCGCAAGGTTCGATCACATTTAGAAACAGCAAATTTGCAATTAAATTATTCTCGACGTTTCGATCCTAATATGTGTAAGCGTTAGCCGGCTCGGGCGATGCGGCGAGTTACATTGTGTGTTTATAAGAAGGCGCTGCGGAGTCGCCGCGCCGTTGAGATGGGGAGGAGAGTTTTTCGGGACAGTCAGTAGAGTAAAGAGCACATTTTAAATCTATACGGCCTATAGTTATTTTTGTGATCCAGACATATTACATATGGATCATTTTCAAAGGGACGTTTTTGCGTTTGCTGCGCCAACAGAGAAAACAATAAAAAGAATATTAAGGAGTTACGAAAAACAATACTTTAGTCCATGGTGGCAGATACGTAACTGAACCTAACAGGAGAGAATGGAGGGTTTACGGATATTGTAAAGGCTCGGATAGATGAGGCAGGCCAATGGTGGAAAATTTTTGATCATTTATTTCTTGCTACCACTACCCTTTGATGACTGTACGACCCTTGTACTACGATTTATTTTATGATTATCAAGTACTGCGGATTTTATGCATTTATGAGAAAAATGAGTTAGTCAAATTTGAAATAATAGAAAGATTAAAAGAATTCGAGGATATGTAATTTTGAAAGTTTTAAAACTGTTGAAGCAAGAAAGAAATTCCTAAGCGACTCCTGTGTTTTGCAAATACTTTCGACAATTTTTATTTTGCTTAAAAATTCCCAGTCTAATTATTACAGTGAATCGAACTTTTCTGTCGTTCATCATTTTCTAGAAACATAAGAAAACTTGTGTTTATTATAGTATATCGACAACCACAAAATAGAATTTTATTCAAGTTTAAAGGAAATAAATAATATACATATTTATTGGATCCTGTTCGAAATCTTCATCACGAATCTGATTCGATGTTATAGTGCAACACGCTGACTGTCACGCCAGTGATTATAAATGTCGCACAAAATTAGAACTTACTTATTTCACCCTCGCATGACGGATCGCAGTTGCCGGGGTCTGGGTCTCACGTGACCCATACCATTCCAAGATAAAAACGTAGTCAAGATCCACACGCGTGTTTTTTATCACTGCAGATCCAACCATCGTCATGCGAGGCTTAATAATATAGAAAAGACAAGATTTATTACAGTAATCACTTTTCTGTAATCTTCATACACATTGTAGATCCTACACAAGTTTGGTTTACTTAATAGATTATAGTAAAAATTCTCGCATTTAATAAAAAAAATTGTGTCTCCCATGACCAACGTGTAGACTACAGGATCTTTATGCATTTATAGCATGTACACATTTTTAAAATAAAACAAAACGTGGAATGGAACAAACATTAATAACATCTCTACTCTATGCTTAGCATACGGAACTTTCTAGTTGGAAAATTGAATTTGTTCGTCATACTGGTTTTTATCAAATAAATCACAAAATTTAGAATTTGCATAATGGTCCACAGTCTATTAATTTGTCAGTCAAAGTGTTATTAATGCTAAATCACGTTGACGATTAATGATTGTGATTACTGCCGATTTTATGCATTTAAAAAAAATATAAGAAGTTGAAACACGGAACAGAAAAAAGTCAAACAAATCTACTATTACTGATAGATTGTTTACAATATATAAAAATTATTAAGAGAAGAAATGAATTTGTGTATAACTGATTTTTCTTGAAATTGATGCAGGCAATTTTTATTTTGCGTAAAGATCCGCAGTCGAGTGATTACAAATTCGATTTTATAATAAGTCAGTTTTATGGTACGAACATCACGAATTTTTACATTTTTAGATAACCATTCAGGTTGTTTATTTAGTATAAAATTGTTAATGTTACCAAATAAAAATATACAAATATTTCCTAGCATATCACCTAGACTGTATCATATTGAACAATCATCGTCCTATAGCGAGAGGAAGGTTGCTCGGATAAAGCATTGATACCTGTCGATCGAAACTCGCGATACAGGATCACTAACTTTTTATCAGTGTTTGTGGAAGTATATTTCTACGCTGCCATCAACTAAAAACTTCCAATAAAGTCAGTTACAAAAAATCGTTCTATTTTCATCTTTATTTTTACTTGACAATCGAAAAAGTAATTCTATTGGACGCTGTCTCTTATTTAAAATTATGTTACAGTAGCGAATTTGTAACAGATGCCATACAAAAAATTGGAATATTACTGTTACGTATTAAAAATAAAACTGTACACCTAGTTCAGGCCATAAACTAAACGCACAGATTATATTTATTTAAATTAATTTATATTATTGTATATTAGAACATTTTCTATTTTACAGCATCGAATTTGTAACAGATGCCATACAAAAAATTGGAATATTACTGTTACGTATTAAAAATAAAACTGTACACCTAGTTCAGACCATAAACTAAACGCACAGATTATATTTATTTAAATTATTTTATATTATTGCATATTAGAACATTTTCTATTTTACAGCATCGAATTTGTAACAGATGCCATACAAAAAATTCGAATGTTACTGTTAAGTATTAAAAATAAAACTGTACACCTAGTTCAGATCATAAACTAACCGCACAGATTATATTTATTTAAATTAATTTATATTATTGTATATTAGAACATTTTCTATTTTACAGCATCGAATTTGTAACAGATGCCATACAAAAAATTCGAATGTTACTGTTAAGTATTAAAAATAAAACTGTACACCTAGTTCAGATCATAAACTAAACGCACAGATTATATTTATTTAAATTAATTTATATTATTACATATTAGAACATTTTCTATTTTACAGTAGCGAGTTTGTAACAGATGCCATACAAAAAATTGATATATTACTGTTACGTATTAAAAATAAAACTGTACACCTAGTTCAGGCCATAAACTAAACGCACAGAGTATATTTATTTAAATTAATTTATATTATTGCATATTAGAACATTTTCCAGTAAAACAACTCCAAAAAACTATGAATATTTATGAACACATTGCAGTGGAAGATTTCTATTTTCAACTTGAGAAATTTGATCCAATCTAGAGCATTTTATAATCCAGAAAAACTGAAATCATCTGCTACCAATACTGAAATTATACCTATACACTTAAATTTTCCACAATTTATTCGATACAAAAAGATTTAACAAAACTGTTCCAAACTGTATAATGTTATAACAATTTTTAGTTGCGCTTTTTGGTACGTCAGGATGAATTCAGCTTTTCTCAACTGTAAAATCCACACAGAACAACCGAAATGAAGGTCCAATTGAAAACGCGTTCATAAAATAAATCCTATGAATTATCCACCGCTAAAATGATACTGGAAGAAACAACTGAAAATGAAGCCCGAACAAACGCCAGATTTGTTCGATCAGCTGCTACAAAATGGCCCTACTATAAATGGTTCTACTATGAGAGGAAAAGTATTGTTTTAAAAAATCCAAAAGCGAAGAAGCTCGATGTTTTCGCTATTTCAAGTTACTTCGTCCTAAAAGATTCAAATTCCCCCGGGCAATTAGGGTTCGCTAATGCCCGAACGAAAATGACCAAAGCACCGTGAGAACACGTGTTTCCGCAACAGACACTGAATTATGGCACCAAGCGTAGCTCGTTTGACGTAATTGTCAGTCGTCCCACCTCGCAACGCCGCAAGCGTAAAACGTGACTCGCGAGCAAATATCGTCCATCCAGCTAGCTAACTAAACGAACCTTTTACTAGACACGATAGCAACGACCCCCTAACTCAACAACCGGCCGCCATGGTAGACGATTGTAAGCCGCTGATAGTCATCCGATGACCCTTGTATTGTGGGGATCGACATTATTGACTCGCGAGAGCTAGGAACCACTGGAATGATTAGCTCGAGGGCCATCGACTAACTCGTAGATGGAATAAGCGTTTCAAAAAAGCGATCAAACAATAGTAATCCAGTGACAAAGCTCCGTGATCTTTAATCACTTTTGTATGATACTTTTATTAACATATTGGGGACGTTTTTCTGATTGAAATGAATCCAAACATGACACAATTTGGATTATATAATAAACTTTATGATTTCGACGCAAGGTTCGATCATATTAACACTAGAACTACCGCGCGGGTCAGAATGACTTGTTACTGATTTCTTCTTTCACGGTTATTGAAATTATAAGAATGTTTCGATGCAAACTTTTTTAATGTACTTTTCTATTGAAGCACATATTAACATAAAAATTTCACGAAATATGAATAAATGTAATCTGCATATTATGCATATTAATGTGATTTATTGCTTGTTAGTTCTAGTGTTAATAATGACTTTTTTGCAAATGAAATTAGGAATAATGTTGTTAGTTCTACATTTTAAAAGAAAGAGTTTTCTGTTACTTATCTTAGCTAGAGACAATTTTGTATAAGACCAGTCCTTGAGAATTTTAACGGTTTCCACACCAAACATTCTTGACATTGACGCAAAAAAGTCTCGATCGAAAATGAAGTATATAATAAACTTTATGATTTCGGTTATCATAAAGTTTATTATATACTTCATTTTCGATCGAGAGGAATTTCACCGGTACAATTTGGATTATAGTGTACACGGTCTAACCGTTAAGTTTTGTCACCATCTTCTAGGCATTTCCGGTAGTGCAATTAAAAAATGTTTTAGACAAAAGTTTATCAGTACTTGGTAAGCTACGTGTTCGCATATTCTTAATTCTGGAAAAATGCTGTTTACGTAAAAAGGTAAAGGTCACCTTGACTTGTTTAAATGGCACCGTATGTTTTGGAGATCATAAGATTGTTGCTGACGTCGAGACGAACTCAACAGTGAATTATACTATGACTTTGAAATGACCTCAAACTCGAAAATTTTGCAAGTACAAGAACTGCGTGTAACGCCGATGGACACAGGCGATTAGAATTTCTGTCATGGCTAGCTGCTGCTAATGAAGAGGATCCTGAAATTTTTATAAAAATTATGTGGACAGACGAATCTAAATTTACAAATAATGGTGTTTTTAATCGACGAAATCAACGTTATTGGTCAACAGAGAATCCACACTGGACACGAGATCGCAACTTTCAATCCAACATTAGTTGTATGAGAAAACAGGTTTGCTTTCAGGGGAACAACGTAAAAAGGATTCATTAAATAAAAATATTCTAGGTTGAAAGAAATATCTAGATTTTGGAATTAAAATTGCTTCGAATGCAAGGGTTAACCCTTAGCACTCGAATGGCGACTCTGAGGCGCCGCTACAAATTGTTTTTTTTTTTCTAATTCAGAAAATCTCATAAGAGATTTATTACAACATTAGGTACAAACAAAACCAAAGTGTACAGAGAAAGTAGCCTCTACAAACTAAAAGCTAGGATACATCAGTATTGTTTTTCCTTAAACACGAAGGTTACAACTTTTTAGGAACGAAAGTACAGTATTTCATCGATAATTGTCCACAACACGGGTCTGCGGAGGGACAATTATGCCGGAGGGATATCATTGTTTGAGGTTTGCCGAACGTGGAGAAGGACAGCCGAGCTCGAGAGGCCTCGGTAACCGAGAAATGTAAACATACCTAATCCGAATTTCCAACTTCTTTATTAATCATTCTTTTTTTATGGGACTTCGATGACTATATTTGTGGCATTTTTCTAATAAAAATGATACCAAATATGATATAATTCCGATGATATTTACTTGTGTAATCGACGATTAAAGTTTCGGGCGCGAGGAAGGATATCATCGGAATTATATCATATTTGGTATCATTTTTATTAGAAAAATGTCAGAAATATGGTCATCGAAGTCCCATAAAAAAATAATGAATAATAAAGAAGTTGGAAATGCGGATTAGTTAGTATTTCTCGGCGACCGAGGCCTCTCGAGCTTCACGGCCCCTCAAGGGGTTACACCCCGTACTAGTGGGGATATCTCAGGGACAATTCTGTCGGAGACATCTGTGACAATTACCGGTGAAATACTGTACTCTCAAATGGACACATAAATTGAGAGTACTCTCGAGAGCAACTATCGACAGAAACTCTCAGATGGACACGTACCCTAAGATTAAAACCTAATGTTTATACTAAACATTTCTCGCTGTTGCCTCTAAAAACCGGACTGAACACAGCGTCTGCAGGCCGGAGCATGCCTTCAGGTTATATTCGCAGGTTCCCCTTATCGTTTCTCGCAGTCTCAACAAAATGGGGGAGTTTAATGTATCGGAAGGGAACTCGTTCTGTCTCGACTGTGTTTAAGGAGCGCGATTACTGGTCCCATACTGGGACATGTGGACTGATACGGTAAAGGCGAGTCGCAACATGTTCCCAAAGGAGGTTCCGACATTTCCTCACCGGATACCGTTAATGGAACCCAGCACGCTTCTACAGGAGCAAAAGGATCGCGAGACAGGGTTACGTAAGTCCTCGCTATGCCTCGCTATGCCTCGCTATGCCTCGCCATGCCAGAACTAGGTCATTCTCATAAGGGAAGCTTTGGAATTTTCGAATCAACTCTTTCTCCACGTTGTCCCGCGAATCTATCCATGGGGGAAACGACTTTCTGAAAGCTTTCCAATTCAGACGCATTCTTCCTGAAAGACATCGCACAGTAGGACGAAACGATGGTGATTAAAAATTGATTTTGGTAATTGTTCTGTAGAATAGAAAAGGAAGCCTAGAACATTTAACAAGAGAATGTAGGGTAATGGGAGAAATGATCAGGATGAAGGATGTAGTGATCGGGAGGAAAGATAGAAATATTGAAGAGTGGTTGGAGATGTTGAGGAGACAGAGAGAAAAGAGAGCATAAATATACCGAAGAATATACCAAACTAAAAAACAAATGTTAGGGAAGGGGGAAGGATGCAATAATTGGGTTAGTAATTATTAGGAGACCAGTAGTGTAGGTCAGTGTAGGAATGAGTGAGACAAAGAAAAAGAGAAGGTATGGACCGAATTCGTGAAGCAAGATAGATTATTTGGACAGTTAGGTTAATGTAAACCAAGTAAATAAAGCAAAATACTGAAATAAAGCAAATACATTCAATTATAGACTAGAAAAAATATTGATGTTACATGATAGAGAATTAATTGTATTATAATATGGTGAACTCCATTTTCTAGTATTTACTTTCGTTTTCTTGTAACCGATAAAATCAGCAGAAAATCTTGAATTTGAATTTATAATTAATGTAAGAATCTAAATAAATTAAATCTTACCGTTTTCATAGGGCTACGTCTTTAATTTTTAATTTCCAATAGGTTTAGGGTTAAACAATAAAATTAAAAGTGGAAGAATAACGTACTACAATGTGCACAACCCAGTATTTGAGCATACTTGGACTGTAATTGATGTAAACATCAGTTGAATCTACTCACCTTTAATCCTTTGAGTAAGTTCAGTCTTAAACAAACAAGTAAAACGTAAAAGAACGACATTTACAATGTACACGATGGAACAGAATGTGAGCCATAATTGATGCAGAAGTAATGTCCACAACTTCGCACCGTTTAGACTCCATCTTTCCACAGGAATCGATCCCGGTCTACTTTTTCTTCATTAATATGCGAACAGTGAAACTTTTTACGTCCACCTCTCTCTCTCTCTTTCTCTCTCCCTCTCTCTGCGGATCGAACATTACGCGCTTATGGAATTAAAAGTTGCTTTAAGCGAAACGTATTACCGTCGGTGAACAGGTCGTGTGTGACATATGTATGCTAGAACGATCAATCGAGTGTTACGCAACTGCATCTGACAGATCGAAAACCTTCTCTCGACTATGCGAGAGTTATGTATGCGGAATGTAGAAAGTACCTTCAACGTGAATATGAATTTTTTTTTTTTGTTATTCACAGGAACGTGAACCTGTAAAATTACCATTGCCATGGATCATGATTCACTTGCGTCACCGTTTGGCTCACTGGAGCCACGTAGAAAATAATTTATAGCAACTGATCGAATTATTAGAACCACTATATTGCTGAATAAATTTTTTGCAATTTGACTGATCGAATTATTAAAGCCAGCATGTTGCTGAATATATGTTTGCAATTTATAGACATCGATACTTCGTTAAAAAATCATGAGAACTCTGTACTGCTAGGACTATGTTTAAAAATTGATTTAATTTGGTATTCAGTTGGTTTTAAGAAGAACATTCTTTTGGTGAAAATATCGATTTTCATATTTTCTTGAAAGTGGAAATGTTTAACTAACTAATTTTGAAGCTGTAGCTTTTGAAATTTCAGGTTTTTATTGTCCTATTATTAAGTTATACTTGATAAATCTTTTAAATTCGCTCCTTAATGTGAAAAGTTAAATTATTTACAATAAAGTGGCTTTAATAATTTGGTCACTCTCTGTAATACAGTTAATTTATGCAAGTAATATAAATTGTCTCATTTTATAAAATATTTTTTATTGTAACATTGAAAAGAGAAGGGCGGTATATAAAACTAATGAGATATTTGTAATTCTGTTAAATATTAACGTTTGTTTGCATTTAAAATTATTAGGCTGTATAAAAATGTACATTAGATGTTAATCCTTAAGGTTCGTGGGAGTCTCGAAGGCACATCTTCTTCTCAAAGATCTGCGAATCACAATGTTCTGAGCCTTAGAAAACCTAGACTGAGAAATATTATTTTTAATTCAAAATTAAATAGAAATCGTTGAGTTATAATATTGCAATAATTTAATCAAATGAAAATTGCTGACTTAGAATATTGCAATAATATAGTTAATCAAATTTAATTCGTCGACTTATAATATGGCAATAATATAGTTAATCAAATTTAAATCGTTGACTTATAATATTGCAATAATATATTTAATTAAATGAAAATCGCAGACTTACAGTATTGCAAATAATATATTTAATTAAATTGAAATCGTTGTCTTACAATATTGCAATAATATAGTTAATCAAATTTAATTCGTCGACTTATAATATTTCAGTAGTGTATTGAAATAAATTTAAATCGTCGACTTATAATATTCCAATAATGTATTTAATTAGATGAAAATCGCTGACTTACAATTTTGCAATGATATATTTAATTAAATTGAAATCGTTGACTTAAATATTGCAATAATATAATTAATCAAATTTAAATCGTCGACTTATAATATTTCAATAGTGTATTGAAATAAATTTAAATCGTTAACATATAATATTGCAATAATATATTTAATTAAATGAAAATCGCTAACTTACAATATTGCAATAATATATTTAATTAAATTGAAATCGTTGACTTATAATATTGCAATAGTATATTATATCAAATTTAAATCGTTGACATATAATATTACAATAGTATATTGAATTGAATTCAAGTCATTGACTTCAAATAGAGTAAGAATAGATTATGTTACATGTGAATTGTTAGCTAATAATATTATAATAATACGTACATAATTTCTTATTGCCTAGGTTTGGCTACCACGTGGGACCAGTAGGTTGCATACTCCTTCAAAATGGTACCCCTTCAAACCAAAAAAAGACAGTTATTATAACAATTATAAGTAAAAACATTTTGAAGTTGGATCGGTAAATGATACAGCGTATCTATCGCCCTTTTTTCGAAAAATTCTTCTCAAAACTCTATTTTTCAAGTTTTCCTGAAAAATGGCCAACCACTGAGGTTAATTACTGGTGCCATTACCTGAAATACAGTCTGAATGGAACAAACGCATCAGAGTTTTCGGTTGATACACCTGGCGACAGGTGCAGCGATTTATCTGACCGAAGGATTTGCACTTGAACGACGGGACACCGCGATAAGATTAATTGTGCCGCGTTGGTCGACGGGAATAATTGTTCTTGCTGCACGATCGCTCGCGAATTGAACGCGCTCGCGGTAGGCTTGCTAATAAGCCAGTGAATTTCCGGAGAACATATTATAGGTCAGAAAGTTCACGTGGCGGCCTGAAAGGAACCGGCTGAATTGCGGAATACCTCGTTTGAATCGCGAGACCGAACAGCAACTTTTTTCCACGGGAAAAGCGGACCGGACCTGCCTGCTAAATTTCCTTTTTCTTTTATTCCACATTTTCGTTCATTCCGTATCTGTGTCACGTGTTTTGTAAATCCTCCGAAAATCGCCGGACAGATTCAAGAACTGTTATTTTTTCTTTTCTTTAGTACACTTGTCTACGAATATGTTGGGACAAGCCACGAGAATATTAACGTAACGGCAATTTAGCAAATTTTAAACGTTCACGATTTACAGCTGAGAATTTTTTAAAGAATTGTTAAATCTTGCGTTTGTAAATGATAATCGGTGAAATTCCTCTCGATCGAAAATGAAGTATATTAAATAAACTTTATGATTTCGCTGCAAGGTTCGATCACATTTAGAAGCAGCAAATTTGCAATTAAATTATTCTCGACGTTTCGATCCTGATGTGGATCATTTTCACAGAGACATTATTGCGTTTGCTGTGCCAACAGGTAAAATAAAAAAAAAATTATGAATAGAATATTAGGAGTTACGGAAAACGATAATTTAACCCTTTGCACTCGGAGCTATTTCAACTAAAAAACCAAACATTTCTTCTAACCTAGAATATTTCCATTGTACCATAATTTTTTTCATTATATGCGTACGAAACTGATATAGTACCTCATACAATATTTAAATGTTTCATAATTTATTACGTATAAACAAATTTAATCGTGTAAACAATATTCTGAACAGTGGTGGAACAATTTGTAGTGGCGCCTCAGAGTCGCCATTCGAGTACTAAGAGTTAACCCATGGTGGCAGATACGTATCTGTCGAGAATAATTTAATTGCAAAATTGCTGCTTCTAAATATGATCGAACCTTCCGCCGAAATCATAAAGTTTATTAATGTAAATGATAATATCTTGCGCCAATGAATTTATTCAAATCTCGTTACAATTTGTACTTGCTCACCTTTCAATTTGTATTGAATATTTTTATTTTGCATAAAAATTCACAGTCTAGCCATCGATTATGAGACCGAATATATAATGGTGGTAATGAACATGTTAATTAAAAATTTTGCCTGAAATCTTGACGGACCTCACGCTCACCTAATCGCGAGCAAAGAGATTGTTACTTACGTGAAGTAGACTCTTCCGTGCGAGTTCGGCGGTGCATTCCAAATAAGTGTTGCGTGCTGTTTAGCATGTGGATCAGCGTGTGTCACGGCGCTGCATTCAGGATGGGTGTTCGTGTTCTCAGTTTGAGCCCAGGAACCGATCCATTTGTCTGTCTCAGGGTCACGTGCCTGCAGGAAAAATCCTTTGAACGTCGAGCCGCTAATAGTTACTGCAACGAACAAAGAAATTGTGTTTCTCATTGTCAGTCTTCACTACATCTTGATGGCTGCAGAATGATGAAACACGTAATTTTCTAGCAGAAAATGAAACAAGAATATCCTTGATTGCCGTTCACATCACTATTAGATACGTAATTATTAGACTGCGGGTCGTTATGCAAAATAAAAACTTACAACCTCTATTGCGGCAGATTGGAGTAAAATAAAAATGTCTATTAGGTTGAAAAATATTAAAAAATTCTTTAACACTAGGTTTACGGAGCACTAAAATTGATTATTTTACATTGCTTTATAAAAATAATAAAATTGTATTTACTTAGATCTTCAGCGATTTGTATTGTAATATGTACAAAAAAAAATAAATCGATTTAATAATTCCTCATGAATGCCTCCTTACACTCTTAATAATCGTAAATTAAACATTTTTGAATCCGTCATTTTGATGGGCCCCGTAAATCTAGTGTTAAATGCATAAAATCTGCCGTCTAATAATTCTACAAGAACATTGAGATAAGCTAGCACTTCTTTTATGGGTGAACAATTTCAGGAAACGTGATTTTTGAGAATTTTTTCTGAGGAAACTAATAGGCCTCTTTGAAAACGAATGCGTTGTTTAAAAGTGTATATATTGTGTAATTTGTAATGATTTTTTGAAAGAGAAATCTTTAAAAATGGCGGAGTAACAGCCTCTTTTCCAAAAGTTGTATTCCTAGATCGCCTAAACTAGAAAATTCATGAAGATACTGATGTGTGTTTAATTTTATTTGGTAGATGAATAATGAACTCTCAAAAAAATTGTTTTCTGACAAAATGACAGTTATTTATCGGAACAATACAATTTTTCTTGAATTAAAAATATATATATCCTTCATAAGTAGAATCAGAATAACACGTCAGGAAATTACAATAAATAACAAAAAATTACTACAAGTTGTACAACACAGGTTCTTTTCTGTAATTCAGTTAAAAACAAGTCCATTCATTTTTTCAGAAAAAAATTCTTAGATATCACGTTTCTTCCGGATGTGCTTTCTTGAAATGGAAAAAATATTGTTTTACACAGAGATCCGCCATTTTGTCTAGAAGCAAACTCTCTTATAAACTCTAATTTTGAATTACAACTTTCCCTTTCGCGACCTTCCAAGGAGTTTTATTTTGAAAGTAATTTTCTGAAAGCAGTTTCGAACAACATGCAACTTCTAGTTGTTCTTGTCTTTTTATGCAAATAGCGAAAGAATGGTTAGGAGGTTCTCACATAATTAAGTTCGAGCCCCAGAGCAATTGAATAACTTAAAGAAACTTCGTTATTCGAAAGTTTCTCAAAAAAAAAAAATAACGCCTTCAAGGTTGTTCTACCGCGTTATGTCACACTCATTCTCAACCATACGGGATTCGAAATAGTCTCGTTTCATGGCTGCTTTCACTGAAACGAATTCTGCACTTAATCTCCACCTAAATTAACCCAGCTATCGATTAACGATTAACGTTAAATAAATTTTACTATATAACGATCGTCGTCAAATAAAATTGCCAAGGATTGTCGTTAAATAAATGTCATTATCTAATAATGGATTGTAGCTCAATACTTATTGTCTACCTAATGATTGTCGTTAAATCAATTTTATTGTTTCATTATTATCTGTTCAAGGATTATCGCTAAATAAATTTTACGTTCAAGGATTATCTGATCAAGGATCGCAGTTAAATCAATGTTATTGCCTAATAATTGCCGTTAAATAAATTTTATTGTCCGAGTGTTATCTGATCAAGGATTATCGCGACATAAATTTTATTCTCCTTTTAATAATTGTAGATAAAAAAATGGTATTATTGGGTTAATATAATGAATAATCAATATATATTGTCTACCTAATGATTGCGTTAAATAAATTTTATTGTTTGATTATTATCTGTTCATGGATTATCGCTAAATAAATTTTACGATCGTGGACTATTTGATCAACGATTGCAGTTAAATCAATGATATTGTCTAATAATTGCCGTTAAATAAATTTGATTGTCCGAGTGTTATCTGATCAAGGATTATCGCGACATAAATTTTATTCTCCTCTTAATAATTGTCGGTAAATAAATGGTATTATTCGGTTAATAATATTAACGCTAAATAATTTTTATTTATCAGGAAAGTTTTTTAAAAATTCTCCTTGCAAACAATGTTGCATTTTTACAAAATGTCGAAATATCTTAATCGAATAATATACAATCAATTTCATTGGATGAAAATTTAAACAAAATTACATAATCTACAATAAAATATTTAATATGAGTGTTAAACTATTACGAATTTCGTTGTTAATGAATTTCGCGTTGCCATGTAACTTTGTTAATTTCGTTATCTTTCTGTTTAACGAGCTATAATAAACGTTCTTGTTTAATTAATATCGCCGTGCTTGTCTTGTGCAATATTGGTGTTCGAACGTGTTCCATAGTGTTCGTACTGTGTTACCTTTTCATTATAATTTCCGATCGATACGCAGTATTAGACGCAGTATACAAAAGCGACGTCCTAAAAAGAACATAAAGAGCATCGCCAAAAATTTCCAATTTACGATCAGAATATACTGTCGTTCATGAAATATCTTTTCCATAGCCACTGGCAATAATAATCTACTGCTCTGCGAAACTTCTGCGAAGTAAATTTGAATCACAGAAATTTAATTTTGCCTCTAATGTTATAATATAACAAAATTGTACATTGTACAGAAAAAAATTATATTACTAACATAGTGTTGTTAAAATTATTAACAATTCTATTAGGACTATATTTAAATGTAGTTTTGAGCCTACTTTACTGGTTTTATTCAACCTTTCAGAATAAAATATTAAAATAAAAACTACTTGATGTATTCCTCTTTTTCTATATAGTAGCTTTTTTATAGTGTAATATAGCATTAAATAGCGTTTATAATAGTAGATTATAAATTAAGGATATTTGATTGTGATATCAATATTTATTGCACATAATGGATCTAAAACAAACTATTAAAAAATTTTTAATCAAATATCTTCAAGTGGATTTAATAAAAATATTTGTTAGAAATATCAAGAATATGATCTTTGTTGATTGTACGATCTTCAACACTTGAAGAAGATTAGAATAAACGAAGTGCAGAGTAAATAATCACATTTTGTTGTCGTAGGTTCTAAATAAAAATTAACGAATTTTTAATCAAATATCTTCCAGTGGATTTAATAAAAATATTTGTTAGAAATATCAAGAATATGATCTTTGTCGATTGTACGATCTTCAACACTTGAAGAAGATTAGAATAAACGAAATGCAGAGTAAATAATCACATTTTGTTGTCGTAGGTTCTAAATAAAAATTAACGAATTTTTGATCAAATATCTTCAAGTGGATTTAATAAAAATATTTGTTAGAAATATCAAGAAAGTGATCTTCGTTGATTGTACGATCTTCAACACTTGAAGAAGATTAGAATAAACGAAATGCAGAGTTAATAATCACATTTTGTTGTCGTAGGCTCTAAATAAAAATTAACGAATTTTTAATCAAATATCTTCAAGTGGATTTAATAAAAATATTTGTTAGAAATATCAAGAAAGTGATCTTCGTTGATTGTACGATCTTCGACAATTGAAAAAGATTAGAACAAACGAAGTGCAGAATAAATAATCACATTTTGTTGTCGTAGGTTCTAAATAAAACTATACTGCACTGCGTTGTACTTTATGATACTGCGTCACTTATAGTTCTAACCATTGAAATATTCAACGACCAGTTACATTTTCAAGTTTTATTGAGTAATAAAACATTTTCTTAGTTCGTGTAGCCAATTGTAACGCGAAACGTAAAAAGAAGGGCAACTGTCTGATTGTGCATTTCATGCGCACAGAAAATATGCACATTGACTTATGAACTTTGAATAAAGGATTGCGTGGGTAACTACATTGCGTAGTCGAACGCACGCCCCATTGTTAGATATAAATAGAGAATACTACGTTTACGTTTCCCATTTTAATTGGGACTGCAGCGAAGTTGATTTCATCCAACCATTGTATAGCGTGCTTGAAAAGAATAACTTAAGGAAAATTGTGAATTTCCCAAAAACACGTTAAATATGGAATACGATTTTACGGGGAACGTAATTATAAATAATTAGTCTGTGACGAATAATATAACTGGTCTTACAACACGCAGCACGCATGCACTGTACAATGCAGTACAGATAGGAATGCAATTTTATAATTAAGCAGAGGGAAAAAATATTTTCGAATATGCAATAAAAATTTGATGTTATAATCATGAGGTATAATACTTTAACTAAAAGTTGCACTTATCTATGATGAATAAAATAATTGTTTTTGCAACATTGAGTAAAAAATGTACTACGCAAGATAGGGAGGAATGCAATTTTATATTCAAGTAAAAGTATATTTCTTCACATTTCTTAATTGTAAAATGAAAATTTTATATTTTACATCGCAAAGACCTAAATCGACTGTATTCTCCATTCCTCCCGATGAACCCCATAAATTTACAGTCTCACACTTGTCTTAAGCACTCTCGCAAGCAACTTCTTGAGCTTCAACCACTCCCCTAAATATATTCATCTACCAATTAATTTACAAGTGAAAAGGTTAAAGGAAAATAGCTCGAAGAGGCTCTGGTAGCTTAAAATACAAAATACCGGGTTCGCAGAAACGTGAATAGGTTTGATATCGTCTGATAAGAAACAGTATACACAGTGACCTAGTATTTACATTACTACAACTGTATTTTCAAAGAAAAAATAAGTCTAGAAAATATTTTAAACGAAAAATAATTTCCATTTCATTGAACCCATTTTTATGAAACGCAAGTTACACAAATACGAAGTGTATCACTTATTTAATTGTTATTCATTTATTCATAATATTTATTTTTATACACGACGCCATTGTAAAATTTAAAAGAAAACCAAGGAGATTTCGTGGTCGAGTGAAATTTGTTCGTAGGAAGCTTTTGTTTCTCAAAAAAAATGGTACTGAAAAGTTGTGAAGTAGGCGCGCCATTGAATAGGCATTGTCTGACCATGGCTCACTATATCTACTGACGCGTGTTCGATGACTCCTTAACCCTCGACCGTCCCACATCATTCAACCCAATTTTTTCGAATTTTCTTGACAATATGCTAGCAAATCAATATAATAAATTGGTTTACAGATCAATATAAAAAGACAAAAATAAAGGGCAATATAAAAGACGAAAATCAATATAAAAGCAAAAATCAATATAGATGAGGTAAATAATTAAACTAGATTGGAACATTTTTGGAAATCAGAAACTTTCCGTAGCTGATTTTTAATGTCTAGTAAAAATGATAACAGCATAATTTGTTGAGATTTGATACGAGCTTAGAAATTACATACAGAATTGCCGTAGGATCTCAATTATTTATCTGCTAGAGGATACAGTGTTTTCTGTATAATTTTTAATATGATTGTCTAATTTTGCCTACTACGTGTCTGGTAATAACTTACTGTTTCTACTTGGGCATGCTTGACGAATATTCGAACTGAATTCTCTCAAAAACAAAGCTTCGTATTAAAAAATGTTATTCTACATTTTTGGATTGATCTTTTACATAGAGTTTACCGTTTCTCTGGTTGCACTGCGAATATTATAACTAAACAGCGGATTTTACGCATTTATGGAAAAAATGAGTACGTGCAATTTAAAACAGTCGAGAGAATAAAATGAATTAAAGATGTCAATATATTATTTTCAGTTCTATCAAAAAAGAAAAGAAAACATTTGTATTTGGCTCCTGTCACTTACAATTGACGAAGAAAATTTTTATTTTGCATAAAGATCCGCGGTCTAATTATGACATACTGCATAAAAGTCTTTTTTCTCAAAAATAGGGACCATATATGGAAAAATTTGATTCTACATTTTTTCCTTGATTTTTCGTACAGAATTCGCTGTTTTTTTCAGTAGTATCGTGACTACTGGGACATCCTGTGTGATAGTTGAATGGAGTTGGGTCACCAGTGCCTACCGAGACGTATGTACGCGCGAACAGAATTCTTTCTACCGGCAAATCTCGCGCTCGCTATTATTCCGTCGATTGAACATGCAGAACCGAGCCCGCGAACCGCAGAATGCTCGATTGTTAACGTTTCGGAACCGGGGTGCCATATTCCATCGTATCCACGCTGATTGGATCGATTGTTCCACGCCGGCCTCGGGATGCGTTCTTCTTTTTCACCCCGATCATTCCGCCATACCGGTAATTTCGCCACGGAGGATCCAAAACGGGTTCGACTCTCACGGAACACATAATCACCTTTGCCATTCCACTTTCCAGAACTCCCTCCACGCTTCGCAGACTCCAAAGTCCCTCTAACTTACCAAATACTTGCGACAAAGAACTCGCAACACTATACTGACGCATGATCGATGTCTCTTTGGCCCTCGTTCGTCCCACAATTTTTTTTCAAATTTTCTTGATAATTAGCAAATCGTTACAATAAATCAATTTAAACATCAATATAAAACAAAAATGAATAATTTTTGAAATTTCAGAACTAATTAAGGGAAAGGGGATTTTTAATTTAGTTGACTGGAAGTCATTGTATGCGCTGTACATTGAAATTTGTTAATGGTACATTAAATATTGAGATTGAATAACGCATAGGAATTATGATTTATAAATAAATTTAACATACTGGTTATCTGAGAGTTAGGACTATATTGCGAGGCCGAAGCGGTGAACTCGTAAGGGTTGGTGTCCAAGGGTTGCGACCTAGCTTGGCCGTGATTAGGCTCGTTAGGGCGAGTTGGTTTAACACAGGTGTCCACAGGTGCTCCATCGGGGAAACAGTTTGCGAGAAGTGCCAACGAAGCCACGATTAGGCTGTAGATCGCTAAGCTTCTCGTAGTCAAACACATTCTTCTTTACCACAAGATTTCCTCTAGAATAGGCGAAATTAATTAGAGGATAACTTTCAAATTCTCTCAAAAGCTCGGAATTATACTATCTATCAATTATGTCACTCGGAAAAATTGTTCATTTTGCTCGGTTTAATTTAAAGAATTTATATCCAATTGTTCGCAAAAATTCGATGATTAACATTAGATAAATTAGAAAAATTATTCGTATTACTCGGCATAATTTAAAAAATTTATATCCAATTGATCGCAAAAATTTGATGATTGACATTAGAAAAATTCATTGCCAAAACTATGATTTAAATCATTTGGAAAAATTGTTCATGTTACTCGGCATAATTTAAAGAATTTAGATCCAATTGTTCGCAAACATTCGATTATTGACATTAGAAAAATTCATTGTCAAAACTATACTGTAATTTAAATCATTTGGAAAAATTGTTCATGTTACTCGGCATAATTTAAAAAATTTATATCCAATTGTTCGCAAAAATTCGATGATTGACATTAGAAAAATTCATTGTCAAAACTATACTATAATTTAAATCATTTGGAAAAATTGTTCATATTACTCGGCATAATTTAAAAAATTTATATCCAATTGTTCGCAAAAATTCGATGATTGACATTAGAAAAATTCATTGCCAAAACTATACTATAATTTAAAACATTTAGAAAATTGTTTATATTACTCGGCATAATTTAAAGAATTTAGATCCAATTGTTCGCAAAAATTAGACGGTTGACATTAAAAAAATTAATTCGCGAACGTACAGTGCAAAATGTTCAACCTGATATCCACGTGTGATTTACAAACTATTAATTGGATTGTTTAAATTGAAATGCCAAAAAGATCTTTGATTTGTTCACAAAAATTAGCTCGGAGAGTTGATTATGATTCACAAAATATTAATTCAACTGTTTCAATTGAAATGGCAAAAGGTTCTTTGATTTGTTCACAAAAAGTAGCTAAAAAGAATGATTGTAAAAGTTGGACGAGTAATCAAATTTTTTGGAATTCCTTTAATTTGAGTGTGAATGTGTTTGCTCTACGATAACTTAGCACTCGTTGTATGAATATTTTTTGTCGTTTTTTTTCAGCACTTACAGTAATCAAATTAATTTTAATAAAAAGAATTGACACTAAATTCGGAGCTGTCACGCAGGACACAGTTTGAAAGAAACTGAAAGGATCTCCAGAAAGCCAGTCAAACGTGGCGGGATCCCACCATGGAATCATAAAAGGCTAGTTCAATTCACCTTTGCTAATTGTCACTTTCACTCCAATCCCTTCGTCGATGTTAGAGCAACGATTGCGTGTCGTGTTCCGATCCTTGCCATGTAACAGCTTGTTAACTATGTCAATGTTATCAAATAGCCACAATAAAAAAATTAGGGGCCTCTACATTCTAAATAATTACAAACATTTTTTTTTAAAGGATCACTACTTCGACTATTTAATAAAATGAATCTTAACTGACAATATTTTTATTTATTTTGACTGCCATCCTTAATTGCAAGCATTTAACGCCTAACTCTGCCACTATACAGAATTAAAATAATGTTCCAAGTAAATATTCAGTTTGACAACAGCTATACGAATAACAAAAAATTAATACATATTAATAATAGTAATAGAAATCTTCTCAAAACTCTATTTTATCATAAATCGATACCCTCTCTCTTTGTCGCGTTTAAAAAAATGATATACATAATGAAGTGAATATAAACTTCTCTAAACTGCTCTATATTTATTTATTACCTCCAAATTATATTAGACTGTGAATTTTATGCATTCATTTAAAAAACAGGTAAGCGAAACACTTCAGAATAATTGGACAATACTCTTGTCTCATGTTTGATTTGTTAAAGCTAAGAAATATTTGTCGCATAAAGATCCGCAGTCTAACGACGGTCAAATAACAATCGCGGACTATAATTAACAAATGCAGGTTCATTAAAGAATAGATCAAACTCGGGTTGCGTGTGATTCGTGTTCGAATGAAATGGATTCAAGGAACACAGGAATGTGCACGAATCACGCGTTACACGCCGGTAATTGTACGTCTGTACGAAAGCATGGTGTGTTACTTTTCACAGTGTTATTGATTTTTCACGAGCTTCCAGGGCGACGCAACATAAAACAGGAAAGTATTCACTTTAAACTGAACAACTGGTACGTTGTTACCAATGAGCTCTTCATTCGCCGATTACAAACTGTTGATAAAATCGCATGTGCTAATGGGGTTTTCGAGTGACCAATGTAACCATTGATTTTGTCCAATAAAATAGAACAATAAAATCCGACAGACTATTGCAAATTCATTCTCCCTTCTTTTTCTCTACACGAATCCGAGAGGCATGTATCATTCAATAAATATGTACAGTGGGCTTAGTTCTATTTAAAATATATACACCCGCGAGTGTGTAATGAACACAACAATCTCCGTCTAAATATACAAAAGTATGAAAAGGTTTATTCGTTACACA
Organism: Sphecodes monilicornis; assembly: GCA_913789915.3. NCBI lineage: Eukaryota > Metazoa > Arthropoda > Insecta > Hymenoptera > Halictidae > Sphecodes > Sphecodes monilicornis. The sequence goes on from OU565298.1 coordinate 8,212,127, forward strand.
CACTCAAAGACACATTGAGTAGTAAATATATTAGGACTTCACTCTTTTGTGCTAATTCTCCTCATTTCCTGAAATTCCCGGTTTCTCGTTAGCACAATAAATATACCGGCCGGTTAGTGCCTTGGTGTTTAATCTACGTAGAAGTTACCGCGCGTTTAAATTATTCAAACAAGTAGAAACACTCATCCGTCGCTTGATGCTTGCATACAAAACGCTAGAGAAATATATCATCGTCCGTAGAACGAGGAATCTATAAATACGTGTTAAAACTCTACTTGTTCAGAAGGAATGTTTCAATTCGATTTCGTAGATGAGGGAGAGTACGCTTCGTTCTCGATCATCTCTATCGCACAGGTACGTGGAAACCAACCCTTCTGTCGCGGTTGCTTGTCCTTGTGGTCATCCTCTTTCATTTCTCCAAACAACCAATACCTATAATTTTTTAAGAATATTTTATCACCTTTAACGTGTAACCCTCAATACGTATCACTAAGATATCAATTAATTTATTTTCTTCAATTGCAACCGATTTGATTTCATTCGGTAGACGCTAATTTTAATTAATATCTAATTTTATGTTATCCTCGAACACTCCTCCTTTGCAGTACAGTCACTAGCAATAATATGATTTGAATTTTGTTGAGATGTTAGAGAAATTAATTTACTACGTAAACTTAGAGTATTATCTCTGCAATTCCGACCAGTTGCAATTTTTTCAAAATTTCTATTTCACGTCATGTTGGACACTAATTATTCCAACTTCTCAAAAAAGTCCAAGTCGTATAATCGAATACTAAAAAAGTTGTATTTTCTTTTCAAGAACGTTTCAAAATATTATTGCAAGTAACTGTATGTAAAATAGAAAATGAGTGAATCTTCAAACGAAGGGTATGAGGATTAATAATATAATAATGTTGAATATAAATTTGGGACGTACTTCCTCCACCGTGTTACAACTACAATGTCTCCAACACTAATTTTAATTCGGGGTTCGTCGGTGCAAGGCGGATGGAAAAACACTCCCCAGCCGTGTCTCAACGTTAATCGTGATCCAGAGAATTCTTCTACGACTCTGTAAGATTTAGCTTTCTTTCGTTTGTCTTTCTTCTGAGCCAATTGTTCTTGCTGAAATATGAAAGTAATCGAATTTTAATCCACTAGTGTATTAGAAAAATAATTCTACTTGTAATTAAATTAACAGGAGAGTACTGTTAAGGTATATTGGTCACAGCCTTCGATCACAGGCCAATAAATTCCATTTCCGACTGGTGTGCAATCCCATGTAAGAACTTGTCGTACATTGAAACGCCATCCTTTCGAATATGGGTAAATAAATTTATCTGTGGTTCCGAATCTGCGATAGTGAGCCTTCTCCATAATCCAAGCTTCGATTTCCGTTCGATTTTTAACGATAGCCAGCATCTGCAAGATTTTAATGAACAGTTATGTATTTCTCTAATTTAGATAGGAAAGAGTCTACTAAAGATTTACCTGAAAATAGAGTAATGTTCCAACAGCAACTACAACTCCAATCGACAGGCCAATGCTGACGATTACTATTATTAGAACGAATACAGAAGGTGGAGGAAATGCTAGTGGTTTCAAAGATAATACAGTCATCACCCAAGAGATTAGAGTAAACGTGGAAACGCAGCAACCAGCAACTGCACTCGCCAGAAAAGCTGTAAAATGCCCGTGATTAAAGTGCCCTACACAATTGTTTATCCATGGACAGTGATGGTCCATTTTCGTTACGCAACGACCACCTGAAAATCAAAAACTGAGTAAACAGACTCAATTGCATTTGTGATAGATAGATTCGTGGTATACAGAATCTCACACTTTCTGCAGTGATGAGATCTCGGTGCTTTGTAGCCTTCGCACACAGAACAGTACTGTAAAAATTGAATATCTGTGACTATTTCCTGAAAAGATACATTAAATTAATTTAATATACATGTGTAATATTATGATATCGAGTAACATATATGACTATTATGGTTGCACACGTGTACAGTACCGGCATCCATTTTAAAGGGAGATACCCTGGTCCTTCATAAATAGAACTGATGAAATGGAAGAGTGTAGATCCACTGAGACAGAAGAAAAGCATGAAATTAATTGTTCCAAACAAACTCTCCTGTGGTGGCCAGCATTGTCTACTACAATGTACCGTCATCAAAGTAATTATCTTTATAATCCCTGAAAAGGATGAAGGATTATTAACAAAAACAAGTTACAAGTATCCACGTACTATTAAAACATTTATAAAAATTTGAATTTCGCGCGCTTTTATCACAATGCACACAAAACAAAATGGAAGCTGTCGTCTAGCAAGTTTATGTATGCGATACAATTCTGATTTCTTTCTTCTAGGCACGAGAACGAGACTTAACCAAAGTGTTAACACTTCATTCGAAATCTTTACACTTTACTGGGTACATTTAAACGAGGATAATCATTCATTATAAACACAATAATAGATCTAAGATTATATCTCGAATTCACCTACCAAGAGCAGTAAGGGGCCCCCAATGGCATATTTTCTTTAACGGATTAACACCCATGCCGTCACCATGAAACTATCGTAAATTATCTCTTAATTTCTCGTAATCAGGTACCCAGTGTTATTGTTTTGAGCGAACAATTCTTTCGATTCTTTATTAAATCTGTATTTAGAAATGTGTTTGTCTCTGCGACACATTCCGTTACGATTCATATGTCTCAATGTTGGCACCAATGTCGAATATTCCTCGAACATCAATGATTTCCTTATTCTAGTTCGATGGAATCATGTGTATCCGCATATTAGTTACATATGTAAGAACGTATGAATTTATTTAACGACATTCTTTTTAGTACAGACGAACCATGCAAAAGCCTTCAACCACAGACAGAGTGTGGATAGACTACTCGTCTTATGGAGTCTATACATAGTACATAGGATTGATTTTTATCATGTGAAGATTAGACAGATGACATCAAATGATTCATTACGTATATAATGCTTGCAGGAAATAAATAAATAGAAATCTTTAGAAATGTAACAAGTGAATGGAGTTATAAATGATTCTTGCCGTGATGGCCGTCAGATGCAATGCAAATTTCGGCGAGAATCATTTACTACATAAAATCTGTATTTAGCGCCATTCCTTGCAGCGGTAAAACGCTCAAACTAGTCGACAAATGTTATCGACAGACAAACGATTTTTATTTATTGTACCACAGACTTAAGATACCTACAGACATTGCATGCAATGCGTTTTTCTGTCTACGGTTCTGAATTACCGACTCTGTAGAAAATGTCCTAGTACGATAGCGGACTCTATCGAAATGGAACGGTTAGATGGTGAACTACATGAGGTTGCAACACATAAAGTGTGTGTCTGAGGAGGCTCGATTTTACAGCGTTGTCAGCTTTAAAACGCAATTGTATTCGTACAAAAATACTCCACGTATTATTCACTTGTGCCGCCTATTTTTTTACAGGACTTCGAACCCCCTGGTAAAAATTTGGCGAACATGATAAAGAAGTTTGCATCCGACAAGGACGAACTTATGCACATTTAAGAAGAGAAAGAAAGACAGACACAGAGCTGCTGAATACTGTGCACACTCGACAGAAAATTTATTAGTAACACACTTGTGAGGAATTGTTTACAAATATTTGCAGTTAGGAAATATAGAATAGACCTTCAGCTACTTTCACATATAGTTTATCGTCACATTTTATTTCTGATTAAATAGTTATAAACAATTATTCTAAGTCTCGTTCTAAAATAAACTCAAATAATTTAACAGATCTCTGGTAAAAAATAATCTTCCTTGTGATCGGAGGATCTAGAATGATGTCTCAGCTACATTTCTGTTGCAGTTTTATGTAGATTCGACGCCTAGTTAATTAGTTATTTACGATTTCCAGAGAGGTGACATAACGATTTGTGTGTTTATCTTTGACAAATACTCGGACTCTCCTTGTCTTACTCATTGTGGGCATAGAAGATAGAAGTTACCTCCACAAAAATTGTTGATAAATTACTTCAGGTAATTTTTATAAATATTAGCTCTCGAAGAATATAGAATGGACCGTCGGCAACATTCATGTATAGTTTTCAATTCGATTCTAGAAGAGGTTAATTAGTTATAAATAATTTTTGTTACTCTTGTACTAATGAAACTGTGCATACTAGTGAGAATTGAATATCTTGTATACTCCAAATGTTCATTATTTGAGCTGTTAGCTATTTTTACTAAAAAATTGGGTGGTGAGGTAACCAAACACATAATCGTTGTAATCGTTAAACAAACAGAGATAACAAATTCCTTAATTACATTTTTTCAATATAATTATGCTTAGTAATATTCATGTATCATAAATTATGCTGGATCTCGAGTTTTATTATTTACTTCTACTAAAAAATTAGATGGCAAGATGGTCAAGGGAGTGCTCGTCGACATCATCGACAAAAGGAATTGTTTCAAATATTAGCCAGCTAGAGATGATAAATTTATCAGTGAATTGTGTTCGATAAATTAATGCACGCTAATATTCATGTGTCAGAAGATATTCAATATCTCGAGTTCCATTACATATTTTTACTGAAAAATTAGATGGTCAGATAGTCGAGGGAGTGCTTATCGACATAATTAGCAAAAGGAATTGTTATAAACATTAAACAGCCAGATATAGTAACTTTATTAATTACATTTGCTTGATATAATATTGTTTGGTAATATTCATGTGTTAAAAGTTATTCTCTATCTCGAGTACTATTAGCAATTTTTACTAAAAAATTAGTTGGTAGATAGACAAGGGGATGCTTGTCGACATCCTTGGCAAAAGGAATTGTTATAAACATTAAACAGCCAGAAATAATAGATTTATCAATTATTATTATCACGGCAATCGAGATCTACCGAAATTAGTTGGGGTAGGGAGCGTTGCGCTTCGCTGCGCGCTGCGCATCACTGGCTACCTAAGCTCGCGGAGCGCGCTCAGTCAATCAGTCGGGCCGGGCCCTCCGGCAGGAGCGGATGGGCTCGGGGACCAGGAGGGTCTTCCAGCGGTACCCTGGCCTCTCCTGCCTACCTATGAATGACCAGGGGTCCTCCAGAGCTACCCTTGCCTACCTTCAGCTGGCTTAGGGTGGACCAAGGGTCCTCCACCAGTGGTCTACCTTGGGGTTGACCAGTGGTCATCCAGAGCTAATCTGACCTACCCTGAGGCTGACCAGTGGTCCTCCAGAGCTACCCTTGCCTACCTTCAGCTGGCTTAGGGTGAACCAAGGGTCCTCCAACAGTGGTCTACCCTGTGGTTGACCAGTGGTCATCGAGAGCTACTCTGGCCTAACTGTGCTTACCTTGAGGCTGACCAGTGGTCTTCCAGAGCTACCCTTGTCTACCTTCAGCTGGCTTAAGCTTAACCAAGCGTCCTCCACCAATGGCCTACCATTGTCTACCATGGTCCACCTTTAGCTAGCTTAGGGTAGTCCAAGGGTTATTTAAAACTTCCTTGGCCTACTTTAAGCTAGCTCGGGGGGGGCCATGGACTCTTCAATGCTTCCTTCGTTTACCTTGGGTTCTGAGCCGGTCCAGTTTCAGTATCCGGCATGCAGTCATTACCGTGCTGATCGACTCAGAGAGGGCATTCATTGCAATGACTTCGCATCTTCGAGTGAGTCATTTTGTTACTACCTTGTTACTATATTCGTATGTAGAAGTAGTAGTATACCGTAGTAGTAAAGTGTAAAAGTAGTTAGTTGCATGCATGGGCAGGCCTCGCCGCCCCAACGATCAGCCGAGATGGGAACGTCCGCGATTTGCACTAGCGTTGCGACAAAACCACGCGTTGCATTTAGTCGATTTTGAACAAAGATTAAAGTTAATGTTACGAAAAATTTTGTTTAGACCGTAGCGTTGCGTATCACAAATAGTCGCGGTTCGAAATTACATTTCAATTTGATAACTGCCCTTTTAGAGTTCATATTGTTGTTGTTTTACATATAATCTAAAGTAATCGTTTTTTGGATCTCTGTTCGTTGAATTAGCGTTGCGCACCAAAAGTTCGCGTTTGCTTTCGAGTCTTTCGACTTTTCAGGCTCCCATGCTCGAGCTGCAACGATCAACTGTGAGATGGGCACATCCGCGATTTCAAGTAGTGTTGCGAAACAAATTGTTACACGCGTTGTACTAGTATCAATTTTTAAAGTTGATGAAATGTCTAGTTAATGTTGCAAATAAATAGTCGTAATTTAAAGTAGTTCTAAAGATACCTGTTTAGAATTTTAGACGTTAGAGTTTTAAATTTCTTATTTAAATAGCATTTTAAATTCGATTTGTTGAATTAGCGTTGCGCATCAAAAGAATCGCGTTTGCAATAGAATCTTTCGAAATTTCAGGCGCCCATGCTCCAGTTGCAACGATCAACTGTGAAATGGGTACTTCCGCGATATCGAGTAGCGGTGCGAAACAAATTGTCGGGATGGGGCCGAAGGAACAGACGAGGTTTTATGCCAAAGATGCCGGACAAACTGTCATTCAAAAGGACAATCATTGCAACGTCTTCGCATCTTCGAGTGAGTCATTTTATCACTACCTTGTCGTTATACTCGTCTGTAGAAATAGAGTTGTAGTAGAATGTAAAAGTAGTTAGTTGCATGCAAGGGCAGGCCTCGCCGCCCCAACGATCAGCCGAGATGGGAACGTCCGCGATTTGCACTAGCGTTGCGAAAAAAGTACGCGTTGCGTTAGTCGATTTTGAACAGAGATCAAAGTTAGCCTTTCTTCTAAATATAGTAGTAGTCTGTATCAGCGATATAGATTGTTTAAACTATAGCGTTGCGAAACAAATAGTCGCGATTCGTTTTGCAGAAACTGTAGAGTAATCTTTTTTGGATCTCTGTTCATTGAATTAGCGTTGCGTACCAAAAGTTCGCGTTTGCTTTCGAGTCTTTCGACTTTTCAGGCTCCCATGCTCGAGCTGCAACGATCAGCTGTGAGATGGGCACATCCGCGATTTCGAGTAGTGTTGCGAAACAAATTGTCACACGCGTTGAACTACTATCAATTTTAAAACTTGATTAAATGTGTAGTAAATGTTGCGAATAAATAGTTGCTATTTAAAGTCAATCTAGACATACAGACCTACAATTTTAAACGTCGGAATTTTAAATTTCTTATTTAAATAGCAATTTGAATTTCGATTTGTTGAATTAGAGTAACCTTTTTTGGATCTCTGTTCGTTGAATTAGCGTTGCGCACCAAAAGTTCACGTTTGCTTTCGAGTCTTTCGACATTTCAGGCGCCCATGCTCGAGCTGCAACGATCAACTGTGAGATGGGCTCATCCGCGATTTCGAGTAGCGTTGCGAAAAAAATTGTCATACGCGTTGTACTAGTATCAATTTTTAAAGTTGATCAAATGTCTAGTTAATGTTGCGAATAAATAGTCGCGATTTAAAGTAATTCTAGAGACACCGATATAAAATTTTAGACGTCAGAGTTCTTTTCTTATTTAAATGGTATTTTGAATTTCGATTTGTTGAATTAGCGTTGCGCATCAAAAGGATCGCGTTTGTATTAAAATGATTCGATACTTCAGGCGCCCATGCTCCAGTTGCAACGATCATCTGTGAGATAAGAACATTCGCGATTTTAAGTAGCGTTGCGAAACAAATTGTAAAACGCGTTGTAATAGTATAAATTTTCAAAGTTGACTTAATTTCTAGTTAATGTTGAGAATAAATAGCCGCGATTTAAAGTAGTTTTAGAAGCACCGATCTAGAATTTTAGACCTTAGAGTTTTAAATTTCTTATGTAATTTGTAAGAATGGTAATACTTAATTTTGTAAGACTTTCAAAGTTCAACTTTACCAAATTCATACAATATTTTTGTCTAGAAATTGATATTTTTCAGGAAATTGATATTTATTTCAGGAAATTGATATTTATTTCAGGAAATTGATATTTATTTCAGGAAATTGATATGTATTTCAGGAAATTGATATTTATTTCAGGAAATTGATATTTATTTCAGGAAGTTGATATTTATTTCAGTAAATTGTTATTTATTTCAGGAAATTGATATTTATTTCAGGAAATTGATATTTATTTCAGGAAATTGATATTTATTTCAGGAAGTTGATATTTATTTCAGTAAATTGTTATTTATTTCAGGAAATTGATATTTATTTCAGGAAATTGATATTTATTTCAGGAAATTGATACTTATTTCAGGAAATTGATACTTATTTCAGGAAATTGATACTTATATGAGGAAATTGATATTTATTTCAGAAAATTAATATTTATTTCTGGAAATGGATATTTATTTCTGGAAATTGATATTTTTATCTTCAAGTCAATATTGCTCGGATGGGAGTTCCCTCAGGGACTCAGTCACGGGATGGGGCCCGTGAGTGGGTACGGGGACTCGCGTCCCCGGGGGCACCCGAATCGCCTATAGGTCGTTGCGTCCACAAATCATTAGATTTGGGCTCGATGTGGTTTCGATTTTGTTTCGACTTTGTTCCGACTGGTTTTCGATTATATTTCAACTGGTTTTCGATTCTGTTTCAACTGGTTTTCGATTCTGTTTCCATTCTGCTTCAACTGGTTTTCGATTCTGTTTCGATCTTCTTTCAATTGGTTTTCGATTCTGTTTCGATTTGGTCGTTCATCTTGCTCTTGTTAGTCACAACGAACGAAGAAAATTCATCAAAGGAAGAAAATTCATCGAAGGAAGAAAATTCATCGAAAGAAGAAAATTCATCGAAAGAAGAAAATTCATCGAAAGAAGAAAATTCATCGATCGAAGAGGAATCATCGAACGAAGACTCCAGATTATTCTTACGTTAGTTTTAGTGCGAGCGTTAGTTATTAAGATTGTATATCGTCGTTGTAATTATGTCGAGTAATTATTGCCGTAACTTAACTTTGCTCGCTCCGTTTTCCGACTCCGACACAGCCTTCTGCTGTGTCGGCCTTGCTTGCAGGTTCTGAGCCGGTTCAGTTTCGGTATCCGGCGTGAAGTTATTGAGAGGGATGTCTAAGAGACTCGTTCACTCGTCTTCTGACGATCCTCTGTGTTAACGTAATCCTGGGCACGCCATGTTCTCATGTCACCCAGTAGCGCCAGAAACCGTTTGAGCGCATCTCTTTGCCATCTTTCTTGGTGATGGAGTGACGGGTATCGGGCTGGTCGGCTCAGGACTTGTAAGCACTGAACGCGTCGCGTCACCCTGAACCAGAGCCTTCTGCTCTGGTTCGATCTTGTTTCTCTCTTTGAAAGAATCAGAGCCTTCCGCCTGATTCGCCCTTGGTCCCTCGTGGATTGGAGACTTCTTCTCCGATTCACTCTTTGCCCGCAATAATTACTCGACATACGCTAAATGGAAAAGAAGTCTTTTCCGTGAAAAAGGCTATTTTTCCATTTAGCGTCCTGCGAACTTAGTTTCTAAGAATCGTCGTTGTAAGAAAGGGAGACAGAACGAAGGAAGACTTCGTTCTGACTCTCTTTCGGGTCTCTTGTGCAGCAACCTCCTCGTGGTGAGACCTGGGCAATCGATATTATCCACAATTCGCAAACTGCTATAATTTATAAATTATAGTATCTCGCATGTAGTGGATAATATCGAGCTAATAGCTGCACATTTAGAATTTGCGTAAATATGTATTTCATAGTAGAATGTAAGACTTTTAATACTTTCTTCCTTTTCCTATGTCCCAGCTTCAACAATTATTTTCAATTAATAATCCAAATACAAAGTTTTCGTTTCAGAATACATGTAACTCTTGCTCTCGTGAGCGAGTGTTAAATAGATTTGCACTCCTGCAGTAGATTGTAGGTTCAGATGTAGTCTAAATATGATGTACGTACTGAGATGTACGTTACATATCGCATATTATTTCGATATTGAAACATTATTTTATATTCAAATTAAATAATTGGTTGAAACTAGTTTTTATCCAGACTAAAAGTTAGTTCTGATTCATGTGTTAGAGGGGGTAAAAAGATGAAGCAGGATCTGTTCCATGTTGCCGCCTTACGTTCGTACAAGAACGGTATTTGTTGTTGCAGACAAGAAATAATAAATCACGTTGATAAAATTTTCGCACGTTAATGACGCACGTCATTAAAACAAAAATTTATATCTCTTCAGTCAAATATATTGTTTTTCTACATATTGTATAATAAAGCAATGTCTCTTTGGACACTTTAGAATTAAACTAATACAATAGAAAATTTGTATTACTTTATTCATGTTCATTAAAAATATTATAACGAAAATTTAATTTAATGAATTTAATGAATTCTTATTCTTCTGCAGATGAAAAGAATGCAAGTACTTATTTTAAAAACAAGAAAACACAAGCATAGTTAATATATGTGTAATGTGTACGCACTCATCAACTGCATAGAATTTGTGTTGATTTTAAGTGTAAAAAAAGTAAACTATTGGCTTAAAGTGTATAAAACCATTATAATATACATTCATTAGTGACACGAGTAATAAAAATAATATTACGTATAGAAACCAAATTAATTTTACTACAATTCGTATTTTTGTAATACATTCTTCATAAATATTATTTTCACCGTTCAAATACATGCGCCGTATGCATTAGTAGCCTCCAAAACACCCGTAGTAAAAATAAAGTATACGGAATATTCAGTTCTTGCTAATACGGCTAAATTCGTGAACTGTCGGTAATATTGAGCGTGACACCGAAATGGTACGGGGGCCACTGCGGCCCCCCGAGGCCTAGACAGAAAAGCCCATAAGATGCAATGTCTGTAGTAGTCTTAAGTCTGTGATTGTACTGAGTTTAGGCTGGTTTAGGCCAAATTTGACACATCAGCAGACATGAGATACCAAAATATATATAATATTTGGTAACTTAATTGCACTGTTGAACTTACATACTAGGCCTTATGTCATAGCTTTATTACATTAGTCTTAAAAATCAGGCCGAGTTCAATCACAGACGAGATATATTCACAGCTAGAGAATTTTATAATTTTTAAATATAATTTATGAATTAATAAATAAATAATATCATATTGAAAATATAATGTTTTAATTTTAAACTATACATATAAGCACAGCCTACTGTAGGTTGTGATATAATATAAGTTATAGCGTTCCGGTGTCCGCCCGGAGCTATTTTTGAAAAAATTATGATTAGCCATTTTATGGTAATCTTTGGTATCAGTTTGGAGCGTAGAAGCAGAGAGTACTAGAAGTAGTAGAAGTACTAGAAGTATTTTGAGCCTGAAAACATTCATTTGAGCCACTAATTTCGGAGATATTTACGTATTCACGTTTGTGTGTTTTCACTATATAGTTGGTCTAGCATACCAACTCTCCACTTTTGCAAACCGTCAATTATATATGTATTTGGTGCTTCCCCTATTAGACATCAACAGAAATTACGTCACACCACCCTATATATGTTGTGCTTTGAGTCATTTTGTGATGTCTTTAGTTTATAAGCTAAGCAATGTGAATTAGTAAGTTATATAAATATATACGGTTGATCAGATGGTCAGGAATATTTATAGATTGCCTCTACTAGAACTTTCATATATGTATAAGGGAATTATGAATTCGTATAAAGCAATGTGATTTCGTAGGTTATTTGTATATACGCTTCACGAAATTGATCGCATTGAAATATGAACATTGATGCTAACATTGTTGTTTATCTCAACAAGTGATCTTTCTATAAAATAATACTCTTAAATATTATCTTGCGTAGCAGTAGTATCAAATAAAGTTAAGTTGCATAAGAAGTATCAAATTTTTAAGAAATTCTACAAATTGACAATGTTAATAAAACCCTACGAAGATATTATTCTTGAAGTGTTGTAATCATCGACGACGTTGCAAACATGAATGATTTCGATGTATGTATACTTATCTAGTAAATCGAAACAGTAGTTTATTATTTCTTTGATGAGTTTGCAAGGGTTTATGGTTAATATTGTTATTTAAGTAATTAATAGAATAACTTGCATGTCAAATATGTTGTATGTGTTTGAAGCATCACTGAAGAATAAATATTTAAATAGTTCAATTTTTTTCAGCTGAATACTCAAGTAGGCCTTTCTCAACCACCTATTCCTAGAGCACGACAACCTCTAAGAGAACATAATGTATCTTCAGAGAAAGTTACTTATCGTTTGAATAACTCTGATGGTGCATTGATAACAAAAAGAATGCAAGACATTAAAGAACAAACTAAAAATTTCCTCGATCATGCTAATGATTACGACGAGTACACCGATGATGAGGATGATGACAATGTCGACAATAACGAATCATTCAGAAATTTCTCACGAAGCTTCACACCAGAATGTTCTTTTTCCAATGCATGCAGTTCACCTCTTGCGATGCAAGTGCGCGAACGAAGCTATCGAAATGAAAATACAAATCGAACTATTAACGCTACTAACAGTTCACATACTCAATCTCAGCTGCATAGCCATCCTAAAAAGTCTTATATAAGCTTCCGCAATTTCTTCGTTTTTAGTACTATTACTATTACGTTTTTGTACACAATGATTAACATAATACCTATCCATGAAACTACTCAGGAAAAGAATGTATCAGAAGTTAATGAGACAAACACCATAGATCTAGTTGCAGTAGATAAATTATTAGATCAATCGATGAAGATTATTCGAGCACAATTTCATCACCAGAAACCTACTGTCTGGAATGACATAGCGTCTGGAATATATGATGTAGTTATGTATCCTCAGAAACCAACAATCATTATATTATTTGGGAATGAAGTAGATACCTTGAATTGCTTGGCACAAATGGTTGGAGAATTAAGCAGTACAGTTTTAGAAACCAATGATTACCTAACTTTAACACCAGCAGATTTTCCAAACAATGTTGGAACAACTATTTATAATTTGAAGGCAAAGATTGCACAAAAGAAAGTAGTAGTAAGTACTTTCTTCAATTTTTCTGCTGTCCACGTAATATGGATATTTATTTAAATTATAGTTGCGTTAAACGAAATTGATATCGATATTCTTTATTTTAGATAGTACAAGATTTACTGAACATCAATGCAGAAGCAATGAAAGCATTTCATAATTTCTGTGATAGACAAAACCCATTGATTAAGAAAGCTATCTATATAATGACAATGATTGTCGATGGATACAAACCATTCCAAAATGAATTAAAATTTGTTGACAAGCAAATATCTAACAAATTAGCAGGCAAAATAGATAAAGATATTCTAGATCCTCTGGTGACTAGGCTCACCGATGGAGTCATCATACCAGTGTTTCCAGAGTCATCTAAGAATTTGGATAAAAAAGTTTGTACACTTTCCAAACTTCCGACTGAAAAACTGTAAATTTTCTAAATAACTTATGGAGAGATAACTGCAGCGTTCTAACATTCGAAACCGCATATTAAAATGTACAAATGATCATGTATTAAGAATATTTATGAATTATACGTTAAATAAATACAATTTCCTATATATTAATATTCAACTTTATTTCGTTTCGTCAAATGACAGTACAGAAAATCAACATCTTTCGATAATGATACCCGATGGTGATTTGGCGATTTCTACAAATTTTCAAAAAATATAACAACAAGACCAATGCCTCTGGCATAGTTTCAATTTACACTTTTGAACGACACGTGTTATCAGCTTTCAAATAAAACACAATGAGTGGATTCACATCGTACGTTTCTGTTATTGCATAATACGTCGATCGGTAGTCAATCTGTTATGAGCGTCTCAAATTGCCAATTTACAATGCTAACAATGCTCCCAAAAATGGGAATCCCCGTCCTCATTTACACCGGTACATAATTCAATATAAGGAGAACACGATCGAATAGATTACAAAGTCATCGTTTTCGTATCGAGATTCGAGAACATATATCCGAAATAACATTTGCGTACACATAACAAAGGAACATCGAGAGAATTCAAGGATATGATTTGTACAATTGAGTTCGATACACAGAGTGAAGCCCGAGTAAAACACCTGAGTATTAAAGATATAATAAAACGCGTTTACATTTTATTTCGATACACTTCTTTTCTGGACTTTCGAATTGCAGCATGTCACCGTGTATAATAAAGGTTCCGAGATAATTTTTTGACATTTTATTTAAGAATAGCGTGCACAACATAAAATGACAAATTCGTTTCAAATATGCTTATAGTCTATTTTGGTAAGCATTTTATAAATTGGCAACAAGTACTCGTACGTACGCACCTTGCTAAAAATGGCGCGATTAGCAAAGTGGTCGATCACGGAATTCATATAATACAGTCCTTCTCTGTCGTAGTAATTCAATTCAGTAACTAAAAGTAGGTAATATATATTTATATTATCTTGTATAATATAGTATGGTACCGTCAAACCTAAATAATAAATACATTTTATACAGTCACAGACCTTTTATACAGAATGTCCAAAATTTCGTGTGCTGTACAATCGTGGTACGATCAATTTATATTCTTTATAATTTGCTCAAAGTTTCGGTTTTAACAAAAGTAGAAATATATTTTCAAAAACAAATGAAAAAAAAGTATTTGTGTGTTTGTGTATGTATGTATATATATATGTATATATATAATTTTGTACAAGCATGATATCTGGAACAAAACGGTTTTAATAGATAGAGAAATGTCATCCGTTATCTCGTGAGCAAAATCGAGTACGATATCGTAACAGACATTTTGTAATTTCCAATTTCAAGGCAAGTCGAAACACGCTTAATTTTTTCAGTACAATTTTCCGTCGATTGTAATACACTTGCCGATACGTCTCGATAAGGTGTGCTCTAATTTAATAAAAAAGAACGAGATTAGAAAAGAAGTGATAACCGATAATTCGACTTAATTGTTGCTTCGTTTCTTAAGGGCACTCTGTATAGAATAGCCTTAAAATTACAAGATACGTATTTACAGTAAAAAAGTTTAATTGGTCATGTTCCTACCTAGTGTAGTAAGGATGTAAGTACCGCGTTGCGTAATGTTGTCCCTGTTGGCTACGTAGTCGCGTACTTCAGTCGTTAGTTGTCTTGCTGGTTGTGCAAGTATTTTTCATTTCGTAATTCAGAGTCAGTCATAACGTCGTACGAGGCACGAGTCTACCCCGATAGTAGTAAATCGTCTTGATCATTGTTTCTGTACTTATCTGTTTCTATTTAAGCGCTAAAGATATTTGTTAGCTTTTTTTTTGTTGATGTTATCCTCAAAGATAAACTGAACATACTCCGTACTAAATACGTATTACGAGTTTTCTGAAACCGATAAAATGGGAGCTATTCTTGTGTCCGAATCGTCTTCAAAGCATGAATGAAAAGCATCGTTAAAAATTTGGCAATAGATTATTCGCTTTCCGATATTGAACTTAACAACGTCGATTGCATGAAGTGTATAGATTTGGCAATAAGTAAAAAGTAAAAAGAGAAAACCCATATTTAAAACAACTGTGTACAAAGATTTCTTTTTATACTGATTTCTCATCACCGAGAGCAGACAAAACGGATCACCTCGAGATATTTACTGATATTATTTCTTTTCTTTCCATTTCCTTTTTTTTTTGCGGATACAAACGAATTCAATGTATATGTATAAATATACCACTCTTCGCGTCTGATGATCGATTCTGCAATTTCAGAGATTGTCCCGTTACGAGAACTGGTCGTAAACGCAACGAACGAAACAAGGATCGAATCCGGAAATACATTCGGAATTTCAATTAAAATCATCAATCGATTAGAAGTCGAAGCCTTCGACCGGTAGCTGGGGCGAATCGGATGCTTCGAACTGAAATTGTTGTCCCTGCGAGTCGATGTTGGGCACGATTCGCGCATCCTCCTCCTCGGAACCGAAGTATCGTTCGATTATTTCGAAGGCCTTCTGATAAATTTCTACGTTCAGATGAGATTGCAAAAATTCTATTTTGTTTAGGCCTGCAACATCGCAACACAAACGGAAAAATTTAGTTATTATATTTCGCACACCGTCTAGAAATGCTCCTCTAATTTCAACCAAACACTCACCGAAACATTGCTCGATTAATACCGCGTACTGGTTGATACCACTCTGCGTAGCATCCTGTTCTCCGAGGCGAAGGATATTGTCTAAACCGTTTAATGCAACTTGGACGATCTTCGTATCCATTACTGTCAATAAATCGCACAACGGAGGAATGCATTTTTGATCCACGAGGTAACGGATTTGTTCAGGTGTACCGCCACTGGTAGCATTTGTGATTGCCCATGCTGCCTCTTTTCGTGTCTTGAATTCAGCCTTCCCCAGAATGTCGATAAGAATTGGGAATATTTGGGCATCGATCACCGCCTATTAATGAAATGTACTGTTAAACGTGCATACGTGTTTTTCATTAAGAACTCTTTAATAAAGCCGCGTAGAACATTTTCACAAAAGGTGACTTTAAATGACTTCAGGAACCATCCCTTTCAAGGCAGTACAACATTATTGAGACACCCTGTGTAGGAAGATGTTATGTTTATGTCCGCCCTCCGACGGCGGTGCCCGGATCTATTTTGACCCATAGTATCAAAACTGTCATACAATTTACTCAATTTAGGACGATTAAATGAAATACATATGTGCTACATTAGGATTAACAAAGAGACTAATGGGTCTACAAGAAGAACCTTAAAAAATGCTTAAAAAATTTATAAATGAAGTTATAAACGGTTATAAGCATTCCTGTAAAAAATTAGACATTTCGCATGCAACAATCTAATATTTTCCTGCGAAGACACCCCACAAACCTGAACTTGCAGAGGATTTCCCGCGGTGATGTTAGAGACTGTCCAGCAAGCCTCTTTACGGACTGGATCTCGGGGCGAATTTAAAAGATGCCGAAGACAGTGCAGCACAGAACAGTTCAGAACGATTTGCGTTTGTACGTCGTCTCCCGTCACTATGTTTCCCACCGCTCGAAGCGCCGCGCTTACTACGTTGTTTTGCTGGTGCCTGTCGATACAATTTTTCATCAATATCGTATGCTATACGTCTTATTTCGAAAGAAGGTCTCTGAGCTAGGCTACTGCTATGCGGCTATTTTAACATTACGTTACGCTATATCCACACTGAAGCAACATCGAGCTTTTTGTCGCTTATTGTTACCTTCTTCTTTTTTTACTGAATAAAAGAAGGCGTTTCAGTGTGGACATAGCTTTATGTATGAACTTGTTCACATAAAAGAAAGGTTTAGAAAATATTTTGAATCAATTATTCGGAGTTGCGTAATTGGAACCGCATCGAATCGGAGTTTCTCCGTTCTGTGTCTGTAATTTACAAACGAAGAACTTACATAAGTAATTCGACCAGACGTCTGCATACACCCGCGTCTATAACAGCTTGAATCTTCTCGTTCGGACCGTCGCTCAAGTAAGACAGAGTCCAGCAAGCATCGGCGAGAACGTCGCCGTCCGTATGATTAAGAATATGTGCTATAACAGGTAGACACGGCGCGACTTTCTGGAAAACCGGCACCGGATTTTTGCCTCGACAAAGATTTGATAATGCCCATACCGCGTTACGTGTCATCGTCAAACGTGTTGGTTTCGAAAGTAGTCTACAAGACAAAGAGCAAGTCATCGACAGAATAATACAGAGAACGAACTGTGTAACACGTTGAGTGTATAATTTAGTTTATCATGATACTAAAATATTTGTATTCGGCAGTTGCGATTCTACGGCAATCGCCTTAAACGTTAGATTTACGGAGCACTAAAAGTAACTATTTTACATTACTTTGTAAAAGTAACGAAAATGTGTCTATCCACATTTTTAGCCATTTTTTAAATAATATATATCGAAATAAATAAATTGGTTGAGTTCCTCACGTATGTATCTTTACAATCTCAATACATTACTCTCTCCTAATAGTTCGCTATACAGGGCTGTAGGGGAATATTTTTCCACGAAATGTGGCCTACCAAGGCGCACTCAACGTGTTACGTACGGACGACAATATATACATAAAGATAAAATCATAGCTGTAAAATTTGTATCACGTCATAACTGTTACGAAATACTTACTGTAGGAGAGGAGTGAGAATTCCATTGTCTAATACATGGTCTCTACACTCGGGACTGTCCCCTGCAATATTGCCCAATGCCCAAACAGCCTGTTCCTGAACGTCCTCGTATTCCGAACTAAGTAATGATATAAAGGTGGGCACAGCCCCTGCCTCTACCACTATACGTGTTTGCTGAGACGTTCCACTGGCTATATTTGTTAAAGCCCAAGCAGCTTCAAACTGAAATCATCATGTATAGTTTAGTATGGCACATGGTACCATGAAACATAGCTGTGTAGCATTATCTGAAGCTCGCACACCTGCAAGGTACAGTTTGAGTTATTTTTTAACAGTTCAACGAATCTAGGTACAATTCCTGTTTCTACAACTTCCTCTATCGGCGGATTCGGTTCCCTCGATAACATTCTTCTAAACTTTTGAGTAGCTGCCAATTGTTTCTCTGGATCAGGGCTGTATAATGCTTGCACAATTTCGCTTGTGATGGTGGAAGATTGCTGTAAATCGGGAAATTTCTACAGTTAATGCGACTGTATATGGATTCTCTATGTTCTACATAGGTATCTACAACTTTCCAGAAATTACCATCTGCGATGTCGTAACCGAAGATTCATCCGTCGCAACATTGTCGTCGTCGGCGTCGATGTTGGGAACATTGCGCCTCTTTGACAATTGTTGCTCCCGTTTTTGTTTCCTTAACTGTACACCTTCTTCCTCCCTACGCCGTCTTAGTTCTTGTGAGTCCAGCCCCGTGTTTTTGTAACGGTATTTATGTGTAGTGGCAGTTGACATCTGAAAACATAAATGATACATGTAGAAGCTTAAATAAAATACAAGGGTGCCTTCAACTTTTTAAATGGGATAAATATTTATCAAACATTTAAAGTATTGTACTCATTGACGGAATTATATAAGATTCTGATTTTGTGTTCCTAGTATCTGCATTACGCAAGACTTTCCTACTCTATCTACATTCGTGGTTTTCTGCATTGAAACTTCCACATTTATAGATAATAAAATGGCTAGCGGAACGGTACGGTTGATATTATTATTTCAGCCAATAATAAGAGCGTATACTCTCAATAAGTGAATATCTTAGGAGCTGTTTGAACCTCATTTGCTATAATAGTTTCTCATGATTGATGCTTTATTGGAATTCAAGAAAAAGAGTATTGAACATCCTATTTAAAAAACTGAAGGTGACCTTCCTATCTAAACTAGAATTTGTAAAGTATCAGGGAACTAATTGTTCCTGTATATCCTCCTTGGTACCATTTAATTTTCGTTTGAAATACTTGTTCATACATTTAACGACTTATGAGTAATTTGAAGTCATCGAATGAGGTGTCTTGCTCTTTGCAACGCTCATAGTTCTGTAACATTAATGGTTCTATAACAATCAAGTTCAAACTACCAACAGAATAACGATAAATATACATTATTATTAGCCGCATAAAATATAGAACACAGTTGAAGCACACAGTCAAACTCTTTGCACTAAATGGTCTAAATCAATTTTAAGGAAATCGCTTTCTATCCAACTGTTACGTGGTGAATCATGTATGCGAAGCTAGATTCCTGAAAGAACAGTACTCTAATCTAAAAATACATTCAACTGGTTACTGTACTGAAAGAAATTTTCGGGTACAACACAGGATACCATTGATGGATACCAGTGTGATGAGGGAACAAAGTGCAGAAACGAAAATACGAAATTTGACATGGAGCAGGTTGTGTCGGACGGAGTATCTTCTGCGTTGTGTAACTAAATTGCGGGTAAACGCGTAAGTGTTCCCTGGGGTTGGTACACGGTTCCAAGAATACCTTGGAAACTGCTTGACAATGAGCTTGAGGGTTATGTATTAATCGGCGACGATGGTCGAGGGGGTGGGGTATATCTTTATGGAGACACACATTCCGGAGAAAGATAGTTTTATTCGCGAGAGATTCGACCCTCCATAATAGGTTAACTGAGCTAGACGGTTTTTGGCGTAGACGAGGGAGAGAGCAGTGACGTTCGTCGGGGAATAATCTCGATCTTTCGGATCGCACGCAGTCAGTCGCATGATCTCCCGAGACGATCTAATGGCTGATAAATCGAGTTCCTACTTACGGCTGTAAAAGGAGTTCGTTCGTTAAATGTAAGATTTCATAAAGAATAGCGAAGCGAGCACCGCCACACTTTTCACCTCGTCAAACTACGACAACCGATCGGAAAACCTTGGTCCGTACTCGAACGCGCAAGGAATCACGGGCCACGCTCGCGAAACGCTGATAGGTGCGTTCGAACTAGGGTTGCCAACCGTGCTATAATATTATATTTTTGCATAGTGTACTATATATTGTTGAAAAAAGATATAGTACGCAAAAATACTATATTTCTGATACATTCATAAAATTCCACAGAATTTTTTATTGTTTTTAGAAGACAGTTTACTCTATGTCGAGAAATGGTTTGATTTTAGCGAGACTACAATTGGTTACATTTACTTCAAACTTTTAGTTTAAAACGTGAGCTGGAATTAAAAAATTCTGAGTCACTTATTCAAAGATTAGGCTTGCAAGAAAAATTAAATATGAGTAAATAACGTTCTAAAGGAAATTAAAAACTGAAATATTTTCCAACTTACGGAAAATGATTTACAAAACTTGTATAAACTAATTGCATACTTTGTTTCTATTCCCGCCACTTCAGCTTTTACAGAAAGAATACTTTCTATAATTAATATGAAATGGCGGAAGAGAAAAACAGAGAGAAACAATAAAGTTTTTGATAACTAATGCAGAGTACTAAAGGCACAAAAAATATACATTAAAAAAATAAGATGTTGTTTCATTGTAGTTTTATTTTGTACCACTTTCCTCTGAAAAGTGCTATATTTTTTCACAGTGTACTATATTTTGGAGTATTCTTCCATCACATTTGGTCGCAAAATACTACATTTTCCCGAAAAAAGTTGGCAACCCTAATTCGAACAGTCATATTTATCCAAAATTTTCCAATTTTACTCGGCTAATTTCGCCGCGGTATTAACACGCTTTTAAATCGAGTTTACCGCGATGTTCCCGTGAAGTTATACGGCGGAACGTTTCGAAGGAGAACAGCTTAGAGAAAAATTGTATTAAATTCGTCGAATGCAACAAAATTCGCAAAACCACAGCCTACTCAAGTAGGTTTTGGCAAAACCTTTCTAATGACGGTATTCATGTGCGTTCGAGAAACACTTGATTCAATGCTCACCTCGTTTCTGATTGGTCGAGGCGCGCGAATTGGAGGATGCGTAAACGAGGAGACGAGTCGATGCTTTTGCGAACGCTCGATCGACGAACTACTGCGTGATTCAATGTGGCGATTGGAAGTCAAGTGGATTACTGAATTCAAGTAATGTTGTGAAAAAACAAATGAATGAATCAAATGTTTGGAAACAATTGGTCTTCGAAAAACAAGGTAAAACGTCGACGTACATTTTTCTTTCGTATTCGGCTTATTGATGATTGAATTCTTTTTGGAATTTGAAATATAAGTCGAATTGTTTTTAGTACAATCAATAGATTTTGAAGTTAATGTATTTATGATCAAAATGGGTGGGCGAAATTTGAAACAGTAAAATTATTAAAAGAATTTGAAATATTTAATTTATTAAAACTATTCAAGGGAGAAATAAAATCTAATTTGGTTCCTGTGTCTTATAATTGATGCGAATCATTTTTAGTTTGTACTAGGACCTGCAGTTTCATAATGCATTATTAAGAGCCCCAATTTTAATATGTACAATATGTACTTTATTAGCATATAACTACTATTATGAATACATCATATTCTTGATCTTCTAAGTCTACATATAGAAAAATGTTTAAAAATAGCTTCATTTTTATTTTTGTTCATTATTTTATTGCTTCATCCATATACTACATGTAGATATAAACATTCTCATCCTAAATGCTTATTTAAACATGTCCCCCAATTTTGTCATAAATGCATATCTGCATTCTATCGATAACATTGGTTATTATTCAATTATAATTATATAAGCGTTCTTCGTATAATACCGATTTTAATGGTATTAACTAATTTCTGCGATTTTATATTTTCAATGGCTCAAGAGCCCGTCGTGCTTGCGATTCATTAAGTACACCGTGTACAATTTAAAGTTCGAACGGTTTCAAACAGTTTTGAAGTTCGAAAACCGTTTCATAGTTTGTCGACGCAAAGTACACTGCAACTTTGTCAATGTTTCGGATTACGCTCGAATCAGAATAGTTTGAGAATATATCTTGTTTGCAATCAATGAATTTGTAGAATCACTACCGGAAATTGTAAATTCATCGTTTAAAGTTGAAACTATGAATGAAGATACAGCTTCTTTTAATAAATTTCATTGTACATCCTGAGCCATTCAAAATGAAAATGAAAATTATTTGATTAACAATCTTCAAATACAGCTGTAAATCTATATTGTATGAATGTATCTATATACATTCTTGCAATCCTGTGAAAAGAACATTGAACTACCATAAGAATAATTTTCTTTAACACTAAAAATACCGAGTATAATAAATATGACTGATGTGTTTGTAATAATTACAAGACTGCGTCTATTTAGACATTATACAATTTTTTATCGTAATATGTGCTCCAATAAAGAAGTTCATTCGAAAATTTCAGATGGAAACGTATTTATAATTTCAGTAACAATGAAAGAAAAAATTAATCACTAGTCATTTTTACTATTACACTATTGTAAATTTCATAGTATAATTTTTGCTACATGTTAATATTTGCACAGCAAAATTTTGTCAAACGATCACAAGCAACAACTTGTGTAAAAAGACTGAATAAATGATGCTGTTAGACTGCTATTTCTATGTTTATACGACACATTTGTTTACCTTCATTGCTGGGACGTAATGGCGTCGTTCAGCGGGGAAAGCCTATGGCGTTCCATAAATGATAGGGAAAAACTGATGGCGACCCTAGAACAGGCTGTTCGCTGGACATGATAACGGAGTTTTCAGCCGAAACAAGTGGACAGGTGGGTGGAGCTTCATGAACAGCGGGAACCAATGATTGCCGCACCTGTGCGATCATTCGCCTTCGTTTCTCTTTACCTGAGGCGGAGACAGGTGGTTTTGTGCGAACACAAAGAAATTTAAAGGTCCTGCCACGCAAAGTAAAAGACAACCCCTTGAGGTTCGACCCTCTGTCAAGCCCAAGAAATTGCACCCCTTGGCTATGGGGGAAAATACCAAGTACCAACATGGTCTCAGACATTTTCCAAAATTATTGGCCAGTGTTCTTTTATATCGCCTTTTTAAAATAAAAATTAAGATTTAGGAGAGGACAAACTGTATTCTGATGACTGCTAGGTGTAATAATTTGAAAGCAGTACCAAAATTAATTTCAGTTAATTTGATGAGACAAAATTTATTTTAAAAAACTTAACTCCAATTTCGAAACAGAAATCGGATTCTTCAATTATATGATTAATATTTTCTAAACTAAACAAAACACCGACATCATTCAGATGATACTAAATCCAATGACAAAACTCTCTTGTTTCTAATCATTTTTGTATGAAACTTATACCAACATTTTTGCGACACTTTTCCGATTAAAATGAGTCCAAACATGACACAGTTTAGATCGTGTTTACTTGTTTAATTCACGATATAGTAGAACCTCGATTATCCGAACTGATCAGTGGATCACGAGAGTTCGGAAAATAGAAGTTAGCTACAGTGCTAAATTAAATTGCTACTGAATCATACAATGAATCATGCATAGTACTTATTTTTCCGCGATTTATTAAAACGCCTTTGCGAACGAGGTTTTTCGCGATGAATTGGGAACAGAGAGAAGTTCGACGGACACAGAGCAAAGAACAGACGACGGTGAACTCGACAGAAAGTATTTAGCGCGCATCAAGGGGTGGACCCACGAAGGACGAAGAGGGTTGAAGAGCTATCGGCCGTGAATAATGCGCGGCGCCGTCCGTTCCTTAGTCCGTAGGTTCGATTCTGCCTCGGCTGGATGGATTGATAAAGATTAAAGGTAAAGGGAGGTGGCAGGGTCCAGGGGTGTTTTGGAGTTAGGCGACAGAAGTCAGCCAGCGAAACGAATCAGCCGCACACGTATGGAGGGGGATGATGTCATATAGGGGATCCCCCTTCGACGTAAATACATACAGATGCAAGCCGGACTGATGCATCGGGGCTTGGGTACAGTGACGTAGACCTAAGGATTTCCGATGAATTTTGACTTTCTACGGATTCGCCACCCCTTCACCCCTATTCTCCCATCAAAAGAATTTTATTTCAATGTGAACTTCAATGAAACTTTTTTAGAAATATTTCTGACATTTTTCTGGTTAAAATGAATCCAAATACAATTCACGATTCAGTAGAACCTCGATTATCCGAACCGACGATGACTATATTCTCTCAACAGTTCAATCTAAAGCGACCCATATACAATATGATTTATTTTGCAAAACAGTACTGTAGCTAGATAACTATCCACACACTTATGTTGCACTGATTTGTTCGGATAGTCGAGATTCTACTATATCGTGGATTAAACAGGTAAATACGATCCAAATTCCATCGTGATTGGTATCAATTTAATCAGAAAAGAGCTACGAATATGTCGGTAAGAGTTTTATTAACAAATAATTAAGAACTCAAGAGTTATATCGCCGAATGTAGTACAGTTTTACTGTTGTTAACGCTTTGTTTACTCGCTATTCTTTTCTACGTTCAATGCTAGAGGCAAGAGATCGAAAAATGGCATGTGTACACGGTATGAATGGCATTTGGGTACCCAAATTTCCACATATATCGCGGCATTATGGTATATCCTATTCTTTGAGGGAGCGTACCATCAGAATTGGTGGCAATCGGCCGAAATTCCGTACAGACCGCCCGCATCCAGCATGTGTTCTGATCATTCCACGACGAATTAATTCGGATCAAACGTCACCAGGTCCGAAGCCGTGTGACCGACTAAACAGCACTGCCAAAGACCTTCTTCTTAAGGGCCGTAGCTCGTGATGATCGGCAAGAACGTGGGCCAAAAACATGCTCGTCTCGGTGACACCGAGCGCTCCTTTATCCGTCGGTGAACAAAGGGGAATCGTTACGCGGACGCCACGGCTCGCAATACCACGGGAAAAGCAGCTCGACGAAACGACCATTTAAAATGAAATACAATTCCGCGCGGGAAGGACCGTGAACAGAGAAGAATGATCGACGCCCGGCGTCTTTCGCCGGAAAATGGAACAGCACCGCCGGCGAACGACTTTAAATTACGAACCGTAGTCGTAGAGACGATTGAAACACCGCCTTTTCTGCTTCCCCCGCGACGAATAGGAAACGAACGAGAGGTGTTTTCGACGTTGAAATGGGTGTCGGTTCTGCGCCAAGTGTTCCTTCCATCGGTAATAACGGATTTTCGAGCGGTAAACGTAATCTGCTTTAAGCGGGTTGGATTATTTTGAAAAATCGAAGCTTTTTTAGTTTAATTTTGCTTTCTGCCGTTCGGCTATTTGTCTCATTTTTTCATCACCATTTGGGGTTCATTACAGCGAATATATTTGTTCCAGTTAATTTATCACTAGCTATATTTCTATATTTCTATATCCCTATATTTGTATATTTCTGTATTTCTATATCTCTATATTTATATATATCTCTATATTTCTATATCTCTATATTTCTATATTTCTATATTACTATATTTCTGTATCTCTATATTTCTATATCTCTATATTTCTATATCTCTATATTACTATATTTCTATATCTCTATATTTCTATATCTCTATATCTCTATATTTCTATATCTCTATATTTCTATATCTCTATATTTCTATATCTCTATACTTCTATATCTCTATATTTCTATATCTCTATATTTCTATATCTCTATATTTCTATATCTCTGTATTTCTATATCTCTATATTTCTATATCTCTATATTTCTATATCTCTATACATATTTCTATATCTCTATATTTCCATATCTCTATATTTCTATATCTCTATATTTCTATATCTCTATATTTCTATATCTCTATATTTCTATATCTCTATATTTCTATATCTCTATATTTCTATATCTCTATATTTCTATATCTCTATACATATTTCTATATCTCTATATTTCCATATCTCTATATTTCTATATCTCTATATTTCTATATCTCTATATTTCTATATCTCTATATTTCTATATCTCTATATTTCTATATCTCTATATTTCTATATCTCTATACATATTTCTATATCTCTATATTTCCATATCTCTATATTTCTATATCTCTATATTTCTATATCTCTATATTTCTATATCTCTATATTTCTATATCTCTATATTTCTATATCTCTATATTTCTATATCTCTATATTTCTATATCTCTATATTTCTATATCTCTATATTTCTATATTTCTATATTTCTATATTTCTATATCTCTATATTTCTATATTTCTATATTTCTATATTTCTATATTTCTATATTTCTATATTTCTATATTTCCATACTTCTACATTACACTGATAGGGTTGTACAATTTTTTCTATTTTGTATTTCAAAATTCTCCTTGGCTAAAATGCACACCTAGTATGGCACTAGATGCTCTAAAAATGTAGAATTGATAGCCGCAGTAGATTCTGAGAAAATAATACCTACCCCTTTTGAGGGGTTGATATCGTAAGTTTTAAGTTCCCAGTTTTCGTTTTATTAAATAAATTGCTTTGGGTTTATCTTACTTTTGTGAGTGGGTGGTTGGAAGAGAAGAGGAGTGAATATGGCAAAGAAATAAATTCGTGTGGAGGGTTGGTCTACGCCAATGCGTCGGTCGGATGACTCACGCGATCTCTCTCGCAGCTTCCTTTGCACGGTCCCGTATGGTAGTCGTGCACAATGGAGAATAGTAAACGCGGTAAAGGTAACTCGCAGAGAAGGATCAGGGGGTTGGTGGGTGCACGGGGCCAGCATCCCCCTGTGTGCGAGTACCCGCGAGTCACGTGCACGATTTTCACCCCCGTGCACGACTGATTGCCGGTTTGAGTGTGTATCTGGATCGCAGCAACGCACACTGCGATATTCCTGCGATACGGGGGCAAGATTGAACCCCGATAACGATCTAGATACAGGAAATATTTTCTTATTATTTGGCAATTATAAATCTATAGTGGAATTTCCATCTGAAAATTACGCAGAAAAATCTTCGTACACCGTTTCATTCCTACAAGAAGGACACTTTTGGCAATTTTATAGTTACTATGGCTAGATCCGTTTAAATCTTAATGGATACATTGTCTATATAGTTAGGTAGACTTTTTTGACTAACTGTATTATTTTAGAAAAATTGTCAGTTATAAGTCAATGGTCGGATATCCATTTCATTAGAGATTGACGATTTTGTATTAAAACAATATCGTTTTAAATGGAAACTTTGCTACACTGAATTCTCATTATTCTTTTATGAAATATAGATGTTTGTGAATCCACAATTAGTTTTCATACCGCGTAGCTTTAATAACTTGATCACCCGCTGCATTTAAAAAAAACAGCCATTACACTGCGGATTTTTATGCAAAATAAAAATCTTTTGTGTCAATAACTAAAAATAGGAAACACAAGTAAAAATGTACTTCTTCTACTATTATACGTTTAATAACTAACTATGTCCACAATAAATGTTTTCGATCACCGCAAACCAAGCCATCGTTATACATTGATTAATGCCATTAAAAATGAAAACTTTTTTAAAATGCAATGTTTGTCGGTTAAACGCTTATTTTCTAGAATAACGTGTTTAAAAATACATGATTCCCAGAGGACCTTTATGTAGAACAGAGTAATAAGACGAAGACAAAAGTAATAACGTTTTCACAGCGCGTTGACAATTCATGTGCCGCGTGTTTATGCATAACAACGCGTTTTCGCTAATTGAGATCATCGTTACGATCTTCCTTAGTCTGGTACGCGTTTCACTGTAATTTTCTCGCGTTTCTGGCTTCCACCGCAATGGAGTTATCATCGTTGCTCGCACGTTTGCTGCCAACGTTCTCTCTGAGCAAGTCATTTCTTGGTCGACGTTCATCCCACAATGAATTTCCTTCGGCAAACAATTAACTTATCAGACTGTTCTTTATCGTCGATTGCCATCAATTTTGTTAGACAAGCTTTCCTTTGATTTTTATGTTACCAACTATGTAAATAACTTAATTCTAGATGACGAAATTATCGTTCAGGATATTTTTCTTATTAATGAGCTCTCCTGAACGATAATTTCGTCATCTAGAGTTAAGTTATTTACATAGTTGGTAACATAAGAATCAAAGATGCGGAAACAAGACATATGAAATGAAAATGTCATATTTGATATTGAATTTATAAAACATTATGAAACAACGTTTCAAAACCTCCAGTGTTTAATTTCGAAAATAAATTGAAAAATGTCCAAGGAAGCTAATGAATTAAAAATGTCTCGATCTCTTTAACCCCTTGCCTTACAGCAGGCAGTTCCAATCAGTAGCTCCGGAGTTACTCGAGGCACCTTCCCCGCTCAGGTTCTTCCCCCACTCTTAAACTTGGAAGCTCCCACCATGAGATCCGCGCGGCTCGCGCTGTACGTAGTAATGGGAAGAGGTTCGATGGTAGGGACCTTGCAGTTCTTGGAGGGGAATACATTGGAACTCCCTGCCTTACAGCATCGTGTGAGACTCGTGATGAAGATTCTGAACAAAGTCTAATGAATATGTATTTTATTAATTTCTTTCGAACCGCAATACAATTCTATTTTGTTGTTGTTAATGTACAGCCATTAAAGAACATATATTATGATATACAAAAAAGTTCCAATAACGGAAACCGTAAAATAAATCGTAGGGCAAGGGGTTAATGCCACAATATCTTCGGTGATATTCCAATGCATCTTAAAAATTAAAAATTTGAGACAAAATTCAATTACACCACGTGATAGAGCATATCTGTTTCCTTCGCAAGCCGCCAAGAAAACTTCGGGAGGTTTCTTTTCGACAAAATGAATGAATAAATGAGCAAAAGTGGTTGCAAGGTAGAAAATGTTGAACAAAGCCCGGTAAAAAGCTTCTCACGGTGAATTAGACGTGAATTGATGTTATCATGGATCTAAATTCGGCGACTGGCTCACGTAAGTCACAATTACGTCGATTGAAAATATTCTATGTGGGTCCACACGTGGGTACCTGATCGAACGGTTCACGCTGCTTTCATCCACCTTAATCGTCGTCCGCGTAGGTGCGCGGGAATCATTCTTAACGAGCATGCGGGCTCCACGCTGGAAATTCCGCTCGGTTTAGCAGTAATTGTTTAATTGAAGATCCTCGCCGAGACGCTGGACGAGTTAATTGGTGACGCGTACCGTGAACACCACCGTTCAACTATGAAAAACGGCGAGCCACACATTTCCCTCAATTTTCTTCCTCTGTCACCTTGAAATACTATATTCGAAATCGTAACCTATTCAGCATACAGAATTAACAATGTGGACAGTGTTACTGTAATTTATTGTTTCATATCGAGCGAGCAGCCAGCTTGTTTTACAGCTTTATCGTTTGTTTGCAATGCAATTTCTGCGAATTCTTTTCTGAGAAACTATGAAGCGACTCTTTTTGAAATTATTTTCATGACTTTTCTCATGTTTAAGAAATCTGTACTACACTTTTCGTTGAAAAATTTGTGGCAGATTTGGTACCTTTAATATTAATATTGTTGATACAGTACCTTTGTAAAATAACGAATCGGAAGAGTTACTTAGTCAAGCAATTTTTCAGTAATCTGTCTCGCAAAAAAGAAAAAGGTATTGCCAGTATTTCGCATTTATTCGATTCGTTAGCGAATAACAATCAGCTGCAACTTACGTGGCCTCACCTTTAGCAGTTGCAAACTGTTGATAGCACTATCGTTCTCTGTCTTCTGTTTCCTTCCTCGACCGCAACATCCTTTCATCTGTGCCGTCAGGTTAACCTGGCAACACTAATACAGCGTCTACTTACGATAATGAACAATACACTAACAAAATATGCTAATACATTAGGTGTGCAAATTAATTCGTGACATTCGCAATCAATGGTAGTTTTATTTTAGATTCAAAACTTCTATCCATCAAATTGAAGATTAATTATTTATTAGACTATAGAATTAGATTTCACGCATGCACAACAAAAATGAGTAAATCAAATGCAAAACCGTAAAAACATTTAAATAATTTAAATCTACTGTTGTGTCATTCTCAGCTTATTTATTACAGTTATTAGAAAAAGAAATGAATTTCCTTGTACCTTCTGTTGGTCGATATTAATGCTTCATTTTGCATAAAAATCAGCAGTTTATTTATAACAGAGAATAAATACACAGACAGTAATGGAGATTATTTTCGACAGTGGATTTTGATTGATTTTAATAATCAACAAATCCAAGAACGCATGGCTATGAATTAATTTGTACGACTAATAATATTATAATAATAATAAGTGTAATTTCGTCAGCCTTTCGGCCATGAAAGGTCACCCAGTTTACAAAAATTTTGTTCCTAACGTTAAACATTTTTAGTATGATTTTCCACGCAAATCCTTTAAGCTTAAATTCTATATTTCTATATTTTTATATTTCTTTTTTTCTATATTTCTATATTTCTATATTTCTATATTTCTATATTTCTATATTTCTATATTTCTATATTTCTATATTTCTATATTTCTATATTTCTATATTTCTATATTTCTATATTTCTATATTTCTATATTTCTATATTTCTATATTTCTATATTTCTATATTTCTATATTTCTATATTTCTATATTTCTATATTTCTATATTTCTATATTTCTATATTTCTATATTTCTATATTTCTATATTTCTATATTTCTATATTTCTATATTTCTATATTTCTATATTTCTATATTTCTATATTTCTATATTTCTATATTTCTATATTTCTATATTTCTATATTTCTATATTTCTATATTTCTATATCTCTATATTTCTATATCTCTATATTTCTATATCTCTATATTTCTATATTTCTATATTTCTATATTTCTATATTTCTATATTTCTATATTTCTATATTTCTATATTCCTATATATCTATATTTCTATACCAGTTTACAATAGTTTTGTTCCTAACGTCAAATATTTGTAGTATGTTTTTCCACGCAAATCCTTTAAGCTTAAATTCTGAAGTCAAAATAAATAAAAATAAATGAATCACTCCAATAAAATAATAAAATATAATAAAAATAAATTTCTACTCCTAACGCATTCTATCTATTTCCTTCCGTAGCTGAGTAAGAATTCTCGGTACAATTTTTGCAAATTGAAAGGACCATTCGTTTCTCCAGAAAGCGTATGAACTGGATGAAAAGGGACGATACATCATCAATCGATACGGTTAGGTATAAAAGTGTTCCAACGGAATACGAAAGTAGAGCATGGTCGAAGCTCATGTGCATTTGCTTCGGATACAAAATCTCAGAAGGTACAATAGATACAAACTCACCACCCCCCCAACCTCCCCCACCCCCTTTCGTACGCACTTAAATTTGCCGACAGATATTGATTTTCGTGAGGTCAAACGGGAGCCAATGGTGAATACGAACGCATTGAGACCAACGGCTTGCTCAAAATTCTTTGCCGCGTGGTCATTTATTATCGCGGAAGTCTACCCGGCTGCAAATTAAATTCAGAAGCTCTCCCATTGTTGCTGCAAATCAATATTGTGTTTTCGCAGCAACGTGTAACTCTGTTGTGAACAACAAGCGACCGGTGAGACGCGCTCTCCTGAAGATTGATTGTCCGCCATCTTGTCCTGGGACAATGGAATTTTCTTTTATTTGAAATAATATATTTATTATGCGCTTTCTAATGTATGAAAACGAAATACGTATTTGTAAGTCAGGAAGTCGGGTAGAATTGAAGGTAATTGTTAAAAAAAATTCATGTCTAGGCTGCCGATTTTTATACAAAATAAAAATTGTTTAATTCGATTATTGAGAAACGGAAATTCAATGAAAATGTAGTTTCTCTTTTATTGATTTCAATAAGCAGAATACAGTGTAAAAATATGAAATTTTAATGTTCATTTAATACCTTCACTGTTTTATATTTCACTTATATCACTATACACGCTTATTTCATTTCTCAACGCTTAACTTACTGATAAGCTGTTGCAGATATTTGGTTTCCGAATACATCCTATAAATAAGAAGGTATTCGTTAGTCAATTATAAGATAAATCAACTGTATACAAAAAATTATGAAGAATTTATTCTTCACACAGGAAGGGCTGTAAATTAATTTGTACATTTAACAATCGCTAGAGGTGTTCACATTTGTCCGACTAAATAAATAAAATAAATAGGATAGAAATAGATAGAAACTAGTAAATTGACCATACCTGTAAGGCACAGGATAGAGACCGTCGTGCGACGGCAAGGGGGAGGAATGGCAGTAGGGGTGGCAGACGATACTCTCCCAGTCAAACACGGAGAAAAAATACAGGGCAACCGAATGAATGAATGGCTTCCAATCTGTTCCATCCCTTTGTTGAAGAGCGGCTCGTGCCGCGTGTGCAAATCCACCCTCGGCACTCTCTCTCTCTCTCTCTTCCTACCCCCTCTGGCCTTTTCCTCCTCGGCCTGTCCACCCCCTGCGCACACGCCTCACACCTGAGCACAATGGGGACCCGATTTCACCCCTCGTGCACCACCTTCCCATCAAGCGTGTTTAAATACTGACGTGCGCCGTAATATGTGCGTCTGAGCATGCTCCGTCTCGCTCTCGGAACCCTTCTTCCTCCCTTCTGTACCCCCTAAACGTACGAATCCCATTCCTCGACCCCCCTCAACCCCCTTCCGCGCCCTTTGTCAACCCCTCGTTCATCCGACTCTCCGATTTTACGTGACCGTAAACTGCCGAATGTGTGTCGGAATATGACTTTTCGCCGGTTCCGTGAATCCTCGTGGTTAACCGCCGCACGAACCAGATTTTTAGAAACGTATTAGACGATTTTAATGAATTTTCCATTCTTTTCAATCGGTTCGATCGATTGCGACATAATAAAATTTATTAGTTCGAGAGTTATGAATTTTTCTACATATATTTCATCACTTGCTTCATAATCGAAATGAACATCAAACATTTTAGTGCATCGTCGGTCCTCCTGGTTAACCTCCGCACGAACCAGATTTTTATTTTAGAACATTTTTATTTTGCATTTTTGCAGTCTGGTTACGAGAATGGTTCGCCGTCCAAGGATTAAATTGCATTAATCAACACAGGCGCCATTAAAATCGTGCATCGTTGGGAAGAGAGAAATTCTGATCTTTGTCAGACTGGAAAAGCGATTCGAATAATTATGAACGTTACTGTACAGATCAACGCACATACCATAACCACTCGGACTATGCCAGGAGGGTGAATCCAGCGGGGCTTCATCCCTGATTCCAAAGTACCCCGAATATAGTCGGTTACGTTAAAAGGCTTTTAATATGCGTGCTCGTTCACTTACTCGATTCTCCCTGGTTCGATCTGATCGTAGAATCGGCACCATTCCCCACGGGTTTTTTCCTGCAATCTAGAATATTCCGCGTCTCCGATATACGCGACTCGATCACAGAATTTATCACAAACGCGTCCCACATGAATTCCATATTTTCGATCTCTTATGTACTTGATCGCAAATGGTTCTGATATCACCTTGCGATCATTAATTGCGGCACACATTTAGAAACGTTTGTCTACTTGATATTTAAATAACGACAGCATGCAGGAAGGTATGTAATTAAATGTATAATCTAAAGTGATGAAATTAGTAAGACAATTTCGATTTGCTTTTACTAGATAACATGAACAAATTTACGTCCCCATTGTGCACCCCTGAATTAACAAAATAAGTAGCACCGGATTTTTATGCAAAACAAAAATTCTCCATGTTCATTGTAAGAGACTGATTAGTTAGAGAAAATTATATTTTCTCTTTTAATGACCTTTCGAAGTCGAAAATAATATAATAATATCCTTAAATCCTTTTAATGTCTTTTCAATGTTGAATTTGACATATTAACTTTTGTCATAAATGCATAAAATCCGCAGTCTAATGGTATCAGTATAAGAAATTATTCAGGATACAATACAATTATCATTCAATTTTACTAAATTGCATTACGAATCTTGCTCCCATATTACGCATAAAATGTATACCGCAAAAATGTATTCGCGTAATTCAGGGATAGGCATTTTTATCTCAATTGAGACAAAACCGTCCCCACCATAGCGCCCACTGTCCCCCACCAGCATCCGCCGTTACCATAGACTTTATGGCATAGAGGAAGGGGAAGTGCTTCGCCCGTCGCGAACAGTGCGCAGGCCTCGTGCATGAAAAAGTGGTTGGTGGGAGAAGCACACGGATGTAATTCATATAAATGTAGCATAATTGTTGGTGTTATAATATTGGTATTTATTTTGATCAAGGAATTTACTATCACTCGTTTAAATCAATTCCATGTTTGATCAATTGGAGTAATCATTTTTATTTTATTTGTATGCACAGTTCTTATGTCGCGTTGTATCCTACCGTAGATTGTTAAAATAAAAGTAATGATTGTGAGCTGTGCTGAAACGATTTTTGCGCACGAGTTGTACAATTATGAACGGCACTGTATGCACCTATGTGTCCAGGGGTGGGCACACGAAATCAGAGAGGGATAAAGGAACCATGGGGGAAGAGGGTGGCCAGGGTTATGTTCTTTCCGCCTGCATACCCATCTATTCAAGTTATTGCATTACTGGCTTAGCTTTGCTACCCCATAGCTCGTGCACGATGCGCATCCAGCCACCTCATGGTCTATATCCAATATCCATCGACAACACCGTCGCTGCATTTTGCAGTGCACACCTTTCCAGAAAGCGTAACCGCAATCCCTTTAAAGACTGATTCTCGTGCAACAGCCATAAATGGGACTTTTATAAATTTATTCCCGAAAAACCATTCGTAACATATCAATAACATTTTTTGGGATCTGTAGATACATCCTTGAGGTACATGAAAATATTTTTTTCCAATTGCATTTGTTTATTTGTTTATTGGACAACATGCCATACTGTTCGTTTGGAGAAGACTCCTGTGTAAAGCGACAAAATATTGTTTAAAAAGATTGTATACATAACTGTAAAATTTATAGTAAATGTATAAAGAATTGTTTAAAAGACTGTACAACCAATACTAGAAAAGGTACATATATATAAAGATTTTTTTAAACAATTTTCCGGTCGCGTTTTATGGAGATCTACTGTAACATTGTACCTTTGATTTGTATAAAGAAAAACTCAATAGTTTAAACCTGTTAAACAAAAATCCACCCAACAGCAGCTAGCCTAGTTTACGACGCTAGAAACAAAGTGATTTTTGCGAATTTTTTTCCAAGAAACTACGAAGCAATTCTTTTTGAAACTTTTAACATAATTTATCTCATATTCAGGGAACATGTACAAATTGTTTCATTGAAGAATGTGTGGTAGGAGTGCATATATGTTTAAACATTTATGTATGGTTTTCGCAGTATTGTAATCTGTAGTGTGCTCGGCAAACCTCGTTAATCTTGGCGATAAAGGATCGATCGATTTATCTGCGGTATCATTTTGACAAATGCGGATCGTCGAAAAATCAGAGGGGCGATTGTGAAACGGCTGCGTGCCGCGAAATACTCGATCGTGTAATAGAAATCGGTTAGTACAAATCATTTCTGCAAACAGTATGGCGCGCGTGTATGCACACGCACGGCTCTCTCGTTTCATTACGCGAAA
Organism: Sphecodes monilicornis; assembly: GCA_913789915.3. NCBI lineage: Eukaryota > Metazoa > Arthropoda > Insecta > Hymenoptera > Halictidae > Sphecodes > Sphecodes monilicornis. The sequence goes on from OU565298.1 coordinate 8,248,058, forward strand.
ACCGTCTGGCATGCTGTGTATACCTGCGATGTGCGCGTTCTCAATGATGGGATTTTACGTTGCCGACGAGGAAAATTGGAATGAGCCAGATGCTTCAGATCCTTCCGAATTAATTGTTTAGTCTAGCCTTGGATAATGAAAGATTAAAACAACGTGCAATCTGTCGCAGATCCACAAACTTAAATTAAGAAATTCGAAAAGTAAAAACGGGTCTTGCACATTTTATCAATTCTGATTTACTTGTCTATTATAATTAAGGTGACCAATCGTCTTTTTGTAATAGTCATTTAAATAATAATTACAATAGGCATGTAAGCATAATTACAATATAAAATGTTACAAATGTTTTTATTCTGCATTTAACATATTGTAGTGTGTTATTGTTGCAATGAATAACACGTTTCTTTTATTTACAATATTTCTTTTCTCTTTAATTCATTTGTGTCCTCCTTTTCATTGTAAAAAAGTTGGTCAATTTATTATTGTTAGACTGCGGATTTGATGCACCTATGATAAAAATTAATAGATCGAATGCTAAACATTCAAAAAATTTAAGGATACTGTTCCATTATTCATAATTTATTAAAATTACTTAAGAATAATAAATGCAAGAGAATAATAAATAGCTCATGTATTTTGCGATTAATGCAGACAACTTTTATCTTACATAAAAATGCGCACTCTGGTTATTATTATTTATTCCCCTGAGAATGTAAGTCACAAGCATAAAAACGTCCAACACTTTACAATTCGGATTTTATGCATTTGTGACAAAAATGAGTAGATGAATTATAAAACCAGTGAAAATATTAAAAGAATATAAGAGTAACGATTATTTTAGCTTGTTCTAAATTAATGAAGCAATTAGAATACTTAATACATATTGCACGAACATCCGCAGTGTGCTGGTGATAAAATCTGAACAGCTAGGTCGCCGAGGTGTACAGCAGACGATTCCTCGCCAAACAGTTCTCATTGGTGGACTCCGAGCACTGTGGGTTGGATATATGATAAAATTACCGAGGAAAAACGATAAAACGTTACGTCAACGAAATCCAAGTTTATCGGGATACGCGTATGCCAACCGATTCGTCACGTATCAAGGGGAAATCTATTCTGCGACGGTTGTCGAATGCGATAAAACACGGCCCGTGTCCATTGTGACACGGCGGCTAATGAACAGATTTATGGCCGGTTCGCACCTAGTTTACGGATCCTTCCTATTATTACTGTTTCGGGCAGTTTTAATTACTGTAAAATCCGCCGGCACGGCGTCACTGTGACCGTCGGCCATCGCTTTCACTTTCCGAACGTCTTATTCGAATGGGAACGTCATTCCAAAATTCATACTTCACTTTGAAATGCAAACTAATTTACAGCAACGACGGTATAATAGAAAACGGTATTGTAAAAAAAAAATTCGTGTGTGCTTACACCACATGGCTAAAATGAAACTTCTTTCTTTAATTTTTTTTCTAATTTTTATTAACACTTTATGACATTTAATTTTCTATGATTCTATTATTGAAACAATTGGTTTGTGATAGCTAAAAAATGATATAAATATTCTTGATTCAATTTTGTCTAAACGTCTTGCAAATACTGCATCGAGAGTTGTTCCTGATCTTGTTGTCGCTTCATTAGGATTATTTACCATTTCCAATCTTAATTTACTTCTAAAAAATTCTATTAATAATTTTGATTGTTCCGGTGCAATGTTCACATTGAAATCTCCACTGAGTATCATCGGAATTTTATCATAATCTTTATTGAGGAATGCAGGGGAGAGGAATGGGTGAAAAATTAGACAGGAAGAGAAAGGAGAGACAAGACGGAAAGTACGAAGGAGAGAGAGAATGGTGAGAAGACAGGGGAGTGAAAGGAAGAATGAGAGAGAGAGAGAGTGAGTGCGAAGAAAAAAAAAGATAAGATATGTATATAGTTGTATATAGTATAGTATAGATGTATATAGTTTAAATAGTTTTAGATGTAAAAGCTATAAATTAAGTAAGATAATTGTAAAGGAAACGGGGTCTTCTTGTAACCCGTAAAGAGAACAAGAAATAAACATACATACGTACATATTGAGGAATGCCGAACCCTCAATCGTATATGCTATTAGAATAGAATTTCGTTTCATCGTTGCATCGTTTCATTGTTTCATCGTTTCATCGTTTCGTCGCCAGATCGGGGTAATTATTGCGAAAAGGTCAATATACTCCGATTATGATAAAATTTAAATATGTTATAGATTTCGTCATTTTTAACAACTTTTTCCTTTTCCAGTATAGGGGGGGGGGTCGCTTTTACTTTTCGTGATATTTGCTAAAAACTATTGCTAATACTGTATTGAATTTTCCGTATTCTCGCACGCTACGTTGCATGCGCAACGTAAGGCTGCTCCGGCACAGCGTGTTTACTTTTTATTTGTTAACACGCTGTGGAGATGAGTGTGAAAACAGGGTCTCACTCTGGTCATACATATATAAGGTGAGCTTTCAATTTTGAAAGACTACTCTTCGATTTTTGCATGCGTGGTCGGGCCAGCCTAACGACCAGCCCTCTCCGCCCCCTCCGCGACCTAACCACAACTCATTCTATTCGCATAATCTTGTAGCTGCCATCCAGAATTTGATCCAGTAATGGAAAAATCATGCGAATAGAATGAGTTGTGGTTAGGTCGCGGAGGGAGCGCAGGGGGACTGCCGTTAGGCCGGCCCGACCACGCATGCGAAAATTCAGGAGTAGTCTTTCAAAATTGAAAGCTCACCCTATATAGAGATAAAACCTGTTTTTCTCTCATTTCCACAACGTGTTAAAAAAAAATTAAACAGACGCCATACCGGAGCAGCCTTACGTTGACACGGAGCGTGCAACAATACGTTAAATTCAATACAGTATTAGCAATAGCTTTTTGCAAATATCTCGAAAACCAAAAGCGACCCCCCTATATTGGAAAAGGAAAAAGTTGTTTAAAATAACGATATCTATAATATATTTAAATTTCATCAAAATCGGGGTATAATGACCTTTTGGCAATAATTACCCAGATCGGTGTTACTCCTACTGCATCGAAGTTTTTACTCCTATCGCGTCGAGGTTTTACTAAATCGTTTCATCATTTCATCGTTTCAGCGTTTCACCGTTTCATCGCCAGATTGGTTTTACTCCTACCGCGTCGAGGTTTTACTAAATCGTTTCATCGTTTCATCGTTTCCGGGTTTCACCGTTTCATCGCCAGGTTAGTTTTACTCCTACCGCGTCGAGGTTTTACTAAATCGTTTCATCGTTTCAGGGTTTCAGGGTTTCACCGTTTCATCGTTTCAGGGTTTCACCGTTTCATCGCCAAATTGGTTTTACTCCTACTGCGTCGAGGTTTTACGCCTACCGCGTCGAGGTTTTGCCCCTAACTCGCATAAAAAAGTTTCACTTCAAAAACCTTACTTCTGTAGATTTTGGCCGGAAAGAATTCGTTCCATAGCCTACCAAGAAAAAACCATTTCAGCTAATTCTCAGCCCTATACCTCGTCTGTAAGGATAGTTACGAGGAAAAAACGAAAAACCAGTTTTTACTCCATTTTACATATTTAATCGCATCCAAAAATTCTATAAAAAGAGTTTGGCACGTTTAACATATCGAATCACATCCTCGAAAATTTTTTCCGATATTTTGGAAAGGATTGTTGCAGTCCAATAATTGCCTATTATCCTACAAGATTATTTAATATTTCCGTTAACGTTTCAGTGACGCAAGAATTTCGTGAGCTATTCGATTAGGTGGAAAGGAAAAGTCGGGAGCGTCCGCGGCATAATCCGCCGACAAAATGGCGCAACAGCCCCGTATTCTTGCAAATTGAATGTCACAGGCCAGACGAGGCGCGTTTATCACGAGGAAAGCATGTTTCTCGGTAAAACGTTAAATTTCAAAGCGTCGACGTTAAAGCGTCGCAGCACCGATAAAACAGAATTAGCTAGCGCGAAACATGTTTTCCCGCGTGTCTACGTCCACACAGCCTTCCAATGGATGACCCGGATCATTTTGATATACTCCTGCATCGACGACGGAACAACCGTTGCAAATACGCTGGGAAAAAAAAGAACCGGAGCATTGTCACGAAAACATCGATAACTCTTCAACGCACGAACATGCGCGATTTTATTCGGCGAATGGATAACGAGCGCCGAAACGATGCGCAAATTGATGCGATCGAACGGCTGCATTTACAACCTGCATAGGTACCGGTGCATCTCGATTATTGCACTTCGGTACACATACACACACACTTTAGTAGACAGATGGGAGAAATAGAAATTTCTAGGCAGGTGCAAAGGTAGCAGTTAAATTTTGGTTTGCGATTGACAAATCATTTTTCTAAGTATTGCTTAGAATGGCCGATCAAAATTATTAAAATCACTTGCAGAATCTTGCATTCAAACAATTAATTTTTAAACGGAAGTTTAGCTACATTAAATTCTAATCATTTTTATATGACATGCGCAACGTACAAATGTGCGTTTAGCAGCATTGTAGATAATATTATTCATCATATGGTTGAAAAATGAATTTTTCGTATTATGACTCCAATTATTTGATCACTGTATGTTCACCTAGATCTTGCCGCCTACACTTCTGTATTTTAGAAACTTTATAAATGTCTATTTACCTTACAATTGGAATTTTACAAATTGCAATCTTTTTGATTAGGAGTGTAGAAACAAAAAAGTGCAGATTGTACATACCAGTAAAAATTTAATTCAGCTCTGTAGCTAAATAACTGTTCTATTTTCCACACACTCGTGTCCCACTAAACGGTTCGGATAATCGAGGTTCTACTATTAAACAAGTACACATGATCAAAATGATATCGTGTTTGGTATCGTTTCAACCAGAAAACTGCCACGAATATGTTAGTAAAAGCTTCATAAAAAGATCATTAGATACAAAAGAGTTTTATCATGAAATTAGTAATCGTCTCACCGATACACAGATGTTAATGATTCCCTTGCTAGCTATTTTTTTGTATTTTGGAGGAGCTAACGACATGGGATCAAAAAATAATGTCTCTACAGGATGTAAGCAACATTTCGGTCCCGAATTTTTCGCACGCTTCGAGACACTATTGCGTACATCAGCCGATGCTAATGCGAAGAAGGACACGTAGGTCCAGGAGCGTATTCCGGAGGCTTCCTCGTGGGAAACTGGGTGTACTCGAGGGTGGTGGTGTGGAGACGTGAGCCTGTAGTTGAATTTATCGATGAGTCAGACGCGTGCGATCTCGCGTCGCCACGTTTTTGCAGAATCGTTCTCCTGGAGGGGAATCGCGAGCGAGGCCAGCCCTTTGCACGTATATATACGCGTGTACCTACGGCCATAAAATCTGGCCCGCATAAGGGCGCCAGGAGAAAGAGAGAGAAAGAGCGAGAGACAACGAGAAAGAGAGGGAGAGAACGCGACGAAAAGGAGAGGAGAGGAAGGTGCGCGCTTGGGTTCTCTCTGGGCCCTCGGGCTGTCGCCCATATGGCGACCATCGCCGTTATTGCCACACCGAGCCATAGGTAAACTACGTTCACGTACACTTTTGTACTTTTTGTCTCAAGAGAGAACGCTCTGCGCTGTCCCACGTGTTCCACCGGGTCCACCTTCCCCGTAGAACACGATCCCACTCGCCATGGTCTTCCCCTGCACCATTACCTTCCCACCGATGGTCATTAAACTGTGTAATTCTTTTTGGCTAGATCCTCCAGGATGATGCTCGCCAACTCGATTATTCGGGATACTACTGGCAAAATAATAACGCACCCAGTAAATAAAAGGACTACGCTGGAAGTACTGATTCTGCGTATAAACTTATGGAAAATTTAATAATAACAGACTAGAGATGCAACCCTTAATTTGTCTAAACTGTAATTATTATACTTCATTTTTACGAAGTCGATACTGTTCCTTTCGATTGAGTTACGCCACAAGCATCGATTGATGAGGTGAGAATGAGAACCTACATAAATGTTTACATACACTCCTTTCTACCCACTGTTTTTCAACGTAAAAATTCATACACACCGCTTGAATATCGTCAAAATTGTCATAAAAATTTCGAGAATGTAAGCTTCACAGTTCTTCAAGAAAAAATTTGCAAATATCACCGTCTGTACCTGTACCTACATCAAACAGCCGACTTAAGACGCGCCTGGATCTTCAGCATTCCTGTGTAGCAGGTTCGCGAAATCGATTTCTTCTTTGTACTCAAATCAAATGTACCTTATTTCAGAAGTATACTCCCAAAATTTCGCGATCGAATTCGCAATAATAAAGAAATTGCAGTCCATTTTGCAGAACACCAACCGTAACAACTTTGCATGCGTGTCTCTTAAAAGCTAGCTTTCAAAACCTGCCGTCTCCTTAATTTAAAAAATCGATTTCTTTTTAGTGCATAAATTAGAAACACAAAATTTCAGAAATATACTCCAAAATTTCGCGATCGAATTCGCAATAATAAAGAAATTGCAGTCCATCTTGCAGAACGCCAACCGTAACAACTTTGCATGCGTGTCTCTTAAAAGCTAGCTTTCTAAACCTGCCGTCTCCTTAACTTAAAAAATCGATTTCTTTTTCGTGAATAAATTATAAACACAATATTCCTGAAATATACTGCCAAAATTTCGCGATCGAATTCGCAAAACTAACGAAATTACAGACTATTTCTCCGAACGCAAAGCGCAAAGGCTTTGAACTATTGAAACCTAGTTTTCTGGATCCGTCACTTCCTTAATTCACCGATGACTTACTTTTCAGGTAGTCCGCGATACCGGAGACATAATCGTAGGGTTCGACAGGGTCTCAACTGCAAGGTAAACACTCGTTCTGTTTCCACTGCACGGGAGCCCTGATTGGCTGTCCGAAATACGCGCAAGAGGATGGAACGGTAGCCCCCGCACGGGGCTATCTTATTTTGCGACGGCACTCTCATGGCAAACAGAAATCTGAACGTAACAAATATTTGCCCGCTGGCCCCGTGATACATTATACGCCGATGCTTAACTTCGTTCGTGCCTGGACATACTAGCCACGACTTATCCGAGGCATGCATAAAAAATTGTACGTTTGTATCGCGACGATAACGCGTTATGCTAGGCGACGAACTGAAGTTATCGATTGCGACACAAGCTGATGCCTTCCTCGATGGATGTTGCTTACAATTAGTAATCGCGCTAATCGCTGGACGATCGCTTGTGAACCTACGGGATGAGCACCAACAACCATGGTCGATGAGAAATTAGATATCAACGAACAGTGGATGAACTCTAATCGGTTGTTTATAAACTGTGGATCTTCATGCAAAATAAAAGTAATTTCTTAGTCGATTGTCTGAAGCATGAATTCAATAAAAATGTATTTTTCTTTTTAATTCTTTTAAGAACTTTTGAGTTAAAAATTGAATCATAACCCTGCACGACGCTGTTTAAATTTACGAATTTAATTGTTCATCTATTCACCGTTTTTTATTTTTATCATTAACATGCAAAAATAAGAGATCAATTTAATGGGTTTTTTCGTTTCCAATTTTTTTAACTTGTATTACAATCGGAATAAAAGGAACTCGGGTCATTTTAAAAATTGTTCAGAAAAGGTCGTGCGGAATCAAAATATTATTTTCCCTGTCGTAAACAAAATTGATTTCCTTTTCAAAATTCAGTATCGACACGAGTACAGCCGAAGGAAAGCAGGGCTCGTATTTTAAAGCTCGTAATTCGAAGCCGTTGAACAGCAATTAGATCAGTTTTCATAAAGTTGCCCTTTTTTGTTGCAGCATGGCCGCCCAGGTTACTCTGTAGAACCTGCGAGCTCATAAAAAGCGACACATTAACTGCTCGACCACGGTACACGCCCAACCAGCTCCGTTTTGTTGCTTTTATTTCGGCAGCGTTGCACATTTTTCTCGGTTTCTCCATCCTTCATATCCAGAACCACGGTAAGCAATCACCGTTTCGTTTCTTTGCGATATTTGGCTTGAAAATTGTAAACTAGCCACGCTTAAATAAAAATAACCAGAATCAATATAAATAATACTATACCACTCTCAATGTTGACAGTCTCGTATAATTTTGCCGGAGTACGACAATCTGAAATTTTTAATACGTTCACAGTTTACAGAAGCATATTTTACAACATAAACGAGAAGGAAACAAATCTTATAATAATCAGCTATTGCGTTTTACTCCAGCAGTATCATATTTGCCTGTTTAATTCACAATTCAGTGGAACCTCGATTATCCGAACCGATGATGTCTGTATTTTCTAATTCAGTTCAATCTAGAGCAATTTGTAAACAACACAATTTTTTGTACGAAACAGTACTGTAGCTAAATAACCTACTATTTTACCACTGATCAGTTCGGATAATCGAGGTTTCAGTGAATCGTGGATTAAACAAGTCAATTAGATCCAAATTCTATGGTGTTTGGTCTCATTTTAATTGGAAAAGTGTCGCAAATATGTTGATAAAAGTTTTATACAAAAATTATTAGAAACGAGAGAGTTTTGTCATCGGATTTAGTATCATCTTAATAATGTCGATGCTTTGTTAAGTTTAGAAAATATTAAACATATATTTCAAAAATCCGATTTCTGCTTCGAAATTCAAGTTATGTTTTTTAAAATAAATTTTGTCTCATCAAATTAACTGAAATTAATTTTGGTACTGATTTCAAATTATTACACCTAGCAGTCATCAGAGTACAGTTTGTCCTCTCCTAAATCTTAATTTTCATTTTAAAAAGGCGATACAAAAGAACACTAGTCAATAATTTTGGAAAATGTCTGAGACCACGTTAATAGAAGAATCCGTTTTCTGCTTCGAAATTCGAGTTAAGTTTTTTAAAATAAATTTTGTCTCATCAAATTAACTGAAATTAATTTTGGTACTGCTTTCAAATTATTACACCTAACAGCCATCAGTTTGTCCTCTCCTAAATCTTAATTTTCATTTTAAAAGGCGATATAAAAGAACACTAGCCAATAATTTTGGAAAATGTCTGAGACCATCCTTGGTATTTTCCCCCATAGCCAAGGGGTGCACAGAAAAACATCATGAATCTGTCGGTGAAAGTTTCATAAAATAATCATTAGCAACAAAACAGTTTTCGTGATGAAACTAGTAACTGCATTTGGTGTTAAGCGGATTATACAGTAGAATGAACATCTAGGGAAAGAATGAGTGTACTTTCAGTCTGAGGAACGAATAAATTAATCCTTTAACGCACCAATTAAAAATCTAAAAGCGGTCTGCTGCAAATGAAATAACTCGTATACCCCGTTAACAATTTTTCTCGGGTGAGCGGAAATAAGAATAACATTGTCTAACATGTATGTATATAGAAAACCAAAATTGCAGAATCACTAATACATAAAATACAAGAAAAGATTACAAAATAATTTTCTGAAACCCGAGTTAACACGGTTCAGTGCGTTAAGAGGTTAATAAATGTACTAAATAAATAGTAGAACATTCGAGTCGCAAAGTTTCGAATTACTGATGGAAATCGACAGAAACAGCCGGACGTTCGATACAAACGGTGTGCTCCCCTCGTGAGCGTGATCGTCGAAGATGAAAATCTCTTGTTCCGTGGATCACCCTGTATATAGGTGTAGAGTATAGAGACACAGAGAAACTCGGCCGGATCTGTAAAACTGAAGGCTCGTGGACAAAAACCTGACCTCTCGAACAACTGTGCGCCATGTGTGCGCCACTTGCGCGCTCTCTTCTCCCCATTCTCTTTCTTCCCAACGGTCTTCTCTCTCTCTTCTCTCCCTGGCGATCTCCTCCTCGTTTCTCCCTGAGCGCGTGTTCGTCTCGCAGCCATTTCTCTTTCACAAACTTCCCGATCGCGATTAATCAGGTAAAAGCGAGTCCACGTCTCACCAATGGAATCCGACGCCGATGGAAAACGCCCTTCCTCCAGCATCCTGCACGAGATTCTCCATATGAACGCTATTTCTGGGCCCAGGAGATCCAATCGGGTCAACCCGTTGAGGCCCAAACAGTCAAATAGATAAAAATTTTATTTTCCAAGCAGTAAAGATGGTAAATATTTTTTCTGTAAAGGTTTAGTTAGTTGGAATACTGCTGGGTCCCCTAAAACGGAGTATTTTGCTTTTCGAGGCCGCTCTTTTGAAAATAGGAATTTTTTTCCGAAAAACTATCAAACTTTCTGCATTAGGATTTTGCACACGTCTTTATGGCTATTTAAAGTGCATGAGAGATTTTTATAAAAGTAAAAATAGTCAAAATTATGTGAGCTATATATTTTTTTATAGGTTATGTTCCGCTTCGAGGTCCTCAATTTCTATAATTGCGAATTTTAACATTATTCCTACCACGACCGGTCAAATGGAATTTGACCAATTGAAATTGTTATAATATTCTAGCACAATCTTAGCACAACCTAGCACAACTTAGCACAATTGAGAAAATTGAAAAAAACAAGAAGTGGGGGGCTACTAAAAAAATTCGTTTTTCTCAATTTTTATGCTTATTGTTTATATTATTATTATAATATTCGAGAACAATGTAGCACAAACCTAGCACAACTCAGCACAACTGTTGAAATTATTGATTTCAACAAGTGGGGGGCTAACTTCTAGGAGGCGAAACTATAAAGTCGTTACAAACGAAAGGTAATTCAGTTGTGGCCTGATTTTAGCCGAAATGTGCCTTCCAGGGACTGCTTTACGGCACTTCCAAGTGTTTACAGTTCTCGCTCGCCTATATTGGTGTAGATGTGACCGACCAATTGGCCAGACATTACATGGTAAAATCTAAATGTCGGAGATGGCCTTTACAGGTATTTTTCAATATCCTAAACTTAGCCGGGATAAATGCATGGGTTTTATATAAAGAAATCACGGGAGAAAAAATTTCGAGACAAGAATTTTTATTTCGATTGGCAGAAGAACTTGCCATCGAATATCAAAAAGAGCTACAGCTAGGCAAAGAAGATCAATCAACACCTGTTACAAATACAAGTATAGGTTCTCCTGATCGGAAAATATGCCAGATAAGATATTGCAAAGACGACTAACAAGATCTGTCTAAAATGTAAAAAGTACGTATGTGGAAAATGTACAATCGTAAAAAATGCGGTGAAAACGAATAAAATGTAAATTATATACTTCTGAATAAAAGAAACTATATTTTATACTGTCAAATTGACTATTATCTTCATTCTATATTAAAAAATAGAAGTTGTGCTAAAGACCGGTCATTTGACCGGTCGTGGTAGGAATAGGTATACGTGAAGTGTCGGTAGGAATAGTGTTAAGAAAGCGGAATCAAATCAAATCTTATTTTCCGTGGTAGTAACCTTTTTACACTCGAGATAAATTAAAATCGTATTAAATTCTGTCAAAATTTAGTATTGTAGCATTTTTGAAAATTTTCAGATGCCGCGTGAAGGTACGCAGTCTAGTGATCTTTTTTAAATGTTTGTTGCCCATAACAATGTTAACCGATTTCGATGATATTTTCACCGTGTATAATAATTGACATAGATCTACAAAACACGATGATCAAAGTTTTACTATGGACTCAGATAATAAAATGTGTAAAACTCTGTTTTTTTTCTTCGCAATTCCGACCAATAGCAATTTTTTCAAAATTTTGTTCGCCTGTAATTTAAGAAACTAACTCTTCTAGCATGTCAAAAAATCTCGTCTCGTTTGGTTCAATCTTAGGAAGAGTATGCGATTTTTAAATGTGTTGTATACCAACGTCATTTCATACTACATAGATACACCCGGCTTCCTGTTTTCCACCCAAAACTCATGATTTCATCCTTGACTCAGTCTCAAACTCTGCCTCATCCTCGACCTCTGTCCTTGCCGCATCATATTCGAATCTTTGCCTGGCCACGTCACCTTCAAAACTCTGACCTTATCATTCTAGCCCTTACAATTCCTAAAACCCCCTCCACTCAAGTTAGAACTCATATATACCCCGTTTTCCCTCAACAGTTTCAGATTCCCAGATTCTCTGTTCTCCAGAGCACACACCCATTTTGTTCGACTGTCGTAGTCAACATATTATCAAGTACAATATATTATCAACGTGTTTCCAATTAAATTCCGTTGTATCTTACGAATAAAATATTATTTAACACGTTGATCGCCCACTCGACAATCATAAAAATTACACAAAATCAATGCAATATCTTTGTCAAAACAAAAACTAAGAAGTTTAATTTTGTAATATTAATTACTGTTTCAAACCTCTTCTATTCCCTAGATCGTAAGGAAATTTTGTACATTCAATCTACGAACGTAAAAATTAAGGATCAATTCTGTATAAATAATTCTGTCAACCAGATATGGGTGACATGACGATCAAAGTGTTAACGGAATACAACAAATGTGGTTCCATACTTTTTGCCCAGGGGGTTGTAGAAGGTGACCTTCAAGGAAAGAAACGGAAACGATCGATGAGTCAAACGAAAATATACTTTAATTATTATTATCGCCCGTCCGTTTGCTAGGTGCTGTAGATCGGGATCGTCTTTGCCGAACCGGGATTGAAAATACAAGTTCGGTAAACAGTCGTATGAATCATTCGATACACAAGCAAGCTCGTTGGTTACACGTACACGCGGGACCAGCAACGGCGGCGGTTCCCATTCGTCCTGACAAATTGTCGAACGAACGCTGGCATTTTTGTCCGCTTTTGTATAGGTAGCCGGGGCTAAAGGTTGTAAGATACGGTGAAATTCGAGCGGACCCGGGGAAAAAACACGCAAGCTTTCCGGGAGAAACGATAAACCGTGTGTTGGAGACGATAAGTCGCCCTCTCATTGTGAACATCTAAACTATTCGAACAGACTTTAAAAAAAACGGAAGAAAAAGAGAAAAATATAAGCCTTGGAAAGGGCTCGGACAGAGAAACTGTATGAATAATCAGGTTCGGAAGAAATGGAGTTGCGGATGCTGCGAGGTTGAAATATAAGTAGAATTCTGTTGAAATCTAATCGGAAAATTGCTTCGGATGTATTCAACTTTTTTATTGTGTGTTCTTAAAGTTAGCTGTCTTACAATCTATTTTTGTTTTAACAGTGATATAGTGCCGAATATTAATATGTTGCTTTCAACAAGAATTTTATCTTCATTTTAGATCATATGTTTTGGGGCACAGCTTTGCAGGAACAATAGAGGTAATGTATTATTAATCTTGAGAAAATTCACGAATCATTGGACATGTATTCCAATATTTTACCTAAATTTCTATATTGCGGAAAGAATGTTGCTATGTGTAGCAGAGAAAATTAATATGAAACTATATAGTAAAGAAATACTGTAGAACCTCAGTCATCTACACTAATCAGAGCGACATGGGTGTTTAGATAATAGAAGTCGCTTAGTTAGTCACAGACCAAAACATTTATAATGTTAGAGGGAATCTTTATTGATTTATACAGTAAATTATATTGTATACCTACTATCTTAGGATGAATGTTGCTATTTGTAGCAGAGAAAATTAATATGAAACTATATAGTAAAGAAATACTATAGAACCTCAGTTATCTACGCTAATCAGAGCGACATGGGTGTTTAGATAATAGAAGTCGCTTAGTTAGTCACAGTCCAAAACATTTATAATGTTAGAGCGAATCTTTATTGATTTATACAGTAAATTATATTGTATACCTACTATCCTAGCTTAAACGGTTTACTTCTAAAATTTAAGTATGCGCGTAATAGAGAGTACAAGCATTAGACGTTCGGATATTGGAGGTTCTGTTATATCGTGGATTAAACAGGTAAACACGATCCAAATTGTGTCGTGTTTGGTCTCATTTTAATCAGAAAATCATCACGAATATGCTAACACAAGTATCATAAAGAAATTATTACGACCAAAAAAGTTTTGGCTCCATTTTAACCTCGAGATTTATTGTGTGCCGTTCTAAAGGTGCATTTTTCAGAAATATTTCCAATCTAAGTACATTCTAACCAGAAACTGAACCGACTACTCTAAACTGAAAATAAATAATGATACAACAGTCTAGAAAATTTACTTCACATGTTTGCAGCATTGTGACAATTATGACACCTGTAGTTATTTAATTATGATTACGGGTGTCTGTTACGCGATAATAACCAGTGGAGGAATAATCGATGAGAGAATCGACAGTCTCCAAATTATAACGATAGCAGCTTTCCGGTTCTTGTGCCTAAGATAAAAATCATTTTTCAGAGCGAAGAAACTACACGGCCGTAAAAAGGAGTACGGGAAGAATTGCGTCGAATTAGGCCGCGGCGATGAAGAAAAAGTCTGGACCACGCCAGACGTTTATTATACGTATCTCCGCTGATTAATATATAGTCGGAGATAAAGGCGGGTTCGGAGACGATTACGTTGTGCTCCGAGACGAGGCACCAGTCTTTAGAACCCGATAAGTCAGATAAATTCCCCTTTACACGGATTGTGGTCAAAAACCTGTGGGAACAACGGACCTTCACAAAACTGTCTGTTCATAATTCAAATAATAAATGTATGATATGTAGCATGGGATACCCTAAAATCTTTTTTCCATCATATGTTTCATCCACTTGTGTTTGTACAAATTTGAATGTATTATGGTTTTGTAGGAACATTTGTGCTCTTTCGACTGATAGGTAAACTTAGAATTTAATCTGGAGTTTGATTATTATTTTTATTGAGGCCCTCATTTTTTATATTTGGTTCATAACTCAAATAATAAATCTATGATATGTAGCATGGGATACCCTAAAATCTCTTTTCCATCATATGTGTCATCCACTTGTATTTGTACAAACTTGAATGTATTGTGGTTTTGTAGGAACGTTTGTGCTCTTTCGTCTGATAGGGAAACTTAGAATTTAATATAGAGGTTGATTATTATTATAACTGGGGCCCTCATTTTTTATATTTGGTGCATTATTCAAATAATAAATCTATCATATGTAGCACGGGATACCCGAAAATCTTTTTTCCATCATATGTTTCATCCACTTGTGTTTGTACACACTTGAATGTATTGTGGTTTTGTAGGAACATTTGTGCTCTTTCGACTGATAGGTGAACTTAGAATTCAATATGGAGGTTGATTATTATTTATATAGAGGCCCTCATTTTTTATATTTGGTTCATAATTCAAATAATAGAGGGTATTGTGATTGATTAATATGGAATAGCATATTAAATCGAATATGCTAAAGCTTTAATATTACTGGTCAGTTTGGATAGCTTGGATAGTTCGGAAAGTTGGAACATCTGATAGATGATGGCGAAGGGGTGGGGGGAATAAATTTAAGCATTGAAAAAATATTGGAAGATAAAAGAGTTGACGAACCTTACAAAAATTGATTTCAGAGAAAGAATTAGACAGAAGAAGAACATGAGAGAAGGGAATCAAAGAATAAGCAAAGGCAATAGTATGGGTTAAGATGGTTAGAATGTTAGTTCAAGAATAAGATAAGTAGTAGAGGGTGGAATTATTAATTATTAATATAGATAATTATTCTATTATCAATAATAAGAGATAAGAAATAGTGCGATATGAAAGAATAAGTGATATAAGATGTATCATAAAGGAAGTCTCACTTCGTGACCGTGAGGTCGAAATTGAATAAATATATACAAATTGAATAGATAATTATTGTATTATTAATAACAAGAGATAAGAAATAGTGTGATAGGGATGAGTAATACAAGATCAATCGTAACCCAAGCCCCATTTCTTGACCGCGAGGTCAAAATTGAATAAATAAATATATACAGGGTAATTCTGGGAGAGACTGTTTTTAAAAACAAATATTTTACTTATTGATTTGTGTAATGACAATGATCTAATCTGCAACAAAAAATTATTACAATACAACATCGTCACTAACAGTTGCGGAAAGGAAAAAATAAAATTTTGTGCTGTGGTACATCTCTCCCTCGATACTACGGGCGAGATAGACCACATTCATAGAAGTTATAAAGATTGCTTTATAACAAACTATTTTTACGGAAAAAAATTCTTTTATTATATGTAGTGCCTAAAAAATTATAGGCCGACATTTTAAAAAAGAATAACTTGAGCCAATACTTTCTTTAAAGACTGTATATATTATTGGTCAGTTTTGTTGCTCGCACAGGGGTCAAGTCGTCGCAGAGTCTACCGGGCAGTTATCGAACACGGGTCGTTTTCGAATAGTTCGGAATTCGGAAAAAAAAATCAGATCAATACAGAAGACGTAGATAAACATCCCCCGTGGACTCGCGTCTCTTTCAGATTTCATCTGGTCCCGCCCCGGCTGCTGGTCGTCTACAAGTCAAAAGGCGAACGTGATCGAATGCGTGGCCAAAATCGGGATCTCGTCGATTATCTGGCCGCGTACGTCGGAAACCTCGTAGCTTTCTCGTACCTACGCCCGGTGATTCACTCTCCCCTATTGTCCGATCCGTTTGCGAACGAACAAGAGAGAGAAAGAGAGAGAAAAGAGAGAGAGAGTGTGTGTAAGAGAGAGGATAGGAAAAGGACGGGAAAATGGAGGGAGACGGAAAAACCAGGGTGGAAAGATAGGCAAGAACGTGTGCAGTCAGTCGTTCGTAGTCTAGTCGAGACTCGGCTACGCCGAAGATAAAGAAACACGGTTGCGAATCACGCCGCGGTGGCGCCTAATGGGCGGCAACAAAAAGGGACACGGTGTGGTCATCACGCCGCACCGGTGTCGGGGAATTCCCCTCCGTCGAAGACGCGCCATCCCCACCATCGAACTACCGAGACTCCCACTCGACAAACCTCGGACGCGCTCGGACACGCTCGGTGATCTCCGCGTCATTGCTGGACCCGCCACGCCGGAGATCGAGCAGGGCTGTGTCTAGCACCACTTTTCCCCACATCCTTCTCCACTGGCTCCCAAAAGCAACGACATACTGTATTTTTCACCCCTAGCACTCTAAAAATTGTTGTATCATGATTCAAATTATTTTTGACATTATGAACACTTTACATACCTATTAATAGGATCTTCAATGATCACGCTGTACCAACAGGAAACTTGGAAATCTTTTTTCACATTACAATCCCAAACGAAATTATTAGATGTTGCTAGGGGGTGACTTGGTTCACAATTGAAATTGTTGTCACTGTTGAAGGATTAATTTAAAAGTGTTTTGCTGTGGACTTTTAAAAATTATGAAATAATCCCGGGAGTTCTAGTGTTAAATTTATTTGTATCCAATAAATTAATGAATATTTAAGTACTGTACGAGTAAATTGCATCAGTTTCGTATACATAAAATGAAAACAATCTTACAAAAAGGAAATATTCTAGTTCGGAGGAAATGTTTGGTTTTCGAATTAAAATAGTTCCGAGTGCAATGGGTTAATAAATTGTCGACATTGAAATTGTTATAATTTCGTACTAAACCGCAACTTTCACTCGTTTTATAGCTTGAAGCTTCTACTCTCGCTATCCTTACTTCATTTTATTTTAAGATATTCTTGCATCCTATAGCAGGTGGGGAAACTGAAGATATGTTTTTTTCCAGAACACTAAAAGTTCTAAGATTGAACAATTTTTTTGTGATGGGATATATCATAGATTTGTAGATCGAAGCTTCCGTTTTACAATGCCCCCTGGAACTCGATGTACGATTTTTCTTCTAGTCGATTTACTGAGATTTTCACAGAAGTTGTACACATTACCAACTTTGCAATAATGTTAGTCACACCATGAGGGCTTTGCACGACTAAAAATGTTCCTCATTCCTTTTTTTATTTCATGAAATAAATTATTCTGATTACATGACATTTTTTAAGTTTCTAGATTGGCAGTCAAACTCTACAACTTAGTTTTATATAGATACGTGTAGGTCGTTGACATTAAACTTGAAATCTAATTAATAAATATAGAGATAAATGGTAAGCTTTATTCATAGTATTTTTGTCACAAATAAATCAACGATGCGGAGAGAACAGAAGGATATTCTTGCAGCGTCGAACAAATTCGCTCAGTTTTTTAAATCGCAACATGGTATAATCGTATCTTTCTCAGAATACATTTCCTAAACTGTGACATTAGTGCCCAGAAAATTTCCGCAGATTTCATACATTCGTTCGCAAAAAATGAGTAATAATGTGCAACACAATAGCTGTACACTAGTAACCTTGCTGAATGTCTGACATCTCGTATAACGACCAACACGGTTGCCATGACGACAAGCAACGCTGCCAAAACGTTAATGCGAATGTATATCACTGTAAACACCGTATACTTGACCTAAAGATAAACATAGCGGGCAATTATCGGATCTGATAACAGTTTAGACGCGAACATCCCTCTTTTGCACCGTACCACCCTGACAAAAATATTTTCACTGACTATACAGACAGGTATACTTATAAAAGTCGCTGTATAAAAATCAATATGCTCATATCTCTGAAATTAATAGAGTGAGAATATTGAACACTGAGAAATGGTTCAATCATCCCCCCCCCTCTGTTCAAAGTATCAAAAAATGTAAAACAGTCATCATATTCAACATTTCAAACTAGTCGTTATTAACCCCGTACCATTTTCTTTACGGTTACGACAATTAAAGCGTCTTTATCCCCAAAAATGTTATAGGGAAGGAAAGCAAATTTATATGTTTTGTGTGGTTACGTTTACTTCAATGCTTCAATATTGATTACAGAAGAGTACAATTTTATTTTGTCTGTAAGGAAATGCATAACATACATATTTGTTAGACTTTGTTTAAAATCGTTATCACGAGTTTGGATCGTTAAAAGACGGTAAGGGGTTAACGCAGTCATCTCGTTGAGTTTGAGACAAATTCGAGAATCGCTGTTCAACAGGTGTAAATTTTTTCCAAGCACGCCCTAACGAGCGGAAAAAGTAGTAGTTCAGCTCTGAAACGGTCCAGTACACCACAGAATGATCCACGGTGTAGAAACAAGCGTTCTCTTTCCACGATTTTTCTCATTCTCACCCCTCCCCCCACCCCTCCCTCCCTCCCTGAAACAAGGAAAACGTTCAAGCTTCGCTGATGACGCGTCAAGTGTTTCGATCGGGGAAGCGAGATCGTTGCTCTCTGTGCATCACAGGGGCATCGTGTAGCAAATTATGGCAGCTAGCTGGACAAAATCCAAATTTTCTGTTGCTACAAAAATTGCCTATGGTCATACCTACACGACCTTCATAACCAAACGGTCGATAGTAACTTTATATGCAACCAATCTCATTTTGGAGCCCATTTGGTAGGACTCAACATTTTCCTATGTTGATTTTTCATGTTGTAATTATTTGGGAAATACCATTAGTTATTATGAATTTGGTTTTTATGTTAATAAATGGTGACTATATTGACAACAGTTGTGGCAATTCTTCACAATTCAATTTTGAGAATCAACACGGTCTTATTAAAGTCTTTATCTATCTTTTTAGAGTTACAGTTTGTGACTGTTGTGTGAGATACATTTGAGTTCACACAGTTGTGTGACCATTTTCTTAATTTTGTTAATACACTACTGACTTTTAATCAATTATTGTAATAACTGAATGATGTGCAGCAATGATGACAACGTTCCAATGCAGCTCCATTTTTCACATATTTTTTTGTTATACAATCTCATTCATAAACCCCTTGCCCTACCATTTTCTTCACGGCTGCAGTGATTAAAGCGTCTTTAGCCCCAAAAATGTCACAGAAGAGAAAAGAAAACTGATATTTATTGTATGGCTATAGTTTTACTTCAATGCTTGAATGTTGATTACAGAAGAATAAAATTTTATTCTTTAGTCTAAAACGAAAGTCATAACATTCACTTGGCAGAGAAAAGAGTTAGCTCCAAATAATAAGTATTAAATTGAAGTCCCTATAAAAATAAGTGGTCATCTTCTGCAGGAATGCTTGAAGACGTCATCATGTTAGTTAGTTGTCGACTAACTTGATTAGTTGTTCTTACTTTTTGGGAGACTTTCTTCGTGGATAATGTCGTTGGTACGAGAATATTCTTAACGCTAACTATTCCAGCAATTGTTGCGCTCAAGGGGGATCAGTAGAATTCTGCGTGAGTGCCAGAGCGAGGAAGGTTCAACTCGTGAGATACCAAGAAATTCAACACCTCGAGACGAGACCTTTGGGAGAGAGGGTCGCCATCTATTGGCTCTAATTGCCCGGTACTCGTTGAATGGTGATGGTCCCGGCTATGCTTTCGCTGGCATATAAGTCCGAGTTTAAATGATCGCAGCCCGACGCTTCTCGTTTAGTATACTTGTACACAAGAAAATTGTGTGCGCCAAACACCCTTTCGGTCTTGTTCGCACGATCCTCCGGTATCAACATCGTCTGCTTAACATCTACCCAGCGACGAAGTTTCAATCTCCAACCATTGAACCGCGATGGCCGGGTCAGTTTTGACCCTGTACAACAGAAACCTCATAGTTTCACATTTTAAGTTAGCCGTGATGATTTTTAACAGCTAAGCACTACAAAACACTACAAATCAGAAAAATTGCGAATGATTGCACGAGTACATCGTGTTTAGGGTTGTTGTAATTTTCGCACCGTGTTATATCGAAACCGAGTTATCCAAGTACCGTGTTACAGAAGGATGAAGCGTATTTCACCTAAAAAATTAATCCTGTCGACGATTCTCTGCTCGCACACGAATCATCCAACAAACTACTGGAACCAGCCAACGAAAATCGAGTTAGTCTCATCGTGGGCTCTCAGCCGAGCGTTAAATGATTTTCAGTTCTGTAATAGAGTGCGCCAGTCCGAGAGCACGTGATAGATGACTTTTCAAAATAATACATATCGCCAGCCGCGATAAATCCTTTCGCCACCTCGGCAAGCGTCACGTCCGCCTAATTGCGCGTTATTTTCCTGCGAGCTTCGCGACGCAGTCGACCGATGCGACTTCCAGGTTCGATTGAACCTATCTCGCGAGATTAACGAGAACGAATTCGTACTAATTTACGAATCAACGTTGCTGTCGATACGAGGCTCGCATCGCAGCTTTCGTTTCGACGTGCTCGCGCGTCTGGCCCTAAATAATCGGCTGCTGCCTAGCGATGGCTGCCTGCGCCGTTCGAGCAAGGTTGAACTTGGCCGCGTCCTCCCTGAGAGACTATTCCGATTGCGCGTGTCCATTCATCTCAAGTCTATGTCTCTCCTGTAATACGTTCGACCACGTAACACAGAGCTAGAAAATCAAACATAAATCAGACGTGTCATGTTCGACAAGTTTACTCTTTAACACACGGCGGTAGGTAAGATTCGGGTCAAAGGTAGTGACTTTGGACTGTGGTCGTTTAAAAATTATCTACCGGAAGCTTATTAATCGGCTTTTCAATAAATGTGCTATACTAAAAGGACGCTTAAAAATCATCTTTTATATAATAATCCCGCACGAAATTATTAGATTACACTACCGGGTGTGAATTGGTTGGTTCACGATTGAATCGTGAGGTAGATAATGCGCTAATAACGTAGATTGTTGTGTCGCGATATTGTGTAGCTGTTGTTGGGCATTATCGAGGCGCAAGAGTTTGAACTTGCTTGAACTTGTGCGCATGTGTTCGAACGCGTTCGACCTGCTAGCTCGTAGCCGGGTCACTGCCGCAGCCTCCGGTTGCAGCGCAGCTCCCGTCTCTTTCGGACATTGTTTCGAAGCGGGCCCTTCCCTTTCATTCAGTAATTCGCAGGCAGCTGCACACTAATAATAGTATCGGACACTGCCGCCAGTGCTCTCGCCGTCTCTGCTTTCGTCGCGACCGTACGCACATTAACCGTCAATATCGTCATTTCCGACGATAGGCTTACCTTGCCTCCCCCGCTATGTCGCAAGACAGCGTCTCTCGTTTCATGTTGTTCAAAAGAACGGTTGTTACAGAAACGACCATTCAAAAAAGCTAAGGTCCGAAGCTCCTTTGAAATCTATCGGAATTATAACGATTTTCAGGGGTTGCAAGAAGATCAGGGTTTGCTCATTTTCGGATGGTTTAGCTACCGCCCGTTCATCGCCGTCGCTACTCCAGCTAGGAAACAGGCGATCGAATGGAAAATTTTACTGATATACTGTCGCATCGTTCACTATACACATAGGTTGCATCGCGAATAAGAGCCGCTTGTCTACACACCGAGCGTGTTACATACCTCATGGCGGTGAAAAGTCAAGGGAATCGACCAAGATAACCGCACGCGCTACGGAACGTTATCTGGCTCCCCCTTCGTCCGCGAGGTACGCGGATCAAGTGTTTTGTTGCGGAATTACTCTCTCTCGTGATCTTTAAACACTCCGAATCGAGTCACTGTTCGTGGAATCCACGGGGCGTTCGAAAACATTCAGCTATAGCACTGATTTCGCTAGCAGTATCGTTGATCTTTAAGCGTCGTTGCGTACTCCTTGTATGGACAACTAAAATATATTTGGAGCTACGGTGGTCAAAATTTTTCTCCTACTAGCCTATATATTTGAGACGATTTATGCCGAAAGTTAAATTAAATTTGAAAAATTGGTTATTGTTATGATCAATTGATAAAAAATCTCCATTTGAGCATGGTGGCGTTTGGACTCTATTTTTGGTTCTTTTCTACGCCACTCCTTAGTGCATGATCCGAAATGGGGATCATGGTACGTAATAAGTAGAAAGCGAATTTTATGCATTTTTTGCAAAACTGAACAGGTGTAATTTAAAACTGTTAAAACATTAGACGAATTTACAAATACTTATATTATTTTCAACCTATTAAATATCTTAAGAAAGAAAATAAATTTCTATTTCACTGCAGTTTGTTACAATTCAAGTAGAAAATTTTTATTTTGCATAAATGTCCACTGTCTAGTAATGAGTTTAGAGAAGAAGAAAATGAATTTCTATTTCACTGCAGTTTGTTACAATTCAGGTAGAAAATTTTTATTTTGCATAAATGTTCACTGTCTAGTAATGAGTTAAGATAGCAGATTTAGGATACGTTATTTGGATAGATCCTACTAGGACAGCAGATCTAGGACACGTCTTTCTGCTAGAACAATAGACCTACGATATACTTTAGGATAAGATAGCAAACCTAGCTACAACTTCGACTATAAAGGGTCACAAGACTGACTCCACCTGACCAATCGTTACACACAATTCGAAACCAAAATTAGAAAAACAGACTCTCGAATGCAGGATGTTTGTCGACCAGCCAGAAGGTAGCAGAGGCACAAAGTCTCTTTTCAGGCAATTTCCAGCAATTAACGCAGGACGGTGGAACGGTTGGCAGAAGGGGAAACGGTCGAAATAAATGCAATATCGGCGCGGCACGCATCCTTCCTTTCGCCAGATAAATAGCGGGGCAATCAGGTTCGTGAGCTAATGGGTCCGAAAGATACTGGGTTTCCGGTGAACGTATGCGTCACGATAAGAAGCTCCGCGATGGTCCACGAGCCATTGCTGCTGGAAACAACGGCGCGGTGGCGACCGTGTTCCATCTCTCTCTCTCTCTTTTTCTCTCTCTGGTTGTCCCTCTGTCCCCTTTGTGTAGCCGTCGCGGTGTGGCTTGGGAATCGATATACCGTGGGGCTCCCAGTTGGCCGGCTACGTTCCTGACCTTGATTGCGGCCGACGCACACGCCGAGATGCGACGCAGGTAGGGGATGTTGCGACGCATGGGCAGACGAATATATAGTACGCACCGAATCGCTCGAGGATAACATCTCTCGTATCCCAGGGAAGGCTACCGCGCGGCGACTTGTGCCGATCCGTGGTGGGGGGGCAGAGTGGAGAGTTTGTGCTGTAGAAGTGAGGGAGGGGGAACGACCGAGAGACTGGAGAGGAAGATTGGGAGGGACAAGGGAGCGGAGTTGGACGTGGAGAGGAAAGGAGAGGATAGGGGGGGCTCCAGCGTGTCCGTCATAATACCTAGAGGGGAGAATAGGAGAACGGTTACGGGGTTTAGGGGTGGGGGAAACACACTGACGGCGGTTAGGAGGGGAGAGGAGGTAGAAGAGGTAGGATAGGTGGTGGGGAGGGTCGAACAAGGCGAGGGAGATGAAGGAAGAGAGAAGAAGCATGGGGGCGGTGGCTGGTTCGCTACGGCCGCCATCACCATCCGTCCCATCCTATAGTAAACTCCGAAGCAGCAGTCCCCAATCTGTCTCCATGTGTGTTAGTTAGGACCGTGTTTTACCGGTGCTTGCTACTCCAAGCTGGTAGTAACACCGACATTTCTGCCTAGCCCGCTCTCTGCGATGCCCTAGCATCGGCTTCTTTCCCGACACCGTCGCGGCTCTCTTTCCCTTGTTCCTTTCTTCTCTTGTCCGTCTTCTACACTATTCCCGCTCTCTATATATTCTTTCCCGTCGTCCGGTGTGCTGCGTGTCGTCCTCTTGCTCTCGTATATCTCTCAGTCTCCCTCTCTCACTCTCTCTCTCTCTATCTGTCTCTCTGGTCGGGTGTGTTTTGCCTTCCGAAGTGCGTGCGAGAAACGCGTGTACGCGAATGAAAAGAATCGGTCGAGAAGAAGGAGAAGGCGGCGACGGAGGCGGAGGTGGAGGAGGTGGTGACGGGAAAAGAAGAGGAGCAGCGTATCGCTTTCTGCACGGCCCGTTTCCAAGGATATAACCGGTGTGCCCGAGATCCGTCTCTTCCTCCCTTTTTCGACTCGCTTCCCTTCTTTTATTCCCACCGGGTTTTCTCCACGACATCGTAGTGTGTATAGTGTGATTAGTTGGGTAGCCGCCAGTGCATCGCATCGTATAATAGGTTCCTTCGATATATACGCGAGACGCCACGGATCCCCGAGACGGCCCGAGATCCTTCAGTGCCGGACCGACAAGACGATAGAAAGAGAGAAAGCAAGAAGGAAAGAAAAAAAAAACACAGAAGCATCACAGGGACCATCCGGAGAGAGCACTTTGTGCGGAGAGAGATCGTCTTTGCCATCGAAGCGATGGCGAATCAAGCGGATGTACACGCGGAATAAAAACAGAAAGGAATAGTTGTCTATCGTTACCCTTTGTCGTGTTCCTGAAGAGTCTTCCACGAGAGTCCTCGCGATCCGCTAAAATCTTCGGTGTGCCAGCAACGGACCTAACAGCAACGGGTAGCCTAACCGGAGAGACCGCGTCCCACCCGAACGGTCCTCTCGAATTATCGTCGCGGAGTCGTCACTTATCGGACGAGGGGAATGAAGGAACGGACGAACCATCCGTGGACCTCAACGCTGCCGCCCGCTGGAATTCCTCCTGTCGTCGTCTGCACATAACGTCTCTCTCTCTCTCTCTCTCTCTCTCTCTCTCTCTCTGTCCCTCGTCCCTGCCGTCGTCGGTCGCCTCCTGTCCTCTGTATCTCTCTTTCTCTCCACACACGAACATACACACGTATACTCTTTTCTCTCTTGCTCTTCAACCCTGTTATCATTCTGTCTCTCCTTCTCCCTGTCCGTCGGCCACCGACACTTGGCTCGCTCTCCTCGATTTCGCATCGAAGAAGAAACGTGATCAACATTCCCGTGTTTCGTTGAACTCGACGTGCGCGCAAGTGACACAACGGTCGCGTTTGGATGCTGGACGCCTCTGGAGCCGATCTACCGCGATCGAGGAACACGGTGATAATTCTCTCGATCGTTCCGTCGATCTTGTACATCACGACTACTCTATTTCTCGAGAGAGAGAAAAGGAGCTAACGATGATCAGCCGAACACCGGAGCGCCCACGGACCTGAGGAATCTCGGCTCCGGTTGGTCCACCGGAAAGAGGAACGGTTTCGAAGGCGATCAAGAGGCGGATCATTGCGTGGAATTTCTCACGGACCCGATGCGGGAACGACTGAAGTAACGGCGGCTAGTTATCGAACGGTTCGAGACGGGGAAACGACGAGCAAGAGTGCAACCATGCGTCGCTGCACCGAGAAACGTCACAGATCACGCTGGACGAACTCTTGAGCGGGATCGGAAGACGTGTCGCAGCTGCGGGGACATTTCACCTGGCGTTATTTCAACGATTACCTCCGGTAGCACACTGGGTCGTGCTCGAGTGAATATGAACATGACTCTCGTCCGAAATACGTTCAAAGGTGAGTCACTTTTTCTCTTGTTCTTTCTTTTGCTCTTTCTCTTTCTCTCTCTCGATCTCTCTCTTTCTATCTCGCTCGCTCGCTCGCACGCCTCTCTCTCTCATAACCTGTACGCGTGTGCATCAGAAACGTTTCTTCGTTTCTCGCGGTACGCGCCTCTCGCGTCTGCGCACTACCCGACAGAGAATCGTTATTTCATTAATCGGTGTCTTATTTCGAGACTGCGGATTTTTCTGCGGTTCTATTGGTCAAAGATGTTTGAGGGGTTATGATTGCACTTGTTCAGACAGGAGATTCTTTTCATTTTTGTTGAAGTGGAGTCGTTGGAGTTTGAGGGATTAAGGGTTGAGATTTTATTGGGGGCGGTAGTTTTTGAAATGTGGAGCGGAAGTCACACGTGTGCACCTGTGTTCAGTGGCGCGAACTGACGGATTTTTCAAAATTTCTTCATTGTTTTCATTGGTAGTTAGACTTGAGAGCTTCGTTATTTGATCAATTTAGAAGAATTTGGTAACGGGGTTGTTTAGAAATGGTGGACAATTTATTGTATATTTTCGAGTTTTCGTTCACATAATCCCATTTCTGGGAATTCAGAGAAAAAATATTCTGTGCGTCCCACTGTCACGAAATACACAATTATTTGCAAATGTACTATTTAAATATATTTTGTATAAATAGTGTGGTTTGTTTTCTTCTAAATCTCATATGAAAACATACTATTTCTTGTAGTCGGAACTTTAAACTGAAACAACAACTAGCATATTTTTTTAATTATTTTTAATTTATTAAATTAAGACAGAAGATTCTATTTATTTGATACAGTTATGCTGTAATAAAGTCATTTTATAAAATTTAGAGCAAGAAAAGAGTTAGTTTCACCTTTTAAAAGATCCTTTAGAGTAAAAATAATATTAAAATGTAATAGCTTTTGTTTTAAAGCTATGTAAAGATAATTTTTAGTATCATATGGTGTATATCTGTATTTTGCTACGTTTTTATCACTTATCAGCAGATTTATATGCATTTGTTAGATATGAAAATCTCTGAAATGCAGAACAACGTGTATATTATTGTAGATTAATGATATTTCAATTTTATTTTAACTACTAAGAATCTGTTAATCGACGAAATAAATTTTTTCTTTATTTTTGTTTCCTCAAATTAACTTATCATTGCTGAATTACGACCATGCACAAGATGTAAAGTTACATTTTCTAAAATTGATGCTTGAATGAAAAATTAATTTAAAAATCACTAAAAGATTATGAAAGTTGCGTCTACACGATAATGTGTCCTTGTAAATCCCATTCATGATTGAATTTTTAGTTTTGAATGAGACAAATATTGAAAACCTCACATTTAAGGTTTAATCCTAGAATTAAATATGAAACCTGTTGGTGGATAATTGTTCGAAAAGCTTTTTTAATAAGCACCTTAACGAGGGAGCCCAGTTTAGAACCAGTTCAAAATCTATATTTCTGCGTTTCATTCGCTAATGATCTGTGAAGCGGTTGTTTTCTAAAATTTGGAACAAATTTATCTCACATTCGAGGAATACACCCTAGCAAACAAATCAATTTTTATTTCAGTATTTACCCAATTGGTACTTATCAATATAATTCAACTATATAGTTACATATATTGTACTCCCAAATTTTGTTCTCATACAACAAAATATACAGAACCAACATCAAACTTAAGCCTCTTCCTCTAGTCAGTATTTCTGAAAATAAATTGCTTGAAAATAAGAGATGTCAACTAACAGATTTCTGTGAATTTGAATGATCCCAATGGTCAGCCTCTTATTGACTTCCAATGTATAGCTTAATGTCCTCATATAAAAATATTGTAAACTAATGTATTAATAATAAGAACCCTAAAGATGGCTGACTACTGGAACAGTTACCTTATTGGTTCAAATTTTTGTGATGAAATTAAGAAACATTTATTATCAAACTTCTATAAACCTAAATTAGCAGAATGGTCAGTCTATTCCTCATTTGCAACGCACCTATAGCTTCCTGTCCTGATATAAAAATATTGTAAACTAATGCATTAATAATAAGAACCCTAAAGATGGCTGACTACTGGAACAGTTACCTTATTGATTCAAATTTTTGTGATGAAATTAAGAAACATTTATTAACAAACTTCTATAAACCTAAATGATCACAATTCCTCATTTGCAACGCACCTATAGCTTCCTGTTCTGATATAAAAAATTGTAAACTAATGTATTAATAATAAGAACTCTTAAAATATCGGACTACTGGAACAGTTAGCTTATTGTCTTTAGCTTATCTCTCTAAGAAACATTTATTAACAATTTTCTATAAACCTACATGAGCACAATGATCAGCATATTCCTCATTTGCAACGCACCTATAGCTTCCTGTCTGGATATAAAAATTTTGTAAAATAATGTATTAATAATAACGAAGCTTAAGATGGCTGACCACTGAAACAATCACCCTATTGGTTCAAATTTACCGTGGTCGAACCTGTCCGGGACCGTGTCTCGATCATTTTCTCTGTCTCTTGCGGAATCTCGATTAGTGGACGCTGCACTTTGACCGTGCGGATCGCGTTTGAGAACGTAAATTCCGTGCATCACGATGACGCTGTCGGTTACTTACATATTGTACTTTGTCGGTTGTCGTATCATCGATGATAGCAATTGTTCGTTTTTGGGCCCCGTTCTCCCGAGTCACAAGCACCTACACGTGATTCCTGCGTGCTCTTCGTAAATACCTCTTCGTAAATACGGCCTCCGTTGCGCGCGAACGCGTTTAGAGCACGCCCGAATACGCGTTGCATTTAACGCATGCGGTGGTTTCGGGCATGCGCGCCCCTATTTCGCGAAAATATACCCAGTTTTCAGCGAACCAACGTGTGCGAGCCGATCGTGCGAAATGCATTCGATCCTCTCTATCACACTGTTCTCGCGATTCGATACGTTATCTGTATCCCGAGTGCTCAAAAGCAATTTCTCGTGAATCTCGTTACTTGTCGCACAGATTTGTATACAAAATAAAAATGTCTTGCGTCGATAACAGGGCACAGGAGCTATATATATATATAATTTATCTTCAATATCGTCTTTTTATTCATTGGTAAAACGGAGAATTATAATTAGACTGCGAATTATAATTATGCATTTATAAAAAGAACGGATATGTGCAGTTTAAATTAGTAGACAGATTAAATGAATTTAAGGATATTGATTGATGCAAATAATTTCTGTTTTGTATAAGATCCGCAGTCTAATTATAGCCAATCAATTATAAAATTGTTGGCTATGAGTAGATCGTATTTAATCACACTTGACTGAATTTGCAGTAAGTCGCAAACAAATCCTTGAAAACAAAAGAAACATTTCTTTCATTTTTATAATCTATTTTATAATCTATTTTATAAAATTTCAAATAAGGGTAACATTTCTTTCATCGACTCGAAGAATCTTTATAGTAAAATAGAAGTAATCATTGATTTTAATGAATACACTGGTTTTCCTGAATTTTATAAATTACACACTAAATCGACAAATGCACAAAGATATATCTGCAGTTCGCTTAGAACCGATTTAGAGATTCGTTACCATAACTGAAATTGGCATTATCGATCACAGCTTCCGGGTGCAAGCTTATCCAAAAGAAGTTTTATCGCACCGTTCGCCAGCGTTGCAACTCATCATCATTATCAGTATACAGGCCAATGAGGACGCGAAACGTTAGGTTGAAATTTGGACGCTGCTTGCGCTTGCTAACCTCAATTAATAATAACAAGTAGACTGCGGATTTTATGCATTTATGACAAAATTAAGCAGAGGCGACACGATATAGCAAAAATATCAGAACATTTTAAAAACTCTATTACATTATTTATAATTAAGATTCTGAAGACAAGAAATGTAGCTTTATGCTGTTCTTTCTTGCAATCAATGCACAAGTTTTTTATTTTGCATAGTGGTCCGCCATTTATCTGTGACTAGACTGTGGATATATGCATTTATGACAAAAGTAAGCAGAGGCGACACGACATAGCAAAAATATCAGAACATTTTAAAAACTCTATTACATTATTTATAATTAAGATTCTGAAGACAAGAAATGTAGCTTCATGCTGTTCCTTCTTGCAACCAATGCACAAATTTTTTATTTTGCATAGTGCTCCGCCATTTATCTGTGACTAGACTGTGGATATATGCATTCATGATGAAAATGAGTATTTATGATATAAATGAGCAATTTAAAGCAAGAGACAGTTTAAAAAGCTCCAGTGTACAAGTCTCGCTTTATTACTGAAGGAGCAATAAAATTTCTACACGGCTGCTGTTCATTGTAATCGATGCAAACCATTTTTATTTTCCATAAAAATCCGCAGTATTGCGACAATCATTTTTAAGCAATTTCCCAGCGGTATTCAACGCGATAAATCCTAGTTTTTGCAATCTGAGCAGAAAATCTTTATTCTGCATAAAGATTCGCAGTTTAACGACGATCCGTGGACCCGAGGGTGTGTCGTAAACCGTTCGCGAAACGCATCAAACAGCGAAACTGTTCGCGCACGTGTAACTTGGTTCGCGGTCTTAGCTGCATACAATATTTTTTACTCACCTTGATTTATAGGATCTTGCGATTTCCCGTCGATCGCGAGCACGTTTGTTCTTTATCGGCGGAACGTGTCGGCGCCGCGTCACTTAACAACGATCGCCGGACCCGTTTTCCGTGATTCACGGATGCGTAAGTACAGTCTGTCCCGATGAACTTTAGACTCGGACTGTTCCGCTTTCGTGTCTTCGAAAAACAAATTCTCAAGCCGAGCCGCGCGACCAGTCTCTCGTTTTAGAGCGTTTCAGAGCAGAAAATTGCGACTCGTTTCCATCTAGGACTGTACTACTCCGTTATACGAAACAATGGAACGCCGGACCTTGTTTTTGATTCGGTTTGCAAACTTCTACACTTTTCTTGATGCAAATAGACGTTGCCCTGGATCGGTTCAGGAAAATCGGAAACAGAAGATAATTTGTGCAATTAATTTGCTAACCTTTGATTGGATACGTCCTGGCTTTATTTGCAAATTTTTTTATTCAAGGTAGCATTGTACCAAAGGCGAATAACTGGCTAATTTGGGTTACATTGTGAGAATTATAAGATTGAATTTATTTAGGTGTGATTTTTCTTATAATATATATTTGAATTAAAAAATCTTATGCATTTTTAATATGACCACTGATTTAAAGTGTGCGCACCCATTTTTATTATAAACGCATAAAATCCGCAGTGTATATATGACCAACGTTATAAATAGTCTGCGGATTTTATGCATTTATAATAAAAATGGGTGGGCAAAGTTTCAAAGAATAAAGTGATCAAAAGAATTAAATTGAAGCAAGAAAGATATTTTCATATGATTCTTGTGTATCACAATTTTATTTTGCACAAAGATCCACAGTCTACTTATAATTTTGTTCACCGTGTAATTCGTGGTTGACGAGGCCAAGATCAACCGTTTTCACTCGAGTCAACAAAATATAGAATCAATGCGGGTACACCCATGTCGGAGGCAGCAGCGATTATTGAACAACGTGACGGAGATCATGCGAAAATATTTACCGATCGGACGTTTCCGAGCGGCGGAAACCGCGGGTTCTATTTTCGCGATATCAGGTGGGACGTCGTGACGCTCCCCACCATTTTCGCGAAAGAATATCACGGAGGAGGATTCGCGACGGCCACTCGATCGATTTTCCAGTAAATATTTACTCAACTGCCCGCTTACAGTTGTCAGAGGGCTTGATCCTGTTAATGGACTATAGTGCTGCAGGAATTCGAAAAAAGTGGGGGAGTCTATTCTGATGATCGATGTCGTTCGGATCGGCAGATGATTAATTTGGGATGCTGATGTTGGATGATATAACGGACCATGGTGTTCGGTTTTAACACCTCTGTGGCTCCTTTTAGAATTAGGAAATCAGGTTAGATCAATTGCAATATATATTCCCAATTTCTTTCAATTTTTCTACCGTTTTTAAATTTCATTTAACGAATTTCATCGAAATCTAATCGTAACATCGAATTATTATCTGTTTACATCCCAAAAAGGCCTAGTCTCAAATATCCAATATTTATTCTAAAAAAATTCTTAAAAATCACTTGTTTTCATTGTCGTAACACTAAACTCGGAAGTTTAGGGTACGCGGTATCACTTTTGTCTCCTTTTTAGTCTATCTTAATCAAGAATTAACTCACGAAAAGACCTAGTTTTATCACGTTAAACAGGGAGCAATTTTGTCTCACTTTTCATTTCACTTTTTATTTAAGTTGAAATACAAAACTAGGAGTGTGCATCAGTATCGCCAGATCGAGGAAAACGAGAGGAATACAATTTACCCCCTCTCTGATGACCAGAGTACTATCAGTCGCGCGCGGAATGTCACGTGACCAGTCTACGGTCTTAGTGGGGGACGATGGAGTGTGCTCATGGTAGTGGAAGGGGGAAAGGGGGAGAGGAAAAAGCATTCGTTTCGGTGCTTTCTGGCGACACTGGTGTGCATAAACAAAAGACTTGTTTACCCCATATCTGCTTAATCTGTTTCGGTTAAATCAATTAATACAGTGTGAACATTTTTTAATGTTATATATTATTTTGTAAACGCGATACCGCCAGTCCTGAGGGACTGGCATAGCGTTTAACCCTTAGCACTCGAATGGCGACTCTGAGGCGCCACTACAAATTGCTACACCATTATTCAGAATATTGTTTGCATGATTAAATTTGTTTAAATGTAATAAATTACTAATCATTTGAATATTGTATGAGGTACTATATCATTTTCGTACGCATATAATGAAACAAAATTATGTGCAATGGAAATATTCTAGGTTAGAAGATATGTTTGGTTTTTTAGTTGAAATAGCTCCGAGTGCAAAGGGTTAACCTGTTAACTTGTTTCATGACATAAACATTTTTTAATTAATTCTACCTATTTGATAGAAACGATCCAATGTGCCACGGTAAACTACACGCTCTGTGGTTGGTACAGTGTCGTCTTTCATCTTTTCCGCGTAATATAGTGAATCTTATCTGTCGAGGAAGAACAATATCGCCCGTTCGCGTATGTAGAGTACACTCTCTCGTTGTACAGGATGGATAAAAGAAGCCCACGAATCGGGCCAGGGAATTCGACGCGACCAAAGAGGAAAACTAGCGACGCGCGGCGAAGATTTATTTCGAGACCGATGAATTTCGCAAACCAATCGATATACGATTCATAAGTTCGGACTCGAGGACTTTCTTGGCACGATTTTAAAACAGCCTGCGCGAAATCTGTCTAAATCGACGGTGCATTGAAACGTTTCTCTGCGGAACGGGCTGCTTTCGAATCTTCGAATTTTCTAGTCTTTCGAATCTTTTAAACTCGCTGCCTGAATATTTTTACGGATTCCTATAAGTCGTATATACCACTGAATAGGTTGCAAAAATGACTGTTTAAAATTGTGATATGAAAGCACTGATTAAAACAATTGTAGCAGACTGGTTCTGAATTTTCTAACCTTTGGATATTGCTAAACTCACTGCCGGAATATTTTTACAGATTCTTATAAGTTGTATATAGCGCTGAATAGGTTGCAAAAATGACTATAGAAAATTGTGTATGAAAATATTGATTAAAACAATTATATCAGACTGGTTCTAAATTTTCTAACCTTTGGATATTGCTAAACTCACTGCCGGAATATTTTTGGAGATTCCCATAAGCCGTATATACCAATAAAAATGTTGTAAAAATGACTATTTTTATACTACAGAGTTACTTAGAAGAAAGGAATGTTTTTTTTAATGTTACTATTCAAAATGGGATATTTCATATGCAACAACCTAATAACTAGATTGCGGATATTTATTAAAAATAAAAATGTTCTGCATCAATTGCAAGAAATGGACATTTCATTTTTCCTTGAATAATTTGAACACGTCGAAAATAGTATATATGCATTAATTAGCTGAAATCTTCTCCTGTTTTAAATTGCAACTAGATTGCGGATATTTGTTCAAAATAAAAATGTTCCGCATCAATTGCAAGATATGGACACTTAATTTTCCCTTGAATAATTTGAACACGTCGAAAATAGTATATATACATCAATTAGCTGAAATCTTCTCCTGTTTTAAATTGTACCAACTCATTTTTATTACAAATACATAAAACGGAATCTATTAGTAACATTACGGAAACAATTTTGACGAGATCAGCGATTTTTCAGTTACGGGATGCAACGGTTCCGGTTTCCTCGTGGTCGCGGAGGATCTGCCCTCGTCAATTTCGTTGTTCCGCAACTGCTATACCCAGTGTTCTTAACATACACGTCCGCCAGTATTTGCGAAGTTCCCAAACACGACAGACGACAAAAGAGTAATTAACTGTGTTCAGCGGCACGCGGTCGTCCCTGTAGCCCAGTGTGTTTGCTCGGCGTTTCATTTTAGTTTGTACCCAGACGCGTTCCCGGTCTCCTGCGCTTCGCATTAACTTCCACTTGTTTCTCCTCCTCCTCCTCCTCCCCTTGCTAGCGTAAAATTTGTTTAATTAAATAGTTTTTTAATATCTCCAACCAACTCTCATTATCTGAAATCGGCGACGCGTGATAACGCGCGAATTCATTAAAACTTTTGCTCGGCCGACTTTTGCGTCCGACTACGACGTATTCACATATTCTCGCGATGGCCGACTGGTTTATGCGAGCTGAATGCGAAATGGATTCGATAAAAATTTGCGAAAGTTATATTGGTACTGTAGACAAATGTGAGCGAATTTTCCTTTTAGGGAAAATATGTTTCTCCAGCTGCAAAATTTGCAATACTGAGAAATGAATGGCACCAGTGACGCGAGAATGAAGTCTGTGCTTTTATCTGAAGCGGAATGCAAATTTTCTACTAAATGAGATCATTTTTCAGGATTTTACTTGAACTTTATCAACCCTCAGACGGTGGGAGTTGGGTCAATTTTGACCCATGCGTTATATAAACGTTCCATCTAAATTTCTACTTTTTCAGATAAAGATTTGAATGAGTCTAATTATGGCTGCCATGAAATCGTCATGAAGCATGTCCGGCGTCCAAAAGTTATTTAAAGAATCGTGGAAAGACAAAATTTAAATTTCTGTTGGTTGGTTTAACTTTTTCCGTATATTTTTTCGATACCCTTTGTTTTTTAAAGGATTTTATAGTATTGTTTGAGGAGATGCTATTTGATCAAATATTGAATAGATAGGTTAGGATGGATTAGAAAAATGGCTGACAAATCTAAAGACCTTCAACATGTTTCGGGAGACAGAGATCATGTATTAAAAAGTCAGAACTTATTACTCGAAGGCGCTTCTAGGCAATAAAGACATATTAAACAGTTATTACGCTATTCGCGAGTATTTCAGAACACGTCCAAACACATAATCATACCAGTATCTCGTAATTGTAGGCAATAAGCATTGTTTCTGGCAAGGAATCTTACTCGATGAATCAGTGGTGGCCCAGACTATGGTTTCGAATGCTTTTCTTGGTCTTGATATCACCAGATCAC
This sequence comes from Sphecodes monilicornis, assembly GCA_913789915.3. NCBI lineage: Eukaryota > Metazoa > Arthropoda > Insecta > Hymenoptera > Halictidae > Sphecodes > Sphecodes monilicornis. The sequence continues at coordinate 8,283,703 of OU565298.1, forward strand.
ATATAATCTTCAACGGTTATTAAGTTTCATGTTGAACTGAACATTTAACACATTAATTACCGACGACCATTAATCGATTTTAACCCTTTGCGGACGGGAATTATGTTTAGCGTACTTATCGACGGTTCGAATGTACAATTTTCCTTGGGAAATGAAATAGTGTACCGAAAGCTACGCATAAGAATTAAATGAAGGAGCAAGTGTTGTGTTTGGTAAAAATTTGTTTGATGTTTTTTGAGAGTAATAATTTTTTAAAAAGCGATTTTTAGTCTCGGAGTTGCAATTTTACTGGGGCGACTGTCTGCAGACACACGTCCGCAAAGAGTTAAATATTCATGATCTACAGGTGAGAATTTCTTTGAAAATTATCGTGCAACAATGGTAATTTGATGAAGAACCAAAAAAGCTACCCTCGAAAAGATAATCCAATAATTTCTGTCGGGATGATTTTTAAAAAAAAGAACACCTCAAGTTCTTTTTTAGTGTAGCGTAGTGATTTATTTTATTTTTATTTAGATTTTATTTAGACTGCCATTTTTATTTTAATATTCACATCAACGAAGCAATCTATTGAATCAATTCCCAGGAATGCATCTTTATAGTATCTATCAATTAATTGTAAAATACGTAACTTGAAATCGGTCATTTAACTGATAGTAGGTTGTTACTTTTCCGAAGCTTCGACTCTTCGAAGCTTGGAAGGATTCGAAGGAACGAAGGGAACTTCGAAGGTGATGAGAATCGAAGTTTCGAAGCTTCGAAGCTACGAACCTTCGAAACTTCGAAACTTTGACATTTCGAAACTTCGAACCTTCGATTCGTTTCCAGTTATCGGATAAAAGAAATAAATCTTCATAATTTGTTTCTATATTCACTATTTGAATTATGTCAATAATTTATTGTTAAGATGATATGATTATAATTTGAATTATCCTTTCGATAGCACATTGTTAAAATAATTGTTTGAATAAATAAATTTTATAATTTGTTTCTATATTCATTATTTGAATTGTTATTTCAATTATTTATTGTTCAAATAATTGTTTAGACAATGTACACGTATTTACATAATTAATATAGGAACACATTTCTACAGATTATAAAAATTTATAATCTATAGAAATGTGTTTCTATATTCATTATGTAAATACTTGTACATTCTTTAAATAATTATTTTATTAATTAATTATTCGAAGCTTCGAAGCTTCGAAATCATCGACCTTCGAAGGAAAGTAACAGCCCTAGTAGTAGCAGGTCTGGTCTCGAAAATTAATTTTTCCACTGATGAATAGAGTATAGTATGTTCACTTGCGATCTGCGAAATGTAAGGGGATTGATAGAGTTTATTGCTTACAAAAACAACACAATTGATTTTATTTAGACTTCGTGCCATTTTTATTTGAATATACACTTCAACGAAGCAATCTATTGAATTAATTCCCAGGAATGCATCTTTATAGTATCTAATTAATTGTAAAATAAAAAATTTGAAATCGGTCATTTAACTGGCAGTAGTAGGTCTGATCTCGAAAATTAATTTTTCCACTGATTGATAGAGTATATCATGTTCACTTGCGATCTGCGAAATGTAAGAGGATTGATAGAGTTTATTGCTTACAAAAACAACACGATTGAATTTATTTAGACTTTGCACCATTTTTATTTTAATATACACTTAAACGAAGCAATCTATTGAATCAATTCCCAGGAATGCATCTTTATGGTATCTAATTAATTGTAAAATAAGAAACTTGAAATCGGTTATTTAACTGGCAGTTGCAGCTCTGATGGATAGAGTATATTATGTTCGCTTGCGATCTGCGAAATGCAAGAGGATTGATAGAGTTCATTGCAATCCTAAATATTGCTTTGATCTGAACTATCTTCTAAAGTAAAGATTTTTAGCTTTTTATCTAAAATTTGAATTCGGTTGTGGTCTTCAAGATTCTGGAGCGCAGTGTGGTTTATTGAGAAAAGAGAGAATTCTTTCTTTAATCTTTTTCTAATAGATTGAAAATAATACATTGATGCCCTTATTCTTTTAATCTCTCTACTGTTTGAAATTGTACATTTTTGTCAAAAACTGCATAAAATTCGCAGTTCAGTGTTGTATTGGTGGGATACTGTTGCATGTACCGGTAGAATGTTTGCCTCGGTGTGAAACGAAGACGCGGTTTTCGATCGTTTCTCTCGAATTAATCAACGAAGTTGATGCGGCCGATTGCTCGGCATTTAGCCTGCGACCAATTGGCGCGCGCGTTCCATTGATTGGTTGGTGCTTGCGCATAATACCCACGGAATAAAAGTGCCATTTGCGTTCAATCCCGAACATTGTCGAAGATTTACGTTTGCTACTTCTTCAACCGCGTCGTTTTCCGAATGATCTTTCCTTGTTGCCAGAACCGTAAAGGCTGCCTCGTGTTCGAACGATCCTAATCTGATGCCATAACCCAAAGGAACTCGAGGAACTAGCATTGAGAAACAAAAGATAAATTACACCGATATTACGTCAGATACGGTTTCTGTTTACACGTTTGGTAGCACAATTTATTTTGATTCACTTGTTATCAATTATGAACAGCTTGCTAGACAATTATTATACTTATTACTAGACTGTGGATTTTATAAAAAAAAAAAACATTAGAAGAATTTAGAAATATTGTCGTACTATTTGCAACTTATTGGACCCGTTAGGAAAGGAAATGAATTTATATTTTAATTTAGTTTGCTACTATTGAGGTAGGACAATTATAGTATAGTTATTACAAATATATACAGCTGTATATATAGTATAGTTATTACAAATATACACAGCTGTATATATAGCAGTAGTTATTACAAATATATACAGCTGTAGGATGTAGTATATTTTAATTTAGTTTGTTACTATTGAGGTAGGACAATTATAGTACAGTTATTACAAATATATACAGCTGCAGGACATAATTCAACATTATCATTAACGAACCAACGTTAAATAACATCTAATCATACAAGAACGCAGTTTTTTTTAAACTTTGAACACTTTTTGTGCTTTAACATTAATAATTATGCAATTCTAACTTGCATTGTCGGTCATGTACGACTGACGTGCCGCTTAAGGGGATGTTCTAGTATAAAATTTCATTTTTTGGTCTTTTTAGGGATTTTTCTACAAAAAAAATAGAAGTTTGTTAATATCAACATACTGCATAGATATTTATTTATGTTTTACAAATGTTCACAATTTTTTTCAAATGAGAATAATCAAAACTGACTGAACTATATGTCATTGATCAAAGTTCTTTTAAAAAAACGTGTCCACATGATCATTCTGCTTATCGGAAATGAAAAAATCAAAAGGATTCTTGATTAGTATGATTGTGATTATGCTGTGAACCAGAATGAAAAAAATTAGTGGCAAATTTACAAAAAGCGGGCACTTTGAATCTTGAATACCGATTTTCTTGACATTTTTCATGTTTAGCGAGCTAAAACAAATAAGAAAAATTCTTTTTCTTTACAATTCTAGTTCACACCATCACAATCATACTAACAGAGAATCCTTTTGATTTTTTCATTTCAGATAAGCAGAACGATTGGAATCGTGTCAGCCAGTTTTTTAAAGGTACCTCGTTCAATGACATATCATTCAGTCAGTTTTGATTATTTTTACTGGAAAAAAATTGTGAACATTCGTAAAATATAAATAAATATGTATGCTTCGACAATTTTTGCGTCGCTCTTCGAATATAATTCTTGTGTGTACCTTTGCATCGCCAACTCTCTATGAGACAGGTCGACGACGCAAATAAATATGTATGCAAAATGTCCATATTAGGAAACTTATATATTTTTTTTCTGTAAAAAAATCCCTAAACACGAAAAAATGAAATTGTAGCCTAGAATATCCCTTTAACCAGTTAGCTGTTTTTGCCGAGTATACTCATCATGGAATAAAATTAATTGCTTCCTATTTATGTTAATATTTGTAGTGAAAATTAAAACATATTATTAATTTTACGACATTTTAGAATTTTTCGATTCACAGACGAAGTAAAGAAACGAACCAAAGAAATTGACGAGAGGTCAATATGTGATAAATAAAGTTTTCAAAAATTTTTAGTAGCCATATACAAAGTCGAGCTACACAGTTAACTGGTTAAAGTGTTAAACAATAAATGACGCGAAGAGGAGTGTAGCTGTCGCACGAGTTAGGACCGAGAACTCTGTTTATTAACATACCCGATTAACGAACACGCACAGTTTACAGTCAGGGAAACAAATTACCGAGGTGATGATTTTTATTCGATCGAATTCCACGGGCCCCGGTATATTTGCAACGATTGATCAATAACAAAAATAATTCGGCCAGCGTAAAGAACACAAAGAAAGAGAGAGATAGAGTACGAGGCCTCCGGGTTCGCAAACAAGAAAAATAACCCATCGATTCTTCCGGTTGAGTGTTTCTGCTTTTCAACAGCGAATTTTTCTACCTTTCAGCAACGTGTACCGCTTTTCACACGGTGTGGTGGGGAATATGCGAATAAAAATAAAATACACGGCGGGTCGCCGCAATTCGCGCGCGTCGCTTTGCGATACGATGAAAACCCCATTCAGTAGGAAGTCGGTTTGGTAAACCGACATAACGTCACCGTTAAAACAGTTTATCCGCGAATAGTCCCGGCACGCTATTTCGCATTTTTCGTACGCGTGGACCGCGATTTTTTCTGCGATTTTTCAGCTTCTTCGCGCGATTCAAAATTTATCTTGTATGACTAGGTTGATTGCCCAAATCGCTGTGCCATTAAGCTAACTTATTAATTAATGAATTATTTGATTGCAAACTAATCTGCTCAAAATTTATATTGGTCCTCTTTCTTCTTATCAGAATATTTTTTTCAAGTTGAACATGTTAATATATCACAGTAATATAATTGAAATAAAAAGAAGTTCTTACATATTAAAATGGTCGAAAATTTAATGCGTATCTTTGGAAGAATGTTTAATGTACTTTAAGAGTTAAAAAATGCAATATTTAGAGTTAATAAACGCTATTTCGCATTTTTCGTACGCGTGGTCCGCGATTTTTTCTTCGATTTTTCAGCTTCTTCGCGCGATTCAAAATTTATCTTGTATGACTAGGTTGATTGCCCAAATCGCTGTGCCATTAAGCTAACTTATTAATTAATGAATTATTTGATTGCAAACTAATCTGTTCAAAATTTATATTGGTCCTCTTTCTTCTTATCAGAATATTTTTTTCAAGTTGAACATGTTAATATTTCACAGTAATATAATTGAAATAAAAAGAAGTTCTTACATATTAAAATGGTCGAAAATTTAATGCGTATCTTTGGAAGAATGTTTAATGTACTTTAAGAGTTAAAAAATGCAATATTTAGAGTTAATAAACGCTATTTCGCATTTTTCGTACGCGTGGACCGCGATTTTTTCTGCGATTTTTCAGCTTCTTCGCGCGATTCAAAACTTATCTTGTATGACTAGGTTGATTGCCCAAATCGCTGTGCCATTAAGCTAACTTATTAATTAATGAATTATTTGATTGCAAACTAATCTGCTCAAAATTTATATTGGTCCTCTTTCTTCTTATCAGAATATTTTTTTCAAGTTGAACATGTTAATATTTCACAGTAATATAATTGAAATAAAAAGAAGTTCTTACATATTAAAATGGTCGAAAATTTAATGCGTATCTTTGGAAGAATGTTTAATGTACTTTAAGAGTTAAAAAATGCAATATTTAGAGTTAATAAACGCTATTTCGCATTTTTCGTACGCGTGGACCGCGATTTTTTCTTCGATTTTTCAGCTTCTTCGCGCGATTCAAAATTTATCTTGTATGACTAGGTTGATTGCCCAAATCGCTGTGCCATTAAGCTAACTTATTAATTAATGAATTATTTGATTGCAAACTAATCTGTTCAAAATTTATATTGGTCCTCTTTCTTCTTATCATTATATTCTTTTCAAGTTGAAAATGTTAATATTTCACAGTAATATAATTGAAACAAAAAGAAGTTCTTACATATTAAAATTGTCGAATGCTTAATGTGCATTTTTGGAAGAATGTTTAAATGTACTTTAAGAGTTAAAAAATGCAATATTTTCCTCTATAACATATGCATTAATATTCCAATATGATTAAAAAAAAAATCTCTGTTTAATTTTTCAAGTTAGTTTCACAAGTACCCTAGATGTTACTTTGCGATAGTTTATTCGCACAAGGAATCGATTTTTCTGTAGCTTGTTTCATTTTTTGGCTATCGAGGGAACACAACTTTTGATGTTATCTTCTGTTTAGTGTTTGAATAAACTTTTATTGGAATTGTTTGTCGAATGCTTTTCGATGAAAGTGTCGTTTAAATGCCGAGCTAGTATATCATTGCGAAATAAATTTGAAGGAGCAGCATAGTCTATCAAAGCAGACGTTTCCTGAGATTATCATATGAAATGATAGTGTGTCGATTGCCTCCGGAAAGTGGGCAGCCTTTAGGCACGAGATCTGGTCAATTGTCACGAGAGCTTCTAGGAAATCCGAGAAATCTCGGTTGCTTTCCAGGCGAAGTTCTTTGAATTTCAAACGTTTTCCTTTTTCAGCCATTTTCGCGAATCTAACGCAATTCCTCAACCTTTCAAAGCTGAGGATCATTCATTACCCCAGATAAATCTGCTATAAATAAATATTTTATTACCGAAAAATCACCTAAATTTTTTAAAATATCTTCACAACCGACTTGCGCAATTTAGATAAAGTTAAATCAAAATTTGTACATTTTGCAAGTAATATAGTAAAAAAAAAAATTCATTTAACTGGCACATTTTCTTAAAAGCACACAATTTAAGTTCCCCATGACTTTTTCTTTGTTAATATTAGCCTTGTATCATTAAATGCATTTATCGCAAAATCATTGTAAACAATAACATGCTCCCAGGTACTTTAGTAAATTTTTGCTGATCTTTTCACGTGTTTTAAACACGAGAAAATTGATCTATTTTGATTTGGAGTCCCTTATCTCGAAAGGACAATGCAACTTTGTAAGTAGATATACAAATAGAAAACAAGGAAGAAGAAGGGACGTCACCGGCGATCAAATTCCTCGTGATCAAAATACGAAACGTTTCATTGCCCTAGTGCCATATCATTATCTTATCGCGGCGTAGGAAGGATGTTGCAAAACACGCGAATACGCTGACGATACATTTTCACGCGATCGTGAATCTTCGACACGCAATACGTCCTTCATTATCCTGACTATTCTTTCAACATCCTCATTCTTTTACTTCTTGTAACTCCGAAACACCTGGGAGCCACCTTGACTCACATAATTCATCTTAACACTATATTTACGGGGCCCTTCAAAATGACGGATTCAAAAATTTTTAATTTACGATTATTAAGAGTGTAAGGAGGCATTCGTGAGGAATTCTTAAATAGATTTATTTTTTTTGTGTACATATTACAATAAAAATCGCTGAAGATCTAAGTAAATACAATTTTATTATTTTTATATAGCAATGTAAAATAATCAATTTTAGTGCTCCGTAAACCTAGTGTTAAAGTAACCATTTCATTAATTATATTCATCGTTTTACTGTTTCGCACACGAATTTAATTCTTATCACAGAATTTATTCGATGGAAAGCAAATCATGGAATAGATAATAAAAACAGTCTTGAATTTTAATTTTTTGAACATGTGTGTACGCGTGTAAAGCCTTTTGTCAGCGATGCAACGTGTCGTGATTCTCCGGGGTTTCCCCGGGTGTGTACGCGCGGCACAAGATGGGCCCCAAGGTTGGGCCTGGATCGCAGTACATACCTGGTTGCGACCAGATGTTCTTGTAGCTATAAAACAATTTAGATGTTTTCGATTTTGAACCTTTCCTATTCATCATCGGAATAGTGAGCGAGCAGAGAGTTAGTTGTATTCGATAAATGACGCTAAATCTACCGAGCATTAAAAGTATATGGCAAAGCAAGTTGAAAAGTAGTGGAACAAGTATCCACAAGCGTCTTGGTGATTACAAAAATAATTCGCTCATATTTAAACAAACACAATATTTGATGATTGTATTTGGGAGAGCCTGCAGAACGATCCTACACAAGAATCATACACATAATTTTCACGGTAAAGGCAGATAAAATTGTGAGAACCACTTAATGGCCGAAAAATAGTTGAAAACTTGACATCATTTTCAAAATTGAATTTCTCAAAAGCTAATAGTGATAGAGAACCGCGGTTTACATATATATGCGGTTTACATTATCAAAGTAAAACATTAATGTAGGACAGTGACATAAACGATCCTACACAAGAATCATTCACATAATTTGCACAGTAAAAGCAGTAAAAATTGTGAAAACCACTTAATGGTCGAAAAATACTTGAAAACTTGACATCATTTTCCAAATTGAATTTCTTAAAAGCTAATAGTGATAGAGAAATGCGGTTTACATTATCAAAATAAAACATTTATGTAGGACAGTGATATAAACGATCCTACACAAGAATCATGCACACAATTTTCATAGTAAAAGTAAAATAAATTGTAAAAACCACTTAATGGTCGAAAAATAGTTGAAAACTTGACATCATTTTCAAAAATGAATTTCTTAAAAGCTAATAGTGATAGAGAAATGCGCTTTACATATATATATATATATATATATATATATATATATATATATATATATATATATATGCGGCTTACGTTATCAAAATAAAACATTGATGTAGGACAGTGACATAAACGAACGTCACATTTAGCCAGCGCCGAGATACAAGTTTCGGAACGTGTTAAAACGATGTTTCTTCGGCGAATGGTTGCGCGGGCGTTGAAAATCAGCCCTTGGGGAGTCACATGGCAGTTTCATCGTTGCGGAAGATGGCGGCCGCGCCCTATCAAGCTCAATGACCTCCTCGACAAATCGTTTACTTCTCGCGCGGTACCGGCACGTTGCGGCGTCAGCCGGATCGCCGGCTGCGTCGGCGTCGTATCTTCGGCGCCGTGCGAACAAGCCTTTATGGCTTGATCCACCGTTGTACAAGTGACGTAAGCTCTTGCTCGTCTCTCTCTCCTTTTTTTCCCACCTCCGGTCGTTGAAAGTACCGACCCACTGGCAATGGGATCAAGTTCATCATGTTACGTGCTCCATGATCATTAATCCATTCACTGACGTTTCGGTGAAATCGAACGACAATGAACGGAAAAATCTGCTATGACGATCGGTTACTATGATTTAGCATACGGGTACATACTTTTATGTGTACTCTAAGTCATCTTAGTCAGTGGCTTAGCCATCTGAATCTAGATTATTGATTGCTTGTGGTAAATAGCAAAAATTGTAACTGGGTAAGTCTAGCTCTTCGAGAATAGTCTACCTGGACTATAACTTCAGAGGTTCATCTGCAGGATTTTATAATTTATGATTTTATAATCTGAGGATTGTACTCCTTAATGGTTTCAACGATTTGTTATAATTATATTGATCTTCCTGGCAAGTTTAGACTATAAAACTATCGTTTACTTTATAAACATAAAATGGAATCTATATAATATGATGTAATTTACTATCATTGTTATTTTGCTGCAGTTCATGGCTTCAATGTTCAATACGAGGGTTGATAGTAGATTTTTTCTTTTCCGGATTTTTTAAGTCATCATGTATCTTTTGAATAGTTGTGTTCATGTACTGTAAGGAGAAAACGGACTTGATTTTCTACTGGTGTAGTGAAAAACGCGGTTTAATCATGAACGATGACCAAGACGACTAACGTAGCCACTGCCGCGAACGAATTTCAGATTGCGTGATATCACTTGCAATTTGCTATGCTCGTTTCTGCATTCCACTGACGTCATTGGTGGCGCATCCCCTTCCCTCGAGGACAGCACGAAAGATTCGCATCTACACACAGCCTCCGTAACTTGGACGTTAACCTTTGCTCGAGATATTGTCCATTCTAGCTGAGGACTGATCCACCCTTCTCATAGATGCCGCTCTCTCGGTGACAAAGTGGCTTTCATACTATTGTATCTGCGGTTGTCATGAACAAACCTTTTCTGAAATCAGATCATCAATACGCTGCCACATTCTTATTCGAAACTATCTGACCCTTTGCTAGCCTTAAAATATTCAAGTCTGAGGTTTCTAAGCTGATTTCGTAAAATGTAGAATTCGAAACCTACAATGTTTAGCATCAAACAGAAGCATAATTCTTGCAAGCAATAGCTCTTCAAGATTTAGACGATAGTTTTTTGATGATGCTTCTATTAGATGATAGGCCTTAGGTAGGTTTCAGATGATTCTCAACTGGAAGATTTAGACAGTTCTTTGATGATGGTTCTATTAGATGATATGCTTTAGGAAGGTCTTGGATGATAGGCTTCTTGAAGATTTAGATGATAATTTTTAGCCGATGTAATTACTGAACACTTGTTTAACATATCTAGAAATGAACATTCAGATATTATTCAACAAAGATGGCGAGAATCGACAGAGAAAAATAGATTAAATTATTTATTGGTAGTGGTTAAATTCAAGAATTGTTTACACTGAAAAGATCAAGGTAACCAGAAGAAATATCTTGAAAAATATGCTTCAGAAAAATTGCTAAACGAGGGTTGAAATGAACCTTCAGAGACTATTCAACAAAGATGGCGAGGATCGACGGAGAAAAATAGATTAAATTGTTTATTGGTAGTGGTTAAATTCAAAAATTGTTTACAATAAAAAGGTCAAGGCATCTAGAAAAAATACCTTGAAAAATATGCTTCAGAAAAATTGCTAAATGAGGGTTGAAATGAGCCTTCTGAGATTATTCAACAAAGACGACAAGGATCGACGGAGAAAAATAGATTAAATTGGTTATTGGTATTGGTTAAATTCAAGAATTGTTTACAATGAGAATATCAAGGTGTCTAGAAGAAATACCTTGAAAAATATGCTTCAGAAAAATTGCTAAATGAGGATTGAAATAAGCCTTCTGAGATTATTCAACAAAGACGACAAGGATCGACGGAGAAAAATAGATTAAATTGGTTATTGGTATTGGTTAAATTCAAGAATTGTTTACAATGAGAATATCAAGGTGTCTAGAAGAAATACCTTGAAAAGTATGCTTCAGAAAAATTGCTAAATGAGGGTTGAAATGAACCTAATCATCTTCAACACGGCGCAGTTATCAGAATCTGTCAATTTCTGTGGATTAAATATTGATTATGGTTCGACTCACGAGCCACAGATTTATCCATAGAACCTTCGAAGATCATTCCGCAGTGACGGGGCGAGGATCGCCGTAGGAAGGCGACCGAGGGGAAAACCGACGAAAAGAAAATGGAAGTCGTGCGCGCGGAGAAGCACACACATAATCTGTTCGTGCCGAGACTCGTGCACCACGAGGCGAACTTTGCTCGCGGTGTACTCCGATAAAACGTCGAAATGGGTCAGAGCCGTGACCTTTTCTGCCTTCCTACGTGCCGTGGCGAGGATGTATAGCCGTGTCATGGATCTACGTTGGCTTCGACGTTGCTTTTAAACGCCGACATACTCCGTGACCGTCGCGCGACGATAATACGTCGCTTCGATCACGTTGCGATAAACATTACGAAACCCTCGCGGTCAATTATGTGTGTACCGCTAATAAACCGTTTTCATCGACGGAAAACACGCTTGCGGAAGGTCGACGGACCTTTAAGTCCTTGGACCATCATTTATCAATGGCGTCTTCTTCTAAACATCATTTCAGCATGAATCAACCCTTTGAAGATCACTCTAACCCTTCTTAGACTGCAAACTGTTATCCAAAATGAAAAGTATTAGTTGAGCGTACGTAACGGAAGCTTGATAAGAATGAATTTTATAAAATACTAATTGTAAAAACATTTTCTACGATTGTTTTCAATAGTGGGGAAAATGAACAATATGTACTGGTCCTTCTTAACACTTTACTTACCGGAAGCCTATTCGTAGGATTTTCAATAATTGTATTACATCAAAAAGAGGCTTAAAAATATTCTTTTACATTATAATCCCAAAGGAAACTATTAGATGACGTTACTGGGGATGATTTGCTGGTTGACAATTGAAATTGTTGCAACTGTTGAAGGATCCACCCAAAAGCCTTTAACTATAGACCAAAGACTTTTAAAAATTATCAAATTTTTACCGGTAGGTAATGTGTTAATGTACATAATTAACACTTTGATCGCCATGTCGCCCATATCTGGGTGACGGAATTATTCATACAGAAATGAAAACTAATTTTTACGTTGGTAGATCTTACGATCTGTGAAATGAAAGATGTTTGAAGCAGTAATTAATATCAGAAAACTAAACTTCTCAGTTTTCGTTTTGTTAAATAAATTGCTTTAGTTTTGTGCAATATTTGTGATCGTCGAGTGGGCGATCAACGTGTTAAACTCTACATTTCCAATCCTAAGAATTAAATGTACAACCTTGACGTCGTTAATATTGTCAACATCCGTTCGCAATAGGGTTAATCCCAAGAATTAAATGTACAACCTTGATGTTATTAATATTCTCAACATCCGTTCGCATATAGGGTTAATACGTCGAAAATAATGTAACAACATTTTTAACGCTAAACTTAGCGTTAATAAAAAGAAATATTTCAACGATTTTGAATATTTCAAAATAATAAAAGAAGATACACAGTTCAGACATAATAGTGACTAGGGGACTGGTTAACACATGTCACCCGGGAGACCAACAGGGGGTTAACAGGTTCGTCTAGTCCGGAAGAGGCCGAACGTGAGAAATTAGGCTCCACGGTCAGTCAATTTGTTTTATGACTACTGCGTTTCGGCGACTCAGGATCGGGCGGGCACACGTGCTCCACGTGTTTCAGGTATACGAAAAGACATTTTCTTGGTCATAAATCTCTTCGGCACACGAAACCTGAGACAATAGTGCAGATTTTTAGTCACAAACTTCCATCCCAACAACCCAGACACGGAACACACATGGTTTCTTTCTGTCTAACATTATAGTTTAGAAAAAATGCAAAGATTTTCCGAGTCGCATAATTAAAAATTGAAAACTGTGGAGATTTTTACTTGAGTAGTATAATTAAGAATTTAGAGCAAAATTGAAAAAAATGTGAAGATTTTTGTACGAGTAGCGTAATTTAGATTTCGATGATTTTAGGGGATGAAACTATCCCTGCAGAGCTTCCTTTGACATTTTCACATGAAAAAGTGTTCACTTCCTCCGGAACTAAAAAATCGAATTTATTTACTTATTCATAATATTCTATAAATATTTCCTAAAATTTGAAGTAGAGCATACCTGTCGGGCGAAAATCTAACTAGAGCATGGCGTCGTACTTTAAATGATATCTTAAGATCTAACACTCCGATTGAAATAAAATAAAGCGCATTTTACTCGAGAATAGTTGCTCCTTCGTCTGGATAAGTCTCGTTAAAATTAATCATTGTCTTCTATTTTTTTTATCAGATCGAAGCTTAAAATGTCGGTCCAAAACGTAGATAGCATATTTCTTCCATTGCCATATATTTTTAAATCGTCGGACATAAAAAATTCCAATCTAGATGAAAAGTATCAACCTTCTAAAAATATATAGTTCTCTCAATAACTATATAACTCTCCCAATATTGTTAAGTAACATTTTTTTTAAATTAGTACAGGTAAGAATATCGAAATCTCACTTACAATTGAATGCAAACCGATGTTTCACCGGATCCATCAAATTAAATTGTTATTGCGTCTAAAATTTACGTACAATCACTCCCATTAATATTCGGACACTCTTAAAAAGACGTTAACTTTTTTAACAGTCGACCATACGGCTTGGTTTTTTTTAAGAAGTTAGGACAATGAGTTTACTACATAACGCGAAGAAGAAATATTGAAACAATTGCAATTAGTCGGTATTGCAAAGAAAATACTAATTGTTCTAATTTCTTTTAAAAAAAGTCCAAGTCGTATGGCCCACTATTAGAAGAGTTATCGTATTTTTAAGAGTGTCCGAACATTATTCGGAGTGACTGAGGGAAAATTATGTTCAAAGGTCAATAGTTATATTGTAGAAAGATTCAAGTTGTATAGTGTTTGTTTGAATCAAGAAAAAAATCGCGGAGACCATGTAGTTTCGGAGTTACGAAAAAGCGAATACCCTCTTGAAACGGATCAGACGCTCGAACTCGAGAATCACTCGGTCTCTGCGATTCTTTACCGTCGAAGTGGAACCGTTTCCTCTTAAAAGACGAATGCCACGTGTTAGAGAGACATGTGTTACGGGACCAGTAGATATAAAAGGCGAAAACACACGTCGTGGTGCAGAAACCTTCGACGGAGTGTGACTCACGACGAAATTTTATACTGTCCGGCGATTTGCCAAATGTCGAATCGTTGCATTCTCTCGGGTTAAACGTTGCTTCTTCTTGTTCGATTCTTCAACCCCCTCTCAAGCTTTTCTCTTTTCTATTTTGTCATTCTCTCTCTTCCTCCCTGTTAACTCCTGTAACAATTGTAATACTACAACCAGTTACGACACTTAATCACAATTTCATACGAGTAGTCCTTCAGTGCGATTTTCTAAATACCAGCACAAGTAATTTGAATCTTTTCAATCTTTACGGGTCTTAGTGGAAAACACAGTAATTCGGAAAATGTTACCATAATATTATAATAGTAGTAGTAGTATGGTTTATTGATTTCCTTTGGGATTACATGGATGGTCTATTTTCTATGACAAAAATGAGTAGGTGTAATTTATACCAGTGAGAATACTAGAACAATTTAAAAATATTGTATTCTTTTCAAAATTCAAAGATTTTTACATATTCCAATGTCTACAACTTTTTTATGCGTCAAACCATTTCGATGTAACTTCGTGCACGTGTGTAACTTACGTACGAAATGCATGTTTGACACTTATAGTGTAGGCTTAGATCAAAACAGTGCACTATTTTCTTTGCAATTCTGATAAATAGCAATTTAAAAACCTTTTGTTGTTCTCATTAGCTAGTACACTAATTTTTCTAATGTTAAAAAGAAATTCAAGTCCTTTGGTCATATTTTAAAAAAATTATTCCAATTTATGGGTGTGCCGATACTTTTTTTTAGTCACTGTAGAACGATCGAGTAGTTTTCGCCAATAGAACTATAGACTCAAATTTTCACCAATGTCGCGAAATTCGATGGCAGTTAATGGGATGGTCAGTGCAAAATCCGTGTTACCGTTAACATGGCCAGTTAACCGTGAGACAGGTTTCCAGCTCGAGGAGCTGTTCGGTTTCGTATCGATTGCTCGTTACGAGGTGACTACGCGTGGCTGAGGTCGCCGCGTGTTTCGGTTCACAGAGGTGTGCGAATTCGCTCGTCCGAATCGTTCCGCGATACCGATTGGTTAACTAATTTCGTCTGGTGCAATTCACCGGAGGGAGAGAGAGAGAGAATCGCGGACGACGATACACCAGATTCAGCGGAATCGATTCCCGTGGTCGAGGGAGAGAGAGAGAGAGAGAGAGAGAGAGAGAGAGAGAGAGAGAGAGAAAAAGAGAGCCGCGATCTTGTTCCGGGAATCGAATCGCGTGCACCGAACACCGAGGTTTCGTTGATCGGCGCGAAGATAAACGGCCGAAGAGGATTCACCTAAATTGAATAGTTACCTCGCAGACGATGCTTCAGAGTTTTCATTCGTACACTATTTTTCAGAGATATTCCCGCGACCATCCTTAAAACTTCTAGGATGGTGTGTTGTAATAATTTTTTTTTTTGAGAATGCATAGACACGTTCTCCGGTTCATTTCTCGATTTTTGGTTGAGATTTTTATAAAAATATTTATAACAATCAGGATGCTGACCGAGTTCAATTTATCAACTAGAAAATTTGGTGTGACAAGCACAGACTACAGATGAAATTAATGTGATCGTTGCTATACATATTTTTTTGATTTATTATATATAATATATATTATACAGGGTGTCCCGTAACTGGTATTACAACCGAGCAGAGGGTGATTCTACATGAAAAACTGAGTCGAAAGTATAGAATAAAATTTTTTGATACAAGGCTTTGTTTTCGAGAAAAATGAGTTTGAAAATTTGTCTAGTGCGCGTGCACTCGGCTTACTTGCGGCTCAACGGACTTTATTCTGAGTTACCTCAACCTTTTTTCGCAAAGGTTTTGCGAGGTTTGTATACATCGAATAAATCGAAGGTCGAGGTTACAATGTTAGAATTACCTTTGATGAATTCGTTTAATTCATAAATTGCTGGAAGTGCTGTCCACGTTGTTGCAGACATAATTGTCCTCTTCGTATTAAATTCCTTCGAACCTTTTGTAACGTGCAATTATTATGCTGCTTTAAGTGTTCAAACGCTGTCACAATTTTTTGTTGTAATTGTTCGATGCTCGTTATGTCATCACGATTTCACCTGACCCCACAGATAAAAATCAAAGGCAGTGGAGTCCGTTGAGCCGCAAGTAAGCCGAGTGCACGCGCACTAGACAAATTTTCAAACTCATTTTTCTTGAAAACAAAGCCTTGTATCAAAAAGTTTTATTCTATATTTTCGACTCAGTTTTTCATGTAGAATCACCCCCTGCTCGGTTGTACCACCAGTTACGGGACACCCTGTATATATTATAAATATTATATATATTATATGTATTAATAATAAATAAGAGTTTTGTTAAGAGTACGAATTCATTATAAATAATAGAGACGCCGTCGGGACGCACCCTGTGGAACGGTCGCAACAGTATTTTAAAAATGTGTGAATATTATAAGTGCATAAATATCTGCAATCTAATAATAACTATTGTGTAAAATTATGATAATATAAAATGGCTAAGAAATGAACGTAATTTTGTTGTATTAATACTAAATTACATCAATTTTTCAATCTATGAAGAATTATGTGGTCGATTGTTAGATAGGTTAGTCAGATAAGAGATGTTCGGATAACAGAGGCTTTGCTGTTGTATTTGCATAGCGTATGCGCATTCGAAAAATTTGTAGTCGATATTTTTCCGGTTGTTTACTGCACGAAGAAGAGATCGAGCTCTTCGCAGTTGTATATTTATGAAAGTCGACTGAACGACGTGTAGACCGTGTAGACTATAGTGGTTCTGTCTTCAATTGGGTTCATGTTCGTTCGAGAAGATATTCGCGTCCCACGTTGCTCGTTGATCGGATCTTAAAGCGGCTTACAAGCAACTTCTCTACTTTGACGCCCCCGAAAATTTACTTTATCCTCTCCCGAGGCTTCAATCTCTTTCGCTGGAACTTTCGTCAAACTAAAGAATTCGTAGCACAGAAAACAGTTTAACTGCGTTTTGGAGAACTCTTTGTAAAAAATTGTTTTTATACGATCTTATAGATTTCGACGAGAAAACACCGACAATGAAAATCGTATTGTGTGGAATTCACTGGTTAAAAAGTTATACGCGTATAAAGTTGAACACTTTTAAGCCTTTTTGAAAGGTTAAAGCGCCGCCATGTTGATATAATTGCTAGGTGATACACATAAAATGGGCTACATACTTCCGAACAGATGCGTTAGATGGCAGCACAAATACATACGTAATAATAACACATTTACTAAATCAAAATGCGAAACATTAAACCATGGTAGGGCCGGCCTTCTCCGCTCCCACGACGACCTAACCCCAAACCATCTTGGACTGTACCTTCATTTTGAAATCCTGTATGTGATTCAGTATATTTTAATTACTGGACACCGATAACGACCGATTCCATGATTATTGTTATAAATTTTCATTTCGCACCGATGAGTACAACATTCTTTAAGTTTCCGCAACAATCCACAATCCTGAGCCCAACTAATTGCTTCTTCTTTACTACTTGGCATGTCTCTAAAGTTAAAATTTCTAATACTTGAACTAGCCATGTCAAAATCAACAATAAACTTATTAATAATTAATTTGTAAAAAACTCTTGAAATTGTTTATGTTTACAAAGTATGCGTAACCACTGAATTACTATCTAGCGCATACGCTCAGCACTATTTAGCCGATCCCGTAAATATACCATACTATCTAACACATGCGCTGAACACTCACGATCTATCCAGCGACATACCTCTACCACTCAACAAATATCCAATATGGCGACGCTCTAACCTGTCAAATACGCTTAAAACTGTTCATCTTTACACGCGTATAACTTATAAGCCAGTGAATTCCTAACAACCATACATACATTTTCGGAATGTCTTTATCGATATCTACAGGATCACATAAGAAAAAGTTCAAAAAAGTTAAAAGCACGGAGTTCTCCAAACTGCAGTCGAGCCCAGACAACAAAGCATATCGTAGGGTAATTGTTCCAGGAGTCAACCATACAACTTCGGTAATAGCCAAGTATAAGCTATAATAACAAAAATGAGTAGGTGTAATTGAAAGCACTAAAAACATTAGAAGAATTAAAAAAAAACCGGTTATATTATTATCAACCTATTAAACATATCAAGAAAGAAAATTTTCTGTTTCATTCCAGTTTGTTGCAATCCAGGTAGAAAATTTGTATTTTGCATAAAGCTGTCTAGTTATTATTAATATACTCCTCCATCATCCCCTATCTCCTTCTTGTGGCACTTCCTGTGGACACGGTAAATCTTTCTATTACTTCTAATGCAGCATCTATTCATTTAATTATGAATAGGAATAAATAGACCCAGATTCTACCGTCGGAGGGTTGAATACAGGGGTTAAAAACGATTCAGTAGAACCACTAGAATACAACTAGCATCGATCGCGGTCCTCCATCATCCCCTTCTTATGGACACATTAACCTTTCTATTGTTCCTAATGGAGCCGAATGACGATTTTGGTACTGTGGGTCAAAATGAACCCAGACTCCTGTTCGGGCAACGAACGAAATAAATAATTATCACTCGCTTGTTAAAATAAATAACTGCATATCTAACCCCTTGCACTACGATTTATTTTACGGTTGCAACGATTAGAACTTCTTTGACGTTAATAATTTCTTGGAAGAAGACGAAAATGTATATCTATTGCATATCTATATATTCTCCAATGGCTGTACATTAGCAACAAGAAAATCGAATTTTATTTGGGATTAAAGGAAATTAATAACATACATATGTATTAGACTCTCTTCAGAATCTTCATCACGAGTCTAACTCATTATTATATGGCAAGGGGTTGATATCCCGAATGCTCCTTCATGCCCATTTTTTCAATCACACGCAATTAGAATCAATTCATACATTTTCGTCCCTCCCACTAAGTTTCTCTTTCTCATTCTCACCACACATATATACACAACTCCGTTATCTAAGGGTTAAATTCGGTGGTTAAAAACGATCCGTTCGAACCAGTAGAACACAACCAGCATCGATCGCGCTCCATCATCATCCCTTATCCGCTTGTTGTGCATGCTGCCGCGGACACAGACCGCGGTCTGTTATTACTGCGCTATGCATCCTATAGTTAGAGGTGCGAGAGAGGAGGACGAAGTGAAGGGTGGAAGAGGAGGGACGGTATAGAGGGAAACACGGACGCGCGGTGAAGGGGGTGGTAGCGAAAAAAAAAGAAAGAGGGTAGACAGAGGCGACAAATAATGATGCACGTGTGGCCCGTGTTTCAGGTTGCAGCGAGGACGAGGCAGCAGGTGTCGTGAACGCGGAGGTGGGCGGAGGTTGCGCGGCCAGGGCGCCAACCACAGGGGGTGCTGTTGGAGGTGGTAGCGGGCCAGGTAGCGATGCTGTCAGTGGTGGCGGCGGTGGTGGTGGCAGTGGGAACGCGGGGGCGGGTGGCAGCGAGGGTGGATCGACGAAACAGGGTGGCGAGAGGTGTCCACAGTGCGGCATCCTCTGCCGGGACGTCCACGTTCTTCAGGTCCATCTCGAGGAGCACAAGACCACCTACGCCATCGACAAGAACGATCTCAACGCTCAGTTCCCCCAAGTGGTGAGTGAAACGAACGTCAAGGACGAGGGACACATCGAGACCTCCATTGTTCCACCCGGCGTATTATCGATCATGCGCAACCTGCCTACTGTTTCCCACCCACACCCAGTGTGTATTTACCTTTCTATCATATTCTTTGTCTTCCTTTTTGCTCCTTCTTTGCTCTTCTATGGGGCATGCTTCTTTTAAATGATTACGTCGTTTCTCGTGCACAGGGTGAATTTGGTTGG
The DNA here is from genome assembly GCA_913789915.3 of Sphecodes monilicornis. Taxonomy (NCBI): domain Eukaryota; kingdom Metazoa; phylum Arthropoda; class Insecta; order Hymenoptera; family Halictidae; genus Sphecodes; species Sphecodes monilicornis. The sequence continues at coordinate 8,303,884 of OU565298.1, forward strand.
TTTTTGGGGGTTAGGTATGTAGGAACAGAGCTGGGTAAAATGTTGGAGAAAAAATATTCCAAATGCTGTTTCAAATAGTCGCTGCTCTACAATTTAAATGAAATACTATTTTAAATGAACAGTGAAATTTCTGCAAAGAGGAAGCGGAACATGGTGAGCCAAGATGATGATACTGAAGATGAATTTATAAATTAGAATAAGATGTTGATTCTAATATTAGAATAATTTTAGTATTGTTGATGTTTCATTCTTTTAGCGTTGACTGAAAGATTTAATTTGAATGTTGAGTCAAATTTACGATATTGAAGAGGAATTCGTGAATTAGAATAAGATATTTATTATAAGATTGGATTAATTTAGGTGTCGTTGGAGTTTAGAGTCGTTTTGAGTTAATCCTAATATTAATATCACACCCAGCCCTAATATTAGAATAAGATAAGATTCTAATATATTAATAATATATCAGGATAAAATAAAATTCTAATATTATTAGAAGTCTATGCATTTGTGGGTAGGGGTTCTTCGAGAAACGGTACTTGTTTTGCGGAGTGAAATTAATGTCTTTATTAACTATATATACAAATGGTCTTCGATTTCGACTCCTCGCGATCTTTATCTCAAGACGAACCGCGACGAAGTGTCTTGTCTCTTATTTTCCACTCCGCGTTTGCCCTGGTAAAATTCCTAAACAACCCTGATTGGCTCACCCACAATTTGGATCTTACCAATCAGAGCCGTTAGTTTTTCCGGCTCACCGCCTATTCCTTACGCACTTAGAGTGCTTGTTTTCGGAACGGCGAGGTGATCGGAGGGGATGAAATTGTCGTGGGACTTTCCTTCAGGCCACCCGCGCCGGGCCCACGTGGCAACAGGCCGATGAGTTCGCCCAAGTGCCCTTCAGTTAGTCCCTTAATTTACGACGATCTCTGTTTGCTATTGAGGACTTTTGGAAAGAACTTCTACTAAACATGCGATATCGAAACCTGGAAATTGTCAACTCAAAAATAGCTTCGACGAACGAGAGTCGTAAATTACGTTGGCCGTTTGCACGAAAGAAAAAACTCTCTTTTGTGCGTACGACCGGACGCTACACATTCAAACAGAACAATCACTTTTCGCTAATAGTCTTTCTTATATTTTTTATTAAACTGTGATTTTATCTTTCGTTATTGTTCATAAAATAGTAAAATTGGTATACACACAATGTATATATCTGAAGATTTCTTAGATATTAGATAGGTAGCTATATTAAATAGATATGTAGATAATAATTGTTAGGAGGAAATTTAGCCAAAAGTTTATTTAATAAAATATGCAAAAATTGTGTGTACTGTATACACAATGCTGTCTCAATTGTTAATATCTTTTAAACAATGGCCAGTGGGAAATGATACTTGTGTACTCGGCATGACGAGAACTGAGACCCATCAAGAACTAATGAAAAGAAAACAAGGACGCAAATGATATTTAACAAGAGTTTATTTCTGGGTTAACCTTGACTTAACCTTTCTGCGCTGTTGTATTAAATGTTACATTTAGTTGCTGAATGTAATGCGAAGTTGAAATAAGACATTGGCTTGTTAAGAAATAGTGTTATTACCATTGTTATAATGCTCTTTTATGTTTTATGATAATATTTGTACATAATAAGAAGCACGTAAAGATAGTTTTAAAATAACGATATATGGTTGAAGTTTATTGGAGATTGCTTACAAGGACAAATAATTTACTTCAGGATACTATTCATAACTAACAAAAGACAGAATATTTCATTTATAGATAATCGAGTACAAACAACTCGCTTTCAATTCAATAAGCTCGAAGAATCTGTTCATATTGGTAATCACGAACAGTAGTAACAGTGTTTTAAGATTACCCTGAAATTTCAATCTTCTTTTGTTACTTCATGTTGTTTATAACTAGACCGGAACCGAAGCCACGTGGCTGCGTGGGTGCTACGAATAAAGTAGACTCGATTCTAGCTTTTCCCGAGTGTGAAACATGCTTTTCCGTTCACTTCTGTAGTCGATGTGTCTATAAAAAAGAACTGTAATATACTTCACATGAAATTGAGGGCATTTTAAGTCAGCATTTCACTGATTACGAATTTGTTTTTGAAATATATTCCTCAAAATATTGCAATGTTTACTGATTTACCTTGTTTTAGTTTAGGAGCTTTCATGATCTCTGACCCCTGTAAGTTTGATAAAAATGATTATTATTTAAAAAAAAAATTGAGTAGATTCTCTAAATGTTATTTAACAAGCCTACTGAGTTTGAAATTAGAATACTCAGTATCTTTCTTTTAAAAAATTCTCAAAGATTGCTTTATAATCAGAGATTTAAACTAAGGACGTTAAACAAACTATAAATTGGTAATCGTTTTCGCAAAAAAATTTCAATACATTTTTCGAATGCTAGTTAACAAGTGTACCAAGTTTAGAATTATAATACACAGTACCTTTCTTTCAAAAAATTACTTTATACACACAGCGTTAAATTAAGAACTACTATTAAGTGATCACTTTGAGAATTGACCAATTAAGTGAACGATTAAAAACAGAATGAATTTTTTATTCCAGTCCTGCAAGGTGTGCAGCAAGACCTTTGCAAACGTCTACCGACTCCAGAGGCACATGATCAGCCATGATGAGAGTGCCGTGCTTCGTAAGTTTAAGTGTCCCAATTGCGAGAAAGCCTTCAAGTTTAAGCATCACCTCAAGGTACTACGAGTGCACCCTTATTTTTCATTTCTCATTCGTACATCGTTTCGTTGATTTCTCTTTCACGGTCTCTCTCTCTCTCTCTCTCTCTCTCTCTCTCTCTCTCTCTCTCTCTCTCTCTCACGCAGCACCGCCTGAATCGATTACACATTATAGTTTATCCTGTAACCGCTCGAACGATTTTCTTTTTAATAGAATTTACGTTCTTTCGTTTCGCTTTTCGAATATACGAACATACACCCACGTTTGATTGTTGCACGCCAATGCTTCCCTCAATCATAATTCTTAAAATGTCATACCATTAACAATCTGAAATGAACGAGATTTTTAAGAGTTTTTTTTGGGCAAATAAATGAACTTTTTTTAGAAAACGAGCACCTTATTTAAAAGTACATATATTGTACTGATTGCACTAATTTTTTCCTGCAGAATGTTAAAAAATGTCGAAGTAACAGTATCTTTTCAAAAGTTCCTAAGGGATAGTAAATAAAAAAATCATGAGGATTATATTAATCTATGATTTTATTTTGTGGGTAAATGACGGGCTTAAAAAATTGATTTTGTACAAATTTTGTACAAAATGGTAAAATTTTTTATTTTTTGGAAATTAATAAAAGAGTTTTTATTAAGAAAAAGATCCATCGTCCATCTACTAGATAAAACTATATATTAACAAAGTCTCCATGAATATTATAGGTCAGGCACTTTTCAAGATTTCGCAACAAGAAAATTGCTACATGTAGTACAATATCTTAATTTTTATGTAAGGTACTCCTTTGACAAAGAAGTTTATTAATTTTTCTAAAAAAAATTCCTAAAGATTACATTTTTTAGATTGTTAAGTAGGCATTAAATAAAATTTCTATGTTAACATCATTTGATCAATACTTCAGTTCCAATTACGTTAAAAATCACAATTTTGCGTTTCAAAGACATCGAACATTTATTTTTCACCGTTCCTTCTCCCGATTGAAAGCATACTAGTGCGATTATGAGATTAATGAAGCACTTCGATGATTCTACTTTTTGTTTGTTTATAAATATTGATTAATTTTTGCGCATCGTGTGCAACAATCTACGTAACAGTGTGCATCGATTGATACACTTGCATCGAATGAGCTGGTCTGTCCGTTTTTTAGTTCTTAGACATTAGTTACGTTCACATATGCACTTGATACTCATAAGTTTGGAACGAGACTGTAAACAAAATTCTCAAGAATAAAACAATTTGCTATATAATTCAAAGCAAATTCTTCAGTATTGCGTATAAAAAAAAGTTGTGAATTTTTATTGATCTTTTCTTTGAAAAAGAAAATTCTCTACTCGCTACAAGGGATGATTTTACCCCGAAAAATCGCATTGTAGTACAAACAAGAAATAAATTATTTTTATAAGACATGCATACAATCCGCAGTCTGTTCAAGATTATCTAAACTTTTGGGTCCCCTAAATTAAACAAAAAATATCCACCCCAACAACAAAGAGTGAAGCACGTGTTCCAGACCTGTGGGGATCAATATACACACACGAACTCGATGATACGGTGGCTAAAATACGATTGTTCTACGGATGGTTCCTTTGTTGGTTGACGCAGGAGCACCTTCGCATCCACAGCGGTGAAAAGCCATTCCAATGCAACAATTGCGGCAAACGTTTCTCTCACTCTGGCTCGTACTCGAGTCACATGACGTCGAAGAAGTGCTTGATCGTGAACCTGAAGAAGTCGAGGCACGCGAACGTGACGAGCGTCGATCGCGGCCCGAAAAAAGCGCAACAGCCTCTGCCGCCTTTGAGACGCGAGGTCGATTTACTTGCCGCGAACAATAACACTTTCCTCCCCATTCTACCGAAGCTATCGCCCTCAGACTACCAGGAAATACAACGAGAAGGAGCAGGTGAGCACCGCAGCACCATACAACCCACACAAACATTCCAAACGAACCCTCTCCCACATCCCTCAAAAACATTGCACACCAAATTTTCTTCAATTTTCTTCTCAACAACTCCCTATCATATTAACGAGGTCTTCCGGTCTAAAACGTCATTTTGTAGGCCTTGCTTACAACCCCCATATTTGTTTCCATTTATTTTTACTGCTCAAGGTCACACGAAGGTCATGATATTATAGTCGAATTCGCTTTGACCTTAACACGTTAAACACTATGTCAGTCCCAGGGGACTAACGGTATCGAATTTACAAAACAATATACAATATATAATTAATGTAATATTAAAAAAATATTCACACTGTATTAATAGATTTGATTGAGAAAGATTAAACAGAAATGCGACCAGCAAGTCGGTAATTATATAGAAAAGGTCTGCGTACTCCGATTTTGATGAAATTTTAATATGTTATGGAGCAACACATTCTGAACAACTTTTTCCTTTTCCAATATAGGGGGGTCGCTTTTAGTTTTCGAGATATTTGCAAAAAACTATCGGTAATGTTAATTTCATAACGCAAACCTTCTTTTTAGAAACACTGGGTGCGTGTGAAAACAAAAAATAAACAGATGCGGCCCGAAAATCCAGGAAATGGAATAACGGAAGAAACAAGCAGAATTAACTCCTGTAGATAACTCTGATCATACATAGATAGGCTGAGCTTTCAATTTTCAAAGACATTTCCTGGATTTTCGCGCAACATCTGTTTATTTTTTGTTTGTAAACACGTTGTGGAGATGAGAAGCGACAATACCACACACACCCATCCAGTGTTTCTAAAAAGAAGGTTTCCGTTATGAAATTAACATTACCGATAGCTTTTTGCAAATATCTCGAAAACTAAAAGCGACCCCCCTATATTGGAAAAGGAAAAAGTTGTTCAAAATGTCGAAATCTATAATATATTAAAATTTCATCAAAATCGGAGTACGCAAACCTTTTCTATATAATTACCAGCAAGTCTTTTGCTTATGCACAGTCGTATTTTTGTTTAACGCATTAAATAATACATGAGAGTAATAAAAGTATTCTCGTTTAAAAGAACATCGATGACCTTGAAATCGTCAAGAGTGTGACCTTGAAATTATCTTATGTTTACTAACACGCCATCCTGTTCTCTCGCTCTCTGTCTAACATATTTGGTTCCAATACACCTTGCAACGGATGTAAAACATTTTTATTTTGCAATGTAGTAGATAATTAGCGTTGCGACAAAGATTTAATAGATGAACGCGAATCCGTTGCAGGTATTTACGACATACCGACCCTTCTGCCTCGAATGATGGCCTTCGGCAGCTACTTCCTCCAAACGTCCCTGGGCAAGATGCTAAATCAGCTACATTCCAAGAGATTGGACGAGGTAGCGGAGCAATACGAGTCTCATCGGGAGCTCATGAGCCCATCGACAGCGGATTCTGAAGGGACCGAGGGCACGGAGGGCACGGAAGGCAAAGAGTCCCCTGCTCCGAATGATTCTCAGGGTTTGGATGCGGTCCGACGGATCTTGGAAACGGTGAACACCTCGGTGACGAAACAGCTGTTGGAGGCGAACGTGCGGAAACTGTCGACTTCACCGGCTACCATGAAGAGGGAGTTCGAGGATGATTATCAAGTAAATCATCGTGTCATGTTCTGTCTCACCTTATCCTTCAACCCTTGAACATCTTACCAAAAAATTCGCGAGCGTTGCTTTAGAACTTGCCAGGTTCTCTTAACAATTTTACAAATGCCAGAATTTTCTAAATAACCAAAGACGTGATTAACACTCTCACAATTCCTCAGGGTGAAAATTCGCCCATTTTCTGTTTTGTAAAAACTGTAAAAAGTTTGATTTCTCTTTGTTCGTACTGTAAGACAAGTTTCTTTGAATTGAAGAGCTTGAAAAACTGTTTATAAAACTTTAACGAGTACAATTTTGCTAAAAAGTCGACTTGCCTTTGCACCAAGGTCTCCAATTATGGACCACAATTAGTTTTAAAGCGTTAAGCACAAATGGATCTTCAACCATTATCCTAGGATCAGTAGTATTATCCTAGGAAGTGAAACAGTATAATCCTAGGATCATCTGTTGTGCGACTATTCCTGAGGAACCTGTCAGGGTTAATAAAGGTCTACTCTGAATGTGAGACCTGCGATTTAGCAAAGTTTTGGAGCAACTGTGAGGGACATGAGTTAACAAAAGTGTTTTGTAACTGTTCCAGGATCAAGATAGCGAAATGTCCAGCGAGATGGCTCACTATCCAGACTGGTCGACAACGGATCAATATGATTCTCAGAGCGAAGGTTTAGCGGCGAAGCTCGAGGACGTAAATCAGCCGAGTGCGAAATCGAGCTGCAAGAGGAAAGCCGAAGACAGCTCGGAAGCGAACTCTGAGGACGAGGAGGATGCCACGCAGACACACAACGACAACGGGAGGAGGGTGAGGGCCAGATCGTTGATAGACGACGAGCAATTGGCCGTCCTGAAGGGATACTACGCCATTAATCCTCGGCCTAAGAAGGAGGAGATCATCATGATCGCGAATTACATCAACTTCCCCACTCGCGTCGTACAGGTACATCTAGAAACCAGCGGATCATCATTAAGTGCCAAGTGTGCCAAGTACTATCCTCAAAGCTAACTTTCTCCTTTTACATGGTTAAACACTGGACAGGCTACCCTCATAAATTACTTTGTCTATTAATACACTCGCGAACAACATCACGTACGTGTGGCGATCAGGTGAAGAAAATCAAATTAATTTTATCCATTCAGCATTTATAATACTAACGCGTAGCGTGATGTTCGAAAAACTAATAACTTAGCTGGGACTAATACATTGAAGCTTTCAAATTCTTTTCATTTATCTCATGCATTAAACTGCACCTACTCATTCTTACCATAAATGCAGAACATCCGCAGTCTGCCCATGAATTTCTTTGTACATCAACATATTGGCTGTTTAAATTGACATTCTGGGCCCCAGTAAACCCAAGCACTACTGTCCAAGGTTTAGCACGTTGAATTCACCACTCTGTTAGTTTATAGCCTCCCTTATAAGATTGGAGATGCTCGTTCTAATAGAAATTCGTGTCCAGGTATGGTTCCAAAATTCCCGAGCGAGGGATCGACGGGAATCGAAGATCCCAGCCCTGGTGCCGCTGACAAATCCAGCCAGTCAGACCGCCATCGAGCAACCCTTAGACCTGTCGAAGAAGGAGGCGCTCACGCAGTCAGAGTTCAAGGAGAACGACACCAGTTGGGTCAAGGTGGCGACTACCTCACCTGGCGAGCCGAAGAACGACAACCCTCCGTCGCATAATCCAGACGCGGACGACCTGGAGGACTCGCCTCTAGTTATAGACGAAGAGACCACCGACTCCGTGGAAACGAAACGCACGGCACCAACTCCTACTGGAGAAACTGTTCCGAAGGCAAGTGATCACAAGTGCATCACAAATCAGCCGTTCGTCGAGCCAAATTGATCAAACCAATCAAGCCAAAACAGTTGACCGATACTTCACTTCATACAATTCGAATGAAGATTCTTAATAATAATTGCTAAAACTGCCGTGCTTGAAAAGTAACTGCTATATGTTTGCTTATAAAAATGACAAGTTTTAATTTATTTAGACTTTGTACGGTTTTTATTATAACATGTGCTCCACTAAAGATAGAGGATGGATTTATTCAATCATTTCTTACGAAATCATTTTTATAAAAACTTTGAAATAAATAATCTAGAACAGGTCATTTCACCGATGGTTGTAGGTTCAGTGTTAATATCACTGAATTATAAAAATTGTAAGAGCTTTTAAAAATGAATTTATACTGCTTCAGAAATTTTCTGTAGTTTTCGTCTAGCTCAGCGAGTTGGCTAATGAACGGGTTAAAATCTCAATAGTTTGACCTTAGAAATAAGTTACAACATACTATTGCTTCTAATGGCTTCACATAAAAAGGAACATTAACGATAATCGATTGAGTGTCTAGTAAAAGAGCGTGCGATCCATTTCATGAAATTGATAAGAAACAGCCTTTATTGCAATTAGCAATGAAAGGATTTGGTAACATTCCAGTTGTAACATAACACCTCTAGTGTCATTGTTGAGTACTAAATGCGTTGCTAAAATAATTTGTATATGACGTTTGGCAACCATTGCGTGTATTTATTTGGGAAAATTAATAATCTAAATCTTTCTTCCACACTATTCTATTAGAGCTGTATACTGAGGCGATGCAGTGAAGATTTATGTGATTATTTATTGTACCGTTTCGTTTCATAACAGACTCAACCTCAGGCGAACGTGAAGAGCGAGAACGAAAACGCGAGTCAATCGGAGGTAACGCCAGCCGCTGAAGTCGAGCAGGGTGTCTTCTTCTGTGATCTGTGTGACAAAACATTTTCCAAACACAGTTCCCTAGCGAGACACAAATACGAACATTCCGGTAAGTATTCCAGAGTGAACTCGTCGGTAGAATCAATTTAATGCAAACAAAATTCATCATAGGGAAACTATTGGGTGGTTGCATATGAAATGTCCGATTTTAAAATGCGGATGTTACAAAGTGTTTTAATCAAGAAGTACTATTATAATCTGCAGACTAATCTTTTATGTTTTATCTTCGTTCAGTTTCTATTTACATATCCAACTTTGAAACAAAATTGATTTCTGTTCTGCTCGGACGTTTCATATGCAATAACCTAGTATGTCCCAGATTTCGACTACTCACTTTGGATGAGAACAATATTTTTGGAAAAATTGGAGAGATCTGAACTCGTCCGAACCAGTGGTAGGATCAAAACCAATAGACATAATTATAAAATAATCTAATGATCTAACGACTAGATACTATTAGGTGACGGTTCATTCCTCACCATAGGGAAACCAAAAAATTCTAGTACAGTAATTCCTCGATCTAAGTGCTTTTTCGATTCCCTGTCGGGACTTAGATCGCGAAGGGACAATATTCTTTTGTGACCCCGTCGACTGCGCCGAACGTAGAAAAGGACAGCATGCAAACACGGACAATACTGCAGACAATACGGTGAGACAATACTAGTGCAATAATAAAACTTCTTTATTTTTTATTATTTTTTTATGGAACATTCAGGAGCATATTCGTGACAATTTTCTAATGAAAATGATACCAAATATGATATAACTTCGATGATATTTACTTGAATAATAAATGATGAAAGTTTTGGACGTAAAGAAGGAGGGTGTCCCACTTGGACGCCATCCGATTGGACGCGTTCCTTTTGGACGCCGTGCCGATTGGACTCGTCGTTTGAATTTGTGACATTCGGACGCCGTGCCGTTTGGATTCGTGACATTTGGGTGCCGTAAATTTCATAATCATTGCTTTTCGAATTCTACATATGGTGATATTTTATTGTGAAATATATGGTTAGTTCTGGGTTAGGTCTGGGTTAGGCCCAACCGGTACGGAGTGCAATCGGCACGGAGTCCAAACGACACGAGTCCAAAAGGAACGCGTCCAATCGGATGGCGTCCAAACGGGGGTGTCCCGGACAGCGTATAGAAAAGATAAAGACAAGAGTCGCGGCCACCGGCACAGTTCTAAGGCCCGCGTGTGCGTACAATGTAATGCCAATAAAAAACTTCCATCGTTCATTATGCAAGTAAATGTAATCGGAATTATATCATATTTGGTATCATTTTTATTAGAAAAATGTCACGAATATGTTGGTGAAAGATCCATGAAAAAATAAAAAATAAAGAAGTTTTGTAATTGGATTAGTGCGATTCACACCGATATACCCGACCCAGGATCAGATTACGTGGCATGTTTACACTGCTCGGCGACTGAGACTGCTCGAGCTCCGCAGTGGAAGGAGTAGGCCAAGGGACATAGATCGCAACGTTCCGTTGGACTTAGATCGCGGAATTACTGTACTCATTTTTCACAAACTTATCAATCGATGATCGACGACCTAACAAACTTTTGTACATTTTCCGCAGGGCAAAGGCCGTACAAATGTGTAGAGTGCACAAGGGCATTCAAGCACAAGCACCATCTGACCGAACACAAGCGACTGCACAGCGGCGAAAAGCCTTTCCAGTGCACCAAGTGCCTAAAGCGCTTCTCTCACTCCGGCTCCTACAGCCAGCACATGAATCACCGTTTCTCTTACTGCAAACCGTATAGAGAATAGAAGAACGCTATTTCCGTTAACCCGAAGAACAGGAAGAAGAAAAAGAAAAAGAAGAAGCAGAAGAAGCCAGTCGAGAGGACGAAGGCTCCTCGCGGGTGTTAAGTTAAGTATGTACGGTCCTCTTCATTCCCATACCGGGACTCGGCATTTAATTTTGCGAAACGAATACCAAATAACAAAAAACAATGAACAAAATGAAATAATAACGAAACACGTATACCTCGCGATTCGTCGCGCGTGAACATGATTAATAAGGGGTTGGGTGGGTGGGGGGTTGGGGGATCGACAAGAAGATGTCGTGATTATGATACTACTGATACGTGAAGAAATAATACTGCGTGAAACGCAGCCACAGAGAACAATTTAGCGCGTTCGAGAGTAAATAGATGATATTTAGCCGGATAGACGAAGCTAAAAAGAGATAAAATGGATCACGGACGGATGAACGATACGGCCTCGAAGATGGCGGTCGAAAATGGCGGCTCGAGAGGCGTTCTTGAGACGTCCTCGAGTCGCATGATCGTCCCAGTGTCTCACCGGGTTCCTCAGGATAACTGTTATACAGAGAAAAATCAGGCGAACTAAGGATCCCGTGTGAACGCTTTGGGTCGACGAGTGTGGAAAATGAAACCAAACAATACGCAACGGTACCAAAAATGCATAATGCAATAATCTATTATATATTATATATAATATACATAATATTTTAGTATTTTTATTAACAAGATTATTATATATACCATGACAATAATAAGGAAACTAATTAACGTACAAATTTGTTAGCCACGTTCGCAACGGGGCACGCGATATTCTGTCGCAAAATGGCGAAGGGATGTGTACGTTTTCGAGAAGTATGGTTTTCGCGCGTGTGCGATCGACGACATTCCTTTTTCGTGGTCTCGAGATTCGCACTGGGTCGAGTTCGGTCGAGTTCTACGAAGATTGCGGATTTTCTGCGAATTTTTTCCGCTGAACATTTCCTCAGCTAAACATTTCCTTCGCCTTCGAGGCAATCGAATGAAAATGTTGTGTTTTGTGCCATAATTGCATAGAAATCCGCAGTCTATTATCAGTGTAAATGCCTCCATTAATGACCTACTATTTTGTTATATTTATTTCTTCAAAGTTAACTTCAGTAAAAATTGCAAATACATCCTCATTGATGCTAGAACCATCAAACATGAAAGACAACTGGTTAATATTGTATAAAGGTGTTCTATAACAATTGCAAGGCTATATTTATTCAAGTTTTGCGATATTTTCATTTTATTTTTCGTTTTAATGTTCTGGTGATGTTGAAACGACGCTTAGCTTTACCAATTGTTTCAATCATTAATTATTATACATTATTCTAACACTTCTACCAAAAATTTGTAATAGATTTTTTCCAGAAGAAGCTGAATAATTTTCTTTTAATTAATAATCTCGGAAGAAGTTGTTATATTGCATTGATCCAAACATCTTACAAGATTATGAATGAAATGCTGTCGTATTAAAACAATTAATTAAGAAATTCTCAACTGTTGATCATCACTTTCAAAATGACTATAAAAATATTACTGGTAGGCAACGTGTACATTAAAGATTAAGTATAATACAAAGTGTCGTTAATATTGAATATGGAAGATCAACTTATTCGGACCAAATGTATATTTAAAAAGAAATAGAAAGAAGTATTAATTCACATTACTATAGCGTTCAATAAAAATTGTACTTTACACTTCCAATGCATATTTTGATGCCTCGAATGTGATTCAATATTGTATAATCAATTTACAATACAAGAAAGTAGTAATTTGTGACAGTTTTACCATTTATCAAAAAGAACATTCAACAATTATTAAAAACGAATTGGAAAAAGCTATCTAGGTACTTTTAATCACTTAAATACTTTCAGAAATGTTAAAAATGGTCGATAAAGGAGTCATTTACCTTGATCAAAAAAGAATTACGAATACTTTAAATTCTTAACAAGTCAATCGTAACTCTTAATCGGTTTTCTGAAAAAGAAATACAATGTTTTTATTTCTCTATGTTGAAAATACGGTGAAACTAAAATTGATGATGTACGATTGGCATTTTTGAAAGTCGGTGGCACGCGTGCAATTAGATAAGAAACTTACGCGAGATGATCGAAGCACCGAGAATGGAGAATGCGTTTTGGAAAACCCGCTAAACAGTGAGCTTAATTGCGAATTCCGATATAAACCGCTGAGAACGAAAGGAAACTGGAACTAAATAGAATCTTCTCCTAAAATGATTCGCTCGTTTCTCAGGATCGAGCGGCTTCTTCGCTCGATCTGATCGAGATCCGACCGAATTATGATTATTATTGTAGCGTCGTAATGTTTCTCTGGGCCTTACTTGTCGGTAATCGATGCCATAATCTTTTCGATCATCGTGTACTTACTTCGAATTCCGAGTCATCGTGTCGTCAGCGTCTGCACTATGCAACACGTGATACGTGAGAGATTCTGGATCGTTATAAACAAATGAATAAACAAACAAGCTTCTATAATCTTAGTCAGACGGATTGTGACTTGATCATTCAAGTACGTAAATATTATTGTATATATTTTTACGCGATGTTTAGTGTCTACAGTGATTTTTGAAGTTTGAATTGATAATTTTTATTTTGTTAGGAAAAATCGATGCCAAAGTTTTCCTCTAATGGATGGACATGTGTTGATATTATTATTTCTGAGAATAAATAATTTTTTTAATTTAAAATAAGATAATAATATAATGATATTAAAGAATACCAAGTGGAAGGGAATGCTTCCTTTGCGATTGTTGTGCAATTTTTATTTTGTAGAAGGGAAACGATGCCAAATTTATTATGTAATTAATTAAAACGCGTCTGTAATGTCGGCGATTAAACAATATTTACATTCAAAATGATAGTTTAGGGTTCGAATTGCAAGGAAACAATTTCTTTGTAATTTTGGTGCAATTTTAATTTCGTTGGGACGAAACGAGATCTAATTTATCATCCAATGAGTAAATGCTTGTTCATAATTTCTTAATGAATACAATTTTTACATTTAAACCGATATTTAAGGTTTAAAATGGGGCTGCACAGTTTTTTGCAATTTTAATTGCAATCAGAGAAACGATGTCGAATTAATTGTATAATGAACGAAAATGTACCTACAATTGCTCAAAGAAAATAATTTTTGTGTTTAGGATGATATTTAAGAATCAAAATGGGAGGAAACAATTCCTTTGCAATTTTTGTGCAATTTTAATTTCATTGTGGAACAACAATGCCAAAAATCACTAAACAAATTGCAATTCTCTGCAATCCTTTTATGTATTTTATTTCCAATATTGTAACACTAGAATTACTGAGTACTAACCGTGACTGATAATAATTAATTCTTTTTAATATTGCCAAGAATGGATTTATTCAGACTTAGCGCAAATTTTATTTTAGTAAGTATTTCAACAGAGTAATATCTTAACAAAATTCTCATGAAACTATTTTCATAATTTCAACAATTGCAACAGAAAAAATTAGAAACATTATTACCTGTCTATTTCTAGTGTTAAAAAAATCCTCGCTCGCTAAGGTTTAAAAAATCTCTGCCTACAAAGGATTAAAAACCGAAATCTAATTTATCGTCTGAACGCTCTGACATACATTTATATCTTTTAACGATCGAGGATCGAGTAAATGCATAAAATAAACCGAATCTCCACGTATCATCGTGTTCGAAGGCAGAACCGATCAAAAATAAAAGATGTCGGTTATAGAAAGGAAGGAAAAGGAAGAAAGAAAAAATAAGAAAAAGAGTGACGCGTCCTAAAACAAAAAGTATGCCTTAGACATTCCGTGAGAGTAACGATAATATCGTTACCGGCGTTATCCGTGCCCCATTTATTTATCCGTTAGAAGAAAAGGCCTCTGGTACTTTCTGTGTCCGCGCGAATGGCATCGAGAACCTCGCAATAAACAAATTGAAACAGATACGAGCACGCACACGATTGAACAAAAAGAAACTCCGAGACTCGAAAAAAACCGAGAGAAAGAGAGAGCGAGAGAAAGAGAGAGCGAGAGAGAGAGAGAAAAATAACGATCTGTCGGAGATGAAATCCCTTCACCGAGATCCGGGCCCCGAATCGTAAACACTAAGTATAATATTAAAATGCTTCCAATAACTGTACTATTAAAATGGCGAAAAACAAAAAAATTGCAAAAGAAAAAATGATTATTACAACATTTTTATGATTTTATTCGTTCGGACGCGTAGGTAAGCGGTATGATATATGATATATATATTAATCTACAGATCGAATAATACTCGAAGAATGTATTTTATAACGGTTTACGCCTCTTTTTATTTACACGTACCACGAGTGACAAGTGATATATATATGTATATCTTATATGTATATGTATATGTATATTTACGTATATGTACGTATAAATATGCATATATATTATAATATATTATATATATTGTTATCGATAAAAAAAAATAATAAGATGAAAAGAATAAGATGCAGGATGAGGATGAGCAAAAAATACTAAAAAACGACGACTTATATAAACGGGGCGAATTAATTGCTGCGCCACGGCGAGTATATTATATAAATAAGCGTGTAAAGGGAATAATTAAAGAGAGGGAGAGAATGTTTATAAATGATTATTAATAATAATAATTATGCGGCAAGTGCAGCGTCGCGTTGCATTATTCCTCCGCGTCTAAGAAGCTCCGGTTATCCGCGACAGGCATCGTGTCCGTACTATTACGTGGGAAAAAAAATGGGAATTGTGAATGGGAGAGAGGGAGAACACTCCAGAATATGATGCTTAATAATACTCATTTATTATAGTGTTAATAGTTAAGAAATATATTTTTATATTATTATAATATTACGACACGATATATAGTACTAATCGGTCGCGTTGCGGTACCGTGAACCCGCGACGAGTCTGTTCCTTGGCTCTTGGTACAGATACGGGAGATGAATTGAAAGACCTTTTATTTTCCTATGTCTCCGGATATATGGCTGCTCTGGCATGAGAGACAACGTTCCTGTGCAATCGCTTTCGTTACATTGCCGATCTTCCTTTTTCTTTTCCGGTTTCTCTCTTCCTTTCCTCTTTGAACGCATTGACTGCCGAAACATCCGTCAAGAAACCACGTGGAATTTAAAGTGTTCGTTTATAGTCGTGATGGGCACTGTAGGTGCCCCTCCAACGCCTGCTTCTCCCACCAACCTCTCTTTCATGCGTGAGGCCTGCGCACTGTTCGCTCCTCCCTCTATGGTAACGGCGGATGCTGGTGGGGGACAGCGGGCGCTATGGTGGGGACGGTTTCGTCTCAATTCGAGACAAAAATGTCCGTGGCTTAGAGTGTGACCATTTGAAATGATTTTGTGTGGAGAGTATTGTTTTCCAAGCATCTGTGCTGATTCTAAATTTTTAATCGTTTACAATGATTTTTAGAAAGCATTTATTCCGCCGGAAGCCTAAACTTTTAGTTATATATTGAATCATTTTTCAAGATTTAATCTGATTTTTAAGGGGCCGTTGTGGGGACATAATTCTTACCGGAAAATATTTTAAATAACTAATGATAATTATTATTTTAGTATGCTGAATATATGTGATAGTTGTCATAGCAGAAAATATTTTTACGAACTGAGGAAAGCAAATGTAAAAACTAAAAAATTATTACTTTGATTGTCGTGGCAGAGACATTTATCGTGTAAATAGATGGTCACTCTATGTTCATTGAACCTTTCGAACCGGGTCTATTTTGACCCAGAATAACAAAATTTGTACTTTATCAGCAGCTGTTCTCTTAGAAGAATGTTATATTGTAATTTTCAATATTGTCAACTGTGTAATTCTCAAAAACTGGAAAATCAAGATTTACTGCAGTATCTATCTATCCTCTCAAATTTTATTGATTTAATGCATCACTATAAATGTTAATTTTTATGCTGAACAAAAAGCACCGTCAAATATTATTTATATGTGGGTGATGCGGCAGTCAATGTGTTGACACGTTCACTGTCAGGACAACCGTGTTGAAATATAGAAAAATGTACGATTATCTAAATCACTTTTTAACAAAGTTGGAAAAATTCACTCTTGTGAAAATTAAAAAATTACAACTTTTAAAAGCAATAATAATAACCATTTTGCTAACACGTTCGTTACTATCGTTTGTTTCGGTGAGAATCTTCACAGTTATAATATTGAATTCAATGTAAAGTACATTGTCCATAAGATATTACAATGAAAATAATAAATATACTAAATATTACGCTCTGTGTTACAATTTTAAATAATAAAATTAATTATATTAACTTTCTATGTACGAAATATATATTATAATCGTCACAGCTATCGCTGGTGTGAACGTGTTAGTAATGACAATAATTCTACTTTCATCTACATTAAATCACAACAACAAATGAATTAAAAGTACATTCTTAAATTTTATAATGTTTTTCTTCTTGAAACAGCTTTTTTTGGCTTTCAAATGCTTTGTTATAACTAGACTTCGGATTTTATGCATTTGCAATAAAAATGGGTATGTGCAATTTGAAACAGTAGAAAGGTTAAAATTATTAAAGAACGCCATTATCTTTAGTTTGTTAAAATAATTAAAGTGAGAATGAAATCCCTATATGGCTCCAGTCTTTTGCAATTAACGCAGACAATTTTTATTTTACATAATGATTCGCAGACAATTTTTAATTTGCATAATAATCCGAAGACAATTTTAATTTTGCATAATGATCCGCAGACAATTTTTATTTTGCATAATGATCCGCAGACAATTTTTATTTTGCATAATGATCCGCAGTCTAGTCATAACAAATAACACTTGTGCAAATAGACAACGCTGCATTACTCTGTTATACTTGAAAAATACTTTGATAAATTGATTTTATAATTTGATTGATGATGGTTGGTTGACGATTGATTGATGATTCACGACTGATTTCATTTGAAATATTTATCGTCCTTAATTAAAAGCGACTTAATCATTCTTTATTTAGAATCACCAGAACACGGGACTGTGAACGTGTTAATTTTGTTATGTATTATTCGCTCACGATAAAGATAGACCCATTAACAATGATAAAACTAACACTGATGAATCGACTGATCGAACCTGTATGTTTAAGTTTCGTATACTCAATCAGAATTGTTAATTAATGCAAGATTTTTACTTATTGCAATAATAACTTCCGCGCACAAATTATTTAAACGGAAGAGTCGCACTAAAGAGTTGCATTACTTTCAACTCATTAAAGTTATTAAAAAAAGAAATAAATATTTATGTAGCTCCTATATCTTGCAAATAATGCATAGAGTTTTTATTTCGTACAAATATCGGTAGCCTAATTTTATCATATTGTACACGAAAAACTTTCTATTTTGATATTAACAAATTCCTTTTGTTTTTACTTAGCAACGCGATAATCCAGTGTCGCCAGATCCATCTAAAACTGTGTTGAATTTCCTCTCCTCCTTTTCCCCTTCCACTATCCCATTCCACTTCTGCGCAGACTCCAACGTCCCCCACTAAGACCGTAGACTGGTCACGTGACGTGCAGCGCAACGTGTTACATATTTCTCTGATCATCAGAGAGGTGGTAAATTGTATTCCCCTCGATTTCAGCGATCTGGCGGCACTGCGATAACCAAGTAAAAATTAGTAAGAGATTTCGAAAAATTAACACCACGTACTTCGGGCTACTGTATAAATCCTCTTATATTTCAATAACAATTTCATGTGAATTTAATATGAAAATAAACATTTAAAACAGTAACAGGATTAATTGGAAAATTAAACTCGTACATAACAAAAATTCATTTTTATGATAAAATTGCGTTTCGAATATAAGCGACAGGATTTATACTACAAACTCAATAGTTCTCCGACACTCATCTGGATCTATCTTTAACGCACGAACACTACATCGCCAATAATTTCTCTCGTATGGGAACCATTTTCTTTAGCACCAGCACACCTAAGCTCCAATCTCATAATTTCCTAACACGATTCCTCCACAAATTCGAATTCGTTCTCCTCTTTTTCGTTTTCCCACGTGGAGAAAAAAAAGAAACTCGATTCTGTACTTTCGAATACTTTCACGACCAACGGATTTTTTCGAACATCAGGAAGGAAAAGCAGGAAACTTTTACGAAGACAATACTACATACGTATAAGCGACTATAAATGAAGGATAAAAGAAAAAATATATATATATAAATATATATATATAAAATATAAATATAAATATAGATATATTAAAGAATAGAGATATTTGCTCCGATTCGAGAGTATTCGCAACCTGCTCGCCTCGATGTATGTACGTATGTATAATTAACTAAGTAAACACAGACTACAATAAATAAATAAATTCTTGCCAGCTTTCGCGCCATCGGCACAACCAGTTATGTCTCCGATACTTCCTAATGCAAAAAAAAAATAAGAAAAAATACACACTATTACACGAAAGCTAATAAACGAAAAAATATAAACTAAAGAGAATAGGTTTAAAAGATGAAAAAAGGGTACTCGTGGCGCAACGTACGAAACAAAACAATAACAACGGGTGTGGGGGAAATGAAACCAAAAAATAAAACGAAAGGTATAAAAGATGAAAAGACGACAGCGAAAAATAGGAGAAATAGAGCGAGAGAGTGAGCGAGAGTGCGGGGAGCGAGAGAGAGAGAGAGAGAGAGAGAGAGAGAGAGAGAGAGAGAGAGAGAGAGAGAGAGAGAGAGAGAGACAGAACGAGAATTACGGAAAGGGAAATTGTTAATGATTGTTGATGCAACGATTTAATGAAAAATAAAAAAAATATTGAGCACCGTACGATGCCTTCCGTGAACGACCGAGCTTGCCTAGTTAACCGAGAAAATAAAGTAGAAAATTCAACGATCCGATCTCGAGGTGAATTTTCTCGTCGAAAGTAAACGTTACCCCCGTGGATGCTACCATAGTCTCTCGTTTGCCCCCCGATGAACCTGACAATAATAATAAATAAACGCGAAACACGCTGCAAAATCCACGGCGCGCGAGTTTCTCTCCGTAGCGTCGCGAAGATGGGAGCGGCTTCCTATTGGCCGGCGGCTCGGCCACGCCCCGCGAGGCGGCGGCTAGACCGCGGGGCGGCGCGACCAACGCGACGATACGGAGGTAAAGCCGCGTGATCTCGTTCCGTAACGTGATTTCGTTCCGAGTTTCCAGACCAGTTTGTGATTCGATCCAGCTGGAAGCGGCGCGGGGGTGATCATGTTCGCTTTAAGCTGTACTCGACGAACACCGGTGGTTTTGCCGTCGAGCTTTCCATGACTACATTATACATGAGCATCCGATTCGTGCGTGTGTGCGTGTAGAAGCTGCGGTATGCCTGTAACCAACGTGCGCAAGGGAATTCAAAATACTCGGAGAAAGAAAGCGAGAGAGAAAGAATGAAAGAAAGAGAGGATTATGGCAGGACAATAACGAGAGCACCGTTTCTTTTAGAGGGACATAGAGCGTAAGCATTATACAATAGTCTATACTACGTGATAAGTGTGACACACACGGAGACACGGAGATTTCGTGAACGAATGATTATGCACACTCGCCTCGTGTTATGCGCGTGGAGTATGCACGCTGCGCGCAATATTTGTTGCGTGTGTGTGTGCGTGTTTCTGTGTGGGTGAGCGTGTGGGTGTACATAGGTAATACATTCGTAAGGTTACATTTAGATGCCAGGAGTAACGATGTGCTGTAACGAGGCGTAACATTACCGCGGATATTCGGGGAGAAATTCGAGCACGGTGGAGGAAAATAAAATGGTAGAAGACCGGAAGTCGATGGCTGCGTAGTGGAGCCGCAGTGTGTCAGCTGGGGATGATAATCTCGATGACAGGAAGTAGATTCGATGGCGGGGTTTCGGATTTCTTTTGTTTTAAACGATCGGGTACTTTCTTTCTTTCTTACTTTGAGGAATTGTCCACGATTTTGGCTGGTTTTAATGAAACTGGAAGTTTGACCCTTTGTGCTCAATAGATTATTATGGAACTCGATACTTTCGGATGAGCTAAACTATTTTTATTACGTATGATCTGTTTCATTTTGTATGTACTCTTTAGGATTTTCAGTAAACAAATCAGAATATTTTGTAATTATATTTCTGTAAAGAAATCAGAGCTTTTACTTATATTAAATTTATTTATTTACTTATATTAATTTACTTATATTAGGTCGTCCCATAAGTTCGTTCCGCAGATGTCGTTTTCTAATGAAAAAAACACAGGAATTTTATAGTGACGGAATAATGTCTTTACCAAAAAGGTGGCAAGGGGTTGTAGAACGATAGAATGATTACATTTTTCGTAAGCATTGAAAGATTATTTAAAATATTAACCTAAATAGTATAACAGTAAACGGTAAGAACTTATGGGACGACCTAATATTTCTAGCAATTTAATATACCAACACAGCAATTAAATACAATTAAATTCAGTGTTAAGAAAATCATCTCGAATTACTGTAGAATAATTTTTAGCAGCAGTTTAAAATCGCTATTCGAGTGCAAAGGGTTAATATTCGATTATTTGACGACGTTGACGTTCGGTTAACATTCATATTTCCTTCAATTGTAAATAATATTCACTGTTCGAAAAAGGAAGACGTTCCTTTACATCAGGCGTGGGTGACAAACACAGATTTACCCCTGCTCCGAGTTTGCCTCTGGGAGCAATAATT
This sequence comes from Sphecodes monilicornis, assembly GCA_913789915.3. Classification (NCBI taxonomy): domain Eukaryota; kingdom Metazoa; phylum Arthropoda; class Insecta; order Hymenoptera; family Halictidae; genus Sphecodes; species Sphecodes monilicornis. Next base: position 8,325,451 of record OU565298.1, read on the forward strand.
CAAAACAAACGTAACCAAAAAGAAAATAACGAATAAAATTGCTCTCTTTGCACAAAGTGGCCCGAGTGGGCGTGGCGTCGCTGCTCTCGGCCTCTCCGGAGCCCAGCTCCTTGCCCCAGAGAGCAATCTCTACCCACGCCTGTTAATATAATTAGATCAGCTATTAGTATTGTAAAAATAATGATTCTAGTAATAACGATCCTCTCGGAAATTCGATCGTTGAGAATGGGCATTCGACGTAGGAAGGAAATGAAGTGTTAAAATGCGTAAATAAATGACTAAATAAATAACTATATAGATAGATATATATATATATATATTTGGGGAGTCGTTGGAAGTCATCGAGCACTGCGCGCACTATGCAGCTGGCTTCCGTAATGCACGAAATCAGGTGAATTCGGCTCGGACGATGACATTGATGACTCCGAGCTGATCCGAGGCAGTTTTCCGGTTGCGGGAAGATGCAGAAAATGAAAAGATAATGAAAAGGAAAGGAAAGGAAAAATTAAAAATAATTGTATTGTGACGAAGTTCCATCCATAATAAATAAATGAAAATATTATACAGTTAGGCCGACTTTTCCGCCAGTTCGTGCCTTTTTTCTGCAGGGATAGAGAGTGCAGTTTTGGGATCGATCTGAATGTGTATGCTACATGTACCCGCTTATAGGTTGGAGAGAAAGAACGACGAGAATAAAGGGTTTCGACGGGCTTAAGACATGTGTGGTGTAGGTGGATAACGAATAACGGGCGGACGGGAGGAAGGATTAAGAATCGATTAATGCGAGTAGATCGGGGTAAGGTTTTGCAATCGCGAAATGCAGATTCGCAAACACACGCCGATTCTTTGCGAGAGTGTGAACGGAGACGATACAGCGAAAGGAAGAAAAGAGGTGCGAGGCAAACTGTAAGCAGATCAACCGAGTGACACGATACGATGCAAGAATGTGCGAAGAATGTGTATGTGTGCGTGTGGCAAAGAGAGGGAGAAAGTGAGAGAGAATAAAAAGGATGCTTGTATACGTGAAAGAACGAACGAGAGAGTGAAAGAGAATTCTAGAAATTGTTGAACGTTCATTAAATTGTCCTCGTTTCACGATGTAATAAAGGCTATTTTACTTTGATATAGATGTTTCTTCTTCTGCTTTTGTCCCTTCATTCTTACAGAAGATAGAAGGAAATGATGCGATTAATGGTATGTATAGCAACATGCTGATGTTTATTCCTAATGTTTTATTTAATTTGAGCTCGCAGAAGTTTGAAAATTCCCGCGGGAATACATTTTAAAATCGATTTGAAATACGATTTTAAAATCAAATCATTTTCCTCCAACAATCATTCGAGATTTACCGAGTTTTCAACACGATTTCTAATTTTCCTCTAAACCCAAACGAGTGTATCATACAGTGCAATGCTTCAGCTTTAGTTTAAACCCGCATAAATTCAAAAATTCTCGCGGGAGGACATTTTTAAATCGATTTGTGACCGCCCACGGACACGTAAACGCTAGCGCTACGTAGCGGTGAAACCTGGAAGTAATAAAATAGAAAAATCTAAATAAGTCGAGAACCAGCGGCTCAAAATTGACGTTCTTGGGCTTAAAATGATCCCAGTGACTCCATGCATCAAATGTATATCGTGGAATCGCATAATTGTACCTGGTTATGGTTTTTCAAAAAATAGCAATATTACGGGGTATAAAACACTAGCGCCGCGTAGCGGTGAAACGTCCGAACTAAATGTACCCCACAGGGAAAGTACATGCTTGAGTAAAAACATTAATTATGGCATATGTAATGGGCGAGAAAAAAATCTAAAAATATAAAAATGTTCAGGGGACTCTACTGCATCCATTACATGCAAAAAACCCGGCTAGCGTTACGCAATAAATAAATATTTAACTAAATACTGAATCCAGCGCCAAAAAGTCAACGGTGACGCCATCTACCGGCGAAGCATAGAAATACGAAATTGTAAAAACTTGAATAACTCGAAAACCACTGACTCGAAATTAATGTTCTTGGGCTTAATATGATGACAGTGATTCTCCGCGTCAAACGTATATCTTGGAATCCCATAATTGTATCTAGTTATGATTTTTAATTACGAAGCGGTGAAATGCTCGAACCAACAAAGCAAATAATTCGTGCCGGTTTTCACGTATTGTCTTATGGCCGGAGCGGCACGTGAGGTGCATTTAGTTCGGACGTTTCACCTGTACGCGGCGCTAGTGTTTCATACCCCGTAAAATTGCTATTTTTTGAAAAACCATAACCAGGTACAATTATGCGATTCCACGATATACGTTTGATGCATGGAGACACCTGCATCATTTTAAGCCCAAGAACGTTAATTTTGAGCCTCTGGTTCTCGACTTATTTAAATTTTTCTATTTTATTAGTTCCAGGTTTCACCGCTACGCGGCGCTAGCGTTTACGTGTCCGTGGGCGGGCTATTTTTGAAAAAATCATAAGGCCCCAAAATTATGGGATTCTGAAATATACGTTCAGTGCGCAAAATCAAAAGGATCATTTGGAGTCCAAGAACGCTATTTTTGAACTGCTGCTTCCTGAGTTATTATTAATTATTTGGAGCCTAATTCGAAGCTGGAGATTTGCACTTTACGATAGATCAATTTGGGTGTGTAGGAAACTTCGAAATCATGTCGAATAATCGATCAATCTGGATCGACAATTGAGAAAAAGCAGATTGGATTGTAAGGGTAACTTCGAATCAATTTTTGAACGTCTTTCAATTGAAAATTTTTAACTTTCCATGGCTTAAATTAAAGATAGAAGCTCCATCTTTATCACAGAGTCATCTAATATGTTTTTTTTTAATATGTTCTGACTCAGAAGTATATCAACAATGGGAAAAAGTCATTCTTTACGTAATATCGTATTTATTAAACGAATCACATTATCGCAGAGATATCGTTACACAGATGTTCTGTACATTAAACTAACTTTAAATAATTCACGATGTCGTACGTATATACAGAGATAAATGATGCCGATGTGGTCTCGACCTCGATAATAAAACAATAGTTTGAACGGAGCCCTCGCTAGAATGGACACGTAGAGCTCGCTAAATCGTTAAGCTACGATCAAATTTATAATACAACCGACGATAAAAACAACTATCATCGAGAAAAATAAGGAAGCTGCTAACGTCGGCGCGGCTGGCGCATCGTTCTCCGTCGCTTTCGTTCTCACAGTCGTTAATTAAGATATAAAAATAATAGCCATCCGCAGTCGGCGACTGCGCTCGCAGCACGAGAACAATTAATTAATTCTGAGCATTTTTCTTTCATTCTCCGTCTCGCGTTCGCGTTCGCCTAACGCATTGAACGTTCTTCGATTTTGGTTTCACGTTCGCGTTTAATTATATTTCGACTCGCTAAAATAATAAGTAAAGTCCGTCAGTCCTATCAGTTCAGCTAAGTTAATCACATAGTTCGCGCGGTTATTCTTTTATACTAGGATCACAAGTTTAGCTCTGTGATTAAACGTACACACGATAGTTTCACAATTAATTCGCCATATCTCTCTCTTTCGTACTTTTTCTTTCTCACTCGCATTCTCTCATCTTTTATTATAAATAACGAAATTGGTTGAAGCAAGGAACTGTATGGTACGTAGTAGTTTTCGTCGATTTACCGTACGCTTTACGATTCGAGTAATGGAATCCGTAAAATGATCGACACTAACGTTTACAATAAAAATCGTGCACGCTTCTCGTCTCCTTCTTTCATTACAGAAACACGTTCTCTTTTCTTCGTTGAGTACGAGCTTGTTTTTTTAAACAAAATAAAGAATAAATAAAATGCTGTTTCTAAAGCTTTGAGAGATTTTCAGATTGAAATTTTTGGAACTAGACTGGCGATTTTTGTGTATTTATAATGTTTATAACTTTTTAAAGTACATACAATATATTCTATTAGTTTTAGATGAATGAGGGGCTTTTTTGATATTTTCTGCAAGATTTTTACATTTTTCTGACTAATTTTTCTGAATAAAAAGTCACTCTAATAAAGAATATTATAATTTCATTTAAAGATGAACACTAATCATGCAATCTTGGAAAAAATTTATCAAATTCTGCTATTAATTCTTCCTTTAATTTTCCAGTGAATTTTTTCAAACTTTTTAAGGTTTTCTTTCAAATATATAGAGTAAATGGATTAACAAAAAATATTTTAATATATTTCGTATAATGCCTAATACTTTTGGTCAATTCTGTATCCAGAATATCCTTACATCTTCCATTATACAATAATGTTAAGAACGATGTCATTAATGAAATAAAAAAAGCAATAATTTCAAAAGTATTTACACAATCTAGTTTCATCAATTCCTCAATGATCCCAGACAATCAAAGTAAAGTACAAATATTTCACAATATTATTACAAAAAAAAAATTAATAAAAATAGTTTGAATAAATCTAAAATAGATAGAGCCATAGCGCCAAAAATATCGATCATAAATATCATTTTGAGGACTCTCGAAATTTAGAAAATCCATTACAAAATAAAAGCTACCATTTTGAGAATTTTGACGTTCAGCTTGACTCAATCAAGAAAAGATTGTATAGCTTGTTATTGATTTTGCACAGTATAATTTTGCGTGGTGTTTAAGTATATTGTCGAAGATAGGTCACCACGCGTGATATGTGTTTCTGGAAATGCTATTCGCATAATCGAGCAGCCTATTTTCTGCGTATCGTCCACTATCGCGTGGCTCTTTGCGTCTCGTTTGGTATTCGTCGAGAAAATAACATTGTTTTTCTTTGAATAATAGTGAATGTCGCGTCAGTGTTCCTCGCTACGAACGTTTGATAATAGTCCCCGCATTTCACACGCACACACAAATAAATAAATTCTAGTAATTACAACGCAACGTTTGAATGAAAGGTACAAAAATTCTACATGGAATATGAGATTTGTGGTTCTTCGAATTCGCTGCATGGAATGTGCTAAAAGGTGGTCGAGATATCGCCTGACGCTGATTTTTTACTAACGTTTTCGTTTTGAATTGTTTGTGAAACATTTTGACAAAAATTAAATCGATTTTAACTGTTTCTCAGTTCCAAATTACAGAAACTACACAATAAATTGGCAATGCTTAATGAAATCAATCATTAAGCATTACGGTTGAAATAGTTGAGTATAAATTGCACTTAAGGATCAAATTTTCAACTTAACTGAAGTAGAATCGCAATTGTTTAAAATTAAAGGTCTATTTAAAATTAACAATTAATACTTATAATTGTAATCATAAGATTATAATTATAATCGCAATCATAAAATTATAATTACAAGATGTAAATGTTTAGAATCAATGATTTATAATAATCGAAGATTAATATTTACAGTCAATAATTGATAATTCTATCAATCGATTAAATCAATTGCGATTTTTGACGATTAATCAATTAAATTGAAAATTTTCATCGATTAATGCCCAACTCTGTATACAATAAATATTTTCAGTTGTACATGATTCTGCTTATGTGCTCTTGAAAATGGATAAAAATGAAAAAGAATATTGCATTCCATTTTGCTAAATAAACAACAAAAACTCGAATTAACTCCAGTACGAAAAGATTAATAAATTTCTGTCTACATCAGCATATATAGGTACAGTCTTAAGTTTGATGAACAGAATTATGCATGAAGTAGTCTATTGTACATGTAAACATGATTGTTTCGCAGATACAAACTATAAAAGTGTAATACAAATGATACTTATGAGAAAAATACTAGATATCTTGTACTCACTGAGTCAGGGATTGAGTGAACGCATCTGTCGAAATTAATTTTACAAACCAAATCATTCGGTAGAGACGTTTTCTCATTACAATCAATATTCGTTTAGCAATAAACATAAATGAAAATTGTGACACTCAATTCTCAATAATAATAATAATAATATCTTTCGATAGATTCTCTTGACATTTTAAGAGCGTTAAACATGAAAGTTGTTATACTGAAATAAAGATAATCAGGGATTCATACATATAACAGACATATACAAACCGATATCTCTTTCAACGAAATTTCATGTTCAATTCATTCCTGCATTATATAAAAATCATTAAGCTTAGTTCGAGAAGCTTAAGAATTGGTTCCTCGTCTTGGTGTTTGTCAAATAATTATAAAATTGCGTCAAACGGTTTACAAGATAAGAAAATTTCGTGTAAATCCTTCGAACACACATCGGTGAACCTTGTATAGTTTCAAATTTCTGCATTCGAAAACACGTCCCTTCCTGGCACAGCTTGATGACAATTAAGTCAATTATCAATCTGTTTGTTAATAGACTGGGTATCTTTGTGCAAAATAATTTGCTACAGTAATTGCAAAGAATTAAGAACGTCATTCTAGTGTGACGCTTTTAAAATTGAATATTATTTTCATTTTTCAAAAGTAGATGTATTCGAGAATGTGTTGTTAAAATTTTGATGAACAAACTGATTCTCCTGACACTTCAATATCGTACACATGAAATCATAGAACTATAAAATTGCATATTGAACTAATCAAATTCTGCACAATTATTGAAAAATAACAAAAAATGTTTCACATCACTTTCTTAAATGCATTAATAAATGGGGAGAAGTTAAAAGACTTCTTTATTTTTAATTGTTCAGGCATCACACTGGAAGGACTGCTAAATAAAAATTTCTTTCATCACTAAATAGCATGAACAATGTTTCGTCAATTCATTTTTGCCATAACTGCACAAAATCCGCAGTATAATTATGAAAGACAATTCCATAGTGCGCGAGATGCAAAGTACAGTCTGGTATCGCGTGGAATAAGTTTGTGAAAATGCAATTGAAATGCAAAATGAATGGTGCAATGAGATGACACGATAGGCTACAGTAAAAATAATTCACATACACATTCTCTTCGGCCGTGGTTTCACTTTATGTGTATAAAAGAATGTCGGTATCACCCGTTTCTTAATATCCCTCAAAATATCGATGCCCCGTTTATAGCAAATATTTCTGGTTGTTTCGTTTGCAGCATGAAATAATAAAAAGAAATGACTACATCTTCCTCTAAATAAAATATTCGACAAAACAAGACTATCTTAAAATATGAGTGATTTTTCTAGCGATTTTTGTTTCGTTTGCAGCATGAAATAATAAAAATAAATGACTACATCTTCCTCTAAATAAAATAGTCGACAAAACAAGACTGTCTTAAAATACGACTGATTTTTTTAGTGTTCTTTTATCGTGATGCTATAGTCATATTGTTTAATAGGCCGTGCGTTGCTTAGATTTACGCAATAAAATTAACCGAAGCACTGTGCACACAGAACTATGCACAGTGGCTTGGAAACCGTGATGCAACTCATGAGAAAAGAATGTTCTACTAATTAACCCCTTGCCTTACGATTTCATTTATGGCTACACTGATTAGAATTCCTTTGTTGTTTAACACCTTTTTAGAAACGAAAGAAAATTCATGTCAGTTGTAAGACTATTTTTCTTTTCATTGCTGAATGTTATAGCGGGAAAATAGAATTTGTAAAAAAATAAATAATATATTTAATAGTAGAATTTGATTTGATATTGTCAGGCAAGGAGTTAATACATTGGAGAACAGAACGCATTTTTCTTCTAATAGGATATATGATATTTAAAAAAATAATTTCTAAGATGAAACGATTTTTTTATAACATATGTAAATGATAAGAATGTAATGCTAGAGTGGTTGCAATAGAATAGAATGTTTTTTGTCTTTACTGCAATTAAGTTTCTTAATAAAAAATAAAAAATTGTTCTATGGTTTTTGAGTAAATTGTGTGACCTTCAGTTTTCAAGTTTCAAGTTAGAAAGTGTGTCGACTGCGGATCCCACGTATTTATTCAGGGTTTATGCAGAACATGCTGACTTTGGCAGAAAAAAAACGTTCTCTAATGTTTTACCACCGATGAAACCTTGACACAACTTCTAAATTTATAAAAGTGTGAAATGGAATAAACATTCGCAGCCTAGCGATGATCGCAGTACACAAAAGGCACTGATCAAGGTAATCATTCGAACCTAGATTTCTCGTCTTTTCTAAAAGTCTGCGATAATACAGTTTTCTCTCGTTAGCGCCCGTGTTTAATTTTAAATTCTCCAATTTTACGATGCCGACATTATGAAACATTTTAATCAAGCAATAACATTTTGGTTCATTAACCCTTATCATTCCAAGAATATTAAAGCACATTTGTCAGTCATACTGTCAATTTCAACGTGCTCTAAATTTTAGCATAATATTATGAGTATAATAAATGATTACACATTGAAATCTGTGCTCTAATATATAATTACTAAACTGCAGAATTTTATGTACAATAAATATGCAATAAAACATACAGTTCAATAAAATTAAATACTGTTTCCAATTCAAGACAGTATTCGAAATAAATCTTTGTCCAACGTCAATTTTCATGGATAAACGCAAATTAAATTCTGTATTAAGTTCCGCAGTTTAATAATCATTATGTACTGACAATAGTGCTACCGATTGGTGTAGAATACTAGATAACCGTTTGTTGTACCGCTAGTTGGAGTGATAACGATTAAATACCATTTGTAAAGTCCAGAGTTCAATCCAGAAGGTTCAATCTTAATTCTCTTATAACATACTATATAAATTAAGATATTTATTACAACAACCGATAAGAAACGATTGAATCTCAAGGATTATGTCAAAGAATTTTATAATCCTTGCACTTCAAGGATTAAGTTAAACAATTTTATCTCTATAATATTTGCATCTCAAGCATTAAGTTACACAATTTTATCTTTATAATCCTTGCATAGTAAAGATTAGTTAGGTAAATCAAATTTTTGTATATATTAATACTTTTTATCATTTTCTGCAATCAGTGGATATTATATTTGATATTAAACCAATCAACCTCTAAAAGTGACTGTGTTTCTTTATACAAATGACAAGATTGAATTTATCTAGACTTTGAATGATCTTTGTTATTAGTAGACTCCAGATATTATGCATTTGTGACAAAATGCGTAAATGAAATTCAAAATAGTCAGACGATTAAAAGGATTGAAGCAGTCAATACACTACTTCTATTAAAATCTATTAAAATTATTGAAGAAAAGCAGAACATTCTGTTTGGTTTCTATTTCTTGCAAGTGATAAAGAAAATTTTTATTTTGCATAATGATCTGCAGTCTAGTTATCAGATTGTGGATCTTTCTGCAGAATAAAAATATTCCAAGAAACAGGAATCACTTAGAACTGTCTATCTCCTTTCTTTAATCATTTTAACAGGTCTTAACAAGTTTAACGTATCAATTTTTATCAGTATCAATATCAGTATCACTATCAGTTTTAAATAACAGCTAATGATTTTTCTTACAAATGCATAAAATCGACAGTCATATACATTACAACACAAGCTTGAATAAATAAATCTGTTCAATCATTCTCCAAGCAGAGATCCTTACAATAATTCTAAAATAAAATATACAAAACAGATCACTTGACGAGTGTTGGTAAGTTCAGTGTTAAAACAGTATTTCATCTTTCTGAAAACAGTGTCTACTGTTCCATAACGTCTCGTTAATCTTCCAAGCCGCCAACAAGAGAAAAACTGTAGCAAATCTCGCTTCGTCTACGCATAGAACAGAGAATCGTCACAGTTTACAGCGAAATCATCGGTGATTAAGCTCTCAGGCATCGCAGTGGAGTCGATGCTGTCGAAATAGCGATGCGGCCAAACAGAGCTCTGCCTGAATCTTCTCGTAGGCGATCCGATGATGAACTCCACCCTGGTGGACCCAGTAACCGATGAAGTTTCCTCGTTCAACGAGTCCGAGTACAAAGAGGAGTCGCTGTGCCGGAAGCTGCCGTTCGTCGAACACCAGGAACTCGGTGGCTCGGTGCAACTCTGAAAAATGGCGGTCTCGTTAGCGTTCTCTGGTACTTGGTACTTCGTGGACAAGGAACTCTCTCCTTTTGTCAAACGACTTGCGGCTTGGTACACGCGGCTGCGATTCAACCCCTCAGAGGCAAAAGTACACAAACCAAACCCCACGATAATCAGTGCTCGTATACGGCCTTTTTATGCATAGACGGTCGAGGAACTAATGGAAAGCTAGAGTCGGTTCTCCGAGAAATACTGTGTGTAAAATCTTTTCCCTAACTAACTAATAGAAAATTTTAGCAATTTATTTTAGAAAAAGCAATGCAGAAGATGAATTTCCGCTGATGTGGATATTCAACAATACTTTTAATTAATATAAACAATTTTGCGGAGGAAGTTCTTTCAAATATTGTAGAGAACAGCCTCTAGCATAGATGTCCATTATTTTCTCGACATCCTGCAGAGTGTACAGTGATAATGACTACACCTGCTGTGATAGTAATTTATGAAAACTCAGAGATCAAACGCGTCAGCATAATCTTATCGTAGCGACTACAATTATAATATGACGCATTTGCAATGGCGATAGAAGGTTTGGTAATTATGTATATTGGGAACTACGTCAATGATTTCGATAATCTTGATAGCGTATCACGAATGTTTTAGTTTTGTTTAGATACATAGTATTTTCTATGAACCTTGTTGTACAATGAGATTTTTTATAATGTGTAAATTAAACAATTTAGAAGTTGTATTCATACACATCTTCAAACGATCTGAAACAGATACAGAGCCTCATTTAAAGAATGAAAATTTGAAAAACATATAAAGTTCTACATAGAAAAGCAAAACTTTAAACAAAAATATAGTCTTGTTTAAAATATGAAATATTTTACTTTTTTTACTATCTAGTTTAAACAGAAATCATTTTAAATACATCGATATATTTCTACATATCGTCTTGCAACAGTTTTGATGAAGTACTTTCTATATAAACACAATTGTCCAAGACATTGACCTTCATACTCTATTTCAAGGTCATAAAAATTTATAAAATGACTTCTGCTCTATAATTACCAATCATTTGTTTTATTCGCCAATATTTATATTCTTCGACCTTCATATTCTATGTCAAGGTCATTAAAATTGATGAAATGGCTCCTGCTCTATAATTACCAAACAATTGTTTTATTCGTCAATAATTATATTTTTTGACCTTCTACTCTATTTCAAGGTCATTCAAATTTATGAAATGGCTCCTGCTCTATAATTACCAAACATTTGTCTTATTCGTCAATATTTATATTTTTTGACCTTCATACTCTATTTCAAGGTCATTCAAATTAATAAAATGGCTCCTGCTCTATAATTACCAAACATTTGTTTTATTCGTCAATAATGATATTTTTTGACCTTCATACTCTATGTCAAGGTCATAAAAATTGATAAAATGGCTCCTGCTCTATAATTACCAGACATTTGTTTTATTCGTAAATAATTATATTTTTTGACCTTCATGTCAAGGTCATTAAAATTTATGAAATGGCTCCTCCTATATATATAATTACCAAACATTTGTTTTATTCGTCAATATAATTATATTTTTCTTTCGCAATTTTGAAAATAAATCTCATTCAAAATTAAATATGAATTTAACTCATTACTTTTTGAATTTCGAATTTATTTATAAAATACCGAGCTTTGAATTTGCACCTATAAAATATAAAATTGAACTTCTAAAATGAAATAAATTGTCTCGCTCAAACATCCGTTAGAAATCGTAGAAAATATAAATAAATTAAATGTTGTCAATTTAAAAACATAACGTTTACCAGTTGCTTTTAATGTTTGGTACGTTCAGTGTTAATCAGCTATAATTAAATATCGGAAATGAAGTTGTCAACACCTATTTTCCGCGGGTTAATGCTAATTGACATGCTAAACAAGTTTCCTGGATAAACAATCTTGTTTCACCGAGTTTCTCTAATTTCTATCGCCATTTTGTGCTGATCTCATGAGTCAGTTGAAACCATTTTTGCCTAGAATCGTCTCGACTAATTGCAAAAACGGTATTGTCACTTCTGACCGACACCGAAATTTATTTCACGATTGGTGCCCGATCGTGTCGAAGAGACATTTAGGCTTTTCACATCGTAAATCAGCAGTTGATTCGAAGTAACACGCAGCACTGGACACGTGAGATGGATAATGAACCGCAAGGCTAAGCAGGTAAGCGTGTGGTCGATTCATTTTCCTTTGCATCAATCATATAAAGTGCGACTCCGAGCCACGCGTTTATGGCTCTCGAGGTTATACGTCCGCATACAAGCAACGCTAGCAAATAAGATCAAACTTGAGCAAATGAAACAGCAAACAAACTGAAAGATTAATGGAAGATCATACACGGAAAAAAAAAGAACAAACAGGGAAGGCACTCTGCTGGCTAGCAACGGTGTGACAATTTGCGGTCGAAATATATTATCATTCGTGTTTGGTGGTCGTGCGTGTTAAAGTAAATTGATCGACTTTTTCTTCTGCCCCGACCTTGGTATTTAATTATGGCAGGCACAATCAGGAGGAAGGGGCGAGAGGGGTGGGGGGGGGGAGGGCGAGAGGATTGTCACTGGGGTAAATCATGCCCCATTATGTCCGATATATTATTATGGTAAAACAATCGAATTACAGAGAAATCGTTCGACACAGAATGTCCCATTTTTATAAACTTGCATACTTGTTTTCTGTGAATGTTGATGACATTAATGAAAAGACTTTTTAACATTTTACCGATTGATCTAACACACACCTGTTAACCCTCGGTTATCATTCATGTACTATTCTCAACTTATTCGATTTGCCGAGGGCAGAAAAATTTTTTATTTGGTTCTTGCTTTTTCAAATCGATGCAGAAAATGTTTATTTTGCATAAGGCAGACCGGACATTATTAACCCTTTGCACTCGGAGCTATTTCAACTAAAAAATCAAACATTTCTTCAAACCTAGAGTATTTCCATTGTAAATAATTTTTTTCATTATATGCGTACGAAACTGATATAGTACCTCATACAATATTTAAATGTTTAGTCATTTATTACATATAAACAAATTTAATCATGTAAACAATATTCTGAATAATGGTGTAACAATTTGTAGCGGCGCCTCAAGGTCACCATTCGAGTGCTAAGGGTTAAAATTTCAAACTTACAATAAATAGAGACATAGTCTGTTAACAATTTATATGGATTCTAAAAGTCTTCACCACTTGAGGGTTAAATGTGTTCAGACAATTATTTTGCAAATATGGAGGCAATTATTTCTTTGCGAATTGTTGCTTGCTATTAAGAAGACTATTTCAAATAGAACTTATTCTGTTTCAAGGGGGACAGGTTGTAATGACAGCTCGTATTCTTGCAATTTTCATTTTTGCAATCAATAAATTCTAGCGTTCATATTTTTCTTTGTCAGACTACCAGAAATTTAAAAAAAGATCAGACTGAACAGCCTCAGTCCAATTGGATTTCGATCAAACAACAGTGGTCAAAATACAGACTACAGAATAACCTCTCATTGGAGGTTACAACTGTACAATAAAAAAAAAAACATTGGTCAAACGAAAATTCGCATAAACCTGTTACAATTAAATGAACCAGTGAATTCACAAGATTCGTCGAAATTTAAACCAATCCACGTGCACTTATATCTCAAATCTGTGCCACACTACCAAAGGTAGAAGCAACGGAAAACCGTATTTACTATTTCCACTAAAAGAGCCAGAAAGAAATTTACCAATAAAAAAGGGTACATACTAAATACTGAAACTCCAACAATTTTAATTACACTAATCTTCTGTAACACTACCAGGACATACTCTTCTGCTACTCAAACTTTCATTAATCCTCTAACCATTCTACAGGGCCAATCTCAAAGACCAATACTGTGAGTTCACCTCGTTTCATCCGCTCAAAAAATAATACTAAAAATCAGCATAAAACATCCAGGATTAAAATCACCCATGAGGAAGGTACAGAATGATCTACTAAAAAAAAAGAAAAAAGGAAACAATCAACAGTAATAATGTCCCAAGAATTTAGTTGGTTTTCAGTGGGAAGCTCACTACGGGGTGCGTGCGCATGCCAAAAACTCTAAGGTGAAAGGATACAAGACTCCTACTACTACTACGTTGAAAAAACCAAACAAAAATAAAAAAGACAAGGACGTCAAACCAGGATATATATACGTAAGACAAAAAAAAAAAGATACAGGCTAATAGCTCACCACATCCAGGAAGAAGCATCGAAGCAAATGATAATAAAAGAAGCATAACTTACGAGAAAAACCGGCGGCACGCGAGAAGGGGCCACATTTTCTTTATTGGACCGCCGGGGACGGGCTCGAACGCACGCTCGCCTAAGCTCCAGAGATCATTTTCGGTAGTGGATCGTCGGGCGATTTTCGTCGTGTGTTTAAGGCAATTGTTCTCTGTCGTACGTCAGAGAGTTTGAACCACGTATCGGAACGGTTTTTGCGGAAACGACCAACGTTCTCGCAGGCATCGATGTGTGTATGTGTATCTGTGCCATTTTGGTATTTTTCTTTTTTTTTCGTTTTCGCGTGTAAACAGGAGCCCACGAGAGAGCACGCCGAGAAGAAGAGATGCAGGATGGGTCATAGGAACAATCATGATTATTTTGTTTGTTTGTTTGTTTGTTCGTAGTGGTGAAATCAGAATTTGAAATATCAGTCGTGATCGATCGGTTTTACTTGGAGACCGATGCCGGGGGACTAGCTACCGATTCTCTCGCTGCGACCGCAGCCTCACTTCCGGTCTAGCTCGGCCGTCCTGTTTACCGGGAACACTCGGCTGTGAGCACAAATCCGAGCACTGGGAGATTTTTCAGCGATCTAGCCGGGCAAAATTGAATTTCGGTGTATTAAGTCACATTAGAAAGCAATTATACCCATTTCATTAAACAATTTAAGAGTTAGTCTAAACAACGGTATGGTCTATTAATTCTTGCATAGCGGAGCTTTATTTTGACCCGTAGTTGCAAAGGATCTATCGAGATTTTAATTTTCTAGCAGCCGGTGCTAGAGATTAGCTTTTTGTGTTTGATATAATATGAAGATCGACGTTGATCTCACAGAAATAAATTGAAAGGTATGTAAAGGAAAATTGATATGTAAGAATTTGAATGGATCTAGCATTATGGCTAGATTTTATATTCTATATCAACATTTTTTAGAATTTTATAGCTGGCAATTTATGGCTAAATAATATCCAAAATGAAGAGGATCATTGTTGATCTTAGAGAAATAAGTTTTAAAATATGTAAAAGCTAATTTGTACCTAAGAATTTGAATGGGTCTAGTTTCATGCTTCGGTTATTTTATTCTATTTAAATTTTTTAGAAGTAGAAATGAAGAGGATCATTGTGTTGATCTTAGAGAAATAAGTTTTAAAATATGTAAAAGCTAATTTGTACCTATGAATTTGAATGGATCTAGTTTCATGCTTCGATTCTTTTATTCTATTTAAATTTTTTAGAATTTTTTGAAACACCTAGTCTGAATGATTTAATTTAATTATATAGTGTGTTCAGTAAGATCAACGTTGATCTCAGAAAATTGTCCGCCTTGCAAAGGTTAACAGCATTTTTAATTTTGAAAGAAGAAACCTGATGCACACTGATTGTCATAATAGCTGTCCACTACATTCGTATCAGTTCACATTCGTAATATAGAGTTGGAATGGACAGCTATTATGATTATGAAAACATCTCATATGTGCATTGTTACAGTGTCTAATGCTGATACTTGTGTACGTGCATTGTTGTCTTCTATTGTTCAAGATACGTTTACAATTAATATATATATATATATATATATATATATATATATATAATTTAAATCAGTGTTTTACTAGCCTTTTAAATCTTCGTGACAATTAACGTGTAATTCAACTTCTATTTTAAACTATAATTAGATGTACATATTCTACTAGTGCATACACTGTTAATATTTCTTATGAAAAAGTATTGAGATATTTTTGTGAAAAATCTTTGAAATGCTGCAAACATTATATCGTAAACGGTCAGTATAAACGAAAAATTACATTTTTCACGTTTTCAATCGTTTACAGATTTTATAATTGTGCAAATTGATATAACGTCGTAAATGACTAGTTATTCTCCAAAATAGAAGTTAATTGTAACGAAGAGTTAACAAGGCTAATTAGAGGAATCAATCGATTGGCTCAAATTCGTCGGAGAATTATTTACATGACAGACTATACTGACTCTGAGTAAACGTATCCTGTTGCAAGAATTTCTATAATAATCTTTTGCTCCATTACTCGATGTATAAATGTTAACCCTCTTGTACCCTGAGATGGGAAATTTTTTATCTGTATTTTCATTAAAATATACAGCTCTTGTTGCTTATTATGAAGTCGTCATTTCATCTTAAAACACAACTACAATTAAAAAAAACAAATTTATTCATGCTATTAACCGAAAAGGTTAAATAAGTAATAATTCCCTTCATGGGTATCAATCCGTGCATTAGAGGGTTAAACAATTTTAAAAATGTACAGGGTGTTTCATATCGTATGATTCTAGGAACCAAAGCCTTTATAATAAAATTGTCATTCTTTTTGCATCCTAGATTGTTTCTCGCTAGGTTCTATCATAAATAAGTTCCTCATCAGTCAGCTACTCATGACTCAGCTAACAGACTCATTACTAAACTGCGGATTTTATAAATAAAAATGAGTCGATCAAATGCAAAATAGTTTAAATAATCCAAAAATACTGTTGTATCGCTTTCAACTCTATAAAATTGTTCAAACAAGACTTAAATTGTCTACGAAACATCCGTAGCCTGCAATTGATACAAACAATTTTTATTTTGCATAAAAGTCCGCAGTCTAGTCATTACAAATGTGCATGTAACTAACAAGAAGCCACTTGTACTCCTATGAAAACCTACTTCTTACCAAAAACAAATTTAATACAGACTTATTTATGTGACAACCTAAAACAATCCTCCCTTGAAACACACACCCTGTACATCATCACAACATCAAAAATAAAACATCGAATCTACAATCAATGTAAAGAATCTCTAGAAACGATAAAAAAAGCTATCTATCCTTCTGCAACAACTTTGTCCAGCTAAATCGCCAAAGTATCGCGCAGCGTCGAGACAGGAATGGGTCGTAGGATCATTGTGGATGGACTCGTGGGGACGCGTATCGAATGAGGTGTCCCTAACAGAGACAATCGTCCGTCCAGGTGTCGGATGTGTCTACTAGACGGGGCCGTTGGACAACGACGGCTTCAGCCAGTTGCTCCAAAAGTATTGTTTTACGGGTCGTACCTTGCCGTTCTCAGAGTCAGTGGACGTCGAGGCTCGGGCCAGGCTGTAGGAACGACGTGCGGGGGCGGGCGGTCTTCGCGGAGGAGTCGTCCCCGGGGATGAGGACGTGCCGAGGTTGTTAGACGACTCCAGCGAGTCTCGGGCTCGGGACAGCGAGGAGGATTTGTTTAAGGAGTCTCGGCTGGAATTGTTACGCGGCAGGGACCTGTTCAGGGACTCCCTGTTCGTTTCCTTGCTGTTCCCGTTGCTGCTCCCGGCGCCGCTGCTGGTCCCGCTATTTCTCGTCAAACTTTTGTTGCCCAGGGAGTCTCTGCTGGAGTCCCGAGCCTTCGACAGAGACTTGCCGCCGTGACTGTCACGACTAGAATCGCGGGGCGGTCTCGTCAACGACTTCAACGACTCCTTGCTGTCGTTACGACCGTGGCTTGGCGGACGAGGTGCTGCTGGTTTTGATGTGGATCCTGGTAAGGGTATACGACTAGGTCGCCGACGAGGCGACGGCTTCACCTCAACGGCTTGGTGGTGGTCGCGAGCGGACTCCGTGCTGCTGCCTGGCTCTAGACCCGGTTGATCACGAGGCTGGTCCCCGTTCCCGTCAGGGTCCAGCTCCGTTGGAGGACGCTGCTGCAGTCTTTCCAGCACACGGACGCGCGCCCGCGTGCCTTCCAGCTCGATGTTCCTCTCCTCCAGCTGGAATGGGAGTAATACATTTTGGTTAGCGAGTCTGGGTGTGGTGATACAGTGGTGAGAGTGTTGGTAAAGTGTCTGAGGTGTTGTGGTGATATATTTGGTTCATGACCAATGGAATTTTTAAGTTGCTGTCTTTAGGGAGACTGATGCTAGGAACCAATGTATTAAGACAATGTGGCGGCTACTTCCTATGCTCGTCAACAGAGGGACATTACGACAACACCTTTCCCGCTACTACCTGAATCTTCCTCTGTTTGTATACAGTAAATCCTCTATAAACGCATAAACCTCGGGGGGATAGCTATGCGTTTATCCGTTACGGGTAGCTATTTTTCGAGCTTCAAAGGCTGAGCCGAACGGAGAGAAGGACAGCGCGTGTAAAGGCGACTGCGACTCTCCGCGTCTCTTTCTTTCCCATACGCTGTCCTTCTTTGCGCCCGAAACGTTCATAGCCATTTAAACCACTAAATACTACAACAGTACTTACACATTTGAAATCATGTCGTGTTTGGTCTTGTTTTAATCAGAAAAATGCCACGAACATATCGATGAAAGATTCATAAAAAAATAAGTAATAATAAAAAAGATTAAGTATTGGTGTTACATTGTGATGACGCACGGGCCTTTGGATTGTGCCGACAACTGCGACTCTCCGTGTCACATTAGTAGTAGCTCACACTGATATACCCGAGCCGAGATCAAATTACTAAGTGGAGGGGATATATTTTATGCGTTTATCCGTTACAGCTTTTATGCGTTTATAGAGGATTGACTGTATATACCGTCCTAAAGTGACCTTATGACATCCCGCGTCCAAGGCAGAGCCCGCTAGATAGCCTTACTGACGAGTCCTCTAGCGGGCCCAGGACGAAACGCCTCCCTTTCCTCCTTTTTCATCTCTCACACACACTTTACAGCCGCCATAATTGGTGACCCCGACAAACGAACAACAACGCTACCTTCTGAGCAGAGCAGACGACAACATCAACAAACTACGGACAACATCAGGAGGACTGGAAGGTGACTACTCTGTCACTGCCTTGCCTGAACTACTGCTCGACCAACAGCGAGGACTTCTCCTCCCTACTATGCGCTTCTGACGTCATCTTCGCAGCATTATATGGTTTAACGTTTCCGCACCTAAATTTGGGCGACGTTTTCGTATCTACATTTGTGCGACGTTCATCCATTGTTTGTGCGACTATACGAGACCTACAAAGCGACTTAGGGAGCTACTCAACTTCGTCAATTCGGCAGCATCACTGGCGGGCACTCTGACAGCACACATTCTAGCAACCTCATTGGATTCCGGCGGAGATCAGCGTAAAGTGGGAAAATTTGTCCAGATATCGTTGACCACTGGCAAGGGGGCAATGTGGTGGCTATTTCCTATGCTCGTCAACAGAGGGACATTACGACAACACCTTTCCCGCTACTACCTGAATCTTCCTCTGTTTGTATATATACCGTCCTAAACTGTCCTTACGACATCCCGCGTCTAAGACTGAGCCCGCTAGATAGCCTTACTGACGAGTCCTCTAGCGGGCCCAGGACGAAACGCCCTCCCTTTCCTCCTTTTCCATCTCTCACTCACACTTTACAGCCGCCATAACAATTTTGGAGAGACGTTTGTGGAACGTTTTTGAAGCTATGATATTTGTTTTCGATAACTAGGTTTGCAACCAGCACTAGGAGTGATAAGTGTGTTGTTACAGTTATTGGGATGTTGTGCAACTGGTTTATGAGTATTGGTTGGGTCAATTTTAAGTCAGTCTCTTTAGGAAGGTGTGTAATAATCCTAGCAACCAATGCGCTGGGAAAGAAGACTTTGGAAATGATTTTGTGGAATTTTTTTACGGCAATAGTCTGAGTTAGATTTTGATAAGTTTGCAACCAGCTGCAAGGAATGACAAGGTACTCCATCTAAGAAGCTGTGCACAAAGACAAATTTTGGAAGTGATGGAGGTGACTTTTTTGGAGATGATGGATTATTTTTGGAATATAGTCTGTTTCTAAATTTGTATAAAAATTTGACGAGAAGTGTAATCATGTGGCTATGAACGTAGTATAGTAATTACCTGAAAACGTAGGTCATCATTCTCTTCGCGTGCCTTATCTAACCGTTCGGAGAGGGTTTCTGTGCTTTTCTGTACTTCGTCTAACCGTTTCCGTAGGACCTGTAATGTACCAACACAGATTAAGTTAGATAAATCCTTGTAGACTCATAACATCATTCAATAAAGTTATAAAATTGTATCATCATTATCAGACTGCGGATCTTTAATATTTTTAATATTCAGGACTCTCAAGAATGATCCCAAATAATTTTGAATATTATTGCCGAGGACAATCCCAAAGAGTTACGAAATTTTCGAGAACCCGTCCCGATCCGACATTTTCGCACACCTCCAAAGGTCGGGTTATACACATCCGTCCGATATCGGACGCGTATTTAGGGTGTTTATATATTTCCGTCCGAACTGTGAGGTAACTTGAGAAGCGTTCGAGATGTTGTAAAGGATGGCTACCGATGGTTTACCTAAAGGAGTTGTGGAGCCTATAGAATTAATAATAATTTTTTAATAATTTTTTTTGTGCCACGCACAGCAGAGAGCCGTCACCCGATGGAGATATATGGCCTCCCAGACTCGAAGAAAAAGAATCGTTGAGTAGTCGGACGCCGATTTCCATTTGCGAACACTCTCATTTAAACCTGGGTAACAATATTCGGCCTGATCCGAACTTCGGACATGTATAACCCGACTTTAACAAGTGTATCTAATCAAGACCTAACAACCGAAACCTCCCAATCAATCCGCACCGCAAAACTCTAGAAATCTCGCTCGTCTCACCTGATTATAGACGGTAGTAGTGATTAAATGCCGCTGCAGCTCGAGGGAAGAGTGTTCGCGGAGAATGGCAGCAATTTTGGTCGATTCGACGTCCTTGACGTGCGCGACCCTGGTAGGCGACACAAGAACAGAGTCCAGAGCCCCTAGCCTCGCTCTTCTCTCCTTCACGTTCGCCTCGACATCGATATCCCTTAACTCCTCATTCCTAGCAGCGGTGACATCCACGAGCACATTCTTTTCGATAGTCCTCGTTCTGAACCGGTTCTTGTGGGCCTTGGTGTTCGTCGCGACAGAAGCGAACGCGGAGGACTTGCTCTTAATATTACTAACATTGTTGCTCTTCGGCGACGAGAGAACAGGCGCGATGGGTTGTAGTCGTTGAGCTCCGGGTGTGAGGATGTCCGAGGACGAATCGTTCAGTCCTGCCCTCAATCTATCCTCCAATCCCGTCTTCAGGGCTGAGAGAGCGGCTAACTCCGATTGCAGCTCCTGCGCCCTCGCACGGCTGGATATCGTCTCGGCCTCGAGTTCCGCGACCTTGTCCAGCAGTTGTTCCTTTTCTCTTCTAAGCGCTATCACCTGGGAGTTCCTCTCCGAGTCCTCCGTGCCGTCTTCGAGGTCTATCGCTGTCCTGTCGCCGCCAAGGAACGTCACTTCCTTCACAGCTTCCAGGATATCCGTCGAGGCCAGGTCCTCGGGCGCTACGCTCTCCAGCCGACCCTGAAGACACTCCACCTCCTCTCTGAGCCTGATACCCTTCCGGTGGATCACGTTCAGCAGGTTCCATAGCTCGTCTTCCGCCTCGTCCAAGATCGCGGGCCTAGGACTGTTCGGTCTAGGCGCTATCGCTGTCGAAGCGCTGTCTTTCGAGGACGTCTCCGTGCTGAAGCCAGAGTCCTGCACCGTGGCGCTGCAGTTGTTTTTCGTGCCACCGCTGTGCGAGTTGCTGCGACTCCTAGGTAAGGACGAGGACGAGGACTCGCCGCCTTCCCTAGGTATCCGCCGACGGACTTTACCAGGCTCCCACTCGTTGATCCTCCGGGAGGACGGGCTCGAAAGAGGTAGAGGGATGTGCGAGTTTTGAGCACAGGAGGAGGACATCACGGACGCTCCCGCGGACGCCGTCGCAGCCATCTTGTGTCGCAGGTTTGGGAACGTCTCCATGACGAGGTCCCGGAACTCGAGAAGGGCGCCGACCTCATTCTGCAGCTCCTGCAGGGCCACCAAAGACTTGGCCTGCTCGCTTATCAGGTAGTGAAACGGACCTGGACGAAGGGGCATGCAGTCCATGCCACCGCCGCTGCTGCTGTTCGCGCCGCTCACGTTACCGATGACACCCTCTGTGGAACCGGCCCCGCTGCCACACTGTCGACAGAACGGAGAACTGAGTTAGTTCGTGGCAGGCTTGAGCGTCGTGGAGATAAATTATTCGAAGAACAATATTGTTAAGCTAATATATTGTCCAGGTGCCTGATTAAGACATTTACGCCTTGTAAATTAGAGTGTCCTAATTAAATGTCGTACGACGACAAAATCATTTCCGTTCAGCCGAACGATCGAGATCGGTCGTACAGTGTCCATAAATTATTTACGATCGAGTCAGTCAGTTTTCAAAGATATCTTTGTCGAAGACGGATTTGCTTTTTCTTACTGAAAATTATTATGCAAGATATACAAGGTGGACCAATAAAAATTAGCACTTGGATATCTTTGCTATTTTTGGAGATGTTGAAGAACTTTGAGCAAAATTTTTCAGCATAAAGGTAACTGGGTTTAACTGCGTTTTGGAGAACTCTTTCCTTTTAAGTTTTTTTATACAATCTTATAGATTTCGGCGAGAAAACACCGAAAATGAAAATCTTATTGTGCGGAATTCATGGGTTAAAAAGTTATACGCGTATAAAGTTGAACACTTTTAAGCCCTTTTGACGGGCAATGGGAATGGGCTAAATACTTCCGAACAGATCCGTTAAATGGCAGCACAAACACATACGAAATAATAACACATTTACTAAATCAAAAAGCGAAACATTATACCATAGTCGAGCCGGCCTTCTCCGCTCCCACGACGACCTAACCCAAAACCATCTTGGACTGTACCCTCTTTTTGAAATCTTGTATGTGATTCTGTATATTTTAATTACTGGACACCGAAAACGACCGATTCCATGATTATTGTTATAAATTTTCATTTCGCACCGATGAGTCTGACATTTTTTAAATTTTCGCAACAATCCACAATCCTGAGTCCAAGTAATTGCTTCTTCTTTACTACTTGGCATGTCTCTAAAGTTAAAATTTCTAATACTTGAACTAGCCATTTCAAAATCAACGATAAACTTATTAATAATTAATTTGTGAAAAACACTTGAAATTGCTTACGTTTACAAAATACGTGTAACCACTGAATTGCCATCTAGCGCATACGCTCAGTACTATTTAGCCGATTCCGCAAATATACCTCTAGCACTCAACGAATATCCAATATGGCGACGCTCTAACCTGTCAAAAACGCTTAAAACTGCTCATCTTTACACGCGTATAACTTATAAACCAGTGAATTCCTAACAACCATACACACATTTTCAGAATGTCTTCATCGATATCTACAAGATCACATAAAAAGTTAAAAACACGGAGTTCTCCAAAACGCAGTCGAGCCGGGAACTGTAACATGGTAGTAACAGTTTCCTTGTAGATGCAAGAGTCTTGAAGACTTCAAGATCACCTTCATGTTTTTAAATAGTAATTATGTCAGTGATCCTCATTCACTCATTCATTTTTCTCATAAAATTGCGTTGATTAGAATGGTGGTTGGATCAATTAATAAATTTTATTTGGAGCAAAAATTGAGTGTGTTTCAAATGAATACTAATACATTGCGTAAAATAAGCAGATGCAATTTGAAAGAGTAGAAAAATTCAAAGAATTGGAGAATTTCAACATATTATTTTCAGATTGTCGAAGTTATTAAAAAGAGGAAGAAATTTGTTTCTAATTTCTGTTCACTGGAATCGAAGATAGAAAATTGTTGTGTTACATAAAAATCTGTCCAATTCTTAGTGATTTATCATTTTATACGTAACAAATGGATGCTGTGTCTGAAACGTAGAATAAATCGAGTTGCACCGGAATCCGTGATGCAACGCGCGGATACATGAAGCGGGCTGCGTCTGGCATATAATTACTGTGCGAAATAAAGTGTTTTCTGCGGAGTCACTTATCCGCTAATCTAGAAACTGCAGAAAACACGGAGCGTTTCATCAGTTTTCGCTCGTCTGCGAACGAGAAGTCGAAACCGAGGGAAGACGCAAGTGTTGCGGCGGATGCATCTGCGGCCAATTAATTAATCGCTAGAAAAATCGCTGCGGCTGTGTTTCATATTTATTGCACACTGGACCGAAACACAGCGGAAACATGCACTAAATTAAAATCCTGAATCTTCTTGAAGAATTATGAAATACCACCACAGATTCATAAATTATACTGCAAGTCACTTGAAATTGATTAGAAAAGCTTTGGAAAATGACGAAAGATGTTTACTCCTATATTTAATCATGACAAAATAAAAATGTCTACATAGTCAATTAAAATCCTGAATCTCCTTGAAGAATTATGAAATACAACCACAGATTCATAAATTATACTGCAAGTCACTTGAAATTGATTGGAAAAGCTTTGGAAAATGGCAAAAGATGCTTATTACAATATTTAGTCATGACGAGCAACGGTTAACTTAAATCCAATTACTGTAGACTTTTATGTAAAATAAAAATGTCTCCATAGTCATTTATTTCTTTTCTTAACAATATCATTAGGTTGAAAATAAAACAGCAGTACTTTTAAGCTATTTAAATGTGTTCACCTTTTGCATTTTTGTTCAGCCATTTTAAGCTATTGAAATATGTACCTTTTGCATTTTGTTCAACCATTTTTGTCATAAACGCATAAAATCTGCAGTTTAATAATAACATGTCATATTGTCAAAGCTTATGTTAATGTTCAACATTTTCTACAGAGTTCGATCAACTTTTTAATATCATAAATGTAAATTAATTGATACTATGTAGTCCTAAAAGTACGCATGCAGTGGAGTTTCGTTATTTTTCAACAAGAACACACAAACAATTTTAAAGACAAATTGAAAGTAACTGCCTCGGTATTGACATAAGTGATGAAGAGTTGAGAAATTAGGAAGTCTTCTGGATCAAAAGCGGAGTGAGCGAGTGAAAAAAGAAAAACTTCGATTTCAATCGGCGTTCGTTCGAGCGATACTGAAGTCAATCGCCATTTTGAAGTGAATAGACGGTCGACTCGCCATCAAGTGCATTATGCAGAAATTAATAACGTTCCCGGTGCAATTTCCTCTTTCAATTTATTATTCGTGTCCAATAAAAATCGGCGAAACGCAAAAATCGGCGCGCTTTGAAAGGCTCCAGAGCAGCGGAAGCGAGTGTGTTCGCCTCGCGAGAGAAACCGACGGATATTAGGTCCTAATAACCTGATTCTCGTCGCTTTATTCTCGTCTGGCGTGTACTCGGACACGTTTTTCAGTGTTCCATAGGCACACACGTGTTTAGAAGCAATTACTCGTTTCGTGTCTCGTTCGCCTAATGCACTGTGATCCTAAACCATAAAAACCTGGACTAAATCCGTGTGTCTTTTAACAATTGTACGCTCCTTGGGAATACTTACATGAACGATCCTAGGATAATATCAGGTTATAATATAAATTCAGTTGCAATTACAAATATGTTCTAAATTGAACGATTCAGTTAACACTCATTGGAAATGAGAAATACAATTGATTAAATTTAATTCTCTATTTGATTAATAAATAGAAAAGGATACCGATCATAACTGAGCGACTTATTAAGATTACCAAAAGAGGGAATACATTTTTATTTAATTTCTGTTAGCGAAACAATTCCTCTAGTGAAACAATGAAATATGCAAGGGGTTGTAAAGGTTAGATATACAGTAACCTCGCGCTGTAAGTCCAACGGAACATTGCGATCTATGTCCCTTGGTCTACTCCTTCCACTGCCGGGTATCACCGGAAGGACAGTGAAGCTCGAGGTGCCTCGGTCGCCAAGCAGTGTAAACATGCCACGAAATCTGATCCTGGGTCGGGTATATCTGTGTGAATCACTACTAATCCAATTACAAAACTTCTTTATTTTTTATTATTTTTTCATGGAACTTTCTCAACATATTCATGGCATTTTTCTAATGAAAATTATACCAAATATGATATAATTCCGATGATATTTACTTGTGTAATGAACGATGAAAGTTTTTTATTAGCATTATTTGTCGTTTCCTTTTCCTTACGACCAAAACTTTCA
This sequence comes from Sphecodes monilicornis, assembly GCA_913789915.3. Classification (NCBI taxonomy): domain Eukaryota; kingdom Metazoa; phylum Arthropoda; class Insecta; order Hymenoptera; family Halictidae; genus Sphecodes; species Sphecodes monilicornis. Next base: position 8,351,615 of record OU565298.1, read on the forward strand.
TCGTTTATTACAAGTAAATATCATCGGAATTATATCATATTTGGTATCATTTTCATTAGAAAAATGCCACGAATATATTGGTAAAATTTCATTAAAAATAAGTAAAAAATAAAAAAGTTTTATTATTGCACTAGTGTTGCCTCACCGATACGCTATTTTTTGTTGCGCCTTCAGCCGCGCGGTCTGTGTATGCATGCTGCCCTTTTCTACGTTCGGCGCAGTCGACGAGGTCACAAAAGAATAGTGTCCCTACACGATCTAAGTCTCGCCGGAGAACCGAAAAAGGACTTAGATCGTGGGATTACTGTACTTAGTTTACCACGGGAAAAACACCGAAAAAATAGGTTTTTATTTTTTTCAACTATGAGGCACCAATTTTATGAATTTGAAAAAATTGAACGTATTACTTATGATGACAGCTTATTGCTAAATTAAATTCGCAGGTGTGCTCTTTCATCTTCTACATGAAATCTGCATTTATTCGATTTTTTTCATGTTTTTCGTGTCTCAAAACCAGAATTTGCAACGGAAAAATCTGAAAACGATATACAGTATGTGCCTTGGTATTCGAAATGTGTCAGATTTTTTCAGAATTTTTAATTGTCATTAAATTGGAAAAATGGGCCAAAAACTGGTTTTTCGATTTTCCTCTATAACTACCCTTACAGATGAGATATCGGGCTGAAACTTGGCAGAAAGGTTTCTGTTTGGTAGGCTATCAGCTGGTTCAAAATCGTTAAAAGTTGGTATTCGAAATGTCAGATTTTTTCAGAATTTTTAATTGTCATTAAATGGGGAAAATAGGCCAAAAACTGGTTTTTCGATTTCCCTCTGTAACTACCCTTACAGATGAGATATCGGGCTGAAACTTGGCAGAAAGGTTTCTTTTTTGGTAGGCTATCAACTGGTTCAAAGTCGATAAAATCGAGGTCGGGGGCGAATTTAACCCCCAAACCCGGCTATAGCCTTTTTTGGAAACTATTTTGCACAGACAACGACCGATAGAATCGATTGCAATGTCCCCGAAGCAGAAAGCAGACGTTTCACCGAGCATGGCACGAGTTTCCTTCCGTGTCATGCAGTCTTTCGAAAATAGTGGTCGGCGACGGAGTGCGTGCTGATCGTTTCCGTTAAAGGTTGCAGCATTGCGATGCGTTGCACGGCTAGTCAACCGATGAAGCAGGAAAGTAAGAGAAAACGAGGCTTTTGTGTCAAAGTGCCTCTTGTAATAATTCCCGTGACGAGTGCGGGCCAACCGAGAGGAAATACGGGGACTCGATCGACTGTAAAAATCGATGGACCGGAATCTACAATACTAATCTCAAAGAATGCCGTCCACAAAAAGAGCTGAGTCCCCTTCTTCATCCGTACGCTCTTAGAGTACCATTCTAATAAAAAAAAAGACACCTTCATCGAGCACAAACCATTCAATCATTACGCAAGTTTCGACATTATTAGAGCAGGAATAATCGGAGATATTACAACAGACTGTAAAAAGTTTATTTTAGTTTATATTTATACTCTCTAGAAGGCGAAAAAAATCTTTTTCTCAAAATTTTGTTGTCGATGCATTCTGTTGGTGGAGCTGAATAAAGTGCAATAAAATAGCAACAAAAAATGGTACGATAATTTTCAACGTCTCGTTTGAAAAATTTCAATCTTCAAGCTTACTGGGGATATTTGACTGGGGAATAAAATTTTTTGAATTGTGCAAAGACGTTTTAAACAGAAAAGTGGGAGAACTTTTGATGAAATAGACTAATAGACGAATAGGAGAGATTACAATTTCCGTGGCCCCTTGTTTAGAGGTTAAATTTGTGTTCTTAGGGTCATTTTAAGACAAAAATGTATATATCACAGGTATCGAAGTGACCTGGTTTAGCCGGTAAAGTAGATTTCCTGTTTTTTTTATAAATCTGCAAATATCTCGGTAACTATGCGAAATATGGCAAAATATCAAGAGACCTTTTTCGTAGAAAATTAAATTTTCAACAATTTATGTCCTATGACATTTTTTTATCAGCTGCATGGTTTCCGAGTATATATATATATTTCGGTGAAGTATAAACTGCCTCCCTCCCGAAATGATGCTTATACGAGACTCGAGAAATGTCTATGTATTAAAACTTAGTTAGCAGCGAATATTATTGACGTATTAGGTTAGGTTAGGTTAGGTTAGGTGAGGATATATTTAAATAGGAAATTCAATTTCCTACTAAAAGGTCTGTATATATATTTGGCCATATCTCGCATAGTTTCCGAGATATTTGCAAGTTTATACAAAACAGGTAATCTACTTTACCGGCTAATTCAGGCCGATTTGGTACCTATAACATATACAGTTTTTTTCTTAAAATGACCTCAAGAACGCAAATTTAACCTTCAAAGTAGAGGCCACGGAAATCGTAATCGTGCCGACGAATATCTTCGACTTTCTAGCCTGTTGCCTCGTACGAGAATATTTTCGAAAAAAAGTGTTTGAGCAGGAGTGAAAGTAGAGGCTTTGTCCTGTAAAATGAGTACAGGTAAATGATCGTGGGATTTTTATGTCGCGATGTTACAACAAGTTAAATATCATATTCCATTAAACTTCGTGTTCTGTTGCTCCTTGAAAACTTTTACTTTTCCTAAACGCACGAAGAGCAGCAGTTTAATAAGAACGCGCAGAAGTATCCCTGCTTTAATCAACGAATCCTATCCTGCGTGTACGATCATTATAAAGTTCAATCTCGCAGCGATAAAAATCGTCGGAGTAATTGTTCAATTGCACATTGCAAGATGAACACGGCCGGAGAAAATGTCGAGGAACTTTCACTGAGGTGAAACCCTACATCCAACAAACACTGAAGGGCTGTGATTAAACTATTACTGGATTGCCACTTGGCAATTATCCTATAATATACACGTTGACTATTCATTAGAGGAACGGCTGTGGAATTGTTTCACGTCGAATACCCGGGGCTGGATAAATTACTACTGGAAAAAGGTTTATACATACTTTAACCGGCAATTACGCTGCTAAACATAGCCTTCTGATAGACTTTCGCAACCATTTCGGTAAACACTCTCGTGCTGTCAAAGCTTGTTCCATCCTTTGATGTGGCGGAAGTATAAAAGTTTTAGTATTTATGTTATTATCAGAGAAATAACAGTGCTAAACGAAGCATCGATTGCTTTTCTTGCATAGAACAATCTATTGCCTTGTGAAAGCAACGATGTATGGTCTGGTGCAGTAAAGTAAAGAAGTTCAACAATTATTTTTATTTATAACAAAAAACGCAGTATTAAAGAAAGATTACATTCTCCGCCATTTTATTTCGACTTCACCGAATCTACATTATTTTATCAATTATTTTAACAACATAGACAAATTATTTGCGGTGTAAGAGCTACGGTGCATCCTCAGGTGCAGCAGAAGCATGAAAGTTCAACTATTATTATTATTTATAGCAAAAAACCCAGTATTAAAGAAAGATTACATTCTCCGCAATTTTATTTCGACTGCACCGAATCTAAATTATTTTATCAATTATTTGAATAACATGGACAAATTATTTGCAGTGTAAGAGGTACGGTGCGTCCTCAGGTGCAGCAGAAACATGAAAACTCAACTATTATTTTTATTTATAGTAAAAAACCCAGTATTAAAGAAATATTACATTATCCGCTATTTTATTCCGACTGCACCGAATCTAAATTATCTTATCAATTATTTGAATAGCATAGACAAATTATTTGTGGTGTAAGAGCTACGGTGCATCCTCAGGTGCAGCAGAAACATGAAAGTTCAATTATTATTTTTATTTATAGCAAAAAGCCCAGTATTAAAGAAAGATTACATTCTCCGCCATTTTATTTCGACTGCACCGAATCTACATTATTTTATCAATTATTTTAACAACATAGACAAATTATTTGCGGTGTAAAAGCTACGGTGGCATCCTCAGGTGCAGCAGAAACATGAAAGTTCAATTATTATTTTTATTTCTAGCAAAAAACCGAGTATTAAAGAAAGATTACATTATCCACCATTTTATTTCGACTGCACCGAATCTAAATTATTTTATCAATTATTTTAATAACATAGACAAATTATTTGTGGTGTAAAAGCTACGGTGCATCCTCAGGTGCAGCAGAAGCATGAAAGTTCAAGTATTATTTTTAACTATAGCAAAATTACCGGTAACAAAAGAAGATCACATTCTTTACAACTTAATTTTGACCGCATTTAACCTAATTTATTTTACTGATTATTTTAATAGACAACAAAAATTGTATTACACAGAATGGAATGATTATTAGGAATTATATGAAGTGACTTGGGATAATAATTAATTGTAGTAAGTTTGTGTTTCATTGATGCTAAATAGAACAATTTTAAATATCATTTATGAAGCTACTGTGGACGAGATGATAGTGATTAAAATAAGAGTGCAACGATTGAGAGCCACTGGCTTATTGTGAGTCTTATAATGATCGAGAATGCAGTAGGACGTCAAGGTTGATCGTAGGCAACTGATGTGCAACTTCCGTTTCGATGACATTTCCTCCAACTTTCCACGTAAGATGTTAATTAGTCGTTTTGGAACCTTCGCAATTAGACATCGACCAAATGAATCATCGTCGATTATTTTGTAAACTGCGTTTGTTGTTAAATGTCTGTATTTGAAGCGAAGATGAACCAACCATATCTTTATCAAATACAATGTTTACCAATCGAGATACGATTCAATAAAAAATATATATAATAAAAAATAACGATTCAATAAAAATACGATTCGATAAATAAAAAAAAAATTTTAATATACCACATTTTTGAGACGGACTAAAAAGTATAAAATAATTTTTCCTAGCCCAATACAGATAGACCTAAAAATTTGTGATTCTGAATTTTTAACACTAAACCTACCAACCACAAAAACGTATAAAGATAAAACGCCTTACATAATTGAGAAGATTGAATTTATTTAAACTTTGTACCGTTTCCATAAGAATATGTGCTTAAATAAAGAAGTCAATTCAGTCATTTCCTATGACATCGTTTTCTCATTTCAATAATTGTAAAATAGAAAACCGGTCATTTTGACCATGGTAGGTTTAGTGTTAATAGCTATAAAAATTATTTAATAGCTATAGATTCTGAATTTTTAATAGCTATGAAAATACTTGTAAGATTTAAAACGAAAAAACGTGTGGCGCATGCAATAGATAATTGATGCATGAATAGTTCACCTAAGTCACTAACAATTTTATTGCACTGCAAATGATATGAACTGTTGTGTGAGTTTTCTCAACGGCAGCTAAATTCTGCACTCTTTACTATTATCTTGCGCCCCACGTTTCTCGTTTTAAATCTTACAAGTATTTTCATAGCTATTCAAAATTCAGAATCACAATTTTTCAGGACTATCTGTATGGGGTTAGGACTCTGTATGGGGCTAGGAAAAATTATTTTATACTTTTTAGTCATATCATTTACAGTGCAATAAAATTGTTAGTGACTTAGGTGAACTACTCATGCATCAATTATCTATTGCATGCGCCACACGTTTTTCGTTTTAAATCTTACAAGTATTTTCATAGCTATTAAAAATTCAGAATCACAAATTTTCAAGACTATCTATATGGGGCTAGGAAAAATTATTCTATACTTTTTAGTCCGTCTTAAAAACATGGTATATTAAAATTTTTTTGTTATTTAAATAATTTGCATTGCCATCCAGTTCTGAGCTATGCTTAAAGTTTCAAGTCTCTAGTTCATCGGGAAGTTAGTTTAAAAACAATTGCAAAATTTGTACCGAACAGACAGACAGACAGACAAGGAAGCAAGTTAATAAAAACGTGGTAATAAAAAGAGTCCTGTTTGTGAAGTTTAAATTCAATAATGAAAGTTAATTTTTTCCTTAGAATTTATTATGCCATTCATTTACAAGATTCGAATCGAATGCTAATATTTTATTTATTTTAAAAGCCACGATACGAAAGATATAAATATTTTTTAACCAGATCATGAACAATGTTGTCTACAGTGCTGCTAAAAATGCACATTTGTTATTTTTCAAACATCAATACCCAAAACTGATAAAAATTCAGTACAGCTGGGATTTTATACAAAAATAGATTGTCATTGATATAAAATCGTCAACTTTCGCAACTGTTTCTATATATTCTGATAAAAATCGTTAAAAAATCTGAGAATGTTCACAGTTTAACATGAAAATTTTCAACTAAAGCAAGTGGTACTAACGAGTTCATTCACCCGGTATAATTAATTACAAGATGAACAGGTGCAATTGGTCACAGTGCAACGCAGAGGTCGCTAGATCTCGCGGAGTAACGAAGACGAGTAAAAACAACGTAGATCGTAACTTAAAGAACTTGAGGAACACTCGACCCTGAATGAGATCAACGATCGAGTTCAGTGTCAGATCGCTGGAAAAAGAAAACGGGGAGCGAGAGGAGAGGAGAGACGGGTAACCCGTCACGCGCGCGTGGAAATCAGAGTAGTTGCCTAGCTTGCACTATACTAGAAACAAGGATTTCCTGATCCAGACCGAGCCTTGCACTTTTCTGCATCCAACACTTTAACATTATTAAAATTTGTCAAGAACTTCCCTATGACAAAAATAATTAATTTCTCTTCATGCTTCACATTTTTAAAAATATTTATGAGTAGACAGCGATTTAAAGCAGTGGGCAGATTAAAATTATTTAAGAACATTCATGTACCGGTTTCAGCTCTGTTAAATATTTTGCTTTATTATTTTCAAATTGATTAAAAGAAGAAGGGAATTTTTCTGCTTTATTTTGCATAAAAATCCGCTGTCTATTTATTAGTGCGCGAAAAATTTAATAAAAGGTTCTGCAATTTTATTGGATCAATGTCTAACTTCTTCAGATACAAATTTAATAAAATCCGAAGTGAGCAAACACACTATTTATTATTAAACTTATCAGTGCTCTAATGCATCCTTGCAGCTGCGCAAAAATTCAAGGTTCTGAGATTTGACTGGATTAATGTCTCAATTCTTCAGATACAAATAAAATAAAATTCGGTGTGAGCAAAGGCACTATTTACTGTTAAACTTATCATTTCTGTAATGCATCTTAAAATGCATCCTTGCAGCTGCGCAAAAATTCAAGGTTCTGAGATTTGACTGGATTAATGTCTCAATTCTTCAGATACAAATAAAATAAAATTCGGTGTGAGCAAAGGCACTATTTACTGTTAAACTTATCATTTCTGTAATGCATCTTAAAATGCATCCTTGCAGATGTGCAAAATGCAAGGTTCTGAGATTTGAGTGGGTTAATGCGTAACTTCTTCAGATACAAATTAAATCAAATTCGATAAGTGAGCAAATACACTACTTACTATTGAACCTATCATTTCTGTAATGCATCTGAAAATACATTCCTGCAGGTGAGCAAAAATTCAAGGTTCTGAGATTTGACTGGATTAACGTCTCAATTCTTCAGATACAAATAAAATAAAATTCGATGTGAGCAAAGGCACTACTTACTGTTAAACTTATCATTTCTGTAATGCATCTTAAAATGCATCCTTGCAGATGTGCAAAATTCAAGGTTCTGAGATTTGACTGGATTAGTGTCTAACTTCTTCAGATACAAATCAAATAAAATTCGATGTGAGCAAACACACTGTTCACTATTAAATTTATAATTTCTGTAATGCATCTAAAACTGCATTCTTGCAGGTGAGCAAAGACACTGTTTAGTGTTAAACTTATCATTTGTGTAATGCATCCTTAAAAGTATGCAGTTCACACAAGGTGTGTAATAATCTATAAAACAATTTGTATAAAAGTTTACAGTCTCAGTAATGAAACAGATAATATCGAATGCACTTTTAAAAATGCACGCATGCATAGTTAAAGATCACGAAAGTCTCTTGAAAGTACATACATATTACAGTTCCAACATCGAATGGGCAATAAAAATATAAATGTTAACGTGTCACTCGACGTAAAACGCACTGCTTCGTTGCGTTCCATCTGCACACAATGCAATCGTTTGAAACAGCGCCGACGTCAAACATAAACACCGTCGTAAACTAAAACGAAGCCGCGCACTATGTTCGTATAACGCATTCCTGATGGAACAGATAATCCGAAATTAGCATCTCGACACAGTGCTTGTTGCATAATCCGACAAGCATCTCCAGATCATTTCTGCATAAATTCCATATAATCGATCCAATTAAACAAGTAATCGTTCCGTGGCTGTTTTTCTGCTGTTCGTGAATGTCGGAAAAGATTGCACAATTAGTGTGTCTCTCGGACTGTGATTGTTCGCAAAATACTGTAATTTGTCACTTATTGTTCATTATTAGGGTATGCAGAATGCACAACGCAATAATTCAATCGTCTTCTATATGCCTTGCTTTTAATAAATATAGCAAAAGAGTAAAGAGAAACATCGTTGAATTCAATTTTGAAAATTAAAAGTGAAATGTTGCCATAGCAATTTGCTTCCTTGCAATGATCTGTTTAGAATGTTTGTTTCAATCAGATTCTATTGGCAACGCAATTTTGAATGATAAAAGTTGAAAATTAAAAATGAAATGTTGCCACAATAATTTGCTTCCTTGCAATGATCTGTTCAAAATGTTTGTTTCAATCAGATTATATTGTCAACGCAATTTTGAATGATAATAGTTGAAAATTAAAAATGAAATGTTGCCATAGCAATTTGCCTCCTTGCAATGATCTGTTTAGAATGTTTGTTTCAATCAGATTCTATTGGCAACGAAATTTTGAATGATAAAAGTTGAAAATTCAAAATGAAATGTTGCCACAATAATTTTCTTCTTTGTAATGATCTGTTCAGAATGTTTGTTTCAATCAGATTATATTGTCAACGCAATTTTGAATGATAATAGTTGAAAATTAAAAATGAAATGTTGCCATAGCAATTTGTCTCCTTGCAATGATCTGTTTAGAATATTTGTTTCAATCAGATTATATTGGCAACGAAATTTTGAATGATAAAAGTTGAAAATTAAAAATGAAATTCTGCCATAGCAATTTGCTTCATAATTTTGCATAAAACTTGATTTTCTGGATTTTTGTGTGAACTGAAAACTGCAACACTAGACTGCAGACTTTTATGCATAATTGAAATGTTCTAATTCAACTGAAGCATACCAAAGTACAATGAACATTAATTTTCTTTCTCAATACGCCTAACAGGTTGAAAATAATACAACAATACCATAAAACAATGATTAAAAATTCTTTTACTATCTTTGCTGTTTAATGTTTCTCTTACTTCATTCTTTTTCATAAAATCTGCAATCTACACAGGCCGTATTAAAGCTATTTGAACAAAAACAGTATAGTTATCTTTTACTAAGATTTCTACAATATACAGTACTAAATATTGTTATGACAAAACGTGGGGTTATTAATTTATTTTAAACCGGAGAGGTTATGTTCTCCAACAGCTTCAATCATATACGAATATCTCTTTGTATATGGTTTTTATGCAAATTCTCGCAATATTTAATAATATGATCTACACATGAAATGATTCTACGTCCGGTATTGGCATTTTTGTCTCAATTGAGACAAAACCGTCCCCACCATAGCGCCCACTGTCCCCCACCAGCATCCGCTATTACCATAGAGGAAGGAAGTGCTTCGCCCGTTGTGAACAGTGCGCAGGCCTCGCGCATGAAGGAGAAGTTGGTGGGGGAAGCAGGCGTTTGAGAAGCCCCTACCGTGCCGATCCATGTTCTACGTGAAAAAATGAATCGAAAATGTAGAATAAATTTTTTTTATATTGCGCTTCGTTTTCGAGACAATCAAATAGCACGTGTAATTATTGAACTCAATTTTTTCCGAAAATGGTGCGTCTTAAAAAAAAATTGTATTCCATGTTTTTGATTCATTTTTTAATATAGTATTATTTTGTCATTTAGTATTATTTGTGGGACATACTGTACAGCAGAAGGTAGCAAAATAAGACTGTTAGTTACGTAAATTTGACTGATGGTTCACGGACAGATCCGACCGTCTTTTATTTGGTGTAATTGCAATCTTCGGCCACGCGATGACGGAAGAATCATTCTACTTTCACTATGCCTCGGTGCGCATTGCCGGATACGTCACGGTACCAATAATAAATTGCAACACGCCTCATTCATGCCGTATAGAAAAAATGTATAGACAATAAATGGTCAGTGATCTCGCATTCAACTCCCGTCTAGATAAAACGGATGAGCGCCGCTGCGAAACCTCGGAAGTCATGATTTATATCGGGCGTATTTTTACATTGCATTCCCGTTCTTCTATACCGTAACTCTTTTACGGAGACGTATGAAAGAAACATTAGAAAATCGTTCTACTCGCTGCAGAGTAGAAAGCAACGAGCGGTTTTTCTGATTTTTAACTGTTAGATACAGAAAATGATTTTATTCGAGAGCAAAAATTGTGAAAAACAAACGATTCCGTAGGAAAACAATGTTTAAACATTACTGGGGCGAATCGATCCTACGATAGGTGGTAATTTCATGCTTCAATTTTAATTGTGAACGTTCGTGTAATTTTCACAGATCATGATCGAATGTTACGGTATAAATTGACCGTCGTAAATTGCATTAGCAAAAATGTCAAATGTTAAACAGATCCCACGTCGTTTATATTGTCATAACATTTTTGTATCAATTTTTAATGAACATCATCAAAAACTCGAGTCTTGCAGCCTTAAAGTTAAAAATTCACCGCCTCTCCGATAACCAGATTAACACGTGCACATGTTACGCATGCGCGACGGGGAGGTAACACGCAACACGCAGTGGAATGAAATAGTGGAGGGAGAAAAGGAGGAGAGGAAAATCCACCCACTTTTGGGTGTTTCTGGCGACACTGATACAGAATCATGAATTACACAAGTGGATGGAATTGGATAATTTTTTAAAGCATTGTTAGTGAAAGAATATTATCGGAAAATTTTCTGTATGTAACTCGGTGTTAAAACTGTCCTCTAAAGAAATGTTGGAGACAAACAAAGACTATGTGTAAAAAATATGATCCAAGCTTGTCAAAGATATTTTTTAGACAGAAATTGCGTATAAAAATTATTATGCGATACTTACAGTGGATTCAAAATATTTCAATGTTCTTACAGACGTTTCAATATGTAATATTTCGGACTAAAAAATCTCTTAGATACAAATGAATGATGGATAGCAAAAGTAGAGGCTCGCAGCTTAGAATGAGTGCAGTTATTGTACTATTTTCTTTTTCACAAAATTATCATAGTTTAAATCAGCGATGTCCAAACTTGGCTCTGGAAGCTGAACGCCGTCCCCACCACCGTCCGCCGTCCCCACCACCGTCCGCCGTCCCCACCACCGTCCGCCGCTTCCATAGCGCCGTGACGCGGCGAACCGATTACCAATATGCTCGCTTCCCGCGTTAAAAAGATGATCGTCGATTGTTTTATGACACGCGGATCGGTTACTCGGTTTCTTGGTCGGCGGGATGAGAACACACTGCGCCTGCGCAAACTGACAGTAAGAAGGGGAAGTAGGCGCGTGAGGGGCCCTACGCTGGACACCGCCGGTTTAAACAATTTCTCAAGAACGCGTTCAAATACTTTTTGAATCCACTGTACACGTTCATTTGCCATTTATTGTTATAATAAAAATGATTGTTAGCCCTGGGATATCTTAAATATCTTAGATACAAATGAACGATGGATAGCAAAAGTAGAGGCTGGCAGCTTAGAATGAGTGCAGTTATTGTACTATTTTCTTTTTCACAAAATTATCATAGTTTAAATCAGCGATGTCCAAACTTGGCTCTGGAAGCTGAACGCCGTCCCCACCACCGTCCGCCGTCCCCACCACCGTCCGCCGCTTCCATAGCGCCGTGACGCGGCGAACCGATTACCAATATGCTCGCTTCCCGCGTTAAAAAGATGATCGTCGATTGTTTTATGACACGCGGATCGGTTACTCGGTTTCTTGGTCGGCGGGATGAGAACACACTGCGCCTGCGCAAACTGACAGTAAGAAGGGGAAGTAGGCGCGTGAGGGCCCCTACGCTGGACACCGCCGGTTTAAACAATTTCTCAAGAACGCGTTCAAATACTTTTTGAATTCACTGTACACGTTCATTTGCCATTTATTGTTATAATAAAAATGATTGTTAGCCCTGGGATATCTTAAATATCTTAGATACAAATGAACGATGGATAGCAAAAGTAGAGGCTCGAAGTTTTAGAATGAGTTCAGTTATTGTACTATTTTTTTTTTCACAAAATTATCATAGTTTAAACAATTTCGCAAGAATGCATTCAAATACTTTTTGGATCCACTGTACACGTTCATTTGCCATTTATTGTTACAATAAAATTAATTGTTGGCCTTAGGATAGCATTTCAAATGTCCAATACAAATTGAAGAAGTTAATAACAGGTTTTAGTGAAGAAATTTATGGCTTTAAACTGATTAATACATTTAACGAGCGTTGTACATACAGTCCTGAACTACACTATTTCACAGACACTATAGCCTTCATAAATACGAGATTAACCAATCTGAAAAACTGACTAGATATTCCAACACAAATTAGTAGCTCATTGAGTAAAACAAAAAATTGAGCATCTGCAATTAACAGAGTAGCCAACAAGCATTTCATAGCGATTCGAACGAGAATGAGAAAAGGAAATATTAAGAAACTGATGGCCGATGATTGATCAAAATCACTGGTCACGTAACGCAACAAATTATCCAGCAAGACAGAGTTGTCAGAGTTATTGGTAACGTTAATAACGGTGAAGGAAACCGAGACACTGTCTGTTGAGAGAGACCGGTATGAATCATCGCTGACTGGCAATGGTGGGATCCGTTTCCTCAACTGGGACGGATTATGCTTCCAGGGGAATTACAACACGGTTTAAATGCCGCAACCGGGTGACCGTGCTGAGAAAAGTCAAACGTTGCGAGATCACTGAAATCCGGTTCGTCATTTCGTTTGCCGGTTTTCCCAGGGAGTTCAAGGAACCTCAAAACGTTAGATTCTGTCTAGGCTCTTGCGAAATTATGGTTTATGCCTTGCAATTATACATCAGACTTGGATTCTTCTTTTATTCTTAGATGAAATTCAATATGTATACAATCTAATTGTGCAATGATAGTAAGATTGCTTCGCTGTGTATTTTATTTTTGGCTTAGCTTATTCTACGTCCCTTAACATAACACCTAAATATAGTAAAGTTACACTGCGCATTACAACATTTCTAATTGCATATTTAAAACATAATCTGCATCCCAAATCAAAGTCACTGTCATTTGCTGATCCAAAAAGCGACGGTCTTCGAACAAATAATTGTATCTCAGTAAAAAATGCAATTATCAAGCCGATAATTTTTCTATACATTCTTCAAAACATCCTCTGTATGTAGTAACAGCGACACTGCATAACAAAATTTGCCACAGGTTACATCAAATATAATCTTTAGCCTAAATCAACGTTACCATTTGTCACATCAAGAGAAGAAGGTCTTCAAACAAATAATCATATCTCAATAAAACATGCAGTTATCAAGCTGATAATTTTTCTAAAAATTCTTCAAAACACCCTCTACATGTAGTAAAAGTTACACTGCATAACAAAATTTGCTACAGGTTACATGAAATATAATCTTTATCCTAAATCTGCGTTACCATTTGTCACATCAAAAGAAGAGGGTCTTCAAACAAATAATCATATCTCAGTAAAAAATGCAATTATCAAGCCGATAATTTTTCTAAAAATTCTTCAAAACACCCTCTGCATGTAGTAAAACTTACACTGCATAACAAAATTTGCTACAGATTACATAAAATATTATTTTTAGCATAAATCAACGTTACCATTTCCCACATCAAGAGAAGAGGGTCTTCAAACAAATAATCATATCTCAATAAAAAATATAGTTATCAAGCCGATAATTTTCGTCTACATTTTTCAAAATATCCTCTACATACAGTAAAAATTCGACGAATGTGTATCAAATCAGGCGATAATTAAGAATTCTTCAAAATAACCATCCCCGAGCAACCCCCCACAAAATTCAACGTCACAGAACAACAAACAAATATCAAGCTTCTAAAGCGGAAATATCAATTTCTCTTTGATATTTTTTTACTTTTCTGTGGGTACATTGCTATAGCCAGTGCTCCAATCTTACCCTGATTCCACCAGGCAAACGATACGCCGATTCACGCCCGGGTAAATCGGTTGGTCGGCGACGCGAGCTGCGCAGGAGATGGCCTCGTGTCTCAAGGACACCGGTTAATGCATCAAGGTTCTCGTCCCGTACGAATGTGTACCTGTTGTGTCCCGGTGAACGGTGCCAGACACGCAAACACGTGCAAATCCGCGGGTCGTTCGTTCCGTTCTGGCGAGCTCCCTTTCAAAGTCGAACGGCAACCGTTTCCGAAGCCCTTTACGGGTTCCGACATTATAATATCGGCCCTGGCGAAAGGATGTTTATATGGTCGAGGGGAGGATGAATCGCGTCGCATTTAGCAAACCCGGAAAAATTTCATTAGATCCCTTTGCTGCGTGCCGACCATTATAGTGGAAATGCACGGCGCTGTGCGAATTAATGCGAACTACGTCCCGAGGATTCTTATGCGCACTGATATGCCGAGAATGTTGTGGACGATTTTCTATGGTCATTGGTTGCAAGTACATGCTCGAACTATTCTAAAAGTTACAGGAGTTCGATAACTGTTATTGGGGGGGAGGGGGTGTGAGCACTTTTGTCAGGGGTTGCTCCGGGAAGGTGGTTTTGAAGAATTTCTCATCATCGTGTGGTTGGGTGTGCGTTTGTAAAAATTTTACTACGCGTGGAGGGTCTTTTGAGGAGTATGTGCAAAAATTTTCAGTTTGATAACTTTAGTTTTTACTGAGATATGATTATTTGTTAGAAGAGTCTCTTTCTTTGGTTTGGTAGACGGTGACGCTGACTTAGGCTGCAGATTATATTTTATGTAAGCTGCACAAACTTTTCTAATGCAGTGTAATGTTTACTATATGTAGATGACATATTGAACGATGTATAGAAAAATTTTGAGCATGTTAACTTCATTTTTTGGTGAGATATGGCTATTTGTTTGAGGATCCTCTTCTTTTGGATGGGCAAGTGACGGTGACTTTGATTTCCGCTGCAGATTATGTTTGAAATGAGCAGCTAAAAATGTTGCAATACTATATAACTGCTGCTATTGTTAGACGATCTTTTGGAGAACATACAAAAAAATATTCAGGTTAAAGAAATCATTTTTTAAATAGATATAATAATTTCTTTGACGATCCTCTGTTTTTGATAGACAAGTTGCTACTTCGATCTTGACTGCAGTCTTAAATAAAAAACTGAAAATTGTGTGATAAATTATAGTTATACATGAAATATATAAGCTTCCATTTAATATATTTAGCATATTTCTATTTCGTTTTTTTCCTTTCTGTATTGTTTTTTTTTAATGCGCATCTTGTTTTACGACAAAGTCGTTCGTGAATTCTAGCGTTCCTCGAAAACAAAGCTTCGCAGAACTGTTCGTGATGTAGAATGAATATTTTGTTGTGTCGAACGCCCTCCCCCCGTCAATACCGCCATGAAATCCCCATTCAATTACTAAGAAGTATCATTAACCGGATAAGATTTGAATGCCCGCAGAGGAAACGTTCCTACGCACACGTCCATAGTCTATACCTACACGTGCCACGTCAAGTTCATGGCCCTTCGAAGGAAATTATCAGTCAGACCATCTACAGTCGACTATATGTGGGTGCCAGCATGACGAATCAAGAGAGAAAGGCCGTGTTAAAGTTCACGCAAGGATTGCCTCGATGAACTTGTTTCCAAGCAACCTCAGACACACCTTCTATGTAGAACACCGTGGCCTAAATAGGCCACCATTTTAAAACCCTCCTTCGCTATTCCACTTTCCTAAAATCCTACAAACTCGTCTTAAAACTTCTGCAAATTATTTACCATCACATTATAGAATCTATAATTTGTAATAAATGAGCCGTCTATTTTGAAAGTGACCTTGTAAAAGTGTAGAAACGTGCATTACGGGTCGCTGTACTTTTCGAGTTGCGTTCGCTCTCGGGATTTTCATAAATATTGGAAATATTGCAAAATTCATGCAATCTCCGTAGATGTATGGTCAGTAAAATTAGCAAGGAAACATTTTTGCTGGGTAATTGAGCCGTCTATTTTGAAAGCGACCTAAGTCCATTTACACTTAAATTGAGATATTTAAGAGTTTGCGTTTCAATAAATTTAAAAACATACGTATAGGATACCAATGTGTCATACTGCTTAAGTGTATCTAAAAGAGTTAAATTTATAATTCCTATTAAAATAATAACAATTATTAAGTGAATAATATGTGTTTTCTTACCAAAAACGGAGTTAAGCCACTTTCAAAGTTAACAACCAGATTCGTTATAAAATTTGAAAGAGCCCAAGTGCATTCGACATAATTTAAAATGCTTCAAATTGAAAAAACAATACTCAATTTATTTTATATTTCTTTACAACTCTTCAAAAACACAATTTATGCAATTCGGGAAATTTTCTAACTACATAAATTACATAATAATTTACTGCTCATCTACCATTTTGTGTATGCGGGAGAGATGTATCGGTGGTATATATCGTAGTAAGTCCATCATGTCCTTGTATTTCACTGTTGTAATCAGTATCGCCAGATCAACCCAAAACTGGGTGGATTTTCCTTTCCTTCTTTTCCCCTTCCACTATCCCATTCCACTCCTGCGCACACTCCAACGTCCCCCACTAAAACCGTAGACTGGTCACGTGACGTGCCGCGCAACGTGTTACATATTACTCTGGTCATCAGGGAGGTGGTAAATTGTATTCCCCTCGATTTCAGCGATCTGGCGACACTGGTTGTAATTCGTCTTATATTTTTATAAAGCGTTGTCAATACAATATTTTCGAACTTTTTTTGTTGAAATCTTTAGTTACAAATTCCTGTTCCCTATCTGAATTAAATGGTCTTGTTGTTTTATTCTTCCCCACGAGTGTAATAATTTCTATAATTTAATATTTTAAGTTTTATATTCAATTGCAAGTGTGTATTGCGTGAATTTTTCTTCACTGTATTAATTAAACGTACTGATTATTCAACTAAAGCAACTGTCAAAAAACTGAGGTTAACTTGTTAAATACTAATTGATTAAAATTACCTTCATCACTGCCTTCGGGCATTTGAAGATCCGCACTTTCGGACATTATCAATAATTGATTGGACTTAGGCCACTTTCAAAGTAATGGTTTTAATTATTGAACTACCTGCGGAAACTTATGTGTCCAAAATTATCGTGTATACTCTGAATATAATTAACAGCAAATGTTGTTTATGACAGATAACTTCAAGTTGTACACGTTACTACGGTCAACAGAAAATAATTGACAAATGGACTTAGGCCACTTTTAAAATAAACGGCTTAAATATTTTAAACGGACGGGAAGTATTAAAAAAACGGAGCCTCCAAAGTTGAAAAATAGAAGCACTGTAAAATAAATGAGCTCATAAATGAAGAAAAGTGGGATTTGTGTTGGCAAATCTAAATTTAACATCTAGAGCAACTGTCGTGGCTGCTTGACTATTCATTATCAATAGGTAAAAATTAATGAAGCATGAAGTCGCGACAGAAATGTTAAGGTCAACAGTACGTTGACGTAGAATATCCATCCTTTTGTATTCCTTTCGTGACGAACGATAATTATCCGGCTCAGCTTGCATTCAAAATGATCTCATTATCTTACACGAATCTCCTTAAACGGGTTAATAGCGTTGCTAATAAATGCACGCATATTGTGCGTAGGTTTTCGCATTAAAAAGAACACGAACAATCGTACTTCACCGCTTTGTCTACGATTATATTTATCGATCCGAACGAATGATTCACACCATGGTATTATTAGCTATGTCTTATTACGATAAGAAGATTAGTTTCTAATTAGCAGGGAGGGGGCGGTGTACAGAGAAAATACCTATGGGGGTCAAGGCGCCTGACTCACGAGCTCAGAGACTGATACCATGAAAGACATGCGAAAATTTCACTAAACTTTCCCATGCCATTGATTCCCATGGGCTTATCAGCGTCCCATAAATCGTTTACTTCATGCATGTTTTATGAACTCGATGGCGGGAGGCTCGTGTCAGAGATTCTTAAAGTGCAAGACAAATTTGTTGGCTGTGAATGCAACAATCTCAACGATGCGATCGTAAATAGCTATAAGTTTCTACCCGCACATTGATCTCGAATAGTATTCGAACGAACACTACTTCACGATTTTTGCGGAACTGGATATTTATATTGAAACTATTATAATATCTTAAAGAACAACCATGGAATAATAAATTCGGCCCCGTTTTGCAGGCTTGAAGTGTCTACTTTGATGTGCCATTGCATTCGATTTTTTCTGAAAATTTTTTGTCTGATATGGAAAAATGAAGACACATTTCGCCTCGATGGCACGAGTACGATTTCCGTGGCCCCTCGTTTTGATGTTATATTAGAGTACTTGGGGTTATTTCAAGAAAAAAATGTAATATAACATAGTGTCAAATCGGCCTGGTTTAGTCGGTAAATTAGATTTCCTGTTTTTTATAAACCTGCAAATATCTCGGAAACTATGCGAGATATGGCAAAATATATATAAAGACCTTTTTTGTAGGAAATTGAATTTCCTATAAAAAAAAATTAAAATGATAACCCAGACTTAACCTAACCTAACCTAACCTAGCGTAACTTAATCGTCAATAATATTCACTGCTAATTGAGTTTTAATACATAGACATTTCTTGAGTCTCGTATAAGCAGTTATGAACGGAGCCTTTACGTTCCCCGACCATCATTTCGGGAGGGAGGCAGTTGTTCTGCAACTTCACAGAAATATAAATATACTCGGAAACTGCGCAGCTGATAAAAAAATGTCGTACGACATAAATTGTTGGGAATTTAATTTTCTACAAAAAAGGTCTCTTGATATTTTGCCGTATTTCGCATAGTTACCGAGATATTTGCAAATTTATAAAAAACAGGAAATCTACTTTACCGGCTAAACCACGCCAATTTGACACCATGTTATATATTATATGTTATATATTTTCTTGAAATAACCCCAAGAACAAAAATATAACTTCAAAACGAGGGGCCACGGAAATCGTACTCTCCCCGCCTCGAAAATTGACCGACTTTACACAAGTTGCGAATTGAAACGTTTATAAAAATATTAAAAAATTTCGTCCGTGCTTGAATCTAACATGAATTTGAAGATTAAAACTTCCTCTCTACAAAAAGTCCGTGAAAATTTATGTACTATCTCCATTAGTCGTTTTATTGAGCTTTTATTGGGCTTAGGTACACTCAGTGATGGGAACTCTGTGGGCACTGGGGGAAAATACTATCCCCACTCTGACGTACCATCTTCACCTACTTTGCTTCTACCGCGCACGCGCTACACACAAGCGTACCTCTACTCTGTCCGTGTAGAGTCGAGGTACGTTTGTATGCAGCGCGTGCGCGGTAGAAGTAAAGTAGGGGAAGACGGTACGTCAGAGTGGTGGTAGTATTTTCGCCCAGTGCCCACGGAGTTCCCATCACTGGGTACACTGTCAACTTCATTGCAATATTACGCCATGAGAGGTATCACATGCGTCGCCATTTTGTTTCATAAAATACTTAAAAAAATCGTACATCAATGTTCAAAAAATGATTGTAAAGAGACAGCTTGCTTTTCATTCATGAATAAAATTTTTCGATACTTTTATAGATATTCCAACTCGCAGTATTTTTGAGATAAAAACGTGCCTCTCATTTCCCACCGGCAAAAACAATTTTCAAAAAAAAGAGGAACAGTAAATGAAAAAGATGAATGATGAAATGCATAAGTAGAGGTTCCAGGCTTTAACCCTCAGCGGACGGGGATTATTTTTAGCATACTTTTTGATGGGTCGAATAAATTTTCTTTGTGAAACAAAATTGTTTGCTGAGGAGTTTGGTGTATGAATTGAATGAAAGGAAACGTGTTGTGTTCAGTAAAAATTTGTTTCATATTTTTCGTGAGTATTAATTGCTTTAAAAATGATTCACAGTCGCAGAACGGTAAAATTGTTTGCAGACACGCGTCCGCAAAGGGTTAAAATGAGTCCAAGTTCATTGCCCTACGATTTTTTCTTACAAAGTTATAACAAATGTATTATAAAAATTGTTCTGCTGATTAACAGATGCAGATCAATTTTTTTAAAAATTTAGATATGTTTCTAAATGTATCAATTAACGAGTGCAGCGTATCCGTCGATTTTGTGCAGTCAGATCGACGATCCGCAGCAGATCGCCGCGGGCGTTTAATAACACGGTCACATTAATCACACCCACGTTGCGCAAAGTCTCGGCCGCTGTCCACGTCGATAACCGGGGATCCTCTGTTTTCCAATTACGCGACGACACTCGGTATAATAAGCTTAAACAGATCGAGACAAATACCGTCCATCAAGTTATTTCGCCTCGAAGCTCTTGACCTTCGACATTCAATGGAATGCTCTCGCCGCGGGAGGACGATGATCCTGAAACGCGCAGACCTTGACCCAAGCCAGTCGACTTCACACGGAGTTCGTCCAATCGAACTTCTTGATAAACTGGGGAAGACGAATCGCCGAGCACGAGGTGTCGACCGGAATAGCGGAGTCATCGAATGTCCGCGGAATCACGTTCGCGAAATCATCCGCTGCGAAAAGCTTCCCACGCGATTCGCCTTCACAGTCCAAGGACTTGGACACCCAGATTGAAAATTGATTATTAGCCTGCAGATGTTTATGCAATTTTCAATTTTTATAGACAAATTTTAAGAAACTGGAGTGAAATAAAATCCTACTTTTTAATGGAAAAAGCCTTTGTAGATCCAAAACAAAAAAGGAAATTGTACTGAATTCTATCGAATTTTATAGTCTAGCGTTTTTTGAAAATTTTCGTAAATCCTGAATGTATAAATATCCGCAGTCTATTGATTAGTATAGGTGTGAACGAGTGGTGTGCATTAGTTGTGCGAATTTTATCTTTTTTAAATGCAGAGAAAATTAATGTAGGGTAAACTTCACTTTGGGGGACCAAAAATTTTGGACTTTATTTTATGTGATCCCGTAGACTTTGACAAGACAAACCCAAAAAGACAAGATTCAACACTAAACCTAGCGAACATTATGCAGCTTCAAAACGTATAGTATATAAATATGATTAATACATTAGTAATATTGAAATATGGCTATTTCAAAGGAAAATTGATTTTTTATCTTTTTTACCCGTGCGTTTGCAGAAAATTATAGGAAAAACACTTGGCTGCAGCAGAGTGCAACCGTTCCTGCACTCGATCGCCACTCCTTAAAACAGTCCCAGTAAATGGAAACGTTTCTCAATGGCATACTCACTTTACGGACAGACGAAAGAGCGGTTTGCGAATCAGGTGAACATGATTCGAACAGAAATCGCACGGAAGCAAAATAATGACGATTGATAGAACGCGTTTCTCTCGAGGCGATGCTCTCGTCGTTCCACAGTCTCGATTCGTCTTATTCGCGCGTAGAATCAAAAGCGTTTACCATATTGACATCGTATATTTGTCATAAATAACACTTTCTATGGATCTCGTAAATCCGATCCGTCGGTGAACAGTCGGTTTCTTCGAGCACAGACTTTCTATGCGTGCCGAGTCGAGTTTCCGACAAGTAAGATGATATTCAAAGCAATATTAAAGAATCCGACTTCTTCGAGTAGGTAAAATTTGAATTTTTTTTTGTTCTATCCTTTCAGTAGAAATCAATGCGCACTATTTTCTTGCGTGCATCGTTGCATAATACTGAGAAAGTAAGAGCGGAAAATTATTGGCGGACTGCACCCTGTGCTATTTTATTCTCTTATAATACTCTCTTTTGCAAATATTAGATCGTGTGATGTGCAGATTTCCAGGCAAAATAAAATTGTCTTGTAATTTAGGTGAACTGGAATTAAATGGCCATTTTCTCTAAGAATAGTCTTTCTTACAAATCGACATTTTCTTGCAAATATGAAATCGTGTAATGTGCAGATTTCCATGCAGAACAAAATTTTCTTGTAAATTATGTGAACTGGAATTAAATGGCTATTTTCTCTAAGAATAATCTTTTTTACAAATCTACATCTTCTTGCAAATATTAGACCGTGTAATGTGCAGATTTCCATGCAAAATAAAATTGTCTTGTAATTTAGGTGAACTGAAATTAAATGGCCATTTTCTCTAAGAATAATCTTTCTTACAAATCGACATTTTCTTGCAAATATGAAATCGTGTAATGTGCAGATTTCCATGCAGAATAAAATTTTCTTGTAAATTAGGTGAACTGAAATTAAATGGCCATTTTCTCTAAGAATAATCTTTCTTACAAATCGACATCTTCTTGCAAATATTAAATCTTGTAATATGCAGATTTCCATGCAAAATAAAATTTTCTTGCAATCTCTTAAATGTATAAACTAGATTTTCATGCAGAATAAAATTGTCTTGCAATCCCAGAGAACTGAAAATATATAAATTTTCTCTAGCAAACAATCTTTCGTAAATTAACGCTTGCTTTCAAATATTAGATTGTGTAATATGTAGTCTGTAGATTTTCATGCGAAACAAAATTTTCTTTAATCTAAAAGAACTGGAAGTAAATTATTATTTTATCTAGCAATGATCATTTGTCGTAAATTAACACATTGAATAAACAGTAGGTAGCTCTAGGAATGATTTTAATGCATGATCGTGAAAGTAAAGACAATATCGAACTTGATTATACTTTGAAACTCTGCGTATATTTATTTGACATAACCACGAAAGTGTTCGTACACAAGAATGCAGTTCAATCAATTTAATTTTATCGATGGTTTGATAGTGGTTTTATGGAAAACCATTATCCACAGTGAAAGTAGTGTTCTTAATAAATCAATAAACTTAAATTGAATAAATTCCACCTGTGTGTACAGTTTTCTGGGTCACTGTATGTATATAAACGTCCACAGTGCACATAATGTATATGTATATGTATACAATATGAAATGTAGGATTTCTAATCGTTTGTAACTTGATCGCTCAAATGATTGATTAAGTAGCGAAAAGTTGTATGTTTCTCCATCTTACCTTACCATTTATATAATTTTCTCCATCGACTACCATTATCAGCTTTTTTCAATTACAAATATTTGTGGAAAGTTTATAAAATAGTGTCGAAGAAAAGCTGTAATTTTTAATGATTGAAAAACAATTGTTGTGCTTCGATCGTTTCTAAAATAATGAATAATATATAATATACACTTATACTAGACACGTTGCATATATCGTGAACATGGTGTCTATTTAATAAAATCATAGCAAACTGAGTATTAAGCGTATAAACAAATTCAAAAATATTAAGAATGTATTAACCCCTTGACGTACAAAGACGTCTTAGAAACGGCGTGTATTATTTATGATATTATACATATTGAAGTAAAATATTTTTATATTAGTACCAATTTTACAAACTTCAGAATTGTTAAACTTGCACAAATCATTAGCGTGCTCAGAGTATAGAAAACAAAGGAAATAATGAAAAATTGACTTTTTTATCAATAGTAAATTAAAATACTAATTAATAGACTAGATTTTCAAGTAAAATAAAAATTGTTTAGTTCAATTGTAAGCCGTAAAAAACGTCAAGAAAATTAATGTTTTCTTTCATCAATTCCATCGAGACTAAAACAGAGTATTCTTAAATCTTTCTAACGACATCAAAGCTGTTTATTTCATCGATTCATTTTTGCAATAAATGCGTACAATCCATAATCCAGTAGTGAAAAGTAGAAACCAGTCATACATAACGCAAATGATTAAATAAAACAGACCGCAGAAGCCTTTGAAGACTTGAAACTGCTGCAGTCTAATTTTATTATACTTTCGATCACAACGTATAATTAAAGTAAAATTTTCAGTCAACAAATTTCGAAGATTAGGAACGTGTAATAACAGTCTATAATTAAAGTGCAGTCCAAAAGAATGAAACGGAATAAACGTTCTCCTCATGCATGAACACTCGACAAGAATGCAGCAAAAAACTAAATCAAAATGTTCAGATATTACCCTACTTTCTATAGTTTAACTATAAAAATTGCTAACGTGTTATTAAGCATTGTTAACCTGTCTATCGTTAAATATTAGAATTATTCCTTTATCGTGCAGAAGGTCGCGAAATATAAAACAAATCAGTAACCTCATTCCAAAACGCCGCCATTTTGTAAATAATGAATATTTTTAATTTCTTTTCGAAAAGAACGGTGTCGACCAATATTTCTCAAAGCATGCTATACGAAAAATATATATAACTCACGGAAATTTGGTTATTTTTACTTTTAAAAAATCACAAATGTACAACAAGTACCAGTAAATATGTTTGCGAAATCTGAATGCAAAGTGTTTTAATAGTTATGCCGAAAAAAATTCAAAGGATCATGGCAATCATCAATCCATGTATTTCACAACATACTCTAAGAGAAAAATATATAACTCACGGAAATTTGGTTATTTTTACTTTTAAAAAATCACAATTGTACAACAAATACCAATAAATATGTTTGCGAAATCCTAATGCGAAGTGTTTAATAATTATCCCGAAAAAAATTCTTAGGATCATGGCATTCGTCGATCCATGTATTTCACAACATACTCTAAGAGAAAAATATATAACTCACGGAAATTTGATTATTTTTACTTTTAAAAAATCACAATTGTACAACATTTACCAATAAATATGTTTGCGAAATCTTAATGCAAAGTCTTTAATAGTTATTCCGAAAAAAATTCTTAGGATCATGGCAATCGTCGATCCACGTATTTCACAACATAGTCTAAGAGAAAAATCTAATAACTGACGTGGTTTTTATTATTTTTACTTTCAAAAAATTACACACGTACTTCAAACACCAGTAAACACGTGTGCAAAATCCTGATGCAAAGGGTTCAATCATTTTCCTGAAAAAAATTCGTGCGAAGTACCATTTGTCTGTTCAAGGTACAAATTAACTTCGACCCGCTTTGAAGATCAATTTATTAGCAGGTGTCTAATGATTCGTCTATTAACATTTACGTCGGTAGATAATGATTGCTCGTTTTTCCCGGTTCTATCAGTCTGTCAATAGTTAACGGACCGATCGATTCGGAATCGGCGGCGCTTTAGCGTAATAAATGATTCATGGCGCAGAACTATTGTGAAAATGCGGAACCATTACTTTAATAACACATGATACTTAATCAACGGTCTTCCTAATTGAGAGGCAATGGGACCGAGAAACGCCAACGGAAAAAGAGAACAACGCCGAGCAACTTTCCACTTTGCTTTATCCGCTGTCTCTGCACGGTCCAGTGGCTTTAACACAGCCAATTCTCAAAAAATCGTCAGAAAGAACGAAACTTAGGAGCCTCTGCTGGAAACTAGAGCGAAACAGATCGAGACTGCTTCTCTGACTCGCTTTTGATCATTCCCATCCAGCAAAATAAATAGAGACAATCCCATGTTAGGATTAGGCACCGAGCAGTGCGATAGACGTAACTTTCTCTTAATATCTCTCGGTGTAATTTCAAATTGGAATGATATCCATGAGGATAGTATTTAATCTAAGAGGTTCCTGAACGGATTTCAGTTTCGATTAGAACTCACTGAACCATATTAATTGACTGTTTGATGCCTCGTCTCGTGTTTATTGCAGTTTGTTTGAAGTCGGTGAGCATTCGGGCAAAACGTGATAAAATAGTTCTAAAAAATCGTGGATCAACTTTTAAGGTATCGTTGTAACGGAGAGGCTTTAAGCTTCGAATCTGTGGTGGTTTGGTCCTCGACAAAAATTTTTTGAAATTGGTAAAAATGTTTGAAATGGAAAGTTTGGGCGTAGAGACTTTGCTGCATCTTTGCTTTGATTCCTAAAATATTATAAAATGGTTAAAAGAAGTCGTGAATTAACTTTTAAGGTATTGTTGTAACGGAGAGGCTTTAAGCTTTGAATCTGTGGAGGTTTGGTTCGCGAAAAAATTTTTTTGAAGTCGGCAGAAATGTTTGAAGTGAGAAGTTGGGGAGAAGAAAATTTGTGTTTATTGCATCATTGCTTTGATTCCTAAAGTGTGATAAAATAGTTCAAAAAAGTCGTGAATTAACTTTTAAGGTATCCTTGTAACGGAGAGGCTTTAAGCTTTGAATCTGTGGTGGTTTGGTTTGCGAAAAAAAATTTTTGAAATCGGCAGAAATGTTTGAAGAGAGAAGTTGGGCAGAAGAAAATTTGAGTTTGCTGCATCTTTGCTTCCTAATTTCTAGAGCGACAGAATTTGTTATAGAAAAAAGGATCTTGGGCATACGAAAGTAGAAGTTTCAAGCTTTAAAATGAGTCCAGAGAGATTATTTTCCGATTTTTTTTAATGGAGTTATGTCAATTTAACACTAGGTTTACGGAGCACTAAAATTGATTATTTTACATTGCTTCATAAAAATAATAAAATTGTATTTACTTAGATCTTCAGCGATTTTTATTGTAATATTTACACAAAAAAATAAATCTATTTAATAATTCCTCACGAATGCCTCCTTACACTCTTAATAATCGTAAATTAAAAATTTTTTAATCCGTCATTTTGACGGGCCCCGTAAATCTAGTGTTAAATGTCAATTCAAATATCAATTATTTTTGCGCTGAAGACTTGGTGATTGTCCGATGTAAATCGTGGGAGTATTTGATATAAAACAGATTGTTTATGACAAAAATTAATAATTTTACAGTGTACATACGTTCTGCGATAGATGGAAACTAATCATCCTCTTTGCTCAGAATCGTAGGACTTTTACCTGAAACATAAAGAGAACGTAATTATGAGAAGAGATAATTAAAGCACTTTTAAAAGGATAGTAATTTCTAATCATGCATTCAAATATAATTGCCAGTATTTAAAGGATGTGATTTATTTTTCAAAGAACTATATTGCCGCTACATAATTTCTAGTTTTCTTTTGCTAAATGTATTTCCGTTGAAGATAATCAACTTTGCAGTGGCAAAAAGAAGAACATTAAACATGCTACTTAATGTTGGTAATTATTTGATCGGGAAAAGAACGGTCAGCACCATGTTATATTGTAAAATAAAACTAGATAATTTATACGATCCTGAGCTCCTGATAATGATTTGGTAAATCTCTACGAAAGTTGTATTAAGAACAATCAATCTTAGTTGATCTATTACATATTGACATCCTTTGGATTAAACGAAGTTGAATGCAACGAAATCAATTTCAGTGTTATAAGTTTAAATATTAAAAATGCACGAGTCAATCTTAGTATAATAATTAATTCTTTCACGCAGAAGGACGTCACGAATTTGTCACGTGTTTTATATGACACTGTACATATTAATATCGTCTCCAATTTTTAATTTCATTAATTAAATTGCTTTGGTCTTGTGGGATTGTTGCAGTTAATAAATGGCACCTAGCATGCTAGACTTGCTCAAACGATCAATTAAAAAATTAAAATGGTATCTTTGGTCATCGAATTTCATTTAACTCGTGTGTAAAGGAGTTAAAATGACTGCTGGAATGAGCCACCATTATAAATTTCAATTCTCTAATTTCGCAACTGATTTTTAATTTTATTAATTAAATTGCTGTAATTTTGGGATCATTTTTGCAGTTAATTTTCACTGCCTACCATGATAAACTTGCACAAACTGTCAATTAAAAAATTAAAATAGTATCTTTGATCATCGAATTTCATTTGACTCGTGTGTGATGGAGTTAAAATGGATGCTGGAATGATCCACCATTATAAATTTCAATTCTCTAATTTCGCCACTAATTTTTAATTTTAGTAATTAAATTGCTGTAATTCTGGGATCATTTTTGCAGTTAATTTTCACTACCTACCATGGTAGACTTGCACAAACGATCAATTGAAGGATTAAAACAGTATCTTTGGTCATCGAATTTGATTTAATTCGTACATGAAGGGGTTAAAATGACTCGAATGATTCGAAGCAGAAATCACGAAGGTCCCGGCGCGTACGGTGATCTAGCGAAGGATCGAACGGCTTGATCACCGTCGAAAAATGAAGATCGAAGGCGAATCAGCAGCCGGTGATGGCCAAACTCGAATCTTGATGATTCGGTGACCCGATTGGCCAGTCCCCGAGGGTTTACATAATACGCTCGATCGTGTCCTGTTATGGAATCTATCGATCACTGCATCGATATAAGGAGATACGAGGACCAGTTGTCATCTCGTCTCTGATCCTGTCCCTGTTCTGACCATGGACCCGTTATTTAACCATGAACCCGATTCACAACCCCCTTACATAAGATTAATACGAACTTCATGCTTGGCCAGCATCATTTCTGTCACATCGATCATCTGCGTTAACCCTTTCGTTGCGAGCATGGTTTCCGCGAGTTGCCACTCACTGCGAATCTGCCATTGCAATTGGCGATTTTTACGATCTTTATTGAAGTTACAGGAAATTAACACTCCCACAATTAGACGGATATGTCAAGGTCAAGGTCAGCCGAGGTGACTCCCCTAAACGTAATACTTACCAAAATGTCTAGTAAAAATGTCTTGTAAAAATTTCCAGTAAAAATATTTGGTAAAATGTCTAGCAAAGGTGTCTAGTAAAATTGTTTAGCAAAAGTGTAATAAAAATGTGTAATACAAATGTGTAGTAAAAATAATTAGCAAAAATGTGTTGTAAAACTGTATAGTAAAAATATTTGGTGGAATGTCTAATAAAAATGTTTAGTAAAAATGTCTAGAAAAAATATTTAGTAAAATGTTTAATAAAAATTTCTAGTAAAAATGTCTAGTAAAAATGTCTATAAAAAATAGTTGGTAAAATGTGTAATAAAAATGTCCAGAAAAAATAGTTGGTAAAATGTCTAATAAAAATGTCCAGAAAAAATAGTTGGTAAAATGTCTAATAAAAATGTCCAGAAAAAATAGTTGGTAAAATGTCTAATAAAAATGTCTAGAAAAAATAGTTGGTAAAATGTCTAATAAAAATGTCTAGAAAAAATAGTTGGTAAAATGTCTAATAAAAATGTCTAGTAAAAATGTTTAGCAAAAATTTCTTGTAAAACTGTACAGTAAAAATATTTGGTAGAATGTCTAATAAAAATGTTTAGTAAAAGTTTCTAGAAAAAATGTCTAGTAAAAATATCTAGTAAAAATGTCTAGTAAAAATGTACAGCAAAAATGTCTTTGTAAAACTGTCTAGCAAAAATATTTGGTAAAAAGTATAGCAAAGATATCTAGTTAAAATGATTAGCAATAGTGTAATAAAAATATCTAAATAAAATAAACTAAATAGATTCGCGAAATGAATGTCTTGCTTATTCGTATATAAGAACACATTTTTAATATGTGTTCATTTTTTTGGTTTTCTCTTAAAAGCTTCGTTGTTATCAGCTCCATTGTTAATTGTATAATCGTTTACGCGCGTTTTCGTACGCTAACAGCTTTCGGCACTTTGTCTTTAATGAAAGAAGAGGAAGCTCGATCACGAATTCTTGCCTTCTAATTATCGAAGAGCACGAAGCTTCTGGGTGCAGTTGCCTAGGACATAAAAGCCGCACCTAAACGAGCACACGTTAGTGGCCCACAAATGCTTGGCCTCTAATTATTAATCGTGGTACGCCTTGCATTTACCTAATTTATTATCGAATAACGCGCATACCGGAATCGTGTGCTATTTGCACGTTTTCCTTCCTGCAGGCTTATCATTTTCCACTGTTTATTTTTTCCGGTTGTTTAAAGATAGTCTTTACACAGTGTAGAAATACCAAATATGTGAATATCGTAGGAATGCAGAATTGAAGGCTCAGTAATTATTTATAAGATTAACACTAGGTTTACGGAGCACTAAAATTGATTATTTTACATTGCTTTATAAAAATAATAAAATTGTATTTACTTAGATCTCCAGCGATTTTTATTGTAATATGTACACAAAAAATTAAATCTATTTAATAATTCCTCACGAATGCTTCCTTACAATCTTAATAATCGTAAATAAAAAATTTTTGAATTCGTCATTTTGACGGGTCCCGTAAATCTAGTGTTAAATATACATGGCAAATGATAGAGATTATTTTCCACTGCAGAATGTATCCTGATTGTTTGCATATAATCAACACATTCAAGAAGAGAATTGCTTGTAAAAACATCAAAAAATTTTTTTTCCTGATTGAAACTATTACACATTTGAAGATTGAATTTTTCCTTTTACAACCACCGCTTAAAACGTGATCTACCATTTTGTTTTTACTGTTTTATAGAACAAAAGTGGAGAACAAGTTTGATCGTGGGGCCCTTCAAACGCCTGCTTCTCCCACCCACCTCTCTTTCATGCGCAAGGCCTGCGCACTGTTCGCGACGGGCGAAGCACTTCCCCTTCCTCTATGGTAACGACGGATGCTGGTGGGGGACAGTGAGCGCTATGGTGGGGACGTTTTCACGGTGTACTTTACAATATTACAAAGATGGCAGTACACGTTTCACTCAGAGCTCGATAAATCGGCTAGAAAAAATCGTAGTTCAAGTTTTGAGCATTCATTGTAAAGGGGAGGACTTAATCTTTAAATCTACGGTGATTTCAGCCACGGGACAAATTTTTCAATATTTTTACAGACGTTTCAATCTGTAACATTTCGGACATAGAAAGCGCCTTCAGTTTCCCAGTCTCTGTATCATGCGAAATTATCTTAGACAAGTATAAACGATGGATGTAGAGCTGTAGGAAAAGTAGAGCTTTCAAGCTTTAAAATGAGTCCAGGCATATTCTTGTATAATTGTTTTTCAACAAAATTATCACTTGTAGTTCGCGTTTCCCGGTCTGGACCAAAGTGTGTCAGTTGAGAATGGCGATATCCCATAAAGGCTGGCCATTTTGCATGCAAAGATCTAATAATATCGTGTTTGCAAAAGTCGTCGGCGACGCATCCGTTACGTAAACACGGTGCTGTCATAGTGAAATGAATGGCGAGCGGAAATGTTCCTTCCCACGTGGCACGATCGAGACTCTGATTATTTCCCGTTAGAACCGTTCCTTCCGCATGCGGAATTTAATTTATCGATTAATCGGATACCGTTCTGCTCCGGAAAGGAAGGAAACCATGGAAGTACCACGATAATTAGGTTCGTTTGAATCGCCATTCGTTTCTTAAGAATTCGCTGCGTCGGCGCGCCGAAGAAGAATCGTTTCTTTCCGTTTGTCTTTAGCCTATTCGCGCTGCGTTTTTAATTCCTTTCCCCATTAATTAGACTCGCGATACACACGCAACCGGACCGTTACACCAATTACCATTTCTTCATTGTGGTCAGCTAGCTTTGCTTTCCTCCGATGCGTCGTTAAATCCGCGATTGCGGGACCTCCGAACGCTTTATTGAAAAGTAAAATGCACATGCAAATCCTCATTAAAAAAATTCATCACTGAAGCACCTAACATGTGCAACATACATTGTAAAAATAGTAATGAATAAATTCATTACTAATAAACTGAAGACGATTTTGTTAAATTGTGATTTAATTGTTAAATTTCTGACGACTAATTCAAGATTTTGATATAATCATACATATATTGATCGATAGACCCATTCAAGATGAATAAAACGAGATATCATTTGTTTGATTCAAAGAATTAGATCAGACGTAATTAATTAATTTCAAAGCATTTGAACGAACAGTCGACGACAGGATCTTCGCGACATGAGCTACGTGTTTTCATAATAACTTCCACAATTTTCAATAGAGTGGCTCACAAAAATTCATGCTACTGCTTCAAACATCTACAAATACACCCGTAAAATTTTCATTCACTATGTTCAATCGTTTTCTTAAAATTAATTCCTAACTATTGCACTAAAAGCGTACGTCTAGACTAGATCTAGACTAGAAAACTTGTTTAACCAGTTAACTGTGTAGCTCGACTTTGTATGTGGCTACTAAAAATTTTTGACAATTTTATTTATCACATATTGACCTCTCGTCAATTTTTTGTTTCGTTTCTTTATTTCGTCGTTGAAACGAAAAATTCTAAAATGTCGACAAATTCATAATGCGTTTTAATTTCCACTACAATTTTAACATAAATAGCAAGCAATTAATTTATATTCCATGGCGAGTATACTCGGCAAACACAGCTAACTGGTTAAGACATTAAGTATATTTTTGAAAAAATCGAAACAACTATTTAATTTCTAATTCTATAGAATGAAAATAATAATGTTCTGTTAACAAAGCACCGAGAGAAGCATCAAAGAAAATCGTGAAATAGCGGAGTATAAAAAAAACGAGCACCGTTCTCACGAATTGTTAAAAAGAGGTTAATAAAACCTCAACCCGATTTTAGATGTTGCTCCGACAGTGTGTACACGAATTTTTCCATAAAATAAATTAAGTTCGCAGCTGCCGAGAACCGCAACGGCCCGTAATACTAAAATAAGCCAGTCTTTTCCCGTCGCGGCTGCATTACGGCGATCAAAAGGTATTTGAGCACCTCCAATTTTATTGTTTCTCGCCGGCGAAAGTGAAATTCTACGTCATGCCTACACGGCTCTGTACACGACGTCTTCATTTCAAAATAATCGTATTCGAGATGGCCAATTTCAGCAAGACTAAGTGGGCGATACTTCGAGCCGATCCCCGGAGCTTGACAGAAATTACGCTGATTTAAAACACGACTTTCGTCCGTGTGCGACACCGCTTATACTCGGAATCGTCGAACGAGACAGTCTCGATCTTAGGAAACTCGATAGGCCGACACGAAAATGAAAATTGAAATTGTAATGCAGTTAACCTGCAATTGAGCCGTTTATTTTGAAAGTGGCCTAAGTCCATTTGTCAATTATTTTCTGTTGACCGTAGTAACGTGTACAACTTGAAGTTATCTGTCATAAACAACATTTGCTGTTAAGTATATTCAGAGTATACACGATAATTTTGGACACACAAGTTTTCGCAGTTAGTTCAATAATTAAAACCATTACTTTGAAAGTGGCCTAAGTCCAATCAATTATTGATAATGTCCGAAAGTGCGGATTTTCAAATGTCCGAAGGCAGTGATGAAGGTAATTTTAATCAATTAGTACTTAACAAGTTAACCTCAGTTTTTTGACAGTTGCTTTAGTTGAATAATCAGTACGTTTAATTAATGCAGTGAAGAAAAATTCACGCAATACACACTTGCAATTGAAAAAAAAACTTAAAATATTAAATTATAGAAATTATTACACTCGTGGGGAAGAATAAAACAACAAGACCATTTAATTCAGATAGGGAACAGGAATTCGTAACTAATGATTTCAACAAAAAAAGTTCGAAAATATTGTATTGACACCGCTTTTTAAAAATATAAGACGAATTACAACCAGTGTCGCCAGATCGCTGAAATCGAGGGGAATACAATTTACCACCTCCCTGATGACCAGAGTAATATGTAACACGTTGCGCGGCACGTCACGTGACCAGTCTACGGTCTTAGTGGGGGACGTTGGAGTGTGCGCAGGAGTGGAATGAGATAGTGGAAGGGGAAAAGAAGGAAAGGAAAATCCACACAGTATTGGGTTGATCTGGCGATACTGATTACAACAATGAAATACAAGAACGTGATGGACTTACTACGATATATACCACCGGTACATCCCTCCCGCATACACAAAATGGTAGATGAGCAGTAAATTATTATGTAATTTATGTAGTTAGAAAATTTCCCGAATTGCATAAATTGTGTTTTTGAAGAGTTGTAAAGAAATATAAAATAAATTGAGTATTGTTTTTTTCAATTTGAAGCATTTTAAATTATGTCGAATGGACTTGTGCTCTTTCAAATTTTATAAAGAATCTGGTTGTTAACTTTGAAAGTGGCTTAACTCCGTTTTTGGTAAAAAAACACATGTTATTCACTTAATAATTGTTATTATTTTAATAGGAATTGTAAATTTAACTTATACTTATACGTATATTTTTAATTTATTGAACCGCAAACTCTTAAATATCTCAATTTAAGTGTAAATGGACTTAGGTCGCTTTCAAAATAGACGGCTCAATTATCCAGCAAAAATGTTTCCTTGCTAATTTTACTGACCATAAATGTACGGAGATTGCGTGAATTTTGCAATATTTCCAATATTTGTGAAAATCCCGAGAGCGAACGCAACACGAAAAGTACAGCGACCCGTAATGCACGTTTCTACACTTTTACATAATTGAAGAGTTACGCTCATATTGGGATTTTCTAATTCCTCCGCGAATTCCTCGGCGATAGTTTCTCAATGAACATGGATATAATCTTCTTAGCGCGACCATGAGAAAGTAAGAACACGTGAAAAGTGAAAGCAATGCGGGTCGATGCCAAGAAAAAAGAATATCT
This sequence comes from Sphecodes monilicornis, assembly GCA_913789915.3. Lineage (NCBI taxonomy): Eukaryota > Metazoa > Arthropoda > Insecta > Hymenoptera > Halictidae > Sphecodes > Sphecodes monilicornis. Next base: position 8,386,121 of record OU565298.1, read on the forward strand.
GGGTAATTAAATATTTATTGCGACTGTGCGCATGCGTCACCGTGATTTCAACGAACGAAAATAATTAATAACATCGTGCGAACAACCTCCTTACCAGAATCATTAATATTTGTGTCAGTGTTTAATTAACATTCGTATTTAATTAGGTACCTGGTACGCGTATGTACATTCCAGTAATTTGACAAATTTATTTCAATGTACACTTTCGTGAATTATTTTAGTGCTATAAACATAAAGTACAGCGAGTAAAGTTAATTTTAAAACTGAATTAAGATAAGAAGTTTCCAACATGAGGAAACTTTCTTTTACTGAATAAAAGATTCCAGTAACGTAATTTGTAGAATACAAAATAATTCTATGGGAGAAATAGCTCGATGCAAGTGGAGATGCAGTATCATTTTATGACTGTGTTTTTAAATTGAATATATATTTTAATGCACTGGGCGATGCAGTTTGTAATTCTGCGCTTCAAATGAATATGTTCATTGATTTAAGGGTAAGCACCGGAGGAGGTTTTATAAATGTTTATGTATATACATTTCTACTACATATTTTTTAACGAGAAAATTGGTACATATGCCTTAAACAGTAATCAAATTATCCTGAAAATTTCAAATAGTATCGCTTTATAGTTTCTGAAATAAAAATTTGCAAAAGTCATCTAATTTATAGCGTTCTACAGTTGATATCGAAGCAGTATTGGACGCCCCGATAAAACGACTAAAAAAATCGTACATCAATTTTTGAGCCGTCGTTGTAAAAATGGAGCTTTAATATTTAAATCTATAGTAGTTTCAGTCCAGAACAAAATTGTTCAAAGACTTCACAGACATTTGAATGTGAAGCATTTTCGAGGAAAAACGCGACTTCAGTTTCTCGCCCGTTTAAACATGGAAAAAATTTTTAGAATAAATGGAACTATGGATTACGAAACTAGACGCTTGCAGTTTTAAAATGAGTTCAAGCTTATTGTAGTAGGATCGTTTTTTACGAAATAATCACAATTTAAATGTAACCAATTTTTTGAGAATCGTGTATTCTTGGATCCTCAATAGAACAATACAAGGTAACTTTTACAATTTTTATTTAAGAAACTGTGGAGTACATCTATTTGAAATTTTCATCGTAATTTGTCGCATACTTCAAGAACACATACCAATTTTTTCGTTGGAAAAATATGTAATAGAAACGAATACTGAATTATTCACGTTTAACTGCAACTCCGTTCTCATCACAATTGAAATATACATATGCAATTTTTTCGAGAATCGTGTATTCTTGGATCCTCAATAGAACCATACAAGATAACTTTTACAATTTTTATTTAAGAAACTGTGGAGTACATCTATTTGAAATTTTCATCGTAATTTGTCGCATACTTCAAGAACACATACCAATTTTTTCGTTGGAAAAATATGTAATAGAAACGAATACTGAATTATTCACGTTTAACTGCAACTCCGTTCTCATCACAATTGAAATATACATATGCAATTTTTTCGAGAATCGTGTATTCTTGGATCCTCAATAGAACAATACAAGGTAACTTTTACAATTTTTATTTAAGAAACTGTGGAGTACATCTATTTGAAATTTTCATCGTAATTTGTCGCATACTTCAAGAACACATACCAATTTTTTCGTTGGAAAAATATGTAATAGAAACGAATACTGAATTATTCACGTTTAACTGCAACTCCGTTCTCATCACAATTGAAATATACATATGCAATTTTTTCGAGAATCGTGTATTCTTGGATCCTCAATAGAACCATACAAGATAACTTTTACAATTTTTATTTAAAAAACTGTGGAGTACATCTATTTGAAATTTTCATCGAAATTTCTCTCATACTTAAAGAACACATACCAATTTTTTCGTTGCAAAAGATATGTAATAGAAATGTATACTCAATTATTTACGTTTAACTATAACTTCGTTCGTCCGCCGATTTCTGTCGACGGCTTTCCTTTAAAAAGTTATAATATGTGCAATGTTAGGTGAGTTTACCCTACAACAAACCTCACGCTATAGTATTCACTAGACGACAGTCGAACGCAACGTTGATACGAAATGTTTTATGCCGCAATAGGTCGCGAATTGGCAATCAGCTGCATCCTGCAATCTCGTTGGTCTCTTTCTGGACTCGTTGGTCTCTTTCTGGACTGGTTGGTCTTGCTCGAGAACGATCGTGATAACAAACACCGAGTTATGATTTACTCTTATTCGAGGACGATGAGCCGACTCCAATGAGAATTTATGTCGAGCGCATTGCGCTCTGTCGTGATCGATAGAACGATCGTTGTTGCTCTCCGGGACCATTCGTCGTTGAAGTTTATTAATTGCCTCGATCATCGGTCCTCTTATCGATGCTGCTTAAACGGCGCGGAAAATGGGACGAGACGTTTTCCGCGATTTTCATTAACTGTACCAGTATCGCGAACTATAATTTTCCAGCCAGCCCCTGTCCCGACCAGGAAGACTAGCTTGATCTCGAAACGATAGCGACGGATCCTCGAACGGATGTTTATGCACGGCTGGAATTAGGGGCAGACTGTCGGCTGAAGTATGTAACCAGTTATGCAAGTGATTAGAGGCGAATTATCGCGGTTGACGACCGTTTTGCGGACGGTCGACGAAAAATATTAATATTTCACAATAATGCATTGAAGATAAATATTTATTTATTAGTGAAATATAACGATAAATAATTTATGTATTTATCTGTGTACCAATATCTGAAAATTGCTACGCAGATGAATAAGTAAATGTACCGTCATTAACACTATGTTTATGGAGCACTAAAAGTGACTATTTTATATTATTGTGTAAAAATAACAAAAATGTGTCTATCTAAATTTTTAGACATTCTTTTTATAATATATACTCCAAAAAAATAAATGTATTGAATAATTCCTCATGGATGCGTTTTTTCAATCTCGATAATCGTAAATTAAAAATATTACAACCCGTCATTTTGACGGGTCCCGTAAACCTAGTGTTAAATATGTGAATTAATTTGCTCCATTTGGATTTAAACACTGTATGGAAACTCTGTATGGAAACAGAGTCTGAGATTTCAAATTGTTTATAAAATAATAGCGAATCATTCCTTCACGACCTGCGATATTGATTTATTAGGATAGCGTATTCCTCACTCTTCTGATAAACTCCGTTCTGTTAAGATGTACATTATATTTTCTTTACAATTGTGTTCTAAATAAATTGTTCTTTGTTCAATGATTTGTGGGTAGCTTGATCTTCTACCGCAATAGTGTATTTAAAATCTCCCACAAAATATTGTATGAATTTCTCTCTCTACCGGCAAAAATTAGATTATATTCATGTAACACATTTTCAAATAATTATCCCATCCTGAACAAACTAACTTTTCGTTTATAATCCTTCTTCTGAATTTACATAATTTTATAGCGCATGAGACATTTAATGACACATGATTAGACTGTGGGTTTTATGCTTTTATGGCAAAAATGAATTGGTGCAATATCGAGAAGTGAAGACATCGGGAAAATTAAAGAATATTGTTTCGTTATTTTCGACTTGTTAAAACAAGGAAATGAAGAAATACATTTTTACTTAACTCCTGTTTCTTACAATCTGTACAGACTTTATTTTACATAAAAATCTACACCCATAAGAATTAGTTAGAGATATTGTTGCTTTATTGCATGAAATTAGCACAAGATTAGTGGCGTATTACCCTATGGACAACTTGGGCAAATGCCCGGGGCCCCAAACGAAAGGGGGCCCCGAACACAAACCAAATATTTTGTATTTTCATGTAAAAGGTTTTCATGGATGAAGGAGAATTTATTTCACTTTTTATGCAATAATAAATATGTAGATGTTTTTACAATTATTTTAATTTTTCCAACGTGAAAGTTATGTAGTTAGGGTTAGGGGCCCCAAAATTCTACTTTGCCCAGGGGCCAGAAGTAGTCATAAGGCGCCACTGCACAAGATAGAAAATCCTTCATAAATTTCAGGAAAATTTAACAAAAATTAAAAGAATACAAATTTTCTTCGTAAAAACATTGTTTGTTAAAAGTTTCATGCAACGTGAAATCTAGTGACAGTTATTGCATAAATCTTGCATTTAGTTAAAATGAATACAACAAATGAATCCTCAATTTTGTCAAATTCAGATCATAAAGACTGAAACAAAGCAAACAAAGAAAAAAAGGTGAAATCTAACGATAAATAATTTATGTATTCCTGTGTACCAATGTCTGAAAATTGCTACGTAGATGAATAAATAAATGTACCATCATTAAATATTGTATTAATTTCTCTCTCTACTGCCAAAAATTAGATTATCTGCTAACTGCCGAGATAAAATACATTCTCAGGCCAGGTGAAATCTACCAATAAATAATTGATGTATTCCCGTGTATCAATGTCTGAAAATTGCTACGTAGATGAATAAATAAATGTTCTCTCATTAGATATTGTATGATTTCCTGTCCCCCTAATTTGTCCTTTGAAATATTGAGTACTTGAGCATTCATTTCTCGTTACTACGGTCACGCGTACGTATACATATAAAAGCAGAGTGGTTGTTCGTGGGCTGAGTAATTTAATAAAAAGATAGGACGAAAACAACATGAACAGCATGGTGTCAGTCCGTACCATTGCCGTTGTCATCGATGTCGACCCATTTTTATTCCATCAGTGCCCAGCTATAAGTCTTCAAGCCTACAATGGCCTGTTCGAAAATGCCGTGACAAGAAATCGTTTCAGAGCACCGTTCGTGAACAAAGCGGCTTAGTCGATGCCGCAATTGTTACTGAAATAAGTTGATGGATCAGCGACTGAATACATCAGGAAAACTGTGCTGCCACCTCTGACAAAGCAGACAAATTTTTCTGAGACTCTCGTGATTTATTTAAAATTTTTTCTATGGATTACTGAAAATTAGGGTAAACTGTACTATTGCTGGCACTGCATTAGTTATTGGCACTTTTGATTTAAACGGAAAATATTCAGAATCCCTGGTATAGAAAATCATTTTTTATTGCTTCTTATTTATATTTTAATGCAACGTTGTAAGTTTTCATAACGAGAGATCTACATATGACTGTTAGCAACGCTGGAGGACATCCGGTAAGACCGACGGATGACCACAGTGCAGTGTTAAATAGTTTTGTTAAAATTTTCGTTAAGAGTAAAGTATACTTTATCGCTTTATAAGTTAATTTCGGACTGTAACACAGATGTAATAAGTGTGTATATGTTTAATTATAAATCAAATAGCCTGTAACATTTACTTCTTACTGTTTACCAAATGTGCCAATGACTGTACTATTTGTCTTACGATTGTTATTCATTGAATATATTTTATAATAAAAGATTTACGACTCGTAAAACTGTTTGATTTTGCTGAAAAATCTTTATTAGCTTATTAATAATAGCAAGTTAAGCTTGTTTAACCCTTAGCGGACGGAAATTATTTTTAGCATACTTCTTGATGGGTTGAATAAATTTTCCCTATGAAACAAAATTGTGTATTGAATAGTTAAAGCATATGAATTATGTTAAGGGAAACGAGTTGTGTCCAATATAAATTTGTTTGATATGTTTTGAGAGTAATAATTTCTTTAAAAATTATTCGCAGTCGCAGCACGATAAAATTGCTTGGGCGACTGACAGTCGACACTCGTCCGCAAAGGGTTAAACATTTCAAAAAATGGTAAAAAGATTTTTACTACGATTTTGGCTTAGGGTGCCAATCATTGTACAGTTTACCCTACTTGATACAGTATATTTAATCGTTAAAAGTCGCAACCACGAGTCAGGCCGGCGACACTTCGTGTTCAAGTATACTATTCTTTGTACAACCCCAAACTTTCATCGTCCATTACACAAGTCAATATCATCACAATTATATCTTATTTGGAATCATTTTCATTAGAAAAATGCCACGAATATGTTGATAAAAGTTCCATAAAAAAATAATAAAAAATAAAGAAGTTTAGTCATTGGATTAGTAGTAGTCTCACCGATACACTCGACCCGTGTTATGTTACACTTCTCGGCGACCGAGGCCTCTCGAGCTTCACGGCCCCTCACGGGGTATACCCCGCGGTAGTGGGGATTGTTTTGCGACACTTCTTGTTCAGAATTTGGCGACTTTTAACGATTAAATACTTTATAATAATTTTTATTAATAAACGATATTTAAGATTCATAAACGTTATTACATTCAAGTATACAACATCTTCGAAACACATATCAATCCGATACTGAACACGGCGATTGCAATTTTATGCTTCGTTAATAAATGATAAAGATAACCGAGCGTATAACAACCAAATGTACAATTTATCTGGAATGATTGAATTGACGTTTCAAATAAATTTTCACACACTTCAGGTATCTAATCGATTCGATCGCATGGTATACTGATCGCCACTAGCGTAAACAACCTTTGTTATAGCGACGCTAATATTTGATTGAATCTTCTTGCTTTCATTTGAGTTTGTTCAATTGGCAAATATCGCGTCTCTTTCATCCTTTAATTAGCAACTCTAAGGTTTCTCGGGGAAGAAGAAGAGAGACGGGGCTGTAATCTGTGAAAGTAATTTTATGATCGAATAAATGTATGATCACTGACAGCCAATCTCTCGAGGCAGTAAAAAGATAATGCTCGGACAATGAAACAAGAGGAACCAGGCCCGGTGGAACGATAAATAATTTTTGACGACACAATAAAACCATTTTTGCCAAGTGCTTGCGTTGCAATTACACGAGGCATTATTTTTTTGCGATGTTAATTAATTAGCTACTTAATTAGCGTAACGCGAGGTCGGATTAATTCAACTGCGGGCTGCCTCCTACTCCATAAATCAATGGAGATGAATTCATTCCTACGAAATTTCTTTCTTGAACAATTTTGAGTTCTGGCACTCGCACTTTTAATTATTTCCATTCAGTTTTCTGATTTGCTTCGGTAACATTTTGACTGCCAAAGAAGCAACCTCCAAAATTTTATTTTGCTTAAAAATCCATTGTTTCATTATCACAATTAAAATTTGTTCCTTAATACTGATATGACAGTAGCTGTAGATTTACAATGAAATTTTCGATATTAATCGTATGCTTATTGTTACTGTACGAAATAATAATGTTTAGTAATTTTTCAATGAAAAATATGAAAGTATAATGTTTAGTTCCATTGAATTCTGAGACGGCTTTCATCGTAGGCATATTTTAAAGTTCGAAATTAATTTTAGTCATTGTGTATGTCTAATGAGAATTTATTAAAACAGTTAATTACGGTTAGCAAGATTTTTATTGTGTGCCACTTTCTTTACACTCGACTACAGCGTTCTCGTTAACTTGATAGATCTTTTCTAGATTTTGTAAATTATTCTTCTATGTATAAATTATTCTTCTATGTATAAATTATTCTTCTATGTATAAATTGTTCTTCTATGTATAAATTGTTCTTCTATGTATAAATTGTTCTTCTATGTATAAATTGTTCTTCTATGTATAAATTGTTCTTCTATGTATAAATTGTTCTTCTATGTATAAATTATTCTTCTATGTATAAATTATTCTTCTATGTATAAATTATTCTTCTATGTATAAATTGTTCTTCTATCTATAAATTGTTCTTCTATGTATAAATTGTTCTTCTATGAGTAAATTGTTCTTCTATCCATAAATTGTTCTTCTATGTATAAATTGTTCTTCTATGTATAAATTATTTCTTTATTTCATTTTATTTATTTCTTTAAATCATTTTAAAGTAAAATTGTTCTTTGGACTCTCCTGATAATACAAATTAATATAGCGTTATAACTACGTAAATATTTTTAAACAATGAATAAATTGACGAAGACAGAAATTGGCGTGTTTCGGGTGATTCGTTTACCTTTTACAATTGTTCAAAACATTTACACACGTGTACTGTATTATTAGTGTATATCACATTGTTCAGAAAAGTTTGCAGAATAATTTCATTAAAATACAGTTGCTTAACTGTTACTATCAAACCATGAGGGATCTTTGGAATTGGAAATTTGCATGTCTGTATTTCATTTCAGAAAATAATTTCGTCGTGTATCAGTGATGGTAGATAAAATTAATTAATAGATCAATGTCCGACGTATAAAAATGCACAAGAAACAGCTATTGAAAGTTAGAAATGTGCGTTGAAGCATGCAAGAACTCACGATATCTCGGAAACCTGTACAATCTCGCGTGCTTCTGATGAACTTCGCGCTTATCGAACTGGAGCTTGCCGCCATTCATAAATGCCAGCTCTAGAAGTACGTTGACCTGGACGCGTAGCATAATCGCACGACAAATTTCCACAGTGTTTCTATCACCTTATGCCTTATATACTATCCCCTCACGAATTTCACACTCGATACAGCGATCATTGTCCGATCTAATAAGGATACACACGTTGTGTCACTAGAACTTCGTACGTGATAAAATGTCCTGTGAAAAATCGTGCATACCTCACCGCGAACTATCAAGCATGATCAAATTGAAAGGAAGCCTAAATTCGTGAAGGTTTAACGGGACCTCCAGTATGATTTTAATAAAAATGAGATTGATAATAATTGGAGTATGAACAGTTAATGAAACGTGATCAGAAAAAGCTTCGAGATAATTACCGAGTCGATTTCATCAAATTGATATAAATGAAAGTCAGTTTGATAGAGTCGGCCACAAGAGTCTACACACTGTTGAGGAATTAAATGAGCTGAAAAATGTTTGATATTGTGTGCATTCCATAATTACTTCCTAGATCTATATTATTTTATTCTTCCTTTCTAATGTTATAATACTGTCAATAGTTATGACTCTAGATTTATAAATTTCTGAAAACCCAATATGCAAGACATTGTAATCAATCAATGATAACGATTGATAAAAGCCAACGGAAGCGATCACTGTCTGCTGTAATTTTTACTGGCACTTGTGTTCGAATGTAGACAATCCGTATTTTACAAATTATCAACAATGAATCGTGAATATTTCTGTTAACTCATGACAATACATTTCTAAAATTGCTTCATCACTTTCAATGTCTTTCCTTCCGTTTCTTCTGTCATTTCATTAAATTTTCGTCAATTTGAATAAAATGTCACTGTTATTATAATTGCAATGTAAAATATTTCAATTTGCGAGCGAGAAAAGCAGCAAATATTAAGTGAATATTAATTTATTCTCCGTTCCAGGTAATATTTACTGAAATATCAAAGTATCTATATTCTGTATACTATGACTAGTTATTAAAACTTATAATGGGTTAAACTGTACTTTGGAGGACCAATTTTTTTAAACTTTTTTTTATGCAGTCCTATAGATTTCGACAAGATAACACCGAAAATGAAAGTCTTATTGCCAGGAGTTCACTGGTTCAGAAGTTATACGCGTGTGCTGTTCAGTCCTTTTCAAAATTTATAAAATTTTCTTTAATTTGACGAAGAATGGTTTTGTTATTTTTCTAATTAGTAACAATCGTATCTATTTCCTAACAAATAGTGTACAAGAGTTTCAAAATGTTAATAGTCTTTGGATTGTCCTTTGCTTCAAACAAGAGTCACTGCAAATTTGCTACTTCAATGAACTTCCTGCAACGTTTTTATTGATATACAAGATGCATGCACCACAAGGTAGAGATATTTTAAGAAAATTTTTTTTAGGTAACACAACAATAATATCGAACACCTGCTGTACGATATACAGAATGATCTCTCTTGATCTTCACAAAGTGCTACATCGCTGAAATTAGATCCCCTTCTGGCCCAAGTAGCAACCACTAAATTACACCAATATACCGTACACTCTGCATTCTGAATCGAATTACTAACCCGTAGAAATGAATGTTGCCTCGCGATATCACTAATTGCAAATAACTGTTCCCGAAATTAGCAAGTGATTGTTTCATTAAAGCAGCAATTAGATAGGATTTTTTATCATAGAGCTTGGCTCGCTTTAATTGTACAGGTCGCTGCTGGGAAGTTGCTCATGCACGATGCATCCATACTAAGTGCCATAATTTATTAGCTCGTGACTAAAAAAAGCACCGTTTGCGGGATCTTCTTCTGTTTCCACAAATGGTATCATTAGACACTGAATTTACAGTATGAACCTTCATTACTCGAATTTTCTGTAGTAGTTTTAAATAAATATTGATTCAATGTCGATTTAACAATTATTGAAGTTACAAAGATGCTTCCACTGGAAATGCACACTTTTTTATTCTAGTATACATTATAATGAAAATGGCACAAAATCTAAATAAATTCAATTATTATAAGGGAGCACATACTAGTCATTTTTAATGGTCGGTAGGTTAATCAGTTAGCTGTTTTTTCCGAGTATACTCGTCATGGAATAAAAATTAATTGCTTGCTATTTATGTTAAAATTGTAGTGAAAATTAAAACGCATTATAAATTTGTCGACATTTTAGAATTTTTCGAGTCTAAGACGAAGTAAAGAAACGAAACAAAGAAATTGACGAAAGGTCAATATGTAATAAATAAAGTTTTCAAAGATTTGAAACGTAATTGCAGCTGAATGTATGTAAAGGCACCGAACTTATTTGTACACCTAAAATAATGTATCTTTAATAACACCTTTTCTTAAAAATACTTTTATTAACCAGTTAACTATGTAGCTCGACTTTTTATGTGCCAACAAAAAATTTTTGAAAAGTTTATTTATCACATATTGACTTCTCGTCAATTTCTTTGTTTCGTTTCTTTACTTCGTCTTCGACTCGATAAATTCTAAAATGTCGACAAATTAATAATGCGTTTTAATTTTCACTACAATTTTAACATAAATAGCGAGTAATTAATTTTTATTCCATGATGAGTATACTCGGCAAAAACAGCTAACTGATTAAACGAAACATGCAGCATCAATTGTGAAGCTATTAAAGACAATCCCATGCAGGGAAACTATAAAAATTTTCTTCGAAGTCTGATAAATGATCTTGCACCTCGCCGAGCAAATATATGAACTGTTGCGGAACAATCAATTAATAAACATTAAATTCAGACATTTCACATACAGCAGCCTAGTACATTTCTTCTGTTTCTTGACGTCTTCACGCACTTTCTCCTCGTAAAGAATTCCGCGCTGCTCGCAAAGTTGCCGTGTGCATAGTGACTGATTCTTTTTTGATAATATGATCGAGTCGAAACGCGGACAAATGTGACACACATACGATGCATCCGATCATGCTGAGCGCTTATGATGAGAAATCGCGTGTTTATCGCGGCAGGGTACAAACGGGAAACCTAGATTTCTTTCGAGGGACGCGGGACGTCTCCATTATGGATTTCGACTTTTCACTTCGGATGTTGTACATCCCGGACAATTCATCCGCAATGATAAAAATCATCCAGATTAGTAGAATTTTTTTGCGCAAAATAAAAGTTGTCTCCATTACTTTGCAAGACAAAAAATTCACTTGGGAATCTTTTTTCTTTTTCAACAATTTAAAAAAATTGAAATTACATATCTTCGGATAATTTTAATCTTTCAACTGTTTTAAATTATTGCTACTAATTTCCTCATCATAAATTTCACCATTCGAATCAATATCATATGTTCACTTCTATAAAGTATTCGCTGTTTATTCGTAACAAAAGTGATCGAGTAAAATACAGAATAATAAGAGAAATTAAAAATATTTCATCACCTATCGGAATTTTTAAGAGAAGAAATATATTTTTACCTAATTCCAGTTTCTTACAATTGAAGTAGAAAACGTTTAATCCGCATGAAATCTTGCAATCAAGCGATTATGCAGTGATTTAGAAACATTTTTTCATACGAGGTTGTTGCAGTTTTTATTGGAGAAATACGTTAACAAATATGCGAGGTTTTGTGAATTGTAATAATTGTTTTAACGGAATGGAAAGTATTAAATTTTAGGAAAATGAAGCTCCCAAAATTTAAAAATTGGAATACAATCTCCAATTTCTGATAAATATTTTAAAACCATGGAAAGAACGGCGTATCGACAATTTCTCAAGAATGGAACATTTTTAATGAACAAATAGATATTATCGAAATAATTTTCCATATGTTATCACCACATTCAAGTTTAGGGACGTCAGTTCGATAAGCTTCAGGGCACATAATGGGTATGTATTTATTATGTATTTATTTAGTATGTATTGAAAAATATTTCGATAATATCGCGTTAACCATTACATTAGAACATATAGAGATCAAATACATTTTTAAGCAGAATTTGATACTCTATCGATTAATGATACAAAAACTAGGTCTTTTTATTTAAAGAAATCAAGGGTACCTCGAAATCTCCGAAATGCCTTCACGCACATAAAAAACGTTTACATCAAAATATTTCCCCCTCTATACCGTGCAATTTTCGTATATATAATTTTCTCACATTATTACAACTAACGGTATATGCATATTTGTCCCAGCAAAATTCGAAATATTTTTCTCATTTTCCGAACTAGTGAATTGAATTAACACTAGGTTTACGGAGCACTAAAATTGATTATTTTGCATTGCTTTATAAAAATAATAAAATTGTATTTACTTAGATCTTCAGCGATTTTTATTGTAATATGTACACAAAAAAATAAATCTATTTAATAATTCCTCACGAATGCCTCCTTACACTCTTAATAATCGTAAATTAAACATTTTTGAATCCGTCATTTTGACGGGCCCCGTAAATCTAGTGTTAATAATGATAGAATATGAATAATTCGGTTTTCATCTTTCGTGTGTTTATTGCAAACGATTCATCCGCGATATGCGTCTAAAATGAAGAAGCGTAAATTCGATTTTATCGATGGATTTCGACGCGATTTCACTCGGGCCTGATCGCGTTCCCATCATCCGCCATCTGCCACCTTAGCAGAACACCTGTTCACCGGGAGTTTGTCTTCGCAAAACTGCTGCCAACAGGCTGCACTTCCTCATTAAATCGCACGGAATCTGAAGCACTTGAACAGTGCATTGTGATTCATGCGAAATACGCACCCGTGCGGCATGCATAGCAATCGATTCGCTTTGTTTTGTGTAATTGCGATTTCACTCGGTACGCAGCCATCGTAATTGCTAGAACGATAGAGGGTTCGAGATTTACGCAGATTTTCCGCGCTGATTGATGGATCAAAACGATTCGGTTGATCGTCCGATATCTTGTGCGCTTTATCAACTTCATTTCGCATTTGATGGCAAATTGATGTTAAACATTGGTACAGTGGAAAGCGAAATTGTTGGAAAATTTATAATATACCGTGTGAAAACATAATTTATTTCGTTTATCTTCATATGTATATATGAAAAGGAAACATTTATATTTAATTGCATGTATAAAATAAAAACAATTATATTAACCCCTTGCCATATTTTGACGAGTCAGACTCGTGATGAAGATATTAAATAAAAAAGTCTAACAAAGATGAAAGTTATACCTTTATTTTCACACGAAATAAAATTTTACTTTTGTGTAATCAATATTTAAGCATTGAAGTAAATGTAGTCAGGCAAAAATATAAATTTTCTGGGGGTGAGGACGTTCAAATTATTGTAGTCGTAAAGAAAATGGTATGGCAAGGGGTTAAGATGCATACAGAGTGTCCCATTTAAATCGATTAAGTTGAATATCTCCGAAACTGTTGATGATACTAAAAAATGTTTCAAACACACACAAAAAAAGTTAAACGGTAGTGGAGGGCACGCTTTCTGATGTAGTTTCTTTTTTCTATGTGGACGCGTAGAGGACATATGAAGGTCAACTTGGTTTTTTAACACTAGAACTATTACCAAACACTAAACGCGACTGGCGTATATTGCCTTATAATAACGACACGATAGCTTTTTCTTCAAATTTCGTACAATTTTTGTTTAAATACGTATTTTAATAGAGAAAAGTTTACCAAAAAAATATTACTCCTGAGAAAATATTTGTAATTTCAATATTTCTAAAAGAAAAAATTAGAAATCAGTCATTTCGACTGGTGCGATTAATTCTAGTGTTAAATAGAATCGTATATTTTTAAAAATGCACTGCTCCATGCTACTAGTTATTTCCTAAATAAAAGTACTAGATCCCTTCAGCAAAAAATTATTAGTTTAGAAAATATTAGTGTGGCTGATACAAGAATTCCTATACCTCAGGAATCAAAATATTTTCTAAACTAATGATTCTAAACATGGAACAGTAAAAAGATAAATAAGACTTAAGAGTATCAGTACATTATCACCAACTTATATAACTAACAATGCCACAGAAATAACAGCACCACGAACAGCACAAACAAAACGAGCACGAGTCGCAAAACAACTTAACATTACAGGCCCCACAGTAACAATCAGCAACGCCCGCAATTGCAACAATAATGACATTTTCGCCACCGTCATTACAAGGCTCGGCGTACCGTGAATTTCGTGGAAACGGGCCGATCCACTGCAAATAAAACGCTGAAATGCACACACGCATCGCGCGCTGCATCACGCTGCATCGCGTTGCACCACGTTGCATTGCACTGTGCATCGTGCACACGCATTTTCTCCGTTGATTTGTAGAGCGTGTCTAGCGTTTTATCCATGGTTAGCCAGCGAGCAACCGCTCGTTATTTGCAAGAGATCAAAGCAGTAAGGTCGTCAATTTGAATCAATTTTGTTAAATCTCAAAAGGGGTAATGAGGGGACGGGCGCCGATCAAAACACTTCCGCGCTCCTCGATGCGCGTTATTCACGATAATGCACCGGCTCGAGTTTACGAACTAAGCCTTCGCTTCAGATATGAGCAAGATAATTATTCGTTGACTTCGAATAACCTTCAAATAACCTTCAAATAACCTTCAAATAACCTTCAAATAACCTTCAAATAACCTTCAAATAACCATCGAATAACGCGTTATTCGAATAATCACTGAATATTGCGTTATTCGAATAATCACCGAATAATGCGTTATTCGAATGATCTCCGAATAACTTTTACCGAGACCCGAGCGCCGAACTTCAAATACCAGCGACCAATCAACGGCATACAATGCAAGCAGATGGGGAATTGCGCAAGAATGAAAATTTAAACTTTTACATTTTTCAATATACTTATAGAAAAGTATTACGAATGAATTGAGGAGCTTCTCCCGATGAAAATGAGTCCAAACTCGAGTGTAATCGAACATATTTTATCGATACGTATAAAAATTATAACATTAGTGAAAATAGTTCGAATGGAGTTCGGTCGGTAGGTATAGTGTTAATGCGCTCAACGTTTTTCGTTTTAATCGCAATAAAATTGATTATCCGGCTTCGCGAAACACGAATTTCTTTGAAAACGTATCTCCGGACTGAAATTCGAAAAATCTATGGAACGGTTAATGATTTTAAAGGAACCGGCGATTTAGATTAAGTTCGAGTCGCAGGTCGAATTTTAACATTGCCAGTGTAATATTCGGCAAAAATAGCAGCACGCGCCAGATTAACCGTTTCCGGAGCGCGGTTCGATATAATGCACGCGGGCACAGAAAAGTGCATCGAGATACGGTATCTCGCCACTTGTAATTAAGTGCCTGCTACCGGCGCGAGAGCCAGAAGACCGGAAATTCCAGTCTTCCGATGCATCCTTTAACCGGTACGCGATAATTATGGTGCGATCCACGATTGAAAAATCGTCTGGAAGATCGAGAGCCGCACACCCGATTTAGCCCTGCGCAGCTAAAAGTAAAAGTGCACCGGCGACAAGGTGATATCGCACGCGCAGTCGCTCATCGAATTCGGATTACAGTGAATGCTCGATAATCGTCCACAACACGGGTCCGGCCAGAGACAATTATTGTGCAGAAGATATCATTCGTTGACCTCTGCCAAACGTAAGGGCGGACACCGAAGCTCGAGAGACCTTGGTCGCCGAGAAATGTAATACAATACGGGTCGAGTGTATTGGTGTGAGATCACTACTAATCCAATAACAAAATTTCTTTATTTTTCATTATTTTTTTACGAGACTTTCGTCAACATGTTCGTGGCATATTTACTTGTGTAATGAAAAGTAAGAGACGCGAATTGTCGCAGCTGCCGGCACAGTTCGAAGGCTTTCGACTCTTTGCGTTTGAAATTTTCATCATTCATTACACAAGTAAATATTATCAAAATTGTATGATATTTGATATCATTTTCATTAGAAAAATACCAAAAATATGTTGGTGAAATTCACATAAAAAAATAATGAAAAATAAAGAAGTTTTGTTATTGCATTAGATGTGGTCTTCTGGTCTCACACCGACATACCCGGCCCGTATTATGTTACACTCTTCGGCGACCGAGGCCTCTTGGACACTCACGGGGAATATCCCGCGGTAGTAGGGATAGTTCAGGGATAATTATAGGCTAGATATTTGGGACAATTATCGAGCATTCACTGTATATGTTAAAATTTCACTGCAATTAGAATTACAGAAACAAGAGCCAATTTCGCATACAACTTGCTCTCCACCCGCGAAAAAGAAAATTCAGATTGGTTTCTGGTCTGTTCGGCAAATAAGCTGCTCGCCAGTGCACTTTTCGCGAACAATTACAAAATCTACGGCGGTCTGTTTAACGAACCGTCAAATGCGGCCCAAGCATGAAATTCATACTGCTGCCTAGGAGAATTGTCGCACGCGATGCGGAGCGTATACCTTTTCGCCGCTGGTTTCCGTAACCATTCGCATTTTCAATGCGAGAACGACTGCGAACGATCCGTGAATTTGACATTCTGACCGCGCAGAATTGCGGGAACGTTGTCTGCACGGAATCACGCGAGCTCTGCGTGAAAAATGCCATCTTGTTTAAAACTTCTTCCGTTTAACTAAGCCGCACAATTGTAATTGCTGGGATCCAATTATTTTACCAATCATGGTCTACCTAAGGATAGCCGCATTAATGTCTCATTCAGTTCTGATTATATAAAATATATTTTATATTTGCAATTTAAATCGTATCAATGAGTAAACATGTTCCACAGACATTTTTACGGCAAGATCATTATTTTGGGAATTTTTAAGGTCACTGATATTTTCAAAAACGTACAGCGAACAAATATATAAAATTGGTTTAACTTTCTTTTGGAGGACCAATTTTTTAAAACTTTTTTTATGCAGTCCTATAGATTTCGACGAGAAAACATCGAAAATGAAAGTCTTATTGCCAGGAGTTCACTGGTTCAGAAGTTATACGCGTGTAAAGTTGAGCACTTTTAACTAACCCCATACCAACTTAGATTATACCACTCAGTACTATTTAGCCGATGCGCTGAACCCCCACCATCTATCCAGCGCATGCGCTCAACAGTTCTACCTCTACCACCCAACGAATATTCAATATGGCAACACTAACCTATCAAAAACACTTAAATTGCTCATGTTTACACGCGTATAACTTATAAACCAGTGAATTCCTAATAATAATACTTACATTGTCGTAATGTTTGCATCGATATCTACAGGATTAGAGTTCAAAAAAGTTAAGAACATCTGGTCCTCGAAAAGAAAGTTCAGCCATAAAATTATTAGAGTGGCTTGCATAAATTGACGAGTTTGCATTAAAACAATGCATTGTTACATGAAAGTCTAGTCAACGATTTAAGCTCCACTGAATCCTTACTTTTTTATTTAACCACTTCATAATATATCTCTTCATTCATTAACATAGTACAGAGATCTACATCCAACAAACCATATGATTTTCATTAACGTTCATATCAATTTTCCATTCGGTTCATTATTTTTGCAGTGACTCGCGTCTATTGATATCCAACTGTACCTGGGTCGTAGAGCAATAAATTAATTAAAGAGACACTAGGAGACTTTCAGGAGACTGCCATGCAACAATTATTATGCATCATGCGAAACACGCAACTATGAAGCAAAAGTAAATACATAATACTGCGTCGAGCGCAATCTGCGCAGCGAGAGCACGTGTGTGCATCGCGCACCGGTGGATGCAGTATGCAATTGCATCCTCGCAGTACTGCACGTTGCGTCGACGTTCCAGCGTGCTGTTGCACACGCGGTTTCTGCAACATATACCGACGGCTAACACGTGTTGACATTGTATCTGAAGTGCATCGCGGAACAGGGACGTTTCTCGGACTGGCTTCCTAATCCGGTTAAACGATGGCGGAGAGAGCAGCTCTCCGGCTGCGGCTCAATCATTCCTTTTCCACGAGAAGATGTTACGAGGCCGTTCAACCGACTCCGCAAGAAATGCACCGGCTATCTGTACCACTGATTTTGCGCCGATTAGTGCCACTGCATCGCACAGCCCTTTAAATTGTGGCTCCGACGTGCACCGACGCAGATGACGCGCCCGCATTCTGATCCATCTATACGAAATTGCACTGAATTTGCTGCACAGTTGGCCATTTCTTCCATCCTTACACGTTCTTCGAAATGAGAAGTTTATCCATTCTTTGTGTTTTATACAATTTTTGTGGTATTGGGTGTACAAATTAATTCTAGGCCCTAGCACTAAATTAGCTGTTTGCATTTATTTAATTGGAAACTTTCTCCCCCAATGTGTGGGATTGCGTATTACGAACATATTAGAACAATCGAATTTGAAATTCAAGTGATATAATAAGATTGCGGATTTTTATGCAAAAGAAAAATTTGTCCGGGACTATTCTAAGAGACTTCAGTTAAATAAAAATATGTTTTCTATTCTAATGACTTTAAAAGGTCGAAAAAAGTATAATAATATGTATACTTAAATCCTTCTGATGATTTTTCAATTATACATTTAATATATTAATTTTTGCTATGAATGTATAAAATTCTCACATATATTTGATCAAATCGTAACAAAATGATTTAATCTATAAGATGATAAAAATAAAAAAACAATGAACAATGAAGTATTCAGAAAATTATTGTGAACATCCTACATCTCTTTTTACCAAATAAAATTAAGGAAAAAACAAATTAATGTATCTATTATAGGGATTTCAATATTATCTATTATCGGGATTTCAATATTATCTATTATCGGGATTTCAATATTATCTATTATCGTGATCCTAACAAATCATGCAATACAAGTACACTGTTCATCACATCAAAAAATTGAATCAGAAAGACACCAAACGAAATAATTTAATATAATTTTCCTGAGATCCTGAACCTCTATATTACCAAATAATAAAATGATCGAAACAAAAATCAATAAGACGATATTTTCAGGAGACTGATGTGAACATCCAGGATTTCTATATTCCCAAATAAAATGATCGAAACGCAAATCAATAAAACAAATTTCCAAAGAAATTAATGTGAACATCCTCGGTCTTAATATTTCTATTATTCGGATTTCAATATTATCTATTATCTTGATCCTAACAAATCATGCAATACAAGTACACTGTTCATCACATCGAAAAATTGAATCAGAAAGACACCAAACGAAATAATTTAATATAATTTTCCTGAGATCCTGAACCTCTATATTACCAAATAATAAAATGATCGAAACAAAAATCAATAAGACGATATTTTCAGGAGACTGATGTGAACATCCAGGATTTCTATATTCCCAAATAAAATGATCGAAACGCAAATCAATAAAAAAAATTTCCAAAGAAATTAATGTGAACATCCTCGGTCTTAATATTTCTATTATTCGGATTTCAATATTATCTATTATCTTGATCTTAACAAATCATACAATAGGACTACTCTGTTCATTACATCAAAAAATTGAATCAGAAAGATACCAAACGAAATAATTTAATATAATTTTCCCGAGATCCTGAACCCCTATATTACCAAATAATAAAATAATCGAAACAAAAATCAATAAGACAAAATTTGTTCAATGGATTGATGTGCACATCGTCGTAACCAAATAAAACAGCCAAAGCACAAATGACTAAAAAGAAAAGTTTGAAGGAAGTAGTTTAAAACATATTTTACGCAATATAAATATGAGTAATTGGAGCACAGTGGTTCACGTTGTAACTTACGGAACAGTACTCGGAAATGGTGAATTCTCTCCGGTCGCTCCGAGATAGTAAGAAAACACCATGTAGCTCATCTTGCGCCGGCGTTTTACCGTGGAATAATGTCAGGATTCGTAAAAAAAAATATAGGTTTCTTGTTTAACATGGAACGGTACCCAGAGAAGTTGCTTCGGTCTTAATAACGGCGAAAACGTAGTAAATTGTAAGATGGCTGGAGATTACTGTGCAATGCGTTATTCTTTCGTCGTAACGGGAGCTGAATTGCTGGGTTGCAGGTTGCGTGTCATTCTAATTCTGTTAATTCTCTTCCATTCACGGCGATGGATCAGAGTTTCTTCGACTCGTACAACTTTGTTGTACTCTCATCAATATTTCGTATTGTATCTTTTCCAGACTATTGGCAATGTCTCAGAAATTGAAGCGATCTTTATATTGAACTTTCGTTTATAATATTTATTGTAAATAATAATAAATATAATTATAATAAATATAATATTTATTAACCGTTTGGCTACCACGAAATACCTAAATCCTTATTTCTAATTTTAATTATACACAAATTTTTATACAAATTCATTTTTATTTACTCAACCCCCTAAATTTTTTAAATAAAACTTTCAATTCCATATCTCGCAAGATTTTCACTAGAGTAAGTTATAATATAAAGA
This sequence comes from Sphecodes monilicornis, assembly GCA_913789915.3. NCBI lineage: Eukaryota > Metazoa > Arthropoda > Insecta > Hymenoptera > Halictidae > Sphecodes > Sphecodes monilicornis. The sequence goes on from OU565298.1 coordinate 8,406,782, forward strand.
AAAATCTATTTCATTATACTCTCTCTTTCATATATTTATCTCTCTTTTATATATTATAATATACAACTAAAAACATGAAGTCACACACATAACGCAACATCAAAAGTTTTGCGAAAATAACTTGTTTCTTTACTTACATTATTTTTCTTGAACACTAAACAACGTTTTGTTTTGGGTGTATCTGAATTTTCCATTTTCTTTGTTCCACTAACTTCTGCCATCTTTCAGATAATGGTACGTCATCATCACTTACACATAATTGCATATCGTCGTAGCCACTATCACTATCACTATCACTACCACAATCACTATCACTATCACTATCACTATCACTGATTATTTGGTTGCTCACACGTCGAGTTATCGTTAAGAACGAATACGATGTACACCGGGCAAGTACTAACTGAAAACTGAAAATATCCTCCACGCAGGTAAGAAATACATTGCCCCTACTCTTCCGCAAATGTCATTTAGCTGTAAACATAGAAAAACAGACTTGCGGGACAGCTTGTCCGTGGCGTCGTACGAACGCCATTGCTTCGCCGGACATTTCGTCCTTGGCGTTGCATGAACAACATTGAAGCGCGAGGTATTTATCTCCTCGGTGGTAGTCAAGGGGTTAATTGTGTTGTACAATTTATTTCCGCGTGTTAAGAGCATGCTAAAGTAACAAAGACGTATACCAACTACGCTAAAGTAACAGAATATTAATGTATTCAATGAATTTACAGAAAATTACTATTAATATACTGAATATATACAATAAAAAATTATTGATAAGCACTGTGATTTAACACGAGGTTTATGGGACTTGTCAAACTAAAATGTTGTAATATTTTTCATTTACAATTGTTCAGACTCTAAGCATGCATCCATGAGGAAATATTCATCATATTTATATTTCTGAGGGAATATTCTACTAAAAAGATAGCTGAAAAAAAAAACATTCTTGTCATTTTTATAAACTAATATAACAGAGTCACTCTTAAACCAAATGTTAATAAGTCACTCACTTTTGTCACGTTTTAACACGAGGTTTATGGGACTTGTCAAACTAAAGTGTTGTAATATTTTTCATTTACAATTGTTCAGACTCTAAGCATGCATCCATGAGGAAATATTCATCATATTTATATTTCTGAGGGAATATTCTACTGAAAAGATAGCTGAAAAAAAACATTCTTGTCATTTTTATAAACTAATATAACAGAGTCACTCTTAAACCAAATGTTAATAAGTCACTCACTTTTGTCACGTTTTAACACGAGGTTTATGGGACTTGTCAAACTAAAATGTTGTAATATTTTTCAATTACTATTGTTCAGATTCTAAGCATGCATCCATGAGGAACTATTGATGAAATTTATTTTTTTGGGGGAATATTCTATTAAAAAAATAGCTGATAAACATATTCTAGTCATTTTTATAAACTAATATAACAGAGTCACTCTTAAACGCAGTGTTAATAAGTCACCCACTTTTGTCAATACATATTATGTTCAATAATAGTTACTGATAGTAACTGTTTTATAGTATTTGATGAAAATTACAAGAGTGGATTTGTTAAGATTTTGGCACGACTTTTGCATTAATATGTACACGAACAAATAAATTAACACGCTAATTTTCTATTTTAAAAAAGTTAATTTACGATTTCAGCAATAGTAAACGGAAGAATATAAGGTCACTGTAAACAATGTAGTAGCTCTAGTGTTCGATATTACACACGCACAAGAGCGCCGTCATAATGTCAATACACTTGAACGTATGAGCGAAGAAACAACTATAATCAATCGATAAAAAAGCTGAACGAAGGGGAAAAGAAACGCTCCGCAGCGTAATTACTAGACTGTGATTCTTTATACAACATCGCAGTTTTCTGCAAAAATTGTCTACACCTGTTATTCAACTTCTACAATTTTTATAGAATAAACTATGAAATGGTTCTATTCGAAATTTTTAGGATAATTTGCCTCATATGCTGTGATTCTTTATGCAACATCGCAGTTTTCTGCAAAAATTCTCTACACCTGTTATTCAACTTCTACAATTTTTATAGGAGAAACTATGAAATGGTTCTATTCGAAATTTTTAGAACAATATGCCTCATATGCTGTGATTCTTTATGCAACATCGCAGTTTTCTGCAAAAATTCTTTACACCTGTTATTCAACTTCTACAATTTTTATAGGAGAAACTATGAAAAGGTTCTATTCGAAATTTGTAGGATAATTTTCCTCTAATATTTCTGTTGAAACATGTCTACTAGAAACGCGTATATATAAATATTTAAACCCTCAGTGGTGCAATCCATACCATTTTTAAATCCTCAGCATTCGAGTGATGGCTCCGAGGGTCCACTAAAAATTTTATTAAAAATTTATATAAAATGTATCTTATTTTTGATTAATCAATATCAGGAAACTAAACCTCTCAGTTTAAACTCAGTTTAAACGCGTATATATAAACATTTAAACCCTCAGTGGTGCAATCCATACCATTTTTAAATACCTTAGCATTCGAGTGATGGCTCCGAGGTGCCACTAAAAATTTTATTGAAAATTTATATAAAATGTATCTCATTTTTGATTAATTAATATCAGAAAACTAAACGTCTCAGTTTATGTTTTATTAAATAAATTGCTTTTGATTATGTGTAATTTTTTTTATTGTTGAGTGGGCGATGTACGTGTTAATTTCCAAACTCCCATTGTTTAAGGGTGTCCCAATAATAATAATTATTCGAGTCACAGTGGATGCAGTGGCCGCACTGTACGGCCACAAATATTTACACAGAGACCCCCGGCACGGCTTCTGAAATATCGCCGGTAAAAAAAATCAATCGTTTACACGATTGCGTAGCGGTGCACCCCATGCGCGCCATGTGCTCGTGCCATATGCGCCGACCATACACACGACGAGGTATAGTGGTTCGTTCATCACTTCCGTGGACAAGTTCATTTGCGTATCTACGAGTCGAACGCGCGCGTTGAACCTCATGCCACATTGTTCTATTCTCGTCTGCCCGATTTTACTATTGCACCGTGTCCCCCTTATGGCAGCTAGAATAAATTAGGGTTGAGGTTGAGCACCGTTTTCACTATGCGTCGACGATTCATCAATTAATCGGACGCTTGAGTGGCCGCGATAGCCATCCGACAGTCCCGAGAAAAATCGTACAAGGGCTGAATCGTAATTGAAGGCGATCGAGGCGGTTGAACCACATTGACCTTTCGCCTTTCGATCGATCGATCCTTCCGGTTCTCGCCCTTTCCGGTTACCCGAAATATGAGGCTCTGTACTAGGGCTGTTACTTTTCCGAACCTTCGATTCGTTTCCAGTTAACGGATAAAAGAAATAAATTTTCATAATTTGTTTCGATATTCACTATTTAAATTATTTCAATAATTTATTGTTACGTTAATATATTTACAATTTGAATTATCCTTTCGATAGCACATTGTTAAAATAATTGTTTAAATAAATAAATTTTCACAATTTGTTTCTATATTTATTATTTGAATTATTTCAATAATTTATTGTTAAAATAATGTATTTATTATTTGAATTATCCTTTCGATAGCACATTGTTAAAATAATTGTTTAAACAAATAAATGTTCACAATTTGTTTCTATATTTATTATTTGAATTATTTCAATAATTTATTGTTAAAATAATGTATTTATTATTTGAATTATTCTTTCGATAGCACATTGTTAAAATAATTGTTTAAACAAATAAATGTTCACAATTTGTTTCTATATTTATTATTTGAATTATTTCAATAATTTATTGTTAAAATAATGTATTTATTATTTGAATTATCCTTACGATAGCACATTGTTAAAATAATTGTTTAAACAAATAAATGTTCACAATTTGTTTCTATATTTATTATTTGAATTATTTCAATAATTTATTGTTAAAATAATATATTTATTATTTGAATTATCCTTTCGATAGCACATTGTTAAAATAATTGTTTAAATAAATAAATTTTCACAATTTGTTTCTATATTTATTATTTGAATTATTTCAATAATTTATTGTTAAAATAATATATTTATTATTTGAATTATCATTTCGATAGTTCACTGTTAAAATAATTGTTTAAATAAATTAATTTTTAAAATTTGTTTCTATATTCATTATTTGAATTGTTATTTCAATTATTTATTGTTAAAATAATGGTTTAAATGAATAAATTTTCATATTTCGTTTCTATATACATTATGTGAATTATTTCAATAATTCATTGTTAAAATAATTATTTAAAGAATGTACAAGTATTTACATAATGAATATAGAAACAAATTGTAAAAATTTATTTATTTAATCAATTATTTTAACAATATGCTATCGAAAGGATAATTCAAATTATAAATATATTATCTTAACAATAAATTATTGAAATAATTCAGATAGTGAATATAGAAACAAATTATGAAAATTTATTTCTTTTATACGTTAACTGGAAACGAATCGAAGATTCGAAGTTTCGAAGGTTCAAAGCTTCGACCTTTGGAAAGTAACAGCCCTACTCTGTAAACGTGCATGTTATTGCCCGTGAACGTTGCGCACACGTGGTAAAATTTCTGATTCCAGCTGGACAAAAGTTAAATTTTGCGAAAATTCATCAAAGTACACAATCAAAATTACGGTTTTGAAGGATGACAACATATTTCAAGGTCATCAAAATCAGTGAGGAGGGAAAACTTCTAAATAATTACCATGTGCACACATATGAAGACATTGAATTAACGAGGATCATCTAATTTACCAAAGACATGAACGGAAGACGGGTATTTTCAATTTCTTGTCGGGTAAAAAAGAGAAAAGTGACTTGAGAAAAACCGTTTTCGAGGTCGTTAAACTGCATCGTCGCGGGCGATGCGTGTAGACTGCTGCAGGCACGTTTATGTAGTGCAACAAAATTCCATTATGCTACTTTTTACATCGATGTACCAATGCGCAGGTGGGGAAAGAAACAAGAGGAGTGGAAGGTTAGAGAGGTCAGCGAAGCGTGCCGGTGAGCATCCGCTTCCGCAGGATGTACGATTGTCATTTTCTTTTTTAGACTTCGATCACTGTGCGGACCATCACGATTCATTGAGTCGTCATTTTCCAAGTCGGGAGGAAATTGTTTCCACGGAAAACTGGACACTCCGTCGCTGGAACGTAATTATTGCTAGTTGTTGTCAGTCGGCGCTGAATTTTTCGTACAATTCAGAATTTTAGAGACTAATTCGCTGAAATTAGAAACTGGGCTAGTTGTACGTTGCTGTTGTTATAATTTTGTACACCAGTTTGTAGAAATGAAAATTTAGTGAATTTTTATTTTATGTATTAAAGGCTCTATTGTATGTATAATAATTTGTAGATCTTTTTAGTGGATCGTTAATAAATAGACTGCGGATCTTTATGCAAAAAAAGAAATGTTACATCCGAATTTAAATGAATTAGAATGAACCAACAATTTATTTTCTTTCTTAACGTGTTTAATAGGATAACAATAATGTAATAGCATTTTTTAATTCATCCAATATTTTTAGTGTTTTAATGTATGTATGTGTGATTCAATAATTCTAAAATTTTACTGAAATAATTCTGAGACTTCCAGCTTGCTTATTAAACTCTTTTCTTATTGAAAGAAGTAATCTATTGTTTAGAAAAAGGATTTTCCTTAAATTCATCCAATATTTTCAGTGTTTTAATGTGATTGAACAATGCTACAATTTTATTGAAATAATTCTGATACTCCGGCTTTCTTATTGAAAGAACTAATCTATTGTTTAATAAAGGATTTTTCTTAAATTCATCCAATATTTTCAGTGTTTTAATGTATGTATGTGTAATTCAATAATTCTACAATTTTACTGAAATAATTCTGATACTTCCAGCTTGCTTATTGAACTCTCTTCTTACTGAAAGAACTAATCTATTGTTTAGTAAAGGATTTTTCTTAAATTCATCCAATATTTTCAGTGTTTTAATGTATGTATGTGTAATTCAATAATTCTACAATTTTACTGAAATAATTCTGATACTTCCAGCTTGCTTATTAATCTCTCTTCTTATTGAAAGAACTAATCTATTGTTTAGTAAAGGATTTTCCTTAAATTTATCCAATATTTTCAGTGTTTTAATGTATGTATGTGTGATTGAATAGTTCTACAATTTTACTGAAATAATTATGATACTTCCAGCTTACTTATTGATCTCTCTTGTTATTGAAAGAACTAATCTATTGTTTAGAAAAAGGATTTTTCTTAAATTCATCCAATATTTTCAGTGTTTTAATGTATGTATGTGTAATTCAATAATTCTACAATTTTACTGAAATAATTCTGATACTTCCAGCTTGCTTATTGATCTCTCTTCTTATTGAAAGAACTAATCTATTGTTTAGTAAAGGATTTTCCTTAAATTTATCCAATATTTTCAGTGTTTTAATGTATGTATACATGACTGAATAATTCTACAATTTTACTGAAATAATTCTGAGACTTCCAGCTTACTTATTGAACTCTCTTCTTATTGAAAGAACTATTCTATTGTTTAGAAAAAGGATTTCTCTATTGTCGCATGCGTAGCTTCATTTATTGTAATCTGTTTATACGTAGCCAAAGAATTCTTATCAATAAATTTGCTACTGTCTGATCCAAGATTTTATTGTAATAGGAAAGCCGGATTTGGAATGTAGCCATACGAATCGTCCTTTTGAAATGAAATTTATCTGTTTGTCTTTGAAGAAGGGCAATGCGCATCGTTCCGAACATCATGCAGAACGCAAAACGATACACGCGATCGAATTTCATCGGGAATACACGGCGCGTGATTATCATGTCGTGGTTCTAGTAGATGTACAACATCTAATTTATTGAGCAACAAATAAGTAAATTTAAGCGAGAATTTGCGCATTGATTGTGTAGATACACTAGACTCTTTTAATTCGCGCAATTTATAACGTCATAATCGTTGCATTGACCATTCGGTTTCTTATTGTTAGTCAGAGTTGGGACATTTTACTGCTTAATATTCATTATCCGGTCAAAGCGATAAAGTCAAAGAATTTTCTCGAGATACGTATAGGTAAGCTTTCGATAAGATAGCTTCTGATAAAATGGTTTGCAACTATCGCCGAAACTGAAATGTTCAAACAGTGAACGCTAAATTATAATTTACTATTGTTTAAAATTGTAAATTAGGAACCGTGTACTATTCTGCATTACTATTTTATTATTGTAATTATAATCCACTGTTAGTTTGAAACTTATCGACCCTAGAACACTATTCTTTTAACATTGCTTAATCCTTTGAATACTGTTCTTTTAAAATTAGTTAACCTTCCGAACACGATCCTTTTAAAATTATTTAAACTCTTGGAACACTGTTCTTTAAAATTATATAAATTTCTTAACATTGTTCTTTAAAATTACTTAACGTTTTGAACAATATTCTGTAAAATTACCTTTCCCTTAAAACGCTGCTCTTTAAAATTATTTAAACTCTTGGAACACTGTTCTTTATAATTATATAAATTTCTTAACACTGTTCTTCAATGTTAATTAACGCTTTGAACACTGTTCTGTAAAATTACCTTTCCTTTTGAACACTGCTCTTTAAAATTATTTAAACTCTTGGAACGCTGCTCTTTAAATTTATATAAATTTCTTAACATTGTTCTTTAAAATTACTTAACGTTTTGAACAATATTCTATAAAATTACCTTTCCCTTAAAACGCTGCTCTTTAAAATTATTTAAACTCTTGGAACACTGTTCTTTATAATTATATAAATTTCTTAACACTGTTCTTCAATGTTAATTAACGCTTTGAACACTGTTCTGTAAAATTACCTTTCCTTTTGAACACTGCTCTTTGAAATTATTTAAACTCTTGGAACGCTGCTCTTTAAATTTATATAAATTTCTTAACACTGTTCTTTAACATTACTTACCTCGTTGAACACTGTTCTGTAAAATGATTTAACCTATGAACACAATGTTCTTTGGAATTACCTAACCCTTTCAACACGAAATTATTTTCACTCCAAAGTAAAGACAATTTTCTCCAAACTAAAAAATTTCTGTCTACATAATTAATTTTAATTTTAATCTTTCTAGGCATACAAAATTCAGTGTATTTATCTGTGCAGCGCATCGGTTTTTAAAATTTTATTGTTATACATACAAACAAAATTAGTAGCATTCGAAGTGTTTCAAGTAAGGCTACGGAAACTTTTAGTGGCACTTCAAAGTCGCCATTCGGGTACCAAGAGTTAATGGATACTAAACCACATTTAATGGGTTTCTTTATTTATGTAATAGATATGTTCAAGGGAATTAAATATAGAAATTAAAGGTACTCCAAGTTTTATCGATTCTACGTTTTGAAACGCAAATTATAGATGTTTGACAAATATTCGCAAGGCAAGTATCCTAAAAACCTAGATTTACTACACTGATTATCTGATTTACATTCCATAAAGTCCTCATACATAGAATAAACTGGACATCAATATTTTTAAAACGTTACACTAATCAAGAAATAATACGATTGGCAAAGAATGAAATTCTATTAACATTTAAAAACATTTCTAAAATATTCTCAAGCTTACCGAGTAATACACTATTTTTATAACGCAGAATTAGGACACAATTCCGTTCATTTCTATTCCAATATCGCGTACAAGAATAAAATTACGTTACAGATGTTTGTTCCTAAAAAATTTTAATTTCTCGAATATTTAGAAAGATTTCTCAAATATCTTATTTCTTGAATATTTAGAAAGATTTCTCAAATATCTTATTTCTTGAATATTTAGAAAAATTTCTCAAATATCTTATTTCTTGAATATTTATTATAGAAACATTTGTTCGACATCCTCAACTAATAAACTAACAGTAGGTACTCCCAAATCACAATAAAAATAAAGTTTCACTGAAAAATGGAAATGAATGCGCCCTTTTCATAAGTACCCAACCTAAATCACTACAAAATTAGAACAGAACCGAATTAGATAACAATTAGAATAAAAATCTAGAAATAGAGAAAAAACAGAGAAATAATAATAAGTTACAGTTTGTTCCAAAATATTTTAATTTCTTGAATATTTAGAAAGATTTCTCAAATATCTTATTTCTTGAATATTTAGAAAGATTTCTGAAATATATTATTTCTTGAATATTTAGAAAGATTTCTCAAATATCTTATTTCTTGAATATTTATTATAGAAACATTTGTTCGACATCCTCAACTAATAAAATAACAGTAGGTACTCCCAAAGCACAATAAAAATAAAGTTTCCATGAAAACGAGAAATGAATGCACCCCTTTCACAAGTATGCAACCTAATTTACAACAAAATTAGAATAAAATTAGATAACGATTAGAATAAAAATCTCGCTATTTTAGTGACTTCTGCCAATCGACTCACGGTCACTACAGGGCCGCAGATTTTATTCATGATAAAAACGATTAGATAAAGAAAACATTAGCAATTCCGTTATATTATGCGCGACTGTCTAAAATTCTTAAGCGAAGAAACAAATGTGTATGTGCAACATTTTTGCATGATCCGCCCAGTTCTCACTAACATCTGCACGATCAAGTATAAACTGTATAACCACTCTAATCACACAGAACCAAAGACACAAACGTCCTAATAAACAACAGAAAAATCTCAGAAAAATTCTCTTTTATTCCTCGTTCCCCACATATTCAAAATTTTACATTAGCCACCACAGAATCTACGCAAACCAGGCATACTAAACCGCGAGCTTAAGCAGCCTCCACTCGGCACTCAGGATTCTCCGCTCATGCTATCAGCGGATAAATAAACCGCTTGAAATATAATGCGGGGAATTTCTTTAATTTTCGCCGGGCTGTACGTGCAAAGGATACGAGCCTAACAAGCTGTGCTCGGCGCAAGACTCCTACGTGCGTTCCCTTCGGTGCAGTCTCGATGCAGCCGATGCAGTCTGCATCCAAGGGACCCCGGCGTTGTGTTTCTCTCTCTCTCTCTCATTAACGTTCAAATTACTCGCGGAGATGGCGGGTTTTGTAAAAGGCCGGTCAAAGCGTAGCGAAATGTCTGTCGCCTCGCTTTATTAGGCGATCGCCGATCTACTAGCACAGTGTGAATGCAAACGAGCCTACTCTCCCTTGTCTCCTCTCTCGCGTCTTCCTCCTATCTCGCGAGCCTAACTCGGGCCATGGTTGCAAAACTCGTTCCACGGTTCTACGACAACACAGACACGGTTATCTCTTCACAACGCGAAGATAAAACGGAGAAAACGAACCTGGGGCAACGGATCGGGACGAAACCAGACGAAACGTGACGAGATGGTAATCTTCATGTTGAAAAGACTATAGCGATCAGTTTTAACTTAATTCTCGTATACACCCCACAAATATCTGAGCTAACATTCTTTATACTTCTGAAGATGACAAAACGGGAGGTTCTATACATTTCGATCGCATATTTTTTAACGCAAAAATTTGTAAATGTTCCTCGAACATGAGTGAAATTATCTTAAAAATTTCAAATAGAACCGCCCCATAGTTTTGTAAATAATCTTCACAACGCGAAGATAAAACGGAGAAAACGAACCTGGGGCAACGGATCGGGACGAAACCAGACGAAACGTGACGAGATGGTAGTCTTCATGGTGAAAAGACTATAGTGATCAGTTTTAACTCAATTCTCGTACACACCCCATAAATATCTGAGCTAACATTCTTTATACTTCTGAAGATGACAAAACGGGAGGTTCTATACATTTCTATCGCATATTTTTTAAGGCAAAAATTCGTAAATGTTCCTCGAACATGAGTGAAATTATCTTAAAAATTTCAAATAGAACCGCCCCATAGTTTTGTAAATAATCTTCACAACGCGAAGATAAAACGGAGAAAACGAACCTGGGGCAACGGATCGGGACGAAACCAGACGAAACGTGACGAGACGGTAGTCTTCATGTTGAAAAGACTATAGCGATCAGTTTTAACTTAATTCTCGTACACACCTCATAAATATCTGAGCCAACATTCTTTATACTTCTGGAGATGACAAAATGGGAGGTTCCATAAATTTTTATATACATATTTCTATCGCATATTTTTTAACGCAAAAATTTGTAAATGTTCCTCGAACATGAGTGATGTTATCATAAAAATTTCAAATAGAACCGCCCCATAGTTTTGTAAATAAGAATCGCAAAAGTTGGAATACTTTTGGCCTCGTACATGTAGCTCTTCCCTTAGCAATGACGCGTAAGAGAAAAATTAATTTAATGAAAATTAAGTGCAGTCGAATTGTGAGAATTATTGTCTGTCAAACGTATTAACGGGCTAAGTATTAATCATTATGTTCGTGATACTTGATTTTTTTTGTCAAAGGAATTCGAAATCGGATAGACCGGCGAGTAGCCTGTTTCCGATTGAATTACTAATAAATTCCACTTTCCTTACAGGCGTCGAGGATACACGGTAATTACGTGGAACAATTAGTCCCATGGCCTACATCACGGTGAACCGTGTTAACGAGGAAACATGTCAAGTATGAAGTGTACGAAGTCACATTGTACGCGCCGTGAAAATTCGAATCTCGCCCGGTGATGAAACTTCAACGATCATCGACGTCGTCTAATCGGGATTTGGAGACCGAAAGTGAGCCGATTAAATGGCGACAGCTGTTAAATTATACAGGGTGGGGCAATAACTATATCCACCTTGAATATCTCCGTTATTTGTAATAATATGGAAAAATGTTATGAAGGTACAGAGGGGGAGCATGTTGTGATACAAACATTTTCTACGTGGGTGGGGGCATAGAGGAGATTTCAAGGTCATCTCTATTTTTTTAATGGAATGCTATGTTCTTTTATCGCGATGGGATAGCCGGTGTTGGGACGACTTCAGCGAGCTATCATTGAAGGTCATGCAAGGTCAAATATGTAGTAGTAGAATAAACATTCTTACATTACAGGAGATGCTCGAAGTGGTGACCGTTTGCGTCAATGCAAAGTTGCAATCTTCGTATCGCTGCATCACGTGCATGTCTATCACATCGCGATAAAAAAATAACATAGCATTCCATTAAAAAAAATAGAGATGACCTTGAAATCTCCTCTATGCCCCCACCCACGCAGAAAATGTTTGTGTCACAATATGTCCCCCTCTGTACCGTGCAAATTTTGCTCATAACCTTTTTTCCATATTATTACAAATAACGGAGATACTCAAGGTGAACATAGTTATTGCCCCACCCTGTATATCAGGTGTATTGACAAGAATCTGACAACCACGAGCCGACAAATGAAGGAATAATGAGAGACCATGTAGGTCGCAGCTTTCTAGGATCTATATTCGCACCAGTTTCGAAAAAAGAAGTCGGACCGTTTATCTGTGAAAGTATTACAGGACGACAAGAAAACTATTAGAGGAAATAATAAGAACAATTTATGCTACTTTTGTGTACCGGCTGTCGGACAATTAGAAGCTAACGCGTAATTACTAGTGCTCGTAAATGAAATGCCGCGAATAAACAATTAATTCGTGGACGGATCGGAGCAATCAATTGTTGAACACCGTGGATAATTCACGGGTCCGTGAGCCTGTGCAATATTGCATTAGAACAATGCTTGAGATTGCTTTTTATCCAGAAAATATGACAAATTTAAACATTTCTACGGAGATTAACAAATTTTTTTCGCGACTCAAACCACCTGTGTTTTAAAGATTGAAATCCCCCCTTTGCAACGAGTCGTTAAAAATTGATGTACGAATTTTTGAAGTCATTTTATTGCGGTCTGAATGAAAATTGTAATAACGCAGATGCCTTTTGCACTGTCTCGCTTTCCTGTACACATTTTACCCGAAAAATGGTTGTTAAATAATTACACTTGGACATATCGATAGTAAAGGTTTCATCCTCCATAACAAGCTTAACCCTTTCGCCTACAATGGCGTGTGTGAGACGTGACGAAGTTCTGAACAGAGTCAAATAAATATGTATGTTATTAATTTCTTTTAAACCGAAATAAAATTCTATTCTGTTGTTATTAATGTATAGCCATTGGAGAACATATAGACATACAATAGATATACATTTTCTCCTTTTTCTAGGAAATTATGAACCACATAGAAATTCTTATCACTGAAACCGTAAAATAAATGGTATAGCAAGTTGTTAAGTAGAATCTTATTTATTTATTTCCACAGAATTATAATTAGTTAAATATTTGCTTAAACTAAAAATGTGACGTACGAAATTCATCCTGAAGATATAAATTCAAATGTTTGTACAGAGTTTGAACAATTTTTTTCGGGATGCAAACTACAACAAGACCAACATATGTAATAAATAAAAAATTCGTACCATCACCGTGTCTGGAAAACAGTGAGTTATTCCTGTTGCCATAATTTCGTGGCTTCCCCGTGTGAACAGGATTGTATTAGGCAGCTGTGTGCAGACGTGCATGATTCACCGTGTGTCTGGCTGGTCTTGTGCAACTAACCTTGTCTACCTAAGAAGTCTGCTCAGTAAATTATAGCTCGCGTGAATTTTTTATTGAATTTAGAAACCGCAACAATGCCACAACAAGATGTAGAAACAGTGTAGATTGCTATATTGTAGGTTCGCAACATTGTACACTTGGAAAGAAATATTTCTATTTATCTTTAAACCAGCAAAATAATTGATTATCTTGCAGGATATAGTTATTTATAATAATTTAGGTCTTACCCACAGGTAGCACTGACTGAACACAGAATCCTGCTTACCTGGAACACACAAAATCAGTTGTATAATTAGATGCAATCTCAAATGGGAGTAAATCGTGTTACACACAGAGATGGTATATTGCACATTTCTTTCGCGCATGCGTGTTCAAATCCAGGAACGTACGCGCGTCCTATGTTTGTGGGGAAAGTAGGAGGGAAATGTTATTGGCGGAAAACGGGAAGGGAGAGTGCAAGACGACAAGACGGGACGACCGTGCTCCGAAGCCAAATAAAATATTTTATTTTTTTATTATATATTTGGTTTATAAATGTTGAGGATATGATAGGAATGGTGTGTCTCTTATCATAAAGCACAGCGTTAGTGAATAAGGAACTTTCTTTAATATAAAAACTTGGAACTATGAACTTATTATATGTATATATACCAGGTATGTCCTGCCCAAACCGACTCTTCTGTCGAACTGACTATTGGGCGGACGTGCAACTAACGTCTTCCCCACTCTCGTCTCGTGCCGATCGTCATTTCGACTTATAACGCACACTCCATTAGCCTTTTTTCAAGTTGTTACATTGTAACAGCCAAAGCGACGCCGCGCCGACGCCCCGACATTACCGGATGTGAGTTTTACCTACAATGTGACTACATTATTTCAACAATAAAGTTATTTTAGTACCCTTCCCTATCCCTAAAATAAAGGGAAAGAGTGAGTATATTATACATATATACACAATTATAATATATTTATATATTATATGTACATACACATTAAATTTTAATATAACATATGCATGTTAAACATTTATTTTTAAAAATCGAAAAAAAAAATTTTCGAAATTATGCGGGGTAACCAAAGGACCCCATTTTAGCCCAACTTTGAGCATCACTGACGCTAAAATCGTCGCGTATGCGCGAAAAAAGGTGCAATATACCATCACTGCTGCTGGGTCACTCGTGACCCGAGCTACGATCACAGCAGACCGACTTTTAACGATGCAGGAAAATTACAATTGTTCATTCAGCTGGTCTTGATTTTTAATTTTCTTTCCTATTTTTTCCTATTTTTAATTATTTTTGAAATTATTAAATAGAGAAATAAATATCTATTTAGCTCCTGTGTCCCTGCAAATTTATTGATTGATTAATATACACGTAGCTGTTGCTGAACATTTCTTCTAATAGACTAAGAATTGTATGCATTTATTACAAAAATTAATGGGTAAAATCAGTGTCGCCAGATCCACCCAAAACTGGGCGGATTTTCCTCTCCTCCTTTTCCCCTTCCACTAACCCATTCCACTATATGAGCACACTCCAACGTCCCCCACTAAGACCGTAGACTGGTCACGTGACGTGCCGCGCAACGTATTACATATTACTCTGGTCATCAAAGAGGTGGTAAACTGTATTCTCCTCGATTTAACCGATCTGGCGACACTGGTTACACATGTTTCAATGAACAGTTACGACTGATTTCCTTCATCTGTCGTTGTAACTGTACATTATCGCTGTCTGTTAATGCTTCCAGTATAATTAAACGCTGCCATAAAACGTTCAGTGAAGCCATCAAATGCGAAACACGGTGTACAAACAATTTATAATCGAATGTGATTAATACAGTACGTACATAATACTTTACAGAACTTCTCTGATTATGCAGTTACTCGAATGCATCACACGTATACTTACAATCGCGATAAGTATTAAACAATGAAATTGAAAAATAGAGAAAAGAAAATTGATCCGAACAGAAAATTCAATGAAAATTCGATGTTACTCATTAATTGTAAAAAGTGAACGAAATTGAAAAATCAACCATAATTATTCGTAACTTGAACAATATGTGGGTTAAAAAAAAAAGTACACTACATTTTAGATAATATCTTCTGGTTTGAGAATTTACAAAGTTGTTCATTTCAGACGAGATTGAAAAATCAACTTTAATCATTTGCAACTGAATATTCCGAATATCAAAAAAAATCTTACGCTACGGATTAGATAATAGCTTTTAGTTTGAGAATAAAAAAAATTGTTCATTTCAAACGTTTCAATTTTCATCAGCAATGGCGGCTATCCGTCGATGTACCAACAAAAGACTGCGTCAAAAACAGCAAATAGCTCTGTCAATTTTTAATATTTTGGTTTTAAACAAATGGAGAATAAAGTTCGAAGTTGTGTTAATATCACTGAAAAAAGTCGTTAGTTTTCACCCGTTAGTTGTATTTAAAAAAATTCTCGAAAACATAGCAAATTTTTAGTCAAAGTGTACAAAAAGTGTACCCCTTAATTATAGTACTTACAACTTACAAATAGTATTGATGCTACAAGTCGCTGTCTTCAAAATCAATTTTTACTAAAACAAGTTTAAACAAAATAACAAAAATTCTTGGTAATCGATGCTGATAATTCACTTAAAAAAAATGTCTTTCATTAACAGATCTAATCCTTTCTCTAAAATACATTTTCACCAAAACCGGGTCAAACAAAATCACAAAAATTGTTAATGATCGATACTCTTTGCCTCTCTCGTAGGTTCCAATCATCGGATCATCAAGAATGGAGTCTCAACAGTTTGCAAAATGGAGGAGTGATCGCCTAGGAGTTCTCGTTCCTCGAGCACAATGATTCCAAGCGTGCCGTGGGTCGAAAATTGACGAGTTTGACTTGGCATCGCGTTTCGGTCGCGGCAAGATGATATAGGAGCCGCTCGCCAATTTATAAACCATATAAATCATTCGGGGTGGGCGTCGAGAGAGCACACTGAGAAGAATTTTCACCGCGAGCGGGTCAACGATCTAGAAACGAACGTCGATCCCTCTCGCCTTTGCGCGATCCTAACGAAACGCGCCGCGCCGGCTCGGTATGGAAGAAATTCCTAGATCCCGCTCGCTCTCGTCTCTTTTATTAATCCTCCCTGGGCCGGTGATAGTGCCGATTGTTGCTGATAACGTGTACGTGTACGCGATTAACGTGGCTTGTTCTGAACGGCCGCGTGATAAGTGTCTAGGAAATATTTTACATCGGCGAAAAGAAAGTTAGAAAGCAGGAACAAAAGAGGACGCTAAAGAGAGAATGTAGCGATAACGATTAAAAAAAATTGCGTGTAAAGTAGAATCAACATTGAGGATCCTGTTTCTGTGAACTGACTATAAAGTATACTTCTTTGGATAACGTGGGGTTAATCCTTGCTTCGAGACATGAGATTTCATTGTCGATCGAGATTAGAAAATAGGTGGACTTTAGTGCCAGGTGAGCAATTGTTGATAGGATATGTTATAACATTTTTACGTTATAAAATATTCTATATATAGTAAAAAGGAATTCTCTGTACTTTGGAAAATATACTACCAATTTTTGAAACCCTACGAACTTATGGCCAGTTCTATATAAAAGAAAATGAAGATAACAAAATAAGGGATGAGAAGAAGCGAGAGAGAGTGAGAGAGAGAGAGAGAGAGAGAGAGAGAGAGAGTCCAAATTTCAAGGCCGGCAAGGCTGAAATGAAGATATTATTATTATAAAGAAATACTGTGGTTGCACTTCTTCAGCTTCAGACTCTCTATATAAAAGAAAATGAAAATAACAAAATAAGGGATGAGAAGAAGCGAGAGAGAGAGAGAGAGAGAGAGAGAGAGAGAGAGAGAGAGAGAGAGAGTCCAAATTTCAAGATCGGGAAGGCTGAAATGAAGACATTATTATTATAAAGAAATACTGTGGTTACACTTCTTCAGCTTAAGACTCTCTATACAAAAGAAAATGACAAAATAAAGGATGAGAAGAAGCGAGAGAGAGAGAGTCCAAATTTCAAGGTCGGCAAGGCTGAAATGAAGACATTATTATTATAAAGAAATACTGTGGTTACACTTTTTCAGCTTAAGACTCTCCATATAAAAGAAAATGAAAATAAGAAAATAAGGGATGAGAAGAAGCAAGATAGGTGGAAAAACAATGATGGACGACAAGAAAGAGACGATGACTAAGCATGGGAGATATGATCTATCTAGGAAGATCGATATACATAGTTCTCGAGAGTGGCAGCAGTCAGTGATACGGAGGACCCGGTGTGCATGGATCCAACAAGGCTCTCCCGTTTTGCTTTGTTACGAATTCTGCCGAGTGCTATGCAGTTATTTTGAATCTTCCGTGTTGATCTTGCCGTGGAACTGAAACGACGATAGGTTTCCGTAACGATCGTTAGATAACACGGTCTCGAACGCATTAGACACCAGGTTGATTAATCACGCGGACGTAATCTAAGCGTGATTGTTCGCAACGCATCTTTAAGCAGAAAACGATTGGACTCGGCTCGTTTTTGCCGGCAGAAAGTGCGGAAGAAGCAATCAGCCCGTGGCTGCGTGTTCTGAAGCTTTCTTGCGAAATTTTATCGGGAAAACTCTCTTTGTGGAAAGCAGTGAGAAGCAAAAGTAAGAATGATGAACGTTCAGATAACACTTTCTCAAAAAATTGCACATTTTTATTTTTTTTTGTGGAAGGAAAAATACAAGCCACATAATTTTTGGCAAAAATAAGTAGATCAAATATTAGGTTATTGCGTAAATAATGCAGTGTTTTTCAGTAACGTTTTCCAAGCACGTAATTTCTGGCAAAAATAAGTAGATCAAATATTAGGTCATTGCGTAAATAATGCAGTGTTTCTATCGTATTTGTGGAAAGAAAAATACAAGCACGTAATTTTTGGCAAAAATATGTAGATCAAATATTAGGTCATTTCGAAAATAATGCACTATTTTTATCGTAATTTATGGAAGGAAAAATAGAAGCACATAATTTTTCAATCAAATATTAGCTCATTGCATAAATAATGCTCTGTTTTTATCGTATTTGTGGAAGGAAAAAGACAAAACCCATAATTTTTGGCAAAAATAAATGGATCAAATATTAGGTCATTGCGTAAATAATGCAGTGTTTTTATCGTATTTGTGGAAGGAAAAATACAAGGACCATAGTTTTTGGCAAAAAAAAGTAAATCAAATATTATCTCATTGCGTAAATAATGCAGTGTTTTTATCCTATTTGTGGAAGGAAAAATACAAGGCCCATCATTTTTGGCAAAAATGAGTAGATCAAATATTAGGTAATTGCGTAAATAATGCACTGTTTTTATCGTAATTTGTGGAAGGAAAAATACAAGGCCCATAATTAGGTAATTCAAAAAATCTACAAAAATTAATTTAATTACGTTTGCTTTGTTTCTCCAATTTGTGAACTCCGCGTATATTTGTGAGCTCATTTATGTTTTATAAGTTCAATGAAGTAACTATAGTCGTCACAAACTATTCCTCGTTACGTAAAATTTCGCAGACGTGAGATTCCGGGTATAATTAATTGTACCATGTCATTATAAATAAAAGATGTTACATGGCACTCGTGGATAAAATTTAGAGTCAGCATAGATTACCATAACAAAAAATGATATTCTTTATATTAGATTATTCATAAGATTGTGGTTTAACGAAGGAGGATAGAATGGCAATTGTACATGCTATCGAATGGCATTGCACCCGAGTATACAGTCGCGTAGAGTGGCTGATTGTTAACAAACATGGTGGAACCGTGAATGAAAGTCGATTATTACAGTCTGAGGATAGTTATCTATTGAGGAAGGCAACTGCATACCATGCATTCGATAGTGATGCTATTCGCATACCACATAAATGCTTCGAAATTGTTCCAACCAGGCAAGATTAACACTAAACCTACCAAGCACAAAACATACAAAAGTAAAACACCTTAAACAAGTGAGAAGATTGAATTTATTTAAACTTTGTACCGTTTCCATCACAATATTCGCTTAAATAAAGAAGTCAATTCAGTAATTTCCTATGAAATCGCTTTTTTAATTTTAATAATTGCAAAATAGAAAACAGGTCAATTTTACCATGGTAGGTTTAGTGTTAAAATAGAAATGTTTTAGACAGTATCAAAAATTATAAAATCCAATCCACCGTTGATAATTTCATCAACGGTTGTTAACTATATTTAAACTGTGATCATTTCGTAAAAAAATGATCGAACAACAATAAGTTTGGACTTGTTTTAAAGCTGAGAGTCTCTAATTTCATAATCCATCCAGACAGAGGTTTTTGTTCAAATGATCGGTCCTTAATTACGAAAAGCTAATTATCCGGATTGGGCGGTTTCGAGTGCTACTCGCGGAAAAGAAAGCAGCTAGAATTCATTGAGGAAAAAGTAACAGCACGTTAACGTGAAATTTTTCATTGCAAAACGTGTTCCCTAGTATGTACGAGCTATAATAAGAGGATACGCCGCGCCGGCTTAAATCATTAGGCTCGTATCGCGGTTTTCGATGAAACTGCTTATTTTCGTTCTAATGCGTGCTGGCAAACTGGAAGTCGAATTATCGAGATATTCTACATCCGTAAATTTATATATTTTATATGTTGTCGTAATTGAACTGCGGATCTTTATAATAAACGATTCAATCGTAATTTTATAGATCCAGCAGACTGTCCATGGTGAAACTAAAGCAATTGTCATTAAAATTTACTTATACATTTACATTTTATTATTTCGAGTTTTAGTTAGTGTAGAATTTGATCTCAGTTAAAATGTATTAAAAGCGTTTGTGATTTATATTTATTATAATTTTATGAGAAAAAAAATCGTACGGCATCATAACTGGGCTCATTTTAAAGGGTGAGGGCTCTACTTTCAGCCTATGAAGTTGTTAGATTTTTAAAAATAATGCTGAGCATTGGATAGTCATTCCTTTTCTTAATAGTTTTACTGATTCATTCTAGACTATTGTGGTAATGACAATTCTTCTTCTAACTGCAATAAAATGAAATAAAAAAATCACACGTGAATTTTTAGGGGCCCTTTGCAAAGGGAAGACTTTAAGATTTAAGTCCATGGTGGTTTGAGTCGAGAAAAAATTTTTTTGCTACAAATGTTTGGGTCTTATACTATTTTTAAGAGAGAAAGAACACTTTCGTCTCTCCGGCTGTTTCTTAGTGCAAAATAATTTTTGAAAAAATAAAACTGAATAAGTGATGAAAGTATAGCCTTCAACCTTTAAAATGAGCCTAGTTAGATTCCGGTAAGATATTTATTCACGGAGTTATAATCGCTTAAATGATTAATGCTCATATTCACTAATAATCTTATTCAGAAAAATTGAGAAACGTACAAAAAACAATATATTTTTTATAGTGAATTCTACATGATAAAATGATAATACTTCCGAATTGTTCAGTAATTTCATTTAAGTATTATATAATTTTAGTTTTCTTCAGTACGAGTCAAGAAATGTCGATGAAATAGAAGTTTCCAATTAGGGCACTGAAACGATTTTGATTTTTGTAAAATAATTAGTAATCCCCCCTCCTTGCTTAGTTCACTTAATTATGCTCTTTCCATTCTCTTGTCTCGGAAAACAAGCCACGGATACTCTGTGCTCTATCGTCGAATGATTCACACCACACATTTTCTTTGTTCTTCGACACTTGTGTCATTATCTACGGTGATTCTCGCAACAGGATCGTATTTAGTGCAACGCAGAGCCGAAACGTAATTATAGTAAATCGAACACTGACGTCGACACTTTTCGGTCCAGCAAAAACGAGTGTAGGTTAATCATCTAATGACAGGCTATAGTAATACACTCGTCCTTCTGCGGTGTGTTTTCTGGGCTCTCGGTTTCGAAACGCGAAGTCAACGTAATGGTACATAGAATTACAGGAAGAAAAAAGTAATAAAGATTAAAAATGATGCAATCGACCTCATGCGACACAAAAAGAATTCCAGAATAATACACTTGTAACAAAAAACTGCTGGTAGAGAAACATACACGAAATCATTCTCAATCTTTAATAAAAATGAAAAATGAGATCTACGTTTTACCGAAACTTTCACCGTTTTTAACACTAGATTTACGGAGCACTAAAATTGATTATTTTACATTGCTTTATAAAAATAATAAAATTGTATTTACTTAGATCTTCAGCGATTTTTATTGTAATATGTACACAAAAAAATAAATCTATTTAATAATTCCTCACGAATGCCACCTTACACTCTTAATAATCGTAAATTAAAAATTTTTGTATCCGTCATTTTGACGGGCCCCGTAAATCTAGTGTTAATCTTCAATAACCGGGATTCTCAATTGTAAAAATCTGAAAAAAATTGTAGAATGTACATTTTGGTAGCTAAAAGATGGTAGAATTTTTTTTAAATATTTCTTGGACTATCATATTTGCAAAATTGATTTAATTCTTTTTCTTGTAGCAACCCCTCTGATGAAGATAGAGGGTTGAAACTTGATATAATACAATGTATTTTATAGTAAAAATTGTTTTTATTGGTTTTCATTGTTCAGCAATAGTTCAATTAAATTTAAGAACATTTTTAAAAATTTTGAACTACCTCATCCTATCATAAACTTTAATTTTAATTTTGTTCTGAACAGTAGAATTATATTTAGATAAATAAACCCACAAAAAGTCTGCATAATAATGTACATGCGAATTTATAGTCTCGTATAAAAAATGCAAATATTGTACATAATTATTAATTATAATAAAAATGAGTGGGTGTAATTTAAAACAGTAGAAATATTAAAATAATTGAAGAACATCGATATACATATAGTTTCCAATTTCTTGTCGAGTAATGATCGGTCCGTCGAGCCGAGTCAAGCGTTTGAATTTTCTGAGCTACTCGAAATCGACGAACTGCTCGAAAAAATGCGAGCTACTTAAAAAAATCAACCGGCTCGAATATTCGAGCCCTCGTGAAACTTCGATTTACTCGAAAATGAATTTTCAGCTCGAAATTTTTCGAATTACTCGAATATATTCGAACAGATTTTTAACTTTCGAGTTACTCGTAAAAATTCGAATATTTTCCTTTAAGATATTTTTACACCACTTAGCGGCTGGAAACTTGAAGACCAATTTCTCCGCAAGAATTCTGCAAATTCAAACGTATTCAAAAACTTTCCAAATTTTTTTTCACAAATGGAACCACCGTAGATTTGGAGATTGAAGCCTCTCCTTTACAACAACTTCTTAAAAGTGATGTACGATTTTTTGCACTGTTTTATGGAACAGAAACGAGGAACAGTATTAGAATAGCATTTGCTTCGGTAGTCTGCCGGCAGACGATCGCGGCAGATTGCCGACAGACTCTGGCTGACAAACTTATACTACTGTAAAAATGGTGGCACACATCTCGTTCGAAAATGCTTCTTTCATGACAACATGAAAATAAAACAGAAGCATTAAATTAGCGTCATATTTTTCTTCCTTATAGTTAGGATAGTATTTGATAGAAAATAAATGAATGTTCGAGTAACTCGAGCAATTCGAATTTTTACGAGTAACTCGGAAGTTAAAGATCTGTTCGAATATATTCGAGTAATTCGAAAAATTTCGAGCTGAAAATTCATTTTCGAGTACATCGAAGTTTTACGAGGACTCGAATATTTGAGCCGGTTAATTTTTTCAAATAGCTCGCATTCTTTTCAAGCAGTTCGTCGATTTCGAGTAGCTCGGAAAATTCAAACGCTCGACTCGGCTCGGGCAATAGATTCGAGTTCAGCTCAGCTCGTAAATTACAGGTACTCGCACACCCCTAATTCTGTCTCTTGCAATCAATGCAGACAATTTTTATTTTGCACTCTAATAATTATATTAACCTAGCATGCTATTCTGTGGTCTATTATTATAATCCCAATAAAATTTCTGCACACTAATTTTCGTCACAGTATTGTACGACCATTGCAAACACTTTTTTAATTTCTTTTTTTTTCAAAGATTTGAGGTTTTCAATTACTTATACATCTACACGAGAATCTTAGTAAATTTTTAGATAATTTTAAAAAGATTAAAAAGGGGAGAAATAATTGTTTAAGGAATGCACCGATTTGAAATTGCAAACATTTCAATGGCTCTGACTTGTTATACAGTACATGGACACTTTTCTGAAACTTTTCCAGTCTTTCCTGATTGCAGCTCTTCTAAATCGTTTCGGCACAGACTTCTATTCTTTGTTCAGCCGCCATAAATTCTCAGCTTAAAAGGTTTCTCCGAAGATTCCAGTTGTCTTTAACTGCCGGTGAAATTGTTGTCTGTTGGTTTCGCAATTGCATTGCGGTTCTGTCGGCCGCAGGTTTTGCCAGCCAGCTGCCGACATGTTCCAGAATCGATGGAATCAATCGCAATTACAAATCGACACGGTAGCTGTAATAAGACATTGCCTCTTCGACGATTCAGAGAGATGAAGACCGTCATATCGCCATCGTTCGTTTTATTCGAAAATTGTTGATGATATAGCGCGCGCGAGAAACCGAACACGCTCTTTCTCGACCAAACGTCTGTGCAATCTTTGAAAACATTTTTGCATGAATGAAACCAACATAGATTTAAAGATCGAACTTTCCTCTTTACAACAACGTTCTAAAAATTAATGTACGATTTTGTTTTAGTCGTTTTAACGAACTTCGAGTGCGGCGCAAGATGGCGGTGCGCCGCCATCTTTGCATTAGTATAAGTTACAGCGGAAGGTTTTACATGACTGAATTTGTTCCTCGTTTTTGTTCCATAAAACTGTGAAAAAAAGTCGTACGTTAATTTTTAAGCAGTTGTTGTAAAGAGAAGGGTTTAATCTTTGAATCCATGGTGGTTTTATTTCACGAGAAAAATTGTTTAAAAGCCATAAAAATTGGTTTGAATTTGTAGCATTTTTAAGGAAAAAAAGATCATCAGTATACCATCTGCTGCATCATGTAACAATATCTTAGAGAAAAATGAATACTGCTTTGCGAAAGTAAAGGGTCCAAGCTGTGAAATGAGTCCAGGCTTATGTTTGTGCAATTTGTTTTTACGAATTTACCTAAATTTGAATATATATACAATTTTTTCAAAAATCGGAATTGTAGTGTTTAAATAATTTTTGGGATCGACTGTAGATTTAGAAATTCAATTTTATTGTTAATATCATTCAAATGAAACTGTTTTATTAGAACTTGTAGAATGCAAAAGGATTAAAGCAGCATCAGGTATAATAAATTGCAACTTTCTACTTTCGGTATTACTAATGCTTTGGTTTTCTGTAAATTTATGGGACTGTTATTCGACACGTGAAGCGTTAACGAACCGCACATCGCCACGCCTAATATTTCAACAGACCGTGCAAGATAGCTACCGACCTACGAGTCATCGAAGCAACGGATAAAGATAAATAAAAATCATCGACGAACTTCTATAAACTACTCCCACGCGACGACTGTCATCGCACCGAAAGGGGACGTCCGACGCTTCGAGGAATACACAGCCGTTCTTGTAACACAATGTGCAACTTTTATAATATGCATTATTCATATGGAGATTAGGAACGGAAGTAAATTTAGGATAAAGTCTAATAATGTAACTGAGAGGTGTGGCTAAACTGCTGCGATCGAAACACGTGTTGCATAATTATTAGACCTCGGTTTTTTATGGAAAATAAAAATTGTTGGCATCAATTGCAACAAAAAGTAACCATACGGACGTTCCTGTTCTTCTTTAACAATCTTAATAAGTCGGAAACAATATATAAACATCCTTAAATTTTGTTCACGATTTTATTGTTTTAAATTGCCCCAACTGGTTTCTGTCATAAATGCATAAAATCCGCAGTCTAAACATTATATTAATTTATTATTATTTATTTATTAGATTTATTACATTTTAACCAGTACGATTCACAGGTGAGAGCTTCTTAAAAAGCTATTCAAATGTAATGATAATATTTATCAACATTGCGATACATTGCATCGAGTTCAGACGAATGCATTTTCCAATTCGTATGAAGTGCATCGAATGTGGAAAAATGCAATCAACTTGCAGCAGATTTGCAATGAAATCTATCGAACGTATTTAAAAAAGCAATGATTTATTGCACATTGTGATTAATTTCTTCCTGTTTATATGAACGCATTTTTCGATTCGTATGAAGTGCATCGAAAGCGGAAGAATGCAATGAAGTTGCAGCAAAATTGCACTGAAATCAATCTAATGTGATAACGTATTTAAAACAAGCAATGATTAATTGCAGACTGTGATTAATTTCTCCCTGTTTATTTGAACGCATTTTCCGATTCGTATGAAGTGCATCGAAAGTGGAAAAAATGCAATCAAGTTGCAGCAAAATTGCAATGAAATCAATCTAATGTGAAAACGTATTTAAAAAAGCAATCATTTATTGCACACTGTGATTAATTTCTTCCTGCTTACATGAACGCATTTTTCGATTCGCATGAAGTGCATCGAAAGTGGAAAAATGCAATGAAGGTGCAGAAAAATTGCAATGACATCTACCGAGTGTAAAAACGTATTTAAAAAGTAACCGTTTGTTACACTTCTCAATTAATATCGTCAAGTTTAGACGAACACATTTTCCAAATCGTATGCAACACATCAAAATTGTTAAACATGGTTGCAATGGAATGCAAAAATGCAACTTAATTGCAATTAAACTGCAACAGAATCTACCAAACATAAGAACACAATAAAAAATCGGCCATTTACTGATCTGTATTATATGTTGAGTTTAAGAGAACGAGTTTCCAAATCGCATACAGTGCACCAAAAAATATAAAAACCCAACAATATCTACCGAACATAAAAACACAATAAAAAGTCATAGATTTCCAAATCGCATACAGTGCAGGAAAATAGTGAAAACGCAACGAATATTGCAAGAAAATCAACGGAACGTAAAAACAAATGGAGAAAGGGACCATTAGTTGCTGCACTGTTATCAAATTCGTCGGGTTTAGGTGAACGCGTTTTCCGCGGCGATTCAGGCGAATTCTATCACGTTCGAACCGGATCGAATGGATAATGCAACGTTACAGATCGTTTGCACTTCGTTTGTACGGAAACGAACCACTGTTTCAGCCGTCGAAGTTACAAGGCTGCGCGGCTATAAAACCATGGCATTTGCACGCGGAAACCGGTAGTAGCATATGTATACATACATACATACATACATGTACACTTACTGACAAAAGTTAAGATACGTCCTTTAAAAACGAATAACTTTATAACATTGGTCCAAACGTCTTGAGTTTCTTTTATGTGTAATTTTTTATGTCTATGTGCAAAAAACTTTTTTTTACGTTGTTATTGATCGGAATTGTGAAGGAAAAAGTGAAAGTCATGATTTTTAACTTTTTTATCTGTAACGAAAATATATAACACCCTTTTATAAACCTAAGTAATTTTTATATATATATATGTATAAAATTTCATGGAAATCGGCTGAAGCATAAAAAAGCCGTAGGCATTGAAAAATGTAAAAATCTTTGAATTTCGGGCTCAAATCGCATTTTCTCACAATTTTTGCCATATTTAATCATTTATGGCTCGTAGCTGAATCGATTTCGTTGAAACTTTATGTATGTATATAATTTATTTAAATCTACGAAAAGCATGTTTTATATTTTCATTTTGGGCACAGATAAAAGAGTTCAAGATTGTGACCTTTATATTATTTCCTTCACCACTCTGACCAATAGCAACTTTAACGCAACTTTCTTTTACAAATTATCTAGTAAACTAATCCTTCTCATATCTCAAAAAAAAACTGAAGTCGTTTGAACCAATTTTATAAAGTTATTCCTTTTTAAAGGGTGTTTCTTAACTTTTGTCAGTAGTGATAAAGCGGATGCTTTTTCCTCTCCTCCTTTTCCCCTTCCACTATTCCATTCCACTACCATGAGCACACTCTAGCGTCCCCCACTATGACCGTAGACTGGTCACGTGACGTGCCGCGCGCGACTGATATTACTCTGGTCATCAGAGAGGGGGTAAATCGTATTCCCCTCGATCTCAGCGTCTGGCATCACTGTGAGTATATGAATGTATACTTCTATTGTATACTTCCGATTCAACGTGTTATTTCGCCAAATCACTGTGGTATCGGTCACGCATATGCGCAGACTCGACAGCGCATTGTTCGTGCGACGACCGATAATTATCATTCGTTATGCGCCTTATTTTTTCGCGCAATTTAACAAGTGCACGATTCAATGATCTAACTATGTATCAATCATCTTTATTTCGAGATGTTTGATGTGTTTAAAAAATTATCAAATATCTAAATATTATAGAGTAAATTGCATCACTTTCGTATGCATAAAATTCAAAACAATCAGATAGAATTGAAATATTGTCGGTCGGAAGAAACGTTTAGTTTTAGAACTGAAATAGATCGACTGGAAAGAGGAAAAAAATTCCATTTGTTATTAAATAAGATTTAATAGAGTGTTAGGCTGGCTTAGAAATAATTATGCACACAAGTGCACGTTCTTAAAATGAGACAAAACAATTGACAGATTAAAAATATAAATTCGCTTGGATTACTAATGCCAACATCTTCCATCCTTGTGAAATTTTGTGTATAGCTTACACGACGATGTGATTAGCAAAATTTGAAATAACTGAGAGCTTGGAACATTTTAAAAATTAATGATACGTCTGAAAAATGACTTGCAGCAATTAAAAAGTAATGAATGCTTGAAAAGTGATTGAATAATTGGACAATGAACTAAAATGGCCTCTAAGAACGCTTGTGAGCTATAATCACTATCAAAGTTGGAAATTGTATGTTCAGTATTTGTTATGATCAATAGACGGGCCTTCCTGCAAAATAAAAATGTTCTTCTTGGCTTGCAACAAGCTGTTGTGAAATAGAAATTTATTGTCTTTTTAAATTTTAAATTCAACAGTACTTTTAAATTCTTCTAATGTTTTACCTGTTTTAAATTACACCTATTAATTTTTTGTCATAATTGTGTAAAATCCGCTGTCTAGTGATTAGTAACCTCTGTCTAATTATGCACGTGAGATTTAGGAGTGAATATATTTTTTAGACAATTTTTCCGGATATTTTGAGAATATTATTTTTCAATGGAGGACAAAATCTGATATTTAAAAAACGCGTCAATGAAAGAAGTAGATCACACGACCTACTTATGTCGAACCTTGTTGGTAAAGAGGACATGCTTGACTTATTCGTATGCTGTTACATTGTGCGGTGCATTCTAATTGGTAACAGTCGCAAAGTATGATGGACTCACTCGAAAAGACGAATCAATGTGATTCGCCATTTTGTATCGATAGTATCAACAGAAACATCGATCCTCTCGTATCTCTCGTAAAATTTTCAATTCCACGTGTCAATCGCCATTCATGTATTCTGCAATTTTTTATTTATTTACAGCAAGGGTCGTCCGTAATGTAAATTATGCTAATATAAACGTGGACATTAATTATACAAGATAGACACTTTTTTAATTTTTTTATGGGACATTTGCCAACTTGTTTGTGGCATTTTTTCTATTAAAATGACACTAAACCCGATATAGTTTGAACTGTATTTACTGGTTTAATTGACGGTATGTACAATAATTTTTTGGACGTAGAAGAGGACAGCGATCCATGTTTATACGCGCTGACCTTTACTACGTTCGACGCGCATGGCAAGGTCACAAGAAAATAGTCGAACTGTACGATAGATGCAATAACACGGCCCGAGGGTTTTGCTTACATCGAATATTTACTGTATTTATAGCAGATTTCGTTCAAAATCTTCATCGCGAGTTCGACTCGACGTTATATGTAGTACAAGAGTGTTTAAAAGCACGTGTGCGAGACAGACACATGGCCGAGAACCTAGCGGACGTTGCCGGGAAGCTTGCTATACCTCGCTATACCTGTACAGACCGCGTCCGTGATACCTGACTGGCATACATTATCATAGTTCACTCGCTGTCCTATCTTTGTCCATGATCTCCGTCTGCACGGGGTCGCAAGGAACCGGGCTGGATTTCTTTCCATGCAATTAAATCGATGCCGCGACCACTGAACTCTGCCACTTCACACTTTGCATAATGCATATACGGGCACGAATAATAATAATTATTTCTACGGGTTACGCAAGTGTCGCCCGAACGAAGTCCGGCGGAAATAGATCGTCCGATACGCGTCAACAGGAAACCGCGTCCTTCGAAACGATTTTCGACTCCGAAAATGGCTGTGTTTTCGTGCGAGACACTCGCTGGTGGATCATTTTCCCTTTTTACGAAAGCATTCAAGCTGCGGCTGTTGACAGATTTCGTTTTTAATCATTTTAAAATTATTGTCATTTAATGGCCATAAGTCTCCATGAAGATGCAAGATCTTTTAATCTTATCAAATTAGAACATTTGTCGTTTAACAATTTTACTGAATCACAGTTGACATTCAATTTTAGAAAACCTGATTCTTAACTTGCGTACAATGCATACAAACTATTAAATTAATTTATACATGTTTCATTCATAAATGTAATAAATTAATTTATAAATGTTTCATTTATAAATGTATTGCCTACATGTTTCACTTATAAATGTATTAAATTAATTTTTATACATATTTCACTTATAAATGTATTAAATTAATTTTCATACATATTTCATTTATAAATGTATTAAATTAATTTATATACATATTTCGCATATAAATGTATTAAATTAATTTTTATACATATTTCACTTATAAATGTATTAAATTAATTTTTATACATATTTCACGTATAAATGTATTAAACTAATTTTTATACATATTTCACTTATAAATGTATTAAATTAATTTTTATACATATTTCACGTATAAATGTATTAATTTAATTTCTATACATATTTCTCTTATAAATGTATTCAATTAATTTTTATACATACTTCACATATAAATGTATTAAATTAATTATTATACATATTTCTCTTATAAATGTATTAAATTAGCATATATTTTTCGACAAGAAAAATTACAATTCAAAGAATGTATAGGTGGTACAAAATCGAATAAGACCAAAATTACCTTCTTGAGTTGCAAAGTAAGAAAATTCTAATCGAGTTAAACGAGTGCTCAAATCCAATTTCGAAAACATTTAAACAAAAGTTTGAGTTACAAGGAGTATATGGAGAACATTTGAAAAATGAGAATTGCAATTAGAAGAAGCTGAGTAGATTCGCCACTGCTAAACAACCTCGGAATCACAGCAATCGATCTATCGAGAACCTTGATCTTGCCGAACGAAAACCAGTTTCGCAACAACACCGAAGGGGTTACGCCTTCGCACTTCCGTATTACCGATGCAGATTAGGCGTTCAGAAAAGATATCGTGTGTTGTATCGCATAATCGCCAAACACGGCCACAACTGAGCGGGACCGATTTCTTTGAAAATTGGCGCATGAGCAATTTTAAAACAATAAAAAGCACAATAGCAGTCGTTCTGTTATTTCCTGTGAGTCAGACTTGTATTGCAAATGTTTATGAATGCGAGAATCCTACTAGAATATACAATTCAATATTAGTTACTACAATATTAATTACTTGTTCTAATGTAAATAAAAATTTTTCTTTATCAAAATTATCGACGCCTTTGACATTTTTTATTAACGAAACGGTACGGTCAATTAATACTAAATTTTACACATGTTTGTATCATATTGTGGAGTATATACAGTGATGCCAGAAACACCCAAAACTAGGTGGATTTTTCTCTCCTCCTTTTCCCCTTCCACTATCCCATTCCAATATCTGAGCACACTCCAACGTCCCCCTCTAAGACCGTAGACTGGTCACGTGACGTGCCACGCAACGTGTCACATATTAATCTGGTCGTCAAAGAGGTGGTAAACTGTATTCCCCTCGATTTAACCGACCTGACATCACTAAGTATGTATAACATTTTATTGAGACTGTTCTCATGAACAATTCCGCTTTTATTAACGCCTCACACGTTCCTCACAAAGAATTTGATGTTTGTACTATTTGCAGTTCAGTGTTGAAATATTAGAAGACCTCGTGAATATACAGTTCTTATAAATCATGTCTGGAAAATTTGCATACTGTTTTGGTACAAAATGTAGAAGTTACACTAAACCCGGTTTCTCTAGTCGGAATTTGTTTTACGTTGAATCCAAATTCTACTTTTGTTTCATGGAAACAGGTGTAACGTCGTGTCCCTGTTATGTTCGCGAATAAATTATGCCGACTATCTTTGGACTAGAATTACAAGAATTCAACGTTCGGAGGCAAGCTATCGTTAATAGATTAAAATAGTTGAAACAGAATATTGTAGCTGTATGAAATTTCAAAAGAAATTATTAATATTATTATTATTTTAATTCATACTGCAGCGGACGAGAATGTTTAGTGTTGAGTAAAAAGTTACTTTAGAAAACATTTATGACAATACAATATGGTATAATATTTACTATTATAATATTGCCGCTTCAATATGACTATTAGAATCATTATAAATAATCCGAATTTTTTTATTTTCTATGATCTCTAATTAGAATTTTTAATTATGCTATAAAATAGTGTTCGAATCATTGCATTTCCGGCATTTCCTAAGTGAAAAATTATCCTCATATTTAACCTGCTGTAATTTCGTGAAAAAAATCGTACAGCAATGAACTTAAGCTAAATTTTAAAAATGGATTCCCTAACTTATCATCCTTTAAATAATTATTTTTTTCAAAGAAATATGTGCACCGGAAAATATGCGGTGTAAAAGTGTACACGGTTCCGTTCATAAAAATTGACTTACTGCCTACACTATTCAGATTGAACTGCATATACAAAGTTTAAAAAATTTGTTTGGCGAACCAAACGATAGTGAATGTCAAGATTGAATTCCCCTCTTTACAATGACTATTGAAAATTGAAAATCCATGGAGATTCAGATGGCAGACAAAATGTTTAAACATCATAGGTGCAGCCAGACGTTCGAATTCGTAAAATTTTCAAGAGAAGCATCATCCTAACTTTTTCATCCACTTCTTCAGACAAAAGGATTTTTATTAAAAAAAAAAAATTGATTAAATAAAAGTAGATAAGCCCAGGTTGATCGTCGTACGAATTACCCTCGCGAAGTTGCATCAGGTTTAATACGAACATTTTAGTTTTAAAGTTACGAATTATCGTTGAATCATTTGATGCCAATGATGTTCAACTTTTTAACCTGGGCACTGTTCATCTATACTTCGAAAGTTGTTCGGATTATATTGCAAACAAGTGGCTGCACATTACCGATTCTTTGGAATCCACAGAATAATTATACCTACGCAGTATCGTCCGATAATAATTTCGAAAATGATTTGAGCATACCGCGCATGCTTTCCGCGAATTCCTCGAGCGTCTCCGACCGTATGGAAAAATTCACCAAGACGTTTCAGCATTCGAAACTATTCCTGTCCTCGCCTCGAGCCGGTGGTCGGAGGTAAAAACGATCTGACATTTGATTCGACAGGTAGCAAGAGAACCGGATAGTGAGTCAGTGAGACTCCGAGCGAAGGTTATCGATAAAAATTACGCTTTTCCCTATCGAATTGGCTGCGAAATGAAATCAAGGACGTTCAATGGGGCGTGGAATACCAGCGAATTACTTGAAAAAATTCAGCCGGCTTTAGTCAGACTGTGAAAATTTCATGCTGCATGAACAATTTCAGATTTCTCTGTATCGACGTTAATCAGACCGTCGGATAAGATTGTCTCAATTATTTACACTGTTAGGAAGGAGAAACAAGATACATGTAAAAAAAATTGGTGTGTGCTTAGATCACATGGCTGAAGTGAAACTCCTTTTTTTAATTTTTTTTTCGAATTTTTATTTAAAATTTAATTTTCTATGATTCTATTATTGAAATAATTAGCTTGTGATAGCCAAAATATGATATAAATATTCTTGATTCAATTTTGTTTAAATGTCTTGCAAATACTGCATCGGGAGTTGTTCCTGATCTTGTTGTCGCTTCATTAGGATTATTTACCATTTACAATCTTAATTTACTTCTAAAAAAATCTATTAATAATTTTGATTGTTCCAATGCAATGTTCACGTTGAAATCTCTACTTAGCATCATCCGAATTTTATCATAATCTTTTTTAAGCAATGTCGAACCCTTAACCGTATATGCTAATACAATAGAATTTCGTTTCATCGTTTCATCGCCAGATCGGTTTTACTCCTACCGCATCGATGTTTTGCGCCTAACGCGCCTAAAGAAGTTTCACTTTAAAAGTTACACTCTTTTTAAGAGTGCCCATATATTTATCAGAGTAATTTGATATAAATTTGAAGATTGTTAGGAAGGAGAAACAAGATACATGTAAAAAAGTTATACTCTTTTTAAGAGTGCCCAAATATTTATCAGAGTAACTTTATATAAATTTGAAGCTTATTAGGAAGGAGAAATAAGATATATGTAAAAAATTATACTCTTTTTAATGGTGCCCAAATATTTATCAGAGTAACTTGATATAAATTTGAAGCTTGTTAGGAAGGAGAAACAAGATATGTGTAATAAAGTTATACTCTTTTTAAGAGTGTCCAAATATTTATCAGAGTAACTTGATATAAATATGAAGCTTGTTGAGATAGTAGAGGTTTAAAACGTTTTAAGTTCGGATAATCGAGACCCTACTGTACTGTTATTTTATTTTAGTATTATTAGAATCGTCGGAAGAAAATATTCAGTTTTATGTGATTTCTGTTTGTTGGGAGTGAATTGGAAAATTTTTATTTTGCATAATGATTCGCAGGCTATTCGTGCGAAATAGGTCAAGGCTTCAGTCTGGAGGCTTTGTCTTATCAGAATCGTTTAAACAGTGAACTTAAAGCAACTGCACTAATTTACCGCAAAAATAGCTCTAAGAGTAGTCTTTTCACAGGTTTCTAGCATTTACAATTTTTTGAATCGGGTAAAATACCATTAAAAACAATAAAGATACGTTACAAATACATTGGATAGAAATGTGAAACATTTTATTTTTTGAATTACAATATTTCCTTAACTAATGGTGTTCATATTGTATATAATTTTTGGTTTCATTACCTACTGTTTGCTATTTATTAGATTTTAAACAGTACGATTCACAGCTGGGAACTTCTTAAAAAGCTATTCAAAAGTATTGATAATATTTATGAACATTGCGATCCATTACATCAGGTTCAAACGAATGCATATTCCGATTTGTCTGAAGTGCATCGAAAGTGGAAAAATGCAATGATTGCAGCAAAATTGCAATGAAATCAATCGAATGTGAAAACGTATCTAAAAAAACAATCACTTATTGCACACTGTGATTAATTTCTTCTTGTTTACATGAACGCATTTTTCGATTCGTATGAAGTGCATCGAAAGTGGAAAAATGCAATCAAGTTGCAGCAAAACCCCAATGACATCTATCGAATGTGAAAACGTGTATTTAAAAAAACAATTTAAAAACAAAAAGATTTTAAAATAACAAAGATACATTACAAATAAATTCGATAGAAATGTGAAACGTTTTATATTTGGAATTACAATATTTCCTTAACTGATAGTGTTCATATTGTATATAATTTTTGGTTTCATTAACTTGTATTGTATTTATGAGGTGTACAAATTAATTCTCGGTTTTCCCGCAGAAAAATTGATGTCCATTTATTCAAAATCAAATAAAACAATTTAATCAGAAATGTAAACTCCAGGAGCGTCTACACATTTTCGTAGTCCCACACGTTCCACTTAAAACTGGTTCCACTTAAACATATCCGACAGCGAATTTAGCGTAAAAACCGAGAGGATTGATTTGTATATTATATGTAACAATTAATAATTGATTGCGTTTGCAAAATTTAAAGGTGCATGTGCATTTTTGTTTACGCCCGAGCACAAAGTGGTTAAAGACTTCTTTCTCTCGTTATCACATAAATTCCAATGTTTCCATAATGTTAGATAAGAGATTGCGAAACGAGAGTGTGAATCACGTTAATCTTACTCATTGGTAGGTCATTCATGTCTCGAATACGACTTCCGACTAGCAGTTTATTTGCTCTAGCTCATATTCACGCAAAACTAACAGGGGGAATTCCAGTGATTTCCAAACAACAGCGAAACAAAGAAAAGGAAATGATTTTCCACTTTTCTTCTTCTTCTTTTTCAGTCCTTCTTTAAGATCACGTCGACATCTTGATCATTAGTGATGACTACGTATTTCACTGTTTAGGTTTCCGTCGCAATTTAGATTTTAATCTAATTTTACTAGGTTTGTTCTGTTGTCATATTTCCGTTTTTATTTTCGCGAGTCAACCATTTTGTCGATTCCACAGAAAAGTTCTTGTGCATTAGAAAATGAGACTTTAACGAGAAACTTAATTTCTAAATGCGCCATAAAGAGTTGCAGTGATACGTATCTACAAAGGATCGTTACAGAACTTTATGAGAAGGAACGAAATAATGCAGCTGCAAGGTGCACGCGTTATGATGACCTGCCGAGATGAGGTGCAAATTCACGGTGCTTTGTCTGATAGAAATAGCCTTTTAACCGGATGAAAATGTCCACGGGCTAAATACGTCTGTACGATGTCTGTGGTCCAAATTCGTGGACCAAATAATGCATCTCTGAAGAACTGTGATCGATAGATAGCAGATCATTATGCAAAGTAAACAATTCAACGTAACAACAAAGTAACAATTTTAATAAAACACAGCGTGAGACTGCTTTTACATCTATCTTTTGTTCTCTCTCATTTTCTCATTTAATCATCGATAATACAATTCTAACGATTAATGATCGATCAGAGAAGAAATAAGTTAATTAAAATGAAAATATCTCTAAATCCTAAGTGAAAAATTATCCTCATATTCAACCTGCTGTAATATCGTGAAAAAAAATCGTACAGCAATGAACAGAAGCTAAATTTTAAGAATCGATTCCCTACTTTATCATCCTTTAATTAATTATTTTTTTCAAAGAAATGTGTGCACCAGAAAATATGCATAAAAGTGTACACGGTTCCTTTCATAAAAATTGACTTAGTGCCAACACTATTCAGATTGAACTGCATGTACAATGTTTTAAAAATTTTTTTTGGCGAACCAAACGACAGTAAATTTAAAAATTGAAGTCTCCTCTTTACAATGACTGCATAAAATTTAAAATGCATGGGAATCCATTAAAATCGCTGGTAGACAAAATATTTAAACATCGTAGCTGTTACGTTCGAATTCGTAAAATTTTCAAGAGAAGCATCATCCTAACTTTTTCATACACTTTTTAAGGCGAAAGGATTTGCAAAAAGGATTATTAAAAAAAAGTTGATTATGTAAAAGTAGATAAGCCCAGGTTGATCGTCGTAGGATTTTTCCTTGCAAAATTGCATCAGGTTTAATACGAACAATTTTCCTAAACCACCTGTTCGTAAATATCTAAACGTAAAAATTTAACAAACGATTCAAAGATGTACACAAAACCGCAAAATCTTAAGCAGTTTCTTCTGCAACCTGTTTTCTGATTGGTCCGATGATCACTCGTCAAAGAATTGCGGTTCAGCATTTTTGCATCCGGAAGTATGTCAAATATTGATAGGTTTCCATGTTGCTTTTCGATGTCTCGGTAAACGAGAAAGTGCAGAACCGCAGATGTCTAGAACAGAATTTAGTGTCCCATTCTATGGGACTAATTTTCTATATCCGCGAAAGGTCTTCTTAAAAATTCTTGCTAAACCTATTTGGCGGAAATAGTGAAAGCGGATGTTTCCGTTTTCGCCACATTTCCAAATATAATTCATCTCAATTTATTCCAGATGCTCTCAAATGCTGCCAAAATCACTGGAATATTTTTACCACAACTTTTTTCTTTACTAATAATATTTCTTTTCGTAGAATTCCAAAATCATAATGTAAAAATAATTAGAATAGATATACATAGATTGCAGATTTGAATGCAAAAGTTTCTGCATTGATTGCAAGACACAGAAGCTACATAGTTCTTTTTCAATAATTGTAATAAGATAAATATAATATCACAGCATTTTTAAATTCTTTAAATCTCTTTATCTGCATTGCATATTTGATCTATTAATTTTTCATTATAGATGCATCAAATTCGCAGTCCTGTTATATAGCTAGAATTTTATTTGCAATACTCAAATAATGTAAGTAACACTTTCTGTATATACATATAAATAAAACAAATTTTTGCATATACAAACAAAATGGTTAATAATTCATTTGTTATCCTAGGTACATTCAATTTGAAAAAAGTGATACCATTTATTTAATTATAATTATAAAGAATTATTTCTGCTGGTTTCTCTTCTTTTTCATATCTCCAATATCAATTACCAATATCTCCGTTTAGTATTATGGTAAAAGCAGAATATAGTTGCTATATTTTAGAACATTACAATGAAAAAATGCTGTACAAAAAATTTTGCAAAATGTTACACAAATTTTCTAAACAAAATCTGTATAATTTTCGATGACTTCTAATATTTCAACTTTGAAGTGCTTACGAGTATTAATAAAAGCAGAATTGTTTATTAGAACAGTTTGAAAAAAATTGCATATATGTTTGATAACATGCTGCACATATGTGCAAAATTTGAAATTAATCGACCAAGCCGTTTCGGTAATAAAAAATACTGTAGTCGATCATTTTGGCTAAAAAGAAAAAGAAAGATTCTTGCGTAATGGAAACGTACTGTTGATAGTTGATTAAGAAATTAGGAAACAATAGAAGATGCATAGCATGCCATTGCCGAATACAGAGCCCGATCAGAAAAAGACAGAATAATGACCAAAGCTGACAGGCTTCGCTCAGAATTTCTATTGTTACCCATGTGCATATTCACGATTTAATTTCGTTCCGCGCACGTGCATTCGCACCATAATAGCGCTCTCTCTCAAACGTCCCACAGGTTTTAATGCACTCTAAAAAAAAACCAGGTCTCTTCGACAACCCCTTCAGGCCTCTATTATTCAGATTGAGAGCCTTTTAATTACCATATAAGATTCCCTTTCGCTGATGCCTTGAAAACATTCGAGTGGTCTCGTTTGGAGACGAAACCAAATCGATTTCGCTTTTTACGGATACCGCCTGGCACAGATATAAAATTCCAGAAAACATCAAAGATGCCACCGAATCAAAGGAATCTTGCGAAAAACTAATAAAATTACTGAAGCACACAAAGTTATTCAACCGAATCTAAATTTTGAATGACCACCTAATTGTAAGCTTGTAGTTGTTAATAACCCTTGTGAGGTTGATGCAACTTAAAAAAGTTTAAATGCGCATCAATTTCTCTGAGAGATTAGAATCTATTTGCTGCATGTTCTTGCCATAGCGTTTTTTTCACGGTGGACACTATGATTTATTCACGAGTCAAGTGGATATTTTTGTCGAAAGTTTGCATTTTTTCGGCCTTTCTGGGGTTTTATTTACAAGGAGAAGACGCGGCCATGGTGTCTCAGATTTTCTCGAAACTTTGCATATTGGTAGATTTCGTTCTCCTGTTTATGAAAATATAGCATTATAGGGTCAGATACTCAATAACTTTTGAGATATTTACAATTGAAATTTCATTATACTCGTTAAGTACAGTTTCAGTTGAAATTATTGTCAAGTGCCAAACGGCGTGATGTTACCGTACTATAGGCCAGTGATGGTATATGGTCTCGGTTTTTTCGCGACTAAATGCAGGAACGTACAGTACGTCTTATGTTTGTGGGGAAAGTAGGGGAGAACTGTTATTGGCGGGAAACCGCACAGAAGAGTGCAAGACGACACGACCATACTTCGAAATTTTGGTAAGTTAATGTTAATATATTCGATTTCATAATTGCAACTAGTATTGGGGAAGGAGCTACTTGCCAATTCATATTTGAAAATCGAAAAAAAAATTTGCGAAACTATGCGGGGTGACTAAGGTACCCCATTTTAGCCCAACTCTGTACTTTACTGACGCTAAAATCGTCGCGCATGCGCGAGAAAACCGAGACCATATACCATCACTGCTACAGGCTTGTCCAGAAGTAGCTCACTTGGAGGCAAATTCGAGGGAGACGCCTCCTTCTCCCGCCCGCGCGTCTCGCTCCCCGTGGCGGCCGTAGTCCTCCGAGCTCCTCAGACCCGTACCTACCGTGGGGGGTCCGAGAGTGGCCACAACGCGCCACACGCGGTACATATTTCAAGCGGATGGCACGGGTCTGAGGAGCTCGGAGGACTACGGCCGCCACGGGGAGCTAGACGCGCGGCCGGGAGAAATAGGCGTCTCCCTCGAATTTGCCTCCAAGTGAGCTACTTCTGGACATGCTTGCCATACTAGGTTGGTACTAGGAAGGAAGGCCAGAGTTCAAATCCCTTGACCTCTTTTTCCTTTTTTTTTCTTTTCAGTTTATCTATTTTAATTGATTGGATTTTACAAATGAAAAATGCACTCATAATATCAATAGGAAACATAATATTAAAATTTTATTGAAAAGCAACATAATATGTAACTAAACACTAACTTCATCGACCGTGCCTGAAAAGGAAACAAGAATAACATAAAAACCATGCATTGCATATAAAATAGAATAAATATAGAAATGAAATGTAATACCCACTATTATTATTTTAATTTGCAGCAATGATATTTATCGTAAAGACAAACAAAACATAAATGACAGAAACATTTTGCACATCTAATAAGCGTATCTTCATTGCATGCGCATTTACTATTTAGAATGTCAGGAGGACAGTATAACTTAATTATACTTAACGGGTATAATGAAATTTCAATTGTAAATATCTCAAAAGTTATTAAGTATCTGACCCTATAATGCTATATTTTCATAAACAGGAGAATGAAATCTACCAACATGCAAAGTTTCAAAAAAATCTGAGACCCCATGACCGCGTCTTCTCCTTGTTAGAAAAGACGGGACACTGTTTTATATTATTCTCTCTTGCACACTTATTTTCTATTATGTGATCTACATAATACATTATTTTCATGCCAAAATACTTATACATTGAATTAGAAGCACATTTTTCAAGAATTTTTATATCACTTTATTCTTCCTGTCCTGAAAAACAGCTGAAAATATAGTTAAATAGTTTTTTCTTCTTCTTCTAAAAATATAGTAGAAATAGTTTCTTATGAACATTTTTAACTTTGCCTTTTTCGGGGGGTTGAATTTAACACTAGGTTCACGGAGCACTAAAATTGATTATTTTACATTGCTTTATAAAAATAATAAAATTGTATTTACTTAGATCTTTAGCGATTTTTATTGTAATATGTACACAAAAAAATAAATCTATTTAATAATTCCTCACGAATGCCTCCTTACACTCTTAATAAACGTAAATTAAAAATTTTTGAATCCGTCATTCTGACGGGCCCCGTACATGTAGTGTTAATGTCGCATCAACGGTAAGGTTATTAGCGACTACTTCGTTATTTTTATGAATCACAGTAAATCATTTCAACGCAAACTCGTTTTTTCGAAGACAAGGATTAAGGGAACAGGATAAAAGAAGAAATTGATTTTTGTTGAAATTATAGACCAGGATGACTCTTTAATGGAACCGTGTACACCGTTTCTTCGCTGACGGTAATTACAGAAAGATGACCAGGTTGAAGATGTTGAACACGGCCGAAAAAACGTTAATGCGTCGGTTCGTTAATCGCGCAATAGACTTCCGTCTATTGAATCGTCAGTCATCGTTTAATGACAGCTGATGGCTAACACACTTTCGAAAAATGAGTTTCGCAACGCGCTCCCGTAATGAGTTTGCGTAGACATTGAAGCAACATAATGCTGACCCGTGTGCAATTCAATTTCTACTTTCGAGATGGTGTCGTTTCAGCTGATTTAGTGTTGGATAACGGGTGTCGATGGTTCCGGTTAGGCGAACGCTAATTACTGATATTTTACAATATGCACCTACATACGTGTTCCCTTGATTTATCGCCGAAGCATTTCAAAATGGAAATAGAACTTCCATATGTTATACATACATGAATTAATATATAATCTACAGGGTGTTCACGCTATTACTAGCCAGCGTTTTTCCATGAAAAAATAATAAAAATTAAAGAAGTTTTGTAACTGTTAGGTATTGTTTTCACACCGACATACTCGACCCGTATTATGTTACAATTCTCAGCGACCGAGGCCTCTCGAGCTTCGCTGTCCTTTTATACGTTCGGCACAAGTCAAAGAATAGTATTATCTAAACAGTAAGTGTCGCCGGCCGGACCCGTCGTGGCGACGATTATCGATGAAATACTGTACTGTTTTTTGCAAGCGACGTAATGGGATGTGTAATTTTTTTGTATTTGCACTATTTTCATAGAAATGTCTAGTCACATAAAAATCTGCTTCAGTTACGATGACATAAAAAATATTTTGTATGTGATTCATTAGAAATGAGTTTCATATTCCATTCAATAGTTTTAGAAATCAAGGAAAATATGCACTTATAGTCGATAAATAAATTGTTGTTAAAACTATTAACGTAGTTGTTACACCCCTATGTGTACTTTGAAGGTCCACTTTAAGAGCAACTGGACACTCTGGGTTAGGTAGTCCTCTTGCAATACCGGTTTAAAACTATTAATTAAATTGTTGCACCTTGACGGTCAGTTAGTAAGTCCACCTCAGGGTCGAATGGACGATCTGGATTAGGTAGAATTTTTTCAATCTTTATTTAAACCTATTAATTGAGTTGTTGCTCCCCGATGTCTATTTCGAAGGTACACTTTAAGAGCAATTGGACAGTCTGGGTTAGGTAGAACTCTTTCATTACCGGTTTAAACCTACTAATTAAATTGCTGCACCTTGACGATCAGTTAGTAAGTCCACTTCAGGGTCCACTGGACGATCTGGATTAGGTAGAATTTTTTCAATCTTTATTTAAACCTATTAACTGAGTTGTTGCACCCCGATGTCTACTCTGAAAGTCCACTTTAAAAGCAACTGGACAGTCTGGGTTAGGTAGAACTCTTGCAATACCGGTTTAAAACTACTAATTAAATTGTTGCACCTTGATGGCCAGTTAATAAGTCCACTTCAGGGTCCACTGGACGGTCTGGGTTAGATAAACCATTTTCAATCCTTGTGGAAAGCAACTCAACACATTTTGTCATATCTCAAAGTCCACATTGAAGGTCCACTTCGGGGTCAACAGAGCGTCCCACCGCGGAACCAAGAAGAAACGCGAAAGTGGTAATTATACGAACGACCGACGGGGGAGCGATTAGGCAAAGTTTGACACGAATTTTCTCCGGAGGGGATCAGGGGGGACTAACGGGAAAAAGTAAAAGGTTCGTTCGCATGAGTGCGTGTCTAGACTCTAGAAACGGCAAAGATGCGTCGACAAAGAAGCGTCCTGGTCAAGGACAAAGAAGATGATGGAAAGCGAAATGTCTCGGTAGCAATTCTTTGGACAGCGGTCGACGGATCGGTCTCAGCGGCGAGTTTCACCAGTGAAATGCAAACCATGAACCGCTGAAAGTGCCGGTGAAACCTCCTAGTCTTCCACTAATAAACACTCGCTTGTGCGTTCACGTTGTACACACTCGTCCTCCGCGTCAGGCAAGCCAGATGTGTGTCGAAGGGTTGGTCCCCAGGACAGGATGTCTACTTTTCCTGTTGCACAAGCAACGGGAACTTTCTTCCCCGGTAACCCAGATTATTCATATTTATCGCCACCGAGTTTATTTGCTCTTGTCCGATAATGTAGCGAAACTAGTTTCGATACGGCGTGGCTGATACGCTCGAGGATTTTAGCTGTGCAACTGTGCCAGCTTATCTCTCTACAGAAAGTAAACCAATCGAAGCGAGAGTTTGTATTATGCGGCTGAACCGATGAAAAAATAATCGACGGTCTTTTACTGTCAATTTCGTGCCCGTGATGACTATTCGATTTCATTTCGCGGAGAGAAACGAGAGCTATTCGAGTGTACCTTCTGTATTCGTGGAGCGAGTATGGTTATTGCGGGGATTCTGGAGCGAATAAATCTTCGAAAGTCGGTATTGACGCTGGTTATTGGAACGGCTGTTGTTTTGTTGAGATTTAACACTAGATTTACGGGGCCCGTCAAAATGACGGATTCAAACATTTTTAATTTACGATTGTTAAGAGTGTAAGGAGGCATTCGTGAGGAATTATTAAATAGATTTATTTTTTGTGTACATATTACAATAAAAATCCCTGAAGATCTAAGTAAATACAATTTTATTATTTTTTACAAAGCAATGTAAAATAATCAATTTTAGTGCTCCGTAAACCTAGTGTTAAACAATCTTCTGTGATAACGTTACGTTAAGGGGGTATTTTAGTCTACAATTTAATTTTTTTGGTCTTATTAGGGATTTTATAACAAACAAAAATATAAGTTTCTTCATGTCGACATTTTGCATACACATTTATTTATGTTTTACGAAAGTTCACAATTTTTCTCAAGCGAAAATAATCAAAACTGATTGAATTATATGTCATTGAGCAAGGTTCCTTTTAAAAAAAAGTGTTCTAGTGGCTGACACAGTTCCGATCATTCTGCCTATCTGAAATGAAAAAACCAAAAGGATTCTTGATTAGTATGATTGTGATTATGGTGTGAACAAAAGTTAAAAAAAAAGAGCAGTGAAAATTTACAAAATGACGCCACTTTGAATTTTAGATATCAATTTGCTTTACGTTTTTTAACATTTAGCAAGCTAAAAGAATAAGAAAACTTATTTCTTTTCTTTTTATAATTCTGGTTGACACCACAATCACAATCATACTAATCAAGAATTCTTTTGATTTTTTTATTATTATTGAACACGTTAATAATTAATTTCAACAATGTAGGAGCTCTATTTCGAGCCAAGGTAAATGCATTAACCCCTTGCCTTATGATTTATTTTACGGTTTTAGTAATTAGAATTTTTTTGTAGTTCACAATTTCTTAGAAAAAGGAGAAAATGTAAATCTATTGCATGTCTATATGTTCTCCAATGGCTTTACATTAACAACAACAAAATAGAATTATATTTCGGTTTATAGGAAATTAATAACATACATCTTTATTAGACTCTGTTCAGAATCTTCATCACGTCTCTCAGACGATATTGTAAGCGAAGGGGTTAAGTATGTATTAACAAGGGAATCGCTTCGAAACATGGTCTTGCTATTTAAAGTTGCCTGAGCAAGGCTGGTTACCGAAAAACACCTGTACAAACATATTCAAAACGATTTACGCGGATGTATGCTTGCAAGAGAATTTGATGAAAAACGTCTGGTACGTCAGACGATTTATCGTTCACGGTAGTGGTTGTAGATTGTCAGTGCTAGATTAA
The DNA here is from genome assembly GCA_913789915.3 of Sphecodes monilicornis. Classification (NCBI taxonomy): domain Eukaryota; kingdom Metazoa; phylum Arthropoda; class Insecta; order Hymenoptera; family Halictidae; genus Sphecodes; species Sphecodes monilicornis. The sequence continues at coordinate 8,451,713 of OU565298.1, forward strand.
CCAATATGTAAAACAACTACGTGCTTAGAGCATCGGGAGAAGAGGGACACCATAGACATTTTCTGAATGTTACATGTCTTCTATAGTTATATTATTGCCAAGTGTTTACACAAATTGCTGAACTCACGATGTGGTGTCGAATCGATCACATCGATATAGGGGACATGGATCCGACAGGATTTACGAAGAAGGGTTGTAAAGTCTAACTCCCGGAGAACAAACTCGTTTATTTCTACACTTAGTAGATATCGGTAGATCGGTGGTCGAGAAAGTTCTAATTTGGTGGAGTCGCGTAAGATTTTTGCGAAGCTCGAATGTAGGCGATGATTGGTTGTAGGGTGTGTCGGAAAAAGTGATGGAGATGGCGAAAAGCTAGAGAGGAAATGGAGAAAAATTGAGTTGGAGTAGAGTGCGCAGAGTGACAAAAAGCTATACAGTATTTAATCGATAAGTGTCACAAAATTCTGAACAAGAAGTGTCGCAAAACTATCCCCACTCCTGCAAGGTATACACCGTGAGGGGCCGTGAAGCTCGAGAGGCCTCGGTCGCCGAGAAGAGTAACATAATACGGGTCGAGTATGTCGATGTGAAAACAACACCGAAGTAAAAAACAACACCAGTGACAAAACTTCTTTATTTTTTATTATTTTTTTATGGAACTGTCGCCAACATATTCGTGGCATTTTTCTAATGAAAATGATACCAAATAAGATATAATCACGATGATATTTACTTGTCTCGAGGCCTCTCGAGCTTCGCTGTCCTTTTCTACGTTCGGCACAAGTCGAAGAATAGTATACTTGAACACGAAGTGTCACTGGCTCCACCCGTGGTTGCGACTTTTATCGATTAAGTACTGTAGTTAATGCCGTAGCTAAACGCGGTACAGGGCCTTTAAAACTATCAGTTGTACTTTGGTCGAGTCCTACGAGGTCTATGGTTTTTATGTTCGGTACGTAGCCAGGTGATTTACCTGACCTTGATCGCGCGTTTGTCCCTGAGCACGGAGAGTTTTGCGACGGAACACACGATAAGAATGCTCACTTTAAATTGCGTGGGAAGTCGTTCGAACAACCACAAAACAAATTAATGTTGTCCTGAACAGGCCACATTAACACAAAAAACAAAAATTTCTTTAGCGAGACATATGTGAACTTACAGTACAATTACTGTATCAATTTCAACGTGAAAAGGCCATCATCATAAATGTCATTGTTTTTCTTTTAATACGAATTATGTTCATTCACTGGGAGGAGTTCAATTACTGGACAGGTCAGCCCAGTGCCGAGTAGGTACTAAAAAAGGAAAATCTCTTTATCGGTGAGCTTACGATAAAATTATTGTATAAATTGCAATACGAAGAGGGCATCATAAATGTAGTTTTTTCGTTTAATACGAATTATGTTCGTTCATTGATCGCTGAAGTGATCGTGGTATAAAGGTTCCACAAAATCTTTGTAGTACTCAAGGCCTCTAAAGATCTTAATCCGGCACTGTAGATTGAGAATCGAACGTGATTAAAACTTGTACTGTTTTTAAAGGTGCAAGACAAAGGCTCGATCATTGCCAGCGAGACGAACTCGGCTGACCTTAGGAGAAGTTCCACTCGTGAACCATGGCGCGGCGTGACACGTGAACAGTTTTCAATGCCAACAACTCGTTTCCTGTGCGAACAATGCATACAACTACGCAATGCGCTGCACCCTACCAATGTTCGACGTCATTCGGTTCTGTATCGCTGATTTTAGGTTTCGATGCGGGAACGATCCTGCGCAGAATAACACCTTAATGATTCCTTTATAGACACTAATAGAACATTTCATTTTTTATTGACCATTGTGCATCAAATTTTTAAGAATTGCATTCAGTGAGATATTCTAGAAATTCTTGTGATCCTAACTCGATCGTTTTCAAATGTGTAATAACTACACTGCACTTATTGGCAGAGTTGTGCTAATTCAATTACATTGTAATTCAATTACACAATTGAATTACATTGCATTTCAATTACGTATTAATTCAACTACGTCGTAACTGAATTACATAATTCGAACCTTTAAATTAATTAAATTTTAATTATTTTAATCAGATGTGTAATTTATGTTTGAAATTATGTTTGAATTAACATAATTCAATTGTGTAATTTATGTTTGAAATTTAAAAAATGCGTAACGCAGAAGTTATTTCTATTCAGATATTATAAATTTATAAATAATAAATTCCTTCTGTTTGAAACCGTCACATGGATTTTTCGACCTCCTATTACCTATTACTTTATTATTCTTTAACTTTTGATTTTAATTTAATTACATCGTAATTCGTAATTAATGTAATTTAATCATATCGAATTCGTAATTAGTGTAAATTAATTACATAGTATTTTATAATTGTACTCAAATTTCAATTACGAATTACATTGCAATTTAATTGAATGAAGATCTGAATTACAAATTACAATATGACTGAATTACAATGTAATTCAATTACTTTGTAATTATAATTCCTGGAGTAATTCAATTATAATTCTGCACAACTCTGCTCATTGGGTCGTTTTGAAAGGTTCTGCGGTTCTAACTCGTCCAGTTTCAAAAATACAGTAGCAAACAAAATTTTGTAACCACTCTTAAAAAACGTACAACTTTTTTAAAATTCGTCCAAATGACCCGAGTTGTTTTAGAGATATTAGAAGAATTAGTTTACTAGATAATGTGCAAAAAAACTTTCTTAAAAATTTCTAATAGAAGTCAGAGTTATGAATATCATGATTTTTAACTTTTTTATCTATGCCCATAACGAAAATTTAAAACGTGTCTTTTGTAGATCTAAGCTTGGCGTTGAAATATGTGAAAATCTTTGAATTTCTAGATTCTTTTTTTCAGATTGCAACGCGATTATAATTGCATTTTAAACGAAATAATCGCGTCGAAAGTGCAGACTCATTAGAGCAATTATACCAAGACTCCAAGAGAAATATCTAGGATTGCCGTGAGTTCACACATTCGATCAATAGAAATGATTTCTCACTGTCTACTCTAATGAGACACCAGCTGACTGGAGCAATGTGAAACAGAAGTCGCGGGCCAAACAATTCATTGAAAATTAATGAACAGTAACCGAAATACAGTACAAAATCTATTAAAGCTCGTTTGGAAGAGTGAGATCTCTACTTTCACTTACTCCAATCGTTTCTTTTTTCGAGAGTACTTTTTCAGTAGGAAGTGTGGTGGAAAGTGAAGGTGGTGTTTTCTGAACTATGCAAAATTAAATGTTTCTACGAAGTTTTCGATCTTTTCTTTTGTGAATCAGACCATCATGGATTTGAAGATTGGGAACTTTCATTAAAATAAAATATTTGAATGTTGATGAAAATAGATTGAGGAAAAAGGTAATATTAAAATGCAAGAAACTATAACATTTTCGAAGTCGATTTTCTCGCAAACGATGCGTGAAATGAAAAAAAATTTATTTTCCCATGTAGATCACCCACTCAAATAAAATTCGCACTATTTTGGGAATACTTGAAATAAGATTTTTTCTAATCCCTCAAATAGATCACTAAAGAGAATTTTAGTAGAGAAGCATAGGCAGGCATTTCAGTAGCTGATTTAGAACTTAATACAGTATCCAATCGATAAGTGTCACAAAATTCTGAACAAGAAGTGTCGCAAAACTATCCCCACTCCTGCAAGGTATACACCGTGAGGGGCCGTGAAGCTCGAGAGGCCTCGCTCGTCGAGAAGTATGACATCATACGGGTAGGGTATATCTGTGAGACCACTACTAATCCAATGACAAAACTTCTTTATTTTTTATTATTTTTTTATGGAACTTTCACCAACACATTCGTGGCATTTTTCTAATGAAAATGATACCAAACACGACATAATTCGGATCATATTTACAATAATTTTCCGAAACTTTCATCGTCCATTACACAAGTAAATATCATCGCAATTATATCTTATTTAGTATCATTTTCATTAGAAAAATGCCACAAATATGCTGGTGAAAGTATCCTAAAAAAATAATAAAAAATAAAGAAATTTTGTCATTGGATTTGTAGTGGTCTTACACTGACATACCCGACCCGTATTATGTGACACTCCTCGGTGACCGAAGAACTCTCGAGCTTCGCTGTCCTTTTCTACATTCGCCACAAGTCAAAGAATAGTATACCTGAACACGAAATGTCACTGGCCGGACCCGTGGTTGTGACATTTATCGATTAAATACTGTACTGCTATTACTTGCAGTTTTTTGGAGGAACAAATTATACTTTCTTTTAATCTCAAGAATATAGCTGTTAACTTCAATGTCTTTTTTAACATTACAATGACTCTGCAATAAATTCAGAGAATCACGAAAAAAAAAACAGAAAAGCAATATCCATATTTAAAACCTTCTTCTAAAACATAAAATATTTTATTTTGGAAAGTGCACGTATGATTTCAAATAAAATAGACTATGTTAGTATTCTTTACTATTTGAGAAAGTATTTTATACAGCTCTGATAGGGACGACGATTCAAAAAGGCGTTCTTTAAAAGTGCAAACAATAATCGAAATGCAAATTTCGAGATGCTCGAGCAAATTCGAGTCGGGTTTCTCGCTTATGTCCTTAAAGGATTTGAATGGACGATGATTCGAAGCTGTTAGCCGGGGCAGTAAACTGAAAGTACGAACTCCTCAAGGTTGCCGATGGTTTTCAAGCTTCGGTGCCGAGTCGAACGTAGGCGTGCATTGTCATAGTTCGCGCCTCACGTTGTCCGAGTTTGAATGCAACATCGGTTTGACGATAACTCGGCGTTAATACGGCGAAACTCGGCGCGCATTTCCAGAATATAAAAATATTCAAAAAAGATTCTCAGTCACGGTTCAAAGCCAGTTTCAGCTTTATCTTCGCAGCCCTCGTCGAATCTGCTATCTTTAGTGTCTAGCGCAAACACAGCGCGTTAATTCGCACCGATGAATTTTTACGACACACTCGAGGCGAACTTTCCGTCCGACACGATGAGCTTATTTCTTCATCGCGAAAGCGGGCAAACCTGCTAATTAACTTGTGGACTGGCGAAATATTACCTAGAAAAATTCTGCAATGTCAAAATCACAGATATGTTTCAATAAAAAATTCTAATTAACGTCCGTAAAATTGGACCATATGATTTGACATTTCTTTCGCTGTTAGAAGCACCGATTTACTAAATGATGTGCAAAAAAAATTTGGAAAAAATTGCAATCCATAGGAATTATAAGAAAAAAATAATAGGTGTTTGAATTTTGCAAAACCTGGTATGTACAGGCTCTGTTTGTAATTTATTCGCTTTTGCATTGAGAAATAAGTAAAAAAATACGGATGGTGCATTATTTTTAAATTTTGAACATCCAAAAGCTTCTACGAAGTGTAACCATTTTTTTCATTCGAATGACTATGGATTGCATTCGAATCAACTATGGATTTCAAGTTTTACAGGTTCATTGCAAAATGAAAACTGCAGTCTCTAAAGGGTCTAGCAGGATAAGAATGGTCTAGCGGCCCCAGGCCACCATTTTTTTTGTGTATTAATATATTGTAATTGGTATTGTGGGGAAAACAATGGTTTTACGTTGAAAGATAATCCCCCAAAATTTTAAGTCTCTAACCCTTCATATAAGGATAATATGAAAGTAAATGCCCTTAAAAGTATCATTTTTTTTATCAGTTGTTAATTAAGATATTCAGATGGAATAAAAACGAAAATACTCGATCTCCTTCATATCATATATTTTTTTCACAATTGTGATCAAATTATTAAGAGTAGAAAGAATCATTTAATTTTTTAGGGGTAGGGGTTGCAAGCATCTCTTCAAATGACCAAATCCAAAAATATATTATCATATTATCCTTATATGAAGGGTTAGCGACTTAAAATTTTGGGGGATTATCTTCCAACCGAAAACTATTGTTTTCCCCACAATACCAATTACAATATATTAATACACAAAAAAATGGTGGCCCGGGGCCGCTAGACCATTCTTATCCTGCTAGATACTTTACCCCTTTACATTGGTTTGAAACACGAATGGAATTGTTTAAACTCCGCAGTAACGTTCGCATCTAGAAAGTGAACATTACCAAAGCTGAAAGTGACTAACCAGTAACTATTATTAATACTTCCTAACAATAAAAATTATAATCGATAAAAACTACAGTTGCATTACTGTATGAACCTGTTCGTATGGCTTTCTTTAATGCACTAAACAAAATTTAAAAAAAAATCGAAAAAAAAACACAAACCACAACTAATGGTCGCGAATTCGATATTAAACTGATGGTTAGTGATGACTAAAAGGTGGATCGAATGAATATTATACAAGAAAGTAAATTCTCGGAGGAAAAGCGCGCCAGTAAAACCGATGTTTAGGATACATCAACGCGATGGATAATTACGACATTAACATAAATTAGAAAATCTGTTGTTCGCGGAATTTATGCGAGGCGAATTCCATTTTGCCGGGGCGATTCATAGGGGAACAATGCGCTATTAAAAGCGCGTCTTCGCGATAATAACGAGCAGAGCATCGCTAATTGCTCGCATGCCTATTCTTCGGTAACCAGTCATGGTGAACCATAAAGAAACCTCAAAACATCTATGAAATGTTACATGACTAATTGCGCTGAAATGGTACACGGAGAAACGACAGCAACAACGAGCTGTGCGTACGAATAAAAATTTAAGCGTACCTGACTATGCTATTAAAAATAATTGTTGCTATACTTTCCGCTGATATTCTAGTATATTCTAGTATATTCCAGTGTATTTTAGTATATTCTAGTATATTCTAGTATATTCTAATACATTCTAGTTTATTCTAGTATATTCCAGTATATTCCACTGTATTCTAGTATATTCCAGTATATTCTAGTATTTCCCACTATATTCGAGTGTATTCTAGTATATTCTAGTACATTCTAGTTTATTCTAGTATATTCTAGTATATTCTAGTATATTCTAATACATTCTAGTTTATTCTAGTATATTCCAGTATATTCCACTGTATTCTAGTATATTCCAGTATATTCTAGTATTTCCCACTATATTCGAGTGTATTCTAGTATATTCTAGTACATTCTAGTTTATTCTAGTATATTCTATGTATTTTCCACTATATTCCAGTATATTCTAGTATATTATAGTATATTCCAATGTATTCTACTACATTCTAGTATATTCTAGTATATTCTAGTATATTCTAGTATATTATAGTATATTCTAGTATATTCTAGTATATTTTAGTATATTCTAGTATATTCTAGTATATTCTAGTATATTCTAGGATATTCTAGTATATTCTAGAATAGTCCAGTAAAAAATTATAATTTTTGTTGGAAACGTGACCTACATGTGCTTCCAATCTTCATTATTAGAACAATATTTTTGTTGAAGCTGGTGTTACATAGTTAAGTTTTATGCTGATGTTCGTAGGACAATTAATACCAATTTTTAATTACATGAACGTTTTAGAAAACGTGCAAATATTATGTTTATGTTTTTTTTAACGTTTTAGATACGTAAAATCTGTTTTATAGGTTTTTTTGTACGAGCTCATTTTTAATATCCCACGTTTTTTTTTTTTAGATTTACTGCTTGCTTCCTGTTTTCCAGAAAGACGTAACGTATTGTTATAAGACGGTTCAATAGTGTGAAAAGTACTTTTTTTCTTGTTTGCCTTTATATAGCTCGCTGCAACTCATTAAGATGACGCGCATCTTCTTTCTTGCTTAGTCTTCTTCCTGCTGAAAAGTAACTTCCGCTCGCATGCTCCTGCACACGTTGCTAACACAAGCATCCCGCTTACCACGAATTAATTATAGCCATGCGCATCGAACCAGTTTAGTGGTAACAGTACTTCATAGATCTACTCAAACATGTTTACAAGCTACAGACAGTGGCTCATATTTTTAACAGTGCACAGGAAAACGAAATTTCGAGATTCGTGTTCGGCATTTGAGAAAAATCGAATTTCTGTTCAAGATGAATGAAAAATAACCTTAATTTTCCAATTTTTATTTTTTCTTGTCTTACCCTCCTAAATTATCATACTCGGTGAGAAAATTTTGAAGTAATCCGTGCCATCTAGCACGTATTACATTTAATATTATTCGTTTTATTATTCCCAACAATAATGTGATTTATCTCTTATCATTCTCAATAAAAGGGACGTCATGTAAATATTAACATGATAAAAGAATATGTATTCTAAGAAAAATGTACTTATTATTCAGAATAAAAGGATCATGTAAAAATAAAAATGTAAGAAGAAGAATATGGTACATATAAGACAAATGTAAATAATTCTTTACTTTCCCTAAAACAAATGAACAACTGTCGAAGTGAAATTGCAGCTCTAACATCGGGAGCAATTAAAGACCTAGCTTCGCCAATTAAAAATTAACTGGGGTAAACTGTACTATTGCTGGGACTGCATTAATTATTGGCACTTTTGATTTAAACGGCAAATATTAAGAATTCCCGGTGCAGAAAATCATTTTTTATTGCTTCTTATTTATATTTCAATGAAATAGATTTTCGAGCGTTCTAAAGTGTCTTCCCCCCTTAATTTCGGACTGTACTACACATGTAATAAGTGCGTATATGTTTAATTATAAATCAAATAGACTGTCTAACGTTTACTTCTTACTGTTTAACAAATGTGCCAATGACTATACTATTTGTGTTACGATTGTTATTCACTGAATATATTTTATAATAAAAGATTTATGACTCGTAAAACTGTTTGATTTTGCTGAAAATCTCTATTAGCTTATAATAATAGTAAGTTAAGCTCGTTTAAACATTTCGCAAAACAGATAAGAAGATGTTTACTAAACAACAGCAATTGGTTTCCCTTAAATTCTAACCTCATTGTTCTAATTAATGATCTGTCTCACGGATATAATATTACTAATTTTACAACTTCCCGTAGAAATTCGAACAAAGCATTACTTTCCAAGTGAAGCCATCAAAATTTAAAAAATCGCCGATTATAATAAAAATGCAAATTTCCAAGACGTGTCTTGGTTTCTAACGCTGTCAGATTAGCATCATAATCATGAGAATCTATGCTGCGTTTTCGCCGTGTGAAAATGCGATGTATCTTACTTAGTTCAGTAATATTAATTTTCCGGGTCGATTTCCGTATTATGCAATACGGACAACCCGGATCGCATAATATGAAATATAAGAAAATAATGATCGTCACAAACTTACTCACGACCGTGCCATAATGGCGGCGTAATTATGCCACTCGCTCAAATCGTCGAAGTATGCTGATGCAACAACTTCATTTTCGTCTGGTTCGAATATTATTCCGTTCCTGATTCTAATTACTAATTTTAAACAGTAGAAAAAGTTAACAGTTAAATGCGCAGGAATTTTGGCTCGATTATCCTCCATCGAACAATACAGTTATGGCTATGCGTCCTCCAGCGAAACTTGGCTGCGAGCGTTTTACGCAGTCACTCCCATTAATATTCGGACCAGTGATGCTAGAAACAACCAAAATTGGTTGTTTTTTTCCTCTCCTCATTTTCCCCTTCCACTATCCCTTCCACTACCATGAGCACACTCCAACATCCCCCACTAAGACCGTAGACTGGTCAGTTTTAGAGCAGGGATGGGCATTTTTAGCGCCCACTGTCCCCCACCAGCATCCGCCGTTACCATAGAGGAAGGGGAAGTGCGTCGCCCGTTGCGATCAGTGCGCAGGCCTCGCGCATGAAAGAGAGGTTGGTGGGAGAAGCAGGCGTTTGATGGGCACCTACCGTGCCCATCCCTGTTTTAGAGTATTTTATAGTACAATAAGACACCGTTGTATCGCAGTTCAGTCATATAATTTATTTTTTCACTTTTACCAGCGCGTCGATTCGGTCAAGCACTTTCCCACGTCCTACACTTGTCAATCGGCTTTTTAATGAACGTACTATCTATTTTCTTTATTTATTTCAGATTCGTACATTTTAATCTCTAACGTTCTGTTATCAATCATTTATTGATACAATTAAGTACAGTGTGTCATACTTGAGTGACACGCCGTTAGATATCGTAGCTTACGGCGATTAGTAGACAGCGGATTACATGCATTTAAGGAAAAAATGAGTAGGTGTAATTTGAAATTGTTCAAACATTGGAAGAATGTAAAAATACTGATATATTATTTCCAATCTATTAAATATATGTATACAGAAAGAAAATAAATTTCTATTTCACTCGTTTGTTGCAGTTCATGTAAATCATTTTTATTTCACATAATGATTCGCTGTCTGGTGATTAGTAGATCGATGGTTCGTCATCCAAGGGAAAAAGCGGTTTGCGTGATGCCATAATCCACGACATATCGAAAAGCTGCGGGGGGATTCGGTCTTGTCCTACTCTTCGGCTTCGCGTTTGCGTTTGCGATGGCTCGCTATCGGATATGCTGCTAATTTCGCTCCTAATTCCGATAAAAAGTTCTCATTAGAATACATACAACAATTCTTCATACTTATTTTAAGAAGTCTCTTTCAATACAACATAATTTTCGATGTTAAGACAACTTTTAAAAGAAGACAATATTAATGTTATAACAATACTTTTTTCTAAAACGATTGCCAACATATCCGTGACGTTTTCCTGAGTAAATTCAGTCCAAACATGACATAATTCGGAGCACATTTGCTCGTTAAATTGACGAATTAGGAGGACCTCGATTATCCGAACCGATATTTGAATTTTTGTTACTTCAAAAAACAAAATATATGAATCTTGTGTTAAATAGTATATAAAATATTTCCCGACGATGAAAATAGAGCGGGAACATTACATGTAATATTAAAATGCAAGAAACCATAATACATTATATTCGAACTCGATTTTCTCGAAAACGAGGCATCAAATGTAACAAATTTATTTCATATTTTCCTTTTATTTTCTTATGTAGAATCACCCCCTTAAATAAAATTAACACTATTTTGGGAATCCTTCAGTCAAATACTATTTTGAAAACTCTTCCTAACAAACAAAATATTTAATTTTGGAAAGTGCACGTATGATTTCAATTAAAATAGAGTAATTCCTAAATTGTACTATTTGAAATAATATTTTGCTCAGTTTTGAACCCAACATGTGCTATTAATATTTTCCAACAAATAACAGAATTTGAGCACAGCTCGACAATAGTTCGCTATAGCCTAACGAGAAAGTGTGGGCATTTCCACGAGAAGGAGATCACCGTCAGAGATAACGATTCAACGAGCTGATGATGAAGAAGAAGACGTTGTCAGCGGGATGCATGTGCCACACACATCGCAGTGAAAAGGCTCGCAGGACGAGAACTTTTACTTTCAAAAGCCATGAGTATAAAACCGTGCGTGACGCGGGTCTCGTAGACGCCATGGTGTGTTTACGCGTCTCACTAAAGAAACTATGCACCGGGAACCCGTGTGATTAAATTTGAAAAATTTCTTATGCCCAGACACGCCTAAGTCTCACACACTACATCCTCACGAAACTAAATTGAATGATAATCCTGCTTGAAAATTCTATGCGGATGTCCTAATGGGGAATTAAGGCTTTTGATGCTCGCAGCGTGGGACATGAGCGTGTTAACTATCATAGCGGCCTCAGAAATGGTAAAATAAAAGATTCTAGGATGATATTTTATTTGAAAAATTTTTAATTATGAATTACATTGCATTTCTTGTGCTGATGTTCGGTGTAACAAATTTTACTAACAAGGAGAAGACGCGGTCATCGGGTCTTGGATTTTGTCGACACTTTGCATATTGGTAAATTTCGTTCTCCTGTTTATGAAAATATAGAATTGTAGGTGTCGATACCCAATAATTTTTGAGATATTTATATTTTAAATTTCATTATACCCGTTAAGCCGTTAAGTACAGTTTTGGTTGAAGTTTTTGTCAAGTGCCAAACAGCGTGATGGTAATGTACTAGATTCATTAACGGGAAGGTCAGTGTTCAAATCCCTTTTTCCTTTTTTTCCATTGTTTTTCTTTTTTTTCTGTTCAGTTTATCTATTTTAATTAATCGTATTTTGCACATGGAAAATACACGCATAATATCTATAGGAAACAAAATATACAAATTTTATTCAAAAGGAACATAATATCAATGTTGATTCAAGAAGTATTTGAACACTAAATACATATCCGATTCTCGAAAAATTACCTATATTTCAGCTATGACAATTTTTTAAAAAACATTAAACTCATTTTAAAGCTAGAAGCCCGTAGTTTCATAATCGGTCGTTCATTTTGTTCTAAGGTTTTTCAAGATTTAACGGACGGGAAACTGAAGACGCATTTTTTCTCGAAAATGTGATGCATCCAAACGTCTATGGAAACTTGCAGGAATTTTCCTCGTCGCTGGAACCACCATACATTTAAAAAATGAAGCTTCCTCTTTCCAACGACACCTTAAAAATTGATGTACGACTTTTTTAAGTCGTTTTATGGAGCTTCGGACGAGAGGTGTGCCACCATTTTTACAGTAGTATAAGTTTGTCAGCCAGAGTCTGTCGGCAATCTGCCGCGATCGTCTGCCGGTAGACTACCGAAGCAAATGCTATTATAATACTGTTCCTCGTTTCTGTTCCATAAAACAGTGAAAAAAAATCGTACATCAACTTTTAAGAAGTTGTAAAGAAGAGGCTTCGATCTTCAAATCTATATTTCATTTGCGAAAAAAATTTTTAAAACTTTTTGAAGACGTTTGAATTTGTAGAATTCTTGGATCTTCAAGTTCCCAGCTCCTAAATTGTGTAAAAATATCTTAAAGGAAAATGAATAATGCTTTGCAAAAGTAGACGTTCCGAACTCTAAAATAAGTCCAAGGTTATGGTTTTACTCTGAGGAAATTTATTTTGTATAAGTGGAAACAGGCCTCAATAAGTCAATAGGATCAAGAAATAGGAAAATTGATGAAAGACTAAAGAAACGAACGATTAAATGAATTGTTAGCTAATGAAGTAGCTATCACGAATAACGAGTTAACTAATAGGTTGATAGTGGTTAGCAAACAAGGTTTTTGGCTTTCGTTGCTTGGGAAAGAGTTTGTCCACAGTCATCATGCTGCCTCGCCACATAAGAGATATCAATCATGACAGTAGTGAACGGTACACCAGCTCGTAAATGAATATTCATGTGAATGGACGTTAACGTCAAATAGCAAGAGCCTATTTCTCTGATGAAGATGAAACGAAGCTACCTTCTAGGGAACTTGTCGTTGACCTTGAATACACGGGTAATAGTATTTGACCAAACATAGCTTTAGCAGACCACGGCTACGAAAAGACATGGCACACGTGGCTTTGGCTATTTTTCTTCCGATACTGATACAATTCTGTTAGTATAAATAGATACCTCAAGGTTCTTCGTATTAATACAAGACACAGTAAAAGTATTAACCCTCTGTCTACCGTAAAAAAATTTTCATTGTGCGATAGAAAATTTATACCACGAAACGTAGTAAATGTAAAAAAAAACTTTTAGGTTTAAATAATAAAAAATAAGAAAAGTAATAAAGTCATGCAACGACAAGATCCCAAGAATTTTAAAAGTTTAAATAACCGCAGTATCTACATACAGTCGGGTCCAATGGACCCGCTTGGTAGACAGAGGGTTAATGGCTGGATAAAGCAATCAATTTTTCTGGGTATCGATCATTCCGCGTGAAAACTCGTGTGATCAATTATGCAAACGAATCACTTGCGCCGAACATTAATCCGAGGCGCTGTTAACCAACTGTTAATCGAAACTTAGGCAAACGTGGCATAATTGTAGAGGCGTTCTACCATTATTCCTTCCTGGCAATCGATCATAAATCAAACACACAGTTCTACGTAGCTCGAAACACGCGACACGAGTCTTCCAAGGTTCATCACGCCTGATAGAATTGCGAAAAAATGTTGGTAGCGTAAAATGAATCACGCGGCAATAATAGCGTCAATGTCGCCGCCATTCGTTGGGATCTTCTTTGCCAAATGGTAGCAAATAATATTCATTCAAGTATATAAATACGTCTCGATAAACTTTTTCTCGTCACTGGAACCACCACAGATTTGAAGATTGAAACTCCCTCTTTACGACGACTACTTAAAAATTAACGTACGATTTTTTTTCACTGTTTTATGGAACAAAACGAGCGACAAGATCGATCGTGTGAAGCACTTACGCTACAACTTATGCTACTGTGAAAATCAGGGCTTCGGATTCGGATTCGGAGTCGGAGTCGGAGTCGGAGTCGGAGTCGGAGTCGGAGTCGGAGTCGGAGTCGGAGTCGGAGTCGGAGGAGTTGGAACAGTGATGCCAGATCGATTAAATCGAGGGGAATACAGTTTACCACCTCTCTGATGAGCGGCACGTCACGTGACCAGTCTACGGTCATAGTGGGGGACGTTGGAGTGTGCTCAGATATTGGAATGGGATAGTGGAAAGGGAAAAGAAGGAGAGATCCACCCAGTTTTGGATGTTTCCGGCATCACTGAGTTGGAGTCAGAGTTATGAATTTTGTCTACCGACTCCGCAACAAAGATAAAAATTGGTGGCACACCTCTAGTTCAAAGCTCGATAAAACGACTTACAAAAATCGTACATCAATTTTTAAGGCATCGTTGAAAAGAGGAAGCTTCATTCTATAAATTTATGGTGGTTCCAGTGACGAGAAAAGTTTTTGCAAGTTTTCATAGACATTTGAATGCATAGCATTTTTAAGAAGAAATGCGACTTCAGTTTCTCGTCCTGTTAAACCTTGAAAAATCATAGAATAAAATGAACGATCGATTATGAAACTAGGGACTTCTAGCTTTAAAATGAGTCTAATGTTTTTTACGAAATTGTCACAACTGAAATATAGGCAGTTTTTCGAGATTCGGGTATGTACTTAGTGTTTAAATACTTCTTGGATCCACTGCGATTCCTCGCGTGCTCACTCACACCTATTATCCTTCTACTAACGAGAAAACTGTTCAAACAACCATTAAAAAAAAATGGCAGAAGACGGCAAGAATAACGTCCGAACGACTAGCATCACATAAATCAATCTCCTCCGTAGAAAGTTTGCTCGTCGAAATGCTGTTGCGATGGTATCAGCAAGTTCAGGAACAAGCAGAGCTCGCGCGCGTATTGATAATCTAATTTTCCATTAACGAAAATTAGAATTTAAGAATTTTTTTGAGAATAACTATTGGATATCTGGGACTAGGCCTTTTCTATAGTCCATGGCGAAGGATATTTTAATAACTTCTTCAACAGCAATAACAATTTCAATCGTGAACCTACAACTCACCCCCAATATAGTAATCTAATAGTTTTGCTTAGGATTAATATATACAATATGATTTTGAAGCTCCCTTTTGGAACAACACAATTATTGAAAATCCCATTAATAGGCCTCCAGTAGATGAAGTGATAAAATTAGATACTTTTTGCTTGGGTTGAACCTGTTTTGAAAGAAAAACATGAATATTGTAAAAGTTCTAGGGTTCATAAGAAAAGTTTACTTTCTTCGACCGATATTAACACTAGAACTACCGAGCACAAAACGCGACTGACGTGTAAACTATTCTCTCCGTAAGAGTCATAGCTTTGGGTCTGCCACACGACACTCATAGAATAGGGTACTACATTCTTTGTACTGTGACGAACATAGATAACGATAGCGATTGAAAATGAAAGAGGGATCGAGGTTTGGGCGTCGTGGTTATTTTTTCCTGTACTCTCGTGCTCGTGACTGATTCGTGCTTTATTTCGACCTCGTTGCAGTTCGTAAAATTCTTCGCGGACTTAATTACGCCTCGCCGGATCACGAGACAGCGGTGGTAGTAGCTGTTCTTCGGTTTCGTATAATGGAAATTTTGCGAAAGCTTATCGGCACGCCACAGTTGCCCGCAACGACGACCATACCCTTCCATTTTCGCCTATCCTCTATAACTGTACCAGAGAATCGACCGAACTCGCCCGAATCCATATTCCGTGCCAGGATGCACCTGCCTACCTGACAAATCGTCAAAGTTATTCCGCCCCACTCCACGGCCTCGTGCTTTCATTAGAACCGTGGAATCTCGGTAACAGGAAGTAGGTGGACGGAAGGAGAGGAGCTCCGCGACCCGGTCGCGTAACCGCAGGTTCGGGCTAACAAGAGAAATTTCTCTCCGTTGCTCGAATTTCTGTCCGCATAACGAACGGAGAAAGTGCACTTTTTTTTCTCTCCAACGTTGCCCGACATCGTTCCATCAATCCATCATTCCCGAGGCTTTTGTGCCCAGAATTATGCGTTGTGCAAGATCGGATGAAATTGCTGGTACGGGGACGTACACCGAAGACACGCGAGACCCGGAGGATTTTTGGATTTTTGCCGGAACGTGGCAAAAAGCTTGAAAATTTTTTTTCCAAAGACTAGCAAAGGGTATAGACGGACAAAAAGGTCAAAAGGGCACCCAAACCTAATTGATTTTTGTTGCAAGTTTCAATACGGTATCCTTACCATAGGTAGTTATAGGGTGAACGCGGTTTTGGTAAATTATGCGCTATTTCTTCCGTTCTGCTCAACAAAAAATTACGAAAAAATTCATGAACATTCTATCTAACAGCATACACAACTGTGAATTTTTTCCAAATTTTTTTATTACAGAATCGATTTTTATGTTTGTTAGACTTTGTTTAAAATCTACGTCTACCTCGAGAAAAGACGGCAAGGGGTTAAAATAAAAGCTCAGAAACATCCGAATAAAACTGGAAAGTACAATTGTAAACAATCGCGGCTGAAGATCCGCCGGATCCTATAGCTATACACCATATGGAGTCGTCTTTCCTGTCAGACACAATGGGCATTCCTCTCGGTATAGACAAAGAACGCTATAAATAACAGATGAAATTTATATTTCAATGTGCATTACCTCACCTCCACTTTCTCAAATGAGGTGATCGATAGATACAAACGTGTCCGCGTACACGTGTGTTCGTACGAAACGAATGAGTCACGATCAGACGTAACCACTGCTTGGTAGAACGCAGGCCTGTAATCAAATAGGATCTCCGTACGATCCAGTGAGCAAGACGCACACTCGTGAAAGTCCCAGCACCTCGCGTTACGAGCAGAACTTGTTCAGTTACACTCGACCCCCTGAATATAATAAACCGAGACCTAACGCCGATGGAAGTTGCCGATCGGTTCCCCTAACCCAGACCGATGCGAGTTGCAATATAAGAAAACACGGAATTATCAGAAACGTGGATGAGCGTCGATCATGCTCGATGCAATGGTGCTCAGCGTGTAGCTGTATATAGGCGTCACATGTGATCCTTAACGAAATTGATCATTCTTCGTACCATTCGATAAGACCCGCAAAGAAAACCATCTGGGGCTAATTTCAAGTCGGTACCTCTACCACAAGGGTAGTTGTAGTGTGAGCACGGTTTAATAAATGATTTCTCTTGTTATGCTTGACAAAAAATTACGAAAAAATTCATGAACATTCTACCCAATAGCACATACGACTGTGAATTTTTTCTCAATTTTTTACTGCCGAATCTACTTTTAGAAAATTTCAGAAACTTGAAATTGCTGATTTTATGATGTACCTAGTGATCGGATGACCACGTTTATATTATAGGAATAGTGGCGTATTATTATAATTATTAATAAACAATTACGAAAAAATTCATGAACATTCTACCCAATAGCACATACGATTGTGATTTTTTTCCCAATTTTTGACTGCCGAATCTACTTTTAGAAAATTTCAGAAACTTGAAATTGCTAATCTTATGATGTAGTTATCGGCTGACCAGATTTATATTATTAGGATAGTGGCGTATTATTGTAATTATTAACAAACAATTATGAAAAAATTCATGAACATTCTACCCAATAGCACATACGATTGTGAATTTTTTCCCAATTTCTGACTGCCGAATCTACTTTTAGAAAATTTCAGAAACTTGAAATTGCTAAACTTATGATGTAGTTATCGGCTGACCAGATTTATATTATTAGGATAGTGGCGTATTATTGTAATTATTAACAAACAATTATGAAAAAATTCATGAACATTCTACCCAATAGCACATACGACTGTGAATTTTTTCCCAATTTTTTACTGATGAATCGACTTTTAGAAAATGCCAGAAACTTCAAATTGCTAATTGTACACTGAAATTATCGAATTGTAGGAATCTTGGGGAATGGGGAGATTAATCTCTTCAAAATACTTTGCTAAATACTAATATATTTAAAAGAACAAAGAAAACGCAACGCTGACGCAATTAGCAGTCTCTCTCGCAACTCTACTCTCCGCTCTTCCCGAACATCCACACTTTATAGTTTTTCACCCCCTTGCATTCATCTCGCTTGCACTCTGTTTCTTGCATCCATCGCTTTCATTCTTAGAAACACACAAACTCTCCTATCGCCTAGTCCTAAACACTTTTAATTCACGCCTTTTCAGTCACTCGTGTTTTCCAAACATACCGGCGCCGGACCGTCGCAACATGATCCAGTCGTCCGCACGCACAAGGAACCATTCATCCCACAGAATGACGTCGTTTATATTATTATATTCCACCTACACATTTTTATTATAAATGCATACAATCCGCAGTCTAGTCATAAATGACGATCGCAAAAGATAATGCACCACGAGTATCAGACACATGTTAACACTAAACCTACGAGCATTAAAATTGGTTATTATGTATTAGCTTGTAAAAATAATAAGACTGACTTTTCTTAGATTTTGTGTGATTGTTATTATAATATATGCTTGAATAAAGAAATCTATCGAATCAATTCTCGTGAAAGCATCTTTACAACATCAATAATTGTGAAATACAAAATTTGAAACCGGTCATTTGATCGGCGGTGATAGGATTAGTGTTAAAACAAGAATCATAATTCAAGAAAAATAACCGATACTTGATCCACCACAAAAAAAAGAATAATTGTTTTGCAACCACGACGTCCACAGTCTATAAGACCAGCCAATTCAATTAGACACGATAATTTTGCTAATAATGCTATCAATCTACAAGGTACACAAAATTTCGCAAGTAACAGAGTACATTTATTTCGGTGTCACCATAATCACTCGAGACACAGAAAAAGCGCCTAACAGTAATAGCCATCATATGCAATTGCCTCTGGCAGGCAGCTGGCAGCTCTCGAGTTTCCACGAAAAAATAACCATAACGACCCGACTCGCATTAATTCGAGGTGAAAAGAGCGCGAAGATCGCGCATTCTAATTGCATTCTTTTGGTAGATTCGGAGGAAATGAATCGTAGAAATCATTGAAAGAAAAGGAAATAGAAAAATATATTACACGGAAACATAGAGTTGGCTATTCCGATGATTTTTATAGTAACGACCGAGAAAGTTCGAAACACGCTGTTATTTCCTGTGAGCATGATTTCCTCCTTCCTGCATCTTCTAAAGGGTTCGTTGTGGCTTTAACTATAATGTTAGACGACCATAGACTATTTATGTTCTTACGAGGCGCGGTTATCGGTGCTGCAGCTTCCTTATTGCTCTCGGAAACGCGTTAATTACGGGCCCGCCATTTTTACTGCACACTTCGCGGTTCATTCGATCGGTTGCGAAAAGCAGCTCCGCGATTTGTAACCGTTCTAACGCGGGGAACGTATGTGTGGTGTGTTGTACGCGTGTGCGCGAGTTTTGCGAGCACGGTTAGGCTTCTTGGGGCGGTGAAACGGTAGCCGAATTGATGCAACGTTTCGCTCGCGAAACGACCACGATCAATCATTTCACTTCGCAAGGATACCTTCCTTTCTATTACGCGTGTGTATTTACACCGAGGGTTTCGTGTTTTATATTTTGGTCGAGTGAACAGCAATTATTCAACACTGCTCATTCAGTGGTTCTAACAATTATGTTTTCGTAAAAACGCACGAGTATCTTTCAATTTTTAAAAGGTAAAGGGTCTAGCTGGAAAAGGTAGTGAAATGTGCCCTACATCCAATTTTGAACGAAAATGGCTCGTCCGAGAATTGGTCATGAAAGAATATCCTTTCCACTAACAAGGAGAAGAAGCGGTCGTGGAGTCTCAGATTTTCTCGAAACTTTGCATATTGGAAGATTTCGTTCTCCTGTTTATGAAAATATAGCATTATAGAGTCAGATATTCAATAACTTTTGAGATGTTTACAATTGAAATTTCATTATACACGTCAAGCACAGCTTCAGTTGAAGTTATTGTCAGTACGTTACCACCACGCTGTTTGGCATTTGACAGTAACTTCAACTGAAACTGTACTTCACGAGTATAATGAGATTTCAATTGTAAATATCTCAAAAGTTATTGAGTATCTGACCCTATAATGCTATATTTTCATAAACAGGAGAACGAAATCTACCAATATGCAAAGTTTCGAGAAAATCTGGGACCCCATGACCGCGTCTTCTCCTAGTGAGTATTACACATTTCATTTCTATGTTTATTCTATTTTGTATGTAATGCATGGTTTTTATGATATTCTTTCCTTTTCAGGCACGTTTGATGAAGTTAGTGTTTATTTACATATTATGTTGATTTTCAATAAAATTTTAATATTATGTTTCCTATAGATATTATGAGTGCATTTTTCATTTGTAAAATCCAATCAATTAAAATAGATTACCTGAAAAGAAACAAAAAGTAAAAAGAGGAGAAGGGATTTGAAACCTGGCCTTCCTAGTACCAACCTAGTACGTTACCACCGCGCCATTTGGCATTTGACACTAACTTCAACTGAAACTGTACTTCACGAGTATAATGAGATTTCAATTGTAAATATCTCAAAAGTTATTGAGTATCTGACCCTATAATGCTATATTTTCATAAACAGGAGAACGAAATCTACCAATATGCAAAGTTTCGAGAAAATCTGGGACCCCATGACCGCGTCTTCTCCTAGTGAGTATTACACATTTCATTTCTATGTTTATTCTATTTTGTATGTAATGCATGGTTTTTATGTTATTCTTTCCTTTTCAGGCACGTTTGATGAAGTTAGTGTTTATTTACATATTATGTTGATTTTCAAAAAAATTTTAATATTATGTCTCCTATAGATATTATGAGTGCATTTTTCATTTGTAAAATCCAATCAATTAAAATAGATTACCTGAAAAGAAACAAAAAGGAAAAAGAGGAGAAGGGATTTGAACCCTGGCCTTCCTAGTACCAACCTAGTACGTTACCACCGCGCCATTTGGCATTTGACACTAACTTCAACTGAAACTGTAGTTCACGAGTATAATGAGATTTCAATTGTAAATATCTCAAAAGTTATTGAGTATGTGACCCTATAATGCTATATTTTCATAAACAGGAAAACGAAATCTACCAATATGCAAAGTTTCGAGAAAATCTGAGACCCCATGACCGCGTCTTCTGCTTGTAAATTTCAGCCCTATACCTCGTCTGTAAGGGTAGTTACGTGTAGCAAATGCAAAGGTTACCCAATTTTCTCCATTTAATCTTATCTAAAAATTCTAAATAAAATTTGACACATTGGAAACATCGAACCACATATTCGAGAATTTTTTTCGATTTTTTAGTTTCAAACTCTGGTTACAAAAAATGAAAAATCCGAAAAAATACAGATCTGACATTGAAGCTTAAGAGCGACCAGCCTGGAAATTAATTGAATAAGTTATTGTCATCTACACTATCTCTACAATATTTCATAATTTTAGCTAGGGTGTGTCATAGTTAAAAACTAAATTTTTCGACAAATTTGTTAAAATGTTCAACACTGCATAACATATTTAAGGAATTAAGAAAGAAGGGGAATAACTTGGTGAAAAACGTCGGATTATATATAAAATCGGCAGTTTAGTATTAACTTATTAATACATGTGAATTTTTAAAATATAAATCTGTTATTCCATTTTATTGTGGTCTCGGTCACAGCTGTCCTTATGAGCCAAGACTGATACTCTTGTCTAATTAAATATTTTGTCTGCCAGCAAATATTTCCACGGTAACTTAAGACTGTTCTTGTGTCATTCGAACCCGGTGTCATCCTATCTCTAGTGTCACCGGGTCTGATTCATGCACCGAAACAATTTTCTAGACCTTGCCCTACGTTATAGCCCTTGCTTCTACACGGAAACCCTTTAAAAGCTTCGATAATTCCAAAGGAGGGACTGTTGTACGTGTAAACACTAATTTGTCTTGATTGCTAACACTGTGTTTCGAGTAGATACAATGCAAACATGCATGAAAACAGTGATTAAAAACGTCGAAGAACATTAAAAACATAGATACGTCGAAGACAATAAAGATTCAAAGGAATGTTGTAAAATTCTAAGTACAAATTAAATTAAGGAAAAACTTAAGTAACACTCTATTATCATTGGTTAATTCATAAGCAAATTTAAATACCATTACGCATGTTCGTAATTCTTTTACAGCACGACATACTTAAGATTAGGAGTTTATTTATGCGTAAAGAATGATATTTATACAACGAGCTGAATGTTTGTAATTTCTAAATGCAAACTGAGCCTATCAGGAATACCATTCCTACGTTTTATCAGCACTTGTAGCTTGGCCAGCTGTTAGCCTGCGGATACTGATAATACTCATTATCAATATCTCCTCAAACTTCTGATAAAGATGAACAACAAATATTTATCGATCCCTAGTCCGGAGGACTTGACATAGTAGCGCAGGAGTTCACAGTGCATGGGACGTTCTACAAAATTCATTCTTTTACTCATTATAGTAACTTCTGGACTACCAGCCGAACATTTTCTACATTTTCTTATTTTTAACGTCTAAAAATATTTTTTCCAGGTCGCAAGATGCGATCTAAAATTTTGAAACAAAAAAAGAAGTAAAGTTAATATGCACCTACTATTTGATTTTTGATTTATTCAAATATCTCATATAGGAATCAAGAAAAGCCCTTGCAAACTTAAGTAACTTAAGTTAAACCTAATAAAATAAATTAATTTTTTTACACTCTCCATCAGGAAGTTAAAATGATGAAAAAAATATACGAACTAAACCTAATAGACACTTACAATTTGCTTTTTGATTGATTCAAATACGTTATATGGGAGGCTAGGAAAACCATTGTAAAGTTAAGGGTTGCTAGTAGATATTTTCGAAGAAACGCATGCGAGGTGATAAAATAAATTATTTTTTTGCAACCTTCATTAATAAGCAAAAATTTTGAAAAAATGATGCGAAGTAAAACTAATATGCACCTACTATTTGCTTTTTGATTCATTCAAATACCTTATATAGGAGACTAGGAAAACCATTCTAAAGTTAAGGGTTGCTAGTAGATATTTTCGAAGAAACACATGCGAGTTGATAAAATAAATTATTTTTTTGCAACCTTCATTAATAAGCAAAAATTTTGAAAAAATGATGCGAAGTAAAACTAATATGCACCTACTATTTGCTTTTTGATTCATTCAAATACCTTATATAGGAGACTAGGAAAACCATTCTAAAGTTAAGGGTTGCTAGTAGATATTTTCGAAGAAACGCCTGCGAGGTGATAAAATAAATTATTTTTTTCAAACCTTCATTAATAAGCAAAAATTTTGAAAAAATGATGCGAAGTAAAGCTAATATGCACCTACTATTTGCTTTTTGATTCATTCAAATATCTTATATGTTCGTCGAAATAAACCCCTGTAAAGTTAGACTAGCACAACAATAAAGTTACGTCGCGCATCATTCCCGCAGAATCAAAGAGATCGTTCTTTCCAAAATCTCGCAAGTTTAATCGCCTCGTCACTGAACTTTCGCTCCGCGTCTGAAGAAGAAAGGTCTCCGCCGGTCACGGTCTAACAATCGCGTCGGAAGTTCAGTGGTCTGTGTCGCGCGCTATAATAAGGGTGAAGATGATCAACCGTCCGAAGCAGTTTCCGGCGTCGTCACCGAGAGTGTCTTCGACGTCGGACGAATGTTACATCGACCGCAATGTAACGATACCGTTAGCGATTTTTAGCGCGGTTAGCATACGAGTAGGTTTATCGAACGGAGCCGCACAATGCGCCGCAATCTTCGACTCGGTCGAGGCAGCTCTACGCAGTTGTACATTTGATATCTCCTGTGCGTGGAGTTTGCGGGCACGAAGTGTGCTACGAGCGCGAAAGCCGGAGCTCGACAAGTAAAATAGTACGCGTGCAACGACTCACCGCAAGTATTAAGTTGAGTAATCAGTTTTGAGGACGCACGTGCAACGGAATCGGACGCTGAGGCTACCACCGAGGCAGAGCTTGCGAGCAAAACCCGTCCGAAATTTGTTTTAACATGTTAACTGCCATGTCACCCCAATTATGGGTGACGGAATTATTTGTACAAATCGCGCCGCGCGGCTCCCGTGGTGGGAGCTTCCCACTATTACACATTATAACGATGAAGTCTAAGAGTGGGGGAAGATCCTAAACGGGGAAGGTGCCTCAAATAGCTCCGGAGCTACTGGTGGGAACTGCCTGTCCTAAACAATGTTTGAAGTGTTGAAAATTGACAAATGTATAACCACATTGAGTTTCATTTCATTGATCCCAGGACTTTTTCAACAGCAATTAAGCACAAAATCGAAAGCCAGAAGCTGGGTAACAGGGTCCAGAATGATTTATAAAAAGAGAATCCCCAAGTTTATCAACACCTGTGACTGCACAGGTCAGGATTGTCAGCCGGGTGGTTGATTAAATGGCTATTGGAATGAAATTGTAGTACAGTCCTCAAGATTACAAGACGCTTACCCTATTGTACTCGATCGAAATCCGCTTTCACTGTTTACAGGGCCATCGATATAAAACTGCTGACGATCTCCGCTCTGGATATACACGAACGGGATGATCCGAGGATCTTCGTCGCTAAATCTTTCCGTCTGGGTTCTAAAAGGATCAATTATCGTGACCTCACTTAATAAACGTTCGTGGACCTCTTTAAAAATTAATTAAGGCAATTCGGGAATGATAAGCATAAATAATCGTACGATATTATTAAAATATGAAAGATAAGTCGTATAGACCTCTTGGATCACACTATTGTGAACGTTCTTGGATCTCTTAACAATTTAATAACCGCGATTCGGGAATGATATTATTAAAATATGAAATATGAGTCGTTTAGACCACTTGGATCACTATTGTGTATGTTCTTGGATCTCTTAAAAATTTAATAATCGCGATTCGGGAATGATATTATTAAAATATGAAAAATAAGTCGTTTAGACCACTTTGATCACTATTGTGTACGTTATTGGATCTCTTAAAAATTTAATAACCGCGATTCGGTAATAATACGAATAAATACTCGCACGATATTGTTAAAATAGGAAACGCAAGTCATTTTAACCGCACAAATTACTATTTCAATAATAGTAATATTTAAATATTAACCCTTCCAAGGCTTTTGATAATTTCACCATGGCTAGATTCATTTAAATCCTTAGGCATCAGATATTTTTTTATTCTTTGTACATCCTACTTCTTCGAGATCAACGTTGACCTTTTTATCGGACCTAATATAAATGGCTAATGATTTGAACTTGCCGGAGTGCAATAATAAAATTACAATTGGAAGCCTGTTAAAAGACTTTTTGATTACCGAGCTGTGCATAGAAGAAGCTCAATAATATTCTTTTAAACAATAATTTCAGATCAAGTTGTTACAATATATTAATTCGGAAAATTACTTGAATAAATAAAATAACAGTCACTCACGAACGATTTATGGAGAAATTCTCAACTGTTGATATTTGGTTTTAAAAAGACTATTAGAAAATTGCTGAGAATTAAAATAGACACTAAATCTGGTAATCAGAGGGTTAATCTTTAAATGACACGATTTTACCCTAACAGAGTCGACAAGGCTCCAGTGAATTCTAAAACGCTTCTCGCCACGGTAGCAGTCCGGGTTAGAACGTTCATGAAAACTCCTTCAGTAGTCGTCATTGTTTCGGACGTGTTCATGGAGTTCGAAATCGTTTCAGGCTCGGTTCCGGTTACCGCAGAAGTTGTGACGTGAATAAGGCGATTCCTAGTCTGATCTTCACCTGCAAGGAAACCCGGCCCATGTAATTCGCGGTAAATAATATGTATACGTGCATTATGCACCCGAGAATCGATGAACGTTCTTGGACTTCCTATTTGTACGTCGGCGCAAAAATATAACGAACTCCATAAAATTAGAACTACATAGATAGCCCAAGGCTTATTTAAGTTCTAGCAAAATCTTCTCCTGATTAACAACAAAAACAAATAATTTTTTATATTGTACGTCTAGTATATCTTCTAAAGTTGTCTACAATATGTTAAATTTAATGAGAAACTTTATATTTTTCTTTGAAACATCGTCTACAGTGAAATTCGTCGTTTACTTATTCGAGAAGAATAGACGCTCAAAGAAATTGTTACAAATTAATAAAAAACGAGTCTGTCAGGCTAAAAATTTTGTACACATTCTACAAAGTGTAATATAAATATAGAAAACATTATAGAAATTTCCGTACTGCCATTTAACTATTCAAAATTCCCAAAGGAGAACGCTTTCCCAATGAATGATTTGACATAAATATATTTAAAAAAAATGAATGTTTTAAGCTGAAAAATTTTGTACACATTCTTGAACGTATCATCTAAATAATCACTAACTTTTATAGTTTCCACAATTTTCTAAAATATGCTAGATTTAATAACGAAATTTCTGTTCACCTTAAAAATGTAATCTACTATTTAGAATAGAGTGTTCAAGAAATTGTCATATATTATTTAAAAATGAATCCCTCAGGCTAACAATTTTTCTATACATTCTCTGAAGTATCATCCAACTATAAGAAACATTGTGCAAATTTCTGCTCAGCCATTTAACTATTAAAAATTCTCAAAGGGGAGGCTTTCTCAATGGACAACTGGATATAATCTACGAGCCGAAATAAATAATGTAACAAATTGCGAGTTAAACT
Organism: Sphecodes monilicornis; assembly: GCA_913789915.3. Classification (NCBI taxonomy): domain Eukaryota; kingdom Metazoa; phylum Arthropoda; class Insecta; order Hymenoptera; family Halictidae; genus Sphecodes; species Sphecodes monilicornis. Next base: position 8,478,682 of record OU565298.1, read on the forward strand.
AAGTCACTCAACGCGCCCGCATAAAAGAGTCATCGAAGGCACCCTCATAATCAACAATTCATAGTAAGCGAGTATATTACCGTCTGCATTCGTGGCGCAAGGTTCTTCGGAATCAAATACCGTGAAATCAACGGATGGGTTACAACCGGCATCGTACCACTCTGGTTCGACCGTATGGTTTTCTATCCTTTCGCCGGGATCATCGTCTTCTTCCGATAGGTTTTGCGCGCTGATCGTTGTCGCTGACGAATAACATGTTGTCAACGGTTTCCCCATCAATGATCGCATAAACACCGGAAGCTGTTTACACTCCGAAGGGTTTTCGATAGTGGGAGAAATATAGTGAAACTTTACCACTGGCTGCATTCAATATCGAATGATTGATCAAGCTGTTCACGACTTCGATGACCTCCGAGGAACATCCGGTCGAGTCTTTCGAGGATCTAACGTCGGATTTCGATCGTATTAAACGCTTCAGGAATGAGATACCCAGGATTCTTGATCTGATCTAATTATTATAGTACGAACATTTTATCTACTGGCTACTTTTTAAGTTTTAAATCTTTCATGCATTAAAATTATTACACTGCGGATCTTTATGGGAAGTTTTCTAAATCAGTTGCAAGAAACAGGAGTTAAATATGAGTGGTCTTTCTTTAACATGTTAAACGCGGAACAATCTTGTCATTAGAATAATTACAAGACAATAAAAATTCGTAAATAACTTCGCCGTTAATTAATTAATCAAATTAATTATTTTAATCGGTTAATGTTCATCTCCTATGAAAATGTTTACAGTAATCAATATACATGGACCTTGTGCAAAATCTTTATTTTTAACTTTCGTTTCTAATTGCCCTAACTAAATTATGTAGATAGGATCTACTAAAATCGTCAAAAATTGTTTCAAGTGAATGTATACGCTAAAATATAATTATAAAATTACAACTAACCTGCATACGCAATTACAAAAATTAAAATTCGCTCTTCAAACCAGGTATCAAAAATACCAAATTAAAATGGAAATTAAATAAAAATATTGATAGTACATTTCCCCACCCTTTTTAAAATGACATATGCTAAAACTATAACCAACCTGCATACATGATTAGAAACATTCGAATTCGTTCCGATAAATTTCCCTTTTTAACCGAGGTACCAAAAAATCCAAATTAGAATGGAAATTGTATAAAAATATCGATAGTGCATTTTCTGCCCTTATATTGTTACAATTTATTTTATTTTATTTTATTTTATCACAGCGTTTAATTTGTAATTAGGCTTAATATTCAATCCTAATTTTTCGACACACACACACACACAGATATATATATATATATATATATATATATATATATATATATATATGTTTTTATATATATGTACAGAATGATATTATATAACGTGTGTTCTATTGTTTAATCTTACTTGAGAACAATTGATTTATTTTTGAGGGGGCGTGTTGGATTATCAACAAGTCACCAGGACTATGAATTTATTATTCGTTGTCAAAAATGAATCAACGATCTCAGAATCGTTTCTAAACGATGAATTCAAAGTATTCCTCCTCGGCCTCAGTCGAAATAAAGTTATCGTTGAGAGAAGAGCTTCCTTACCACGCCGTGAAATAAAGTTTCGTTTATTTCATAAGTACCAATGTCGATTTATTAACACCCATATCCAATATATATAAACTTCCCTTTTGAACCGAGGTACCAAAAAATCCAAATTAGAATGAAAATTGAATAAAAATATCGATAGTGCATTCTCTGCCCTTTTCAAACGTCTTATGCTAAAACTGTATCCATGAAACTATATCCAGCCTGCATACATGATTATTAACCCTTTGCCATATTTTAACGAGTCACACTCGTGATGAAGATTTTCAACAAACTCAAAAAAATATGCATTTTATGCGTTTCTTTATAGACGAAATAAAATTGTATTTTTTGTACTGAATATATAAGCATTAAAGCAAATGTAGCCATACGGAAAATAACAATTTTCTTTTATCATCTGTGAAATTCTTGGGGATAAAAATGTTCTAATCATTGTAGCCGTAAAGAAAATGGTACGGCAAGGGGTTGATATTCGAATTCTTTCAGATAAATTTCCCTTTTGAAACCAGGTATCAAAAAATGCAAATTAGAATGAAAATTGTATAAAAATATCGATAGTACGTGTCCCGCTCTTTCGTGCTTCGAAAAGCCCTTTAAAAAACCCTCGTTTTTATTACTATCGGTTCAACCATAAAAATGCTTGCTTATTCAGAGTGCCGAGAAGAATGTTACAATCTAACCTTCTTGGTTATGCTACTCGCGGCCGATAGTTTCAGGATCTTAGCCTCCCTATCTAGGGAAGCACTCGAGTTTAATGCCTCCTCATTGTTCGTTGTAGGTATTTCATAGTTGGACACGATACTCCTCGACGAGGATCCATCGTTACTCATCTCCACGGTTCGGATATCTACGAAACAGTATATACTTCGAATATGCAGAAGCCCTTTAAGGTTACTTGTCAATTTTCACATTCTGCGAATCGACATCCGCCGCTTTTCACCGACCGTCGCTCTTTTTCATTATTTCCATTGTTTTCCCTCGTTAAACTCGATTACACACCATCGTAATTTAATGATACACTTCGCGTCGGAGAAATAGTCATCGTTTTCCATTGAACGTATATACGTAACAACGTGACCTATGTAACCTCTGAAATACTTTAAAAGTAGACTAGATATTTAATCAGAGTTAATATTTATACATAGTCTAATCATGTTAACATTGTCAAATATGATACAGCGTTTGATAATTGTGGTCAGCATTTGGTAACATTTATTATTCTTTTCAATCGTAACAATTAATTAATCAAATCATATATTATGATTAATTAATGTCTGACTTTGTTTCAAGATATTCGACTCCCATATTTTGTTTCATAAAAATTACAAGACTAAATTTCTGTAGATTTCTATGAATTTTTATAACAATAATGGAAGCATCTTTGTAATTTCAATAATTATAGAATAAAAAAATATGAAACCGGTAATTTGACCGATCGTTGTTGGATATGGGTGTTAATAAATCGACACTGGTACTTATAAAATAAACGAAACTTTATTTCACGGCGTGGTAAGGAAGCTCTTCTCTCAACGATAACTTTATTTCAACTGAGGCCGAGGAGAAAACCGCTGGAACCCGAAGGCCTCCGCAGTCCGGCTCTTGCAACAAAGTATCAACCGGAATACTTTGAATTCATCGTTTAGAAACGATTCTGAGATCGTTGATTCATTTTTGATAACGAATAATAAATCCATAGTCCTGGTGACTTGTTGATAATCCAACAATCGTAATACGATTAGCGATAAACAGTTTTTTGACCGCGTTTATCTCCGAGCTCCGTACGTCAAAAACCCAGCGACTGACCAACGGCATACAATGTAAGAAGATGGGGAATCACGAACGAATGAAAGTTTAAACTTTTACATTTTTTAATATACATTCATCGCTGGGTCTTTGACGTTCGGCGCTCGGTTCTCTGCAGCACGTTTATTCAAGCTGGAAAAAATTACTCGAAGATTTATTCGAAGCCTTCGTTTATTCGGATAAATTCTCGACTAACAAAAATATTTATTCGATACTCGTCGAATAAAGATACTTTTTTTATTTAAACCGTCGAATATCGAATAAAATTTTTGTAATATTTTATTGGTTATTCGAAATTTTTATTTGGATAAACATTTTGCCCAACTCTAGTAGCCAGTTGTGAGTGCACATGAGATACTCGGCTGTCTCATGAAGTTAGACCCGGGTACTCGGCAATTTCATGAGATACCCGGGTATTTTTGCTCTACCCGGGTATCTCATGGGTACTCGGGTAAAGGTACTAGACCTATTAGGAAAATGGAGGAGACAGTGATTACCGGGCGTAATCACGTGGCAGCTTGATTCGCCGGCTAATTATCGTGTAACGATCGACTTACCTGATAGGTGTACGGTGCACAGGAAACTAAAAATTCTCTGCTCATAATAGAGAGAACTGGTTGCGGTGGTAAAATCCAGCTGACGGATCTTGGGCAAGTGTCAAAATGCCGGTGGCGCCATCTTGAACTCGGCTGGAGTCGAGGTCGTCAAGCTGTCACGAGGAAAAGTTTCCCGATTTCTCGGGACGGCTAGATTGCTTATCCGTCGATTCTCCGACACGGTATCGCTGGATCACTCTCGATACATCGGTAATGTGCGCTCCGTTCGAGCCTCGAAACGTCACGAGGATCGCGAACACATCCGCTGTCAAAGCACAGTACGAGTCACCATCACACAACACACTTTTCACGCTGCTATTAGGAAAGAATGATCCATCGGGTTAAATCACAAATGCTGTTGGCTGGACGGTATCGTTGCGAGTGAGCCGATGGTCGACTATCGAGCACTCGAACACTGGTCAGGTGATTACACGGTTCGTTTATGCGTGGGATATACGTATGTATACGGGTTACGGCATTATACCACCTTGCTACGCCATTTTCAGTGGGCAGTTTTCAATCGAACTGCGATACGAACAAACCACCACTCGCGTCTACTGGCAAGTGCCGACTGCCGCCAATCACGATCACCGAGCGGGTAATAATCATGGCCACCTAGTGTTTCGCGCTACTAGCGCCGCCATTTGAATTGTTTCAATTCTTGCGCCGCAACGGTCGGTAATATCTCTCTCTACTTTACTGCCCAAATTTTAATTTTGACTCCTCCGTTAATTTCCTCCGGCATTCACAATTTTTGGCAAAGATTATTTTAAAAAAAGAAACAGAGTCGAAACTTCACACATTCGTCTACCTCATCCATCAAACCTGTACGAATATTTCATACATCTAGATATACACTGTGGTGCGTAACTAATCTGCTAATAGCGTCAATATTTTTTTAAGATATTTTTAATTGAAAAAAAATATTCAAAGGAAGTAGGGTAAAACTTCTGTACTGTGGCTTTTCCTAAAAATGAGGTAGGTCTGGGTTAGATCTGCTAATTGAATATACATTATATTAATTAATTATATGTACACACTATGTATATAACATAGTGTAGACACATTATGTGCATCATCACAATATCTTTCCAGCCTCTTCTGCTTGGTACTATTAAAAATTAAAGATCATTAATTAAATTTCCAAAACTATCAATAATTGTAGTGATGCTATAGTTATGCACGGCAGGTACATATATTTTATTAAAAAATTATTTTGAAGAAAGAAGCGGAGTTTAAACCTCAAACTGTTTGTATATCTAAATCATGAAAACCACACGGATATTTCTTATGTAAAACAATTTTATATAAGCCATAAACATAGTTCATATGCAGTATATCATCTTATAATACTGTAAACTGTAAACAATGTACATGATTAGACACTCTTTCAAGAAATCAGGACGAGTATATTACAAATCTACATTTTCTTTCGGAGACCGTAAAAAAGGGATTTTGTTTTTAATTAACAGATATATTCGTATTGTTTTTATTAAAAATGTCTTTTATATTTATGTTCAATTAAAATGAATAAAAATTTTTATTGAGACCAGAGGCCTCTCGAAGTATCGGACCAGAGAGGAATGAGAGTGCTCACGCCTGAGGTTTTGCCGTGCTCGGTACAGTGCTGCTCCCTAGTCTAAATCTAGCCTGGATCAGATCCTACCTCATCTTCGGCCTGCATCAGAACCTACAGTTTAATTGTTTTATATAAAATAGGTAACTGACAAGTTTTAATTAAATATGATATTAATTATAATGACAAGTATTTTAATTTTTTCCGATTTTTCAGTTGCAAAAATGAAAAACTCGAGAATGTTCGATGAAATACAGACTTCATATCGAAGCACAAGAGCAACCATCCTAGACGTTAGTTTCATAATGATGTATCGTCATCAACACAATATCCAATTTTTTTTATAGTTTTAGTTACGGCTATTACTCATAAAAAAAAAATAAAAACCATTTTTTTCGACGAAGACCCATATACGCAGCATTGTACCCAAATGTTGCGACTATATAATGCTTCCATCAGCGCGAGTGGATGCAGGTGTAGCACCGCTTATTATTCACTCGTGCCGCCTGCTTTTTTACAGGACTTGGAAACCACTGGTCAAAATTTGGCGAACATGATAACGAAGTTGTACAAGGACGAACTTATGCACATTTACGAAGAAAAAGAAAGACAGACACAGAGCTGCTGAATACTGTTTACACTCGACAAAAAATTTATTAGTAACGCACTTGTGTGGAATTGTTTGTAAATATCTGCAGTTATGAAATATAGAGTAGACCTTCAGCGACTCTCACATATAGTTTTTCGTCACATTTTATTTCTGATTAAACAGTTATAAACAATTATTCTAAGTCTTGTTCTAATATAAACTCAAATAATTTAACAGATCTCCGGTAAAAAATAATTTTCCAACTTTAGAGATTTAATTTATGCACTTTTGTGATTGGAGGATCTAGAATGATGTCCCAAATAAATTCCTGTTACAGTTTCATGTAGATTCGACGTCTAGTTAATTAGTTATTTACGATTTCCAGACAGGTGACACAACAATTTGTGTGTTTATTCTTGATACACAGTCGGACTCCTCTCCTTGTCTTACACATTACGGACATAGAAAATGGAAGTTACCTCCTCAAAAATTATTAATAAATAGTTAATCAGGGAATTTTTATAAATATTAGCTCTCGAAGAATATAGAATGGACCTCCGGCAACATTCATATATAGTTTTCAGTTCGATTCTGGAAGAGGTTAATTAGTTATAAATAATTTCTGTAAGTCTTGTCCTAATGAAACTCTGCATATTAGTAAGAACGTTTTCTCGATATAATTATGCTTACTAATATTCATGTATCATAAATTATTCTGTATCCCGAGTTCTATTACCTACTTTTACTAAAAAATTAGATGGCAAGATGGTCAAGAATTGTTACAAAATGTAACCAACTAGACATAATAGAATCAGTGAATTGTGTTCGATAAATTAATGCGCGCGAATATTCATGAGATAAAAGTTATTCAATATATCGAGTTCCATTACATATTTTTACTAAAAAATTAAATGGTCAGATAGTCGAGGGAGTGCTTATCGACATAATTAGCAAAAGGAATTGTTATAAACATTAAACAGCCAGAGATAGTAACTTTATTAATTACATTTGCTTGATATAATATTGTTTGGTAATATTCATGTGTTAAAAGTTACTCTGTATCTCGAGTACTATTAGCAATTTTTACTTAAAAATAAGATGGTAGATAGTCAAGAGGATGCTTGTCGACATCGTTGGCAAGAGGAATTGTTATAAACATTATACAGCCAGAAATAATACATTTATCAATAATTATTATCACGGCGATCGAGATCTACCAAAATTAGTTGGGGTGGGGAGCGTTGCGCTTCGCTGCGCGCTGCGCATCACTGCTTACCTAAGCTCGAGGAACGCGCTCAGTCAGTCAGTCGGGCCGGGGGCTCCGGCGGGAGCGGAAGAGCTCCGGGACCAGGAGAGTCTTCGGCTACCTTGGGGCTGACCAGGGGTCCTCCAGACGTACCCTGGCCTCTCCTGCCTACCTTGGGGATGACCAGTGGTCCTCCAGAGCCACCCAGGTCTACCCTTACCTACCTTTAGCGGCTTAGGGTTGACCAAGGGTCCCCCACCAGTGGTCTACCCTTGCCTACCCCGAGGTTGACCAGTGGTCATCCAGAGCTACCCTAGCCTATCCCTGCTTACCTTCAGCTGGCGTAGGGTTGGCCAAGGGTCCACCTCCAGTGGCCTAAACTGGGCTTGACCAGTGGTCATCCAGAGCTAGCCTGGCCTACCCCTGCTTACCTTCAGCTGGCTTAGGGTTGACCATGGATCCTTCACCAGTGGCCTACCTTGGTTTACCCTTTTTTACCCAGAGGTTGACCAGTGGTCATCCAGACCTACTCGGGCCTCCCTTGCTTACCCTGAGGCTGACCAGTGGTCCTCCAGGAGTACTCTAGTCTACCTTGCCTACCTTCAGTTGGCTTATGGTTAACCAAGGGTCCTCCACCAATGGCCTGCCATTGTTTATCATGGTCTACCTTTAGCTAGCTTAGAGTAGTCCAAGGGTTATTTAAAACTTCCTTGGCCTACTTTAAACTAGCTCGGGGGGGCCATGGTCTCTTCAATGCTGCTTTCGTTTACCTTGGATTCTGAGCCGACCCATTTGCAGTATCCGGCATGAAATCATTACCGCGCTGATCGGCTCAGAGAGTGCAGTCGTTGCAATGCCTTCGCATCTTTGAGTGAGTCATTTCGTCACTACGTTTTCACTATATTCGTCTGTAGAAGTAGTAGTATAGAGTAGTAGTAAAGTGTAAAAGTAGTTAGTTGCATGCATGGGCAGGCCTCGCCGCCCCAACGATCAGCCGAGATGGGAACGTCCGCGATTTGTACTAGCGTTGCGAGAATACCACGCGTTGAATTTAGTCGATTTTGAACAGAGATTAAAACTAACATTACGGTATAGATTGTTTAGAGCATAGTGTTGCGAATCACAAATAGTCGCGGTTCAAAATTACATTTCAATTTGATAACTGCGCTTTTAAAGTTCATATTGTTGTTGTTTTACATATAATCTAAAGTAATCGGTTTTTGGATCTCTGTTCGTTGAATTAGCGTTGCGTACCAAAAGTTCGCGTTTGCTTTCGAGTCTTTCGACTTTTCAGGCTCCCATGCTCGAGCTGCAACGATCAGCTGTGAGATGGGCACATCCGCGATTTCGAGTAGTGTTGCGAAACAAATTGTCACACGCGTTGTACTAGTATCAATTTTTAAAGTTGATGAAAGGTCTAGTTAATGTTGCAAATAAATAGTCGTAATTTAAAGTAGTTCTAAAGATACCTGTTTAGAATTTTATACGTTAGAGTTTTAAATTTCTTATTTAAATAGCATTTTAAATTCGATTTGTTGAATTAGCGTTGCGCATCAAAAGAATCGCGTTTGCAATAGAATCTTTCGATATTTCAGGCGCCCATGCTCCAGTTGCAACGATCAACTGTGAAGATGGGTACTTCCGCAATATCGAGTAGCGGTGCGAAACAAATTGTCGGGATGGGGCCGAAGGAGCAGACGAGGTTTTATGCCAAAGATGCCGGACAAACTGTCATTCAAAAGGACAATCATTGCAACGTCTTCGCATCTTCGAGTGAGTCATTTTATCACTACCTTGTCGTTATACTCGTCTGTAGAAATAGAATTGTAGTAGAATGTAAAAGTAGTTAGTTGCATACATGGGCAGGCCTCGCCGCCCCAACGATCAGCCGAGATGGGAACGTCCGCGATTTGCACTAGCGTTGCGAAAAAAGTACGCGTTGCGTCAGTCGATTTTGAACAGAGATCAAAGTTAGCCTTTCTTCTAAATATAATAGTAGTCTCTATCAGCGATATAGCTTGTTTAAACTATAGTGTTGCGAAACAAATAGTCGCGATTCGTTTTGCAGAAACTGTAGAGTAATCTTTTTTGGATCTCTGTTCATTGAATTAGCGTTGCGTACCAAAAGTTCGCGTTTGCTTTCGAGTCTTTCGACTTTTCAGGCTCCCATGCTCGAGCTGCAACGATCAGCTGTGAGATGGGCACATCCGCGATTTCGGGTAGTGTTGCGAAACAAATTGTCACACGCGTTGTACTACTATCAATTTTAAAACTTGATTAAATGTGTAGTAAATGTTGCGAATAAATAGTTGCGATTTAAAGTAAATCTAGACATACAGATGTACAATTTTAAACGTTGGAATTTTAAATTTCTTATTTAAATAGCAATTTGAATTTCGATTTGTTGAATTAGAGTAATCTTTTTTGGATCTCTGTTCGTTGAATTAGCGTTGCGCACCAAAAGTTCGCGTTTGCTTTCGAGTCTTTCGACATTTCAGGCGCCCATGCTCGAGCTGCAACGATCAACTGTGAGATGGGCTCATCCGCGATTTCGAGTAGCGTTGCGAAACAAATTGTCACACTCGTTGTACTAGATTCAATTTTTAAAGTTGATCAAATGCCTAGTTAATGTTGCGAATAAATAGTCGCGATTTAAAGTAATTCTAGAGACACCGATATAGAATTTTAGACGTCAGAGATCTTTTCTTATTTAAATAGTATTTTGAATTTCGATTTGTTGAATTAGCGTTGCGCATCAAAAGTTTGTATTAGAATGATTCGATATTTCAGGCGCCCATGCTCCAGTTGCAACGATCAACTGTGAGATAAGAACATTCGCGATGTTAAGTAGCGTTGCGAAACAAATTGTAACACGCGTTGTAATAGTATAAATTTTCAAAGTTGACTTAATGTCTAGTTAATGTTACGAATAAATAGCCGCGATTTAAAGTAGTTTTAGAAGTACCGATCTAGAATTTTAAACCTTAGAGTTTTAAATTTCTTATGTAATTTGTAAGAATGGTAATACTTAATTTTGTAAGACTTTCAAAGTTCAACTTAACCAAATTGATACAATATTTTTGTCTAGAAATTGATATTCTTCAGGAAATTGATACTTTTTCAGGAAATTGATGTTTATTTCAGGAAATTGATATTTATTTCAGGAAATTGATTTTTATTTCAGGAAATTGATTTTTATTTCAGGAAATTGATTTTTATTTCAGGAAATTGATTTTTATTTCAGGAAATTGATTTTTATTTCAGGAAATTGATTTTTATTTCAGGAAATTGATTTTTATTTCAGGAAATTGATTTTTATTTCAGGAACTTGATATTTATTTCAGGAACTTGATATTTATTTCAGGAACTTGATATTTATTTAGGGAAATTGATATTTATTTCAGGAAATTGATATTTATTTCAGGAAATTGATATTTATTTCAGGAAATTGATTTTTATTTCAGGTAATTGATATTTATTTCAGGAAATTGATTTTTATTTCAGGAAATTGATTTTTATTTCAGGAAATTGATTTTTATTTCAGGAAATTGATTTTTATTTCAGGAACTTGATATTTATTTCAGGAACTTGATATTTATTTCAGGAACTTGATATTTATTTCAGGAACTTGATATTTATTTCAGGAACTTGATATTTATTTCAGGAACTTGATATTTATTTCAGGAACTTGATACTTATTTCAGGAAATTGATATTTATTTCAGGAAATTGATATTTATTTCAGGAAATTGATATTTATTTCAGAAAATTGATATTTATTTCAGAAAATTGATATTTATTTCAGAAAATTGATATTTATTTCAGAAAATTGATATTTTTAGCTTGAAAATTGATATTTATTTCAGGAAATTGATATTTATTTCAGGAAATTGATATTTATTTCAGGAAATTGATTTTTATTTCAGGTAATTGATATTTATTTCAGGAACTTGATATTTATTTCAGGAACTTGATATTTATTTCAGGAACTTGATATTTATTTCAGGAACTTGATATTTATTTCAGGAACTTGATATTTATTTCAGGAACTTGATATTTATTTCAGGAACTTGATACTTATTTCAGGAAATTGATATTTATTTCAGGAAATTGATATTTATTTCAGGAAATTGATATTTATTTCAGAAAATTGATATTTATTTCAGAAAATTGATATTTATTTCAGAAAATTGATATTTATTTCAGAAAATTGATATTTTTAGCTTGAAATCAATATTTTTATCTTCAAATCAATATTTTTATCTTCAAATCAATATTGCTCGGATCGGAGTTCCCTCAGGGACTCACTCACGGGAAGGGGCCCGTGAGTGGGTACGGGGACTCGCGTCCCCGGGGGCACCCGAATCGCCTATAGGTTGTTGCGTCCACAAATCATTAGATTTGGGCTCGATGTGGTTTCGATTTGGTTCTTCTTTGATGTTGATTTTGTTTCGACTGGTTTTCGATTTGGTGTCGATTTTGTTTCGATTTTGTTTCGATTTTGTTTCGATTTTGGTTTCCATTTGAGTTCTTCATCTCGTACTTGCTCTCGTGAGCGGGTGTTAGGTCTGCACTCGTTTGCGGGATTTAACTTGGTTATCATAAGTCTAGGTAGGCCGTACTCGTGTACGGGTTTTAAAATCGTATTCCTTTCTACCTTCATCGTCTTCTCTTGTATGTTGATTGCCGCCTTGTGGTGTGTATACCTGTAGTTAGTCTGTTTCAGTTAGAATATAACGGCTCATCATCTTCATCGTCGAACCAAGAAAATTCATCGAACGAGGAAAATTCATCGAACGAAGAAAATTCATCGAACGAAGAAAATTCATCGAACGAAGAAAATTCATCGAACGAAGAAAATTCATCGAATGAAGAAAATTCATCGAATGAAGACTCCGTATTATTTCTAAGTTAGTTTTAGTGCGTGCGATAGTTATTAAGATTGTCAATCGTCGTTGTAATTATGTCGAGTAATTATTGCCGTAACTTGACTTTGCTCGCTCCGTTTTCTGACTCCGACACAGCCTTCTGCTGTATCGGCCTTGCTTGCAGGTTCTGAGCCGGTTCAGTTTCGGTATCCGGCGTGAAGTTATTGAGAGGGATGTCTAAGAGACTCGTTCACTCGTCTTCTGACGATCCTCTGTGTTAACGTAATCCTGGGCACGCCATGTTCTCATGTCACCCAGTAGCGCCAGAAACCGTTTGAGCGCATCTCTTTGCCATCTTTCTTGGTGATGGAGTGACGGGTATCGGGCTGGTCGGCTCAGGACTTGTAAGCACTGAACGCGTCGCGTCACCCTGAACCAGAGCCTTCTGCTCTGGTTCGATCTTGTTTCTCTCTTTGAAAGAATCAGAGCCTTCCGCCTGATTCGCCCTTGGTCCCTCGTGGATTGGAGACTTCTTCTCCGATTCACTCTTTGCCCGCAATAATTACTCGACATACGCTAAATGGAAAAGAAGTCTTTTCCGTGAAAAAGACTACTTTTCCATTTAGCGACCTGCGAACTGAGTTTCTAAGAATCGTAGTTGTAAGAAAGGGAGACAGAGCGAAGCGTGACTTCGTTCTGACTCCCTTTCGGGTCTCTTGTGCAGCAACCTCCTCGTGGTGAGACCTGGGCAATCGATATTATCCACAATTCGCAAAATGCTATAATTTATAAATTATAGTATTTCGCATGTTGTGGATAATATCGAGCTAATAGCTGCACATTTACAATTTGCGTTAATATGTATTTTATATTGGAATGTAAGACCTAATATTTTCTTCGTTTTCCTTTGTCCCAGCTTCAGCAATTCTTTTCAATTAATAATCCAAATACAAAGTTCTTTGTTTCAGAATACGTGTACATTCAACGAACACTTCCCATATTTCTTCTTGGATTTATAATTGGAATCTGCTGTTGAACGTTCAAAGTTCAACTTTCCAAAATTGATATTTTTGTATTGAAATTGGTATTCCTCCGATCGGAGTTCCCTCAGGCGCTCACTCACGGAATGGGGCCCGTGAGTGGGTACGGGTTGTCGCAACCCCGGTGCAACCCAAGTCGCCATCAGATCGTCGAGTTCTTCATCTTACTCTTATTTTGCGTATTGATTCGTTAATAATATATTACTTTATATTCAAATTAAATAATTGGTTGGAACTAGTTCTGATCCATGCCACAGAGGGGGTAAAAAGAAGTGTTAGGTTGTGGTCCAAGCTAAAAGTTAGTTCTGATTTATGCGTTAGAGGGAGTAAAAAATGAGGTAGGTTCTGTTCCAGGCTTAAGAGTAAAAAGATGGCACGACAAAACCGCGGGCGAACACTCTCATTCTTCTCTGATAGGACAGGAAGTACAGGAGTAGATTCTGCTCTGAGTAGCCTGATCACTGAATGTATTTTTTCGTTACACTCACACGAGGATTTGGTAGTCACGAAATTGCCGATAATTTAGGATACACCACATGGTGATTGGTCTATTCTTATATCATTCGTGCATAAACTATCATCTCAACTTCAATAGCATGATGACAACAAAGAGTTCATAGCATAAAACCCTCTATCTCTATTCCCTTGCCAAAATTGGATATTATTTAATTGAATTGCAATTATCAATTAAATTAATGATTAACTATTATCGTCGTCTTAATCATGAAATAATATTTTTGTAGTTGCCAAATACCTATGTGCATACTATTAAAAATTAACAGTTAATATTTTTAATCAGCGATTAATGGTCAACAAACAATATAGCCAATCAGTAATTGTTAACTAATTTCATCAATCGATTAAATTAATTTGCGATTTTTGAAAAGCATCAATAATGAAAAATGTTCAAGCAATCCTCAATTACGATCTTTGTAATAATTACTGTCACAGCATGCAACGAAATATGTGTTCAAACTACTTCGATCAGCTAAAAATAAACCTAATGAAAAAGATTCTGGACAACCTTGAAGATGTAAAGTGTTACATAATCTGCACACTTATTTTCAATTTAAAGTTGTAAATATGTAAATACAGTTTCTAGAACAGATTCATCATATCGAGAAATGTATATTTATATGAGAAAATGCGATCTAAATGTACCCATTTTTTTTCATCAATAAAACGTATACAATTTGAATATTACATTTCTCAGCATTAGAAACGAAAAAGATAAAATCCGTCAAATGTCTTAGATTAGTAGCTCTTTGTAATACTATATCTCTACACACAGAGATACGTCTATATCTCTAATATTATCTATTTCCAAGAACTAGCCGATCTCGTACCATTCTCAGCTTTCACACAACATTTTTTACATTTAGCACAGCCCATTGTCATCCCGCGTGGTGGATACTTCGAGGACGGGTGTTTCTTCTTTTTCTGCGACTCGATCACTATGTTTTTAGGTATCAAGATATCGTCCCACGGAATTTCAACGTCATCATCGGCGCAAGCTTCTTCCGACGACGGTTGTATTTCTATCGGTTTCTCGAGCACAAGATCATTCCACGGGATTTCTAACGTGGAGTCGCAGTTTTCGGGATCGGCAAGACTCGACTGTACGGTTTCCATAATTATCAAATCCTTCCACGGCAAAGCCATGGTGCCCATGGACTCTTCTTGCGTGAGCTCTGCTCCAGCGTCCTCGTCGCCACCAATTTCTTGGTGACTACTTAAAGGAGTCATCGAAACCTCTTGACGTATTTTCATGCCGGCTGCCGGTAACGCGATATCTCGCCACGGTAATTCGATTTTCGAATCGCACAACAAGGACACGTCCGAAAACTCCTTTCGCAGGTCCCTCATGTATGGCTCGTGGTACATTTGCTCCTCCGGATTGTACACAAACGTCTGCCTCTTCCGTTTGCACTGTTCCTTCTTCTTTTGTTGCTGTTTCTGAAATTTCTGCCGAATGCAGTAACATCCTTTCACCTTTCTTTTCTCCTCGGCCATGGCGGCCAGTTATTGTAATATGGGTTTATAGGGTAAATATACGTTAATGTAATACTTGGTAATTTACTGACGTTAACTAACCTTGTGCTGCAATTGGTTAGTTACATTGTTTGTTTTGTTTTGACATACATACATACTTACCTACATGCACATATGTATGTATCCTGCTCTAATTCATTTTCCCGGTAACCTCGATAATCTGAAAGAAAAATGTTTCACAGAAAAATTGGTCTTCTTTTAAATCATTCACGAAAAATATTTTTTTCAATGAAAAGTCAGTCATTTTTATTCTTTTTTTAACAGAATCGTATACAGGATCGTATACAACGGAAATGTTGATATTGAAAATTAATTTATTTCAGTCTATAAAACTGAGACATTGAAACTACATATGTATTAGGTTGTTGCATATGAAATGTTCGATTTTACTATGCAAATCTTACGAAATATTTTCACCAGAAAATGGTATTACAGTCTACAGGTTTATTATATGGACTTTTTTCAAGATTTTGTTTGCCCGTTACTTAGTGTACTAATTCTTCTAACATGTAAACAAATCTCAACTCATTTGGTTCAAGTTTAAGAAAATTATGTGATTTTTAAATGTAATCGAATACTTTTTTTCAGGGTTTGTATACATATAGTAAAAGTAGTAAATTCAATGGTAATCATTTCGTTTAGCATGATACGTTATGGTCGAAAGCTAGTGTAATTAAAAATTAATTGTTTTTCTTTTCAACAGCTATACATTTCGAATTCATAAATATATGATTTCGTGACATAAAATTAATTGTAATTGTACACGTATACTGAAGAATATAAGCTTTTTTCATTTCGACGATCTTGAGAACGTTTGAAATTCATTCGGTCATCGTTGAACCAACAAACGCATAGTTTCACACATGTATATACATATGTGGTATGTACAATGAAATACAAATACAATCTGTTTCAATCACGCAATTGACGAATCGCTTTTATACTTTTCATCGCGACATCTATCGACGAGCCACAGCATAATGTCAAAAATTCACTAGTTGCCAATAAAAGGAAATCCGTAGTGACTCTGTCTTGATTTCACGATATAAGATTGAAAGAGATGCGCGAGTCCAGTCCGTTCGTCTCGCGCGTTCGCATTATAAAATTCAGCGTGTAAAATAATCGTGACCGGGATCGAAAGTAACTGGCTTGACTACCCGAACAACACCGAAAGAATCCTTTATGGTAGTCGGTTTGACGAGCGCAGTAGGACTACGTTTAGAAGGCAGCCATCTTGCAATCCCTAATCAAAGATCTTCGGCTAGCGGCTATCGCTGTCTGGTTTTCAGCCAGTTAATATCAACACACAGTTCATCAAATGGCTTTAAAACGAATTAATAAGGTACGTGGATGATCGGCGGTGTTCGTTTTGTACAGAGACGGTCAGGTGTCGATGTGATGTGTGCCGAATCCGGTTGAACGCCCTTAACGATTTCGCAGTGAAGCAATGTGAGCCAGCATTGAAAAATCATGTTGGCTTTTCACCACTTTTTTTTGCATTCTCCGAGTGTGCTTTGATTTAACTCGCGTACACGATTATCTTGAGAAGGTGCATTGCGCACGCAGCACAGTGCCACTTTGTGCCAGTGGATGTATCTAAGGTGACAGTGAAATTCTAAAAAAAATTTTAAGTGGCTAGCCGATAAATTACCGGAAGTAACGTAAAACCGTGCGTTACATATATCTTCATATATATATGTATATATTTACATATATGCATATATATACTTATATATACATGTATATATATGTATATATATACACATACATATATACATATATATATATATACATATGTAAATATATATGTGTATATATGTGTATGCATGTATACATGAAGCTATAGATAACTTAGAAATTACGAAAATTTCATTAGTGCAGTCATAGTCCATTTATGGAAAGAGTTGCGACTCCCCCCCATTTTCTAAATGATCACTGGTATCTGCCCCAGTGGGTAACGTGATTACCACCATGTGGCTGTAGAACACGTTCACACAAGAAAACCAGTCGTTTGGGATCAATATATATATATTTGTATTTAATGCATACTAGGCATCGAGCTTTGTTATATTACTGGTAGGTTCGTCGCAGAAGGACAAAAGAAATATTGAACAGGCACATTGTACGATAAAATCTGCTGTATTCTTACTATGTTATAAGCAAGCACACGATGATATACATAGTTTGTATGTACCAGAGTATGATCTCAATGTATACACCCAATTTCATTTACTTCAACCACTTCTTATCATCATTATCACCATTAACATGTTGACTGCGATATCATCAGTATATGGGTAACACGATTATTTGTCCAGACTCAAAAATTCATTTTTACAGTTCCTGGCTCTGCATTGAACATATTAACAATGCTGTTTAGTGTAAGAGCGGTGTAAGATTGGAAATTTCTTTACTATACGTTTCTGAAGAGATAAGATTTCTTTGTCAATGCTACTTTATTCTATGTAATAATCTTATATGTCTTATGCATGGATGAATCAGTTTAAGCAATGTTTTCATGTTGTATACTACAGTAGAACTGAGTTTGATACCTTTACTGTTACATGATAATATTGATACTTATATATTTCTTATGTATAGCTTTATTTACTACCTCTGTTGTACACACTTTATACATTAATTAAATTTGTACATGTGAAGAGATCATACCGATCTATGATGCAATACATGAAATAAGTGTTTAGTTGCTCCAGTGAGTTCTTGCTCCAAAGGAGAATCATACTATAAATTAGAACTACCGAGTAATCCTAGTAATTCGTATTCAAATTTTGGTAATAATTAGAAGAGTACATTGTTAAGATTTAATTCAGTAGGTATTGTAATATGCTCATGAATAAATGAACTGATTTCATAACTTTCCCCAGATGTGATTTTAAGATTTGAGTAATGGTGAAAGAAATATAGATGATTTTCATCCATGTGGTAGATTAAGTATAAACCTTTTTACTACTGAACAATGATATATAGTTGATTTTTTAATCGATTTGAGTCTGGTCGATACTAAACGGTTAAATATAGATATGACTTCTTTTTATGCAATTATGGAGTATTTGAGATTTTAACTGTTAACAGTAATTATTGTGGTAAATTATGTCATTTTTTATTCATGTTTATAATCAGATTTTTTTTCTTCTTTAGGAACTTCAGGATCTTGGGAGAGACCCACCTGCGCAATGCTCTGCTGGTCCTGTAGGAGATGATTGTAAGTTTCCTCATTCTATCTATCATGTTCATTCATGGTAATTAAAAACTGAAAAATTATGGTTTCATATGGATGTTCAATCATATCACGGTTTATTTTTAAATCTTATGTTTCATTGAACTAAATATAGTCACATTATGATCCCCTATAATGGTTTTTTAATCTTCTTTTTCATAATCAGAATTATTGTGGTTCACAAATTTAGCTGTAACTCACTGTTATGTTTTATGCTTATAAGATCACGTATTGAAATATTACCCCTTTATTTAATCGTATAATTGTTTTCAGTATTCCACTGGCAGGCAACTATTATGGGACCAGTGAGTATATATCAATTTTTAATTTATGGTTCTCATGAATTAATTAACTTGGCATTTATAAATTGAAAAACATAAGCTTCTTAAAAGTTTCATAGTAATATAAGTATGAATATAATTTGTGAGTATTATTTGCAAGTATTTTCACCTTTGCTCTGATCATTGAAGGTAATTCCAAATAATGAACTTTATGTTGTGCTAACTATAATATTATTATTTCAAAAACGTGTCGTAATGCATGTAGTATTTAATGCAATAATTACACAGAGATTTCACGAATAAGTTTATGTCTGTTAGTGTGTATAATGTTGTTATATTTTGCATACTTCGTTATGGACACTTGTTTCTGCAGTTGCATTATCTAATTATCTCAATTACCTTTATCTGTATTATAAAGCAGTATTTCAGCAAAACATAATAACTTGTACAATACAATGTACATAGCATTGCTATCTTGTTTCAACAGTTAGTTTAATGCGAAATATGATCTTTTTGTGAAAATTAGTTGAGAAAACACATTACTCTGAATATGATAGAAATAAAATTGAATTAAGAATTCAGAAGCATATATTATTTTCAGCCCGACAGTCCATATCAAGGAGGAGTATTTTTCCTTACAATTCACTTCCCCACAGATTACCCATTCAAACCACCTAAGGTATGTAAAATGCAATTAGAAAAAACATATACTACTACAACAGCGTATACATAGCATATTAATTCGATGATGCATGTTTATACAGGTTGCTTTTACAACTAGAATTTATCATCCAAATATTAACAGTAATGGAAGTATTTGTTTGGATATTTTAAGATCGCAATGGTCCCCAGCACTCACCATATCAAAGGGTATATAAATTTACGATTATAATAATGATATCGAAGTTAGAAAAAAAAAGAGAGAAGGAGATTGAAGAATTTTAATAACAAAACAATATCTATGGGGTGGTTGTTTCATGCAAGGCAATTTTGTTTCTTTTTCAGTGTTACTATCAATATGCTCTTTGCTCTGCGATCCAAATCCAGATGACCCTCTGGTACCAGAGATAGCAAGGTTATACAAAACCGACAGGGAGAAGTACAATGAATTGGCACGTGAATGGACGCGCAAGTATGCCATGTGATGCGCCAACCTCCGTTGACTTCAACATCTAAAAACCACCAACAAGCAGCCCCAGCCTATTGCCACTTATGCATCAGCACCGATTGAAATTAGTTATGGCTCGTCTACTTTTAAACTTAAGCCAGTACTTGGGATCGAAGTGTGCTCAGACAAACGTGGTCGATCTGAAATTTCCTTCGTCCTGAGAGGCCTGCGAATATTGAGACGTTGCCACCAATGGCAATTGAGGCAATTTAAAAAGGTGGTCACATTAACATTATATATATATAAATCAGGAAAAAACAGAAAAAAGAAATATGTCCGCTTTGATTTTCATAAATAAAAAAAAACAACAAAATGGAAGTAAAATATAGGAGAGTGAAAGTAGGATTTGTATTTGAATTTAATAGTTTAATTTCTAATTATATATGCTTATGAAATACCGTAATATTATGTACCTACTTTCTCAGTGGAAAAAGAAAAAAATACCTTTGAACTGACAGCACACCAATTGTTAGTTTTAACGCAAGTGAGCAATGTTTGCCCGTCCCTTGGAACGATGCAGTCACTTTTTTGTAAGACTGGGCTATATATAAATACTACTGAAACTATACCTGTATGTTTTGTTCAATTATTAAAATTCCTTACCTATCTAACAAATTCTACGAGTAACTCGAAATTTTGTGGTTTGGTTCCTGTGTGTGTGTAGTAGTTTAATTATGCATATCGTTCATCGATAAATCGGACTACGAGAGAGGTAGAATGCTGGAAAAACAAAATTCAATTATGCGACAAGTGGAAATTCCTTTTAGCGATTTCATTCGCGAGAAAAGCCTTCTGGGCCTGTACTATACTAATTAAAGAAGTTCACGATCTTTTATCGCCTGAGAATCTCACGAGCCTCTCGGACTTACAATTACGTACTATGATAAAATATAGTCACTATTTATCGATAAATGATGAGAAAGAATTACAATTTTGTTTGAATTCTCACGTAAAACGCGTTAGACAGAAAAAAAAGAAGATGAATTGTTTCAACGATCCGCGAGGCTTGGAAAACGGATGGATTAAATAAAATCCATCCGAATTCATTTTATATTAATGCGTCATTTATATTATCAGCAAAGTCATGCGTCGTACCTTGCGAACCCACGATTCGCCTGTCGCTATATTTTATTTGAATCAATGCGTTTACTATTGTTTTGCGTGTAAATTTTTTCTTTAAGCGATAACTTTTTATTATTATTATTATTACTACGATTATTATTATTATTATTATTATTACGATTATTATTTAGAATTTGTCTTAAGCTTCCTTGTCAACCACAATATAAAAACAACTATACGTACCTACACTATTACAAAAAGGACTAACCGTGTTTTACATTAGATATAATACTTTTAGTCTCTCCGAGTATATCAAGATACGTTTTCTCAACGCTATATATTTTTCATATATATTGTGGCTGTAAAGGATAACGCAGTGAGATTTCAGGACTATTCTGCCTAAATCTACCTAAATACATTCTATGATTAACGATATGAGAGAGCGAGAGCGAAAGAAAGAAAGAAAGAGAGAGAGAGAGTACGTTGTCGATGTAGCAATGTATCCGTTCGTCGGTTAGTTCGTTTTAAAAGTAATTGTTTAAATAAACATGAAGATGCACCATCGTCTCGGTGCTAGCGATGTTCTTTGGCTTCTAAATCTAGATAATGAAATAAACTAATTGAGATAACGACACGCGGTCACTTAATTAGACAGTAAGCAAACAAAAAGAAAAATGGAGAAAGATTAAGAAGGAAGAACACAACAGGAGTTTCGTCTTTGCGAACGCATTTGAACGCGAGGCGTGCATTAAACGATCAATTTTTCTCTATGTAATCGGTGCTTATAAAAGGGTACGGCAAAGCTCGCGGTGCGAATAACGAAGCCTAGAAAAGACAAATCGATTAGTATGTAAGACGGCGTATCACAGTTGTTAAATGTCGATTTTGTCTCGTACGAACCTGTATTCGCTGTATAATTTAAAACTTAACAACACAAACAAACAAGAAAATAAACAGAACCGCCGCGCGGCAAAAATCAGGTATTCAAACTTTGCCACGACGCGTAAAAGAAAGCAAAAAAAAAAAAACAATTGATCATCGTTCGACTTCTACTAGGAAGGACAAAAATGTGTAATTAATTATTACTGTCGCAATAATGAACATTTTTAATAACGTATCTTGTGTACATTTTAGCAATTAGCCCTTTATATATAATAAATTCCACATCATGATAAGCGATTCGCGCGTGTCTTCAATCACTTGTAATCCATCGAAAATCATCGGCGTGTGCAATCATGCAATTTTTTGTACTTGGAACGATTCTACTGAATTCGCTAGACGCATTTCTAGACCGTCATCCTTTCATCCGCGGTGTTCTTTAAAAATACGATTAGCTGTTTAATCCGAACGCTAAGAATTTAATCAAATAGGATTTTTATAATAGAAGCGTACGTGTATCCTAACTGTTCGGTGGAAAGGAACTCAGCATGGTAGAAGTCATTGCCAGGCGAGTTTCGGTCGATTAATTATTTGCGTGAATGTTTTATATCGAATCAATTCTAGGTAAAAGCAAAGAAACTTCGTGTGACGGGCACCTAGGACTGGGTAGATATCTTTGTTAGACTTTCACGGAGGACGTTGGACTATAGTATCCCGCGTAGAGTCATAAGCCGAGTTGGAAATAACACACGGACCGGAGAAAGTGGCGATCGTTTTTCTCCCTTCGCCTTGGCTGCTCTTGACCGTTGTATTTTACCACGTTTATTAACACTCGGTCTGAATCTGTTGAAACATCGTGGCCAGCGACAGATATAAACCGTGCATCGGTACGAACAAGTCGCACCGCGAACTTCTGTAGAGGATGTTTTTAGACAGAAGCCTAACTAGACGCTATCCGCATGTTTAAAGTCGCTCGAACACACGAGATTTCGATTTAACGTAACAGTTTTTCATTCCTCCGCACTGTTTTCACTTGTTAAGACGATCACTTTTCATTAAGTAGGGATCGTTAGTACTTAAAGGTTGGATATTACGTCTCAGGAGATATATTTTCGTTATTTGGCCCATGTCCTGTGCTAAAGAAGGGACACTTGTATGGAGGTCGTCAACGACCGTTTAACCTACTTACGAAATTCCGTTGCAATAAAATGTATGACTTGCATCTTGTGTGATTGTAACGAATTCTTAATCTGCAGAAAGTAATAAAGGTTAATTTAAGATTGACGTTGGTTAATGTACATGACATGGTTTATTATAGGAATTGTAGTTTAAGGCTTTTCGAGTTTTGACGAAGTATGCGAGCATCGAGAATGCCTGCGCTTATCTGTATAATCTTATAACGAAAGCAGTAGAAAGTTCGGCGAGTCTACGAACTCGTATCCGGTTTTCAGGAATAGTCCTTAAACGCTTCGTTAAAACAATATTAACTGAGTCGGTTGTTGACTCGTGCTCTACAAGAACAGTTCGTTTTAAATGTTTTCCGTCGTATGGAAATTAGGCTACGGATAATTTATGCGCTCGGAGATCGCGAAGGATTCGAGAAGATCTATGGAATTTGGCATTACTTACTTTTTTGTGTACCGATACTATTAATTGTATGAGAAATCAAATCTTATTGAATTTTATCTCTTTCACTTTATCCATCAAAATCAGATTATTTTTTAATTTTTACTGCTTTTGGCGAAGTATAAAAATTAAATAGTTATTGATTTCATAGTTTATTTTTAAAAGAAGATTAAATAGATTTTACAATATAAAATTTAGCATAAAGATTAATATAACTAAAATATAATATACTAATAATAACTAAAATGTAACTAAAAATCTAGAAATCCCTTCGTAAGATTAAGTAGAGAAAGTCCTTAAGTCCCTTAAGTCCAGAATAATTTTAGCATTACTTTTCCAATGTACAGGTTCCATAACCGGATGAAGTCTGGAATTATTAACATTTTTAACAGTGAACCTATCGAGCCTTACAAATAACTGCAATGTCTTGCCTTATAAGAATAACAGGACTGAATTTATTTATATTTCGTGTGATTTTCATTATACGTTCCTCAATAAAGGAATTTATTCAACACCTCTCTCATAAGAGCATTTTTATAAATTCAATAATTGTGAAATAAAAAATTTAAAACCGTTCATAATTAACCGATAACGATATGTTCAGTGTTAATGAAATAATAAACTAATACTAAGGGAGAATAGACAGATGTACTTCAAAGATGTACTTCGATCTTAAAAGGTACTTATATGCAATAAAGAAAATTTCAAATCCAGTAATTTTCATCTTACCTCTCCAAACGTGGTACCAATGGATTGCAAAGATTTTTCTGATTAAAACGAGTATAAACACGACATAAATTGGACTAGTTTTATACTTAATGTAACTAACAAATATTATTGCTACAATGTACAAAGTCACTAAAAATAGCCCGATGTACGTCATGTTTGGACTCATTTTAATCGGAATGATCTCAACAATTCATTGGTCTTACGTTTGAAGAGATAAAACAAAGATTACTAAATTGGAAATTTATTGCTCGTTAATTTTTCACGTTCGCGGCATCCTTTTCAAGTGTTGAACCTCGAGTGGCGATGCTCGGCACTGCGGCTTATCCGCTTGTGTTCACTATATCTGGACTGCGGACTTCAAGCACTTATAACAAAAATGAGTAGATACAATTCAAAACAGTGAAAATATTGAAAGAGATTAAAGAGATGTATTATTTTCGACTTGTTCAAATCATTGAACAAGTTCCCGTATCTTGCAATTAATTCAGACAGTATAACTACAGTAGAACTCCATTTATTTGAACCTGTCGGGAGACAAGATGGGTCACATAATTGGATGGTTATAATAATAGGAGTCCACCTGTTTCCCACGACTGACTATGATTTTTCGTTCATTTAAAAGAAGTTCACGTTCATATTTTGCTCAACTGAAATTCGCAGTTAACCAGACACTCCTGAAATGTAGTTCATACAAACGGAGTTCCAATGTATGTCCTTTCTCTTGTCGAGGTGTGCTTGACCCAATTTCCGGAAAAAGAAATGCTACCCTGTAACGCAAGGATTTTACTTCCGGAGCTCAAACTATGCAAAAAATAGCATTATTGTACTATCAGTACTGTGGCTGATTCGAACCACTGCGACTCGAGCCCATCGCTACTCTGTAGTACGAGGACGTGTTTCGATCTATCGAGCGGCGCTTGGGACAGTCTGGTCGCGATGCGGTTTATTCAGTATCAGTACTGTTCTCGGCACGTTCGGCGATCGAGGACGTCAAGGTGACTCGCTGGTGAATACGCGCGAAATACCGTCGCGAAAATGAGTCGATAGATCGCCGATCGACCGACTTCCTGTCCGTGCCGCGACGTTTTCAAAAAACATCTCGCGAAAATTGCTCCGAAACCATTTGGCACCTACACGTCGCACCCAAGTGGTACGTAACGCAGCAAACTAAACATTGTTGAACACGTTGTCTATCATTCTTAATTTTCCGCAACGTTAATTCATGCTACATGGTTCTGCTTCACTGAAAAATATCCTAAACTACTGTGCGCCGAATGAGTTTAGTGACATCTTAACATAAATCGACTTACCGGTATCAATGTCTTATTAATCTTTTTATAAGATCATCTATCTGGATAACAAAAGAATTTTATCGCAAATGATATTATCGTGATAATTACAAAAATTACCATTTCACTAAGAAATTGTTTTGCTTGTTTCAATTTTTCTGAAGATCTCCTTCGTTTTCTTTTTAAACGGTGAACGTTTCTTTTAGTTTGTTTGTGCGAATCGGCATTGTTCGAAAATACTGTTTTTTCTGTGTCTGGTGATAATGTGTCCATATGATCCTGTTTAATGAACTTTCTTCTTCTATTTTCGTAAATAAAAAGCGCTCGTTTAAGTCAGGAATGTTTATCATTAATTTAAAATTGCTGGTTATTGTACGTTCAGAATCTAATACGTCCTGATGTCTCTGTTCAATCTTTTCCATTTCTTTTATTAAATGGGAAACGTTGTTTTAAAGAATCTGTGTCGTTGATTAAAAATTCTACTTTATTGTACATTGAAATTCTGTTATGTTCTGACGATCTTGTTCAGTATATTTTATTAAATGAATAGCGCTCTTTTCAGTTAGAAATCTCTGTCGTTTATTAAAAATTGATGTTCGTTGTGCATTGAGGAAATAATAATATTTTCTGTCCATCTGGTTCGATATCTTTCGTATTTTTTTTATTTTATTAAATGAAGACCGTTCTTTTGAGTCACAAATCTGAAGCATTAATTACAAATTTCTGTTCGTTGTACATTAACATAATGATAAGTCTTAAAGACTATGTTTAATATCCTTTCTTCCTTCAAAAATTGCTGTTCATTAAAAAAATAATATGGCGACCTTGTTAGGCATTTTCTCTTCCTTTCTCCTATTGAATAAAGGACAGCTTCTCGACTCAGTAATCAGTGTGGTCATCTAAAAATTACTATCCCTTGAATATTGAAAAATTACTATCCCTTGAATATTGAAAAATTATGTCCTAACAATTCTTTCGAACACGTTACTGCCATTTCTAATTTATTTGATCTTTTACGGGGCATAATTGTTACTAATAACAACTGAAAATTACTATACGGGACAGCCTTTACATTATCTTCCAATTAATTGTCATTGAATACATTTTTATGCGATGATATTGATTATTAGCTGCCAGCAGTCATCAACTCCGTGATTTTAAGAACGTGGTAATAGTATCTTTTTCTTTCTCTTTTTTAATGAAGAATATTCTTTTATATAAAAGTTGGTATTACAAACTAAAAATTATTATTCGCTATACATTGAAGAAATAATAGTCTTCATGGTCGTGTTTAGTACTTTCTCTTCCTGGTTCTTTATAAATGAAAAGTTCATGGTATACTGACGACTGTAATGACATGTTGAATGAAGTTGGAAGAAATATTGCGGACACTTTTTATCTTTGGAATAACATTCATGTTTGAAGGAATTCCGAATTTTCGCAAATTGAAATGTTTTCTGCGCGCTTTCCCTTGTGGGATTATGCAAGAATCATTTCCTACTTCCTTCTACCTTGCAAATGATTGCGGTTTAAAGCAGTCGACGATATTAAAATGATTTCCGGTGTATATGTATAATACGTTAATCTTGATATAAAACAGGATACGATTCATTGTCAATGTTACTATACGCTAGCCTTTATTTGTAAATTATAACAACAAAACAATCACTATTTCCAATCAGATAATTTCATTAACAATGCACATTAGAATATATGCGCTTTGATGATGATGGCCAGGAAAATTCCGCGCATATATGTATGTGCTAATTATGCAAAAAGGTCAAGAAAGAAGATTGGTAAAAGTCTTAAAAGTCTGTAATCTTTATGCATAGTTCATAGTTAAACAAAAATGGCACGTCGTTACGTTCAGATGTCAGTCAAATACGAATTGATAAGATTAAAAAATGTTAAATGTTAAATAGCATCTACAAAATCGGTTCTACCTTATTCTTTACTGCAATATTCAAACATTAGATTGTGCAACTTCCTTATTCAACAAACTTCCTTGCATTTTCCAAATGAAGTTTCCTCATTTTGCAAGTTAAATTATCCAGTAAAACATTGCATGCAGTATATTGAGTAAATAGTTTTGAACATTTTATTGGACTGTATGAATTTATTTTATTTATATTCAATTGAACAGATATTTTCTTAGTCAACAAAATTGCTTTTCTTATAATCTAGGAAAATATAATTCAATACATTATTTAGTCAACAGTGTTTCACATACATTATCGGAGTAAATAATTTAAAGAGGTATTATATCATTTTTAATTGAAAAGAAATTTTTTAGTATTTATCAGTGCAAATTTCATCATTTAACTGCCATGACCAGCTGTTTTCACTAGAAAATTGCTACTCTGTTATACAGAGACTCGTGATATGACTAGCTTCACTATTTATACTTTCCTGTAAAAATAGTTGCATGGTATTTTAATTATGAGTTATGAATACTTTCCAGCATCGGAGTAATAAGTTTGTCGACACGGTTATATGAAGTACCGTACTGCATTTCGACTGCAATTTTTACGCATGCGTAGCACATGTGTGTTGTAACTCCGTTTTTTTGTAAACTGTTTTGTGTACTTGTACGTTCAGAATGTCAAATGAGCAATAACATTTTACGATCGTTTTTCCAGATAACATTGCGTACGATCATACCACTGTCGAAACACAATGGTGTTAATTTAATAAGTTAATTTTAGGAACGTCATGTTAGGTATAAAATTGCTCCTGCTCATGTATTTCCGTGACTACTTTTAAATAAGTGCGATGTAGTCATATATTGAAAACTGATTTTATTTTAATATTCAAAAATAGGAAAACTATTTAGTATTGTCTACAATGCACATGCACATACAGTGGATCCAAAAATTATTCAAACACTACATTTCCGATTCTCGAAAAATTGTCGATGTTTAGTTTGTGATTATTTCGTAAAAACAAATAGTACAGCCATAAGCCTGAACTCATTTTAAAGTCTGAAGCCTCTCCATTTGCAACGCAGTATTCATTTTCCTCGAACAGATTTTTACATGACAATAGCAGGAGAGAAACTGAGTATCTGTTTTGCCTTAAAAATGCTGCAAAAATTTTTTCTCGCAAATGAAAGTAGCACGGATTTGAAGATCGAAGCCTCCTCTTTGTATCAACTACTTAAAAATTATCGTATGATTTTTTTCCTGTGTTTTTTTGGAACAAAAAGGTGTTGGATGGTAGTTTCGGTCAGGAAACAAGTTTTTCAAATTTTTCACAGACGTTTGAATGTTCAGCATTTTTGAGAAAAAAAAAACGCGTCTTCGGTTTCTTCCGGCTACATCGTAGAAGTAAATCTTGGTATAAAATGAACGATGTATTCTGAAAATAAAGGCTTCCATCTTGAAAATGAGTCGAAATTGATTGTCGTACGATCATTTTTTACGAAATTATCACTGTTTAAATGTAGGCAATTTTATGAAAATATTTAGTGTTCAAATACTTCTTCGATCAACTATATTTTTCATCAACAAATGAATGATAAAAACCTGGAATTTGCAAATAAAATTTGCAATTTTATCGCAACATTGAATATTAGGGAATATAATTTAATTGTTTCTTACATAATGTGCACAAATTCTCATAAAAATTCATACATTTTCATTCTGTAGATAAATGATAAATACTTTGAATTTGCAGTTTTATCGCAGTTTTAAAAAATGGAATAGACAATTTAGCATTTTTTCAATGAATGTATAAATTATCTTGTTGTATAGAAGTGGTGAAAAGATTATATTTATGACATAACAGAAGCAGTAGAGTGAATAGCTTGGACTACAGTTCGTCCAAAATTGATTGTGATTAAAAAATGCAAAAATAAATATGTAAAAAGACAAAATCAAGAAACAGAAAAAGTGTGATTAATTAAACTGTTATTTTTATAAAAACGTTTTATGCTTTTTATGGGGGTGCTATAGTCTGAAAGAAGGTGAACCATTTTTATCTAAACGACAATCTTAAAAGGAAATATTGCATTACATTACTACAGATAATTTACTAGTTTACAAATGAACCTGGTATCGCTATTAGAAATTTTGCTACGAGATGTGTAATCGTCAATATTCGATTTAAAAATTTTTAAATTACAAAATCATTTTGAAGATTAATAAAATCGAACTTTCGCGTGCAGAAATACAGTAGTCGTAACGGGAAACAGTTACAACTGCGGCACGAGATTCGAATAGCATCTTGAGACGCGAATGGCGATATTCCTGAGTTTTCTCCAACGTATAAAAATCCGCGAACGGCAACTTGCTACAGGACGAGAGTAGAGAGCACACTGGCAAACTTTTCTTCGGAGGTGAACACACGGTCTTAACAGGTTCCGAAGAACGGCTACAACTTTCTCGTAGATTAAACGCAAAAGACTGTTCATCCCGCGGAGAGAGTGAATAGACACTTCTGCAGATTCCGAGCCGAATGGCTGAAGTCATTGTACGGACCGTGAAAAAGCCATATTTTTATCGGTGACTACCGCTCCGCGGGTTTTCGAACGGAAAAATTGTTGCGTTCAACCTACAGTGACTCGCTTGAGCGTTCGTACTTTCTTTAGTAGAGAATTCCTTTTTCAAAAGTGCGTCAAACGACCCGGATCTTTTTAAGAAGCTAGGAGAACTAGTTTACTACACGATGCAAAAAAGAGATTTTTATGAAAGTGCAATTTGTACGAATCGTGGAGAAAATAGTAGAATTTTGAGTTTAATGAACAGTGATTAAAGTTAGCCGTACACTTTCTAAAAAGGAACACCTTTTCTAAAGTAGACCAAATGACACAGATCTTTTTTGAGAAGTTACAAGAGCTAGTTTGCTACACGATGCGAAAAAGAAATTTTTACGAAGTTGCAATTTGTCCGAATCGTGGAGAAAATAGTAGAATTTTCGTTTAACGCACAGTGATTAAAGTTAGCGTTTACCGTACACTTTCTTGAAGGGAATACCTTTTCTAAAGTGGACCAAATGACTCCGATCTTTTTTGAGAAGTCACGAGAGCTAATTTGCAACACGATGCAGAAAAGAAATTTTTATGAAAGTGCAATTTGTCCGATTCGTGGAGAAAATAGTAGAATTTTCGTTTAACGCACAGCGATTAAAGTTAGCGTTTGCCGTACACTTTCTAAAAGGGAATACCTTTTCTAAAGTAGACCAAATCACTCAGATATTTTTTGAGAAGTTACAAGAGCTAGTTTCCTACATGATGCAAAAAAGAAATGTTTGTGAAAGTGCAATTTGGCCGAATCGTGGAGAAAATAGTAGAATTTTCGTTTAACGCACAGCGATTAAAGTAAGCGTTTACCGTACACTTTCTAAAAGGGAATACCTTTTTTAAAGTGGACCAAATGGCTCAGATCTTTTTTGAGAAGTCACAAGAGCTAATTTGCAACACGATGCGAAAAAGAAATTTTTATGAAAGTGCAATTTGTCCGATTCGTGGAGAAAATAGTAGCATTTTCGTTTAACGCACAGCGATTAAAGTTAGCTTTTGCCGTACACTTTCTAAAAGGGAATACCTTTTCTAAAGTGGACCAAATGGCTTAGATCTTTTTAGAGAAGTTACAAGAGCTAGTTTACTACACGATGCGAAAAAGAAATTTTTACGAAGTTGCAATTTGTCTGATTCGTGGAGAAAATAGTAGAATTTTCGTTTAACGCACAGTGATTAAAGTTAGCGTTTACCGTACACTTTCTTGAAGGGAATACCTTTTCTAAAGTGGACCATATGACTCAGATCTTTTTTGAGAAGTCACGAAGTTGCAATTTGTCCGAATTATGGAGAAAATAGTAGAATTTTCGTTTAACGCACAGCGATTAAAGTTAACGTTTGCCGTAGACTTTCTAAAAGGGAATACCTTCTCTAAAGTGGACCAAATGACTTAGATCTTTTTTGAGAAGTTACGAAGTTGCAATTTGTCCTAATCGTGAAGAAAATAGTAGAATTTTCGTTTAACGCACAGCGATTAAAATTAGCGTTTGCCGTACACTTTCTAAAAGGGAATACCTTTTCTAAAGTAGACCAAATCACTCAGATATTTTTTGAGAAGTTACAAGAGCTAGTTTCCTACATGATGCAAAAAAGAAATGTTTGTGAAAGTGCAATTTGGACGATTCGTGGAGAAAATAGTAGAATTTTCGTTTAACGCACAGTGATTAAAGTTAGAGTTTGCCGCATAAAATGCATAAAATTTTAGTATTCCATCAAACACGTAGCTTCCTTGAGAACAGTTCGCGAGAACAGAGAGAAGCCGAATAAAGTCATCGTAAAGTCTGCACCAGGTTTTCGTACGGAATGTCGCATTCGCAATGCGAATTTCGTGCCGAACGGAACGAACAGGTTAATCGTCACGACTGCATAATGAAATGAGAGAATTACGTACGAGAAAACATTATACCGCCGGTATAAATAACATTTTCCTTTGTTCTGTCCGATTTTTAGGTCGTTGCTTAACTCGGATGTGTTTCTCCCGTGAAAAGGGAAACCATTCGATTCAAAACACTTGCATACGGTGGCACACTCTACATACATACATACATTTGCATACTCCTTAATCTTTAATTAAGTAACGCAGTGTTTACTCGGATTACAAATACTTATTTATTGATTCTTGTATCATACTAGTACCTCTTTATAATTCTGCATAAATTTGCTCAGACACTTTATTAAGTTTAAACTTTGTTAAAAGTTTCTTTAGCACTCTTACCTCATTATGTTCTACTGTATTGTATTTTTTACAATGTAATGGTGATATAACTAAACAATAAAAGGATATCCGTTAGTTTATATCACTTTCTCTCATTCTATACGGTGTTGAAAAGATAAAAAGTTAATTGTTGATGATAAAATTATATAATACCATTATAAAATTGGAGTAAAATTTCCAATGCTTGGTTGGCATACAACGCTATTATTTTTCACTTATTGCTATTGTTTATGTGTGTTAAACAATGGCGAGAGAGGAGTTACAAACTTGATTTTTAGTACTTTATAAACATAAACCAGAAAATTTCAATGCGAAATGCGATAAGTTGAATTTGTAATGTTTAGAAAATTCTGTTCATAAAGGGCAACAAAACTGGTTTAAATTATGATAAAAATGATAATAAATCTTTGATAATATAATACAGATTTTCGCGATCTATTTTATGAAATTTAAAATCAAATAAACGTTTCTATAGTTTAAGTTAATTAGATCACGTTCTAAAGTAAGTGCAGTTTAATTAACCCTCTGTCTACCAGGCGGGTCCATTGGACCCGACTGTATGTAGATACTGCGGTTATTTAAACTTTTAAAATTCTTGGGATCTTATCGTTGCATGACTTTGTTACTTTTCTTATTTTTTATTATTTAAAGCTAAAAGTTTTTTTTATATTTACTACGTTTCGTGGTATAAATTTTCTATCGCATAATGAAAGTTTTTTTACGGTAGACAGAGGGTTAACTTGATTGTATCGAATTGTAAACAATTGTAGAGAATCGTAAGTACTATAACCGCATAAAATCTGCAGTCTAGTAATCGAAGATGAGGAATTGTGTCAATCTGCAGATTCAAACCTGCGCAAAGGATGTGCTGACATACTCTACCGTCCATAATGTACTGCAATATCTACAAAACATATCAAATATGTCAGTGAAACCTCTCAGTGAAATCCATTTCAATTGTAGTTATCAAATTTTCAACGAGAAGCGATAGTTTTCACTTCATACTGAAACATACAATTAATGAAAAATAAAAATAGTATTCTATGTTGTCTGATATAAGGAAAAATCTTAATAGTTATTATTGAGCGTTAACAAGTGCTCCTAGTATCAAAATAATTATTTTAGACGTTATTCTGGATTTTTTAATATTCTATAAATATCTGCTATAAAATGCCATTAAACGTCCAAATATCTGCAAAACTTGACATGGTTAAAAAATTGAACAAAAATACGCCTGTTTGAATAAATACGAATGTTTTTATGCACTCCTACATAGAAGAAACAAATTTGCTGAAATTCTTTCAGTAATCTAGTACATTTTACTTTCCTTTTTAACAAAAATGTGCCAAATCTCCTAGAATCAAAATAATTATTTTAGGCACTACTCTGGGTTTATTAATATTTTAAATACCTACTATAAAATGCCATTAAACGTCCAGATATCTGCAAAACTTGACATGGTTAAAAAATTGAACAAAAATACGCGTGTCTGAATAAATACGAATGTTTTTATGTACTCCTATATGGAATAAACAAATTTGCTGAAATTCTTTCAGTAATCTAGTACATTTCACTTTTCTTTTCCACAAAAATGTGCCAAATCTCCTAGAATCAAAATAATTATTTTAAACGCTATTCTGGGTTTATTAATATGTTAAATACCTACTATAAAGTGCCATTAATCGTTCAGATATCTGCAAAACTTGACATTGTTAAAAAATTGAACAAAAATACGCCTGTTTGAATAAATACGAATGTTTCTATGACTCCTACATAGAAGAAACAAATTTGCGGAAATTCTTTCAGTAATCTAGTACATTTCACTTTTCTTGTCCACAAAAATGTGCCAAATCTCCTAGAATCAAAATAATTATTTTAGACGCTACTCTGGGTTTATTAATATTTTAAATACCTACTATAAAATGCCATTAAACGTCCAGATATCTGCAAAACTTGACATTGTTAAAAAATTGAACTAAAATACACCTGTTTGAATAAATACGAATGTTTCTATGCACTCCTACATAGAAGAAACAAATTTGCGGAAATTCTTTCAGTAATTTAGTGCATTTTACTTTTCTTTTCAACAAAAATGTGCCAAATCTCTCGGAAGGGAAACTGTGCCACAGAGCTCACCTACATTCTAATTTCTTTGTTTGCAGACTCGACCGTGAAGTGACTAGTTTCTCCAATGATGAAATTACTGGCGGGCGTCGAAGAAGTAACCGAAAAGAAAGATAAGCTGTCCGACGATGACCAGCCGTGCAACAATAACCATGAAATACAAGCAACAGCCGAATTCGCTCAGGAGACGATCAAACTGCTTACCGGCGAGGTAAATTATACTGAAATCGGTGGACAATCGCCATTGCCGTTCTCACCGGAAACGAGACCGTACATCACCGAGTTTTCTCGGTTGACCTTTCTACAAAAATCATACGGCTCGTACTTTGACTCTACGACCACGCATAATTGCTATTAGATCACACACAGTCGGCTCGTTTAGCGGTTGTTCTCGCTGTGCTCCATTTATGCGAATATCAGTTCACCTTTCTGAAAAATGATAGCGTGCACTCGTGAGCTTATGGGTTGATCACCGACGTTTCCGTTTCTCTTGTCATTGGTATATATTAAGGTTACCATAGAGATTTCTAATTTGAGGGTGAGTGTGAGCTTGCAGGATTAGTCACAGAATTTGTTTCTAAATAAATCTCGTTAGTAAACCGTGGATATTTGTGCTAAATAAAAATTGACTGAATCAATTGCAATTTTCTTTCATTTTTTTTTTAATAATTTCAATGCGCTATAGATAAAATAGGGGAGGGTAGTAACTATTTTTCTTGTTAAGTATGTATACAGTGAATTCAAAAAGTACTATTATCAATTAGTAGAAAAGTAATCAATTAATACTATTATTAACTCTTGACGTATTTTTATTTCTCAAAATGCATTATGATTCAACCAAGATGTTAATCCAAATTAGGCTACTCTCTCTTTTATCTTAATATTCTTTATATATTTTTAAATTTTACAAAAATTATTTTGAACACAAGAAGTGAAAGAATAATTATAAAAAGATACAGGAATGTACTTAAACCTTCACATAAATAGACAAAAAATGGTTTCCGAGTGAGATGTCTTCGTCTTCCTAAGAAAACGCTACAATTTTCTGTAAAAGTAAATAAGCTTTTTCCTGATAATAAGTGGCCATGTCGGAGACTAATTGTAAAATTGCATTTCCGGCCATTAAAAATAGATGTTCGGAACTCCAGCAGACGCTGCAGGAATAGTTAAACTCAGTTTAACGAATTTCGCAGGCTATTAATGTTTTCTATTCTAAGGAACGCAAATTATTATTTATTTGAGTCTCCCATAAATACTTTAATAAATAAACATCTCCAGATTTTGGAGATTGATATGCAACGAATTGCATTCAGCATATAATTGATGTGTCCCAC
Source organism: Sphecodes monilicornis (assembly GCA_913789915.3). Taxonomy (NCBI): domain Eukaryota; kingdom Metazoa; phylum Arthropoda; class Insecta; order Hymenoptera; family Halictidae; genus Sphecodes; species Sphecodes monilicornis. The sequence goes on from OU565298.1 coordinate 8,514,531, forward strand.
AATTTCTTACAATTTGCAGTTACAAATTTTATATTGCTTATATTAAAACGTACATAAATGATTCAAAATAGAAATGAATTTATATTAAAAGTTATTTAAATAATTCAAGGTATAAATTAATTTATATCAAAAAGTATATGAATGATTCAATATACAAATGAATTTATATCAAAAGATATATAAATGATTCAAGGTAGAAATGAGTCAAATCCCTTTGAATAAAGAGAACGAACAAAATAATGCAATTGAAAAATAAAAAATTCGTCTAACAAGAAATGACACTTGGGAATCGGATACGAGCAACCAAATTAAGAATCAATATTGTAGGTCTCTGCTAGACGTTAATGTAAATCCACGTGTGCACGTGCAGAAATCATATAGGTGCACTGGACAAAAATTTGTATATATAATTCTACTATCGCAAAAGCTATTAACATTTTTGTAATGGAATGTATGATAGAAATAAATTGGCATTCACTTAAAAGTAAACAGTATTGCTGTAAAATTTTACATACATACGCGATTACGTGGCTCAGAATTAAGGTAGAGATAAATAGATGGCTGTATCTATCAAACCGGAAGTAAATAATGGATTTCGGTAGCGAAATATGTGTAGGAGAAGAAAAAGAAAGCCCTCCGTATAAACTTGACATACTGAGATGAAAGGCAAGTCCCGTTGTGCCCCACTTTAACAGCTTTCGTATCTCGAGATAGATGTTACACCTTCACTGAAGCCTCTCGTGTGATGGCATTATAATTGACCTGATCAGCAAGCCTGTGGCCATACTAATCAGTAGACTGCGGATCTTTGCGCAAAATAAAAATTGTCTGCCTCAATTCGAAGAAATGGGGATTAAACAAAAATTTATTTCGTCCCTTATATTTATTAAATCAGGAATAACATGTTTTTCAATTTTCTATTTCTAATATTTTATTTATACGTAATTCTATGTAATAATAATTGATTTTGTGTTTTGTGGTTCTATTTACATTTTTCTTATAAGGTTTGCACCGTTTTATATTTTACAAACTCATTTTTGTCAAACGTGCATATAATCACCAAGTCATTTTCAATAACATAATAAATACGACAAAATTATTTTGCGCTACGAAGTCGTATTAAATACTAAAATTTGGAAAATACAGTTAATCTAACAGGTACTATAATTAAAAAAGTAATGTAGCTCTGTTAGGGACGCTCACAAAAGAAGTTTCAAGGCACGAGCTTAATGCAGTTTAACACGTTAACGCTCACTCTGAAATCGTTTATACATAGATGACAAAAGCAATTTTGTTTGGTTAATTATTTGATTCTGGGGGAGTTCGATGAACTTACAAAATGAAAGTATTTTTCGTTCTAACAAATTTTCCTGAAAATTGGCGGATGTCTATAGCCGCCATTTGCATCTACCATTCCATGCATTAGATCGACTGCATTTACGTCAACGTTTTAACATAATTTAATATAAGCATGACATTCAAACTGCATCGCTGTACCGCGTTGATAAATACAATGATATAAATAAATACCCCAATTCCAACCTTTCCCAACTCGTTATTTTTAAACACCTATATATATACCTATTGTTTACAATACAATCGTTAATAGACGATTCAACATGAAAAAATAAACTAAAACCATATAATAGAGTTTGATCACGAAGCTTTGCGTTTCAAGAAGGATATTTAATATTTAAGAATTCGTGAGGTACGCATGCTACTGAATAAGTATGAGCTGACGTGTCTGTTCATGAATTACTATATCCCCTTGCTTCAAAATGCTAATGCAGGCTGCCCAGCAAAAATAATATACTGTAAGTGCGTATTTTAAAAATGAAATATTGATAACTGAGAAATAGTTCTAAAAATATTAGGTAATTGCAGTTTGAGGTAATCACCTTCGAGTTTAATGACCCCGAATTATGTATTCTCTAACTAAAAATAAAGTAATACTTTTCGATTTATTTGTAGTTCCAGTTAGTTTAACACTAAACCTACCAAGCACAAAATATTCAAAAATAAAACGCCTTAAAGAAGTGAAAATATTCGAATTTCTTTAGACTTTGTACCGCTTCCATTACAATACGTGCTTAAATCAAGAAGTTAATTCAGTAATTTCCTATGAAATCGTTTTTTGAATTTAAATAATTGTAAAATAGAAAACTGGTCATTTTGACCGTGGTAGGTTTAGTGTTAAATTGGACTTTTTCTGGTGAACATGAGTAACGTGTTTATTGTAAATATGTACTCTAAAGATTAAATATTGATAAGTGTAAAAGTTCTGTGAAGGTCGTAGTTGTTGTACATGTGCAACGCTGCTTGCGAACAAGTTGTCAATAAAAGTAATTTATCCAGAATGACGAATAAATAATTGAACAAAGAATAATCGAAATTCGTGTTTTTGCGTGCAGGTGTACCGGAGGGCTTCCAAGAAATTGGACGAGTCGCCCATCAAAGGTAAAGTAACGTCGCAAGATGAACTGAAAATGCGACGTCTTCTTTCTTACAAAGAAGCGCCAGAGTATCTTCAACATAATCCCTACATTCTGAGCGGATACCGAGGATACCTCACTACAAAATTATGTCTTGAAAGGTTTGTACCATGCCATCATCGATTTCCTTGCGATCATCCTCTCGGTACTCTTGTTTTTATTTGGTTGTTGCATACGAAATGTTCAATGTTAGAGCGCAAGTGAATGATAGACTGTGGATCTTCGTGCAAAATAAGATTTTCTTGTACCAACTGCAACATACCAGATTACAATAAAAATTTCCATTAATAATTTTAGTGTACCATTTACAAATAACATGCAGAGAATGTTGAATTCTTTTAATCTTTCCACGGTTTTAAATGTCACCCACACATTCCTGCCATAAATAAATAAAATCTGCAGTCTAGTTGCAAAAGCATCTTGATTAAATAACAATATCACAGTCTACAGGTTTATTGTTGATCTTTAAAGTCTTCAGTTTCTATTTCGATATTTAATTTTATTTTTAGACAAAGTTTATTTAAACGTCCGTCATTGTGATCGTCGTCTATTCTTTTTATATGAGTGCACAGAGCACAATAAACATATTGATGATAACATTGTGCAAATTTTGGGTCCAAATGTGGTGGTAAATACTGGCAGAAATTTCGAAATGGAGATGACAATCATGAGAATACAATCTTAACTTAATTGGTTGGCAATATATGTTGGCTACACTGGTGCTTACTTAGATCGGACATTTCATATGCAACATGTATTATACACATACTTAAATCTTTTGTTGGAAAGCATTGACACGTTGTTTATTTCAGTATATTTTGGTGGACGAATGAAACAGTGAATATATGGAGCCACATATTTGGCTGGATGTTATTCTTTGGTTTGACGCTCTACGATCTTTGTTTACTGAACATCCATGCTCCGATGGGTGACAAAGTAATCGTAGCGCTTTTATTAATCTGTTTTCAGGTAAAAGCACATTGGCATAATCTTACTAGACTATGTACCAGAGCTGGGCAAATTTTATTTCAAATAAAGATAATAAGTTAATTGTTGAAAATAACATTATCTCAAATAAACTCTATGAAATAACTATTTGAGGGGAATTTATTTGAGTACATTTATTTTAAATAACAACTTTATTATAATTTATTTCGGCGTAGTCATTTGAAATAAACTTATTTGAAATAATTAAGAGAAATGTATGATACTAATTATAAGTTGAAATTTCGCCTTATTTATGTTTAGTTTGGAAAATAAATTATTGATGAGTAGCAATAAAGATTTAAAAGAACTCGAACCATATTTCCACTTATAATATATTTTTAATATTTATTGTATGAAATAATAAAATAACATGTTATTTGACATTTGAAATACTTATCTCAAATAAGAAAATAACTTGTTATTGATGTATTTCACGAAATAAAAGAATATATAATCATTTCCTAAAATTATTTTGTTGGACAAAATATAACACAATTTATTTCAAATAGTGAAAAATTTTTGTGAAATAACTTTTTATTTCAAGTAATATTTCAAATAAGTTTTAAAATATTGTATCTGAAATAATGACCAGCTCTGCTATGTACAGGGTGTAAAGAAACGGGTAATTATTACGTTTAGCGGAGGCAGCTCCGATGACCGTCATCTTGACATATGTTGTCAAGGACAACATTCTGAACAACTTTTGTCATTGCATCTACCCGGTGCTCGGTCTTAGTTTTCGAGATATTTGCAAAAATCTTTAGTCAAATTTAGATTACGAGTACACTTTATTTGGTAATTAGTAGCCCTCTCCGCCCCCTCCCACGACCTAACCACAACTCACTCTATTCGTAAAATCTTTGCATTGTAGCTGTCATCCAGAATTTGAAGTAGTAACATCTACAAAAGACTAGATGACATCTACAATGCAAAGATTATGCGAATAGTGTGAGTTGTGGTTAGGTCGTAGGAGGGGGCGGAGAGGGGCGGCCGTTGGGCCCGGCAGGCCCGACCACGCATACGAGAATCCAGGAGTAGTTTCTCAAAATTGAAAGCACATCTCATATATGTATGTATAATCAGAGTGAAACCCTGATTTCTTTCTGATCTCCACAATGTGTTTACAAAAACAGTAAACAGACGTCCCGCCGCGCCGGAGCAGGCATACGTTGCCACGGAGTGTGCACGAATAGGGAAAATTCAATTTAGTACTACCAATCGTTTTTTGCAATTATCTCGGAAGCTAAGTCCGCGCACCGGGTAGATGTAATGACAAAAGTTGTTCAGAATATTGTCCTTGACAACATATGTCAAGGTGAAGGTCATCGGAGCTGCCTCCCCTAAACGTAATAATTAGAAATGTTTGCTTTTGGCTGCCATAGGCGTATTCTACATCTTCGGATCGATGAAGATCTATAAAAGAAAGTTGCCGCAAAATTGAGTTTGGCCTTGAATTCCAAGGTCAACTTCTTTTTGTATTGCATTGTATTCAACGCGTAGTGGGAATAAAAAGTGTTAAAGGAAGGATATGTAAAAACCAATAGTTCTCATAAAAAATAATAGCAAAGTCTCAGTATTAGTACCATTTATATTTTCTTAAAAATTGTTTAAATTTCTAATAAAGCAAGTATTTAGTGTTGTTGTTTATATTCTGTTTATCGTGTCAGAAATCTAACATAATAAATCATAATTAATATTAGCTTCTAAGTCTTGAGAAATGATCATCTTCTATTAAGAAATATTGGGAAAAAACAGCACATAAACAACAACGCTAACTACTCGCTCTATTAGAAATGTAAATAATTCTTGTGATAATAAATAGTTCTAATAATATAATGAGACTACGCTTTTATTTTGTTATGAAAACTATTGAGTTTTGACACATGGTTCCTTTGACACTTTTTATTCCCATGACGCGTAGAATACAATGCTATAAAAAAAAAGGTGACCTTGAAATTCAAGGTGAAGGACAATTTTGCGGCAACGCAAAAGAAGAACGCATGTAGAATACGCTTATGGCAGCCTGGACCAAACATTTCTTTACACCCTGTACATTCTTGATTTGTAGACATTTTAGACGAGATTGCTATCAGAGATATAAACAAATAGTTCTTCCCCGTTTCTAAAGTAGTTCAAAAAGTATTTAAACACTATATTTCCGATTCTCGAAAAATTGTCGATGTCTATATTGTGATAATTTCGTAATAACAAATAGTATAAATATGAGCCTGAACTCATTTTAAAGCCTGAAGCCTCCACTTTTCCAATGCAGTATTCATTTTCCTCCAAGATAGTTTTACATGATGTAGCAAGAGGGAAACGTAGTTCCCTATTAGTACCCATTTTACTTTAAAAATTCTGCAAGTTCAAACGTCTCCAAAAACTTTCAAAAATTTTTTTCGCAAATGAGAGTAGCACAGGTTTAATGATTGAAGCCCCTTTTTATAACAAATACTTAAAAATTAAGGTATGATTTTTTCCCTCTGTTTTATGGAACAAAAACGAGAAACAAATTCGGTCGTATGAAGCCCTTGTGCTGTAACTTATACTACTGTAAAAATGGTGGCACACCTCTCATTCAAAACCCAATAAAACAATTAAAAAAAATCGTACATCAATTAAAAAATATCGTACATCGATTAAAAAAAATCCTACATCAATTAAAAAATATCGTACATCAATTTGTAAAGTGTCGTTGTAAAGAGGAAGCTTCAATCTTTAAATCTATGGTGATTTCGGACACGAAAAAAATTTCTCAGAGTTTTCTCAGACGTTTGAACGTATAACATTTTCGAAAAAAAACTTAGTTTTTTTGTCCACTACAGAAGAAAATCTTTGAATAAAATGAACGATGAATTATGATACTGGATGCTTCTAGATTTAAAACGAGTCCATATTTATTGTCGTACGATAATTTTTTACGTAGTTATCACAGTGTAAGTATAGGCAATTTTAAGAGCATCACTGTACAGGGTGTTCACGCTATTACTAGCCAGCGTTTTTCTTGCAAATAATAAATATTTGAAAATATGAGAGGAAAAAGTAATACTGTTTTTTGCAAGCAACGTAATGGCGTATGTAATATTTTTGTATTTGCACTATTTTCATGGAAATGTCGGTGACCTCCAATTTTTGTAAATGGAATGCTATATATTTTTTCATACCATATGAAAGCGTGTGTCAAGACAAATTCATTCGTATACGACACAATGACCTTCAAGATCGTACAAGGTCAAAAATGGAAGAAACATTTTGAACATTTCGTACTAATGCGTTTACATGTATACTTTATTAACGAGGCTATAGAAAATGTTCAATATACTTTCTCGTACATGACTACATATTTCGGCTCTATTAATTACATTCTTGTTAGCTTCTTCTAACAATGTAAGAAATATTAATGCACACGATTGCGTTAGTTTCCTTTGCAAGTCGTTTACATTTCTGGGCGTTGTGTATCGTGAACGATATCTTTGCGAAATATTTACGTACGAAATATCCAAAATTTTCCTGCCATTTCTGACCTTGTATGACCTTGAAGGTCACTGTGTTGTATATGAATAAATTTGTCTTGACTAACGCTTTCATATGATATAAAAAAATATATAGCATTTCATTTAAAAAATTGAAGATCACCTTCATTTCTAAGAAAATAGTGCAAACACAAGAAAATTACATGCGCCATTATGTTATTTGCCAAAAACAGTATTACCTTTCCCTCTATCATTTTTTCTGAACACCCTGTATGTTCTTCGTTTAAGCAGAGCGTATTAAAAAGTTGTAAAACTCTTTCGATCCCTGATTACTATACAAAATGGCGAATTAATAATTTTATTAAAGGCAAAATTTTATTGTTTTAGGCTTGTATGATACTGTCTTCGGTCTATCACACATTCTCCTGTCGAAGCGAGAAGGATTACTGGTGTTTTCTTTCGTTCGATCTCTTCGGCATTGCTTTAAGTCTTCTGTCGATATACATGTCTGGAGTGTATTATGCGTTTTGGTGTCATAAGGTGAACAAAGTCTCATAATCCTACACTTTAATCAATACTAACAGCATTAACTCCTTAACGAACTGATCGTGATTCCTATTCTTAAGGCTAACAGTAAATATATGCCAATGACTTATTTTTCAATTGTAACATTCGTTTTCAAGAAACCGTGTACTTCATTTATAAAATTCGTTTAACCATTTCATTGTTTTTACATCTATTTGTTTTTATTATGAATGCATAAAACACGGGAGTCGTCTATTGATCACAATATATTGTTCTGTGAATTTCTGTGTGAAATGTTTTGGAACGTTCCAGGATAATTGTAATTGATGATGATTGAAAGTTGCATTTTTATACAGGAACTGCAGAGGTTCTACTTGATAACAGTGCTGGCAATTTTCGTGTTCGCGATGATACTTCAAATACCAAAACTGAATGTTAATGGGAACGTGAAGCTAGTCGTATTTGTCGCTTGGGCGGCCTATGGAGTTCTGCCAACGTTGCATTGGAGTATCGCAATGGGCGGCATGGACAACCCGATCGTTAAAATGTTGCTTCCAAGAGTACTAGGAATGTATATTATTAGTGGCGCCGCATTTGTTATTTATTTGACCAAAATACCGGAACGATTTTGCCCAGGTAATCACTATCCTGTTAATATCTAGCATTACACCCATAGATCTCAAAATATACCGTGCGACGAAAATAGCAATATCAGGAACAGTTTCGTATAAAAATTTGAAAATCATATATTATTATACTATTTATTTAGTATTTATATCGCCTTGCCTCTCGGATTTGGCGAGGATTTTTATTTTACATAACATACAATTTTACATAACACAATATATAAAAAAATCATATCCTGTCGTTTATTAATATTTTTGTAGGTAATTTCGAAGAGAAATTACTGACTATTTTATTTATCAATTATTATATCGCCTTGCCTCTTGACTTTGACGAGCACTCCCCTATTTTCACACAATTTTATATAACATAATATATAAAAAAATCATATCCTGTCGTTCATTAATATTTTTGTACGTGTTAATTTCGAAGAGACATTACTGACTATTTTATTTATTATTTATTATATCGCCTTGCCTCTCGACTTTGACGAGCACTCCCCTCTTCTCACACAATTTTATATAACATAATACATAAGAAAATCATATCCTGTCGTTTATTAATATTTTTGTAGGTGATTTCGAAGAGAAATTACTGACTATTTTATTTATTATTTATTGTATCGCCTTGCCTCTCGACTTTGACGAGCACTCCCCTCTTCTCACACAATTTTATATAATATATAAGAAAATCATACACCGTTATTTGTTAATATGTTTGTAGATCTTAATTTCGAAGAGAAGTGACTGGCTTATAGATCCCTTTCTTTTACAACAAATGCTTTTGCCCGTATCTTTAATGACGTGTGCAGCAACAGATGATCTGCGTTTAGTGTCGCAGAAATATTGCAGCGGCTCGTACTTTATTGACGCGACACCATCAAAGAGATTTTAATTTAATTAGGAGACGAAGTGAAGAATTTCGAAATATTGTTTGAACATTAATTAATCCTAAACCTACCATCGCCCTGTTTCAAATTGTTTATTTCGCAATTATTGAAATTATAAATGCTTTCGTGAGAAATAGTTCGACAAAATTTAAATATATACTATATAAAAAGATAACACAAGATCTAAATAAATGATCGTATTATTTTTATAAAGTAGGACATACAAGCCGCCTTTAGTCCTCGGTATTTTCAGCCTTAATAGACTTTCACGACCTGGGATTTCGCTTTGTATCATTAGAAAGTCTGCCATAAGACCACGGAACCACCTTACGCAATTTTACAAGTGAGAAATAACTATAATTTGTTAATGTTCAAGGGTGGGTGGATTACATCGGCTCCTCTCATCAATGGTGGCACGCGCTGGTGGTGTTGGCTCTTTATTATTGGCACAACACTGGCATGCTTTACGTGGAATACAGAATGAACCATGGTTGCCCGAGCAACATCAAATTATTATGACAGACGGAGTCTGACGACCATTCAGGTACGAAACCAAATTCTGCACTACATAATCCCAAAATTCAATTTTTTCTAAATACTCAATTCTCGAAAAATTGCCTACATTTAAACTGTGATCATTTTGTAAACAACGATCGTATAAATTTGCACTAATTTTAAAGCTAAAAGTTTCTAGTTTCATAATCCATCTTGCATTTTATTCTAAGATACGATGTAGCGGGAGAGAAACCGAAGACGCGTTGTTTCTCATAAATGTTATAAATTCAAACAACTAAGAAAACTCTGAAAAATTGTGACCGAAATTACAATAGATTTAAAGATTGAAGCTTCCTCTTTACAACGACATTTTAAAAGTGGATGTACGATTCTTTTTAGTCGTTTTACCGAGCTTCAAATGAGAAGTGTGCCGCCATCTTTACAGTAGTATAAGTTATACCGGAATCCGGACTTCACACGACAAAACTTGTTTTTCGTTTTTGTTTCATAAAGCAGAAGGAAAAATTATACCTCAATTTTCAAGGCGTCGTTGTGAAGAGTATGATGGTTACAAAAAAATTTTGAAAGTATTTGAAGTCGTTTGAATTTGCAGCATTTTTTAGTAAAATGGCTCATCAGTTTCCCTTTTGTTACATCATGTAAAACTATCTTGAACGACAATGAATACTGCATTGCAAAAGTAGATTAAAATGAGTCCAGGCTTATAAAAGGCTTGTAAAAACTATTTGTTTTTACAAAATTATCAAAATTTCAATATCGACAATTTGTTGGGAATCAGAAATACAATGTTTTAATACTTTTTCTCTTAGACATAACGCGATCATGAAAAAGCATATTTATAAGCCTCCGGGAGCTAAAGTATTAAAATTAGAGGACATTTATAGTTAATTTGTTTACAATCCAATATAATTAGTTAATGATTTCAACAGATTACGAAAAGATTACAATATATGTGGAACGTTTGTAACGTTGAGTCAATTGCTACGATGTTTACAGGTCTGCTTTGTTATGCTTGATTACGTTTGCGTTAAGAGTACTGTATATCGTATGATGTTATGTCATAATTGATATTTCAGCACCTGGTTTTCTCATGGAATGTGCTTGCGCTATGGAATTCAATGTTTGGTCGTCAGGATACCACAACAAGCCACCGTTTTACGATACCGAGAGCAAAACAACTTGCGCAATGGACAATCCATTATGGGCGTATGTCCGCCAGCAAGTGATCTAGTTCGAGACAAAGTGTAACATAACGTGAAACTTATTTAAAAACAACATCAACGCGGTAGTTTGAAGATATTTGTTGTCCTGGCGTTCATAATTTTTATTTATTTTGTATTTATAAACCCTGAATAGATTTATTATATTTCCTATTCCTGTTACTGTGTCTCCTATTCGGCCGAATCCTACACTCTATTCCTTTTTTTCAAAATATCACTAGAAAGACACTAAATTTGATATAATAGTGTCTAGTTATTCCATTTTTTATAATTAGTCTGCGGACCTTTATGCAAAATAAAAATTTTGTGCACCAATTGCAAGATACAGCAGCTATTTTGCTTCTTTGATTAACAATTTTAATATTTCCATATATTACAATATTTCACTATTGCTGGATTTTTAAAATTTTTCTACCGTCTTAAATTTCACCTAATTTTCCTAATAAATACATAAAATCCACAGTCTAACTCATAATTTAGCGAACGGTCGAGATTTAATAAACGCACATGTATTCCTCGCCGCATTTTCTGAACGTAAAAAATTTCTTTGGAAATTATGGTCACAGATTTGTAAATAGAGTGACACTGTCTCAATTCCAAGAATTTAGACTGACGCATATCGAACCTCAAAGAATAACTGTAGAAAAATATTGTCTCTAGGAATTGTTAAATAAAATCGATTCTTACAAGTGTGCCTACATTGTTTCATTTTACTAGTCTTATAGCGATTTTAATGCCTTTCTTAGAAAGAGCGCAGTTATGACAACGCTCGTGAACTTCGAGCGCGTAAAATTGCTTTTTATTATCAGTTTTAATTCGTTTCACCTTTAGTAGTGTTCGATTTACATACCAGCAATGTTTATTTAACAAAATTATGCGGTTGAAGTAGCCTCTCAAAAGCAACCATTTTTTTTAAGCTACGAAGCTAAATTTATGAATTGTTCGACATGATTTCGATTTTATCAGCTAACATAAATAAATCTATTATAAAGTGAAATCTTACACCTTCAATTTGAGTCCTCAAAAGTTCAAAAATTCCTCCAACAATAAATTCAAAAATCGACTCGAAAATTCCCTCATGATCGAGTCAATTTTGTCCAAGCAGACGATCGTGTTCTGTAAAATTTTCGAAATGCTTGCGGATTTCTTTGTAAACCCAAGTGGCTCTATCATAAAGAGCAATCTTCCAGCTTCAATTTAAGCCCTCAAAAGTTCGAAAATTCCTACGGTAACACATTCTAAAATTTACTCAAATATTCCCTCAAAATCGAGTCTCATTGTCAGGGTTCATATAGTATGTCGCTTGGTGCAGCACTATACTTAAGCGCCAATGTCCCGACATGAACACTGTCATTTCCTCTCTGCATGAGAGAGGAACAGCTGCTCTCTGTTAATATAAAAACGGAGTCGAAACAACATTTTTATCATTCATTATCTTTTATCTCTCATTGCATACCCTGCATATGCATATTCTGCATAATTTTAAACATTTGATTCTCTTACATGTTTGATAAAGATGAAGATAAAGATGACCTCAGAAAGTGCAAACAGTGCAAATTAATATACAATATCAAAAACAACCACACAATTGAAAACAATATTCAATCATAATTTCCGGTATTTTCTCGCTTTTTCCAGAATCCATTGTCAATCATGGAATATAAAATTGCAAGAGAGTGTTCGCATTGTTGAATTTTGGTCTCCCTAAGTTTGGTCGATCTGTTTCGCCCTGAATGAAATAATTAACATTGACAAACGATGAATTATATATCCAATTTTTAACATCTTTGTATTTGCTGTTGCAATCAAATTATTGAAAAATAATGACGCCAGTCGACATGTGACTATAACGATTAGCGAGAGCACAAGTCATCGCTTATGGTCTATATCACAGATAACATTGTCTATGGCTACTCCATGAGGTGCAGACTTGTGCAAAACTCGCTTTTAGAGCATCGAAATTATTATTGTCTTTCATTGTCAGAATTCTCTGTGTAATTACTGCCCGATTGTGATCTAACAAATCAATATGCCGAAAAATAAGGGTTCGTAAACAATTGTATCGTATCTTGTCTTTCTGTTTTCCCGTAAAGTGTAGATATCTATGTAGAAAGTCATGTAACTTTCAATGTGCAATGTGGTTAGTTGTCCTAACCTGTTAATGTCAACCTTGTTCTCGAAATAGTTTAACGCAGAGTAACAGAATGCGTGTTTCCTTTCGTTGAACGTTTGTTGCAAGAAATCCTCAAAATAATTATGGTTTTAATCGTTTCTCACCAGGAAAGGGAGGTAAAAATAGGAGAAGGGGTAAGAACGAAAACGAAACAGAGAAAAGAGAGTTGGTGTTCAAAGAAGACGGACAAGGTAAAAATTTCGCAATAAAATATCGATGTTTGCACCAGGGCTCTTTCCAAGGTTCTTCCTTGCTTATTCAAATTTCTTCGAAGTTATTTCATTTCTTCATCGCTATTGTGAAGTGCTGTTTATTTATTGATTAAATGGAAAATTTCTGGAACTTTGGAAATGTCCCACATATATGCATGCACAGAATTCGTATTTTCCACGATTTTCTTTAGAATATGCACAAGTTACAAAGATGCTTGGTAACGGGAGACTAGAAGCAATGTGCTTCGATGGTGTCAAACGGTTGTGCCACATTCGAGGCAAGTTACGAAAAAAAGTATGGATCAATCAGGGTGACATTATATTAATTGGTTTGCGAGAATATCAAAATGCGAAAGCTGATGTTATATTAAAGTATACATCAGATGAAGCTCGTAACTTGAAAACATATGGCGAATTCCCTGAAACTGGTAAGTTTAAATTACAAATGTTGACATTCAAATAATATGAACATTGTACTCAATTAAATTTTCCCTGTTACAGTACGTATCAATGACACTGTCACCTTCGTCGAAGATGGCTTCGATGAAGACATTGAATTCGGTGATGAAATTAGCGATGATGATGAAGATGATGTTGACAATGTGAGTTCTTATGTTCAATATCATATATTTTTGCATGCATGGAAATGTCTTTCAAGGAATTTTCCGAATGTGTAGCTGAATATCATATCTTTAATATTGATTAATTATAAAACAATTTTCCACGACTTACAGATCTGATGACCTTCAGTATAATAATACTTAAAAGGTATGGATAAAAAGTACATGGAAACACATATTTGTTTTACAATGTGCTATCATTTGTCAAGCAATTAAAATATTGAATTTTTTTGGAAGCAGTAGTCAATTTTTCTGTATCTATGAATAAATTTCGGATTGTGTGCATAATATTGTATTCGTGATCCAGCATTACTGGACATTGAATTTCCAGGATTTGTAAATTTGAATAGACTAATAGTATTCATTATACAACCTGTTGTTTACAGTCATGTGATTTCACATGAAACGTCTCATTCTTCACATCAACATTTTTTTCTTCGAAATATATTTTAAAGATTTGTAATCAACTAAAGTGATTTTTTAATAACGAAACTTTTATCGCAAAATTGCATTGCATATAGATAGTGAATATTATTCATAGTATTACACTATTGTCTTTATAAACAACTTTCTTTCGTATATTTGTTTGTTTCATATCGAACGATTATTGCTATGATTTTAAACGGGAAAAAAATGGTGACCACTATATATATCATGGTACTTCAGTATCTCTTAAGACGATTCATTAAATCATCTGTTGTATAACGTAATAATGCGACTACACAGAAGTTGTTTTTGTAATTGTATTTTGTAGACAGCTGAGTATAATTTTAAGACCAGAATTATTAGTTATGGATATAAAAGCAATATATAACTAACAATACAAGTGTAAGAAAATTCCACTTAGAAATATTCGTAAAAACGAAATAGCGATTTTTCGAATTAGACGATAAATAAATTTCAGACTTAATTTTATTTTCTCGAATTGAATTATATATCTTTTGTTCTCGATAAAAATTCATAAATATCATCCTTTTTATTTCACTAGATGGAACACGAAAAATTCAATGGAATATACAGATTATAACTGTTTTTTGTATAAAACAATGATTCCGTGAAAATGTGTACTAAAGAAAATTAATGTCAACTGTTAATAATGAATAAAAATCTATAAATCACCGAAGTGTTGTTTATTGGAACATGTGTGATACCAGTATAGAATGAATGGCGATTTATATACAAGTTAACAATTAAAGAAACTAATTTCTGCATTACCAGTTAATTTTTAAAGTTCGTAAGTAACAAAAATAATTGAAAAATAATTCGGGGACGAGGTATAGATCCTTCCACGTCTCACTCCCTTTTCTGTACAAGTATGTCGTGAATTGTAATGCAACAGTTTATTTATTACATTGTCGTTGATAACTCTATCACATAATAGTATATGGTAAAATCATACTTTTTCCTTTCTTCTGTTATTTTTTGATATCGTATGCCATACAATGGTATTATAATTTGTTAACGCAACGTCGTGATATTTACGATGGTTTTCAAGCATAGAGGAAAATTGGTAGCCGCGTGGCGTGTACGCGTTAAATTCACATAACAGACGAACACATTGTAGAAAAAATTACATTCAGAACTAGAAGCGTACTGATGCGATACTGAATGTTAAATACCTCTTAATTCGAACGCATGTGAATGAAACTACATTGAAATCATCACACATCATTTTCATCTTTTTACAACAGTGATATAGCTAGCTGGAGGAAATGGTTGGCAAAGTCAGACATAATCGGAGACAACTATAGTACACGTCTCCAATCGATTATACATATTAATTCTCTTTAACAATTTTTAGCAATAAATAGCGTCTTTATGAAATTAGTAAAGATCAATGTAAAACAAGTTAGATTTCTTAATGTGTTTTTTTATACAGTTCACGTTATAGGAATCAATGAAAAACTTTCATTGGAGTATCGTTAGTAGAAAATGTAGCGTTAAGCGAGTAAAGAAATTATAGGCTCTCAGAGTTTTTCATTCATATTACATTTTACCGTCATATAGATTCGAATAATAATATAGGTGTTGTCGTGCTCTCGGACTGAAAAATACAGTAGTTGTTCAGAGAGAATTACAAAATGTATATTTTACTCAATGTAACGTTACTGGCTTCTAGCAAATATCACAAATTATATAAAAAGATACAAACTTCATTCTTCATTTCACAAAAACTACCACTTAGCAGAATGGAATGAATTAATTTGACTATGTACAATTTACTACAAAACGTTCACGGATCAATTAATAATTTCATATAAATAAGGGCCGATATAAACAATAAGATCTCTAATAAATAGTATAAATAAATTCTCTGTAAATACAAAAACGGAAATATATTTTCGTTATCCTATTGGTCATTTTTATTAAATCGAACACTAACGACTAGTTAGCCAGTAAAGTTACCATGGTCGACTTTCAATATAGCTCAATTCGCGCGTCTCTTTATCAACGTACGCGATATAGTAAAGATAGTAGTGACTTGTAAAAAATGTTACTAATATACGGGACAGAAATGACGATGAATGAAAAAATTGTTTCGACTTCACAATGTCTTCACGTCGTTATTACAAGTGGTTTGGCGGTGTTACGTATCGTAGAAGGGGGGGAAAATATGTTTCTCGTTTCGTTTAATTAAATACAAACCATCTTCTTTTTGTGTGTATTCGTAGCAGTCGGAATATTTAAATGCCAGTATCGCAACGCCTGCAATCGGTTCACAATAAACGTTATACGACAGTACATGGGAGCATAATGTTTTATTCTTTTTTGATGCGTGCGTGATTGTGCCTTTGGTCCTTAGGTCAGATAGGCTCTAGGCAAAGTCTATTAAACATAGAATAACAGTCATTATAGATAATAATTTATAAACTTCAGATGCATAATCATATCATTCTTCAATATATTATACATTAATAGAGTACCTTATTTAAAGTATATTTTGTTCTGCGTTTTGGGCTGAGCAATGACGTTACTTCGAAGCAGCCTTTAAAAAATTTTCTGCTACGTTTAGCTTCATACGTTGAATCAATCACGACTAATACAGTTTAGATAATATGAAATAACTTTTATGTACTGTTCGAATACAGAGATTCGCTGGACAGCAGAGTTTAGAATAACTGACAGACAGATTCTTCAAAACTTTATTCGAGTGCTATAGTTTAGACTTTAGAATCACATAGTATAACACGGGTTCCTTTTTTACCAGCAATCTTGGAGCAGGTGCTTACGCAGAAGTAGTGGTATAGGTTTCAGTACTCGCTCATTGCTTAAAGATTGATTTGTAAGTGTTATGTGTGAAGCTGAGCATGGTAGGAAGTATTCTCTCGAAGCTAGTTCGAAGCGCAACCATTGTTCAGCCCAGAACATTCTGTATTCTGTTATTTTTGTCTTCTTTCATTTAAATACATACTATATGATTCCTTTCTGTGCCGTTTTTAAAACTGTGTTATACACTGAAAGCTAATGCGGCTTAAACATTAAAACGTATTCTCTCGTAATCGTTTGAACGTCTCGAATAAACACACATTTTTTTCCCCCTATAGTCGTCGCGTCGTGTTCGCCGATGATTCGTTAAATATTCTCGATTTTCTTTTTATTTTATCGTTCGCAGTGGTCGCAGTTTAATTTACATGATCGCAACGCACGCTCATCAAACGTTCCCCTCGATCCCACGATTTCGTTTGACTTGTCACTAACAATTTGTCCCGATGGTTCTCAGCTATATAAATAAAATATCCGTGTTATAATATTGCAATTATTACAATCGTATAATAGTACATTTATATAGGTTTACGCTAAGAAATTATTATATATACAATTAAAAATTGTTAGGAAATATTGTTGTTTCTTTTAAATAAGTTAAATTTACATATTTTATCCCGATTCATAAAAACATTCGGTGCCCTTGTCGCGATCCGATTCGCGAGTCTCTCGATCTTCCGGATCGCAACGAGGATTCGCAGTTTCTTTTTAGAATCTCTTTCCATACATATCGTGTCTTCTGTGTGTGTGTTTGTGTGCGTGTATGTATGTGTGTATCAGTGTGACTCAAGTGGTATTGCAGACCTATGAAGCGCGGATAGATATACAGTCATCCTAAAGCTAAAACGAACGAACTCGCCTGATCGGTGAGTTTCGCGGTGTCGGACCGCGAGATCCATGGATCACGTTCGTTCCTCGGATCGTTTACAAATCTAGATACCGGCATGGAGTTGGTCGAGCCTGCATGTAGACGCGAACGAGCCCTAATTTCATCTTTCTGTTCGCGTTTTCCACACTGTTCCAGCGATTCTCATTCTCATTCTTTCTCTCGCTCTCGTTCTTTCTCTCTTTTCTAACCTCTCTTTTTCGCTTGTTGAACAACTCGAGAAAGGCGTTGTACATGGACGGGTTAGCTTAGCGAAGATTAGCGGATCACGCCATTGATCGGTGGATCGCGATTGCTAGTCGATCGCAAGTGTTCGAACGTAAACGCGTTAAGGCAACAGAACCGCAACCGAAAAGGCAAGCAAATGTCGAAGCGTAGGCCATGAGTGTGATAGTAAAATTGTCGTGCATGCTTTTTCGATCCCGCGCTTCCCGAGAAGCATAGGATTTAGACGAAACGCTGCAACGATTTCTCTGGAGATCGTTTCCCTTGATCTTTTGGATAGAGAGGTGTCCGGCTAGACGCTCGAGGATGCGTCCAACTAGACTCGGCGCGCTTCGTCCTCGAATTAGTGCTACGGAAATTTCTTGAAATTGTTTCGCGTTCTTCTTCTTCGTCGTTTTCTTCTAGCCGAAAGATCCGTTTTCGTCGTTCCCGTGATCGCTGGTTCACTGATCCCGCCTTTCCTCCATCATGAACTTCTGCATCGCGTCTCGTAGATCATCTGCGCCGCTTATGGTACCGCTGGTCGTTGTCACTTGAGCTACTGTTCTCGTTATTCTGAAAAAGAAGTGTTGTCGTCTGTACATTTTTATTTAGTTGGAACAATGGAGTTTTATCGGTACACTGAGGATCTTCATGCGAGTCTTCATTTTTACAAGCTGCTTTATGGAAATTAACCATTCAAGGACTACCTCCGTACACTGTACTCTAGCTGATGAATAGTTTTTTGCATTTGGAAGAAAAATGAGTCGGAGAACCCAGACAGCACACGTCGTCTTAGAGACGTCGTTTTTCCGTCTGTTTTAGGTCTGAGTGTCTTACGTCACAAAAAGACGTCTTTAACACTAAACCTACCACGGTCAATTGACCGGTTTTATATTTTTCAATTATTGGAATTATAAAAATTCGTTTATGAAAAATAATGGAATACACTACCTTGTCCAAGCATCTATTATAATGGAAATTACGGACAATCTAAATAAATCTAGCGATCTCATTTTTATAAGATAATATTCGCTGATAGTTTTAATGCTTGGTAGGTTTAGTGTTAAGACGTCTTAACGACTTTTTGGAGACGTCTTTAAGACGTCTGAGGGTCTTGCGGCAGGCGTCTTTCAGCCGTCTTTGAGACGTCTCTGTGCTGTCTGGGAAAGAGTCTAGCAGGATAAACAATTTAGGTTAAATTTTCTCCGTTGCTAAACACTATTCTGTAAAATTTCAAATCTTCAGCTCTTCATTTAATCAATATGGCGGTAAAGAGCGTGAACTCTAACTTTTATTTTCTCAGTTATTATTTAAGATATTTAGATGAAATAAAAGCGAAAATGAAGGTACGAACTAGCTTTATTTGGGATTATTTTCTCAAAAAAAAAAAAATAATTTTCCAACAGTGGTTTTCGCAAACAACCTACAGTGATGACCACTTTTTAAAAATCAGGAATACTGAAGAGTTACCTTTTATTTTGTCAGTTATTAGTTAAGATATTTAAATGAAATAAAAGTGAAAATGAAGATCATTTTATTAGGATCTAAATAAAATAAAAATTCCATCCTCAGTGTTTAAGAAAATTAATTTCGATGCAGAAGTCGCCGAGATAATAATCTGGTTTCTGCTTGCGATTATGGGTTTTTCTGTTCGCGTTGTGCTCTTGTTACCTTTCCTGTGTGTCAGGGTCCACTTCTGTCGTTGTCGTTTCCATGAAGGATGGCTCACTGTGTTGCAAAAAGTCAGATTCTGCGTAACAAACGATAAACTGGTCAAAATCTGTGCTCCTGATTCGGCGGGATGCGTTTCTCTTACTATTTTAGCGGTTCACATAGATACAAGTACCAATTGTATAGATCTCTCAATTTTACATCATGCCCAAAACAAGGGGTAATATACTAGACACATATAAAAAAAGTAACAACATCACTATACATTTGACGATACATAATATATATATAATACGCATTTTCACTCAATCAGCCAACTATGCAACCGCTTTTCTTACACTTCGCTTATCATTTCCACGTGAGTTTCACGAAATTCGTTAAAATTCGTCTAAAATTCTCGTGATTCTTGCCACGATTAACACTTTATTTACCGGAAGCCTATTAATTGGTTTTTCAATAATCGTGCTGTACCAAATGCAAGCTTAAAAATCTTTTACCCAATAGACCCAAACGAAATTATTCGTTATTGCGGGTGAGCTGTTGGTTTATGGTTGAAGTTTCTATTGAAGGATTTATTAGAAAATCTTCAGCGATGGGTCACAGACTTTCAAAAATTATGGGACAATCGCCGGTAGATAATGTGTTAAACGAGCAACATATACAGGGTGGGGCACTATAAACAGGTCACCTGAATAACTCGTTTGCTTTTGAAGATAGAAGAAAATGCATCAGACCAAACATACTTGATATCGAGGCGCTCGTAATCTGATGTTCTTAATTTATTTATAGGTGGAGGCGTCAAGGAGATATGAAGGTCAACTCTGTTTTTTTTTAAATGGAACGGTATGGTTTTTATATTCTGATAGGGTCTTTCAAGACGAATACAATGACCTATTATGAAGGTCATTCAAGGTCATGCAGGGTCAACTGCAATAGAAAATAAAGTGTCTCAAAGTACTCTTCGAACGACGATTTACATGTAACATGTTATTTACGTATTCACTGCTACTTCATGTGTTCAAAATGACGACCTTGAGCTTGAAATTGGTCCATATTTCATTGATGGCACGCTAAATTGTTATAAATACGAGAGAATCTTAAAAAACGTTTTGCCAGAATTGTTAGAGGACATTTCACTGGACATGCGACAGTCCATGTGGTTCCAACAAGACGGATGTCCTGCTCATTCAGCACGAAATCTTACACAATTACTGAACAGGACATTTGAAGGTCGTTGGATTGGTCGATCAGGAAGTAATAAATGGCCAGCACGTTCCCCAGACCTGACACCACTAGATTATTATTTGTGGGGAAAATTGAAGGAACAAGTGTACCGCGAAAAACCAACAACCACAGTTGATATGCAAGAACGTATAAAAAGAGCTTACTCTGTAATAGATACAACTGAAATTTGTCAGGCAGTATCATCAGTATTGCAACGTTTTAGATTATGTCTCCGTGTTCAAGGTCGTCATTTTGAACAATTGAAGTAGCAGTGAATACGTAAATAACATGTTACATGTAAATCGTCGTAGTGTTCGAAGAGTGCTTTGAGACACTTTATTTTCTATTGCAGTTGACCTTGCGTAACCTTGAATGACCTTTATAATAGGTCATTGTATTCTACTTGAAACACACTATCAGAATGTAAATAAAAAACCATACCGTTCCATTTAAAAAAACAGAGTTGACCTTCATGTCTCCTTGAAGTCTCCACCTATAAAAAAATTAAGGACATCAGATTACGAGCTCCTCGATATCAAGTATGTTTGGTCTGATGCATTTTCTTCTATCTTCAAAAGCAAGCGAGTTATTCAAGTGACCTGTTTATAGTGCCCCATCCTGTATACTGCGATAAACAATATCGGAACATTCAGAATCCCGACTCCTCGTGTTTCGACGATACATTTATCGCGTGTAAGCGTTCTTTCGAGTTTAATCGAACGATTTGAAAATGTGATCTGAATTTGAATTATGCAATATCAGGTACAATTTTGAGTACTATGCACTAATAGCAGCGCTTGAGAGTCGCACTCGATCGTTCGAGAGTTATTATTACTGAGGCATGTTCAGAATCCATACAAGAAAGTTTTCGATCCACTGGACGCTCTTATTAATGAAAATCGGTGCACTTTCGATCATCAAACGGAAGACAAACACGTCCAAGCGTGTTGCACTGGTACAATGAAGAACGTGATGATCAAACAATGTTTATATAACAAAATTATTCTTTGAAGCTGTGTAATTCTCTTGGTAAAATTACTAGAAGTAAATAAGTAAGTTCTCTTTTAAATTATAAATTCTACGTCGAATTCTGATACGACAAAAGATAATTTAATTTATTGGACAATAAGTCGTATGGACACTCTTTGAGGATTTATTTTAGCGGTAATGAGATAAATTCGAAGAAATCAGATCAGGATTGTGGTGCACGTCTCTTCGGCCCAATTACTCGAAATGGTCGAGATTCATTAAACAGAACACTGTCGAAGGAAACCATCCTTGTAGGCGGGATTGTGCTGCACGCAGCGAGCTCGTGTGAAGCGCTGATAAAAGCTACTGAATAATAAAGCGTTTAGCAGTTAGTCATTAGGTAATATTCTCCGATACAACGGAAGAGTATTGTCTACGGTGAAAAACAGAAAGGGGGTTCCTTCGGTGGAAAATAAGTAAGGACGCTCGGTAACTAATCGCTAAAAAAAAAAGAACTCCTAAAAAGAAACCCCAAAAAAGTCAAACAAATCAAACAAAAAATCTATACAATATTCCAGGTCTCACAAATATGCTAGAACTACTCGAAGGGGAATCGGTCGAACTCTCTGTTCAAAGAAGGAACAAAATTACGCTACTAGAACGTACACGCTAGATTATTTGTTCGACGAAACAATGGTCAACGAAAAGAACCACTAAAAAGAACACGATCGACAAAAGTATTAATCGATTCCCAACGTACTAGGAAAACCAAAGAATTTTACGTGTTGCACAATATTATAGTCAACGATTATTATATAGGTACGAGATAGTTAAAAAATCTGTTCTCGTATCTGGCATAGAAACAGTTTCGTACTTACAATTTTCGACCGAGGAAAACTGTCTCTGGTTTTGACCGTAGCTCATTGAAACACCCTGTGTATTATAGTGGCAACAAGTTTAAAGGGGCGCGTACTAACTACCATCAGTTAGTGTTGTTAGACGAACGGTCAAGTATTGCTGAAGAATTATTAACTGCAGGTCCGAGTGTTATAATTATTAGCTTGTGTTTCGAAGGAGGAGGAATCATTGCGCATTCTCGCAGGCCTGTGGTTCAACGTGGTTTCTTCCGACTATACTATACAGCATAATTGTTATTTCAGAGAAATTGTACAGGAATTTATTATATTGAGATCCGTAATGGGTCCTTCCGAGGTTTTGTTTCGTAAAAATTGGATATTGTAGATTTTTCAGATCAAAACATTGTTTAAAAAGAATGTATATTTGTATCTTGTACGACGATAATTGTACAGATTTTTTAAACCATCTTTTTTAGATTTAGTATACATTTATTGCCATATAAAACACATATGCAGTCGTTTTAAACAGTTTTTAAACTTTTACGATCTTGTTAGACAGTCTTGAACCATTTTTATTTGAATCACTGTTCCATAAGTAGATTATGGTGAAAGGTGAAATATTAGAAAAGTTATCGATTTATTATCGATTTGTTGAGATTGTTAAGAAACAAATTTTCTAGTATTTTCTGTAGTATATTCCACTATATTCTGGTATATTGTAATATATTTTAGAATGTTATATTTGTGATTGAAAATTTGTGCAGAAAATTTTTGTTTTGCATAAAGAATAATAGCGTAATCATAAGAAACTATAATAGGTTCGACCATTTAATTCCGATCAAAAAATTGTTGAAAAGGACTATAACTTGTGTGAAAAAATTATATTAAACCATTTCCTCAAATTAGACATTTTGAAAACTTAAAATCCAAATAAAAACGTGTGAAATAATAGAAACAAAAATAGCGGACCTAGTAAAATGTTTCGAAGCTTGAAATATAAATTTTAGTAAACACATTCTAAATATTTGTGACGTAAGCACGCGTTCTCACAATTCGTTATAAACACATAAACAACTTCTCGAGACACCACAAGACAATTTCCGCCCTCGCAAAATTCACATTTGATATTAATCAAATTATTTATTCTTCAACGAGTCGTCTCGAACCTCGAAAGGACAGGGTCTCGTAACAAAAGAGAACAACAATTATTTCGGAAAGACTGAATCGGAAGAAACAACCAGGATAATTATTCGCAACGCAGTGAAAGCTTGCCAGTCGATCATCGATTGACATAATTCATCCGCTGGCAAGTTTCTGCCACCGGAAGTGATGCTCTAAACGCTAAAAGGGGCGCTTCCACTCTTGCCGTGATCAACGAACAAACAAACAATTAAAAAAAAAAAAGAGAAACAAGGAACAATCAGGAGTAAAAAAAAAACAACGCTATCCTAAATTATGGCGTTTTGCATTGACAAGCTGCGAACGATTCGGTACCGTGGTACATTCCGAAAGCGAATGAGAGGTATGATTGGTCGAGATATCGAATACGCTATCGTTTCGATCATTTCTTTTTCTTTTTTTGCATGGTGTATGCGCACTATAATCTCGTGTCGACACGCAAAAATGTATACATAGAGATTAATAGTTAGCTACTTACATGACGATTCGCCTAACAATCCTAAACTGTCTAAAAATAATACGATTTGTTGGTCCCTCTACACTTTAGCTTTATCTTGAGTTGCTTATTGTCAGAAGAGCTAGAAAGGGTAAAATAGTGAAAACTAGAATGAAACCAAACGTGAGAAACGAGCTCTTCTCTCTCGGTTTTCTCTTTTGAGGGGGTTGGGGGGGAGAGAGGAAACGTGCATCATGCGAAAAAAACAACAGAAACGGTGGTTTTGATCAGTCGGCGGCGAGTAGTAAAACAATGAGAAAAATAAAAAAAAATTGTAGACAGATTCAGAGAATGTAATATTATCGGCGTGTGAAAACGCTGCAGGAGACAACAACTTAAGACTTTGACAGACTATAATATAGATGCAGTTTAGGGTCATGCAAGGTGTCGTTTATCAATAAATCATGCAGCACATTCGCTATCACGGTGGAAACGATCGAATCTGTTAGAAAAAGAAAGCTTGTATACGTGATTCGTCGTTCGATTGATTCATCATTCGTTTTTTCGTCATTCATATTGCGAATCGCAGCGCGACCAGAAGATGGTTGTCGTGCGACGACGTCCGAACGAATCGTTTCGATCATTTTTCGAAAATTAGGCAACCGATGTTGCTCCGAGATTCTTCTCTATTTACACATTGCTAACTTTTTACGCAAATATTTTGCGATTTCGTGAACATTATGCTACAACAAAACATGGTAGAATTAATCGTCAATTTTCTGGGACACTGCATACCTTTGGAAACCTAACTCTTGACGAGTGATGTTTGCTTAACATCTAAGGTTCTTGAGTTTCTTTCAATTAACGATATATGGATATTGTATACTATAGTGTGACGTGTGTTAAATATTCCTAAAATGTTTGTCGAAGTTCCTTTTACAATTAACAATCATTCTTTCCTTGAATTTTTAAGTTAAAAATGCTATTAAAAACGTTTAAGATGAAATAGAAATTGTATGATATGAGACTATAAATAGACTGCGAATTTTATAATTTTATAACGTTCTTCGTATTCTAAAATGTACCATAAAATATTTGAAAAAGACCTACAATAATATTATCATTTTTAGAATTTTATAAAATCTGTAATGGAGAGAACAAACTCTTTTTGGTTTCCAATTTTTGGAAATCTGTCCACCAAAACCTATTTACATAAAAACTCGCAGTCTGATGATTGTGGTAGAATTTAGAAGTATTTAAAATTTTTTTAAATGTCTGTAGGTAGTTATTATTAGTACGTTCACAGTCCTTTATTTTATAATAATAATTTCAAATGAAAAGTTGAAAAAGGTGTGCGTAAGTGAAGACAGTGCGTACATTTTTTCGAAATTTTCCATTTTAAGCTTAACTTTTTCTGAAAATGTGTTTTACGTATTGCATTTTTAGCAATTTTGTTTTAAATACACAGTACTGTGTTGTTTCATACTAATGCACCTCTTTAATTAACTATTCTCCTCCAGTCCATCCAGACTGCTGTCGATTAATCTATTACTATTATTATCGAAACTTCGTCGTAACATTTTACCAAAAAATATGCGAGGGTCTCGTGAAAATTTCGAGCACTATGCTAAAATTGACCTAAAAGTTTTTCTAAATTGAATAAATTAAGCGTAATTCGTTTAACACTAAAATCACCAAGGGGTCAAAATGACTGTATTTAATTTCATTCTATAAATTGCAAAAGTGCATTTATTGAGTCTCCAATCAATTTCTATTGCACTGCACTCTCGCAAACAAATTAATCTACCCAACAAACTCCAAAAATAGCATCTTATTATCTCCAATAATAATACTAAAAGCAAAAATCAACGTTAGTGTCAAAAATATAATTTGTCCATTCCCAGACTGTGAACGTTCGAAAAAGATCACACTAACTTTCGTACCACCCCATTGACATACAGTCAAACATTTTCGGAACATTAAAAGTCGTCTGTGTCGAGTGATGTGTATCTGGACCAGTTGTAAATCGACAATTGCAAATTTTGGGCATGGGACGAGTGTTCAGAGCGTTACATGGTTGACCAAACGAAACAGCTTACGGCTTGTATTCTCTTTTTTTTTAATTAAAAAAGAAATAAATAAAAATGAAGGGTAAATCGTACCCAGCTTGCCTCGGGTAATTGTTAGAGAGGGTGTAGATGGCACGTTGGAATGTTTGTGGCTCCAGGGTAAGAAAAATTGCTAGTAGAACCACCAACGTAGCGGCGGCTACGCTCATCCAACATGCGCAGCCTGCTCTACCGGAAGTCTTCGTCCTAGGCGTTCCCTCAACCGTGCTCGAGCAAACTGACCGTATCGAACTGTCTGTTTCTGTCACTTAAACATTTACGCCTCCTATGAAACTATGTTCCATCCGGTTGGTTCAATTTTTTTTGGTTTTCAAGCTTCCCGCAAATTTTGTCACTGAACCGCGTTTGCCCACGCCGTGATTAGTATGAAGAGACCAGCGAGACACGTGGTCCGACTCACCCCTAATCGATCTGCCTTCATTTACACTAAACCTACCGAGCCTTGAAAGTAGCTGGTATATGTTGCATTTTAAAAATGACAAAATTGAATTTATTCAGACTTTCTGTAGTTCTTGTTATAACATGTGTGCTCTATTAAAGATATTTATTCAATCATTTCCAATGAAAGCATCTTTATAGTCTTAATAATTGTATAATCAAATATTTGGAACCGGTTATTTGATAGGTGGTGGGTTTAGTGTTAAGCTGCGTTTATGTCACCACTCTGATTGCCAGCAATCTCAAAAATTTCAAGAAATCAAAATACGTAATTTATATAACGAAGAAAAAACTGAAAAGCTAAGGTATACTGTGTCGAGTACTTTTTCAAATTTCTTTGTTAATTTTGAAAATCGTATTTAAATTTGATACAATATATGCCGCCTTATTACAGGTGGCATACTTTTATACATTCACTCGCATATGGTAGCCAACTCGTTAAAATTGCAATAAACGAGCTGAGCGACAATAAGAGCGAAATATGTAGCAAATATATTTTATTGTTTTATAGTGCGTTTTATTAATTATATTGCGATGCCTATATTTTTCCAAATAAACGTTACTAGATATTGTATATTAAAACTTGAAGATAATGGCAATTTTTCTTCAGAATCATTGTGAATCGCTAATCTTTGTCAAACGACTGCATTGACTGAGACTATACTCTATTGTTATAGTAGCTTTACCATAAACGAATCGAATAAATTTTTCATAGCTTTAATAGTCACTCTGATCGTCGTTTTCACAGCATTTATCACAGTTCTAGCATAAACGTACCCTAATTAATCTTTTCCACACTATATTCTCTGCAACCAAGATGACTGTCTTCAAACAGTCCACAACATTCTTCAAAATTTTCAATTTTTACGAATTTCATGAATTAGAAAATTGTTTAACCCTCGAATTGAATTTAGTGAAAATTGTACTGTAAAAATTATTTTTGAATACATTTTTTAAACCTATAAATAAAAAATTTATGACTCCTGTAGGGATTTCTTAAAACAGTTCTTCAACAATGTAATCTAATGACTTCTTTAAAACTTATTTTTAGAAGAAGATTTTGAATCTATTTTTACATATACTATAATAATAGTCTTCTGGTAGGTAGAATCTCATGCCTATTCATTATTTATTAAAATCCAGAATAAAGAAACATTTTTGCTGTAGACATAAAATAAAAATTCTATTATACTATCCATCTATATTTCCAGAAAACAATCTCGACGAAAATCATCTTGTTTGCTAACCCTTTGTATTTTATACAAATAATAATAATAATACTATAATTATCTGAATCAATTATTATATCAAATCATACTACCAAAGAAATACAAATGAATGTATGAACATTTTTAACTCTATCTTCGCAGTACGTCTTTTAAAAATGTTTGTAATAAAAATTGACGTTCTTAATTGTTTAAATAAGTTCAAAGGGTTATAGAAAAATAGTGCAGAAAAGTTTGTACAATTGCAGTCTTTTTAGGTATGAATCGGACCACGTAAATGAAGAGAATAGCAGGTATCGAGACTCCGTTCGAATGACTAGCAGCGATGGCGACTGATTTTTGATAGTCCGAGACAAATGACAGAGGTTTTATCCAGAATTTTGTAAATAGAATACATCGATAGCCCGAAAGCTGGGTAGCCGCCTCATTACACTTGATGTTATTCACGAGATTCATTACTCCATGGGATTAATTATGGATAGTTTTGTGGATTAAGTTCAGCTCAGTATGAAGCTTCGCTTGGGACAGGGTGTAGTAGAACATGTAACATTGTGAAGCCAAAAATAATGTTTTTTTTTTGTTTTCTTCTGATTGAGCACTTCTGAGGCTTTGGAAACATTTTTAGTGAGCTGTTACAAGTATTTGATAGCTAATTATGTTATAGAAGTAACCCATGTAATTTTGATGTGATGTTGGTCGAAATATTTGATATTTTCTTTGGTTCTTTAGGGCCGCGGAATTTTTATTAATCATTTTCCGAAATGAAAGGATTAGGGTTAATAGAATCCTATGCGTATAATCACATGAATTAATTGAGCTCTATTAGTCTCTTTTTAATATTGTCACCCCTATTACCTCATGATCTCTGCATGTGACACAGATATGTAATCATGAATGCTGTGTGTGATATACTGGGTGTGTATAAAAAGAAATATCATGCTTGTGCACCCTCGTATCTAGAAAAATTGTTTTCAAAGAATTTTTTCAAATATTCTTTAATGAAATTCATTTTGCATTATGATACTAAAAGTCAGTGCAATATATGCTATTTTAAATAACAAATAATTGATTGTATTCTAAAATATGTACCTTCTACGTATGAAAATAAAATATTTCAATTGATATAAAATGTTGCTAAACTAGTATTTAACGTAATATTTATTTAATTATTTTTATTATACCTCTATATTATATTTATATTATACATCTGTCAACTCACTTCTGTTGTCAAGAACAATTTTACATTCATATTTAGAAAATACAAAATTATAATATTCTATTCTATGCTTCCAAATTATTAAGATAGAAATATTTTATGCATCTTATTACAGAAGTAAAAATATTTTATCCGATGCATGAAATTGTAGAAATAAAAACAGTTCATTTTATGCATCTGTTTAATGGAACAAAAGATATTTTATTTCATGAATAAAACTATTAAAATAATAATTTGTAGAAATGTTACTTCCCATTTGAAACACTATGTTATTGAAACTTTCAAGCGATGGTAAATATATCATCCACTATTTGAAATGGTAATTGAAAAATTTCTATTTGTAAAATATCGTAAAATATGTAAGTATGTAAAATAAAATATGTAAAATATGTAAAAATCTATCGAATAAATAATTATCGTTTCTAATATGTATTACAGGAAGAAAGAGGGGAGGTATGCAGCAACGATATTTCTTTTTGACCGCAGAGAATGTTTTACACGCCACATAAGATGTCTAACCATGGATGAACATCAGTGAAAAAGTATGCTAGTCCCAGAAGCCCCTGATTCGCAATTTTATCCGTCCAACCAAGACCAAACGGGTAGGCAAAAAAAAAATAGGGGGAAGAAAAAAATCTTCCTTTCGAACGAAGCACATTGAACTCGATCACCAAATCACCCTATGAAAACAGAGATCTCATCCCCACGCTAAGTCCACGAAGAATCAGAAACCACACAGGTACGCAGATTTTTACGAAACTGCCTGTCACAAGCTTTGTTTTTCTTTGCGAGTAGTTATCGTTTTATATTTTATATTCAACATCCTTCCACCTTGTGCAAGTACACCTCGAGTTACAGTTTTGTTATGCAAGCTTGAAGTCATGCAACGCCGTGTGCAAAGAATATGTAGAAATTAGGTCGAGATTGTACTATGGTTTTGATCCTAACCAAAAGGAATTAGGTGGTTCGTTTGTTTTTTTTTGTTCATAAAAATTTATTCAGGATATTTATTAGGGTGATCTTGTATATGCTATTGTTTAAGCGAGGGTTAGTCAGAACAATGATTAGTATAACGTTATAACACATTTTGTAGAGAAGTTTTGAATTGTTATGATATATTGCAGTACTTTCTATTTTGTTCAAATAGAATATCAACCAGAAGACAATTTTTTTCACCAGCAACTGTGCAACTGGAACTATCGATCACACTGTTCAACAAGTTTTTATTTCTTTCTATACTTTTTTTTTATATAAACGATTAAAGTAGTATAAGCCCAAATAAGTTGTGATTTATAAAAATTGCCTATTTACTCAAGGGCTACACAAACCACCATCGAATTTGAAACGCCGTTGAACAGTGTCGCGACTTTAATCACTAGACGGCGGATTTTATGCATTTCTGATAAACATTGAGTTGTTGTAATTGAAAACATCAAATACATTGGAGCGATTTCAAATAGTTTAGTACTTGCAGTAAAGAATCGATCTAAGCAAAACCCTCGGGACCGTGCCATTGCATGAATCGTGTAGTTCCACTATTTTTTTGTGACCTCGCCGAGGACCACTAAGTACAGTACAAATGATATCGTGTTTAGTGTACTTTTATTCAGAAAAATACCACAGATAAGTTGGTGAAAGTCCCATAAAAAAATAATGAAACACCAAGAATGTTTATAATTGGATTAGTAGCGATTTCACACCGATATACCTGACCCCGTATTGCAGAGATGGGCGTTTTTGTTTCAATTCAGACAAAACCGTCCCCACCATAGCGCCCACTTTCCCCCACCAGCATCCGCCGTTACCATAGAGGAAGGAAGTGCTTCGTCCGTTGCGAACAGTGCGCAGGCCTCACGCATGAAAGAGAGGTTGGTGGGAGAAGCAGGCGTTAGAGGGGCCCCTACGGTGCCCATCCCTGCCGTATTGGGTTACGAGGCAGCTCGAGCTTCTGGGCCTCTCGCGGGACATACCCCCAGGTGGTGGGGGAATTACCGTCCCCCTCCACCATCAAATTCCCCCTTTCGCGATTCTCTGCACGAAAGAGAGTGAGTTTGCTTAGATCGAATATTTACTGTATTATTTTCAGTCTACTAAACATATTAAAAAAGAAAATAACTTTCTATTTTACTCGAGTTCTTCGAAATTCAGGTAGAGAATGTTGACTTTGCATAAAGATCCGCAGTTTACTAATCACCAGAGTTACTTCCTTCCCAACCCAAGAGTATCCCAGGGTGTACGCTACGGCTACGGGATAGAACAGAAACGATAAAACAGATGGACAGGGGATCTACAACATGCATAAGAAGCGAGATTGACGATGAACGCGGTCTCGGAACGGCTGGCCTTTGTTCCTCGGTCTCTAACCGCCTCGAGTAAGAACGTTGGATAGCGGGATATGTACATTGCTTACTTAGAAGGTTAGCTGTGAGTGCGGTACCTTGGTCGTCCTCCAACGGGGACAGCTCCGCACCTTCGTGCAGTGCTACATCAGACCCGCTGGAACTGCCCAATGTACGCCTCTTGCTCGGCGATCTTCTCCTCGGCGGTGGCGAGCCATCGCTCTCAGTGTCACTGTGCAAATCGTGCCTCGAGCTACCGTTTTTCGGATAGGTGTCCCCGTTCCCGGACCCCGGGGACGTGTCCTGGGACAGCCAGCTGTCCCATTGCTCGGCTTTCTCATTCAAACGATCCGCGAACTGTCGCCACGGTTCTATATCCTCGGCCCTCATGCCTCTGGCCTGATCGAGAACTACAGCGTCCTCGCCGGTGGTCATCGTTCGGACTATCTGCTCGACTTGCTCGACACCGAGGGACTCGCACCATACAGTCGTCGCAGTCTTCACCACGGTCTCCTTCACCGTCAACTCGTCCATTTGTTCAGTCTTCGTGGTCGTCTTTGTGCGAACAATCGTTTCGTTCGCGATCCGTGAACCGGACTCTAAGATTCTAGAACTACCCTCGATAGAGTCTACTAGGGGATCGGCGCTGATTATATCACCGGGGACTATACTGTGCGTCATGGACAGCTCTAGCTTTGTCGGGTCAGTCTTCTCTCGGAGATCGTCTGGCTCTTTCTCTGGAGTCATTTCTGGGAGATCTTTGTGGTCAGGTGTGATTTTTGCGAGCGACTCTAACGGTTGAGTCTCTTTGACAGCGTTTTGGTTTTCCAGGGACTTTTTCACTTTGACCGGGATCTTGCTCTTGGGGCTGGTCTTTTCCGAAGTGTGGTCCTCGTGTTGGATCTTCGACTGGTCTGTGGTCTTATGTTTGGGACTGTACGGTGTGTACGAGGTGTCTTTGAGGTCTAGATGAAAGTCTGTTTTGATGGACGACCTGGTGGAGTGACGCGGGGCGGGAACAGGTTGCTTTGTTGGAGCAGAAGTAGCATGCCTCTCTACAGTCCCATCAATCTCAGCCGAATCATGCCCTGACCCATCCAAAAGGACATGGACAAGAACAGGAACAAGGACATAAAGCACATTGATACACACTAAGAATTTCGATCTCTAGCCCAGCTGCGACAGATGGACTCGAAAATGATTCAGCGTGTCTGTCTCACATTACTGTACCGCGGCGTGTGTACGCGCGACAACAAACAAAAACACGGCGCAACATTATTGCAAATCGTCACAATTGCGCGTGCACACGCCGTGTCTTTGTACAGACTTGTATTCGTATGTGTGCGTGTTTGATTGTCTGTGTGTCCGTGTTACGTGTTGATTCTTGTGTGCAGAACACTTTCTACATTTAGTATTTTAGTTAGTATCAATACTGCAACAGGATTAGTTCGTTTATAAAAAGAAACACTCAGTTAAATGGTGTCTAATTCGTGGCGCCTGAGTCTTACTAAAACGTACCCTGCGCAGCGACGGTCGCAGTCATCGATGATCATTCTCATTTGCGGGGAGAATTTGAATTAAGCGTGGCTCGGCGTGGCGATCGTTGTCGGAAGCGATTGAGATCGATCTTTACAGCGACAGAATGATTGCGGCGTATGATCGAAAGTCGTATGCTACAGAATTAGGAGATAGAGAGAACAGAAGGACTAGGGCTACGTCGATTCAACTAAAGTTTCCTACACGCTGCTATCCAAAAATACCATTACTCATTAGTTCCTCTGTGATGATCGCAGATAAGGTTTAATAACTTTGCTTATCATTTCAATATACCCTTATAGAATCACTATGACAAATTTCATCCACCCGTGTACATCAAGGATGGGCATTTTTGTCTCAATTGAGACAAAACCGTCCCCACCATAGCGCCCACTGCCCCCCACCAGCATCCGCCGTTACCATAGAGTTGGCATGTCCAGGAATAGCTCACTTGGACGCGTTTTCGAGGGAGACGCCTACTTTTCCCGACCGCGCGTCTCGCTCCCCGTGGCGGCCGTAGTTCTCCGAGCTCCTCAGGCTCGTACCTACTGCTTGCGGTATGTATTGCGTGTGGCGCTTTGGGGCGACTCTCATACCCATAGGAATCCACATCACCCATGAGGTACTATGGTCAATGCGTTTTTTTTTGTCAGTGGTATCCCCTATAGGCCTATTCCACTGCGTCGCACGATAATTTCGAAAAAATAAATTTGGAAAATAGTTTTTATTATACTGTCAAAATTTGACTGACAATTAGGAAAGCATGCTTCAAAACTTTAAGTGAATCGAAGTATTCCATTTTAAGAAATTTTGCCATCCGAATTTTGTCAATGTTCGGATCGACTTATTTGTGCGAATGTTCGTTTTCAAAAATGCGTAGCATTAAAACAGAGCAACGTACACTGCTGAGCGATTCCTCGCAATCGTCTTTGATGCGGATATTGCAAGCTTTCCTAATTGTTAGTAAAATTTTGACAGTATAATAAAAACTATTTTCCAAATTTATTTTTTCGAAATTATCGTGCGACGCAGTGGAAAAGGCCTATAGGGGATACCACTGACAAAAAAAAAACGCATTGACCATAGTACCTCATGGGTGATGTGGATTCCTATGGATATGAGAGTCGCCCCAAAGCGCCACACGCAATACATACCGCAAGCGGTAGGTACGAACCTGAGGAGCTCGGAGAACTACGGCCGCCACGGGAAGCGAGACGCGCGGTCGGGAAAAGTAGGCGTCTCCCTTGAAAACGCGTCCAAGCAGTGATGTCAGAATCGTGGAACCGAGGAACTTGCCCCTCCGGTGGATCCTCCGGCTGGATCCCCCACTCTGACGTACCGTCGTCGCCTTACGTTGTTTCTTACTGCGCACGCGCTACACACAAGCGTACCTCTAGTCTGTCCGTGTGAGCTGCCTATTCGACTCGATGGCGTCGAGGTACGCTTGTGTGTAGCGCGTGCGCAGTAAGAAACAACGTAAGGCGACGACGGTACGTCAGAGTGGGGGATCCAGCCGGAGGATCCACCGGAGGGGCAAGTTCCTCGGTTCCACGATTCTGGCATCACTGCGTCCAAGTGACCTATTCGTGGACATGCCTGCCATAGAGGAAAGAAGTGCTTCGCCCGTTGCGAACAGTGCGCAGGCTTCGCGCATGAAAGAGAGGTTGGTGGGAGAAGTAGGCGTTTGAGGGGCTCCTATCGTGCCCATACTTGGTGTACATTGTAACGAATGCTACGAGCGATTTAGTAGGATTATGGTTCTGAAGTTTGTACACTGCATTTTTGTATTGAATTACAAAAAACTGTCACAGAGATTTTCCAAATGCTCCCATATGTTCTTTGTATCATTTCACCGATATTTAAATGTTCTCTTGATTAATAGACAAACTCACAATGAACATCAGACCATACAACTAAATAATCTACCAATTTGAACAATTTTGTATCTATCTCTAATAAGAACATTCTATCTTAAGAAGTCACAAGGAACAAACATATCAAATCATTTAGGATTCTGTAGCAGATTTTTGCAAATTGACACAGAACTTCGTCCCTCGCGCTTCTACTAAATTATTCATAGCACAAGTTAAGACAATCACAGCGGTGTGAAATTTGCCAGATTGGCACACAATACCACAGGGAAGCTATCTGCAAAGTTATTGAATATTATCTGCCACCATCACGGAGAAATTGACAGAGATCGGTATGTTTTCCGATAGCGGCGCGTATTGTAAAAAGAGAAATGGATGAAGAGGTGTGTCGCGAGTGGTCGATATTATTATACAAATGTAACGACGCGTTTTGACAGTCTCGCGTCAATGCCACAAACGAGGTATCTATTTAGTAAGAGACGTGCGCACAATTATTAGTCAGTGTGAAAGCGTCGGCAGGTGCTAACTATGGAAGATAAAGCTAAATATAAATGAGGGCACCAAAATAGAATCTGCTAACGTATTGATCTTGGGCCTGTGATCTGTGTATACTGTGAACTTTTCTAGCTCTCGGCTGACCATACGTTACCTGCTTTCGACATCGTCTGGGCCTGGTCTGCCAATGTCCTCGCCCTTCTGGCGGCCTCCTCGATGACATCTGAAAAAGTCATCGAACAAGAACGGTGAGCACAATACAGAAATCGCTTGGTGAACATTGAAAGCAATGAACTGACAAAGAGAGATTAGATGAATGATGGTTTTTCCCTGCATGGCATACCTCGGTTCATGCTTCGCTAGTCGTGGGTTTCCTGTTAATTCAATGAGATACAGTATTTTCGTTTACCGTATAAAACAACAGATTAATCGTGTGTATGCGACGGTCTATAAGATTACGTTTACACGCTATAATTAACAAAGAAAAAAACGGGTAACGAAGAAATAAAGATAGCCGGTTGCCCGTTGTTCACCGGCGTATAATAAACAATCGGACATGTGTGTATATCGAATGTTAAAAAATAGCGTAAAAAACCTGAAAACATGCATGAAAGAAAGGTTAAGAGAAGTTAAGAACGCACAAACTGAAAAAATAAGAACAGCAAATAAATCGAAATCATGTACGGGTTGTACTTTTTCTTTTTTTTTTTTTTTTTTTTTTCTATATACGTTGTTTCTACGCTAGATGTACGTGTATCCTCCTCGCGTTGTTACACATTTAGAAATATTATCATACTATAAAGTGAGACAATCGAAGAGTTAATGGAATTCACTGTTATAGAAAGTGATTGATACATAGACAATCTTCTGGGTCGCTAGTTCCCCAAAATCGACAGACATAGATACAAAGAGAGAAAAAAAAAACAAAGAACACTTTATATATTCCACTTTATAGTACGGTTCCGGGATATCCTCGTCTCGTGAGAGATATAGACGAGAAGAAATTAGTAGATACACTAAAAGTAGTGAGACTGATAGATAGATCAGAGAAGTGTTAGGAATTATATTACGAATGACACAGTGCAGTATGACCGGCGTTATCCCGGCCACTTTGGTAAACGACTACCAATAAAACTTAAGTTACAGAAAAGCGTCAACTTAATTAATCATGTTACACACAGCTGGTATGTAATATGTATAACGCAATTGTTGCAAGATACCTTCGATTCTATTGTCAGTGTACTCGGCGAGACTGGGTGGTGGGGTCGCCGCCGTCCGCACAGACTTTCTTACGACTGTGGTGACGGTTTGCCGTGTGTGAGGTTCGAGGTGCTCTACTTCGCTAGACACCGTCACTACCCTAACAGAGCTGTCTTGCGAACTACCCGGGCTAACTATCGTCTCTACCGTGCTAACTTTCTGCGGAATGCGGGACACTTTCGGCGGCTTGACCTCGGCCAATCGAACGTGCACCGAGTCGTCCGTCGTGGACAACGGGTCGCTTAAGCGAGGACTCGAGCTGACTATAGTCTGCGTGACAACCTTAGCTACCCTAACAGGCTCTGAACCCTGTAACCTCTGATTGTCGGCGGAGAATTGGTCTAACGCGGCGTCGCGTCTCAGTTCATCCAAAAACATGGTCGTGTCGCTTTTCGAAGTATCCACGACCCTCTGTCCAGTTGAAGGAGCTACAGCCTTCACGGCTAATCTGTGTGTCCTTTCGACAGCCTCTCTGACTTCGTCTGAAGCTTCCTCGCTAGAGTGTTTGCCACCTTTGAACAGGCCGGAGAGGAACCCGCTGCCCTTCTCTTTGGCCTTCTTGGTTTTGTCTTTCACTGCCTCTGCACCGTCAGCTGCTGCGTCAAGCCCTGCCGACACCTTCTGTTTCGTTGCCTCAACTCCATCTTTTACTTCCCTCGATAGTTTGTCTTTTCCCACATGGACAGTTTCGGCTACCTCCAGGACAGCCACATCGGCCCTGTCTTCAGCCTTCTTGGCATCATGCGCTAGCTTCTCTGCTGCAGATTGCCCAGCTTCAGACGTCCTCTGCAAGCCTATGGTCACCTTCTCGCTGACTTTTCCTGCTGTATCCTTTACAGCTGTGGTAACTTTGTCCTTTGCGTCTTTGACGCCGCTCAGAGCCTTGTCTTTGGCCGCTTCGACGTCTTTCGCTTTCTCAGCAGCTGATTTTTGGAGCCTAGCTTCCTCCTCTTCTGCTTCCTTCTTGGTTTCATCGAGGAAGTCTTTGACGTCTTCGGAGACTTCCTCGGCAGCGTGCTTTGCACCCTTGATCAGCCCAGAGAGGAATCCTCCGCCCTTCTCCTTTGCCTTTTTAGCTTCCTTTGCAATCTTCTCCGTAGATGCGTCTGCGGTTTCTGCGACTGCGCCAACTCCTGATGACACCTTCTCTTTCACCAGAGTAGCATCCTCTTTGATCTCTTTGGATACTGCGTCTTTAGCTGATTTGGCCTTCTCTCCCACTTTCTTGGCACCGTCTGACACCTTCTCGGAAACAACCTTGCCGGCGTCGGACGCTTTCTGGACTCCCTCAGCAAGTTTCTCGTCGACTTTGTCCTTGGCGTCCTTCGCCGAAGCTGCAACCTTGTCTCCAGCTTCTTTTAGTTGATCCACTGCTTTGTCCTTCGTTGTTTCAGCGTCTTTGATCTTCTCAGACGCTGCATCACGGAGTTTAGTCTCCTTTCCTGCTGCCTCCTTCTTCGTTTCATCAAGGAACTCCTTGACGTCTTCGGAGACCTCGTCAACTGCGTGCTTTGCACCCTTGAACATGCCAGACAGGAAACCACCACCTTTTTCCTTGGCCTTTTTAGCTTCTTTAGCGGCCTTGTCTTTCGCAGCCTCGGTGCCATCAGCGATAGCGTCCACTCCAGATGAAATCTTGCCTTTAACAGCCTCAACGTCCTCTTTCACTTCTTTGGAGACCTTGTCTTTGGCAGCTTTAGCGCCGTCAGCTACATCTCGAGCTACAGCTTTTGTCTTATCCTGGACTTGTTTGGCCCCGTCAGAGATCTTCTCTTCGGCTGCTTTGCCAGCGTCGGACACCATCTGAACTCCACCAACAACCTTCTCACCAACCTTATCTTTAGCGTCCTTTACAGTACCAGCCACTTTAACAACAGCAGACTTTCCTTCATCTACAACCTTATCTTTCGCTGCTTCTGCCTCTTTCGCTTTCTCAGCAGCTGCTTCTCGGATTTTAGCTTCCTCCTCAGCTGCCTCCTTC
The DNA here is from genome assembly GCA_913789915.3 of Sphecodes monilicornis. Taxonomy (NCBI): domain Eukaryota; kingdom Metazoa; phylum Arthropoda; class Insecta; order Hymenoptera; family Halictidae; genus Sphecodes; species Sphecodes monilicornis. Next base: position 8,553,446 of record OU565298.1, read on the forward strand.
TTCGTCTCATCTAGAAAATCTTTCATGTCCTCTGACACCTCGTCAGCTGCGTGTTTTGCACCCTTGATCAGACCAGAAAAGAAGCCGCCAGTCTTTTCTTTTGCTTTCTTCGCCTCTTTCGCTGCTTTGTCCTTTGCAGCCTCCGCTCCTTCGGCAACCCCGGCGACTCCTGATGCTATTTTCTGCTTTGCAGCCTCTGCGTCCTCTTTCACTTCCTTAGACACCTTCTCCTTCGCTGCCTTTACGCTGTCAGACGCGTCTTTTGCAGTCGCGGCCGCTTTGGCTTCAGCTTCCTTTGCTCCATCCTTGAGATGTTCCACTGTGACCTTGCCAGTATCTGCCACGCTTTGCACGCCATCAGAGACTTTCTGCGCTATCTTATCCTTGACGTCTTTAGCACCGGCTACAGCTTGATCTTTCGCAGATTCAGCTGCCTTCAGCTTCTCCGCAGCTGCTACGCGAGCTCTAGCTTCCTCCTCCGCTGCCTCCTTTTTGGTTTCATCGAGGAAGTCCTTCACATCCTCGGAGACCTCCTCAGCAGCGTGCTTGGCGCCCTTGATGAGGCCAGAGATCAGTCCGCCGCCCTTCTCCTTTGCTTTTTTAGCTTCCTTAGCAGCCTTGTCTTTGGCAGCCTCTGCAGTGTCTGCAACTTTCTCTACTCCCGAAGCTCCTTTCTCTTTCACCAAGGTTGCATCCTTTTTTATCTCTTCGGACACCTTGCCTGCAGTTTCCTTGACACCATCTGCCAAATCTTTAGCTATTGCTTCAGCCTGTTTAGCACTTTCTTCAGCTTTCTCAGCAACGATTTTAGGAGCTTCGGATGCTTTTTGAACTCCAGCAGCTGCTGTGTCACTAATCTTGTCTTTGACGTCCTTCACAGCTGTGGCAACTTTGTCCTTAGCGCCACTGATCTCACCAGCTGCTTTGTCCTTCATGGCTTCCATCTCTTTAGCTTTTCGAGCAGCTGTTTCGCGAATTCTGGCTTGCTCTTCAGCCGCCTCTCTTCTGGTTTCTTCGAGGAACCCTTTAACATCGTCTGACACATCATCGGCAGACTGTTTTGTTCCCTTGAACAACCCAGAAAGGAAACCACTGCCCTTTTCCTTAGCCTTCTTAGCTTCCTTTGCAGCTTTATCTTTCGCAGCCTCCGCGCCATCAGCAACTGCAGCTACTCCAGACGCAACCTTGTCTTTCACGATGGTAGCGTCTTCTTTAACTTCCTGCGAGACTGTATCCTTTGCAGTCTTGGCGCCATCAACTACTTTTAGTGCTGCTGCTTCCGTCTTGTCTTTAATTTCCTTTGCTTTGTCAGCGATTTTTTCGCCAGCTGCTTTGCCAGCGTCAGTCACTTTCTGCGCTCCATCGCTGACTTTGTCCTTAACATCCTTTGCTGCAAGAACAACGGCATCCTTTCCTTCCTTCGCATCGGCCAGGAGCTTGTCCTTCGCAGATTCAGCATCTTTGGCTTTCTTCGCTGCTGCTTCCTCCAATTTTGCCTCCCCTTCAGCAGCCTCCTTCTTCGTCTCATCAACGAACTCTTTGACATCCTCCGACACTTCATCAGCTGCTTGTTTCGCCCCTTTGAACAGTCCAGATAGAAAACCACTGCCTTTCTCTTTAGCTTTTTTAGCTTCCTTCGCAGCTTTGTCTTTCGCAGCCTCCGCACTGTCAGCAACTGCAGCCATTCCAGACGCAACTTTGTCTTTCACGGCGGCAGCGTCTTCTTTAACTTCCTTCGAAACTGTGTCCTTTGCAGCCTTGGCTCCATCCGCTACCTTCTGAGTCGCTGTCTCTGCTTTATCTTTAACATCTTTAGCTCCGTCAGCGATCTTTTCACCTGCTGCTTTGCCAACATCGGCCACTTTCTGTGCTCCATCGTGGACCTTATCACTGATCTTGTCCTTAACATCCTTTGCAGTGCCAACAACTTTATCCTTACCAGATTTTAAATCGTCCACAATCTTATCTTTCGTAGCTTCGGCATCCTTTGCTTTCTCAGCTGCAGCTTCTTTCAATTTCGCCTCCTCTTCGGCAGCCTCCTTCTTCGTCTCATCGAGGAACTCTTTCATGTCTTCAGATACCTCATCTGCTGCGTGTTTTGCTCCCTTAAACAAACCAGAAAGAAAACCGCCAGTTTTCTCCTTGGCTTTCTTTGCCTCCTTCGCTGCTTTGTCCTTTGCAGCCTCCGCGCTATCAGCAACTGCATCAACTCCAGACGAGACCTTGCTTTTAACAGCTTCAGCGCCTTCCTTAACTTCTTTGGAAACCTTATCTTTTGCTACGTTGACATCATCACCCGCTCCTTGTGCCGCAGACTTCACTTTCTCTTCAGCCATTTTGGTCCCTTCAACTATCTTCTCGCCAAAAGCTCTACCACCATCGGTAACTGTTTGCACTCCTCCTGCTACTTTGTCGCTAACTTTGTCCTTAGCATCCTTTACCGTAGTAACAACTTTTTCCTTAGCATCGTTGACATCCATCACTGCTTTATCCTTTGTTGCTTTAGCATCCTTCAGCTTCTCCGTAGCAGCATCTTTTAGTTTCGCTTCTTCCTCAGCAGCCTCTTTCTTCGTCTCATCAAGAAATTCACCAACATCTTCGATAACCTCGTCAGCAGCGTGTTTTGCTCCTTTGAATAGACCAGAAAGAAAGCCACTGCCTTTATCTTTAGCTTTCTTAGCTTCTTTCGCTGCTTTGTCTTTCGCAGTCTCTGCGCCATCAGCAACAGCAGCCACTCCTGACGCAACCTTCTCTTTCACGATGGTAGCATCTTCTTTAACTTCCTTTGAGACTGTGTCCTTCGCTGCCTTGGCTCCATCAACTACTTTATGAGCTGCTGCTTCTGTCTTATCTTTGACATCTTTAGTTCCATCAGCGATCTTCTCACTTGCTGCTCTGCCAGCGTCGGACATCATCTGAACACCACCAACAACCTTCTCACTAACCTTATCCTTAGCGTCCTTGACAGTAGCAGTAACTTTATCAACAGCAGACTTTCCTTCATCTACAACCTTATCTTTAGCTGCTTCCGCCTCTTTCGCTTTCTCAGCAGCTGTTTCCCGGAGTTTAGCTTCATCCTCGGCTGCTTCCTTCTTCGTCTCATCTAGAAACTCTTTCATGTCTTCTGACACCTCGTCAGCTGCGTGTTTTGCACCCTTGATCAGACCAGAAAAGAAGCCGCCAGTCTTTTCTTTTGCTTTCTTTGCCTCTTTCGCTGCTTTGTCCTTCGCAGCCTCTGCTCCATCAGCAACTGCTCCTATTCCCGACGCAACCTTCTGTTTAACAACGTCAGCGTCTTCCTTGACCTCTTTGGACACCTTATCCTTTGCATCTTTTACACCACTAGCCACATCTTGCGCTACTCCTTTTGCTTTGTCTTCGACCTGTTTGGCTTCCTTCGCTGCCTTATCTTTCGCAGCTTCTGCGCCATCAACAACTGCGTCCACACCCGATGAGACCTTCTGCTTCACCAATTTTGCATCCTCTTTAATCTCTGTTGCCAATTTATCTTTCGCCGATATAGCGCTGTCAGCAACGTCCGTAACAGCTTCCTTCACTTTAGCTTCCGTCTTCTCACCAGTCTCCGAAATCTTTTCGCCCACAGCTTTGCCAGCGTCCGTCAACTTATCAACACCGTCGGACACCTTGTCACTGATCTTATCCTTGGTATCCTTCATGGCAGCCGCTGTTTTGTCTTTAGCCTTGCTCAAGTCCTCAACCACTTTATCCTTCGCCTGATCCACACCGTCAGCCACTTTCCCAGCAGCCATCTTCGCTTTATCTTCTACAGACTTTCCAACCTCAGCTGCCTTTTGGACTCCATCAGTTACTTTCGCGCTGACTTTGTCCTTGGCGTCCTTCGTAGCACTGGCGATCTTATCAACAGTGTCCTTTGCGCCAGTCACTGCCTTATCTTTTGTCTTTTCTACGTCTTTGATCTTCTCAGCAGCTGCGTCTCGAAGTCTGCCTTGCTCTTCGGAAGCTTCCCTCTTGGTCTCATCCAGGAAATCTTTAACGTCTCCTGTGGCGTCCTCGACAGCATGCTTGGCTCCTCTGAACAACCCAGAGAAGAAGTTACTGCCTTTGTCTTTTGCTTTCTTCGCTTCTTTCGCGGTCGCGTCTTTCGCAGCATCGACACCGTCTGCTGCAGCCTCCATTCCTGAAGAGATTTTCCTTTTCACAGCTTCAGTGTCCTCTTTGATCTCCTTGGACGCTTTGTCTTTAGCTTCCTTAAGGCTGTCGCTGATACCTTTACCAGTAACTTCTAACTTATCTTCAGCTTCTTTTGCTCCTTCAACAACCTTTTCGCCAACAGATTTGCCAGCATCTGTTACCTTCTGAGCTCCATCACTCACTGTCTTAGCTACCTTGTCTTTACCATCCTCTGCTGCTGCAGCAATTTTATCTTTGACATCCTTAACATCGGCCACCACTTTGTCTTTCGCTTCTCCAAGGCCTTCTAACTTCGCTGCAGCAGCATCCTTGGCTGCAGTCTTCTCCTCTGATGCTTCCCGCTTCATCTCATCGAGGAAGTCCTTCATATCATCGGTAGCCTCGTCAGCGGAGTGTTTAGCTCCCTTGAACAACCCAGAGAAGAAGCCAGTGCCTTTCTCTTTAGCCTTTTTAGCTTCCTTCGCTGCTTTGTCCACTGCAGTTTCCGCACCATCAGCAAGTGCACCGATTCCTGATGCAACCTTGTGTTTGACAGCATCTGCATCTTCTTTAACTTCTTTGGACATTTTATCCTTCGTAGTCTTGACACCAGTAGCTACATCTTGCGCTACTCCCTTTGCCTTTTCTTCGACCTGTTTAGCTCCCTTTGCTGCTTTGTCTTTCGCAGCCTCTGCGCCATCAGCAATAGTTGCCACTCCAGCTGCAACCTTCTCTTTCACGATAGTAGCGTCTTCTTTAATTTCCTTCGAGGCTGCATCCTTTGCTGCCTTGGCTCCATCAGCTACTTTATGAGCTGCTGCTTCTGTCTTATCTTTAACATCTTTAGCTCCATCAGCGACCTTTTCACCAACAGCTTTGCCAGTATCGGCTACCTTCTGCGCTCCATCCTTAACTTTCTCGCTGACCTTATCCTTAACATCCTTTGCAGCGGTGGAAACCTTAACCTTTATATCTTTCGCATCGTCCACCACTTCGTCCTTCGCTGCTTTAACATCCTTCAGTTTCTTAGCTGCTGCCTCTCGTGCTTTAGCATCCTCTTCCGCAGCCCCCTTCTTTGTTTCATCAACAAACTCATGGATGTCCTCGGCTACCTCATCAACTGCGTGCTTTGCACCCTTCAGCAATCCAGAGAAGAATCCTCCACTCTTTTCTTTGGCTTCCTTAGCTTCTTTAGCCGCTTTATCTTTCGCTGCATCAACAGAGTCAGACACAGCTGCCACTCCAGATGATACTTTATCTTTCACTGCTGCGGCGTCCTTCTTCAACTCCTTTGATGCCGTTTCTTTCGCAGATTCAACACCGTCGGCTATATCCTTGGCAGTTTCTTGAACCTTGGTTCCGGTTGCCTTCGCACCAGCCGCCACTGCCTCGCCAACTGCCTTGCCAGCTTCTGACGCCTTCTCGACTCCTCCGGACACCTTGTCAGTGACAAAATCTGAAGCTCCTTTCACAGTAACAGCTGCTTTCTCTTTCGCAGCTTTGGCATCCGCAACTGCAGCGTCTTTCGCGTGTTGAGCCTTGTCTTTCACCTTATCAGACTCTTTCTTAGTCTCATCAGCTAGTTCTTTAACATCCTCTGAGACTTCGTCAGCAGCATGTTTAGCACCCTTGAACAAACCAGAAAGGAAGCCGCTGCCTTTCTCTTTAGCCTTCTTAGCTTCCTTAGCAGCTTTATCTTTCGCAGCCTCCGCGCCATCAGCAACTGCAGTTACTCCAGACGCAACCTTGTCTTTCACGATGGTAGCGTCTTCTTTAATTTCCTTCGAGACTGTGTCCTTTGCAGCCTTGGCGCCATCAACTACCTTCACAGCTGCTGTTTGTGTCTTGTCTTTAACCTCTTTAGCTCCGTCAGCGACCTTTTCACCAACAGCTTTGCCAGTATCGGCCACCTTCTGCGCTCCATCATGGACCTTATCACTAACCTTGTCCTTAACATCCTTTGCAGTACTAACGACCTTGTCTTTACCAGATTTTACATCGTCCACAATTTTATCTTTCGCAGCTTCCGCATGCCTTGCTTTCTCAGCTGCAGCTTCCTTTAACTTTGCCTCCTCTTCAGCAGCCTCCTTCTTCGTCTCATCAAGGAACTCTTTCATGTCTTCAGACACTTCATCGGCTGCGTGTTTAGCTCCCTTAAACAACCCAGTAAGGAAACCGCCAGTTTTCTCCTTGGCTTTCTTTGCCTCCTTCGCTGCTTTGTCCTTTGCAGCCTCCGCGCCATCAGCAACTGCACCGATTCCCGATGCAACCTTGTGTTTAACAGCATCTGCATCTTCTTTCACTTCTTTGGACACTTTATCCTTCGCAGTCTTTACACCAGTAGCTACATCTTGCGCTACTCCCTTTGCCTTATCTTCGACCTGTTTAGCTCCCTTTGCTGCTTTGTCCTTTGCAGCCTCTGCGCCATCAGCAATAGTTGCCACTCCGGATGCAACCTTGTCCTTCACGATGGTAGCGTCTTCTTTAATTTCCTTCGAGACTGCATCCTTTGCCGATTTGGCGTCATCAGCTACCTTCTGTGCTGCTGCTTCTGTCTTGTCTTTAACCTCTTTGGCTCCATCAGCGATCTTCTCACCAACAGCTTTGCCAGTATCGGCTACCTTTTGTGCTCCATCTTGAACCGCCTCGCTTACTTTGTCCTTCGTGTCAGCTGCAGCTGATACAATCTTTTCCTTAGCCTGATCTAGGCCCGATAGCGCCTTATCTTTAGCTTCAGCTGCACTGTCGACAACGTCCTTGGCAGTCGTCTGGACTTTTGCAGCGGTTTCCTTCGCAGTCTCGGCGACATTCTGACCAACAGCTTTGCCATCGTCGGAAAGCTTCTGCATTGCATCAGAAGCTTTCAGAGTGACACCGTCTTTTGCATCCTTCGCAGCGGAAACTGCTTTGTCTTTAGCCTGTTTTGCATCGGTTATCGCGCTGTCTTTCGCAGTCTCGATGTCTTTCATCTTCTCCGCGGCCATTTCGCGTGCTCGAGCTTCCTCCTCAGATGCATCTTTCCTCGTTTCGTCGAGGAAATCTTTTACATCGTCGGAGACTTCCTCGGCAGCGTGTTTTGCTCCTTTGAACAGCCCAGAGAGGAAACCACTGCCCTTTTCTTTAGCTTTCTTGGCTTCCTTCGTAGCTTTGTCCTTTGCAGCCTCTGCACCATCGGCAACAGCATCTACTCCTGACGAAACTTTGCCCTTGACTACTTCGGCATCCTCCTTGAACTCCTTTGACACTTTGTCCTTTGTGTCCTTTGCACCGTCCACTAATTTCTGTGCCGTTGACTTGGTTTTGTCTTGAACTTCCCTGGCTCCATCAGAGATCTTTTCACCAAATGCTTTGGTAGTATCTGACACCTTCTGGGCTCCATCTTGAACTTTCTCACTGACTTTATGTTTTACGTCCTTCACACCTGTGACGACTTTGTCTTTAGCATCCTTTGCTTCAGCTACTGCCTTGTCTTTTGCTACCTCAGCATCTTTGGTCTTCTGGGCAACTGAGTCTTGAATTCTATCCTTTTCTTGAGACGCTTCTCGCTTTGTTTCCTCAAGGAACTCTTTAACATCATCTGACACTTCATCAACAGAATGTTTGGCTCCCTTGAACAACCCAGAAAGGAACCCACTGCCTTTCTCTTTAGTTTTCTTTGCTTCTTTCGCTGCTTTGTCCTTCGCAGTCTCTGCACCGTCAGCAACTGCTCCTATTCCTGATGCAACCTTCTGTTTTACAGCGTCTGCATCCTCTTTTACTTCTTTGGACACTTTATCCTTCGCAGTCTTGACTCCGGTGGCTACATCCTGAACTACTACCTTTGCTTTGTCTTGAACTTGCTTGGCTCCCTTCGCTGCTTTGTCTTTTGCAGCCTCTGCGCCATCAGCAATAGTTGCAACTCCAGATGTTACCTTCTCTTTCACGATGGTAGCGTCTTCTTTAACTTCCTTCGCAACTGCATCCTTCGCCGACTTGGCGCCATCAACTACCTTCTTTGCTGTTGCTTCTGTTTTATCTTTAACCTCTTTAGCTCCATCAGTGATCTTTTCACCAACAGCTTTGCCAGTATCGGCCACCTTTTGCGCTCCATCATGAACTTTATCGCTGACTTTATCTTTAACATCCTTTGCACCAGCAACGACTTTATCCTTATCAGCTTTTAGATCGTCTACAATTTTATCTTTTGCAGATTCGGCGGCTTTTGCTTTCTGTGCTGCAGCTTCCTTCAATTTCGCTTCCTCTTCAGCAGCCTCCTTCTTAGTTTCCTCAAGGAAGTCTGTAACGTCCTCAGTTACCTCTTCAGCTGCGTGCTTTGCTCCCTTGAACAGTCCAGAAAGGAATCCACCACCTTTCTCCTTTGCCTTCTTGGTTTCCTTTGCAGCTTTGTCTTTCGCACTTTCGGCACCATCAACCACTGCGTCCATTGCAGATGCAACCTTCTGCTTTGCCGCTTGAGTACCATCCTTTATATCCTTCGACACTTTCTCTGCTGTGTCCTTGACATCCTCGGTTGTCGCCTTTGCTTTCTCCTCCGCCTGTTTCGCCGTCTCCGAGACCTTCTGACCAGCAGCCTTGCCAGCATCAGAGACTTTCTGAACTCCTTCAGATACTCCCTCGCCAATTTTAGTCACAGAATCCTTCGCTACTTCCGAAACTTTGTCTTTAGCGTCTTTCAAGTCACCCACAACCTTATCCTTTCCTGCCTCAATTTGTTTCAGCTTATCTTTCGCGGCTTGCTCGGCTTTAGCCTTGTCTTCTGACGCTTCCCTCTTCATCTCATCCAGGAAGCTCTTGACATCGTCAGTCGCCTCATCGGCAGCGTGCTTGGAGCCTTTGAACAGCCCAGAGAGGAAACCACTGCCCTTTTCTTTAGCTTTCTTGGCTTCCTTCGCAGCTTTGTCTTTTGCAGCCTCCGCACCATCAACGACTGCATCTACGCCTGAAGAAAGTTTGCCCTTAACTGCCTCGGCATCCTCTTTGATCTCCTTCGACACTTTGTCCTTTGTGTCCTTTGCACCGTCCACTAATGTCTGTGCTGCTGACTTCGTTTTGTCTTGAACTTCCTTGGCTCCATCAGAGATCTTTTCGCCAACTGCTTTGCCAGTATCGGCTACCTTCTGAGCTCCATCTTGAACTTTCTCACTCAATTTATCTTTCACGTCCTTCACACCTGTGACTACTTTATCTTTAGCATCTTTTGCTTCACCCACTGCTTTGTCCTTAGCTGCTTCAGCGTCTTTCATCTTCTCAGAAGCCGCATCTCGAACTCTGTCCCTCTCTTGAGATGCTTCCCTTTTTGTTTCATCAAGGAATTCTTTAACATCGTCTGACACTCCATCAACAGAATGTTTAGCTCCCTTGAACAATCCAGAAAGGAACCCACTGCCCTTTTCTTTAGCCTTTTTAGCTTCCTTCGCGGCTTTGTCCTTCGCAGACTCTGCGCCATCAGCAACGGCATCCAGTCCAGATGTAACCTTCTCTTTCACCGCTTCAGCGTCTTCTTTGATCTCTCTAGACACTGTGTCCTTTGCAGTCTTAACACCATCTGCTACTCCTTTTGCTGCTGCTTTTGTCTTATCCTCAACTTGAGCTGCTCCTTCAGACACTTTCTCGCCAACTGCTTTGCCAGCATCTGCTACTTTCTGAGCACTTTCTACCACTTTCTTGTCCATTTTGTCCTGAGCGTCCTTTGCAACATCCACCACTTTCTCTTTAGCATCTTTTACATCTGCTACGACTTTCTCTTTGGCTGATTTAGCGTCCTTAGCTTTCCTTGAAGCTGCGTCTCGGAGTTTAGCTTCTTCGTCAGCTGCTTCCTTCTTCGTCTCGTCAAGGAACTCCTTAACATCGTCGGACACTTCATCTACAGAGTGTTTGGCTCCCTTGAACAATCCAGAAAGGAACCCACTGCCCTTCTCTTTAGCCTTTTTAGCTTCTTTCGCTGCTTTGTCTTTCGCAGACTCTGCGCCATCAGCAACAGCATCCACTCCAGATGAAACCTTGTCCTTCACCAGGCTAGCGTCCTTTTTCACCTCCTTCGAAACAGTATCCTTTGCAGCCTTGGCGCCATCAACTATTTTCAGTGCTGCTGTTTCTGTCTTGCCTTTAACTTCCTTTGCTCCGTCAGCGATCTTCTCAGCAGATGCTTTGCCAGCATCAGTCACTTTCTGTGCTCCATCGTGAACTTTATCACTGACTTTGTCCTTAACATCCTTTGCAGCAAGGACAACGGCATCCTTTCCTTCCTTCGCATCGGTCAGGAGCTTGTCCTTCGCAGATTCAGCATCTTTAGCTTTCTCCGCTGCTGCTTCCTTCAATTTCGCTTCCTCCTCAGCAGCCTCCTTCTTTGTTTCATCGACGAACTCTTTGACATCATCGGACACTTCATCAGCTGTTTGTTTCGCTCCTTTGAACAGTCCAGATAGAAAACCACTGGCTTTCTCTTTAGCTTTCTTGGCTTCCTTCGCTGCTTTGTCTTTTGCAGCCTCAGTGCCATCAGCAACTGCAGCCACTCCAGACGCAACCTTGTCTTTCACGACGGTAGCATCTTCTTTAACTTCCTTCGAGACTGTGTCCTTTGCAGCCTTGGCTCCATCCGCTACCTTCTGGGCCGCTGTCTCTGTTTTATCTTTAACCTCTTTAGCTCCGTCAGCGATCTTTTCACCTGCTGCTTTGCCAACATCGGCCACTTTCTGTGCTCCATCATGGACCTTGTCACTGACCTTGTCCTTAACGTCCTTTGCTGTACCAACGACTTTATCCTTACCAGATTGTACGTCGTCCAGAATTTTATCTTTCGCAGCTTCGGCATCCTTTGCCTTCTCAGCTGCAGCTTCTTTCAATTTCGCCTCCTCTTCAGCAGCCTCCTTCTTCGTCTCGTCAAGGAACTCTTTTACGTCTTCGGACACCTCATCAGCTGCGTGCTTTGCTCCCTTGAATAATCCAGAAAGGAAACCACCAGTCTTTTCCTTTGCTTTCTTTGCTTCCTTCGCTGCTTTATCCTTTGCAGCCTCTGCGCCTTCAGTAACTGCATCCACTCCAGATGAAACCTTGCCTTTAACTACCTCGGCGTCCTCCTTAACTTCCTTGGCAGCCTTATCCTTCGCTTCCTTTACTCCATCGACTACTCCTTGACTCGCTGCCACTGTTTTATCTTTAACAGCCTTAGCTCCTTCAGCGATCTTTCCACCAGCTGTTTTGCCAGAATCGGCCATCTTCTGCGCTCCATCATGAACCTTATCAGTGACTTTATCTTTAACATCCTTCGCAGCAAGGACAACAGTGTCCTTCCCCTCCTTCACATCAGCTAGAACCTTGTCCTTCTTCGTCTCAGCGTCTTTGATCTTCTCACCAGCTTTCTCTCGAGCTTTAGCTTCCTCCTCTGCTGCCTCCTTCTTGGTCTCATCAAGGAACTCTTTAACATCCTCTGACACCTCATCAGCAGCGTGTTTTGCTCCCTTAAACAGTCCAGAAAGGAAGCCAGTGCCTTTCTCTTTCGCCTTTTTAGCCTCATCCTGAGCGTCTTTCGACAATTTACTCGCCTCTGACTTTCCTTCGTCAGCCACACCTTTCGCAGCTCTGTGACCTTCATCAGCAGCATCTAAAGTAGCCTTCTCAATATTCTGAGTGTCCACCATAAACGTCGCAGTGGTCTCACGAAGTGGTTTGTCCCCAAGCTTCGTCTCTTCCAGCGGTGCACTCTTTTCCCTCGATCTACTTCTGGACTCTCTGGACAGTTTCGGACTCCTAAATATCCCTAGGATCCCGCTTCCCTTGTCCTTATCACCAGGCTCTGTCTCTGGCACTTTACCAGACTTCTGCGCATCATCCGCATGATCCAAAAACGCAGCATGCTTGCCCTCCTCATCACCGCTGTCAAAGGACGTATCTTTAGAGGAACTCTTCTCTCTAGACGCGCTCCTCTTCTTGCTCTTCAGCTTCGGGCTCTTGAACATACTGAAGAAACCTCCGCCCTTATCCTTCCCTTCTTCATCCCTCAACCCTTCAGCTGGCTCCTTCTGCCTCTCCAAACTCTTCTCCTTCTGCGCGTCAGATTTTCCGTTCATGTCCTTAGGAGGTGTGCGTTTATCGATCTCAGACCTCTTCTGGACCTCCGCGATGTCGTACGAGTGTCCATTCAGCCTATCCCTAGGCGTATCGTCGTACTGAACGTGCGATGTGAAGGTGTGAACCTCGTCCTTTACCACGAGTGGCTTCGCATCAACTTTGGAAGGAGTAATTGTACTGTCAGCGGGTTTTTTCGTGTCATCCAACAATTTCCCTGTGGGAACTCTCACTTCTTCATCGCCACTGTCGAACGAAGTCTCCTTAGACTTCTTCATCTTGGATTTGGGGCTCTTGAAAATGCCGAAGAATCCGCCTTTCTCCTTCTCTTGATCTTCAGTCGTTGCAACGCTGTCGGGCGCGTCCGCGCTGGTCGCTTTCGTATCATGCTTCGTGTCCCGCTGGTCATCTGGTTGCATAACCGCCATTCTCCTTGCGTCATCCAGGAACATCAAGGTAGCTGATTTCGCGTCTGGAAGAGCGCTCGTCTCGCTAGTCGCGAAGCCTGTTCGAGTATCTTGTACCGCAACAGGTGCAGGAGCTTTGACTTCTTCGTCTCCGCTATCGAAGGACGTATCCTTCGACCCTGTCTTGCTCTTCTTCAGCTTGGACCCTTTGAAGATCCCCGACAGTATTCCCCCACTCTTCTCTTTCGATTTCTTCGCTTCATCCTCCTGCTTATCGTCGGGAGTAGCATACTGAGCAGTGTAAACACCTTCGTAGGCTGAAATTTGTTTCTCGCTGGGTTTAGGCTCTTTTGGAATGTGTTTCGGTTGCTTTTGATCTTCCTGTTTAACTTCTTTCGCTTTTCTCGGTGATCCTTTGATTGTGTCCTTCGTGGGACTCGTCGTAGGAGAGGTTAGTTTCTCGTCGATTTCTTTACCTTCTTTGGACATCAGCTCCTTTTTGCTAGCTATAGTCTCTTTGTCGTTCGAAACTGTTTCACTCGGCGAAGTCTGATCGACTTCTTTGATAGTGATCGTTTGTGTGATCACAGGCAGCTGACCCGTTTTACTGTCGGCCACCGAAACCACGGTTTTCGATGCAACGATAGTCACGCCCGGATCGCCCTTGCCATCGCGGACGTAACGCTGTTTGATTATGGTCGGCTCAACCACCGGCACGCCCTGAACTTCCTCGGTAACAGGTTTGAACCTAAGACTCTTATCTTTCTGCTCCCTGTCGCCTAACTGTTCCCTAACAAAACTCTGAACTACAGCACCTCTTGCCTCTTTATTGTCCCGCGCATCATCATCATCACAAACCACCGACCACCCTTCCTTCGCTAACTTCCCCATCTCTTTCTCCGCGTCTGCTATTACACCTGTTAATTAAGTATTACATATTTTAGGCATCTGTAAACGTGGCATAATAAAAAGAACACATTTTGTTTGTTTTTTTTATTAAATTTGTTTTTGTTTTGATTGATTGATTAATTTTCGGTCATGATTAGTGTAAGCCAGCTTTCTCGGCATTGCTGTTTTTTTGCTTGGAAATTCAGCGGTTAGACTCTCGTGTGTGGTTTTGTGTGCATCGAGTGTTTGTGCTATGGAGCAGCTATCCAAGAACGTTTACTATTGTTTCGAGAATTGTTCCCGTGGAAAATTTGTGCGGTCGCACTGTGATTTTGAAATTACACTGACTATGTTGTGTGTCGTTAGCGATCCACGATTGCAATTATCTCCAAAATTTCCTGAAGAAATTAGTGAAACAGAGGTATTTAAGGGGTATTCTTCATTGGAGGGGTTAAACATCGATTTTTCCATTGCATTTTCGAAATAGAAATCTTTTTGGCTATTTTATAGTTCAATTAAAACAATGCTACAGCGGTTCATGGCAGATATAACTAGATTCATTCTGATTCTCATGTGTCAGTCTTCATTTACTGATTTTTGAACCTGTTTCTCTAAGATCTACGTTGATCCTTTTTTTGGATATACAATTGAAACTACCTATATAGTAGAAAATCAAAATTGACAGAGAAGGTTAGTATTACTGGGTCAAAATGTGGAACCAAGTATTTTAGAAATTAAACAGCTGCCACGATTCTTCAATATTGAATTAATTCATTCTTTTCAACTTTTACGTACCCATAAAATGAATGTACCTTCACCTTTTGTACTAGAATTATACAAATATTGATAATACTTCTTTCATCGTCAGTGAAAGATAACATTTTCATAATGAAAATATGTTTTCCTGCTGCTCATAGTTGCAATTTTGTCACAAAAGCTTTTTCCTGGCTTCATTTTAGTACAAAAGATAACTATATTCGTATAAAGTAAGATTATAACTTTGATTTTTCCTTTTCAGATGAATTGAACAACATCTACCATGAAAACCATTGTAATAATATAAACTATAATAAAAAGGATTACATATAAAGGTTACACCGAGTATTGTTACAATACCATGAGGTACTTAATCTGATAATTTTCTGTCTCAAAAATCATGTCAAAACGATGTCTCCACAGGAGAATAACTCTTAATTAGAATTGAAATGACCAATTTTCTTGTACGAGACTCTAATCGTGAAAAATTAGCGTGTTACTCTAATTCGAGAAACTTTGAGAGCTGTTCCGTGTGCCCGCACAGTTAGGCCACACATGTCGGCTGTTCATGCAACGCCAAAAAATTGCAGCGAAACCTTTTTTGCTGAAACAAATTAATGGGGCGAAGAGTGTCGAAGAAGTAGAAAAGGCTATTAGTGGGTCATTAAAAAATGAGAGACACAGAGAATCGCAATTATAATACAGTTGAATATGAATAGTCGCTATTTGTAAAGGCGCAAAAATAAATAAGTAAGTATCGTTACGCAATTAAAAATAAAAGCAAGCTGAATCGATTCGAAGAGATCCGCATCGGCGCTCCAGAACCTGTGAGTGAAAGATAGAATAGATGATATCAAAAAGTAAAAAAAGGAAGTAAATGTTCTAGTGCCGACGACTCTCCATAAGCTAAGAACTTTTGAACGCTCGTGAATCGTGTCCAGAATCAGAATGTTGTGCTATAGTTCTAAAGGAGACAATCGTTTATGTTGTTGAACGTAATGGGAACTACGCCTGTGAACCGTTGCCACTGTTGCTAATTACTAAGTTGTAAGTTTATGTATGTAATTTAATAATACGTGATGTGCTGTGCTTGTTACATACTATTGTTATTCAAAACGTTGTATCGTATATAGTTTCACAGTAAGTTGTTTTATCGTAACCAGAGAGGTAAAAACAAAGTAACTCAGTGTAATGGAATAACTCATGTACATATCTTTATTGCAGTTGAGTGTCTAATGTAATTAAACTATTTCTATATTACATGTACGGAAAATAGGATGGAACGTCGTTCTTAAAGGGTAAAATAGTATAGTGAAGACACTGCATTATTTAAATATGCACTGCATCATTAAAATAAATGATTCTTGTCAATTTAGTTGTAGAATATAATATAAATATTGACAATATATATCTGCTCTTTAAAATTTGAATTTTGCGCCATTCTTTGAAGTGGCAAAACGCTCAAATTAAAGGGGAAACCCTATGGCACATGTAATGGGCGAGAAAATATTCTGAAAATATAGAAATGTTCAGAGGACTCTCCTGTATCCATTATATGCAAAAAACCTGGCTGGCGTAACGCAGTAAATAAATATTTAACTAAATATTGAATCCAACGCCAAAAAGTAAATGGTGGCGCCATCTAGCGGCGAAAAGTAGAAACACAAAATTATAAAAACTTGAATAACTCTAAAACCACTGACTCAAAATTAATGTTTTTGGGCTTAAAATGATCATGGTGATTCTGCGCATCAAACGTATATCTTGGAATCCCATAATTGTACCCGGTTATGGTTTTTAAAAAATTATCGTTTTACGGGGTATGAAACACTAGCGCCGCGTTGCGGTGGAACGTCCGAACTAACCAAGCAAATAGTTCTGGCCGATTTTCTTGTAGTGTCATATGACTGGAGCGGCACGAATCATTTAGTAGTGGGATAAATATGATATATATTGTATATTTGTAATAATAAATTAATTTTAGATTATACGAACACGTTCAGAAGATTCTTCAGCACCTATTCAATCCAAAAAACGTATGTTTTATTGTAGAACATAGAAAATATATCATATTTAGCGGCACCGTTCACTTTTTGGCGCTGGATTCAGTATTTAGTTAAATATTTATTTATTGCGTGACGCCAGGCGGGTTTTTTGCATGTAATGGATGCAGGAGAGTCCCCTGAACATTTCTATATTTTCAGAATATTTTCTCGCCCATTACATGTGTTATAATTAATGTTTTTATTCAACCATGTACTTTCATATCCCGTAAAATTGCTATTTTTTAAAAAATCATAAGCTAGCGCAATTATGGGATTTCAATATATACGTATGATGCGCAGAATAACCAGAGTGATTATGAGCCCAAGGACGTCTCTTTTAGACCACTAGTGCCAAAGTTATTTAAATTTTTCCGTTTGATTCCTCGGCTTTTCTGTGCTTGATCCTCTATTTTGTTAAATATTTATTTATTGCGGGACTCTGGGCTGGTTATTTTGCATGAAAATGTCTCTTCAACTTTTCCAAACGTCCAGAATATTTTTTTGTGCTTAAATTGTCAAATTTCTCTTCATTTGATCGAGCGTTCTGCTGCTACGTGAGAAGACGCTAAATTTAAATGTTTCAAAGCAGATGATTCGTGTCTGTATTTCTCCACTTTTTAAAATTTTAGAGCGCACTACATGTTCACGTTTTATTTTAGTATTGCATGTATTAGCAATATTATTACCAAGTTTCTTATAAATGTACGTAATTAATTTTTTCCATCCCTATTGCATAGCCTTGCATCCTCGTCTGTCACATTACAAGTATTCTAAATGCGGACAGAGTCTTCGAAAATATTTTACAACTAATTAACTGCAGCAAATTATGATCTAACATTTTACAAAGAGATACACCAAGGTTCGGTCTAGCTCCATCAATTATAAAACTACAGCAATTAATTGCAAATTCTCTAAGAAATATTGAATAGTAGAAGCACTGTCTTTATCACATAACGTTTAACATTTAAGACAAGGAGCATCGACTGTGATGCAAGAATAGATAAAAGAATGATGTTTAAAGTCATTTGGAATTTAATAAGCAGCTCACTCCTCGTGAGTACTTAATTCATGAACATTTGCAGTGATGCAGGAACCACGACATCACACTGTTCATCATAATTCATAGTTGCATAGGCTCAAACTGTCCTTAACCATTTTTCTCGTTAGCCCTTGTAAATAGTCTAAATAATTTCTTTCCAAGTGTAAAGTAAAGAGATCAATTACCACTAAACTAAAAAATAAAAAAAACACAATTGAACAGCGATGAACTATAACAATGAACACGATGTCACTAGAAGCGAGATCTTGGATATAGAGCCATGTAGCACTAGGCAGTTCAAATTTGATCAAGTCGAATGGTTAATAATAAGTCGTTGTCCTCGAACCAAGCGTGATGATATTATCGCATTAAGTTCGTCATGCTGCGTACTTCCAATGGTAAGATCATGGTAACACCGTTTGTATGGATGATTTCGCGCTTGATCATTGCTCCCACTGAATTGATCTTTGCAGCTAGATATTTGACAGTGCAGCTCGTCGGAAGCGCGGCCCCTCAACCCACCATTTTTGCTCAGCAAAGATGCGGAAAACCACTTACCGGAAACTATTTGGTTGGCTTGCGAGACCACCCTCTGTCGTCTCTCGTCTTCGCGGTCTTCGTCGACCTCGTCGCGTGACTTTTTACTCATCACATCTGCTACACGACATTTCTGTTCGAGAAACTCGGCCATTACGTCCCGAAGCTCTTTCTCGTCGCTCGCGTACTTATCTTTGATGGGGGTCGAGGTTCCGTTGAATGCAGTGCCGTTTGTGATCGTGACATGCTGTTTTGCTGTTCGGTGCAACAAACAAACAAGAAAACAGTGATTTAACACGCGTGATTCGAGCCACCTTTTGATTCAACGCTACGGCGCACATGGAAAACACGAACTGTCCGATAACTAACCGGCTATCACACGTGAAATGTCCGATTGTTGTCAAATAAAATTGCAAATAGATTTGCTAAATACTCTTTCCGTATATTGATGTACAAGGTTTTCAATTCGGAGTACTTATTTTAAATTTCGCGGCACTTTTTAAATCACACGTGGTGGGTCTGATAGATGTATATGCGGTCTACCTAATTTTGTTATTAGATTATTCTAAGTAATCTACCACTTTTTGATGGCATTATCAGGGCTTCTAATGTAGTATATGAAAAATTAGAACGGGTTTAAGTCATCATTCTGATTGATTCGAATTTTTTTGCAAGATACAGACTTTTGAATTTTACAGTCTTCATTGTAGCATTTTCACAAAATCATTTTTATAGAAGTACTTATGAATTTTGATCGCGGAAACTATTTGTCGGATCGATTTGGAACTTTTTTATTTTAATCAGGAAGGTGCGATCTACTGTTAGATAGTTTTTTAAATTGAAAAATTAATTTGTTATTATTGTAAATTGTATGCAAGGTCTGATACTATAAAATAGATTGCTCAAGCAACACTAAAATGGAGACAAATATTTTTTTACTGAAAATTAAATAATTATGCAGTTAAATAAAGTTCTAAATTTATCAACAATTGCAGATAAAAGGTTAGTAAGCCCTGTATTGTTCACTTAAAATCATGTTCGATTTAAGATTAATATAACAGTTATACAAAAGTCAATGATGTTTGTCAAAGAATGCATCAGTTTTATTATTAATTCGTTAACAGGAATACATAAATTGCAATTACTTCATTTATTATAATAGATGTGTATAAGGTTTATATCTTTAAAAAAAATCTTAAAATTCGGACATTTCAAATGTAATGACCCAAGAGATTGTGAATTTATGCGTTTATGACGCGTGCAGACTACAGCACAATGAAGGAACAGAATTTTAGCTGCAATTTTTCATAGTTTAAAAAATCATTTTCATTTAATAGAATAGTCTATCGAAAATTAAGACATAATTCCAGTTTCCCTTTGAGGCAATATGCGAACCATGTAGCATGTATCGAACTTGTATGTTATGAACAGCTAACAGAAAAATTCTGACATAGCAATTTTAATATTGATACAGTTTGATTCCCTGTGTACTTTGCGAGTGCTATTGCATATGTATAAGTTATGAATTCATATTTTCCGCTTGAAATCAAAATTGTAAAATATTGATGTTTGCAAATGTCGCCTGATAAATGTCGCAATGACACAAAATAGTGCACTGACAGCAAATGATACTATCATGTGAGCGATCGCGGCAAATGTATTATACAAGGCGTTACAAGAAAGTGCTTTCCAAGAAATGTAAACTCAGTCTTATGATCCAACACATTTTTCTTAGCAATGACAGGAAATAAGGCTGGCTTGTTATTCACAAGAATAATGCAAGCAGTGACGTCATATCCTTTATAGATGTGTAATCGTGTGTATCTTTAGTATTGAATGGTATTCCAATTGAGGGATAATCATTTGCATATTGTTAATAAAGATCCAATAAAAACGAATAATAAAAGTTTGTGCGATTATTGGATATACGTACTTGGTGTTTCGTGCTTAGTGCCGGTAATACTGAGGTCTTCCACGGATTCAGAATCCTAAACAATAAATTAATATCAGTTAACAAATACTCCATTTCATTATGTATCTGAATAAACAACTTTTAAAACTATTATATTCATAACATTTAGAAGATTCCACGTAATGAAACTCTGTTTCAGGACAAATAAAGTTTTCTTTCCCAAATAAATGTCTCTAGTAAATTAATAATAAAAAAGCAGCCATGGTTAGCAGCAATTGTAAAACTACAGTAATTGCTATCAAATTGTAGATTCTTTAAATTGATTGAGATCATATCTATCATATTTAGTGTATTTAAAAAATAAAGAATATTTTTCTACGGTATTTATTAAATTGCAACCCCTATGTGAAATTATTTAAAAATCGAATCTAAAATTAAAAGTTGTACTTAAAAATTGAATCAATTACTTGAAAAATAATAAATTGTATATTTATATATTATTTTGAATCAATTACTTGAAAAATAATAAATTGTATATTTATATATTATTTTGAATCAATTACTTGAAAAATAATAAATTGTATATTTATATATTATTTTGAATCAATTACTTGAAAAATAATAAATTGTATATTTATATATTATTTTGAATCAATTACTTGAAAAATAATAAATTGTATATTTATATATTATTTTGAATCAATTACTTGAAAAATAATAAATTGTATAATTATATATTATTTTGAATCAATTACTTGAAAAATAATAAATTGCATATTTAATGTTATAATTTCATATTATGATTTGAAGCATATTGTGCAAACGTGGATTTTCGTATAGTGATTTCCAGAGGATTAATAGCTTTTGAAATTTTAAATGATACAAACCTTAGTTCTGTTGAGTTCGTAATCAGGATCCATCTTCGGATCCATTTTCGCGTCGCGTCGCAACGATGCGTCCCTTGAAGGTCCCAATTCTTCTTTCAAAGAATCGAACCCAGATTGATCTAATCGGAATCTGCCAACTGCTTTCCCTACGTCGTCGGTCACCAATTCCACGTTATATATACACTTTTTCACGATATCCTCGCGGCCGATTTTATTCAGCGCCTTCTCTATATAATTTCCTGCACACACAAACACGTTACCGCTTTAAAACCGTGCACAATATTCTACAAACTTGCCTGCAATTTTCGCATTAATTTTTATCCATGATTTCTATATATAAAATAATATTATATTTTTCTACGCAAAATTTTTATTCAAGAATTGTGACTCCTTTCAACGAGAAACGAGCTTGTTCAGACTCTCTTCAAACAAGTTAGATATGTGGAACATTGTTTATCCACTCGGTTATCGTTGGTTTCATTAACCTTTCGCCTCGAATTAAGCGTCGTTAAATTTTAAACGTCTTGTTCAATTAGTTTTGGCGATATTCGAACGAGTAATTTCTTTAAATAAATTCCATTTATTGTAGATTATAGATTACAGATTTTATCTCGGACTATTGGTAATTTATGTTGTATTTATGACTAATTAAAAACGTGATACTATGATCTAGTGGTGCGATTACGATAATTTTAGTAACCTGATCACGCTCTAGCACTTCCTCTTCGAGAAGAAAAAATAGAATACATTTCATTAAATTATAATCATCGCAAATTAAATTAATCTCTTCCATGAAGATCTTCTTTATGTAGCTTACATAATGTGTGCATTAAGAATAATAATAATAAAAATGAATTTATATCTAATAAAAAGTAGGTTCTAATAGGTAGCAGTTTGGATAATTGTTTAAAAATAGTGTTAACATTTTATATACAAGCCATAATGTTGCGAAACAAATTTTTGTAATCACAAAGTATATTCTTCTCCTTTTTGTACAAAAAATTCTGATTCTTCATGTGATTTAAAAATTACATATACAACACTAGTTAAACATTTTGAAGTGAAACTTCTTTAGGCGCCTTAGGCGCAAAACCTCGACGCGGTAGGAGTAAAACCGATCTGGCGATGAAACGATGAAACGGTGAAACGATGAAACGGTGAAACGATGAAACGGTGGAACGATGAAACGATTTAGTAAAACCTCGACGCGGTAGGAGTAAACTCGATCTGGCGATGAAACGATGAACCGATGAAACGATGAAGCGAAATTCTATTCTATTACTATATACGGTTGAGGGTTCGGCATTGCTTAATAAAAATTATGATAAAATTCCGATGATGCTAAGTGGAGATTTCAACGTGAATTTTGCATCGGAACAATTAAAATTATTAATAGACATTTTTAGAAGTAAATTAAGATAGGAAATAGTAAATAATCCTAATGAAGCGACAACATGATCAGGAACAACTCTCGACGCAGTATTTGCAAGACATTTAGACAAAATTGAATCAAGAATATTTATATCATATTTTAGCTATCAGGAGCCAATTGTTTCAATAATAGATTCATAGAAAATTAAATGTCATAATGTGTTAATAAAAATTCGAAAAAAAATTGAAGAAAGAAGTTTCACTTCAGCCATGTGGTTTATAATAATTTGCCCTTATTAAACACCTATGATTAAAGATTTTTTAAATACTTTTAAACCGCCATAACTTAAAATTAAAAAAAAAGAAGGCTAGAAAATAGTGGTTCATAAGAAACTGATTAAACCCTCTTTAAAATCGAAAAAAGCTATTATAAAGAATAATTTTAAAAAGGCTACAAAATAATGATT
The DNA here is from genome assembly GCA_913789915.3 of Sphecodes monilicornis. Taxonomy (NCBI): domain Eukaryota; kingdom Metazoa; phylum Arthropoda; class Insecta; order Hymenoptera; family Halictidae; genus Sphecodes; species Sphecodes monilicornis. The sequence goes on from OU565298.1 coordinate 8,575,971, forward strand.
TAAAAGAAAATTTCTTTTGAATAAAGCAATGTCACTGTAAAGAATAACTAAAATACTCGATCCCAAAATCTAGAAAACTACACTGTCGCAGAAAATAACTGAACTTCTTTTAAATAAAGCAAACCCACCGAAGAATTGATCAATTATCCACTTCCGGTGTTAAGAGACCCAAAAACGCAATTCTCACATTAATATTTAAATTTCCCCGATCACATGCTAATCAGACAGACAGTACTGTAATAAGAAGAACATCGTCCAAAACAAGATACCCTATTTCGATAAGCAGCTCTTCTCTCGCACAGCGTGAAAATTATCACAACTTCGTAGAAGTATATCTAACGAACGACTGGAGCAAACTAAATGACCGATGTGTCCCTAATCAACGACAAGCATTCCAAGTCGTGTTCGCCGACACGCGTGATCCGATTAAACGATATACCCATAAAATTCCTACAATTTCGTAAACATCCCTTATGATGCAATTGCTGGAACATAGTACACCATATACCGTCGAACACATTTTTTCAACATTAGAAAAATATTTCCACTCGATGATACACACCTGAGCTCATCGAAGTCTGACATCTTTGAGCAGCAAGTGACCTCTTAAAAAGCAACGACAGCTCGCTGACGTAAGTATTAGTCCTTTCGTTCTCGTATTCTTGATACAAGGATATAAACATTATCGCTTTTAAGGAGGTCAAATAATTCAATAAAGTAGAGTGTCACGTAGAGAAAAACAAATGTTTGTGGAAGACACACGAGATGCACTGTCACTTTCACTGCGTTCACGACAAGAATGGGGCACGCAGTCTACTGTTTACTTTTAACGATTGCAAGAACTGTACGCGCATTACTGTCGTGTGTCAGTGCCATTAGTATCAGCAACAACGGGGAGGGAGAAAAGAGTCCATAGGTTTATGTCAGGCATAATAATGCGGGGATGAGATCATCAACTACGTTGCTCCTCAGATTCCACAGGTCTTAGTCAAACGCGCGTGTCTGATTAATTGACCTTGCCGAGAAACAGGTTTCTTTTTCAATTTTTTCGCTATCTGTTACTACATCTAACATTCTACACTGATGGAAAAAAAAATCTGCGCGGCGTTTGAACCATGTTTTTAATTTTACCGACGCATGAATCGCATAGTAATGATTCCAAACATACGTTCCTTGACTTTGGATTCAATTCTATGCACCACGATTTTTATTTTCAATTTTGTTCCCGTGAATTACCTATTACTTTAAGTGTGCTATTTAGAATGTACTTCAAAAGATAGTTCCTTGATTGGTTCTTATTTTAAATAATTTTTTCGTGCGTTGCTCGCGTCTTTAAATATACGATCTTTGAATCTAGATTCAATTCTATGCACTATGATTTTTATTTTCAATTCTGTTCCCATGAATTCCCTATTATTTTAAGTGCTCTATTTAGAATGTACTTCAAAAGACAGTTCCTTGATTGGTTTTTATTTTAAACAATTTTTCCTCGTGTTGCTATGGTCTCTAAATATACGACCTTTGAATCTAGATTCAATTCTATGTATCACGATTTTTATTTTCAATTTTGTTTCCAAAAATTTACTAATACTTTAAGTGTTCTATCTGGAATGTACTTCAAAAGACAGTTCCTTGATTGGTTTTTATTTTAAACAATTTTTTCTCGTGTTGCTATGGTCTCTAAATATACGATCTTTGAATCTAGATTCAATCCTATGCACCACGCTTTTTATTTTGAATTCTGTTCCCAAGAACTCCCTATTATTTTAAGTGTGCTATTTAGAATGTACGTCAAAAAACAGTTCCTTGGTTGGTTCTTATTTTAAACAATTTTTTCGTGTGTTGCTGTGGTCTCTAAATATACGATCTTTGAATATAATTCAACCTAATGCACCATCAATTTTGTTACCAACAAGTCTCTGTCATTTTAAATAAAACATTATGTTTTATGTACTTCAAAAGACATTTCCTTGACTGGTGGTAATTTTAAACAATTTTTTACATTATATTCAATTCTTTATATTTAAACCTGAAATCTCGGATCACTGAGAGAATAATCAAGATTAAATATATAATTATTGTACTGTGCAAGTTTGTAACGTAAATTTACTCATCGTAGTGAATTTAAAGAAATTCTTCTTTCTTCAGCAATACTTTAAATAAGTTAAAGATGAATCAAAACAGCAACTATTCTTAAAAATAGTCGCAATAAATAAAATTTTTTAATTTCGCATAATATTTATCCAGTTTCATTGTATACTTTAATTCGACTGATTTTATTTAATATATAATTTCATAGTGAATGCATCGAATTACAATACAAAAATAAGGAAATCAAAAATTGTACCACATCCAAAATAGAAACGGAATGTAATTTAGTGCATTTTACTATACGTACGTTGTCAATTCATTTTTATCGATGAACTATACTAATTGAAAGACGAAAGAGAACGTCGAGTAACCGTTGCTATAATCGCGGAACGTCGTATGCAAAATACTAAATAGAAATGAATGTATGATTCGCGGAATTCCAAAGTCAGATGATTGACAAACATACATGACGCGTCGCTACTCATTGATTCAGTAGAATAGTGAGTAAAAGGCGAGAATACTATGCTTCACAGAATCATTCCTGACTGTGTTGCGCGAGCGTATTTACGATGCTGATATAATAACTGCTAATAGTAGAATAAACATGCTAACACGTTTAATATTAGGCGTGATATGCAGGGAAAGTATATTGTAAAAGTCATCTACGTGTACGTAATTGTTGATTCAAGATTAATTTGCAATTTTCTTTTCCTTTACATTACGGCGATTGTGTAAAAATTTTTTACATATTTACAGCATCACTTCCTCCGAAGAAAGGCTTCGGTAAATTTTTAATAATATAAAAAATATATATATACTATTGTGTTCGGAAGTGTCTATAGAATCGTCTCATGAAAAAAAAATTTGTATAAAATTTATGGTTAAAACGCAACAAATTTTTAAAGATTAAAAGTTTAATATTTTCAAGATATTTTAGGATACGAATTCTTTGGAAACAAATATATGTTACATAAGTGTTATGTAAAGTACAATATACACACCTGTAACTTTGTTTCCGTCCTTCTGCCATATCTTCAGCATCGCAGCGGCTTGTTGGGCAGGCTTATTAGAATACTCTTCTTTAATGGAGGACACTTCATTAGGCGGAATATTTAATTCCTCCGCGAGCTTCTCCCAGTCCGAGCCCAACAGGTTCGCGATATCGGTTATTCTTATTGTAGCTCTGTAAATAGTGTCTGGACGACCTAAAGGAAGTAATTAACATTGAAACAACTCCACCTTGGATAACCACAGATTATCCGCGAAACGATCTGCCACAGCGTTTCTCAACCTTTTAATCAACCATCGTACTTTTTAATCATAGTAGCACTACAATTCATTCATTAATTTACTGCAGCATAATTTCGCCATTTTGTAACATTTGGATATTTAAAAAATTGCGATACAAAGTGTTGTTTAGATATACCAAAAGATTTAGAATTTTTCGATTAGTAATTACCTGCACAAAAAATTTGTAAACCTATTTTTTTCGTAAACTCTATTTTTTAACGCTTTAGGGTAGCTACCCTCTTAACTACTTTCACAAGGGAAGATCTTCTGTTCGGAAATTCAGAAAATTATGAAAATTTATCGACATAATGTATAAACCACATATAGATATATATTATACATTTTTTGTTTGCTATTCAAATCCACTCTAAGGCAGAGTTGGGCAATTTTGCCTGAATTGAGGCAAAACCGTCCCCACCGTAGCGTTAAGTGTTCCCTTCCAGCAAGCGTCGTACGGTGGGGCAACGAAGACACGAGATATCAGTGAACGCGACGACCGTGCGCGCTGTATGAAAAAGAGGTTGGTGGGGGAAGCAAGCGTTTGAGGAGCCCCAACCGTGCCTAGGCCTGCTCTAAGGGATTGAAATTAACCTCTGCAAAACAACAGCTATTTCTTTTGATTAAATATAGTAAATTGTAAACGATTTGTTAACTGTTTGTGCTACAACAATTTATTCTACCTCTTATAACTAGCGAGTTTCGAGATAAAATAGAAAAATATACAAATTCTTAAGAGCAAGTGAATCTTACAAAATTGAAAATAGAGATAAAATAGAAAAATATACAAATTCTTAAGAGCAGATGAATGTTACAAAATTGAAAATAGAGATAAAATAAAAAAATACACAAATTCTTAAGAGCAGATGAATCTTACAAAATTGAAAATAGAGATAAAATAGAAAAATATACAAATTCTTAAGAGCAGATGAATGTTACAAAATTGAAAATAGAGATAAAATAAAAAAATATACAAATTCTTAAGAACAGACGAATCTAACAAAATTGGAAATAAATGATTGAGAGTCTCTCAATAAATTATTCCATAGTTACAGCAATATTCATTCATAAAGCAATAAATTGTGTTATTTAATATTATGTAGTCACTTCCATTGAGGTATCATCACTCAAATGAAAATTATTAAATTTCTTTCAGATACAGTACAATTAATAAAGAACTTATTGATGGATATATATTCTACGAATCCTCGAAGTTTCATAATTTTCTGAATGCTCAGATTGAAGATAGTCATGCGCAAAAGGTTGGGAAACACTGTCTCGGGCCAGGATACGTACTTATGCCACCGTCGCGTAGAAAACTATAATTCTTCGAGAGCTCCAAAAGATCGACCTCCGATACTGCAGTCTCTGGCGATATCTTCTCTGGCAATAGGATATTCAACGTGCAAATCGGCGTTTGAGGCAGTTCACCCTTAGGAACCTTGGGCTCGCTCATGAACATAATGCGGCCCATCATGTCCGCCGCGTCCGGGTCTTTTACTCTAGCTGTGAACGGAACTCTATTCTCCTTGAAAGCTCTAAACGGCAGTTGGAGTTGCTCTCCGCTCTTCAACACTGGCACAAGGTTGCCCGAAAACTCCATATATTGTGTTTTACCCTCCAACACCTGCGGCAATTAATTTTAAGACGAATTGATCAATAATCTACCAAATGAAAAGCTTCTAGGTCAATTGTGAGGAAAAGATGTTAAATAAATGTAAAATGTTCTGTATTTTTTTATATTCCTCATAATTTTGCTATATTTTTCTTTCATAGCTACATTGATTATAATGCCCTTATTGTTGATAATTAGACTACGATGTTGCGAATTTTTGTGCACAATAAAAATTTCCTGCATCAATTGCCAAAGGTTGAAGCCAAATTAACATTCTTTAACAATTTGAACAGATTGAAGAGAATATATTGATACTCATAAGTAGACTGGAGGATCTTTATGTAAAATGAAAATTGTTTAAGTCAATTTTAATATACAGAAATTAAATAAAAATGGATAATTTCTTTCAAAATTTTTGATAAATTAAACTCGTGATAATTAAACTCTTCTAATACTTTCACAGATTTTTATTTTACAAATTAATTTTTGTTATAAATTCATAAATCCGTAGTCTACTTATAGGTTCTTTTAATTCTTCTATGGTTAATGTTAAATTTTTGTACTGTTTTCAAGTTTGCGTTTCACCTATTCGCATTTGTCATAAACGTATAAAATCCGCAGATTATTCGCGAGAACGAGTTAATTACGTGGAATAATTATTGCGTGTGAATCTAAGTTTGAAAACTTCAGTTGCTGAATAATTATACCGGTTATTATTACAGTGATTCAGCTCATTGAGATGCTTTAAGAGTCCATGATTCACGGTTTAAGGCTTCTTAATCATTTTTCCAGTGGTGGTAGATAATTTTAATTGTGCAATAAGAAGTCATTCAGTTACGCAACCGAACGTCTCGTACAATAAATAAATTCAGTGTTGTACGCAATATTTTCTTGTACTAAAAAAACAGACATTAATCGAAAATTGTAATATTTAAAATACTGATACAATTTTTAAAACAGATAAAATATATTAGATTTACATCTAAAAAATAAAAGAATGAATTGGAATGATTTTGGTGAATTTTTACACTGAGAATTGACAGCGAGTTAAATAATGAATGAAATAAGGAAGGACTTTGAGGAGCATTTTGTTATAAATTTTTATTAAGGTTTCTGGAATGTTTAGATATAAATGTTTGAATATAAACGTGTATGACAATGTTTTTGACTTACCTCAACATCTCGACTCTTCGCAACTTCCGTGAAATGTTCTTGATGCTCCAAAGTCTTGTCTTCTTTGTCATCGGTCATACAGAAGACACGCAGCCTTGCTTCCAACGGATCTACTCGCTTTGCAAATACTACAAATCTGCGGACGAAATGCTCCAATAATTTTTCATACGTAAGCAAGCTTGTAATCATGCAGGTAAAACTGCGGTTGCAGCGAGGGATTTATATAATTCGGAAATTTCGCATATTATACGCAGACGTTGCTAAGAATCACCATTAATGATCAATTCATCAACTGTGCAAATTTAATACAGTCTATTTTTACATGTAATAATAATGTTCATCGTTTAAAGAATAGTTCTATTATGTACCAAAGCATGGTCTTATAATTTGTGATAAATTTTCCATGTTCAATAAAAAAATTTCCAAAAACTATTCATCTACCCATTTTATATTAAACATTCTATTTTATACATTTATTCTATGTTTTCAAATGAAAACTTTATCAAAAAATAGATGTATCGTACATATTACACATAAATGATTGCTTTTATACATTCAATAAAAAATTGAACTAAAAAATAAATGTACAAAAACCGAATTTATACAAAATATCGTTGATAATTAATTTCTCTTTTATTCTCAACGAAAATTGTATTAAAAAATAGGTTCATATAAAATGCTGTGTCTAAATTGACTTTTTTAATATTTTTAACAAAAAACATTTACACAATGATAAATTTGTATAAGATATTCATATTTTTAGACAATATTTTAATTTGAAATGTAAATATTTTAAACATAGTACTATATGCATAGTACTAATTCTTTTTACGATTAAGTTAACTGGACATTGCAGAACAAATTAAATAGAGAAACAGAATGGAATAGAATCAAGTTCTTTTTATTTTTATTTTTTGTGTAAAAAGTCTAGCAAAATCTACGTATAATATACGAGTGAAAATGTTCTACCTGCGATTACGTTCTTAGGTAATTAGCTCTCTGTATTTTTCATAGAATTTTTTGAAAATAAGAAATTGAAAGTGAGTGATGTCAAAAACGTACTTAGCCATGAAAGGTACGTGTGTCGCATGTGTGTATAGCTCTGTAGCCATTTTCGTGGCTTCGGATATATTCCGACAATCCATTAACCAGAAGCGAGCGGATACTGTGGTAGTAAAGGAAACGCAATCTTTGACGAACGTGAGCGGCGTCGAGCCTGTGACATCCTCCCAGACTGCCCGAGACTGACCCCCTGAACGACATATATACCAAGTCCAATAACATTATTAAAATATGTCCGTGTTACGAATACAAGAATCGGCAGAAGTGATTATGTGTGGGATTTGAATCCGATGCGACCGAGATTAATTACAAATTAGGACCACATTCGCCCCTCCCCCTTCTCACCGGAAATCCTCTTTCAGTATTTCATTCAACGTCCTTTCACTGCTCTCTATCTTTAACGAAAATTACAGGTTGCCCCATCGAATTTTCAATCTCCCCCAGCACTTTATGGAAAAATGTGTCACGCAAAAAATTGAACTATATTCATGTGCATTTATTATTTCGGAAATATATTTCGGATAATTATTATCGGAAATATTATTTGTAATTCTTCGAAAATAGGAACTGTACTCTTTATTTCTTTTTTAATTTTAACAAAATAGGAACTGTGATCTTCGTTTTTTTTAATTCTTCCAAAATATAAACAACAATTTCTGAATTCGTATACATTCCTCCAGAATATGAGTAGCCATGTTTTTTTTTCATTTTTCCAAAGTATGAAAAATAATTTTTAAGTTTCTTTAATTCTTTCCAAACGTGAACGATGACTTTTGTTTGAATTCTAATGACGTATGAGCAAGTACTTTTTAATTCTCTTGTAATTTTTCCAAAATGTGAACAAGAATTCTTATCGTTTTTAATTGTGAACTGTAACCTATTCTTGATAGACTTCATTACAAAGAATATAAGAAATCCAAAAAACATAAAAGCTGTAGAATATTGGAGAAATCACATCTTTGGTAAAATTTTTATGTTTTCTATATTTGTCTTGTTGTTTTGTATACTTTTCTTAATGAAGAAATATTGTAGACAAAATATGCAGATTCAAACAATTGGTTTTAAAACATTCGTATGGATTTAAATATAATTCAACTTTTCTGTAACATATTTTTATAAAAAGATTAAGGAAAGTTTTGAAAATTCGTGATAATACTGGACATTCTGTATAATTTTCGAAAGCTATATATCTTGTAATATCAAAAGCTATAACGCTAAAAATGTTTATACTATTGGAACAACAATGCATATAAAATTTTAAAGTCTGAAATGTCTAGAAAATGGTTTAAAAAAGCTAATAGTTGTTAAAAGTTCACATTAGATAATCACAATCTTCAATTTACTTAAACTTTATGAAAAGAGAATTTGATTTGATTCATAGTACATATCAATTTTGGAAATTGTATACAGCTTCACTAATAAATTATTTAAAATTTGGACCGAAGTGATTATTTTCAGTAAAAAACGTCTACATGCTCGTACAATAAAAATATTTATCTGCAGTATAGTTCAAGAGCAAGTAAATTCAGGAAACAATATTGCATAAAACAGCAGATAAACTACTAATCTACTTAATAAATTTTAATAAATTGCTAAAAAATATTTGCATATACTAATAGGAGCACTACTGACAAGAGTAAAACGATCGAAAAATATTACATAAAATTATTCCTGACATGTCCTATTAATTTTAAAAATATTAACACTTCCTACTCATTTTTTCCTATATTGTTAAATTGCATTTGTCTTTCTATTGCTCATTAGCGAACACATAATAGCTATGGCAAAAACACCAACCATAAAATTATTTCTAGTATTAATATTAATTCAAGTATATTAAAAATATAAAATTGATTCAGTTCATTTTTGAAATCTTTAAATTTGAAACAAATTTCTTGAGTCTGTCTTGTTGAAAAATTCATGTAATAAACACGATTGATGAAGCCTGTATTTAATATCGGTCACCATAAGTGCGTTCATGTTACGTGCTGTATCGTGTGTGATTAATAACAAAACAAACGACGACCGAGTAATAATGCTTGCTAAATGAAGGAAAAGCGCCATTCAAAGAAATCGCGCGAAAGCAAATACGCGAGAGTCGTGTGATTATGCGATTGAAAGAAACAAGCGAGAACAAACTGAAAGTATGTGAAACAATACTAATTCCAATCGCGCTGTAGTAAATACGTAGGTCGAGAACAACTTATTCAGTTCCACGCGACAAAGAAACAACCTTTAACAATAAAAAAAAAACGGTCTTCAACTCGAAAGTCACAGAACTAAACATAAACGATTCTTTTCGAAAACGAATTATACAATATCCGAAAAACTCGGAACGAAATTGGTTAGTTAAAATTTGGTAATATTGTTCATTGGATCGTAAACCGGTTAAAATACGAATGAAACACTGTACAGGGTGTAAAGAAATGTTTGGTCTTGGCTGCCATAAGCGTACTCTACATCTTCGGATCGATGAAGATCTGTAAAAGAAAGTTGCCGCAAAATTGTCCTTGACCTTGAATTTCAAGGTCAACTTATTTTTATCGCATTGTATTCCACGCGTCATGGTGATAGAAGGTGCCAAAGGAACCATGTGTCAAAACTCAATATAGTAACCCCGCGATCTAAGTCCAACGGAACATTGCGATCTATGTCCCTTGGTCTACTCCTTCCACTGCGGGGTACCCCCGGAAGGGCCGTGAAGCTCGAGCTGCCTCGGTCGCCGAGAAGTGTAAACATGCCGCGTAATCTGATCCTGGGTCGGGTATATCGGTGTGAATCACTACTAATCCAATTTCAAAATTTCTTTATTTTTTATTATTTTTTCATGGAACTTTCACCAACATATTCGTGGCATTTTTCTAATGAAAATGATACCAAATATGATATAATTCCGATGATATTTACTTGTGTAATGAACGACGGAAGTTTTTTTATTGGCATTACATTGTACGGACACGCGGGCCTTTGAACTGTGCCGGCGGCCGCGACTCTTGTTGTCTCTTTCTTTCCTATACGCTGTCCCTCTTTACGGCCAAACATTTCATCGTTTATTACAAAAGTAAATATCATCGGAATTATATCATATTTGGTATGATTTTCATTAGAAAAATGCCACGAATATATTGGTAAAAATTACATTAAAAATAAGTAAAAAATAAAGAAGTTTTATTATTGCAGTAGTATTGTCTCACCGATACGCTATTTTTTGTTGCGCCATCGGCGGCGCGGTCCGTGTTTGCATGCTATCCTTTTCTACGTTCGGCGCGGTCGACGCGGTCACAAAAGAATAGTGTCTCTTCACGATCTAAGTCCCAGCAGAGAACCGAAAAAGAACTTAGATCGCGGGGTTACTGTAGTTCTCATAAAAAATGACAGCAAAGTCTCATTATTAGTACCACTTATTTTCTTAAAAATTGTTTACATTTCTAATGAAGCATGTATTTAGTGTTGTTGTTATATGATGTTTATCAGAAGTCTAATATAATCAATCATAATCAATATTACATTCTAAGTTTTAAGAGATGATCATCTCCTATTAAGAAATATTAGGAAAATTGGATCGATTCTTTGGCATAGAAGAAGAAATTGAAGACGAACATTTTTCAAGAAGGTAATATTGATTATGAGGACTTCTCATAAACAGCACATAAAGAACAACAGTAAATACTTGCTTTATTAGAAATGTAAACAATATTTAAGAAAGTAGGTAGTACAAATAATGTGACTTTGCTATTATTTTTTATGAGAACTGTTGAGTTTTGACACATGGTTCCTTTGACAATTTCTATCACCATGACGCGTGGAATACAATGCAATAAAAAAAAAGCTGACCATGAAATTCAAGGTCAAAGACAATTTTGCGGCAACTTTCTTTTACAGATCTTCATCGATCCGAAGATGTAGAATACGCATATAGCAGCCAAGACCAAACATTTTTTTACACCCTGTACAGCATGGCTGCAACAAATTGTAAGAGATTAAGTTAAACGACAATAATTGTTAGTCTTCGTATCAGTAACGTGGCGTATGGATACATATCAGAATGATCTATTATAGATACATATATATACATCTATATATATGTATGTATATTTATAGATCGTTTAAGTACACAATTTTGGTAAATATTGTTTTGTATATATATTGTATATATAAATTACAAGCCTAATTATTGAAGCAGTTACCAGTCAAACGAATGTGCTGAAACAAAAACTCTGAAATTAACGCTTACAATGAGCTAGGTAATAAAACTTTATCTACGTTAATTAATAATCCATACCTAAATGACTCAATCCTAACAATATGCAAGCATTAACAATGAATCACAACAAGATATGTATACAACAATGGTACTCAACGAAATGTTTCTATGAAACATGCAGCTACCATCTCCCTTTTAAATCTCTATCCGAAGGTCTCCGGGACGTGGATACACACAATTATTTCATTTTGCAATCGATCAGCTCATTCGATTTCGTCATTTTTCCATTTCGTTACAACCGTGGGTGGTGTTTGTTCGAAAGTACAGCATCCTGATCCCTCGATTAATCATGACGGATTTCTCAATTCGCTGAATTATGTGAGACTTGACGCTCTTCGTGGCGCGTCGATATTCAACTTAAAAAAATTATAACTTTTAAAGGGATAGAGCAAAATTAAAATTTCTTTGTACCTTAAAGGGGGCAATGTGTCCTTTAATTTATAAACAAAAGGTTGCATAAAGATACAATTAGATTGAACATTGTGGAACATTATTGGAAAAGGTATTGTTCAATAAGAGCAATGCGCGGCAACTTTAACTTTAATTGATAACTACGACGGTAATTTTAAAGACTATACCTTGGGACTAGGCTTATTTTGGAGGCAGAACTATGGGGAACATGATCATATTTTTTTTACATTTTTAAATCCTCTATCTTCAAGGTAATATATTTTTAACTATAGCGTGTCTTTACTTATGAAATTCAAAGGTATTTCAATAATTATACCACTGTATTCTGTAAGCGGACTTGAAATCAGAGAAATGATGACTTAAACTACCCCTAATTTCGCAACATCATGTTCCATTATTAACATTATTTTACCAACAATTGTCTGAAAGCAATGTTTCTGACATCCATCATAGAAAATAATCGATCTGATGTATTCAATAATGTCACAAAATTTTCTTTAAATTACAGCAACTTTTAGAGGTGTTTGCAGACAAGCATGATTTTTTGCATGATGGTCTACGACATATGGTACTACAATACCAAGTTAACATTTGAACCGTAAAGTGCAGTGTTCTTTTCTAATAAATAACGATGATTACACTTTTTCTGACAAATTCTATAAGATGGAAATTTTAATGATATTACTAAAAAGCGAAAAGAAAATTCTGCTTTATTTATGTCAATCCAATTCACAGTCTTGTTACCTTGCCAGGTTATATTATAGTCTCATAATTCATAAATGAAAAGTTTACAAAACAGAATTCTTTTAACAAAGCATGTGTCGCATATAATTGATAAAGTATAATTTATATATTAAAAAATAAAACTTGTATAAAGTACTATACAAATTAGTTGTTTGCAATAGAACCTTTGCTCAAGAATAAATTTATAGAAAATTTGTAGATTTGATCTATATTCTCAAAAAAAATTTCATTCAACAATAAACTTGTCTGAAATACTTATAATTAATTCCTAATAAAACCTTCGCTCAAACAATTAATTTGTAAACAAAATTCTATATAATTTGATAAGCTATATTTCAGTGTGAAACTTAAAAATTGAATTATAATTTCAATTTAACGATTATATCCATTTAATATTGAGAAATAAATTCAGTCGAAAAAGATTTCTTTTCCATTTCTGATCGAATTTCTCTGTCTCCAAACAAGTGATTTAATTACTGGAAAAAACATAAAATAATCAATGCAATTGTGCAGCGCTGTAATGAAACAATGCATCATAAATCTGCAGTCCCGACGACCTGGGAACAGACGACAATGCCTATCGGCCGGCGTCATGCCTGCTAAACTACGGAATTGATCATCGAATGCGATAGTGGTGATAGATCTGATCGTAGAGCAAAAATACGTGTAACGTACATAATACACATATAATATGTATACACGAAGGGCAGTTTGGCGGCGTATATAACAGATTCAGCACATATCGGTAAGAGATTCTCCAGTAAGACGGTACGCTGCTCTACAATGTTACGTGCAAGCATATATTACCAGTTATGCTGCACAGAAGTCGCAACGTCGGCGCGTCTCCTGAATACTGATTGATCATGCCTTTGTTGGCTGCCTGCGGCACTGGTATCGTTAAGGTTATCGGTTTGTGGAATTTCCTTCGTCTTGGTTCAACGGTTACGATCGGCGATACCGCCACTCTGTTGCCGAGGAGTTTCGCTACCAAATCGGCTGGTATCGGGTGTGCCTAAACGCAAATCATTATAGTTCGTTATCTATCATATCACGATATTGTCTATAATTATTTTGACACGCGATAGAAAATAAGGTCATTCTTAATTCCAGAATAATCGAATTTTCAACAATTTTTGTCCATAGAAATCAAAGAGTTTGAATGCAAAAATTCAACAGTAAATATTACTGTTTCTTTCTTTTAATTGACACATTCGTTACTGGTAGTTAAGAACATGATCTTGTACCTCCCCAAAGAAAATCAAATTAATTTTGACACCTCTGATTATTTATGACAAAAAACAGTTAGCGAAATATAACAGAGGGAAATTGTCAGAAGAATTTAAAGCTATTGGATTATCTTGGACAATGATTAGCAGAAGAAATACATTTTGATGTATCTTCCATTTTATTGATACAGTATTTAATCGATAAGTGTCACAAAATTCTGAACAAGAAGTGTCTCAAAACAATCCCCACTCCTGCGGGTTATACCCCGTGAAGCACGAGAGGCCTCGCTCGCCGAGAAGTATGACGTCATACGGGTCGGGTATATCGGTGAGATCACTACTAATCCAATGACAAAACTTCTTTATTTTTTATTATTTTTTTATGGAACTTTCACCAACATATTCGTAGCATTTTTCTAATGAAAATGATACCAAACACTATATACTTCAGATCATATTTATATTAATTTTCGTAATTAATATTATTATATATCTATCATAATCTATATATATCATCGCAATTATATCTTACTTGGTATCATTTTCATTAGAAAAATGACACGAATATGTTCGTAAAAGTTCCATAAAAAAATAATAAAAAATAAAAAAGTTTTGTCACTGGGTTAGGTGTTGTTTCGGCACAAATCAAAGAATAGTATACCTGAACAAGAAGTGTCACCGGCCGGACCCGCGCCGGACATTTATGGATTAAATAATGTACAGACAATTTCTATTTTGCATAAAGATCTGCAGTCTAGTTATAAAATATAATAAGACATTTTAGTGTATAACTTCTTTTGTGACAACGCTCGTTTTAATATTTCGCAGAAGAGGATCCTGGTCATTTTACAGACGCATTCTTTTATAGGTATACCTTTTCAGGAGTTTCTATAAAAATATACTAGAAGTTTTAAAAATGTCTTCCTCGATGTAGACTACTGTAGATTTGAAAGATGAAATGTTCTCTCTTCAAGGCGATTGCATAAAAATTGATTTATGGTTTCTTTACTGCCTAAACGTATAAGATTGGCAGGCCGGTAGTGATAGTGAGAAGAATCGTGTGTACCTGGAGGCCAACTCGGATTTTTTTGGTAAGCGCTGCCGGTGGGAAGACAGCTTGAACTTGTGGGACTGCCGAGGAAGAGACTGTGCCACCTTCAGGGCCAACTGCATGAACCTCTTGCCTAATGCGAGACACTACTGCGAAGTAATGTGGGAAGTCTGCAGTTAGTATCCTTACGATTCGGGAAGTTTGGAGATCCTCGAGCTGGCTTAATTCTGCAAAAATAATTTCACAGATTGTTTACGTTAATCCCATTAATCAATTACATTTACTACGGCCTTTCACTATTTACATACAGTGGCCCACAAAAGTGTTCGTACGCCCTTTAAATCAGAATAACGTTATCAAAATTTGACCAAACTACTTAACATTTTTTGAGCAATTAGAAGCATTGATTTAGTAAATCACGTGCAGAAAAGATTTTGAAAAAATTGCAATTAGTAGGAATTACACGAAGAAATAAAAATGGCACTTTTTAAAACTTCTTTATTTTAGCCCATAATGAAAATTCAAAATATGCCTTTTGTAGATCTATGTTAGTTATACATATGCTGAAAATTTCATCGAAATCGGTTGATGCACAAAAAAACGACGCGCATCGAAAGATGTCAGAAACTATGGATTTTAAGCAGAAACTGACCAAAAGTCGTGAAAAACTGCGATTGTCACCACTTTCAACCGCTTGTAGCTCATACGTTCGTTAACTGATGTCGATGAAATTTTCAGCATATGTGTAAGTAACATAGATCTACAAACAGCATATTTTGAATTTTCATTTCGGGCTGAAATAATGAAGTTTTAAAAAGTGCCATTTTTATATTTTCATGTAATTCCTAGTAATTGCAATTTCTTCAAAATCTTTTTTGCACATATTAAAAGTAAATCAATGCTTCTAATTGCTCAGAAAAAGTCAAGTGGTTTGGTCAAATTTTAAGAAAGTTATTCTTAGATAAAGGGCCTACGAACACTTTTGTGGGCCACTGTACAAACCAAGCATTCAATTGAATATGACTTTTTAACCAGTTAGCTGTTGCGATCTCTTTGATAAGTGTGTACCTAAAATGTGTCGCAAAAAGTAAGCGAACTACTTTGTCCACACTGTATACAGTTTTTTCATAATAATTATTTATATTTTCGTATTTGCGCGTTTTATTTCGTCTTGGCCTCCAAATATTCAAAACAACTTGAAATTTAAGAATATATTTTAGTTTTCACTAAAATTGCAATGTAAACAGCAAATTTTAGCTACTTTTTACGTATGACGAGTATATTCAGCATAACAAAAAACTGTGCCATTTCTTCGTGACGAGTATACTCGTCAAAAACAGCTAACTGGTTAATACTTGCACTACTACCTTCTAAACTCACGCAAGTTTCACTGTCTATAGCACTGGTTCTTAACTGGCGTTCGGCCAGCTTTTTGTGTTCCGCGAAATTATGAAAGCCGAATTTTGTTTTAAATCATTTTTATAATATAGAATCTATTTATTTTTATGCGGGATTTCTTTGTTTGTTTTTTTGGGTCGTTACTTTTGGTGTTCGGCAAATTTTTCATATAATCAAAAGTGTTCCCTGACTTCAAAAAGGTTAAGAACCATTGGTCTTTAGCAGGCATGTTCAGAAGTAGCTCACTTGGAGGCAAATTCGAGGGAGATGTCTATATCTCCCGCCCGTGCGTCTCGCTCCCCGTGGCAGCCGTAGTCCTCCGAGCTCCTCAGACCCGTGCCTACCGTGGGTCCGAGAGTCGCCCCAACGCGCCACACGCGGTACATATTGCAAGCGGTAAGCACGGGTCTGAGGAGCTCGGAGGAATACGGCCGCTACGGGGAGCGAGACGCGCTGGCGAGAGAAGTAGGCGTCTCCCTCGAATTCGCCTCCAAGTGAGCTACTTCCGGACATGCCTGGTCTATAGTATAATATTTAACGCTAAAGCAAATTTTCTAATTTACGATTATTAAGATTGTAAAGATGCTTCTTAGAAGAAGTATTTAATAAAGTTATTTCTTTGGGCGTACCTACATTGTGATAAAAACTAACTAATAATCTGAATTTTAATCTGATTTATTATTTTTATAACGTAATGGTCACTTTTAGTTAGTACTGGTCTCTGTACACTTAGAATATAGATTCCACGACATTTTTAATTTGCTCCTGGAATTTTTCTATTGTAACATTCTAGGAATTAACAAGCATGTTCTTAATGTTTTAAATGTAGTCATTTAGAAGTGCATATCAGCCATTTCTTACTGAAAATGTAATCCATTCTATTAACACTAAATCTACTGACCATTGAAGGTGAATAGTATATATGTTGCTTTATAAAAATGGCACTATTGAATTTATTTAGATTTTGTGCGATTTTTATTATAATGTATACAGTGGAAGCATCTTGATAACTTCAATAATCATTAAAGGTGACTAGTATGTGCTGCTTTATAAAAATGACACGATTGAATTTATTTAGATTTTGTGCGATTTTTATTATAATGTATACTTTAATGAAGCAGCGTGTATAATCATTTCCAGTGGAAGAATCTCGATAACTTCAATAATAGTGAAATAAAAAATTCGAAACGGTTCATTTGACTCGCAGTGGTAGGTCTAGTGTTAACGGCGATATCTAATATCCTTTATCAATTTATTTGTGTACAATACTCGTTGCCTCCTATCGTTTATTAAAGTAGAAAAAGTCCAGACGTTAATTTGTAATAAAAAAAGATCGTACCTTCTCCTTCAAAGCTCTCATTAAGCACATCCTGGACTGCCTCCTCGCTGGCTTCCAAGGTGTGCTCACGCCAAGTTTCTCCGTTGTCCGATCGAAGTATTACTATCTCTCGTTCTTTTCCTCGCAACGAAGCAAAATGAGGTACCTCTATAATCACGGGCCTGTTCAAACATAAATATTTGTCCCATTTAATCATACAAACAATGAGAACAAGCAATCAAAAACTAGCAAAGGATAGCTACGTAATTATGTCGACAAAGGACATCGTTAAACTGTAACACGTCCTTTTTAATCCAAACACATTGCTATGAAATATTCAAAATGTATCTTCCAATTCTGACCTTGCATGACCTTGAAGGTTACTGCGCAATATACGGATGAATTCGTCTAGGCATACGCTTTCATCGCATATAAAAAAATATACAGCATTCCATTTAAAAAAAGTGAAGGTCACCTTCGTATCTAACAAAATAGTATAAACACAAAAAAATTACATACGCCATTCTGTTGCGCGTAAAAAACAGTACTACTTTATCCGCCTTCATTTTTTCTAATATTTACTATTTACAAGCAAACCGCTGGCTAGTGATAGCGCGAATACACTGTATACATGGTGAGATACCTAACGTTTGCACCTCAAATATCTTTGTTGTTTCTAAAGATACGTAAAATATGGTAAGGACAAAGGTGAATGGTACAATGGGGTTGACACGATGCCCAAAAAATGTTGTTTTTATGTCACTTTTTTTAGAGATATCAAGGTCACCTTGACTTTTTTAAATGGAACCACCCTTTTTTAAACACCTACAATGATAGTCCCTTTCATTACGAATTCAGTGACTATAATTACTCAAGATCATTCAACGTCGCGGATAGAGATAACGTAAAAGATTTAACATCGATACATGCCTGTAAACGGGCTTTGAAAGAATGTTGAACTTTGTCCGTGACCTTGAATGACCTTGAGTAATTATAGTCACCGAATTTGTAATGAAAGGGACTATCATTGTACGTGTTTAAAAAAAGGTGGTTCCACTTAAAAAAATGAAGGTGACCTTTCAAAAAGTCAAGGTGACCTTGATATCTCTAAAAAAATGACATAAAAACAAAATTTTTTTTTGGCATCGTGTCAGCCTCATTGTACCATTAAATTAATTCTTTTTAAAAAAATATTAATTCCTTAACATAGTTTACCCCATTGTACCATTAAATTAATTCTTTTTAAAAAAATTTAATTCCTTACCATATTTTACGTATCTTTAGAAACAACAAAGTTTGTTTCAACAATCTTTGAGATGCAAACGTTAGGTGACTCAGCCTGTATAATAATAAACATAAATGTTCCCTGTGACAAAATTGATGTTCACCAATGTCGTTAATGCCACAGGTGGAAAAATGGTTCTTCGCCGGGGCGTTGAACTGTGAATTAGAGAAACGGTGATGAACATACCCTAAGAACTTGGCGCCCACAGGTCCCAGTTCGAGGATACGGCTTGCCAGAGCTTCTCCTTCCATCAGGGGCGGTGGATTGGTCAATTTGTCCCTCCTCAGGTATCTGCAGGTGACTCTCATCGGCATCGCGGCCTTCCTAGGAGGAACGATTACGCGGACACCGCTGTGCCTGCACCCCCGCATTGCACCGCCTCGTGCATCCACCAAAAAGGAAACCAGGAAGCTGTCATTGTGCACAAGACAAGATAGTTTACAAACCCCGTCAGATCAACGTCGATCGGGACGAACGAAAATATTCGGCTTTAGCTTGGAGGACGTTATGGCAACGCCGACAGATTCGAAAAATAAGAGCGTTCATTCCATAAAAGGGCTAAATCACTTAGAGACACGTATAATAATAATAATAATAATCACAGAAACAGTTTGTTTAATACTATGACAATATATGAATGTAATGTGCGCACACGGACATAGAAAATTTTTTCGGCCATTTTTGGGTGGTAACATGCCATTCGCTCGAACGTAAAACCAATTAACAATCAAATAGAAATAAATGATGCCTCCGGCTAGAATATTTACAATATCTTGATAAATTATACACAGTGAAAGCTAGTTCTATATTCGAGAGACTAATTTACTGTTTTTTTTTTTAATAGATAAAGGTACTCTGTTTTTATTTTTAACTTCGTTGGGAAAATTTACCGGAGAGTTAAGTATTAAAAGCACGCCAAGCCGAAAAGCAATTTTTGGAAAAGATTTTCATACTAAAAGCGAGAACTTATGGATTGCGGGGACAGTTTTGTTTTCTTTTGTTGTCATAGTCTTTCCAACCCGGGTATTATTGACAATGGTGTTATTTAAATGCTCCGATCGTCATTTCGCGAGTAGGTTGCGAAATAATTATTCGCAGTTCCTTGTTGTACGATGGAGAAACGAAACGAATGCGAGGTAGTCATGGTGCAAAAGATAAATTACATGAGAGATGGAGCAAAATAAATTGTAAAATGGAAGAATAATGGCTGAAGAGGACAGCCTGTGCCAGGGAGTTGCTGCTGCATGGATACTTTACGGCTGCAAGCGTGAAACTAATCGACACTTAGGTGTTATGAAAACAAATCGTGGAGCGACAGGATCGACAGGATCCATTCCGTGTGTTATTATTGACCGATGACGGTGCCGGTGGATCGATTCCCGTGTGAATCTGAGGATTATTCACAGAGAAGTTGCGTGTGATGCGTGCACAGTGAATATAAAGTTGACAATACATGAGTACAAAATCGTACGAATTGATTTGCAGACCGCGATTTGTTTAATTCGACCGTTGAATTTGTAAAAATAACTGTACGAAGCGATCAAAATCATCGATTGTTTTTATTTCTCCATCGATATACCGAATAGTCTAAAAATATAGATCGCGAACAAATTCCGCGATGATTGCTCAACGAGGATGATGCAATGGCACCATTCATTGTTTGTCATGCGTTTAAAATACATTAATACTAGACGGTGAATGTTTATACGGACACACAGTTGAATTCATGAGGCTGGTGAGTAGTGATAAACAGAATTCTTGTTTATGCGAGAAGAATTCTTGAGCGAGTTTTTATTGTAGTAATATCGTCGTGCTTTAATTTGTTTTGAACGTGTGAATAATTGAGTCATTTTTATTGCTGTGGAAAATTGTTTCGATAAGAGAGAAGGGGATATGTGTAGGATGAACCAGAGTTTGTGCGCTATAGATGTACAGAATTTATTTATTTGAATGTTATCAGCTTGAGAGAATTGTTTTTTAAGAATATTAAGATGTACTACGATCTTTAAATATGATACAAAATATTTCCTTTGCTACTTTGGCTTACAATATTTATTTATGTGTTTTATGTCTTGAAGATCATGTTAAGAAATTATAAAAATGCTCTTTTGAATGATAAATCAAATTTCCTTAGTGTTATTTATGAAGTCTAGACTTGAAAGAAAAATTTACATTCATTATCAATATTTTAAATACAATAGCATTATTTATTATCATTAGACTGCGGATTTTATCCATTGAAATGATTAAAGGAATTTAAAAATACTTTCAATTCATTTAACTAATTAATAAAAGACGTAATCTATGTATCTTCTATATTTTGCATACAAAATTCTCAGTCCAGTTGTTATTATTATCGTTATTATTACTCGGTGAATATGAAAATCAATTACATTAAAATGCATAAAAATCCACAGTTTGCTAATTACGTACCAAGGGATTTATTTAGTTAAGTAAATTGTATTGCCATTATAATTATTATTGCATTTCTGAAGTACACAAATCCTGGTCCACATAGCGCAGTAAATTTTATGTTATCTTTTAGGACAATCCAAATGAATGATACAGTATTTCATCGTTAATTGTCGTGAAATTCTGAACAATAATAGTCTCAAAACAATCCCCTCTTTCGCGGACCCCTTCTGAGGGTCCGTGAAGCTCAAGAGGCCTCGGTCGCCGAGAAGTGTAACATAATGCGGGTCGAGTATATCGGTGAGACCACTACTAATCCAATGACAAAATTTCTTTATTTTTTACTATTTTTTATGGAACTTTCGCCAACAAATTCGTGGAATTTTTCTGATTAAAATAATACCAAACAAGATATAATTCGTACCATATTTACAATAATTTTCCGAAACTTTCATCGTCCATTACTCAAGTAAATACCATCGGAATTATATTTTTCTTTGATATCATTTTCATTAGAAAAATGCCACGAATTGGTCGGTGAAAGTTCCATAAAAAAATAATAAAAAATCAAGAAATTTTGTCATTGGATTAGTAGTGATCTCACCGATATACTCGACCCGTATTATGTTACACTTCTCGGCGACCGAGGCCTCTCGATCTTCGCTGTCCTTTTCTACGTTCGGCACAAGTCAAAGAATAGTATTATCTGAACATTAATTGTCGCCGGCCGGACCCGTGGTGGCGACGATTATCCATGAAATACTGTATATGTAAAATTGCAAACAGTTGCGAATGTGTGTATGTCTGTCAAAACGAGTGTACATTAAGTCGAAAGTGATCGATTAGGATTGTTTCTGGCGAGGTATATTCATTGTGCACAGTGTACTATCGATCTAACTATAATTGAGCGTCTACGGGCATTGGTGCAGCTATACAGAAAAAAAATATACAGAGAACATAAAAATCATAGTGAAGAGCGATACGGCGAGTAACAGAAGCTAAGATTCAAGAGAAGATCACTTACTTTCTCCATTGTGGAATTCTGCGAGTAGCGCAAATAAAATAACAGAGGATCGGGAACAAAATAAAAAACGCGTTAGTATCCATTCGTTCATAAGACATGATTGATGAGAGATGACGACATAAAGAAATGGTGTCGAGAATCTGAATCTACCGCAACTTTTACAGATTTTCGAATACGTATTTTTCTATAGATAATGGTATTTCGAATATACAGTTGCCATTTTCTTTTGTTTTGCTATAGCACGTGGGCAACGGTGTTTTGCAATTTGTAAAAGTTTTGTTAAGTTGCTTCCGTGCCATGGAGAGGGTCGCTTTGTTTTTCCTTTGTTTCGGTTCTTTTCTAGTTTTCTTTTGTTTTTTTTTTTTTGGAACTTTCGAAAACCCGCAATCATCACACGCAAGCCACTTTTAATCTATTTGTACAAAACTACAAAACAGGATAACAATAACAATTATGTATTATAGTAGAGACGCAACGGGGGCACACCACTCACACTCTGCGGAAAAAAGATATATACGTTAGGACAGCAACGGAAAGCAGACCGTATCGAAATCTGTTCGATTATGTTAATCATTATAACGCATTTTACAACAGCCAATCGAGAAATCAATTTTTAGAGCATTATTTTCAGTTCACAGCGGATTTTATGCGGTATTTTTTTAAATTTATGTACTTAACCCCCTCACTGTGTTCACTAATTGCTACTACTATTTAATTTTGTAAAATTGCGTCTGTGGTACACAAATATTATTGTAAAAATTTTTTATATGTACGGTGGAAAATCCGTTCTTATACAGACACATGAATCTTTTGATATGGTAATATATCTATTATATTTAATACATCAATTATTATAATTCATTACTATATTTTTCTGTATCGCAGAAAATTCCTTTTTTGTGTACCAGAATTTATTTATAGATTAATAAACTTTATTTATACATTGGAATGTAATTTCAAGTTTGGAATAATTTTTTTATATATTTTAGAATTAAATACGTACAATTCAATTACAGTTTAATAATCTTTGTCTATATATTGGAATGTAATTTCAAATTTTGAACAATTTTTTTATATATTTTAGAATAAAATTACAACTTGACAAATTTATTTATACATTAAAAGAATCTTTTCTGTATAATATAATGCAATTACAAGCTGACAAAATTTGTTACGAATTAAAAAAGATATTTCTATATATACATCATAAAATCTGTTTTTACATACAGGAATGCAATAACAAACTGAAAAATATTCTAGAAAATTTATTTCAACTATATTTCTGTTGAAGAACAAAAATTTAAACATTCCTTATGGGGTTATTATGACAAACACAGTAGGAGGTTTGAAATGTATGTTTCTCAAATGTAAACATTATTTCAATTGGCAAACGATATATTTCTTACTATTTTAAAAATACTACAAGGAGATTAAAATTCGCATAAACATCCGCAGTTGTATTAAATAACTTTCCCTTATCTCTGACGCGATAGTTACAGCGTAAATATAGTTGTCGACAGATTTCGATACGTATACGAAAAACGTATGGCTTGAACTTATTACGTAACGAGGGGTCAACCGAACGAGCAGCAGCCACTATGAGGAAGACATATGTGTTCAACATAATTAAACTGTCTAAAAAGACGAACGATTCCTTTCTCAGTATTTACACGAGCATTCTCAATAATCATCTTATATGTACACAGCTTATATTTACCGTCTTATCCGTGTAAGATAATTCATTTCAAAAGTTAATACTATCTGTATTATACTGTACTATATTCTGTATTAAATCTATATATCCTTGTTATAAATAAATGTGTCTTAACCTATCCAATAACGTATTGTCTCATTTCTTAATTCCTTTTAATGATGCTAAGAAAATTATAAAACCCGAAACGAGAAACAAGAAAAATGTACACAGCTTGTGTTTATCGTGTAAGATAATTAACTTTAATATAAGAATTAGTGCTATCTGTAGTTCCTAAATAAATGTGTCTTAAGGCCAATAAAATTATATCTCTTACTTCTTTAATATCATTTAACGATGCTCAGAAAAATAATAAAAGAGAATCAAGAAAAATACTATTTAGAAAACTTCTACGATCAAGGTTACAACGTAGACAAGAAAAATATTAAAAAGTCAATGATTATGTACATAGGTTGTGTTTACCATCTTATCCGTGTAGGATAAACAACTTTAAACGTTAGTACTATATGTAGTCTATAAATAAACGTGTCCCGACCTATCCAACAAAATATACATATTCTATTACTTTACCATCAGTCAACGATTCATAGAAGAATAATAAAACAAAACGAAACTAGAAATAGATTAATCAGAAAATCTCTTCGTTTGAACGAGAAAACGCCTAAACACAAGAAGGACAAAATAAAAAAAAATTACTAATTATCTTATGTACACAAATTGTGTTTAACTTAGATAATTAACTTTGGGAGTTAGTACTATCTGCAATTTCTTAACCTAGCCAATAAAATATGTTCTCCTTTTTTAAAATCATTTAATAATGTTCAGAAAAATAATGAAATGAAAAAGATAAGAAAAGTACTATTTAGAAAATCTCTTCTGGTTTGAACAAGGGAACGCCTGAGCACAAAAAGGACAAAACAATAAATAATCAATAATTATCGTATGCACACAGATTGTGTTTACCTTATCCATGTAAGATATAATTAACTTTGGGAGTTAGTACTATCTGTAATTTCTTAACCTAGCCAACAAAATATATTCACCTTTTTTAAAATCATTTAATAATGTTCAGAAAAATAGTGAAATGAAAAAGATAAGAAAAATGCTATTTAGAAAATCTCTTTTCGTTTGAACAAGTGAACGCCTAAATACAAAAAGGACAAAATAATAAATAATCAATAATTATCGTATGCACACAGATTGTGTTTACCTTATCCATGTAAGATATAATTAATTTTGGGAGTTAGTACTATCTGTAATTTCTTAACCTAGCCAACAAAATATATTCACCTTTTTTAAAATCATTTAATAATGATTCAGAAAAATAATGAAATGAAAAAGATAAGAAAAGTACTATTTAGAAAATCTCTTCTGGTTTGAACAAGGGAACGCCTGAGCACAAAAAGGACAAAATAATAAAAAATCAATAATTATCGTATGCACACAGATTGTGTTTACCTTATCCATGTAAGATATAATTAACATTGGGAGTTAGTACTATCTGTAATTTCTTAACCTAGCCAACAAAATATATTCACCTTTTTTAAAATCATTTAATAATGATTCAGAAAAATAATGAAATGAAAAAGATAAGAAAAATACTATTTAGAAAATCTCTTTTCTAACAAGGAAACGCCTACACATATAAAGGGAAAATAATAAAATAGGGCATGTTGTACCTGTCCCTCCACATTCCTTGTCCTTTCGACATGGTACCAAAAGCTGCCAGCGATGTGTTTAGGGACTCTAGGGACGGTCTAATCTCAGAACAAAATCTGGTATGATTATGGATAACAATTTCATATCATGCGCATGCTGTTTCGTATCAACTCGTGCACTTTATCACACAAACCCTCTATTTCTCTCTCTCTCTGTCTTTCACACGGTCTCTCTCTCTCGTTCTCTCTTTCTGTTTTCCTCTGCTTCTCTTCCTTTCACTATATCGTTCGTTCCGGAATGTTTTGTCAGGAAACGTGCGCGCTCCGGAAAACCGTAATACAATTTTAGATGCAAGCGCGTGCAAACACGTAGTGCTCTTGTACGAGAAAAACGTTCTAAGGCCACACGCCGAAAGTTCTACTTCTTGCCAAGAAGGTAACTCACGGTAGAAAGGTAGAACCCGATCGTTGTTCGTGCAATACAAGGAGTCTGTTATTATACTAAGAGCGAGGTGGGGGGTCGTTGTAAATAGATAGCACAAGACCATCCCTGTTTTAGTATCAATAGTTCTTTTTTTTTTGTCAAGGATTTACTGGCGATCGATTTGGGACAATTGATCGATTCTGGGTCAGCTGAGTGTGTTTAATTGTCTATTTGAATAACAATTTTTGCTATGTTACGATCGGACTGAAGATTTTATGCAATTATGACAAACATGGGGTACATGAAATAATGAAAATATTAGAAGAATTATAAATACGGGTTTTATGTACTTATGAGAAAAAATGACTCGAAAAAAGTAGAGAATAGTGAAATAATTTGAAGAATTTGAAAATTCTCAACTTACTGAAATTATTGAATGCAGACAATTTTTATTTTGCATGAAAATCCGCAGTCTAATTTACGTTACTTCAATAAAACGTTATATCTACCAGTTATTGCAATTATTTTTGCATTTTATCACACTCCGTACAGAAATTGTAATAAAAAATTCACTGCAATGATCAAATATGACAAATTAGTCACCTTGAAGCTCTTATATTCGAGCCTGGTAAAATAACATTAACTACTAAACAGCCTTAACATTCTTCGGGAATATGAAAATCAGAATTAAAAAGGATTAATTCTTTTCATGATTGATTATATAAATAAGAATTTTTTAATGCTTCTACCAACATCATGATAAAATTGATATAGTTAAAATAAATACTATTTATTTAAATTCTGATGTTAATTTGCATTAAATTATATTATCATGATATTGGTAAAACTATTCAAAAATTCATATTAATAATCGACTATGAAAAGAATTAATCAATTTCAATTCTGATTTGCATATTCCCGAAGAAAGCCATAGTCAAGGGTGTTCAGTAGTTCATGCTCATTTAATCAAAATGTAAATGTACCATTTGTAGTAAGTATAATAATTTTATCATTCTATTGGTAGTAGTTATAGTCAAGAATTTATATTAACAAACAGCCATCAAAGAAATGCATAATTTTGCATTCTTATTCAAATTTTGTTAACAACGATTATAGTCAAGGATTCTAAAAAAGCAATTAAATAAAAAATGTAGGGTTTCAAGCTTTTGGAAATTAACAGATCATTGTACTGCCGACAAGAGGTCTGCGCGAAACACGAATTGTTTAAATTGTTAGCGTTAGACAAGGCGCTAGATGGGCTCGCATTCCGTCAAAGAATCGTTCATCCCAGCTATACGTTAATGAACAACATGCTTATCACTATGTAATTACTATGTAAAAACTGCTACGAGCAAATAGACGACGCAAATGTGGCGCCAAGCGATTGATTCTTGGTTTCTCAGCTGGTCAACCGGTTACATAAAACGTCAAAGCTGAAACCTTAGACCATATATACTTATACATAAACTTGGCATAGGTATAGGATCTGCATGGGACGCTGTAAAACGATAGTTGAGAAAAATGCCCACAGATGATAACTCAAGATAATCAAAAAAAGTAGATAGTGTGCGAGACGAAGCACAGTGTTATGTATTGTATTCGATACATATCATTCTTACCATTTCTTTCTAAACTAACTAAAAATTGTTACTTCTCCTCTTGTTCACGATTCGAGCACGGCTCGTTTACAACGCTACCGCTCAGTAGAATCAGCCGCGCCGCGCGAAGCCGGAATCTGTCAGCTGTAGTCGCGCTCTAGTTGGCCCGTCTTTTTCTTTAATAACTCGAAAACGAGGCCGCGTATGACATTTTCGCAAAGGAAAAAGTTTCTCAGAATAACCCCCGGAATCACACCTTTCAAGGAACTTGGATATTTGTGGGACACCCTGTACATTACAGTCTATTACCTCTAACGCTTCAGCTTTACGGCACTGCGGCTTCTCAACAGACTATTATAGCACTTTGCCCATAACTGTCATGATGATTTAATCTATAAGTATATATGGTCCGAGGCTAAAACGCATTCGGAGTATATAGAATGAACGGAAAAAGGAAACAAGATCGAAATAGCGTTACTGTGAGAGATAATATCATGATGGACAACGGAAGACTGATTAGTACGGTAGTTACGGATTTGGTTCTCGTTGGCTCCATTTAGGATCGTTTCATACGACGCCTTCGTAACGGTAATAACGCAACCGTGTGCTCTGCGGTTATGCATACGTTATGCAGATTACGTAACGCTCGGCGAATTATGCCGCTTATTGGGAAATGTAGTCTAACAACCTTTTGTCACTCTCGACAAGGAAGCCATCGCTATAAACAACATAATTAGTGCGAGCGAGAGATGACTTCATCGAATATAATTAACTGCACACCGACGCAGATATCGTACTACCATCGAAATTCCAATTGTCTCACCAATGGAGTTAAGATTGTTAACTGCACAGCTGATCATGCTATCATCGATATATTTATACGGTTGTGTCAACCCTTTGTGTTTAGGCCAGTGGACAAAATTGTTGGACAAAAAATTAACGAGACTAGAACTTCATTCTATATTTATATTAACACTAAACCTATCAGCGCGGAAAAATTATTCAAACAATTTTTTGATCAAAATTGTTGATTATTGTAAAGACTCTTTTATGAGAAATAATTGAAAAAAGTTTTTAACTCGAGCATATATTCTAATAAAAATTGATGAAAGATATTACCATAAAAAATACTTCAGTATGTCAAGGTTGCTCTTCATTCAGTAAAAATATTAAAAAACAGTCTCAAGTTACAGAATATTGATTTTAAATTGACTAACATTGTTTGAAGACATCGATATTAAATTTATTAGACCAATTTTAAATGCATAGACTTGCTTTATAATTGCTCAAAGAATTTATATAAAAGTTTCCCTAATTAAATGAATGAGATGGTGCAAAATTAAATAGGATTTACCGATTATTAGTATAAAAAAATATTTAACAGTTTTGTTCAGTTTAATCATTTCGTCTTGGACACATTTTTCAGTAATAATGTTTTATAACTTTTGTCCAAATGGAACTCTATTATTTTCTTGTAAATTAAAAATATCTTGAATTATTCAATTAATTCAGAAAGATGTTGGCTACAATTAAATGGTTTTATTTCTTATAGAATATTGTTTAATATAATTGTACCATTGAAGCCCTAAACCTTATAATTTTGATAATGCCTTGTAATTTTGTCCACTGATGCACGAAGCCAATAAAACGTGAATTCGAAGGTCTGCACTTCGGTTTACATTCCAGTATAAATTCAAAGCTCATTTTATACAGCTCGCGTGAGTATCGATTCCCACGATCCAGTATCGCGTTTCGATTGTTATTGTGTCAGCCAATAAATCTATGGGGTTAATCGTAGCAGGAGTCTTGCACCAAGTCTTGCACACTTTGTCACACTATAATACACAATATATTATTGTTCTTCGAATTTTCCAGTAATTTTACTATTTCTTTTGTTTAATTACGCTGTCACTGGCGTGCTCTGTGCTGTTACGTTGTCTGGCCCGTTAGTGCTCCTTTTATACGCCAGTAAAATCCAAAAATTTTGCAGCAAAATATTCGATTGTTAAAATTTTTGTACGAAAATTGTCTCTCTTGAAAATTAAGTTCTTGTTGTCTTCATCAATTTCTAATGTTTTTACAATGTTTAATTACAACCGTAGTCCTCGTCGTTGGCGAAGAGAATTTTAGTAATTATACAATGTTATATATGTATAGTACAAAGTTGCATTTCAAAATACTCTGTGTTAGGAATCCAATAAACTTCGTTCAGTAAGCGTGCAGTATCAAACATCGATAAACAAATTCACTATACGATCGAGATTCTCGTCGCAGTTGGAACTTTTGTTATACTGTTTTCGATTCACATTGTACTCAACAGTTGCGTTCTGATCAAATCCCAAAAACAACAAACCATGCAAATTCCACGATTATCCGAATTTTCTTTCGATTCGATCCGTGGATCGACACAGTGCAGAACGGCAAAGAATTTGGTTTTCCGAGCAAGAAATTCGCCAATATCGTTCGCGAAATTTAGAAACGAGTGTGCTATCTGCCGATTAGAACCGAATGCAATGTTTTCTAATGCACTGCAGATCGACTTTTCTTGGAAGAAGTATTTAGAACGCACAGATGTTTCCAATACTCTGAAATACGCGTTTGCGTGTGTTGTAGGGTAAGTTGCACAATCATTGCAGAAAATTATATGCAGACACGAAAATTAATACTTAATCTTTCGAAGCTTCGTTTTCTTTTTAAATTAATCAATTTTGCTATGCAGTCAAATTTCCAACAAAAGTTAATAATTAATCTGTCAAAGCTCCATTTTCGTTTTAATTTCATCAATTTTGCTATGCAGTCTTTTCAACGAAAGCTAATAATTAATCCGTCGAAGTTTCATTTTATGTTTAATTTAATCAATTTTGCTATGCAGTCAAATTTCCAACGAAAGTTAATAATTAATCTGTCAAAGCTTCATATTGTTTTTTATTTAATTAATTTTGCTATGCAATCAAATTTCCAACGGAAGTTAATAATTAATCTGTCAAAGCTTCATATTATTTTTCATTTAATCAATTTTGCTATGCAATCAAATTTCCAACGAAAGTTAATCATTAATCTGTCGAAGCGTCATTTTCTTTTTAATTTAATCGATTTTGCTATGCAGTCGAAACGAAAGTTAATAATTAATCTGTCGAAGCTTCAGTTTCGTTTTAATTTAATCAATTTTGCTATACAGTCAAATTTCCAACGAAAGTTAATAATTAATCTGTCGAAGGTACATTTTATTTTTCATTTAATCAACTTTGCTATGCAGTCAAATTTCCAACGAAAGTTAATAATTAATCTGTCAAAGCTCCATTTTCGTTTTAATTTAATCAATTTTGCTATGCAGTCTTTTCAACGAAAGCTAATAATTAATCCGTCGAAGCTTCATTTTATGTTTAATTTAATCAATTTTGTTACGCAGTAAAATTTCCAACGAAACGAATTTTTAATTAACCTGTT
The DNA here is from genome assembly GCA_913789915.3 of Sphecodes monilicornis. NCBI lineage: Eukaryota > Metazoa > Arthropoda > Insecta > Hymenoptera > Halictidae > Sphecodes > Sphecodes monilicornis. The sequence continues at coordinate 8,607,170 of OU565298.1, forward strand.
AACTCTTCAGTTTGTTTATAATTTAGTCATTAATTCTTTTAATTTATTATCTGGTAATGCCTATATTGGTATGAATAGTTTATAATATAACAATTTATATTATTGTTCTGACAATAATCTTGTGTTATGGTTTTGGAAGTGTTCAGAATTGAAAAATAGTTGAGTTAACAGGTCAGAAGTATTGATGTGCAATTATGGTAATTATTAATGGTACAACCTACCCTAAATTATCGAACTTCCCGGCTACTCGGATGAATGAAGTTTGCAAAATAACAATAAAAATGCATTTGCGTACATACCCGACGTGCACTGGGTGCCTGTTAATGTCAACGTTGTCTGGCTTGAGATTGGCTGCGTTCGATCGGTGGTAATTCTCTTTCGTGATCATCTCGGTTATGGTCGGCGCTATAAAGGAGATTCGTACGCATTAATCTTCTGGTAATCACGCAAATTACTTTAAATTGCTGCCTTTTATGTCGCGAAATAACGAGTGGAAGAAGCAAAATAGTTTATTACGAAAACTGAAAATTTTATACAATATTATCCTGTCTATTGAAATTATTCACCACAATAACATTTTATTTAACCAATTAATTTCCCAAATTTGTTAATAAATATATGAATTTGCATAAGGTGAAAGAAGCGACAAAGAAATTGATGTTTAGGTTTTTGGTAAAAATTATGTATACAATGTTATAAATAATAATTATTTTTATTGAATAATGTATTAAAATTATGTATTATTATATACATAATTTGACTAAAAATATTTCGAGATTGAAAGAACGAATAGCATTTTTTTAATGCAATTTTCTGTAGACGAGAAAGGCTGTAGATTAGTAAAAGGCTAGAAATTGTGCGATAAATAAATATTCAATTTTCTTGGCTTGTTTCATCGAATCATATGGCAGATCTATCGTAGATATACGGGCCTAATTTCCACCAATTACTTTTATCGACAAATGTCATCAGGTTGCAGCGAAGCAGGTCGCGAAAATGAACTAGGAACTCTAATATTCTACGACTGGAAGATTACACGACACCGCAACGATGCTGACTTACGATTAACACACGACTTTATGCTATTTCGAGTAACCTTTCATTAGACTTCGTTGAACTGAACAACAGCTCCTACAGTCCTGGCAATTAGGATAAAAAAGTAGCACTCTACTTGTAGAGGAATTGACACAACCTTGACATCTCTTCCGCGTTTCCGTCTGCAATTATTCCTTCGTATCTTCCTTGATCCGTTTGACTTTGCAAAAACAAGGAAATTGCATCGAGCACGAATTTTCGAAGACGATTTATTCCGTAGATTATTTATCGAAGTGTTGTTTCAAGTATACAATGTTTATCAGAAAACTCATTCAGAAAATGGTAAATTAGAGAATTATGTACATTATTTGGTGAATGATCGATTCAAGAAAAATGTACATCATGTATTAAATGGTATATTCAAGGAAAATGTACATTTTTTAAACGATAAATAAAGCTATAGCGCACATCATTTATAAAATGGTAAAATTTAAGAAGAATTAACATATTATGTATTAAATTGTTTAACAAAGAAAAATGTACATTATTTATTAAATGGTAGTACACTTCAAGAAGAATGTACATTATTTTTAAAATGGTAAAATTTAAGAAGAATTAACGGATTATTATTATTAAATTGTGTATTAAAAAAAATGTACATTATTTATTAAATGGTAATATCCAAGAAGAATGTACATCATTTATTTAATGGCGGTACAATTCAAGAAGAATGTACATTCATTATTAAATGGTGGTACAATTCAAGAAGAATGTACATTAATTATTAAATGGTGGTACAATTCAAGAAGAACGTACATTATTAATTAAATAGTGGTGTAGTTCAAGAAGAATGTACATTAATTATTAAATGGTGGTACAATTCAAGAAGAATGTACATTCATTATTAAATGGTGGTACAATTCAAGAAGAATGTACATTAATTATTAAATGGTGGTACAATTCAAGAAGAATGTACATTATTAATTATATAGTTAATTAGAGAATAGTATACATAATTTTTTAATTGGTAAATTCAAGAATAACGTAATCACTTGCAAAGTGGTAAATTAAAGAATAATGTACATGGTTTTATAAATAATAAATGAAAGAATAGTGAACACCTTTGATAAAATAACTAGTACAAAAATAATGTACATGAATTTATAAATAATGTGTACCCTTCATTAAACAGTAAATGAAAGACAAATCTATATTATTTATAAAATAGTAAATTATAGAATACCATCATGTTCTAAATAATAAATGAAAGAATACTGTACATTATTTATTAAATATAAACTAAAGGACTAATGTATACTATTTTCAAAATGGTAAATAAAATAATAATAAACATCATTTACTAAACAATAAGCGAAAAAATTGCAATTTACGTGTTCGTTTAAATACAATAATTCATGGATAGTTAAAAGTATCATCTAATTGATTTACCTATTACTCTAACCATTATTGACACATGACGTCAATATGTAGGATATTTAACATGCTCAAACATACACTGTTAGGCAAACAAAATGAGGACAATCTAAAAATAGCCTAACACAAGAATTCAGTATTATTTCTCTAAACTTGATTTTTTGCAATATTTAACAATAATGCAATGCTTTTATTCTATTCATTCACATTGGAGAGTTCTCATACCATTTAAAAATAAAATTGTCATTTCATTATAAATTTTATTCAATAATTTAACCATAAAATAACCGTATCAAATTCTTTGAATATTCTCGTTAACGAATAGTAAAATCGCTACAAGCTTCCACTTTCTTGAACAATTATAAATTGTTTTATACCTGAGGTACAAAAAGATGCATTGAAACTATAAGAACGTCCCAGAAAATTGATAATACTGAGAGGTAAATTCATTTATAAGGAAGCTACTCATAAACAAGTGGATCTGTTACGAAACATTGTTAAACAAAAAAAAAACAATGTCAAATTCCAGGATTAAGTAATTATAGAATTATATAAAATTCTAAGTTTTCGAGAGCGTGTTAAAAGTTTGTGCAAGTCAGTCAAGGATTTATCATGAATAAATTAAAAATCCATTAACAGATAGGCTATAGTGTGCTTTACGAGCGAATCGCCTGCGAAATCGGCATAAGCGTGCAAACAATTTTAGAACATGCAAGATAAATAGCTCACCTCCAGAATGTCGATTGTCCCTCTCGTCGTCTGTCACGTTGACGCGCATCGAATCATCCCCCATGGACTTCATATCGTCAACAGTCATGTATCGATATTGCTGTTGGTCGCTGAGCATCGGATCTTCACCTATGATCAATAGAAAATCAACATTTTAATCACTATAATCGATAGAGAGAGAATGAACAAAAAAAAAAACGGCGACGACGACGACACGTACAATTATTGTAATATAATAAATTTTTACGAGATTCAACGAGAGAATGAATATGTAGAAATCTAAGAGTATACTGTATAATTGAAGTTGCATGGGCAGAATGAACGTAGTGAAAGTTTTATATATGCACCAAACGTAAACAAATGATTAATGAGCCTGCAAATTAAGAAGAAAATCATTGCCATTGAAAACATTTCGATCAAGCCTGAAGAAGCGAGATAATATTAAGTGTCGTGTCGTTTATGTACTCGAATGTGTTCAGGTTTTTGGCTCTGATTAGAGCGGTGTGCACTGACGAGCATGACGGTGACGGGTCGACGATCGTTTGATAACTCAAGTCACGCGGAGTGATGTTTTCGTTCGGTTGCTTGACGGAAATCAAGCTTTAACTATTGTTCTGGTTAAACTGTACTTTGGAGGACCAATTTTTTAAAACTTTTTTTTATGCAGTCCTATAGATTTCGACGAGAAAACATCGAAAATGAAAGTATTATTGCCAGGAGTTCACTGGTTCAAAAGTTATACGCGTGTAAAGTTGAGCACTTTTAACTAACCCCAAACCAGCTTGGAATATACCGCTCAGTACTACTTAGCCGATACGCTGAACACCCACCATCTATCCAGCGTATGCGCTCAACTGTCCTACCTCTACACTCCGACCTACCTCAAAAACGCTTAAAATTGATCATGTTTACACGTGTATAACTTTTCAACCAGTGAACTCCGGTAACCAAAACTTGAATTTCGTGTACTAAAACTTACACGTCCATCACTTTCTCGTCACAATGTGTAGCATCACATACAGAAAACTTGGAAATTTTTGGTCCTCTAAAGTAAAGTTCAGCCATTGTTCTAGCTCGAAGTTTTCATTCTTCCAACCTTTTGCAATTTGAATCGCAGATGAATTGTTAGTATGATGAGACCATAAAGAGGATTTTTGATTTTGGGAAGTGAAACGATCTATATTATCACTAAAATGTCCTCCAAAAAATCAATATTTTCAGTATTAACGGAGCTACGGCGAAAATGGGCTCTTGAACTTTTTTTACCCTAAACAGACTGTCCGACGTTGGTAACAATCGTCAGAGAAAAACTACACTACCGATTTTTTTTAAACTTGACAGATAGATTCAGTAGGTTTCCTTTCACAGTCAGAAGTAACAGTATTTCACTATATTAATTGTTTATATTTTTTTAAAGACGAGGGAACATAATATGGTACAAAGTAAACGCTTCTGTGTAAACTGATTCTAGTTAAATAATTATGGTTCCGATAATAGCCACAAATGTGTTACTTAAAAATTGTTAAATTGAACACCGGACATCAGATAATAATATGCAAAAAATTGTATTTAAAAATCTTGTTTGATTTTCTCAGAAAAAATTCCAACGGAGACACAAACTTCTTGAAAACATGTAAAGAAATTCAAAAAGGAAGTTCTTGTCCTAATGAAACACAAAGCCTGCTTTTGATAATTTTTTAATATTATGTACCAAAAAAAATGTCAAGGTAAGAGCAGATACTGTGTAATACAATGCAAAAAATAATAGTTGAAAAGCTTGTTTCTCTTTTCCAGAAAAAAATCCAAAATGTGCACAAAGTTGTTCAAAACAAGAAGTTCAAAAAAGAATATGAAACACAAACTCTGCTTTGAACAGTTTTGAAATGATTTGTACCAAAAAAATGTTAAACAAAGAGCAAACATCGTGGAATAAAACGCAAATAAAAACACTTGGATAGCTTTTTTCCTTCCGCCCAGAAAAAAGTCAAAACCCAGCCTAAGATACCACATTAAAGTCCGAGGAAAGTCAGATTCAATAAAAAAATTCCAAAGACAATTAATAACATTCAGGCTCACAGACGTATTTTCAAGAATGAACTAGTACGAAATTCTAATTTTAAACTTCACCTAAATCCGTAGAACGTAATTTTTCCGTCTCAGCATCCATATCAGAAGACATTGAGAGCTTCACTTATTGATAACGCGCACTATTATCGGTCAAGGACGGAACGCGGAAGCAGATTAATTTTTTAAAAAATTCCAGACTACGAAAAACAACTGTCAACACTAATAAAATTCTGCTAAAATAAAATTTTCACTGCATAATTTTCGAATCGCCGACCGAAGAGACAGCGCGAAGCAAACTGATTGTGTGCAATCAAAGACCGAGAGACTCGTCAGCAGGATTGATAACGCGACATTCTTACCTGCTTCCGGCTATAATGAGTGCAGGTGATAGACGTGTATGCGAGAGACAGTGACGGAAAAATTCGGTGAAACGTAGAAAACGAACGCGTGGAAACGGCGTCGTGTTTTTCACGCGACTGACGAATTCGACAAGGTTATCCAATCAGCTTATTGAATCAGCCAACGTCGAACACGGCTTATCAGATATTCCAAGATTATAGAGTACAATTATTTAATGAGCGGCCAGCCCACAAACCCATTGCCCGCGACGAATGGCGCCACATCATAACATTACCAAATCACTTTGAATTCAATTTATTCTCCTGTTACGCTTAAATACGTTTCCTTATGGTACATAAATGGCGCTTTGTCATCGACCAGATTAAATTTCCTCGGTGCAATTGCTTTGGGTAATTTTGTTTTTATCGGCGCAATAATACCGGGATTCGTTTCATCGATTCGGAATTGCTCCGGATCGGAGATTGCTGCTTTTAGTGGCTCAATTACGTTGATCGAGGCAATAAGTGATTGGTAGATCGATGCTTGTGAGTGAGAAAGATTAGGTTCTGTAACAGTGTTTACACTTAGGAATTCTGAGTTTGTTGATCTTCTCGTTGTTGCAAAGAATTTTTGTTACAAATCGAATTTTCTTAATGATTTTAATACTACTTTGTTGTGTTTTCTTATTTCTTGTTCTTCTTTGGAGCTTTTTGTTTAAGTTTAATTTAAATTATATTGTGAAACAACAATAAAATAACTGTAGCCACTTCAATAAAGAATCATTTATAATACCAATAATTTAGGACATTTATACGCATTACTTTAAAAATAAAAGTCGAATAAAATATAAGATCATTATTGTCCGAATAATTGTGAACAACATTTCATTTAACTCTTGGGTGCACGCATTCTATTATTGGTTTGCATAATTTCTGGCATTGCACCCTATACAATAATATTAACATATAAATCATTTTTTAATTGTATATAACATCTGTTTTAATACACACTACATATTATTAATGCTAGTTTCAGATTTTTGTTTATACTCTTATTCATAGACTTTATTGTGTATGTTATCATAGACGTACTATACACAAATTGTATAATCAATTTAAAGTTTTAAAATTGTAAGCACTCTATATAAGTAACTTAGTAAGTTACAATAAGATATAAAATTATGAATAACATAACGTTGATTAAATTAAAGTTGTAAGTGTCGAAGGCTTATTAGTAGACAATTAATAATGTTTAAACACTGTGTAAAAGGAAACTAACAAATTTGCTTTTTAAATAATCTCAAAAGAAATTATTATTGTATATTACTACGGGAAACCAAGATGTCCTATGAATGAAATTGCTATCGCCATTGAAAAGAAATGAATTAAAAAATCCTTGACCGTTAATCCGTTGACCGAGTTCAAATCAATCTAAATACTTAAAACGATGTAACACAAGGTGAATAAAATTAAGGTAACATAATTTTCGCCACAATCGACGTGTGAATACGACATACTTCATACCAATTTGGGTACTATGACACAATGAACTGTCAAGTGACATACTGGGGTCACTCTAAAAGTTCTAATTGCGAAGAAATACGCAAATAAAGATTGTGAAAATTAACAATTATTTTTCAGTACCACAACGTATGAATTTATACACGATCAAAATTATGTTCCCATTTTACGTTCGATGAGATCAATAGCCGATAACTTGTGAACAAAAAGAGTTTATATGAACATTTTACAGTATCCATAACTAGAAAATAATTAAATCTTCACCTCGAAAAAATCTCCATACAGAAAAATGTTAATAAATGAATAAAAAATGAACGAGAAATAATTTCCGGCTATTTCTTGCGTCTATGAATTCTCGAAGAAAAACTCTCCATTAGAAGAATTATTAATAAATGAATGAAAAATGAACGAAAAATAATTTCAGATTATTTCTTGCGTCTATGCATTCTCGAAGAAAAACTCTCCATTAGAAGAATTATTAATAAATGAATGAAAAATGAACGAAAAATAATTTCCGGCTATTTCTTGCGTCTATGAATTCTCGAAGAAAAACTCTCCATTAGAAAAATTGTTAATAAATGAATGAAAAATGAACGAAAAATAATTTCCGGCTATTTCTTGCGTCTATGAATTCTCGAAGAAAAACTGTCCATTAGAAGAATTATTAATAAATGAATGAAAAATGAACGAAAAATAATTTCCGGCTATTTCTTGCGTCTATGAATTTTCGAAGAAAAACTCTCCATTAGAAAAATTGTTGATAAATGAATGAAAAATGAACGAAAAATAATGTCCGGCTATTTCTTGCGTCTATGAATTCTCGAAGAAAAACTCTCCATTAGAAAAATTGTTGATAAATGAATGAAAAATGAACGAAAAATAATTTCAGATCATTTCTTGCGTCTATGCATTCTCGAAGAAAAACTCTCCACTAGAAAAATTGTTAATAAATGAATAAAAAAGGGACGAGAAATAATATCATGATCTTTCTTGCGTCTTGTACTTAAAGAACAATTCTCCATTAGAAAAATTGTTAATAAATAATTCAAGAATTGACGAGAAATAATTTAAGGCTCTCTCGTACATATCCATCCAAAGACGAATACACAAGGATTTAAAATGGGGCTTGGCGATCCCCGATACGAAAGTTCCACCAATCGAACGTTAGGAAACAAGCAATATATCGCGTGTAAGCTCTCGGACACCGGTTCGGATCTTATCTCATCTATAAATAAATGACAGCGAGCGAGAATCGCAATTTTCCCGGTCTGTGTGCGCACAGGGAAATGATATCATCGTTCTCGGAAGATCCTCGGGATTAATGACATTAAAAATTCATATAAACATAGGAGGAATGGCAGCGACGACAACGCGGGCATGGAGAAACTGTAGCACACCGGCGTACTCGGAACCTCTAAATTTAGCGAGTGTTCAAGGACACGGTCCCGAAGCATTTCAGAAACTACCACGTTTCTAAGCTTCTGTCTACGAATAGTTGACCTCATAGGCAGTGACCTATATCTCGGTCGAGAGCGAGCGCGTTCTTCGAAAGCCGTGTAATCACGTCGAATATGCTCTCGTTGAATGTAGTTAAACCGTCCGGGACACGTCACGGACTAGAATAGTACAGAAACTCGTCTCTCGTAATCAGCGAGTCGCTTAATTTGCTTCGCGCGCCGCATCGGCGCTAATCAAATTCCGCGATTGTCAGCGCGGCTTCCGATCGTTCGCAACACCATACAATTCAACACTAGACATCCTTGGATCACGTGCAGTTAGTTTACACGTGTGTCCCGTGTGCACAAACTTCAGCAGAAATTGTTTTTCAACCCTTTGTACTAGAAGGTATTCCAACCCCCGGCTTTGCAGTTTAATTGAAAAAATTTTAAATAATATTAAAGTGGTCAATGCAACACCATAGAATTCAACACTAGATATCCTTGGATCACTTGCAGTTAGTTACATATGTGTCCCGTGTGCACAGACTTCAGTAGAAATTGTTTTCAAACATTTTATACTCGAATGTATTCCAACCCCTTGCTTTTAGTTTAATTTAAAAATTTTAAAATAATATCAAGGCGACCAATAGAACGCCATATAATTCAACACTAGACATCCTTCATCATCCTTCCTGATCACGTGCAGTTAGTTACACGCGTGTCCTGTGTGCACAAACTTCAGTAGAAATTGTGTTTCACCCCTTTGTACTCGAAGGTATTACAAACCCTTGCTTTGCAATTTAATTTAAAAATTTTAAAACAATATTAAGGCGGCCAATAGAACACTATACAATTCAACAGTAGGCATTACTGTATCACGTGCAGTTAATTTTATGTGCGTCCTGTGTGCACAAACTTCAGTAGAAATTGTTTTCAAACATTTTATACTCGAATGTATTCCAACCCCTTGCTTTTAGTTTAATTTCAAAATTCCAGAATAATATTAGGGTGGCCAATATAACACCATACAATTCAACACTAGACATCCTTGGATCACGTGAAGTTAGTTACACGCGTGTCCCGTATGCACAAACTTCAGTAGAAAGTGTTTTTCAACATTTTGTTCTTGAAGGTATTCCAACCCCTTGTTTAGCAGTTTAATTTAAAAATTTTAAAACAATATCAAGGCGACCAATAGAACGCCATATAATTCAACACTAGACATCCTTCATCATCCTTCCTGATCACGTGCAGTTAGTTACACGCGTGTCCTGTGTGCACAAACTTCAGTAGAAATTGTGTTTCACCCCTTTGTACTCGAAGGTATTACAAACCCTTGCTTTGCAGTTTAATTTAAAAATTTTAAAATAATATCAAGGCGACCAATAGAACGCCATATAATTCAACACTAGACATTCCTGTATCACGCGCATTTGTTTACAAGTGGGTACATTGCGCATAAACTACAGTATGTATCGTTTTTTACGTCTTCGCGCTTGATGGTGTTTTAACCCCTCACTTCAAAATTTATCCAATTCTTTACAATTGGCTGGATTTCAGATTAAAACATACTACGTTATATCTTGTCTTAAAAATCTGTCGTAGTATAAAAACATCGGTATACATAATGTTTCTCAATCCTTTGCACTCGAAGTTTTATCAACCCCTTGCTTTACAATTTAATTTCAAAATTTTAGGATAATATTAAGGTGACCAATACACACGTGCGTTTGTTTACAAGTGTGTCCGATGCGCAAAAACTTCGGTACGCATTGTTTTTTACGTCTTTGCACTTGAAGGTGTTTTAAACCCTATCTTTACTATTTTTCCAATTCTTTACAATTGTCAAGATTTCAGATTAAAATATAGTGTGACTTTATCATTAAATTAACATAATTCTAACAATATTTGACGGGTATATTTCGTCTTGAAAATTTGGCGAAGTATCAAACGAAAAATGCGCAAAATGTCCAATACCAATTTCTAACGAATGAACAGAGACATCCCAGTGAATGATAATTACATGAACAAACCAATCATAGAAGCATTCAACCACCTCAAAATACAAACTGCTGATCTCACGATAACAGTACTTACTTCGATTATGTGAGGGGTCGTTCGGTTAACTGGTAAATAAATTAATGTCTAATAGGTTATAAAAAATGGAGACCACTCTAGAGAGACATCTGTGAACTTGCAACAGAATTACTGTGTAAATTTGAACATGAAGAGGGCATCGTTAATGTTATTTTTTCGTTTAATACAAATTATGTTCGTTCAGTGGAAGATGTTCATTCACTAGACAGGTCATATATACTATGTATGTAATATGCATGGCTTTCAATGCGAGTACAACAAGCCACTATGCGATGTACTGGGTCACTATAATGTTGATGACAGTACAGATACTGAAGACAGTACAGTGACGTACAGTAACTGAAAGGTTGAATCATTTCGTGTAGATGGAGTTGGAAGTATTACTCGCACAATTTAAATTCAATTTCTACCTGATTTAAATTTTAAAAATTAACAAAAAATCCTTACTTTGTACAGAGACGTGCAGTAACTGAAAGGTTGAATCATTTCGTGTAGATGGAGTTGAAAGTATTACTCGTGCAATTTAAATTCAATTTCTTCTTGACTTAAATTTTTAAAAATTAACAAAAATTCTTATTTTGTACAGTGACGTACAGTAACCGAAAGGTTGCATCATTTTGTGTAGATGGAGTTGAAAGTATTACTCGTGCAATTTAAATTCAATTTCTTCTTGACTTAAATTTTTAAAAATTAACAAAAAATTCTTATTTTGCACAGTGACGTACAGTAACCGAAAGGTTGAATCATTTCGTGTAGATGGAGTTGAAAGTATTACTTGTACAATTTCAATTCAATTTCTTTTCCACTTAAATTTTTGAAAGTCAACAAAAAGTTCTTATTTTGCATAAATATCCGCAGTTTCGTTATTATGCATAAAGGATTGAGGAAGACTAAACATTTTTGCACACATCCGAAATGAAGTGCACAATCACGTGCCAATGCACGCGCAATGATACATCGTTTGTATGTATGCAACGCACTTTTCGCAAGTCTAGCCAATTATACGTCGTTCTTCTGTGTTAAAAGGGTTAGTATGTTTTTGCCTGATCACTAAGAAGACACTCACCGGGAAAAAGCTCCCGAAAAGAACGTTCGAAGCGTATTCCGACGACTGATGATCATCGCCAGGCTTCGTCACTTTTAAACAGTATTCGCGTGAACGCGTCATCCGATTTCTGTTTGCCCGCGGCGTCTCTGCGATTTGTAATTGTAATAAAGCTTTGATCGCCGAGCCACCCCTGCCATGAGGGGCATATGTTAGTGCACTGAATGCTAAAAATAACGGAAACACGAGAATCCGCGGAAAGAATCGGGAAAAACCAGCAAAATCGCGAGTATTCGATTCTGATGTCTTGTTTCACTCGGTTTTGCTGACTTGGGAGAGCCTAGGAATGGGTTTGAACGTCTCGCGAGGACGCTTGAATATATGAACAAGTCGAACTCAGATTTCTCGAAACAATTTTTAATGTCTACGATTTCTTCCTTTTAATTAGTTCTTTTAATTAGTTATCTTTCTTTTTAATTGTATTTAATTGTATTTCACGTTTCTACAAATCGAACTGTAATTTTTCTAACAAATTTTTTAAGCTTGATTATGACTTCTTTCTTTGAATTATGTTTCCGTTGTTCAATTTTAGTAAATGGGATAGGTCAAGTAGTAATGGACGCGTCTTTTCTAAAATATCATTACAATGTCAATTTAAGCGATATCTATAATAAAAAAAAATGTGTATGTGAAAATAAATATACAGGAAATTATGGTATCAAGACAGAATAAAAAGAGAATTATAGAAAACATTATAAAATTTACGTAATTATTATACAAGTTATTGCACCCTGCTAATATTTATTGCCTTGTTACGTACATATTCATGCCCAATAAAGATTAAATTCGATTGTTCTTGTTTTAAATATTAAAGTTCCAAGCTTAACTTAACGATAGCAAATGAATTGCAAAATGTATCTGGAAACGTTTATGCATAATAGTCAATTATCATAACAATTAAAGAAACAAGATTCAATGATTCTTTGAATGACTCATCTTTTATTGCAGTAAAACGAGAACCTAGTACCGATTACTTTAATTAATAAAATACAACTGTATTCAATGTTTACTAGTCGTTTTACAGAGCGCATTAAAAACCTGTTCCAGAATTCTGAATACCAAGACTGTTTTTAAAAAACAGAGGAAATAATGTTCATAATGGCTCTCCATCCCACTATGATTACTTCATACCCTTAACACTTTAACTACCGGAAGCCTGCTAATAGACGCTACAATGACTGTGCCGTATTTAAAAGAAGCTCAATCATTTTCCTTCAAACGGGTCGCTCGTTTGATGAATCGATTAATTATTCTACGGAACTAAATGCAGAGAAAATTTCTCAAATAACACAAATCCTCCCCTAAAATTTAAAAAAATATATGTAATTTAGTGGTACTGTATTTAATCATTAAATAAATGCTTTCTAAACTCTTACGAACGAAGACACAATAAAAATGCCCATTGAAACTTTAGCACTCGGGGTAGCATTCTAGACCCGTCAAAGAAAACTAGCGTGTTGCGATCCACGAGATTTGTGAGTCTTATGAAAATTACAGGAATGGATCAGCTGGGCCAACTATCAGCATCTTTCTAGCATGAAACAATTCAAGGGCTCGCTTCAAACTCTTTCGAACGAGGACACAATAAAATGCCCATTGAAACTTTAGCACTCAGGGTAGCATTCTAGACCCGTCAAAGAAAACTAGCGTGTTGTGGCCTATAATACTTGTGAGTTTTATGAAAATTACAGGAATGGATCAGTTGGACCGACTATTAGCATCTTTCTAGTACGAAACAATTCATGGGGCTCGCTTCAAAATCTTTCGAACGAGGCCACAATAAAAATGACCATTGAAACCCTAGCACTCAGGTTAGCATTCTACACCCGTAAAAGAAAACTAGCGTGTTGTGGCCAAGAAACTTGTGAGTCTTATGAAAATTACAGGAATGTATTAGTTGGACCGACTATCACCATCTTTATAGTATGAAACAATTCAAGAGCTCACTTTAAAATCTTTCGAACGAGGCCACAATAAAAATGACCATTGAAACCCTAGCACTCAGGTTAGCATTCTACATCCGTCAAAAAAACTAGCGTGTTGTGGCCTATAATACTTGTGAGTTTTATGAAAATTATAGAAATGTATCAGCTGGGCCGACTATCAGCATCTTTCTAGTAAAAAACAATTCGGACGAGGCCACAATAAAAATACCCATAGAAACCCTACCACTCAGGGTAGCATTCTAGATCCGTCAAAGAAAACTAGCGTGTTGCGGCCTCTGAAACTTGTGAATATTATGAAAATTACAGGAATGGATCAGTTGGGCCGACTATCAGCATCTTTCTAGTATGAAAGAATTCAAGGGCTCGCTTTAAACTCTTTCGAACGAGGCCACAATAAAAATGCGCACTGAAATCTTAGCACTCAGGGTAGCATTCTACATCCGTCAAAAAAACTAGCGTGTTGTGCCCCATGAAACTTGTGAGCCTCATGAAAATTATAGAAATGGATCAGCTGGGCCGACTATCAGCATCTTTCTAGTATGAAAGAATTCAAGGGCTCGCTTTAAACTCTTTCGAACGAGGCCACAATAAAAATGCGCACTGAAATCTTAGCACTCAGGGTAGCATTCTAGGCCCGTAAAAGAAAACTAGCGTGTTGCGGCCCATGAGACTTGTGAGTCTCATGAAAATTACAGGAATGGATCAGCTGGACCGACTATCAGTATCTTTCTAGCATGAAACAATTCAAGGGCTCGCTTCAAACTGTTACGAACGGGGCCACAATAAAATGCCCATTGAAACCTTAGCACTCAGGGTAGGATTCTAGACCCGTGAAAGAAAACTAGTTTGTTGCAACTGTCTCGTAGGCACATATCGAACTTGATCCCATTGCTAGCGAACACGAACCAGCCGTCCTTGATCGTTGCCCCTCCAAACAACGTACGCGATATCATCGTTCGCCGTGCGTCTTATGTCATTGATTTCGTCCGTCTCATTGTTATATCATAATCGGGGTGGGGAGGATCATAGTCACGTTTCTTGTACCGCTCAATTAAACGACCTGACCACAAAGGCTCCTCCCTATGCGTTCCACGGCGTCCGACGTTCGTTTCGACACGTCTACGGCTGTTACGGCTGCATTAGGCACCCCGAGATGATCGTCTTGATTCCGGCCTCTAAGACCGGTTTCGTTTCGCGACCCGAATAACCAATGCACTTCCTCCGTTCGCCGGATCACGCACCAAGAAAAACTTACTTGTCGAGGAACGGAAACGTTCGTGATGAGACGCTGTCAGATACGTAACGCGCGTGCTATTGCGTCAACAAACGATAGCAACTGCAGCAGAGAGCGGGACTCGAACTGGCGAAACTGGTCAAACTGATTGGAACAATGGGTTGGAGCAACTGGTGAAACAGTTTCATGATGAGGCCGTTTGATCCAATGAAACTGCACGAACTGATTGAAATAATGAGCACCGGCACACTTGGATTGGCGGATCATCGCGCGTTTATGATATAACTGGGCTGCGAACTTTTATGTAAAACAAAAATCGACTGCACTAGCTGTAACACACGGGACTTGCAATCAAAATTAATCCTTTTTGCAGATCTCATTCAACTTTTTGCAAATAGACCATTTCAAACATCGAATTCATATTAACTCAAAATTTACATATTGGGTTGTTCGGAATGTAATTTCGTTTTTCCAAGGGAAAATGAAAAACGATTTTTCACTATTTATTTATGAATTCGGTAATGTAGTGACCACTTTGTTCCACGATCTTTTCCCATCTTTCTGGCAATATGGAGATCCCATATTCGTAGAATACCTGTGTTTTATTAATATTATTGTACTTTCGACGCGTTCATTTAAAATGATATTTACACCGTTTAAAAAGTGTTGAAGAGGACGAAATAAATGGTAATCCGATGGCACATCCTCTCTGTGAACAGCACATAACTTTTTCCTTGCTTGCACTGCATTTTCACCCTTGCGGTAATAAAACAGCAAAATGTGACGGACATGCTCACCTTGATTTTCCATATTTAATGCGGTGACAAAAAAATGCTTGAAAGATTATAAAGTTCTATAAGGCACAAAATGACGTCCGAAATGTCAGTTCTGAAAATATACAATGATTTTGCGACTTAGAATAATGTTAGGTAATAATAAATGGAAGCAATTCCATCTCTACACGAAAAACGAAATTACTTTCCGAACAACCCAATAGATTATGTATTTTATTCATTCGTGACAAAATTGGATAGGCGTCATTTAAAAAAAGTGGAAAGATTAAAGAAATTTAAAAATATCAATACATTATTTTCAACTTATTAAAATTATTAAAGAAAGGAGAAAATGTATATCTAAGATCGCTTACAACTGATAAAGAAAGTTTTTGTTTTGCATAAACATCCGCAGTCTAGAATCTAGTAGATTGTATCTATCAACTTATTAAAATTGTTAGAGGAAGAAACGAATATTTACGTTGCCCCAGTCCCTTGATGCAATGAATTTTTATTTTCAATACAAATCCGCAGTGTAATTATTGGTAAACCAGTTTGAATTAATGGAGTAGTTCGTCCATTGAAATTCTTACATCCCTGGTCCAAAGTGGTCAGCTCAACAGTTCTGTATAATGATCCTGTACCGACTATCGCGAAATCATGTACATAGCTCTAAGGTATTTAGGTTTATGCGCCGAAAATGGCGATGGAATTCGCGTCGCCTATATGGACACGCATGATTCGATCGAGTTCAAGGAAACGTTTCAGAATTGCAATGAGAAGCTTCTACGGAAGAGCAGACATTCTGCCAAGTCGTGATAGTCAAAGATCAGGGATGACTGCGATACTATTTCATACAGTAGATATAGTCATTCTAGATCGCACGCAAAATTCATTCACGAATTTCTCGAATACTGTTTCATACAATAAATTACTCTATTTCGTATTAACCCTTTTCACTCGGAGGTATTTTAAGTACAAAACCAAATATTTTTTTCGATCATGAATATTTCCATTCTATATGACTTTTTGAAGCAATCAAATTTAGTAATGTTAACAATATTTTGACTAATAGTATTGCAATTTCTATTATATATCTAAGGGTTGAATAGTATGTACAGTGCCTAAAAAATATATTGGCGCACCCATTAAAAAGCAATAATTATTTAAAAATTTTACAAAACAACTTGAGTTTTTGTTTAGATGCCGGAAGGATTAGTTTACTCTTATTGTTTTCCTAGATCGTAATCGCTTAAAAAATAGTATAAGTATATAGTTGGAACAAATATAAGATTATAATGATTCACTCTTTGCATCAGCTCATTAAAATAGAAATGGCTGGTTGAAGATAATTTATTCGTCGAATTGTTATTTAATAGTAGTAAATAGGTTTATTTTTTTTTGCGTTTCGGCCTCAATGGGTATGTGTTTCTGGGACTGTTAATTTAATATTGTGTTTTCATTTAGGCTTCCTCCTTCCTCTTAGGATTCTTCTCTTCTTCTTCTTTTCCAGGACCGTACGCATCCACTCGGCTCCTTCCTCATCTCCCTCTAATATCTTTCTTATCGTCGAGTTTCATCTTTACAGCTTCTTACATTCTCATACTGTTTCTTTTTCTTCCATCAAACTCTCATTCTCCCCCTCTCTTTCTGTTTCTATTTCCTGGATGTCTGTCATTTTTAGCCTATAGTACGAGTCCCTCATTTCCTCTCATTTCAACTTTTTCTCTCCTTGCTTCGTGTCTATTTCCCTCCAGCATGAATTGTTCTTTAATATTTAAATAGTGTTTTAAATATAATGTACCATTATCTTACAGTCCATTGTTTTAACGGTATACTGTTCGTATATTATTCTGTCTTCACAAAATAGACCATGAATATATGATTACACTGTTGATCTTATGCATCTATGGCAGAAATGTCTAATTTGCCAATTTTCAATGTTCAAGTTCCAATTTCAAATATTAGAATAATTGAAATAATTTAAAACTATTAATATATTACTCCTAACTTTTTAAAATGATTGAAGAAAATAAGAAGTTTTGATTTGGCACCTGTTTTTATGCAATCGCTGCAAGCAATTTTTATTTTGCACAAAAATTTGCTACGTAATAGTGATAATATATTAAAATGAGAATCAAGAGACGAGAATAAAATTTTTAAAAATACATGACTGCGAAGAAGTGATGTCAACGTTAAAAATACTTTTCATAAAGAAAATTAGTTGAATATCGAATATTCTCAGAGTATAAAAAGAACTTGAACATGTATACTTCGACATGAAATATATAGTTCTAATGACAAAACTAGTGAGCCAGACTCATTAAAATTAAAAAATTCGTGGAAAACACAAAAGTTCGTGACAAAGTTATTCCGGAAACAAATATTTAAATGGAATTCTCTTTATACTTGGAAATTTTCGTTTTACTATCACGTTTGCAGACATCCTAGACCGCTTGGTACAACGATCCATATGCAATTTCTAGAGTTTCAGTTCACGGACGAAAAATGTTCACATGGTTGAACAGTTTTGCCCAGAACGAGACTAAAACGAATGTTTAACGTGAGTTAACACCTCGAAGCTTCGGGAAACAAAGTCGCGTGGCGAGTCGCTTATTATCACTTTGCAAGCATTCGTTATCGCGTCGGTACGGTGATAATCACTATACAAAGACCTTTTTCTTGAGTTCGTGCATTACCTTGTAAATTTTTCTTTCAGAATTTGTTGAACGAAAT